>JAVUPR010000081.1:0-1409532 GCA_036785695.1 Gentiana straminea
CGTTAATAAGAACAAAAAATGAATTCGAACTCGTTACCAAAGAAAAAACACAAATTTTTACTCGTTATAAAGAGAAAACACAAATTTCCGGCGATGTCAACTCGTTAATAGGGAAAAAACATTTTATCCGCTAGGACAACACGTACTCGAGAGAAAAACAAAAATTTGAACTCGTTAATAAGAAAAAAACATGAATTTGAACTCGTTACCAAAGAAAAAACACAAATTTCTACTCGTTATAAATGGAAAACACAAATTTCCGCCGATGTCAACTCGTTATTAGGGAAAAAGACATTTTTTCTGGAAGGAGAACACGTTACCAGAGAAAAACACAAGTTTGAACTCGTGAATAAGAAGAAAACATGAATTCAAACTCGTTACCAAAGAAAAAACACAAATTTCTACTCGTCATAAAGGGAAAACACAAATTTCCGGTGATGTCAACTCGTTATTAGGGAAAAAGACATTTTTTATGGAAGGACAGCTCGTTACCAGAGAAAAACACAAATTTGAACTCGTTAATAAGAAGAAAACATGAATTCAAAGTCGTTACCAAAGAAAAAACACAAATTTCTACTCGTTATAAAGGGAAAACACAAATTTCCGGCGATGTCAACTCGTTATTAGGGAAAAAGACATTTTTTTTTGGAAGGACAACTCGTTACTAGAGAAAAACACAAATTTGAACTCGTTAATAAGAAGAAAACATGAATTCGAACTCGTTACCAAAGAAAAAACACAAATTTCTACTCGTTATAAAGGGAAAACACAAATTTCCGGTGATGTCAACTCGTTATTAGGGATAAAGACATTTTTTCTGGAAGGACAACTCGTTACCAGAGAAAAACACAAATTTGAACTCTTTAATAAGAAGAAAATATGAATTCAAACTCGTTAGCAAAGAAAAAACACAAATTTCTACTCGTTATAAAGGGAAAACACAAATTTCCGGCGATGTCAACTCGTTATTAGGGAAAAAGACATTTTTTTCCGGAAGGACTACTCGTTACAAAGTGAAAAACACAAATTTGAACTCGTTAATAAGAAGAAAACATGAATTCGAACTCGTTACCAAAGAAAAAACACAAATTTCTACTCGTTAAAAACGGAAAACACAAATTTCCAGCGATGTCAACTCGTTATTAGGGAAAAAGACAATTTTTTCTGGAAGGACAACTCGTTACCAGAAAAAAACACAAATTTGAACTCGTTAATAAGAAGAAAACATGAATTCGAACTCGTTACCAAAGAAAAACACAAATTTCTACTCGTTATAAAGGGAAAACACAAATTTCCGCCGATGTCAACTCGTTACCGAGAGAAAAACACAAATTTGAACTCGTTAATAAGAAGAATACATGAATTCGAACTCCTTACCAAAGAAAAAACACAAATTTTTACTCGTTATAAAGAGAAAACACAAATTTCCGGCGATGTCAACTCGTTAATAGGGAAAAAAACATTTTATCTGCAAGGACAACTCCTTACCGAGAGAAAAACACAAATTTGAACTCGTTAATAAGAAGAAAACATGAATTCGAACTCGTTACCAAAGAAAAAACACAAATTTCTTCTCGTTATAAAGGGAAAACACAAATTTCCGTCGATGTCAACTCGTTATTAGGGAAAAAGACATTTTTTCTGGAAGGACAACTCGTTACCAGAGAAAAACACAAATTTGAACTCGTTAATAAGAAGAAAACATGAATTCGAACTCGTTACCAAAGAAAAAACACAAATTTCTACTCGTTATAAAGGGAAAACACAAATTTCCGGCGATGTCAACTCGTTAAAAGGGAAAAAAACATTTTATCTGCAAGGACAACACGTTACCAGAGAAAAACAAAAATTTGAACTCGTTAATAAGAAGAAAACATGAATTTGAACTCGTTACCAAAGAAAAAACGCAAATTTCTACTCGTTATAAAGGGAAAACACAAATTTCCGCCGATGTCAACTCGTTATTAGGGAAAAAGACATTTTTTCTGGAAGGACAACACGTTACCAGAGAAAAACACAAATTTGAACTCGTTAATAAGAAGAAAACATGAATTCAAACTCGTTACCAAAGAAAAAACACAAATTTCTACTCGTTATAAAGGGAAAACACAAATTTCCGGTGATGTCAACTCGTTATTAGGGAAAAAGACATTTTTTATTGAAGGACAACTCGTTACCAGAGAAAAACACAAATTTGAACTCGTTAATAAGAAGAAAACATGAATTCGAACTCGTTACCAAAGAAAAAACACAAATATTTACTCGTTATAAAGAGAAAACACAAATTTCCGGCGATGTCAACTCGTTATCAGGGAAAAAAACATTTTATATGCAAGGACAACTCGTTACCAGAGAAAAACACAAATTTGAACTTGTTAAATAGAAGAAAACATGAATTCGAACTCGTTACCAAAGAAAAAACACAAATTTCTAGTCGTTATAAAGGGAAAACACAAATTTCTGGCGATGTCAACTCGTTATTAGGGAAAAAGACATTTTTTTTCTTGAAGGACAACTCGTTACTAGAGAAAAACACAAATTTGAACTCGTTAATAAGAACAAAAAATGAATTCGAACTCGTTACCAAAGAAAAAACACAAATTTTTACTCGTTATAAAGAGAAAACACAAATTTCCGGCGATGTCAACTCGTTAATAGGGAAAAAAACATTTTATCTGCTAGGACAACACGTACTCAGAGAAAAACAAAAATTTGAACTCGTTAATAAGAAAAAAACATGAATTTGAACTCGTTACCAAAGAAAAAACACAAATTTCTACTCGTTATAAATGGAAAACACAAATTTCCGCCGATGTCAACTCGTTATTAGGGAAAAAGACATTTTTTCTGGAAGGAGAACACGTTACCAGAGAAAAACACAAGTTTGAACTCGTGAATAAGAAGAAAACATGAATTCAAACTCGTTACCAAAGAAAAAACACAAATTTCTACTCGTCATAAAGGGAAAACACAAATTTCCGGTGATGTCAACTCGTTATTAGGGAAAAAGACATTTTTTATGGAAGGACAAGCTCGTTACCAGAGAAAAACACAAATTTGAACTCGTTAATAAGAAGAAAACATGAATTCAAAGTCGTTACCAAAGAAAAAACACAAATTTCTACTCGTTATAAAGGGAAAACACAAATTTCCGGCGATGTCAACTCGTTATTAGGGAAAAAGACATTTTTTTTTGGAAGGACAACTCGTTACTAGAGAAAAACACAAATTTGAACTCGTTAATAAGAAGAAAACATGAATTCGAACTCGTTACCAAAGAAAAAACACAAATTTCTACTCGTTATAAAGGGAAAACACAAATTTCCGGTGATGTCAACTCGTTATTAGGGATAAAGACATTTTTTCTGGAAGGACAACTCGTTACCAGAGAAAAACACAAATTTGAACTCTTTAATAAGAAGAAAATATGAATTCAAACTCGTTAGCAAAGAAAAAACACAAATTTCTACTCGTTATAAAGGGAAAACACAAATTTCCGGCGATGTCAACTCGTTATTAGGGAAAAAGACATTTTTTCTGGAAGGACTACTCGTTACCAGTGAAAAACACAAATTTGAACTCGTTAATAAGAAGAAAACATGAATTCGAACTCGTTACCAAAGAAAAAACACAAATTTCTACTCGTTAAAAAGGGAAAACACAAATTTCCAGCGATGTCAACTCGTTATTAGGGAAAAAGACAATTTTTTCTGGAAGGACAACTCGTTACCAGAAAAAAAACACAAATTTGAACTCGTTAATAAGAAGAAAACATGAATTCGAACTCGTTACCAAAGAAAAACACAAATTTCTACTCGTTATAAAGGGAAAACACAAATTTCCGCCGATGTCAACTCGTTACCAGAGAAAAACACAAATTTGAACTCGTTAATAAGAAGAATACATGAATTCGAACTCCTTACCAAAGAAAAAACACAAATTTTTACTCGTTATAAAGAGAAAACACAAATTTCCGGCGATGTCAACTCGTTAATAGGGAAAAAAACATTTTATCCGCAAGGACAACTCCTTACCGAGAAAAACACAAATTTGAACTCGTTAATAAGAAGAAAACATGAATTCGAACTCGTTACCAAAGAAAAAACACAAATTTCTTCTCGTTATAAAGGGAAAACACAAATTTCCGGCGATGTCAACTCGTTATTAGGGAAAAAGACATTTTTTTCTCGGAAGGACAACTCGTTACCGAGAGAAAAACACAAATTTGAACTCGTTAATAAGAAGAAAACATGAATTCGAACTCGTTACCAAAGAAAAAACACAAATTTCTACTCGTTATAAAGGGAAAACACAAATTTCCGGCGATGTCAACTCGTTATTAGGGAAAAAGACAATTTTTTCTGGAAGGACAACTCGTTACCAGAAAAAAAACACAAATTTGAACTCGTTAATAAGAAGAAAACATGAATTCGAACTCGTTACCAAAGAAAAAACACAAAATTTTACTCGTTATAAAGAGAAAACACAAATTTCCGGCGATGTCAACTCGTTATTAGGGAAAAAGACAATTTTTTCTGGAAGGACAACTCGTTACCAGAAAAAAACACAAATTTGAACTCGTTAATAAGAAGAAAACATGAATTCGAACTCGTTACCAAAGAAAAACACAAATTTCTACTCGTTATAAAGGGAAAACACAAATTTCCGCCGATGTCAACTCGTTACCGAGAGAAAAACACAAATTTGAACTCGTTAATAAGAAGAATACATGAATTCGAACTCCTTACCAAAGAAAAAACACAAATTTTTACTCGTTATAAAGAGAAAACACAAATTTCCGGCGATGTCAACTCGTTAATAGGGAAAAAAACATTTTATCCGCAAGGACAACTCCTTACCGAGAGAAAAACACAAATTTGAACTCGTTAATAAGAAGAAAACATGAATTCGAACTCGTTACCAAAGAAAAAACACAAATTTCTACTCGTTATAAAGGGAAAACACAAATTTCCGGCGATGTCAACTCGTTATTAGGGAAAAAGACATTTTTTTCTCGGAAGGACAACTCGTTACCGAGAAAAACACAAATTTGAACTCGTTAATAAGAAGAAAACATGAATTCGAACTCGTTACCAAAGAAAAAACACAAATTTCTACTCGTTATAAAGGGAAAACACAAATTTCCGGCGATGTCAACTCGTTATTAGGGAAAAAGACAATTTTTTTACGGAAGGACAACTCGTTACCGAAAAAAACACAAATTTGAACTCGTTAATAAGAAGAAAACATGAATTCGAACTCGTTACCAAAGAAAAACACAAATTTCTACTCGTTATAAAGGGAAAACACAAATTTCCGCCGATGTCAACTCGTTACCGAGAGAAAAACACAAATTTGAACTCGTTAATAAGAAGAATACATGAATTCGAACTCCTTACCAAAGAAAAAACACAAATTTTTACTCGTTATAAAGAGAAAACACAAATTTCCGGCGATGTCAACTCGTTAATAGGGAAAAAAAACATTTTATATGCAAGGACAACTCCTTACCAGAGAAAAACACAAATTTGAACTCGTTAATAAGAAGAAAACATGAATTCGAACTCGTTACCAAAGAAAAAACACAAATTTCTTCTCGTTATAAAGGGAAAACACAAATTTCCGGCGATGTCAACTCGTTATTAGGGAAAAAGACATTTTTTTCTGGAAGGACAACTCGTTACCAGAGAAAAACACAAATTTGAACTCTTTAATAAGAAGAAAATATGAATTCAAACTCGTTAGCAAAGAAAAAACACAAATTTCTACTCGTTATAAAGGGAAAACACAAATTTCCGGCGATGTCAACTCGTTATTAGGGAAAAAGACATTTTTTCTGGAAGGACTACTCGTTACCAGTGAAAAACACAAATTTGAACTCGTTAATAAGAAGAAAACATGAATTCGAACTCGTTACCAAAGAAAAAACACAAATTTCTACTCGTTAAAAAGGGAAAACACAAATTTCCAGCGATGTCAACTCGTTATTAGGGAAAAAGACAATTTTTTCTGGAAGGACAACTCGTTACCAGAAAAAAACACAAATTTGAACTCGTTAATAAGAAGAAAACATGAATTCGAACTCGTTACCAAAGAAAAACACAAATTTCTACTCGTTATAAAGGGAAAACACAAATTTCCGCCGATGTCAACTCGTTACCAGAGAAAAACACAAATTTGAACTCGTTAATAAGAAGAATACATGAATTCGAACTCCTTACCAAAGAAAAAACACAAATTTTTACTCGTTATAAAGAGAAAACACAAATTTCCGGCGATGTCAACTCGTTAATAGGGAAAAAAACATTTTATCTGCAAGGACAACTCCTTACCAGAGAAAAACACAAATTTGAACTCGTTAATAAGAAGAAAACATGAATTCGAACTCGTTACCAAAGAAAAAACACAAATTTCTTCTCGTTATAAAGGGAAAACACAAATTTCCGGCGATGTCAACTCGTTATTAGGGAAAAAGACATTTTTTTCTGGAAGGACAACTCGTTACCAGAGAAAAACACAAATTTGAACTCGTTAATAAGAAGAAAACATGAATTCGAACTCGTTACCAAAGAAAAAACACAAATTTCTACTCGTTATAAAGGGAAAACACAAATTTCCGGCGATGTCAACTCGTTATTAGGGAAAAAGACAATTTTTTCTGGAAGGACAACTCGTTACCAGAAAAAAAACACAAATTTGAACTCGTTAATAAGAAGAAAACATGAATTCGAACTCGTTACCAAAGAAAAAACACAAATTTCTACTCGTTATAAAGGGAAAACACAAATTTCCGCCGATGTCAACTCGTTATTAGGGAAAAATACATTTTTTTCTTGAAGGACAACTCGTTACCAGAGAAAAACACAAATTTCAACTCGTTAATAAGAGGAAAACATGAATTCGAACTCGTTACCAAAGAAAAAACATTTATTTTTACTCGTTATAAAGAGAAAACACAAATTTCCGGCGATGTCAACTCGTTAATGGGGAAAAAAACATTTTATCTGCAAGGACAACTCGTTACCAGAGAAAAACACAAATTTGAACTCGTTAATAAGAAGAAAACATGAATTCGAACTCGTTACCAAAGAAAAAACACAAATTTCTACTCATTATAAAGGGAAAACACAAATTTCCGGCGATGTCAACTCGTTATTAGGGAAAAAAACATTTTATCTGCAAGGACAACTCCTTACCAGAGAAAAACACAAATTTGAACTCGTTAATAAGAAGAAAACATGAATTCGAACTCGTTACCAAAGAAAAAACACAAATTTCTTCTCGTTATAAAGGGAAAACACAAATTTCCGGCGATGTCAACTCGTTATTAGGGAAAAAGACATTTTTTTCTGGAAGGACAACTCGTTACCAGAGAAAAACACAAATTTGAACTCGTTAATAAGAAGAAAACATGAATTCGAACTCGTTACCAAAGAAAAAACACAAATTTCTACTCGTTATAAAGGGAAAACACAAATTTCCGGCGATGTCAACTCGTTATTAGGGAAAAAGACAATTTTTTATGGAAGGACAACTCGTTACCAGAAAAAAAACACAAATTTGAACTCGTTAATAAGAAGAAAACATGAATTCGAACTCGTTACCAAAGAAAAAACACAAATTTCTACTCGTTATAAAGGGAAAACACAAATTTCCGCCGATGTCAACTCGTTATTAGGGAAAAATACATTTTTTTCTTGAAGGACAACTCGTTACCAGAGAAAAACACAAATTTCAACTCGTTAATAAGAGGAAAACATGAATTCGAACTCGTTACCAAAGAAAAAACATTTATTTTTACTCGTTATAAAGAGAAAACACAAATTTCCGGCGATGTCAACTCGTTAATGGGGAAAAAAACATTTTATCTGCAAGGACAACTCGTTACCAGAGAAAAACACAAATTTGAACTCGTTAATAAGAAGAAAACATGAATTCGAACTCGTTACCAAAGAAAAAACACAAATTTCTACTCATTATAAAGGGAAAACACAAATTTCCGGCGATGTCAACTCGTTATTAGGGAAAAAGACATTTTGTTCTGGAAGGACAACTCGTTACCGAGAGAAAAACACAAATTTGAACTCGTTAATAAGAAGAAAACATGAATTCGAACTCGTTACCAAAGAAAAAACACAAATTTCTACTCGTTATAAAGGGAAAACACAAATTTCGCCGATGTCAACTCGTTAATAGGGAAAAATCATTTTATACGCAAGGACAACTCGTTACCGAGAGAAAAACAAAAGTTTGAACCCGTTAATAAGATGAAAACATGAATTCGAACTCGTTACCAAAGAAAAAACACAAATTTCTACTCGTTATAAAGGGAAAACACAAATTTCCGGTGATGTCAACTCGTTATTAAAGATAAATACATTTTTACGGAAGGACAACTCGTTACCGAGAGAAAAACACAAATTTGAACTCGTTAATAAGAAGAAAACATGAATTCAAACTCGTTAGCAAAGCAAAAACACAAATTTCTACTCGTTATAAAGGGAAAACACAAATTTCCGGCGATGTCAACTCGTTATTAGGGAAAAAGACATTTTTTTTCGGAAGGACTACTCGTTACCAGTGAAAAACACAAATTTGAACTCGTTAATAAGAAGAAAACATGAATTCGAACTTGTTACCAAAGAAAAAACACAAATTTCTACTCGTTATAAAGGGAAAACACAAATTTCCGGCGATGTCAACTCGTTATTAGGGAAAAAGACAATTTTTTCTGGAAGGACAACTCGTTACCAGAAAAAAAAACACAAATTTGAACTCGTTAATAAGAAGAAAACATGAATTCGAACTCGTTACCAAAGAAAAAACACAAATTTCTACTCGTTATAAAGGGAAAACACAAATTTCCGCCGATGTCAACTCGTTATTAGGGAAAAAGACATTTTTTTTCGGAAGGACAACTCGTTACTAGAGAAAAACACAAATTTGAACTCGTTAATAAGAAGAAAACATGAATTCGAACTCGTTACCAAAGAAAAAACACATATTTTTACTCGTTATAAAGAGAAAACACAAATTTCCGGCGATGTCAACTCGTTATTAGGGAAAAAAACATTTTATCTGCAAGGACAACTCGTTACCAGAGAAAAACACAAATTTGAACTTGTTAAATAGATGAAAACATGAATTCGAACTCGTTACCAAAGAAAAAACACAAATTTCTACTCGTTATCAAGGGAAAACACAAATTTCCGGCGATGTCAACTCGTTATTATGGAAAAAGACATTTTTTTTCTGGAAGGACAACTCGTTACTACAGAAAAACACAAATTTGAACTCGTTAATAAGAAGAAAACATGAATTCGAACTCGTTTCCAAAGAAAAAACACAAATTTTTACTCGTTATAAAGAGAAAACACAAATTTCCGGCGATGTCAACTCGTTAAAAGGGAAAAAAAACATTTTATCTGCAAGGACAACACGTTACCAGAGAAAAACAAAAATTTGAACTCGTTAATAAGAAGAAAACATGAATTTGAACTCGTTACCAAAGAAAAAACGCAAATTTCTACTCGTTATAAAGGGAAAACACAAATTTCCGCCGATGTCAACTCGTTATTAGGGAAAAAGACATTTTTTCTGGAAGGACAACACGTTACCAGAGAAAAACACAAATTTGAACTCGTTAATAAGAAGAAAACATGAATTCAAACTCGTTACCAAAGAAAAAACACAAATTTCTACTCGTTATAAAGGGAAAACACAAATTTCCGGTGATGTCAACTCGTTATTAGGGAAAAAGACATTTTTTATTGAAGGACAACTCGTTACCAGAGAAAAACACAAATTTGAACTCGTTAATAAGAAGAAAACATGAATTCGAACTCGTTACCAAAGAAAAAACACAAATATTTACTCGTTATAAAGAGAAAACACAAATTTCCGGCGATGTCAACTCGTTATCAGGGAAAAAAACATTTTATCTGCAAGGACAACTCGTTACCAGAGAAAAACACAAATTTGAACTTGTTAAATAGAAGAAAACATGAATTCGAACTCGTTACCAAAGAAAAAACACAAATTTCTAGTCGTTATAAAGGGAAAACACAAATTTCCGGCGATGTCAACTCGTTATTAGGGAAAAAGACATTTTTTTTCTTGAAGGACAACTCGTTACTAGAGAAAAACACAAATTTGAACTCGTTAATAAGAACAAAAAATGAATTCGAACTCGTTACCAAAGAAAAAACACAAATTTTTACTCGTTATAAAGAGAAAACACAAATTTCCGGCGATGTCAACTCGTTAATAGGGAAAAAAACATTTTATACGCTAGGACAACACGTACTCGAGAGAAAAACAAAAATTTGAACTCGTTAATAAGAAAAAAACATGAATTTGAACTCGTTACCAAAGAAAAAACACAAATTTCTACTCGTTATAAATGGAAAACACAAATTTCCGCCGATGTCAACTCGTTATTAGGGAAAAAGACATTTTTTACGGAAGGAGAACACGTTACCAGAGAAAAACACAAGTTTGAACTCGTGAATAAGAAGAAAACATGAATTCAAACTCGTTACCAAAGAAAAAACACAAATTTCTACTCGTCATAAAGGGAAAACACAAATTTCCGGTGATGTCAACTCGTTATTAGGGAAAAAGACATTTTTTATGGAAGGACAACTCGTTACCAGAGAAAAACACAAATTTGAACTCGTTAATAAGAAGAAAACATGAATTCAAAGTCGTTACCAAAGAAAAAACACAAATTTCTACTCGTTATAAAGGGAAAACACAAATTTCCGGCGATGTCAACTCGTTATTAGGAAAAAGACATTTTTTTTTGGAAGGACAACTCGTTACTAGAGAAAAACACAAATTTGAACTCGTTAATAAGAAGAAAACATGAATTCGAACTCGTTACCAAAGAAAAAACACAAATTTCTACTCGTTATAAAGGGAAAACACAAATTTCCGCCGATGTCAACTCGTTAATAGGGAAAAAATCATTTTATCTGCAAGGACAACTCGTTACCAGAGAAAAACAAAAATTTGAACTCGTTAATAAGAAGAAAACATGAATTCGAACTCGTTACCAAAGAAAAAACACAAATTTTTACTCGTTATAAAGAGAAAACACAAATTTCCGGCGATGTCAACTCGTTAATAGGGAAAAAAAAACATTTTATCTGCAAGCACAACTCGTTACCAGAGAAAAACACAAATTTGAACTCGTTAATAAGAAGAAAACATGAATTCGAACTCGTTACCAAAGAAAAAACACAAATTTCTACTCGTTATAAAGGGAAAACACAAATTTCCGGCGATGTCAACTCGTTATTAGGGAAAAAGACATTTTTTTCTGGAAGGAAAACTCGTTACCAGAGAAAAACACAAATTTGAACTCGTTAATAAGAAGAAAACATGAATTCGAACTCGTTACCAAAGAAAAAACAAAAATTTCTACTCGTTATAAAGGGAAAACACAAATTTCCGCCGATGTCAACTCGTTAATAGGGAAAAAATCATTTTATCAGCAAGGACAACTCGTTACCAGAGAAAAACACAAATTTGGAACTCGTTAATAAGATGAAAACATGAATTCGAACTCGTTACCAAAGAAAAAACACAAATTTCTACTCGTTATAAAGGGAAAACACAAATTTCCGGTGATGTCAACTCGTTATTAGGGATAAAGACATTTTTTCTGGAAGGACAACTCGTTACCAGTGAAAAACACAAATTTGAACTCGTTAATAAGAATAAAACATGAATTCAAACTCGTTAGCAAAGAAAAAACACAAATTTCTACTCGTTATAAAGGGAAAACACAAATTTCCGGCGATGTCAACTCGTTATTAGGGAAAAAGACATTTTTTTACGGAAGGACTACTCGTTACCGAGAGAAAAACACAAATTTGAACTCGTTAATAAGAAGAAAACATGAATTCGAACTCGTTACCAAAGAAAAAACACAAATTCCTACTCGTTATAAAGGGAAAACACAAATTTCCGCCGATGTCAACTCGTTAATAGGGAAAAAATCATTTTATCTGCAAGGACAACTCGTTACCAGAGAAAAACAAAAATTTGAACTCGTTAATAAGAAGAAAACATGAATTCGAACTCGTTACCAAAGAAAAAACACAAATTTCTACTCGTTATAAAGGGAAAACATAAATTTCCGGTGATGTCAACTCGTTATTAGGAATAAAGACATTTTTTCTGGAAGGACAACTCGTTACCAGAGAAAAACACAAATTTGAACTCGTTAATAAGAATAAAAAATGAATTCAAACTCGTTAGCAAAGAAAAAACACAAATTTCTACTCGTTATAAAGGGAAAACACAAATTTCCGCCGATGTCAACTCGTTAATAGGGAAAAAATCATTTTATCAGCAAGGACAACTCGTTACCAGAGAAAAACACAAATTTGGAACTCGTTAATAAGATGAAAACATGAATTCGAACTCGTTACCAAAGAAAAAACACAAATTTCTACTCGTTATAAAGGGAAAACACAAATTTCCGGTGATGTCAACTCGTTATTAGGGATAAAGACATTTTTTCTGGAAGGACAACTCGTTACCAGTGAAAAACACAAATTTGAACTCGTTAATAAGAATAAAACATGAATTCAAACTCGTTAGCAAAGAAAAAACACAAATTTCTACTCGTTATAAAGGGAAAACACAAATTTCCGGCGATGTCAACTCGTTATTAGGGAAAAAGACATTTTTTCTGGAAGGACTACTCGTTACCAGAGAAAAACACAAATTTGAACTCGTTAATAAGAAGAAAACATGAATTCGAACTCGTTACCAAAGAAAAAACACAAATTCCTACTCGTTATAAAGGGAAAACACAAATTTCCGCCGATGTCAACTCGTTAATAGGGAAAAAATCATTTTATCTGCAAGGACAACTCGTTACCAGAGAAAAACAAAAATTTGAACTCGTTAATAAGAAGAAAACATGAATTCGAACTCGTTACCAAAGAAAAAACACAAATTTCTACTCGTTATAAAGGGAAAACACAAATTTCCGCCGATGTCAACTCGTTAATAGGGAAAAAATCATTTTATCTGCAAGGACAACTCGTTACCAGAGAAAAACAAAAATTTGAACTCGTTAATAAGAAGAAAACATGAATTCGAACTCGTTACCAAAGAAAAAACACAAATTTCTACTCGTTATAAAGGGAAAACACAAATTTCCGGTGATGTCAACTCGTTATTAGGAATAAAGACATTTTTTCTGGAAGGACAACTCGTTACCCGTGAAAAACACAAATTTGAACTCGTTAATAAGAATAAAACATGAATTCAAACTCGTTAGCAAAGAAAAAACACAAATTTCTACTCGTTATAAAGGGAAAACACAAATTTCCGGCGATGTCAACTCGTTATTAGGGAAAAAGACATTTTTTCTGGAAGGACTACTCGTTACCAGTGAAAAACACAAATTTGAACTCGTTAATAAGAAGAAAACATGAATTCGAACTCGTTACCAAAGAAAAAACACAAATTTCTACTCGTTAAAAGGGAAAACACAAATTTCCGGCGATGTCAACTCGTTATTAGGGAAAAAGACAATTTTTTCTGGAAGGACAACTCGTTACCAGAAAAAAAACACAAATTTGAACTCGTTAATAAGAAGAAAACATGAATTCGAACTCGTTGCCAAAGAAAAAACACAAATTTCTTCTCGTTATAAAGGGAAAACACAAATTTCCGTCGATGTCAACTCGTTATTAGGGAAAAAGACATTTTTTTCTGGAAGGACAACTCGTTACCGAGAGAAAAACACAAATTTGAACTCGTTAATAAGAAGAAAACATGAATTCGAACTCGTTACCAAAGAAAAAACACAAATTTCTACTCGTTATAAAGGGAAAACACAAATTTCCGGCGATGTCAACTCGTTAAAAGGGAAAAAAACATTTTATCGCAAGGACAACACGTTACCGAGAGAAAAACAAAAATTTGAACTCGTTAATAAGAAGAAAACATGAATTTGAACTCGTTACCAAAGAAAAAACGCAAATTTCTACTCGTTATAAAGGGAAAACACAAATTTCCGCCGATGTCAACTCGTTATTAGGGAAAAAGACATTTTTTACGGAAGGACAACACGTTACCGAGAGAAAAACACAAATTTGAACTCGTTAATAAGAAGAAAACATGAATTCAAACTCGTTACCAAAGAAAAAACACAAATTTCTACTCGTTATAAAGGGAAAACACAAATTTCCGGTGATGTCAACTCGTTATTAGGGAAAAAGACATTTTTTATTGAAGGACAACTCGTTACCAGAGAAAAACACAAATTTGAACTCGTTAATAAGAAGAAAACATGAATTCGAACTCGTTACCAAAGAAAAAACACAAATATTTACTCGTTATAAAGAGAAAACACAAATTTCCGGCGATGTCAACTCGTTATCGGGAAAAAAACATTTTATACGCAAGGACAACTCGTTACCGAGAGAAAAACACAAATTTGAACTTGTTAAATAGAAGAAAACATGAATTCGAACTCGTTACCAAAGAAAAAACACAAATTTCTAGTCGTTATAAAGGGAAAACACAAATTTCCGGCGATGTCAACTCGTTATTAGGGAAAAAGACATTTTTTTTCTTGAAGGACAACTCGTTACTAGAGAAAAACACAAATTTGAACTCGTTAATAAGAAGAAAAAATGAATTCGAACTCGTTACCAAAGAAAAAACACAAATTTTTACTCGTTATAAAGAGAAAACACAAATTTCCGGCGATGTCAACTCGTTAATAGGGAAAAAAACATTTTATACGCTAGGACAACACGTACTCGAGAGAAAAACAAAAATTTGAACTCGTTAATAAGAAAAAAACATGAATTTGAACTCGTTACCAAAGAAAAAACACAAATTTCTACTCGTTATAAATGGAAAACACAAATTTCCGCCGATGTCAACTCGTTATTAGGGAAAAAGACATTTTTTACGGAAGGAGAACACGTTACCGAGAGAAAAACACAAGTTTGAACTCGTGAATAAGAAGAAAACATGAATTCAAACTCGTTACCAAAGAAAAAACACAAATTTCTACTCGTCATAAAGGGAAAACACAAATTTCCGGTGATGTCAACTCGTTATTAGGGAAAAAGACATTTTTTATGGAAGGACAACTCGTTACCGAGAGAAAAACACAAATTTGAACTCGTTAATAAGAAGAAAACATGAATTCAAAGTCGTTACCAAAGAAAAAACACAAATTTCTACTCGTTATAAAGGGAAAACACAAATTTCCGGCGATGTCAACTCGTTATTAGGGAAAAAGACATTTTTTTTTGGAAGGACAACTCGTTACTAGAGAAAAACACAAATTTGAACTCGTTAATAAGAAGAAAACATGAATTCGAACTCGTTACCAAAGAAAAAACACAAATTTCTACTCGTTATAAAGGGAAAACACAAATTTCCGGTGATGTCAACTCGTTATTAGGGATAAAGACATTTTTTACGGAAGGACAACTCGTTACCGAGAGAAAAACACAAATTTGAACTCTTTAATAAGAAGAAAATATGAATTCAAACTCGTTAGCAAAGAAAAAACACAAATTTCTACTCGTTATAAAGGGAAAACACAAATTTCCGGCGATGTCAACTCGTTATTAGGGAAAAAGACATTTTTTACGGAAGGACTACTCGTTACCGAGTGAAAAACACAAATTTGAACTCGTTAATAAGAAGAAAACATGAATTCGAACTCGTTACCAAAGAAAAAACACAAATTTCTACTCGTTAAAAAGGGAAAACACAAATTTCCGGCGATGTCAACTCGTTATTAGGGAAAAAGACAATTTTTTTACGGAAGGACAACTCGTTACCGAGAAAAAACACAAATTTGAACTCGTTAATAAGAAGAAAACATGAATTCGAACTCGTTACCAAAGAAAAACACAAATTTCTACTCGTTATAAAGGGAAAACACAAATTTCCGCCGATGTCAACTCGTTACTAGAAGGACAACTCGTTACTAGAGAAAAACACAAATTTGAACTCGTTAATAAGAAGAATACATGAATTCGAACTCCTTACCAAAGAAAAAACACAAATTTTTACTCGTTATAAAGAGAAAACACAAATTTCCGGCGATGTCAACTCGTTAATAGGGAAAAAAACATTTTATCCGCAAGGACAACTCCTTACGAGAGAAAAACACAAATTTGAACTCGTTAATAAGAAGAAAACATGAATTCGAACTCGTTACCAAAGAAAAAACACAAATTTCTTCTCGTTATAAAGGGAAAACACAAATTTCCGGCGATGTCAACTCGTTATTAGGGAAAAAGACATTTTTTTTTACGGAAGGACAACTCGTTACCGAGAGAAAAACACAAATTTGAACTCGTTAATAAGAAGAAAACATGAATTCGAACTCGTTACCAAAGAAAAAACACAAATTTCTACTCGTTATAAAGGGAAAACACAAATTTCCGGCGATGTCAACTCGTTATTAGGGAAAAAGACAATTTTTTCGGAAGGACAACTCGTTACCCAGAAAAAAAACACAAATTTGAACTCGTTAATAAGAAGAAAACATGAATTCGAACTCGTTACCAAAGAAAAAACACAAATTTCTACTCGTTATAAAGGGAAAACACAAATTTCCGCCGATGTCAACTCGTTATTAGGGAAAAATACATTTTTTTCTTGAAGGAAAACTCGTTACCGAGAGAAAAACACAAATTTCAACTCGTTAATAAGAGGAAAACATGAATTCGAACTCGTTACCAAAGAAAAAACATTTATTTTTACTCGTTATAAAGAGAAAACACAAATTTCCGGCGATGTCAACTCGTTAATGGGGAAAAAAAACATTTTATCTGCAAGGACAACTCGTTACCAGAGAAAAACACAAATTTGAACTCGTTAATAAGAAGAAAACATGAATTCGAACTCGTTACCAAAGAAAAAACACAAATTTCTACTCATTATAAAGGGAAAACACAAATTTCCGGCGATGTCAACTCGTTATTAGGGAAAAAAACATTTTATACGCAAGGACAACTCCTTACGAGAGAAAAACACAAATTTGAACTCGTTAATAAGAAGAAAACATGAATTCGAACTCGTTACCAAAGAAAAAACACAAATTTCTTCTCGTTATAAAGGGAAAACACAAATTTCCGGCGATGTCAACTCGTTATTAGGGAAAAAGACATTTTTTACGGAAGGACAACTCGTTACCGAGAGAAAAACACAAATTTGAACTCGTTAATAAGAAGAAAACATGAATTCGAACTCGTTACCAAAGAAAAAACACAAATTTCTACTCGTTATAAAGGGAAAACACAAATTTCCGGCGATGTCAACTCGTTATTAGGGAAAAAGACAATTTTTTTACGGAAGGACAACTCGTTACCGTAAAAAAAAACACAAATTTGAACTCGTTAATAAGAAGAAAACATGAATTCGAACTCGTTACCAAAGAAAAAACACAAATTTCTACTCGTTATAAAGGGAAAACACAAATTTCCGCCGATGTCAACTCGTTATTAGGGAAAAATACATTTTTTTCTTGAAGGACAACTCGTTACCGAGAGAAAAACACAAATTTCAACTCGTTAATAAGAGGAAAACATGAATTCGAACTCGTTACCAAAGAAAAAACATTTATTTTTACTCGTTATAAAGAGAAAACACAAATTTCCGGCGATGTCAACTCGTTAATGGGGAAAAAAACATTTTATACGCAAGGACAACTCGTTACCGAGAGAAAAACACAAATTTGAACTCGTTAATAAGAAGAAAACATGAATTCGAACTCGTTACCAAAGAAAAAACACAAATTTCTACTCATTATAAAGGGAAAACACAAATTTCCGGCGATGTCAACTCGTTATTAGGGAAAAAAACATTTTATACGCAAGGACAACTCCTTACCGAGAGAAAAACACAAATTTGAACTCGTTAATAAGAAGAAAACATGAATTCGAACTCGTTACCAAAGAAAAAACACAAATTTCTTCTCGTTATAAAGGGAAAACACAAATTTCCGGCGATGTCAACTCGTTATTAGGGAAAAAGACATTTTTTTACGGAAGGACAACTCGTTACCGAGAGAAAAACACAAATTTGAACTCGTTAATAAGAAGAAAACATGAATTCGAACTCGTTACCAAAGAAAAAACACAAATTTCTACTCGTTATAAAGGGAAAACACAAATTTCCGGCGATGTCAACTCGTTATTAGGGAAAAAGACAATTTTTTACGGAAGGACAACTCGTTACCGAAAAAAAAACACAAATTTGAACTCGTTAATAAGAAGAAAACATGAATTCGAACTCGTTACCAAAGAAAAAACACAAATTTCTACTCGTTATAAAGGGAAAACACAAATTTCCGCCGATGTCAACTCGTTATTAGGGAAAAATACATTTTTTTCTGGAAGGACAACTCGTTACCGAGAGAAAAACACAAATTTCAACTCGTTAATAAGAGGAAAACATGAATTCGAACTCGTTACCAAAGAAAAAACATTTATTTTTACTCGTTATAAAGAGAAAACACAAATTTCCGGCGATGTCAACTCGTTAATGGGGAAAAAAACATTTTATACGCAAGGACAACTCGTTACCGAGAGAAAAACACAAATTTGAACTCGTTAATAAGAAGAAAACATGAATTCGAACTCGTTACCAAAGAAAAAACACAAATTTCTACTCATTATAAAGGGAAAACACAAATTTCCGGCGATGTCAACTCGTTATTAGGGAAAAAGACATTTTGTTCTGGAAGGACAACTCGTTACCAGAGAAAAACACAAATTTGAACTCGTTAATAAGAAGAAAACATGAATTCGAACTCGTTACCAAAGAAAAAACACAAATTTCTACTCGTTATAAAGGGAAAACACAAATTTCGCCGATGTCAACTCGTTAATAGGGAAAAAATCATTTTATCTGCAAGGACAACTCGTTACCAGAGAAAAACAAAAGTTTGAACCCGTTAATAAGATGAAAACATGAATTCGAACTCGTTACCAAAGAAAAAACACAAATTTCTACTCGTTATAAAGGGAAAACACAAATTTCCGGTGATGTCAACTCGTTATTAAAGATAAATACATTTTTTACGGAAGGACAACTCGTTACCAGAGAAAAACACAAATTTGAACTCGTTAATAAGAAGAAAACATGAATTCAAACTCGTTAGCAAAGCAAAAACACAAATTTCTACTCGTTATAAAGGGAAAACACAAATTTCCGGCGATGTCAACTCGTTATTAGGGAAAAAGACATTTTTACGGAAGGACTACTCGTTACCAGTGAAAAACACAAATTTGAACTCGTTAATAAGAAGAAAACATGAATTCGAACTTGTTACCAAAGAAAAAACACAAATTTCTACTCGTTATAAAGGGAAAACACAAATTTCCGGCGATGTCAACTCGTTATTAGGGAAAAAGACAATTTTTTCGGGAAGGACAACTCGTTACCGAAAAAAAAACACAAATTTGAACTCGTTAATAAGAAGAAAACATGAATTCGAACTCGTTACCAAAGAAAAAACACAAATTTCTACTCGTTATAAAGGGAAAACACAAATTTCCGCCGATGTCAACTCGTTATTAGGGAAAAAGACATTTTTTTCTGGAAGGACAACTCGTTACTAGAGAAAAACACAAATTTGAACTCGTTAATAAGAAGAAAACATGAATTCGAACTCGTTACCAAAGAAAAAACACATATTTTTACTCGTTATAAAGAGAAAACACAAATTTCCGGCGATGTCAACTCGTTATTAGGGAAAAAAACATTTTATCTACGCAAGGACAACTCGTTACCGAGAGAAAAACACAAATTTGAACTTGTTAAATAGATGAAAACATGAATTCGAACTCGTTACCAAAGAAAAAACACAAATTTCTACTCGTTATCAAGGGAAAACACAAATTTCCGGCGATGTCAACTCGTTATTATGGAAAAAGACATTTTTTTCTGGAAGGACAACTCGTTACTACAGAAAAACACAAATTTGAACTCGTTAATAAGAAGAAAACATGAATTCGAACTCGTTTCCAAAGAAAAAACACAAATTTTTACTCGTTATAAAGAGAAAACACAAATTTCCGGCGATGTCAACTCGTTAAAAGGGAAAAAAACATTTTATCTGCAAGGACAACACGTTACCAGAGAAAAACAAAAATTTGAACTCGTTAATAAGAAGAAAACATGAATTTGAACTCGTTACCAAAGAAAAAACGCAAATTTCTACTCGTTATAAAGGGAAAACACAAATTTCCGCCGATGTCAACTCGTTATTAGGGAAAAAGACATTTTTTTTACGGAAGGACAACACGTTACCGAGAGAAAAACACAAATTTGAACTCGTTAATAAGAAGAAAACATGAATTCAAACTCGTTACCAAAGAAAAAACACAAATTTCTACTCGTTATAAAGGGAAAACACAAATTTCCGGTGATGTCAACTCGTTATTAGGGAAAAAGACATTTTTTATTGAAGGACAACTCGTTACCAGAGAAAAACACAAATTTGAACTCGTTAATAAGAAGAAAACATGAATTCGAACTCGTTACCAAAGAAAAAACACAAATATTTACTCGTTATAAAGAGAAAACACAAATTTCCGGCGATGTCAACTCGTTATCGGGAAAAAAACATTTTATACGCAAGGACAACTCGTTACCGAGAGAAAAACACAAATTTGAACTTGTTAAATAGAAGAAAACATGAATTCGAACTCGTTACCAAAGAAAAAACACAAATTTCTAGTCGTTATAAAGGGAAAACACAAATTTCCGGCGATGTCAACTCGTTATTAGGGAAAAAGACATTTTTTTTCTTGAAGGACAACTCGTTACTAGAGAAAAACACAAATTTGAACTCGTTAATAAGAAGAAAAAATGAATTCGAACTCGTTACCAAAGAAAAAACACAAATTTTTACTCGTTATAAAGAGAAAACACAAATTTCCGGCGATGTCAACTCGTTAATAGGAAAAAAACATTTTATCTTGAAGGACAACACGTACTCGAGAGAAAAACAAAAATTTGAACTCGTTAATAAGAAAAAAACATGAATTTGAACTCGTTACCAAAGAAAAAACACAAATTTCTACTCGTTATAAATGGAAAACACAAATTTCCGCCGATGTCAACTCGTTATTAGGGAAAAAGACATTTTTTCCGGAAGGAGAACACGTTACGAGAGAAAAACACAAGTTTGAACTCGTGAATAAGAAGAAAACATGAATTCAAACTCGTTACCAAAGAAAAAACACAAATTTCTACTCGTTATAAAGGGAAAACACAAATTTCCGGTGATGTCAACTCGTTATTAGGGAAAAAGACATTTTTTATGGAAGGACAACTCGTTACCAGAGAAAAACACAAATTTGAACTCGTTAATAAGAAGAAAACATGAATTCGAAGTCGTTACCAAAGAAAAAACACAAATTTCTACTCGTTATAAAGGAAAACACAAATTTCCGCGATGTCAACTCGTTATTAGGGAAAAAGACATTTTTTTTTGGAAGGACAACTCGTTACTAGAGAAAAACACAAATTTGAACTCGTTAATAAGAAGAAAACATGAATTCGAACTCGTTACCAAAGAAAAAACACAAATTTCTACTCGTTATAAAGGGAAAACACAAATTTCCGCCGATGTCAACTCGTTAATAGGGAAAAAATCATTTTATCTGCAAGGACAACTCGTTACCAGAGAAAAACAAAAATTTGAACTCGTTAATAAGAAGAAAACATGAATTCGAACTCGTTACCAAAGAAAAAACACAAATTTTTACTCGTTATAAAGAGAAAACACAAATTTCCGGCGATGTCAACTCGTTAATAGGGAAAAAAAAAACATTTTATCTGCAAGCACAACTCGTTACCAGAGAAAAACACAAATTTGAACTCGTTAATAAGAAGAAAACATGAATTCGAACTCGTTACCAAAGAAAAAACACAAATTTCTACTCGTTATAAAGGGAAAACACAAATTTCCGGCGATGTCAACTCGTTATTAGGGAAAAAGACATTTTTTTACGGAAGGAAAACTCGTTACCGAGAGAAAAACACAAATTTGAACTCGTTAATAAGAAGAAAACATGAATTCGAACTCGTTACCAAAGAAAAAACACAAATTTCTACTCGTTATAAAGGGAAAACACAAATTTCCGCCGATGTCAACTCGTTAATAGGGAAAAAATCATTTTATCGGAAGGACAACTCGTTACCGAGAGAAAAACACAAATTTGGAACTCGTTAATAAGATGAAAACATGAATTCGAACTCGTTACCAAAGAAAAAACACAAATTTCTACTCGTTATAAAGGGAAAACACAAATTTCCGGTGATGTCAACTCGTTATTAGGGATAAAGACATTTTTTCTGGAAGGACAACTCGTTACCAGAGAAAAACACAAATTTGAACTCGTTAATAAGAAGAAAACATGAATTCAAACTCGTTAGCAAAGAAAAAACACAAATTTCTACTCGTTATAAAGGGAAAACACAAATTTCCGGCGATGTCAACTCGTTATTAGGGAAAAAGACATTTTTTTTGGAAGGACAACTCGTTACCAGAGAAAAACACAAATTTGAACTCGTTAATAAGAAGAAAACATGAATTCGAACTCGTTACCAAAGAAAAAACACAAATTTCTACTCGTTATAAAGGGAAAACACAAATTTCCGCCGATGTCAACTCGTTAATAGGGAAAAAATCATTTTATCTGCAAGGACAACTCGTTACCAGAGAAAAACAAAAATTTGAACTCGTTAATAAGAAGAAAACATGAATTCGAACTCGTTACCAAAGAAAAAACACAAATTTCTACTCGTTATAAAGGGAAAACACAAATTTCCGGTGATGTCAACTCGTTATTAGGAATAAAGACATTTTTTCTGGAAGGACAACTCGTTACCAGAGAAAAACACAAATTTGAACTCGTTAATAAGAATAAAACATGAATTCAAACTCGTTAGCAAAGAAAAAACACAAATTTCTACTCGTTATAAAGGGAAAACACAAATTTCCGCCGATGTCAACTCGTTAATAGGGAAAAAATCATTTTATCAGCAAGGACAACTCGTTACCAGAGAAAAACACAAATTTGAACTCGTTAATAAGATGAAAACATGAATTCGAACTCGTTACCAAAGAAAAAACACAAATTTCTACTCGTTATAAAGGGAAAACACAAATTTCCGGTGATGTCAACTCGTTATTAGGGATAAAGACATTTTTTACGGAAGGACAACTCGTTACCGAGTGAAAAACACAAATTTGAACTCGTTAATAAGAAGAAAACATGAATTCAAACTCGTTAGCAAAGAAAAAACACAAATTTCTACTCGTTATAAAGGGAAAACACAAATTTCCGGCGATGTCAACTCGTTATTAGGGAAAAAGACATTTTTACGGAAGGACTACTCGTTACCGAGAGAAAAACACAAATTTGAACTCGTTAATAAGAAGAAAACATGAATTCGAACTCGTTACCAAAGAAAAAACACAAATTTCTACTCGTTATAAAGGGAAAACACAAATTTCCGCCGATGTCAACTCGTTATCAGGGAAAAAAACATTTTTTTATACGCAAGGACAACTCGTTACCGAGAGAAAAACAAAAATTTGAACTCGTTAATAAGAAGAAAACATGAATTCGAACTCGTTACCAAAGAAAAAACACAAATTTCTACTCGTTATAAAGGGAAAACACAAATTTCCGCCGATGTCAACTCGTTAATAGGGAAAAAATCATTTTATACGCAAGGACAACTCGTTACCGAGAGAAAAACACAAATTTGAACTCGTTAATAAGAAGAAAACATGAATTCGAACTCGTTACCAAAGAAAAAACACAAATTTCTACTCGTTATAAAGGGAAAACACAAATTTCCGGTGATGTCAACTCGTTATTAGGGAATAAAGACATTTTTTACGGAAGGACAACTCGTTACCAGAGAAAAACACAAATTTGAACTCGTTAATAAGAAGAAAACATGAATTCAAACTCGTTAGCAAAGAAAAAACACAAATTTCTACTCGTTATAAAGGGAAAACACAAATTTCCGGCGATGTCAACTCGTTATTAGGGAAAAAGACATTTTTTTTGGAAGGACTACTCGTTACCAGTGAAAAACACAAATTTGAACTCGTTAATAAGAAGAAAACATGAATTCGAACTCGTTACCAAAGAAAAAACACAAATTTCTACTCGTTAAAAAGGGAAAACACAAATTTCCGGCGATGTCAACTCGTTATTAGGGAAAAAGACAATTTTTTCTGGAAGGACAACTCGTTACCAGAAAAAAAACACAAATTTGAACTCGTTAATAAGAAGAAAACATGAATTCGAACTCGTTACCAAAGAAAAAACACAAATTTCTACTCGTTATAAAGGGAAAACACAAATTTCCGCCGATGTCAACTCGTTATTAGGGAAAAAGACATTTTTTCCGGAAGGACAACACGTTACCCAGAGAAAAACACAAATTTGAACTCGTTAATAAGAAGAAAACATGAATTCAAACTCGTTACCAAAGAAAAAACACAAATTTCTACTCGTTATAAAGGGAAAACACAAATTTCCGGTGATGTCAACTCGTTATTAGGGAAAAAGACATTTTTTATGGAAGGACAACTCGTTACCAGAGAAAAACAAAAATTTGAACTCGTTAATAAGAAGAAAACATGAATTCGAACTCGTTACCAATGAAAAAACACAAATTTCTACTCGTTATAAAGGGAAAACACAAATTTCCGGTGATGTCAACTCGTTATTAGGAATAAAGACATTTTTCTGGAAGGACAACTCGTTACCAGAGAAAAACACAAATTTGAACTCGTTAATAAGAAGAAAACATGAATTCAAACTCGTTAGCAAAGAAAAAATACAAATTTCTACTCGTTATAAAGGGAAAACACAAATTTCCGGCAATGTCAACTCGTTATTAGGGAAAAAGACATTTTTTCTGGAAGGACTACTCGTTCCCAGTGAAAAACACAAATTTGAACTCGTTAATAAGAAGAAAACATGAATTCGAACTCGTTACCAAAGAAAAAACACAAATTTCTACTCGTTATAAAGGGAAAACACAAATTTCCGGCGATGTCAACTCGTTATTAGGAAAAAAAAACAATTTTTTCTGGAAGGACAACTCGTTTCATGAAAAAAACACAAATTTGAACTCGTTAATAAGAAGAAAGCATGAATTCGAACTCGTTACCAAAGAAAAAACACAAATTTCTACTCGTTATAAAGGGAAAACACAAATTTCCGCCGATGTCAACTCGTTATTAAGGAAAAGACATTTTTTCTGGAAGGACAACACGTTACCAGAGAAAAACACAAATTTGAACTCGTTAATAAGAAGAAAACATGAATTCAAACTCGTTACCAAAGAAAAAACACAAATTTCTACTCGTTATAAAGGGAAATCACAAATTTCCGGTGATGTCAACTCGTTATTAGGGAAAAAAACATTTTATCGGCAAGGAAAACTCGTTACCAGAGAAAAACACAAATTTGAACTTGTTAAATAGAAGAAAACATGAATTCGAACTCGTTACCAAAGAAAAAACACAAATTTCTACTCGTTATAAAGGGAAAACACAAATTTCCGGCGATGTCAACTCGTTATTAGGGAAAAAGACATTTTTTATGTAAGGACAACTCATTACTAGAGAAAAACACAATTTTGAACTCGTTAATAAGAAGAAAACATGAATTCGAACTCGTTACCAAAGAAAAAACACAAATTTCTACTCGTTATAAAGGGAAAACACAAATTTCCGCCGATGTCAACTCGTTAATAGGGAAAAAATCATTTTATCTGCAAGGACAACTCGTTACCAGAGAAAAACAAAAATTTGAACTCGTTAATAAGAAGAAAACATGAATTCGAACTCGTTACCAATGAAAAAACACAAATTTCTACTCGTTATAAAGGGAAAACACAAATTTCCGGTGATGTCAACTCGTTATTAGGGATAAAGACATTTTTTCTGGAAGGACAACTCGTTACCAGTGAAAAACACAAATTTGAACTCGTTAATAAGAATAAAACATGAATTCAAACTCGTTAGCAAAGAAAAAACACAAATTTCTACTCGTTATAAAGGGTAAACACAAATTTCCGGCGATGTCAACTCGTTATTAGGGAAAAAGACATTTTTTCTGGAAGGACTACTCGTTACCAAAGAAAAACACAAATTTGAACTCGTTAATAAGAAGAAAACATGAATTCGAACTCGTTACCAAAGAAAAAACACAAATTCCTACTCGTTATAAAGGGAAAACACAAATTTCCGCCGATGTCAACTCGTTAATAGGGAAAAAATCATTTTATCTGCAAGGACAACTCGTTACCAGAGAAAAACAAAAATTTGAACTTGTTAATAAGAAGAAAACATGAATTCGAACCCGTTACCAAAGAAAAAACACAAATTTTTACTCGTTACAAAGAGAAAACACAAATTTCCGGCGATGTCAACTCGTTAATAGGGAAAAAAAAACATTTTATCTGCAAGGACAACTCGTTACCAGAGAAAAACACAAATTTGAACTCGTTAATAAGAAGAAAACATGAATGCGAACTCGTTACCAAAGAAAAAACACAAATTTCTACTCGTTATAAAGGGAAAACACAAATTTCCGCCGATGTCAACTCGTTACCAGAGAAAAACACAAATTTGAACTCGTTAATAAGAAGAAAACATGAATTCGAACTCGTTACCAAAGCAAAAACACAAATTTCTACTCGTTATAAAGGGAAAACACAAATTTCCGGCGATTTCAACTCGTTATTAGGGAAAAAGACATTTTTTTTCTGGAAGGACAACTCGTTACCAGAGAAAAACACAAATTTGAACTCGTTAATAAGAAGAAAACATGAATTCGAACTCGTTACCAAAGAAAAAACACAAATTTCTACTCGTTATAAAGGGAAAACACAAATTTCCGGCGATGTCAACTCGTTAATAGGGAAAAAAATCATTTTATCTGCAAGGACAACTCGTTACCAGAGAAAAACAAAATTTTGAACTCGTTAATAAGATGAAAACATGAATTCGAACTCGTTACCAAAGATAAAACACAAATTTCTACTCGTTATAAAGGAAAAACACAAATTTCCGGTGATGTCAACTCGTTATTAGGGATAAAGACATTTTTTCTGGAAGGACAACTCGTTACCAGAGAAAAACACAAATTTGAACTCTTTAATAAGAAGAAAATATGAATTCAAACTCGTTAGCAAAGAAAAAACACAAATTTCTACTCGTTATAAAGGGAAAACACAAATTTCCGGCGATGTCAACTCGTTATTAGGGAAAAAGACATTTTTTACGGAAGGACTACTCGTTACCGGTGAAAAACACAAATTTGAACTCGTTAATAAGAAGAAAACATGAATTCGAACTCGTTACCAAAGAAAAAACACAAATTTCTACTCGTTAAAAAGGGAAAACACAAATTTCCGGCGATGTCAACTCGTTATTAGGGAAAAAGACATTTTTTACGGAAGGACAACTCGTTACCGAGAAAAAAACACAAATTTGAACTCGTTAATAAGAAGAAAACATGAATTCGAACTCGTTACCAAAGAAAAACACAAATTTCTACTCGTTATAAAGGGAAAACACAAATTTCCGCCGATGTCAACTCGTTACCGACAAGAGAAAAACACAAATTTGAACTCGTTAATAAGAAGAATACATGAATTCGAACTCCTTACCAAAGAAAAAACACAAATTTTTACTCGTTATAAAGAGAAAACACAAATTTCCGGCGATGTCAACTCGTTAATAGGGAAAAAAACATTTTATACGCAAGGACAACTCCTTACCGAGAGAAAAACACAAATTTGAACTCGTTAATAAGAAGAAAACATGAATTCGAACTCGTTACCAAAGAAAAAACACAAATTTCTTCTCGTTATAAAGGGAAAACACAAATTTCCGGCGATGTCAACTCGTTATTAGGGAAAAAGACATTTTTTTACGGAAGGACAACTCGTTACCGAGAGAAAAACACAAATTTGAACTCGTTAATAAGAAGAAAACATGAATTCGAACTCGTTACCAAAGAAAAAACACAAATTTCTACTCGTTATAAAGGGAAAACACAAATTTCCGGCGATGTCAACTCGTTATTAGGGAAAAAGACAATTTTTTCTGGAAGGACAACTCGTTACCAGAAAAAAAAACACAAATTTGAACTCGTTAATAAGAAGAAAACATGAATTCGAACTCGTTACCAAAGAAAAAACACAAATTTCTACTCGTTATAAAGGGAAAACACAAATTTCCGCCGATGTCGGCTCGTTATTAGGGAAAAATACATTTTTTTCTTGAAGGACAACTCGTTACCAGAGAAAAACACAAATTTCAACTCGTTAATAAGAGGAAAACATGAATTCGAACTCGTTACCAAAGAAAAAACATTTATTTTTACTCGTTATAAAGAGAAAACACAAATTTCCGGCGATGTCAACTCGTTAATGGGGAAAAAAACATTTTATACGCAAGGACAACTCGTTACCGAGAGAAAAACACAAATTTGAACTCGTTAATAAGAAGAAAACATGAATTCGAACTCGTTACCAAAGAAAAAACACAAATTTCTACTCATTATAAAGGGAAAACACAAATTTCCGGCGATGTCAACTCGTTATTAGGGAAAAAGACATTTTGTTACGGAAGGACAACTCGTTACCAGAGAAAAACACAAATTTGAACTCGTTAATAAGAAGAAAACATGAATTCGAACTCGTTACCAAAGAAAAAACACAAATTTCTACTCGTTATAAAGGGAAAACACAAATTTCGCCGATGTCAACTCGTTAATAGGGAAAAAATCATTTTATCTGCAAGGACAACTCGTTACCAGAGAAAAACAAAAGTTTGAACCCGTTAATAAGATGAAAACATGAATTCGAACTCGTTACCAAAGAAAAAACACAAATTTCTACTCGTTATAAAGGGAAAACACAAATTTCCGGTGATGTCAACTCGTTATTAAAGATAAATACATTTTTTCTGGAAGGACAACTCGTTACCAGAGAAAAACACAAATTTGAACTCGTTAATAAGAAGAAAACATGAATTCAAACTCGTTAGCAAAGCAAAAACACAAATTTCTACTCGTTATAAAGGGAAAACACAAATTTCCGGCGATGTCAACTCGTTATTAGGGAAAAAGACATTTTTTCTGGAAGGACTACTCGTTACCAGTGAAAAACACAAATTTGAACTCGTTAATAAGAAGAAAACATGAATTCGAACTTGTTACCAAAGAAAAAACACAAATTTCTACTCGTTATAAAGGGAAAACACAAATTTCCGGCGATGTCAACTCGTTATTAGGGAAAAAGACAATTTTTTCGGGAAGGACAACTCGTTACCAGAAAAAAAAACACAAATTTGAACTCGTTAATAAGAAGAAAACATGAATTCGAACTCGTTACCAAAGAAAAAACACAAATTTCTACTCGTTATAAAGGGAAAACACAAATTTACGCCGATGTCAACTCGTTATTAGGGAAAAAGACATTTTTTTTACGGAAGGACAACTCGTTACTAGAGAAAAACACAAATTTGAACTCGTTAATAAGAAGAAAACATGAATTCGAACTCGTTACCAAAGAAAAAACACATATTTTTACTCGTTATAAAGAGAAAACACAAATTTCCGGCGATGTCAACTCGTTATTAGGGAAAAAAACATTTTATACGCAAGGACAACTCGTTACCGAGAGAAAAACACAAATTTGAACTTGTTAAATAGATGAAAACATGAATTCGAACTCGTTACCAAAGAAAAAACACAAATTTCTACTCGTTATCAAGGGAAAACACAAATTTCCGGCGATGTCAACTCGTTATTATGGAAAAAGACATTTTTTTTCTGGAAGGACAACTCGTTACTACAGAAAAACACAAATTTGAACTCGTTAATAAGAAGAAAACATGAATTCGAACTCGTTTCCAAAGAAAAAACACAAATTTTTACTCGTTATAAAGAGAAAACACAAATTTCCGGCGATGTCAACTCGTTAAAAGGGAAAAAAACATTTTATACGCAAGGACAACACGTTACCGAGAGAAAAACAAAAATTTGAACTCGTTAATAAGAAGAAAACATGAATTTGAACTCGTTACCAAAGAAAAAACGCAAATTTCTACTCGTTATAAAGGGAAAACACAAATTTCCGCCGATGTCAACTCGTTATTAGGGAAAAAGACATTTTTTTTTCCGGAAGGACAACACGTTACCGAGAGAAAAACACAAATTTGAACTCGTTAATAAGAAGAAAACATGAATTCAAACTCGTTACCAAAGAAAAAACACAAATTTCTACTCGTTATAAAGGGAAAACACAAATTTCCGGTGATGTCAACTCGTTATTAGGGAAAAAGACATTTTTTATTGAAGGACAACTCGTTACCAGAGAAAAACACAAATTTGAACTCGTTAATAAGAAGAAAACATGAATTCGAACTCGTTACCAAAGAAAAAACACAAATATTTACTCGTTATAAAGAGAAAACACAAATTTCCGGCGATGTCAACTCGTTATCGGGAAAAAAACATTTTATCCGCAAGGACAACTCGTTACCGAGAGAAAAACACAAATTTGAACTTGTTAAATAGAAGAAAACATGAATTCGAACTCATTACCAAAGAAAAAACACAAATTTCTACTCGTTATAAAGGGAAAACACAAATTTACGGCGATGTCAACTCGTTATTAGGGAAAAAGACATTTTTTTTCTGGAAGGACAACTCGTTACTAGAGAAAAACACAAATTTGAACTCGTTAATAAGAACAAAAAATGAATTCGAACTCGTTACCAAAGAAAAAACACAAATTTTTACTCGTTATAAAGAGAAAACACAAATTTCCGGCGATGTCAACTCGTTAATAGGGAAAAAAACATTTTATCCGCTAGGACAACACGTACTCGAGAGAAAAACAAAAATTTGAACTCGTTAATAAGAAAAAAACATGAATTTGAACTCGTTACCAAAGAAAAAACACAAATTTCTACTCGTTATAAATGGAAAACACAAATTTCCGCCGATGTCAACTCGTTATTAGGGAAAAAGACATTTTTTCTGGAAGGAGAACACGTTACCGAGAGAAAAACACAAGTTTGAACTCGTTAATAAGAAGAAAACATGAATTCAAACTCGTTACCAAAGAAAAAACACAAATTTCTACTCGTCATAAAGGGAAAACACAAATTTCCGGTGATGTCAACTCGTTATTAGGGAAAAAGACATTTTTTATGGAAGGACAAACTCGTTACCGAGAGAAAAACACAAATTTGAACTCGTTAATAAGAAGAAAACATGAATTCAAAGTCGTTACCAAAGAAAAAACACAAATTTCTACTCGTTATAAAGGGAAAACACAAATTTCCGGCGATGTCAACTCGTTATTAGGGAAAAAGACATTTTTTTTTTGGAAGGACAACTCGTTACTAGAGAAAAACACAAATTTGAACTCGTTAATAAGAAGAAAACATGAATTCGAACTCGTTACCAAAGAAAAAACACAAATTTCTACTCGTTATAAAGGGAAAACACAAATTTCCGCCGATGTCAACTCGTTAATAGGGAAAAAATCATTTTATCTGCAAGGACAACTCGTTACCAGAGAAAAACAAAAATTTAAACTCGTTAATAAGAAGAAAACATGAATTCGAACTCGTTACCAATGAAAAAACACAAATTTCTACTCGTTATAAAGGGAAAACACAAATTTCCGGTGATGTCAAATCGTTATTAGGGATAAAGACATTTTTAATGGAAGGACAACTCGTTACCAGAGGAAAACACAAATTTGAACTCGTTAATAAGAAGAAAACATGAATTCAAACTCGTTAGCAAAGAAAAAACACAAATTTCTACTCGTTATAAAGGGAAAACACAAATTTCCGGCGATGTCAACTCGTTATTAGGGAAAAAGACATTTTTTCTGGAAGGACTACTCGTTACCAGTGAAAAACACAAATTTGAACTCGTTAATAAGAAGAAAACATGAATTTGAACTCGTTACCAAAGAAAAAACACAAATTTCTACTCGTTATAAAGGGAAAACACAAATTTCCGGCGATGTCAACTCGTTAATAGGGAAAAAAAAACATTTTATCTGCAAGGACAACTCCTTACCAGAGAAAAACACAAATTTGAACTCGTTAATAAGAAGAAAACATGAATTCGAACTCGTTACCAAAGAAAAAACACAAATTTCTACTCGTTATAAAGGGAAAACACAAATTTCCGGCGATGTCAACTCGTTATTAGGTAAAAAGACATTTTTTTCCGGAAGGACAACTCGTTACCGAGAGAAAAACACAAATTTGAACTCGTTAATAAGAAGAAAACATGAATTCGAACTCGTTACCAAAGAAAAAACACAAATTTCTACTCGTTATAAAGGGAAAACACAAATTTCCGGCGATGTCAACTCGTTATTAGGGAAAAAGACAATTTTTTACGGAAGGACAACTCGTTACCGAGAAAAAAACACAAATTTGAACTCGTTAATAAGAAGAAAACATGAATTCGAACTCGTTACCAAAGAAAAAACACAAATTTCTACTCGTTATAAAGGGAAAACACAAATTTCCGCCGATGTCAACTCGTTATTAGGGAAAAATACATTTTTTACGGAACGACAACTCGTTACCGAGAGAAAAACACAAATTTGAACTCGTTAATAAGAAGAAAACATGAATTCGAACTCGTTACCAAAGAAAAAACACATATTTTTACTCGTTATAAAGAGAAAACACAAATTTCCGGCGATGTCAACTCGTTAATGGGGAAAAAAAACATTTTATACGCAAGGACAACTCGTTACCAGAGAAAAACACAAATTTGAACTCGTTAATAAGAAGAAAACATGAATTCGAACTCGTTACCAAAGAAAAAACACAAATTTCTACTCATTATAAAAGGAAAACACAAATTTCCGGCGATGTCAACTCGTTATTAGGGAAAAAGACATTTTTTACGGAAGGACAACTCGTTACCGAGAGAAAAACACAAATTTGAACTCGTTAATAAGAAGAAAACATGAATTCGAACTCGTTACCAAAGAAAAAACACAAATTTCTACTCGTTATAAAGGGAAAACACAAATTTCCGCCGATGTCAACTCGTTAATAGGGAAAAAATCATTTTATCTGCAAGGACAACTCGTTACCAGAGAAAAACAAAAGTTTGAACCCGTTAATAAGATGAAAACATGAATTCGAACTCGTTACCAAAGAAAAAACACAAATTTCTACTCGTTATAAAGGGAAAACACAAATTTCCGGTGATGTCAACTCGTTATTAAAGATAAATACATTTTTTCTGGAAGGACAACTCGTTACCAGAGAAAAACACAAATTTGAACTCGTTAATAAGAAGAAAACATGAATTCAAACTCGTTAGCAAAGCAAAAACACAAATTTCTACTCGTTATAAAGGGAAAACACAAATTTCCGGCGATGTCAACTCGTTATTAGGGAAAAAGACATTTTTTTCGGAAGGACTACTCGTTACCAGAGAAAAACACAAATTTGAACTCGTTAATAAGAAGAAAACATGAATTCGAACTTGTTACCAAAGAAAAAACACAAATTTCTACTCGTTATAAAGGGAAAACACAAATTTCCGGCGATGTCAACTCGTTATTAGGGAAAAAGACAATTTTTTCGGGAAGGACAACTCGTTACCGAGAGAAAAACACAAATATGAACTCGTTAATAAGAAGAAAACATGAATTCGAACTCGTTACCAAAGAAAAAACACAAATTTCTACTCGTTATAAAGGGAAAACACAAATTTCCGCCGATGTCAACTCGTTATTAGGGAAAAAGACATTTTTTTCTGGAAGGACAACTCGTTACCAGAGAAAAACACAAATTTGAACTCGTTAATAAGAAGAAAACATGAATTCGAACTCGTTACCAAAGAAAAAAACACATATTTTTACTCGTTATAAAGAGAAAACACAAATTTCCGGCGATGTCAACTCGTTATTAGGGAAAAAAAACATTTTATCTGCAAGGACAACTCGTTACCAGAGAAAACACAAATTTGAACTTGTTAAATAGATGAAAACATGAATTCGAACTCGTTACCAAAGAAAAAACACAAATTTCTACTCGTTATCAAGGGAAAACACAAATTTCCGGCGATGTCAACTCGTTATTATGGAAAAAGACATTTTTTTCTGGAAGGACAACTCGTTACTACAGAAAAACACAAATTTGAACTCGTTAATAAGAAGAAAACATGAATTCGAACTCGTTTCCAAAGAAAAAACACAAATTTTTACTCGTTATAAAGAGAAAACACAAATTTCCGGCGATGTCAACTCGTTAAAAGGGAAAAAAACATTTTATACGCAAGGACAACACGTTACCGAGAGAAAAACAAAAATTTGAACTCGTTAATAAGAAGAAAACATGAATTTGAACTCGTTACCAAAGAAAAAACGCAAATTTCTACTCGTTATAAAGGGAAAACACAAATTTCCGCCGATGTAAATTCGTTATTAGGGAAAAAGACATTTTTTCTGGAAGGACAACACGTTACCAGAGAAAAACACAAATTTGAACTCGTTAATAAGAAGAAAACATGAATTCAAACTCGTTACCAAAGAAAAAACACAAATTTCTACTCGTTATAAAGGGAAAACACAAATTTCCGGTGATGTCAACTCGTAATTAGGGAAAAAGACATTTTTTATGGAAGGACAACTCGTTACCAGAGAAAAACACAAATTTGAACTCGTTAATAAGAAGAAAACATGAATTCGAACTCGTTACCAAAGAAAAAACACAAATATTTACTCGTTATAAAGAGAAAACACAAATTTCCGGCGATGTCAACTCGTTATCAGGGAAAAAAAAACATTTTATCCGCAAGGACAACTCGTTACCAGAGAAAAACACAAATTTGAACTTGTTAAATAGAAGAAAACATGAATTCGAACTCGTTACCAAAGAAAAAACACAAATTTCTACTCGTTATAAAGGGAAAACACAAATTTCCGCCGATGTCAACTCGTTATTAGGGAAAAAGACATTTTTTTATAGAAGGACAACTCGTTACCAGAGAAAAACACAAATTTGAACTCGTTAATAAGAAGAAAACATGAATTCGAACTCGTTACCAAAGAAAAAACACAAATTTTTACTCGTTATAAAAAAAAAACACAAATTTCCGGCGATGTCAACTCGTTATTAGGGAAAAAAACATTTTATCTGCAAGGACAACTCGTTACCAGAGAAAAACACAAATTTGAACTTGTTAAATAGAAGAAAACATGAATTCGAACTCGTTACCAAAGAAAAAACACAAATTTCTACTCGTTATAAAGGGAAAACACAAATTTCCGCCGATGTCACCTCGTTATTATGGAAAAAGATAATTTTTCTGGAAGGACAACACGTTACCAGAGAAAAACACAAATTTGAACTCGTTAATAAGAAGAAAACATGAATTCAAACTCGTTACCAAAGAAAAAACACAAATTTCTACTCGTTATAAAGGGAAAACACAAATTTCCGGTGATGTCAACTCGTTATTAGGGAAAAAGACATTTTTTCTGGAAGGACAACTCGTTACCAGAGAAAAACACAAATTTGAACTCGTTAATAAGAAGAAAACATGAATTCGAACTCGTTACCAAAGAAAAAACACAAATATTTACTCGTTATAAAGAGAAAACACAAATTTCCGGCGATGTCAACTCGTTATTGGGGAAAAAAACATTTTATCTGCAAGGACAACTCGTTATCAGAGAAAAACACAAATTTGAACTTGTTAAATAGAAGATAAAATGAATTCGAACTCGTTACCTAAGAAAAAACACAAATTTCTACTCGTTATAAAGGGAAAACACAAATTTCCGGCGATGTCAACTCGTTATTAGGGAAAAAGACATTTTTTCTGGAAGGACAACTCGTTACTAGAGAACAACACAAATTTGAACTCGTAAATTAGAAGAAAACATGAATTCGAACTCGTTACCAAAGAAAAAACACAAACTTTTATTTCGTTATAAAGAGAAAACACAAATTTCCGGCGATGTCAACTCGTTAATAGGGAAAAAAACATTTTATCTGCAAGGACAACACATTACCAGAGAAAAACACAAATTTGAACTCGTTAATAAGAAGAAAACATGAATTCGAACTCGTTACCAAAGAAAAAACACAAATTTCTACTCGTTATAAAGGGAAAACACAAATTTCCGCCAATGTCAACTCGTTATTAGGGAAAAAGACATTTTTTCTGGAAGGACAACACATTACCAGAGAAAAACACAAATTTGAACTCGTTAATAAGAAGAAAACATGAATTCGAACTCGTTACCAAAGAAAAAACACAAATTTCTACTCGTTATAAAGGGAAACTACAAATTTCCGGCGATGTCAACTTGTTAATATGGAAAAAGACATTTTTTTTGGAAGGACAACTCGTTACCAGAGAAAAACACAAATTTAAACTCGTTAATAAGAAGAAAACATGAATTCGAACTCGTTACCAAAGAAAAAACACAAATTTCTACTCGTTATAAAGGGAAAACACAAATTTCCGGCGATGTCAACTCGTTATTTGGGAAAAAGACATTTTTTTGGGAAGGACTACTCGTTACCAGTGAAAAACACAAATTTGAACTCGTTAATAAGAAGAAAACATGAATTCAAACTCGTTACCAAAGAAAAAACACAAATTTCTACTCGTTATAAAGGGAAAATACAAATTTCCGGCGATGTGAACTCGTTATTAAGGAAAAAGATATTTTTTCTGCAATGAAAATTCATTACCAGAGGAAAACACAAATTTGAACTCGTTAATAAGAAGAAAACATGAATTCGAACTCGTTACCAATGAAAAAACACAAATTTCTACTCGTTATAAAGGGAAAACACAAATTTCCGCCGATGTCAACTCGTTATTAGGGAAAAAGACATTTTTTCTGGAAGGACAACACGTTACCAGAGAAAAACAGAAATTTGAACTCGTTAATAGGAAGAAAACATGAATTCGAACTCGTTACCAAAGAAAAAACACAAATTTCTACTCTTTATAAAGGGAAAACACAAATTTCCGGCGATGTCAACTCGTTATTTGGGAAAAAGACATTTTATATGGAAGGACAACTCGTTACCAGAGAAAAACACAAATTTGAACTCGTTAATAAGAAGAAAACATGAATTCGAACTCGTTACCAAAGAAAAAACACAAATTTTTACTCGTTATAAAGAGAAAACACAAATTTCCGGCGATGTCAACTCGTTATTAGGGAAAAAGACATTTTTTATGGAAGGACAACTCGTTACCAGAGAAAAACACAAATTTGAACTCGTTAATAAGAAGAAAACATGAATTCGAACTCGTTACCAAAGAAAAAACACAAATTTTTACTCGTTATAAAGAGAAAACACAAATTTCCGGCGATGTCAACTCGTTATTAGGGAAAAAACATTTTATCTGCAAGGACAACTCGTTACCAGAGAAAAACACAAATTTGAACTTGTTAAATAGAAGAAAACATGATTTCGAACTCGTTACCAAAGAAAAAACAAAAATTTCTACTCGTTATAAAGCGAAAACACAAATTTCCGGCGATGTCAAATCGTTATTAGGGAAAAAGACATTTTTTTTTGGAAGGACAACTCGTTACTAGAGAAAAACACAAATTTGAACTCGTTAATAAGAAGAAAACATGAATTTGAACTTGTTACCAAAGAAAAAACACAAATTTCTACTCGTTATAAAGGGAAAACACAAATTTCCGCCGATGTCAACTCGTTAATAGGGAAAAAATCATTTTATCTGCAAGGACAACTCGTTACCAGAGTAAAACGAAAATTTGAACTCGTTAATAAGAAGAAAACATGAATTCGAACTCGTTACCAATGAAAAAACACAAATTTCTACTCGTTATAAAGGGAAAACACAAATTTCCGCCGATGTCAACTCGTTATTAGGGAAAAAGACATTTTTTCTGGAAGGACTAATCGTTACCAGTGAAAAACACAAATTTAAACTCGTTAATAAGAAGAAAACATGAATTCGAACTCGTTACCAAAGAAAAAACACAAATTTCTACTCGTTATAAAGGGAAAACACAAATTTCCGGCGATGTCAACTCGTTATTAGGGAAAAAGACAATTTTTTCTGGAAGGACAACTTATTACCAGAGAAAAACACAAATTTGAACTCGTTAATAAGAAGAAAACATGAATTCAAACTCGTTAGCAAAGAAAAAACACAAATTTCTACTCGTTATAAAGGGAAAACAAAAAATTCCCGGCGATGTCAACTCGTTATTAGGGAAAAAGACATTTTTTCTGGAAGGACTACTCGTTACCAGTGAAAAACACAAATTTAAACTCGTTAATAAGAAGAAAACATGAATTCGAACTCGTTACCATAGAAAAAACACAAATTTCTACTCGTTATAAAGGGAAAACACAAATTTCCGGCGATGTCAACTCGTTATTAGGGAAAAAGACAATTTTTTCTGGAAGGACAACTCGTTACCAGAGAAAAACACAAATTTGAACTCGTTAATAAGAAGAAAACATGAATTCAAACTCGTTTGCAAAGAAAAAACACAAATTTCTACTCGTTATAAAGGGAAAACAAAAAATTTCCGGCGATGTCAACTCGTTATTAGGGAAAAAGACATTTTTTCTGGAAGGACTACTCGTTACCAGTGAAAAACACAAATTTAAACTCGTTAATAAGAAGAAAACATGAATTCGAACTCGTTACCATAGAAAAAACACAAATTTCTACTCGTTATAAAGGGAAAACACAAATTTCCGGCGATGTCAACTCGTTATTAGGGAAAAAGACAATTTTTTCTGGAAGGACAACTCGTTACCAGAGAAAAACACAAATTTGAACTCGTTAATAAGAAGAAAACATGAATTCAAACTCGTTAGCAAAGAAAAAACACAAATTTCTACTCGTTATAAAGGGAAAACAAAAAATTTCCGGCGATGTCAACTCGTTATTAGGGAAAAAGACATTTTTTCTGGAAGGACTACTCGTTACCAGTGAAAAACACAAATTTAAACTCGTTAATAAGAAGAAAACATGAATTCGAACTCGTTACCATAGAAAAAACACAAATTTCTACTCGTTATAAAGGGAAAACACAAATTTCCGGCGATGTCAACTCGTTATTAGGGAAAAAGACATTTTTTTTTGGAAGGACAACTCGTTACTAGAGAAAAACACAAATTTGAACTCGTTAATAAGAAGAAAACATGAATTTGAACTTGTTACCAAAGAAAAAACACAAATTTCTACTCGTTATAAAGGTAAAACACAAATTTCCGCCGATGTCAACTCGTTAATAGGGAAAAAATCATTTTTTCTGCAAGGACAACTCGTTACCAGAGTAAAACAAAAATTTGAACTCGTTAATAAGAAGAAAACATGAATTCGAACTCGTTACCAATGAAAAAACACAAATTTCTACTCGTTATAAAGGGAAAACACAAATTTCCGCCGATGTCAACTCGTTATTAGGGAAAAAGACATTTTTTCTGGAAGGACTACTCGTTACCAGTGAAAAACACAAATTTAAACTCGTTAATAAGAAGAAAACATGAATTCAAACTCGTTAGCAAAGAAAAAACACAAATTTCTACTCGTTATAAAGGGAAAACAAAAAATTTCCGGTGATGTCAACTCGTTATTAGGGAAAAAGACATTTTTTCTGGAAGGACTACTCGTTACCAGTGAAAAACACAAATTTAAACTCGTTAATAAGAAGAAAACATGAATTCGAACTCGTTACCATAGAAAAAACACAAATTTCTACTCGTTATAAAGGGAAAACACAAATTTCCGGCGATGTCAACTCGTTATTAGGGAAAAAGACAATTTTTTCTAGAAGGACAACTCGTTACCAGAAAAAACACAAATTTGAACTCGTTAATAAGAAGAAAACATGAATTCGAACTCGTTACCAAAGAAAAAACACAAATTTCTACTCTTTATAAAGGGAAAACACAAATTTCCGACGATGTCAACTCGTTATTAGGGAAAAAGACATTTTTTCTGGAAGGACAACTCGTTACCAGAGAAAAACACAAATTTGAACTCGTTAATAAGAAGAAAACATGAATTCGAACTCGTTACCAAAGAAAAAACACAAATTTTTACTCGTTATAAAAAGAAAACACAAATTTCCGGCGATGTCAACTCGTTATTAGGGAAAAAAACATTTTATATGCAAGGACAACTCGTTACCAGAGAAAAACACAAATTTGAACTCGTTAAATAGAAGAAAACATGAATTCGAACTCGTTACCAAAGAAAAAACACAAATTTCTACTCGTTATAAAGGGAAAACACAAATTTCCGGCGATGTCAACTCGGTATTAGGGAAAAAGACAATTTTTTCTGGAAGGACAACTCGTTACCAGAGAAAAACACAAATTTGAACTCGTTAATAAGAAGAAAACAAGAATTCAAACTCGTTAGCAAAGAAAAAACACAAATTTCTACTCGTTATAAAGGGAAAACAAAAAATTTCCGGCGATGTCAACTCGTTATTAGGGAAAAAGACATTTTTTCTGGAAGGACTACTCGTTACCAGTGAAAAACACAAATTTAAACTCGTTAATAAGAAGAAAACATGAATTCGAACTCGTTACCATAGAAAAAACACAAATTTCTACTCGTTATAAAGGGAAAACACAAATTTCCGGCGATGTCAACTCGTTATTAGGGAAAAAGACAATTTTTTCTAGAAGGACAACTCGTTACCGAGAAAAACACAAATTTGAACTCGTTAATAAGAAGAAAACATGAATTCGAACTCGTTACCAAAGAAAAAACACAAATTTCTACTCTTTATAAAGGGAAAACACAAATTTCCGGCGATGTCAACTCGTTATTAGGGAAAAAGACATTTTTTTACGGAAGGACAACTCGTTACCGAGAGAAAAACACAAATTTGAACTCGTTAATAAGAAGAAAACATGAATTCGAACTCGTTACCAAAGAAAAAACACAAATTTTTACTCGTTATAAAAAGAAAACACAAATTTCCGGCGATGTCAACTCGTTATTAGGGAAAAAACATTTTATATGCAAGGACAACTCGTTACCAGAGAAAAACACAAATTTGAACTCGTTAAATAGAAGAAAACATGAATTCGAACTCGTTACCAAAGAAAAAACACAAATTTCTACTCGTTATAAAGGGAAAACACAAATTTCCGGCGATGTCAACTCGTTATTAGGGAAAAAGACATTTTTTTCTAGAAGGACAACTCGTTACTAGAGAAAAACACAAATTTGAACTCGATAATAAGAAGAAAACATGAATTCGAACTCGTTACCAAAGAAAAAATACAAATTTTTACTCGTTATAAAGAGAAAACACAAATTTCCGGCGATGTCAACTCGTTATTAGGGAAAAAGACATTTTTTTCTAGAAGGACAACTCGTTACTAGAGAAAAACACGAATTTGAACTCGTTGATAAGAAGAAAACATGAATTCGAACTCGTTACCAAAGAAAAAACACAAATTTTTACTCGTTATAAAGAGAAAACACAAATTTCCGGCGATGTCAACACGTTAATAGGGAAAAAAACATTTTATCTGCAAGGACAACACGTTACCAGAGAAAAACACAAATTTGAACTCATTAATAAGAAGAAAACATGAATTCGAACTCGTTACCAAAGAAAAAACACAAATTTCTACTCGTTATAAAGGGAAAACACAAATTTCCTTCGATGTCACCTCGTTATTATGGAAAAAGACATTTTTTTCTGGAAGGACAACACGTTACCAGAGAATAACACAAATTTGAACTCGTTAATAAGAAGAAAAAATGAATTCAAACTCGTTAGCAAAGAAAAAACACAAATTTCTACTCGTTATAAAGGGAAAACACAAATTTCCAGTGATGTCAACTCGTTATTAGGGAAAAAGACATTTTTTCCGGAAGGACAACCCGTTACCAGAGAAAACACAAATCTGAACTCGTTAATAAGAAGAAAACATGAATTCGAACACGTTACCAAAGAAAAAACACATATTTTTACTCGTTATAAAGAGAAAACACAAATTTCCGGCGATGTCAACTCGTTATTAGGGAAAAAAACATTTTATCTGCAAGGACAACTCGTTACCAGAGAAAAAAACAAATTTGAACTTGTTAAATAGAAGAAAAAATGAATTCGAACTCGTTACCAAAGAAAAAACACAAATTTCTACTCGTTATAAAGGGAAAACACAAATTTCCGGCGATGTCAACTCGTTATTAGGGAAAAAGACATTTTTTTCTGGAAGGACAACTCGTTACTAGAGAAAAACACAAATTTGAACTCGTTAATAAGAAGAAAACATGAATTCGAACTCGTTACCAAAGAAAGAAGACAAATTTTTACTCGTTATAAAGAGAAAACACAAATTTCCGGCGATGTCAACTCGTTAATAGGGAAAAAAACATTTTATCTGCAAGGACAACACGTTACCAGAGAAAAACACAAATTTGAACTCGTTAAATAGAAGAAAACATGAATTCGTACTCGTTACCAAAGAAAAAACACAAATTTCTACTCGTTATAAAGGGAAAACACAAATTTCCGGCGATGTCAACTCGTTATTTGGGAAAAAGACATTTTTTTTGGAAGGACAACTCGTTACTAGAGAAAAACACAAATTTGAACTCGTTAATAAGAAGAAAACATGAATTCGAACTCGTTACCAAAGAAAAAACACAAATTTCTACTCGTTATAAAGGGAGAACACAAATTTCCGCCGATGTCAACTCGTTATTAGGGAAAAAGACATTTTTTCTGGAAAGACAACACGTTACCAGAGAAAAACACAAATTTGAACTCGTTAATAAGAAGAAAACATGAATTAGAACTCGTTACCAAAGAAAAAACACAAATTTCTACTCGTTATAAAGGGAAAACACAAATTTCCGCCGATGTTAACTCGTTATTAAGGAAAAAGACATTTTTTCTGGAAGGACAACACGTTACCAGAGAAAAACACAAATTTGAACTCGTTAATAAGAAGAAAACATGAATTCGAACTCGTTACCAAAGAAAAAACACAAATTTCTACTCGTCATAAAGGGAAAACACAAATTTCCGCCGATGTCAAATTGTTATTAGGGAAAAAGACATTTTTTCTGGAAGGACAACACGTTACCAGAGAGAAACACAAATTTGAACTCGTTAATAAGAAGAAAACATGAATTCGAACTCGTTACCAAAGAAAAATAACAAATTTCTACTCTTTATAAAGGGAAAACACAAATTTCCGACAATGTCAACTCGTTATTTGGGAAAAAGACATTTTTTCGGGAAGGACTACTCGTTACCAGAGAAAAACACTAATTTGAACTCATTAATAAGACGAAAACATGAATTCGAACTCGTTTCCAAAGAAAAAACACAAATTTTTACTCGTTATAAAGAGAAAACACAAATTTCTGGCGATGTCAACTCGTTATTAGGGAAAAAAACATTTTATCTGCAAGGACAACTCGTTACCAGAGAAAAACACAAATTAGAACTCGTTAAATAGAAGAAAACATGAATTCGTACTCGTTACCAAAGAAAAAACACAAATTTCTACTCGTTATAAAGGGAAAACACAAATTTCCGGCGATGTCAACTCGTTATTAGGGAAAAAGACATTTTTTTTTGGAAGGACAACTTGTTACTAGAGAAAAACACAAATTTGAACTCGTTAATAAGAAGAAAACCTGAATTCGAACTCGTTACCAAAGAAAAAACACAAATTTCTACTCGTTATAAAGGGAAAACACAAATTTCCGGCGATGTCAACTCGTTATTAGGGAAAAAGACATTTTTTTCTGGAAGGACAACTCGTTACTAGAGAAAAACACAAATTTGAACTCGTTAATAAGAAGAAAACATGAATTCGAACTCGTTACCAAAGAAAAAACACAAATTTCTACTCTTTATAAAGGGAAAACACAAATTTCCGACAATGTCAACTCGTTATTTGGGAAAAAGACATTTTTTCGGGAAGGACTACTCGTTACCAGAGAAAAACACAAATTTGAACTCGTTAATAAGACGAAAACATGAATTCGAACTCGTTACCAAAGAAAAAACACAAATTTCTACTCGTTATATAGGGAAAATACAAATTTCCGCCGATGTCACCTCTTTATTAGGGAAAAAGACATTTTTTTTGGAAGGACAACACGTTACCAGAGAAAAACACAAATTTGAACTCGTTAATAAGAAGAAAACATGAATTCAAACTCGTTAGCAAAGAAAAAACACAAATTTCTACTCGTTATAAAAAGAAAACACAAATTTCCGGCGATGTCAACTCGTTATTGGGGAAAAAAACATTTTATCTGCAAGGACAACTCGTTACCAGAGAAAAGCATAAATTTGAACTTGTTAAATAGAAGAAAACATGAATTCGAATTTGTTACCAAAGAAAAAACACAAATTTCTACTCGTTATAAAGGAAAAACACAAATTTCCGGCGATGTCAACTCGTTATTAGGGAAAAAGACATTTTTTTCTAGAAGGACAACTCGTTACTAGAGAAAAACACAAATTTGAACTCGTTAATAAGAAGAAAACATGAATTCGAACTCGTTACCAAAGAAAAAACACAAATTTTTAGTCGTTATAAAGAGAAAACACAAATTTCCGGCGATGTCAACACGTTAATAGGGAAAAAAACATTTTATCTGCAAGGACAACACGTTACCAGAGAAAAACACAAATTTGAACTCGTTAATAAGAAGAAAACATGAATTCGAACTCGTTACCAAAGAAAAAACACAAATTTCTACTCTTTATAGAGGAAAAACACAAATTTCCGCCGATGTCACCTCTTTATTTGGGAAAAAGACATTTTTTTTGGAAGGACAACACGTTACCAGAGAAAAACACAAATTTGAACTCGTTAATAAGAAGAAAACATGAATTCGAACTCGTTACCAAAGAAAAAACACAAATTTCTACTCGTTATAAAGGGAAAACACAAATTTCCGGTGATGTCAACTCGTTATTAGGGAAAAAGACATTTTTTGTGGAAGGACAACTCGTTACCAGAGAAAAACACAAATTTGAACTCGTTAATATGAAGAAAACATGAATTCGAACTCGTTACCAAAGAAAAAACACAAATTTTTACTCGTTATAAAGAGAAAACACAAATTTCCAGCGATGTCAACTCGTTATAGGGAAAAAAACATTTTATCTGCAAAGACAACTCGTTACCAGAGAAAAACACAAATTTGAACTTGTTAAATAGAAGAGAAAATGAATTCGAACTCGTTACCTATGAAAAAACACAAATTTCTACTCGTTATAAAGGGAAAACACAAATTTCCGGCAATGTCAACTCGTTATTAGGGAAAAAGACATTTTTTTTCTGGAAGGACAACTCGTTACTAGAGAAAAACACAAATTTGAACTCGTTAATAAGAAGAAAACATGAATTCGTACTCGTTACCAAAGAAAAAACACAGATTTTTACTCGTTATAAAGAGAAAACACAAATTTCCGGCGATGTCAACTCGTTAATAGGGAAAAAAACATTTTATCTGCAAGGACAACACGTTACCAGAGAAAAACACAAATTTGAACTTGTTAATAAGAAGAAAACATGAATTCGAACTCGTTACCAAAGAAAAAACACAAATTTCTACTCGTTATAAAGGGAAAACACAAATTTCCGCCGATGTCAACTCGTTATTATGGAAAAAGACATTTTTTCTGGAAGGACAACACGTTACCAGAGAAAAACACAAATTTGAACTCGTTAATAAGAAGAAAACATGAATTCGAACTCGTTACCAAAGAAAAAACACAAATTTCTACTCTTTATAAAGGGAAAACACAAATTTCCGGAGATGTCAACTCGTTATTCGGGAAAAAGACATTTTTTCTGGAAGGACAACACGTTACCAGAGAAAAACACAAATTTGAACTCGTTAATAAGAAGAAAACATGAATTCGAACTCGTTACCAAAGAAAAAACACAAATTTCTACTCGTTATAAAGGGAAAACACAAATTTCCGCCGATGTCAACTCGTTATTCGGGAAAAAGACATTTTTTCTTGGAAGGACAACTCGTTACCAAAGAAAAACACAAATTTGAACTCGTTAATAAGAAGAAAACATGAATTCGAACTCGTTACCAAAGAAAAAACACAAATTTTTACTCGTTATAAAAAGAAAACACAAATTTCCGGCGATGTCAACTCGTTATTAGGGAAAAAAAACATTTTATCTGCAAGGACAACTCGTTACCAGAGAAAAGCATAAATTTAAACTTGTTAAATAGAAGAAAACATGAATTCGAATTTGTTACCAAAGAAAAAACACAAATTTCTACTCGTTATAAAGGAAAAACACAAATTTCCGGCGATGTCAACTCGTTATTAGGGAAAAAGACATTTTTTTCTAGAAGGACAACTCGTTACTAGAGAAAAACACAAATTTGAACTCGTTAATAAGAAGAAAACATGAATTCGAACTCGTTACCAAAGAAAAAACACAAATTTTTACTTGTTATAAAGAGAAAACACAAATTTCCGGCGATGTCAACTCGTTAATAGGGAAAAAAACATTTTATCTGCAAGGACAACACGTTACCAGAGAAAAACACAAATTTGAACTCGTTAATAAGAAGAAAACATGAATTCGAACTCGTTACCAAAGAAAAAACACAAATTTCTACTCTTTATAAAGGGAAAACACAAATTTCCGCCGATGTCACCTCTTTATTAGGGAAAAAGACATTTTTTTTGGAAGGACAACACGTTACCAGAGAAAAACACAAATTTGAACTCGTTAATAAGAAGAAAACATGAATTCAAACTCGTTAGCAAAGAAAAAACACAAATTTCTACTCGTTATAAAGGGAAAACACAAATTTCCGGTGATGTCAACTCGTTATTAGGGAAAAAGACAATTTTTTCTGGAAGGACAAATCGTTACCAGAGAAAAACACAAATTTGAACTCGTTAATAAGAAGAAAACATGAATTCGAACTCGTTACCAAAGAAAAAACACAAATTTTTACTCGTTATAAAAGAGAAAACACAAATTTCCAGCGATGTCAACTCGTTATTAGGGAAAAAAACATTTTATCTGCAAAGACAACTCGTTACCAGAGAAAAACACAAATTTGAACTTGTTAAATAGAAGAGAAAATGAATTCGAACTCGTTACCTATGAAAAAACACAAATTTCTACTCGTTATAAAGGGAAAACACAAATTTCCGGCAATGTCAACTCGTTATTAGGGAAAAAGACATTTTTTTTCTGGAAGGACAACTCGTTACTAGAGAAAAACACAAATTTGAACTCGTTAATAAGAAGAAAACATGAATTCGTACTCGTTTCCAAAGAAAAAACACAAATTTTTACTCGTTATAAAGAGAAAACACAAATTTCCGGCGATGTCAACTCGTTAATAGGGAAAAAAAAACATTTTATCTGCCAGGACAACACGTTACCAGAGAAAAACACAAATTTGAACTCGTTAATAAGAAGAAAACATGAATTCGAACTCGTTACCAAAGAAAAAACACAAATTTCTACTCGTTATAAAGGGAAAACACAAATTTCCGCCGATGTCAACTCGTTATTAGGGAAAAAGACATTTTTTCGGGAAGGACAACACGTTACCAGAGAAAAACACAAATTTGAACTCGTTAATAAGAAGAAAACATGAATTCGAACTCGTTACCAAAGAAAAAACACAAATTTCTACTCTTTATAAAGGGAAAACACAGATTTCCGGAGATGTCAACTCGTTATTCGGGAAAAAGACATTTTTTCTGGAAGGACTACTTGTTACCAGTGAAAAACAAAAATTTGAACTCGTTAATAAGAACAAAACATGAATTCAAACTCGTTACAAAAGAAAAAACACAAATTTCTACTCGTTATAAAGGGAAAACATAAATTTCCGGCGATGTCAGCTCGTTATTAGGGAAAAAGACATTTTTTTCTGGAAGGACAACTCGTTAATAGAGAAAAACACAAATTTGAACTCGTTAATAACAAGAAAACTTGAATTCGAACTCGTTACCAAAGAAAAAACACAAATTTCTACTCGTTATAAATGGAAAACACAAATTTCCGCCGATGTCAACTCGTTATTAGGGAAAAAGACATTTTTTCTGGAAGGACAACTCGTTACCAGAGGAAAACACAAATTTGAACTCGTTAATAAGACGAAAACATGAATTCGAACTCGTTACCAAAGAAAAAACACAAATTTTTACTCGTTATAAAGAGAAAACACAAATTTTTGGCGATGTCAACTCGTTATTAGGGAAAAAAACATTTTATCTGCAAGGACAACTCGTTACCAGAGAAAAACACAAATTTGAACTCGTTAAATAGAAGAAAACATGAATTCGAACTCGTTACCAAAGAAAAAACACAAATTTCTACTCGTTATAAAGGGAAAACACAAATTTCCGGCGATGTCAACTCGTTATTAGGGAAAAAGACATTTTTTCTGGAAGGACTACTCGTTTCCAGTAGCACAAATTTGAACTCGTTAATAAGAAGAAAACATGAATTCGAACTCGTTACCAAAGAAAAAACACAAATTTCTACTCGTTATAAAGGGAAAACACAAATTTCCGGCGATGTCAACTCGTTATTTGGGAAAAAGACAATTTTTTCTGGAAGGACAACTCGTTACCAAAGAAAAACACAAATTTGAACTCTTTAATAAGAAGAAAACATGAATTTGAACTCGTTACCAAAGAAAAAACAGAAATTTCTATACGTTATAAAGGGAAAACACAAATTTGAATTCGTTAATTAGAAGAAAACATGAATTCAAACTCGTTACCAAAGAAAAAACACAAATTTCTACTCGTTATAAAGGGAAAACACAAATTTCCGGCGATGTCAACTTGTTAAGAGGGAAAAAGACATTTTTTCTGGAAGGACAACTCGTTACCAAAGAAAAACACAAAATTTAACTCGTTAATAAGAAGAAAACATGAATTCGAACTCGTTACCAAAGAAAAAACACAAAATTCTACTCGTTATAAAGGGAAAACACAAATTTCCGGCGATGTTAACTCGTTATTCACGAAAAAGACATTTTTTCTGGAGGGACAACTCGTTACCAGAGAAAAACACAAATTTGAACTCGTTAATAAGAAGAAAACATGAATTCAAACTCGTTACCAAAGAATAACACAAATTTCTACTTGTTATAAAGGGAAAACACAAATTTCCGGCGATGTCAACTCGTTATTAGGGAAAAACACATTTTTTTCTGGAAGGACAACTCTTTACCAGAGAAAAACACAAATTTGAACTCGTTAATAAGAAGAAAACATGAATTCGAACTCGTTACCAAAGAATAACACAAATTTCTACTCGTTATAAAGGGAAAACACAAATTTCCGGCGATGTCAACTCGTTAATCGGGAAAAAGACATTTTTTCTGGAAGGACAACTCGTTACCAGTGAAAAACACAAATTTGAACTCTTTAATAAGAAGAAAACATGAGTTCGAACTCGTTACCAAAGAAAAAACACAAATTTCTACTCGTTATAAAGGGAAAACACAAATTTCCGTCGAACTCGTTATTAGGGGAAAAATACATTTTTTTCGGGAAGGACAACTCGTTACCAGATAAAAACACAAATTTGAACTCGTTATTAAGAAGAAAACATGAATTCGAACTCGTTACCAAGGAAAAAACACAAATTTTTACTCGTTATAAAGAGAAAACACAAATTTCCGGCGATGTCAACTCGTTATTAGGGAAAAAACATTTTATCTACAAGGACAACTCATTACCAGAGAAAAACACAAATTTGAACTTGTTAAATAGAAGAAAACATGAATTCGAACTCGTTACCAAAGAAAAAACACAAATTTCTACTCGTTATAAAGGGAAAACACAAATTTCCGGCGATGTCAACTCGTTATTAGGGAAAAAGACATTTTTTTCGGAAGGACAACTCGTTACTACCAGAAAAACACAAATTTGAACTCGTTAATAAGAAGAAAACATGAATTCGAACCCGTTACCAAAGAAAAAACACAAATTTTTACTCGTTATAAACAGAAAACACAAATTTCCGGCGATGTCAGTTTGTTATTAGGGGAAAAAACATTTTATCGGCAAGGACAACTCGTTACCAGAGAAAAACACAAATTTGAACTCGTTAAATAGAAGAAAACATGAATTCGAACTCGTTAGCAAAGAAAAAACACAAATTTCTACACGTTATAAAGGGAAAACCCAAATTTCCGGCGATGTCAACTCGTTATTAGGTAAAAAGACATTTTTTTCTGGAAGGACAACACGTTACCAGAGGAAAACACAAATTTGAACTCGTTAATAAGAAGAAAACATGAATTCGAATTCGTTAGCAAAGAAAAAACACAAATTTCTACACGTTATAAAGGGAAAACCCAAATTTCCGGCGATGTCAACTCGTTATTAGGGAAAAAGACATTTTTTTCTGGAAAGACAACTCGTTACCAGAGAAAAACACAAATTTGAACTCATTAATAAGTAGAAAACATGAATTCGAACTCGTTACCAAAGAAAAAACACAAATTTCTACTCGTTATAAAGGGAAAACACAAATTTTCGTCGATGTCAACTCGTTATTAGGGAAAAATACATTTTTTTCTGGAAGGACAACTCGTTACCAGAGAAAAACCCAAATTTGAACTCGTTAATAAGAAGAAAACATGAATTCGAACTCGTTACCAAGGAAAAAACACAAATTTTTACTCGTAATAAATAGAAAACACAAATTTCCGGCGATGTCAACTCGTTATTAGGGAAAAAAACATTTTATCTACAAGGAGAACTCGTTACCAGAGAAAAACACAAATTTGAACTCGTTAAATAGCAGAAAACATGAATTCGAACTCGTTAGCAAAGAAAAATCACAAATTTCTACACGTTATAAAGGGAAAACCCAAATTTCCGGCGATGTCAACTCGTTATTAGGGAAAAAGACATTTTTTTCTGGAAGGACAACTCGTTACCAGATAAAAACACAAATTTGAACTCGTTAATAAGAAGAAAACATGAATTCGAACTCGTTACCAAAGAAAAAACACAAAATTCTACTCGTTATAAAGGGAAAACACAAATTTCCGGCGATGTCAACTCGTTATTCACGAAAAAGACATTTTTTCTGGAGGGACAACTTGTTACCAGAGAAAAACACAAATTTGAACTCGTTAATAAGAAGAAAACATGAATTCAAACTCGTTACCAAAGAATAACACAAATTTCTACTTGTTATAAAGGGAAAACACAAATTTCCGGCGATGTCAACTCGTTATTAGGGAAAAACACATTTTTTTCTTGAAGGACAACTCGTTACCAGAGAAAAACACAAATTTGAACTCGTTAATAAGAAGAAAACATGAATTCGAACTCGTTACCAAAGAATAACACAAATTTCTACTCGTTATAAAGGGAAAACACAAATTTCCGGCGATGTCAACTCGTTAATCGGGAAAAAGACATTTTTTCGGGAAGGACAACTCGTTACCAGTGAAAAACACAAATTTGAACTCATTAATAAGAAGAAAACATGTATTCGAACTCGTTACCAAAGAAAACACACAAATTTCTACTCGTTATAAAGGGAAAACACAAATTTCCGTCGATGTCAACTCGTTATTAGGGAAAAATACAATTTTTTCTGGAAGGACAACTCGTTACCAGAGAAAAACACAAATTTGAACTCGTTAATAAGAAGAAAACATGAATTCGAACTCGTTACCAAGGAAAAAACACAAATTTTTACTCGTTATAAAGAGAAAACACAAATTTCCGGCGATGTCAACTCGTTATTAGGGAAAAAAACATTTTATCTACAAGGACAACTCATTACCAGAGAAAAACACAAATTTGAACTTGTTAAATAGAAGAAAACATGAATTCAAACTCGTTACCAAAGAAAAAACACAAATTTCTACTCGTTATAACGGGAAAACACAAATTTCCGGCGATGTCAACTCGTTAAGAGGGAAAAAGACATTTTTTCTGGAAGGACAACTCGTTACCAGAGAAAAACACAAAATTAAACTCGTTAATAAGAAGAAAACATGAATTCGAACTCGTTACCAAAGAAAAAACACAAAATTCTACTCGTTATAAAGGGAAAACACAAATTTCCGGCGATGTCAACTCGTTATTCACGAAAAAGACATTTTTTCTGGAGGGACAACTCGTTACCAGAGAAAAAGACAAATTTGAACTCGTTAATAAGAAGAAAACATGAATTCAAACTCGTTACCAAAGAATAACACAAATTTCTACTTGTTATAAAGGGAAAACACAAATTTCCGGCGATGTCAACTCGTTATTAGGGAAAAACACATTTTTTTTTCTGGAAGGACAACTCGTTACCAGAGAAAAACACAAATTTGAACTCGTTAATAAGAAGAAAACATGAATTCGAACTCGTTACCAAAGAATAACACAAATTTCTACTTGTTATAAAGGGAAAACACAAATTTCCGGCGATGTCAACTCGTTAATCTGGAAAAAGACATTTTTTTGGAAGGACAACTCGTTACCAGTGAAAAACACAAATTTGATCTCATTAATAAGAAGAAAACATGAATTCGAACTCGTTACCAAAGAAAAAACACAAATTTCTACTTGTTATAAAGGGAAAACACAAATTTCCGTCGATGTCAACTCGTTATTAGGGAAAAATACATTTTTTTCTAGAAGGACAACTCGTTACCAGAGAAAAACACAAATTTGAACTCGTTAATAAGAAGAAAACATGAATTCGAACTCGTTACCAAGGAAAAAACACAAATTTTTACGCGTTATAAAAAGAAAACACAAATTTCCGGCGATGTCAACTCGTTATTAGGGAAAAAACATTTTATCTACAAGGACAACTCATTACCAGAGAAAAACACAAATTTGAACTTGTTAAATAGAAGAAAACATGAATTCGAACTCGTTACCAAAGAAAAAACACAAATTTCTACTCGTTATAAAGGGAAAACACAAATTTCCGGCGATGTCAACTCGTTATTAGGGAAAAAGACAATTTTTTCTGGAAGGACAACTCGTTACTAGAGAAAAACACAAATTTGAACTCGTTAATAAGAAGAAAACATGAATTCGAACCCGTTACCAAAGAAAAAACACAAATTTTTACTCGTTATAAACAGAAAACACAAATTTCCGGCGATGTCAACTTGTTATTAGGGAAAAAAACACTTTATCTGCAAGGACAACTCGTTACCAGAGAAAAACACAAATTTGAACTCGTTAAATAGAAGAAAAAATGAATTCTAACTCGTTAGCAAAGAAAAAACACAAATTTCTACACGTTATAAAGGGAAAACCCAAATTTCCGGCGATGTCAACTCGTTATTAGGGAAAAAGACATTTTTTTCTGGAAGGACAACTCGTTACCAGAGAAAAACACAAATTTGAACTCGTTAATAAGAAGAAAACATGAATTCGAACTCGTTACCAAAGAAAAAACACAAATTTTTACTCGTTATAATGAGAAAACACAAATTTCCGTTGATGTCAACTCGTTAATAGGGAAAAAAAACATTTTATCTGCAAGGACAACACGTTACCAGAGAAAAACACAAATTTGAACTCGTTAATAAGAAGAAAACATGAATTCGAACTCGTTACCAAAGAAAAAACACAAATTTCTACTCGTTATAAAGGGAAAACACAAATTTCCGGCGATGTCAACTCGTTATTAGGGAAAAAGACAATTTTTTCTGGAATGACAACTCGTTACCAAAGAAAAACACAAATTTGAACTTGTTAATAAGAAGAAAACATGAATTTGAACTCGTTACCAAAGAAAAACACAAATTTGAACTTGTTAATAAGAAGAAAACATGAATTTGAACTCGTTACCAAAGAAAAAACACAAATTTTTACTCGTTATAAAGAGCAAACACAAATTTCCGGCGATGTCAACTCGTTATTAGGGAAAAAAAACATTTAATCTACAAGGACAACTTGTTACCAGATAAAAACACAAATTTGAACTCGTTAAATAGAAGAGAACATGAATTTGAACTCGTTACCAAAGAAAAAACACAAATTTCTATACGTTATAAAGGGAAAACACAAATTTCCGGCGATGTGAACTCGTTATTAAGGAAAAAGACATTTTTCTGGAAGGACAACTCATTACCAGAGAAAAAAACAAATTTGAACTCGTTAATTAGAAGAAAACTTGAATTCAAACTCGTTACCAAAGAAAAAACACAAATTTCTACTCGTTATAAAGGGTAAACACAAATTTCCGGCGATGTCAACTCGTTAAGAGGGAAAAAGACATTTTTTCTGGAAGGAAAACTCGTTACCAGAGAAAAACACAAAATTGAACTCGTTAATAAGAAGAAAACATGAATTCGAACTCGTTACCAAAGAAAAAACACAAAATTCTACTCGTTATAAAGGGAAAACATAAATTTCCGGCGATGTCAACTCGTTATTCATGAAAAAGACATTTTTTCTGTAGGGACAACTCGTTACTAGAGAAAAACACAAATTTGAACTCGTTAATAAGAAGAAAACATGAATTCAAACTCGTTACCAAAGAATAACACAAATTTCTACTTGTTATAAAGGGAAAACACAAATTTCCGGCGATGTCAACTCGTTATTAGGGAAAAACACTTTTTTTTCTGGAAGGACAACTCGTTACCAGAGAAAAACACAAATTTGAACTCGTTAATAAGAAGAAAACATGAATTCGAACTCGTTACCAAAGAATAACACAAATTTCTACTCGTTATAAAGGGAAAACACAAATTTCCGGCGATGTCAACTCGTTATTCGGAAAAAAGACATTTTTCTGGAAGGACAACTCGTTACCAGTGAAAAACACAAATTCGAACTCATTAATAAGAAGAAAAGATGAATTCGAACTCGTTACCAAAGAAAAACACAAATTTCTACTCGTAATAAAGGGAAAACACAAATTTCCGTCGATGTCAACTCGTTATTAGGGAAAAAGACATTTTTTTCTGGAAGGACAACTCGTTACTAGAGAAAAACACAAATTTGAACTCGTTAATAAGAAGAAAACATGAATTCGAACCCGTTACCAAAGAAAAAACACAAATTTTTACTCGTTATAAACAGAAAACACAAATTTCCGTCGATGTCAACTTGTTATTAGGGAAAAAAACATTTTATACGCAAGGAGAAGCGGTTACCGAGAGAAAAACACAAATTTGAACTCGTTAAATAGAAGAAAACATGAATTCGAACTCGTTAGCAAAGAAAAAACACAAATTTCTACACGTTATAAAGGGAAAACCCAAATTTCCGGCGATGTCAACTCGTTATTAGGGAAAAAGACATTTTTTTCTGGAAGGACAACTCGTTACCAGAGAAAAACACAAATTTGAACTCGTTAATAAGAAGAAAACATGAATTCGAACTCGTTACCAAAGAAAAAACACAAATTTTTACTCGTTATAAAGAGAAAACACAAATTTCCATCGATGTCAACTCGTTAATAGGGAAAAAAACATTTTATCCGCAAGGACAACACGTTACCAGAGAAAAACACAAATTTGAACTCGTTAATAAGAAGAAAACATGAATTCGAACTCGTTACCAAAGAAAAAACACAAATTTCTACTCGTTATAAAGGGAAAACACAAATTTCCGGACATGTCAACTCGTTATTCGGGAAAAAGACATTTTTTCTGGAAAGACTACTCGTTACCAGTGAAAAACACAAATTTGAACTTGTTAATAAGAAGAAAACATGAATTCAAACTCGTTACCAAAGAAAAAACACAAATTTCTACTCGTTATAAAGGGAAAACATAAATTTCCGGCGATGTCAGCTCGTTATTAGGGAAAAAGACATTTTTTTCTGGAAGGACAACTCGTTAATAGAGAAAAACACAAATTTGAACTCGTTAATAACAAGAAAACATGAATTCGAACTCGTTACCAAAGAAAAAACACAAATTTCTACTCGTAATAAAGGGAAAACACAAATTTCCGTCGATGTCAACTCGTTATTAGGGAAAAAGACATTTTTTTCTGGAAGGACAACTCGTTACTAGAGAAAAACACAAATTTGAACTCGTTAATAAGAAGAAAACATGAATTCGAACCCGTTACCAAAGAAAAAACACAAATTTTTACTCGTTATAAACAGAAAACACAAATTTCCGTCGATGTCAACTTGTTATTAGGGAAAAAAACATTTTATCTGCAAGGACAACTGGTTACCAGAGAAAAACACAAATTTGAACTCGTTAAATAGAAGAAAACATGAATTCGAACTCGTTAGCAAAGAAAAAACACAAATTTCTACACGTTATAAAGGGAAAACCCAAATTTCCGGCGATGTCAACTCGTTATTAGGGAAAAAGACATTTTTTCTGGAAGGACAAATCGTTACCAGAGAAAAACACAAATTTGAACTCGTTAATAAGAAGAAAACATGAATTCGAACTCGTTACCAAAGAAAAAACACAAATTTTTACTCGTTATAAAGAGAAAACACAAATTTCCAGCGATGTCAACACGTTATTAGGGAAAAAAAAACATTTTATCTGCAACGACAACTCGTTACCAGAGAAAAACACAAATTTGAACTTGTTAAATAGAAGAGAAAATGAATTCGAACTCGTTACCTATGAAAAAACACAAATTTCTACTCGTTATAAAGGGAAAACACAAATTTCCGGCAATGTCAACTCGTTATTAGGGAAAAAGACATTTTTTTTCTGGAAGGACAACTCGTTACTAGAGAAAAACACAAATTTGAACTCGTTAATAAGAAGAAAACATGAATTCGTACTCGTTACCAAAGAAAAAACACAAATTTCTACTCGTTATAAAGAGAAAACACAAATTTCCGGCGATGTCAACTCGTTAATAGGGAAAAAAAACATTTTATACGCCAAGGACAACACGTTACCAGAGAAAAGCACAAATTTGAACTCGTTAATAAGAAGAAAACATGAATTCGAACTCGTTACCAAAGAAAAAACACAAATTTATACTCGTTATAAAGGGAAAACACAAATTTCCGCCGATGTCAACTCGTTATTAGGGAAAAAGACATTTTTTCTGGAAGGACAACACGTTACCAGAGAAAAACACAAATTTGAACTCGTTAATAAGAAGAAAACATGAATTCGAACTCGTTACCAAAGAAAAAACACAAATTTCTACTCTTTATAAAGGGAAAACACAAATTTCCGTCGATGTCAACTCGTTATTAGGGAAAAAGACATTTTTTTTCTGGAAGGACAACTCGTTACTAGAGAAAAACACAAATTTGAACTCGTTAATAAGAAGAAAACATGAATTCGAACCCGTTACCAAAGAAAAAACACAAATTTTTACTCGTTATAAACAGAAAACACAAATTTCCGTCGATGTCAACTTGTTATTAGGGAAAAAAACATTTTATCTGCAAGGACAACTGGTTACAAATTTGAACTCGTTAATAAGAAGAAAACATGAATTCGAACTCGTTACCAAAGAAAAAACACAAATTTCTACTCGTTATAAAGGGAAAACACAAATTTCCGCCGATGTCAACTCGTTATTAGGGAAAAAGACATTTTTTTCTAGAAGGACAACTCGTTACCAGAGAAAAACACAAATTTGAACTCGTTAATAAGAAGAAAACATGAATTCGAACTCGGTACCAAAGAAAAAACACAAATTTTTACTCGTTATAAAGAGAAAACACAAATTTCCGGCGATGTCAACTCGTTATTAGGGAAAAAAACATTTTATCTGCAAGGACAACTCGTTACCTGAGAAAAACACAAATTTGAACTCGTGAAATAGAAGAAAACATGAATTCGAACTCGTTACCAAAGAAAAAACACAAATTCTACTCGTTATAAAGGGAAAACACAAATTTCCGTCGATGTCAACTCGTTATTTGGGAAAAAGACATTTTTTTTGGAAGGACAACTCGTTACTAGAGAAAAACACAAATTTGAACTCGTTAATAAGAAGAAAACACGAATTCGAACTCGTTACCAAAGAAAAAACACAAATTTTTACTCGTTATAAAGAGAAAACACAAATTTCCGGCGATGTCAACTCGTTAATAGGGAAAAAAACATTTTATCTGCAAGGACAACTCGTTACCAGAGAAAAACACAAATTTGAAAAGTAATTTATAGTGATTTTTACATATATTTTCTATATCAATTTCCCCTACATTCGTATGATTTTCATAGATTTTGAGCTATATATGTAAATATTGAGTAAATGAGGTTTTTAATAGTTAAATATGAAAACGTATCGATTTATATGCTTATTTGGTGATTTTATGTTATTTTGGAAATACGTTACGCTTTGGTATGTTTTGATCCTTGTGTAGATACTCATTGATGATGGAAAAGATGATCCTAAAGAGCTAATTTCGAGATGAGAGATGATCAATCAAAGATATGGGAGAATAAAAGAGATAAGGAAAGAAATCAATCAAGATAAAGATGGAAATATCAAGATTTCGAGAGTGGACTGGCGTCCAGATAAGGCGAACGAGCGTCCAGAAGTGAACTGGCGTCCATGCAGCGTCCGTAATCGTATTTTACGTTCGAGAGAGTTCGACGCGAGCCAAACGCACGTTCGTGTTCCGTCCCAAGTTTCTAGACGGGCGTCCGGTTGAGTGAACGGGCGTCCAACGCCGACTTAAGCCAAACCGCCTCTATCCTCTATAAATACAGCCCTTATGTAAACCCTAATCATAATATATTTTTCTCATACACGAATTTCACAAGGAGCAGCCGCACTTTTGGAGTTTCTAAGGCCGGTCACCCGAGCCTTGTGCTCGGGTGATCCGAGGTTAGATTAGGAGTAGATTATTTACGTTTTTCTTCGTTTCCATGGATCAATCCTTGTATGAGACTATGTGAGTTCTTTTTGATTTATTCAATTCAGTTTTCTTCATGATTGTGATTTACTTTGTATCTTTCCTTGCGTTTTGTATGCCATGAGAATATAATCGAAAGATTTAGTTTCTTATCGATGTTTACAATACGAAAGTTGTGTAAACCCTAGATCACCATAGAAAGACAGGGTCTTTAACCGTTGATTAAGTGACAAGTTAATGAGTTATTGATCTAGGTTGTTAGGTTCTTTAAAAACGAGAGTTAATTGAATCTACACCCGTCGTTTTGTTTGGTAAATCAGTCTCAACATTCGAAAGATGAGAGATAGATAATTGAATTCACTACGAAAGTAGGCTTTCATAGCTTGAGAGATAAGTTCACTAAGAGATTAGGGATTTGTGTCTCGTGAAAGGGTGAAACCACAAATCGAATTAGAATCATGAGATTAACTAGAATTGAAATCACTTAGGTTTGTACTTTGGTTGTTCCCATGTTTCTTAGATTAGATTTATTTGAATTGTTATTTGATTTCTATGTTTTTTTTTTTTTTCGTTTTTATGTTTATGAGTAACAATTGGTAGGATTAAGGAGATTAGATTGAACATACCTTTTCCCTGAGGATCGACCCCTTACTCATTACGCTTTACTAGCAACAACCCGATGTTTTGGTCGGTTAGGAGTTAGTTTTGCATGATAGTTAGGGTTTATAAATTTTCTTTTGTTTTTATGATGCAAAATCTCCCCAACAAAAGTGGCGCCGTTGCCGGGGAATCGGTGTTTTGTTGAATCTAATTGAATTAATTTTTCGATTTTGTTACGATTTATTTTTGTATTCTTTCAATAAAAGTAGCGTCGAATAGATTGAGAGTTTTTATTTTGCCGTGTTTCGATGACCGTAGGGTTAAGAATGTGCAAAAGTTTTTTACTCAATCTGTTTTACGTGAAGTTTGTGTTTAGTTGTTACCTAGTCTAACCCCTGTGCTAGAATTTTATGTGGTCGCTGCGTTTTTGATGTATGATGATCTTCTAAGTTAATTAGGGTTTATAGTTAGGGTTTTTCGTTATTTTCCTCGTTCTATGCATATTCGTTGTATGGACGAGCGTACGGTTTATTGGACGCCCGTCCGGTCCCTAACGTGCGGAGTAAACGAGCGTTTGGAATTATGGGACGTTTGTCCGTTCCAGAATTTTCAATCCTGCTCTGATTTGAAGAATCAGACGGGCGTCTGTAATTCTAAACGCCCGTCCGGTCGGTTTTCAAGGCAGACGAGCGTCTGAAAAGTGGAACGCCCGTCCAGCGCTGAGATTTCCTTTGAACGCTCGTTTAGGGTTCCTACCAGATTAACTCAATTAACTACCAGGTTCCAAAATTTTTATTTATTTGATTTTTAATGCTTTATTTGACTTGGATGTTTTTAATCTGAGCTTCTGTGGCTGATTAATTTTACGTAGATGTTCTGAACTTGCATATTCATATCTTTCCATCTACGAATCCATGTTAAGTAATTGATCTATTTTTACATACATGATTCATCTATGCAAGTTATAGTTACTGTCGGTTCTCGTATGCTATAACTGGTCTTATTGTTAATTAGTAGCTAATGTCGGTTTCCGTGTGCTACATACCGCTGTGATGAATCTTTTAAGCTTTGAGACTTATGTGCTTCCTTGTTGTTTTTGTAACTCATATGGGTAGCTACCGTCGGTTTTCGTAATGCTACCATCTTGGGCTTATGAGTTATATCTATTTAGTATAGCTAACTGTTGGTTTCCATAATGCTATCACCTTTGATGAGTCTTAAAGCGCGTCTACATTGCATGTAATGAACAGCACTGTCGTTTATCGTAACCTGTCATTATTTGGTAGACGTTTATTTTATACATGTCGTGTTGCAAATGAGTGGGCTAGTTTTCTTTCTTTTATTTTCTTTTATTTTTGCATATCATTTAGATGCATATCATTTAGTTGCATGTCATCTAGTTGCATTGTTTTCTATTTTTCTTTTATTTTTCTTGAGCGTAGTTAACTGTCGGTTTCCGTAATACTACCTCGTTTTCTTTAATTTAGTTTCTGCATAGGCCGTAGTCACTGTAGGGTTGTCCTCGAAACCTGCTCAGCCTGAGCCTGTCAGAATTCATTTTTATTTATTTATTTATTTTTATTTTTATTATTGCATATCATGTAGGCTGCATTGTAGTATATTTTCATATAGTTGCACCTAGCCTACAAGTTTGTGATATTCTCATGTATATGTGTCCATCTTTATGTGAGCATAATTTGAATATCTCTATAAATTCTTTTCCATGTGCTTTATTTGTATAAGTCTAATCTTTTCCCCGTAGACTCTTTTTGCACTGATCAAGTCTGCAGGATACTTTTGATAGCTATTGTGCACTTTAAAGATGTATTCGGTGGTCCCGTGATGCTCACGCTTCCTCTGCGAGCTATGCAAGCAATCCGGTTCTTGTTGGTTCCTCCGAATTGCCGCATCCAATCGCCTAAGTTCTCTAATTTATTATTTCTGTATAACTTGAGGACAAGTTGCAATCTAAGTGTGGGGGAAGGGATAGATGATTTATGTGTCTACTTTCGTTTGCTCATATTTTTAGTATTTCTATGAAAAGTGCTTAATTTTCAAAATTTTTGTTATATCCCGAGTAGACAAAGGCATATCTTTGCTTGAGTTTATATCATTTTTGCTATATTCTGTATATTTAGTAATTTTAGTTGTTTCACCCGACACTCTTTTTCACATGCCATAGTAAATGATGAGCTAAATGTTGAAAGCCTACCCCATTTTAGTTGGAGATTTTTGATGATTATAGCATGTTTCTTTGCTTATGTACAATTCTTGAAAAGTTTAGTAGTTTGTATTCTAGGATTAAAGTATGACATACTGTGAATATCTGTAAGTTTGAATGTGATAAGTGAAACGTGATTAAGTCTTTGCAATAGTAATAAATTGTTTACTTGAGGTGTTATGCTCAGTGGTCTGTGTTACTAGGAAATAATCTTTACCACTGCCAGCCAGAAATCTCTAAGTAAACATAACTTTAATTGTGTGTGTCGGAAGCTGGTTTATGATTTGGGTGAGGTAGGGTGTACCACGTATGTCCTATTCCACTATGATGACCAAAAGCTCACGACAGTCAGTTTATAGCTGCCTTATGATTGGAGTAAGGTAGGGGATTATCTTGAAATGTCCTATTCTGCTATGAGGGCAAAAGCTTATTCTGATGTGTGTTAGAAAAATGTGAAAAAGTGAAAATATTGGAATATATTATTATGAATAAGTAACGACTTAGTTATCGTCGACCTTATCCCCAGTATAAACTGAAGGATATGTTGTAGGGATTATCCTCTGAGTTTGTCAGAAATGTTTTAGATATTCTCTACTGTTTCTTTTTGGGATATGTGTGTTTTGTAAAGTGCCTGTTATAATTTTTGAATATTTCTAACTTAGATGGGAAACCGGGCTAGTTTTGGTTTGAATAACTTTCAAATTGTGGAACTTAGTGGAAGTTTATTATGGCTATGCACACACTACACGGGTGAACTTCTAAGTTATTGAATATACTTTATATTTGTATAGATGTTTATTTGTCTCGAGCTTGATTTTGTTTTGTTTTGCTCGAGGACTAGCAAAAAGATAAGTGTGGGGGTGTTGTTAAGGGCTAATTTATAGTGATATTTACATATATTTTCTATATCAATTTCCCCTACATTCGTATGATTTTCATAGATTTTGAGCTATATATGTAAATATTGAGTAAATGAGGTTTTTAATAGTTAAATATGAAAACGTATCGATTTATATGCTTATTTGGTGATTTTATGTTATTTTGGAAATACGTTACGCTTTGGTATGTTTTGATCCTTGTGTAGATACTCATTGATGATGGAAAAGATGATCCTAAAGAGCTAATTTCGAGATGAGAGATGATCAATCAAAGATATGGGAGAATAAAAGAGATAAGGAAAGAAATCAATCAAGATAAAGATGGAAATATCAAGATTTCGACGGTGGGATCGGCGTCCGGATAAGGCGAACGAGCGTCCGAAGTGAAGCGGCGTCCATGCGGCGTCCAGAATCGTATTTTACGTTCAGAGAGTTCAGACGCAGGCCAAACGCACGTTCGTGTTCCGTCCCAAGTTTCTAGACGGGCGTCCGGTTGAGTGAACGGGCGTCCAACGCCGACTTAAGCCAAACCGCCTCTATCCTCTATAAATACAGCCCTTATGTAAACCCTAATCATAATATACTTTTCTCATACACGAATTTCACAAGGAGCAGCCGCACTTTTGGAGCTCTAAGGCCGGTCACCCGAGCCTTGTGCTCGGGTGATCCGAGGTTAGATTAGGAGTAGATTATTTACGTTTTTCTTCGTTTCCATGGATCAATCCTTGTATGAGACTATGTGAGTTCTTTTTGATTTATTCAATTCAGTTTTCTTCATGATTGTGATTTACTTTGTATCTTTCCTTGCGTTTTGTATGCCATGAGAATAGAATCGAAAGATTTAGTTTCTTATCGATGTTTACAATACGAAAGTTGTGTAAACCCTAGATCACCATAGAAAGATAGGGTCTTTAACCGTTGATTAAGTGACAAGTTAATGAGTTATTGATCTAGGTTGTTAGGTTCTTTAAAAACGAGAGTTAATTGAATCTACACCCGTCGTTTTGTTTGGTAAATCAGTCTCAACATTCGAAAGATGAGAGATAGATAATTGAATTCACTACGAAAGTAGGCTTTCATAGCTTGAGAGATAAGTTCACTAAGAGATTAGGGATTTGTGTCTCGTGAAAGGGTGAAACCACAAATCGAATTAGAATCATGAGATTAACTAGAATTGAAATCACTTAGGTTTGTACTTTGGTTGTTCCCATGTTTCTTAGATTAGATTTATTTGAATTGTTATTTGATTTCTATGTTTTCTTTTTTTCGTTTTTATGTTTATGAGTAACAATTGGTAGGATTAAGGAGATTAGATTGAACATACCTTTTCCCTGAGGATCGACCCCTTACTCATTACGCTTTACTAGCAACAACCCGATGTTTTGGTCGGTTAGGAGTTAGTTTTGCATGATAGTTAGGGTTTATAAATTTTCTTTTGTTTTTATGATGCAAAATCTCCCCAACAGGAAAACACAAATTTCCGGTGATATCAACTCGTTATTAGTGAAAAAGACATTTTTCCGGAAGGACAACTCGTTACCAGAGAAAAACAGAAATTTGAACTCGTTACCAAAGAAAAAACACAAATTTCTACTCGTTATAAAGGGAAAACACAAATTTCCGGCGATGTCAACTCGTTACTAGGGAAAAAGACATTTTTTTTCAGGAAGGACAACTCGTTACCAGAGAAAAACACAAATTTGAACTCGTTAATAAGAAGAAAACATGAATTCGAACTCGTTACCAAAGAAAAAACACAAATATTTACTCGTTATAAAGAGAAACACAAATTTCCGGCGATGTCAACTCGTTAATATGGAAAAAACCATTTTATCTGCAAGGAAAACTCGTTACCAGAGAAAAACACAAATTTGAACTCGTTAATAAGAAGAAAACATGAATTTTAACTCGTTACCAAAGAAAAAACACAAATTTTTACTCGTTATAAAGAGAAAACACAAATTTCCGGAGATGTCAACTCGTTATTAGGTAAAAAGACATTTTTTCTGGAAGGACTACTCGTTACCAGAGAAAAACACAAATTTGAACTCGTTAATAAGAAGAAAACATGAATTCGAACTCGTCACCAAAGAAAAAACTCAAATTTCTACTCGTTATAAAGGGAAAACACAAATTTCCGGCGATGTCAACTCGTTATTAGGGAAAAAGACAGTTTTTTCTGGAAGGACAACTCGTTACCAGAGAAAAACACAAATTTGAACTAGTTAATAAGAAGAAAACATGAATTTAAACTCGTTACCAAAGAAAAAACACAAATTTCTACTCGTTATAAAGGGAAAACACAAATTTCCGGTGATGTCAACTCGTTATTAGGGAAAAAGACATTTTTTCTTGAAGGACAACTCGTTACCAGAGAAAAACACAAATTTGAACTTGTTAATAAGAAGAAAACATGAATTCGAACTCGTTACCAAAAGAAAACACAAATTTCTACACGTTGTAAAGGGAAAACACAAATTTCCGGCGATGTCAACTTGTTATTAGGGAAAAAGACATTTTATCTGCAAGGACAACTCGTTACCAAAGATAAACACAAATTTGAACACGTTAATAAGAAGAAAACATGCATTCGAACTTGTTACCAAAGAAAAAACACAAATTTTTACTCGTTATAAAGAGAAAACACAAATTTCCGGCGATCTCAACTCGTTATTAGGGAAAAAGACATATTTTCTGGAAGGACTACTCATTACAAGAGAAAAACACAAATTTGAACTCGTTAATAAGAAGAGAACATGAATTCGAACTCGTTACCAAAGAAAAAACACAAATTTCTACTCGTTATAAAGGGAAAACACAAATTTCCGCCGATGTCAACTCGTTATTAGGGAAAAAGACAATTTTTTCTGGAAGGACAACTCGTTACCAGAGAAAAACACAAATTTGAACTCGTTAATAAGAAGAAAACATGAATTCGAACTGGTTACCAAAGAAAAAACACAAAGTTTTACTCGTTATAAAGAGAAAACACAAATTTCCGGCGATGTCAACTCGTTAATAGGGAAAAAAAACATTTTATCTCCAAGGACAACTCGTTACCAGAGAAAAACACAAATTTGAACTCATTAATAAGAAGAAAACATGAATTTAAACTCGTTACCAAAGAAAAAACACAAATTTCTACTCGTTATAAAGGGAAAACTCAAATTTCCGGTGATGTCAACTAGTTATTAGGGAAAAAGACATTTTTTCTGGAAGGACAACTCGTTACCAGAGAAAAACACAAATTTGAACTCGTTAATAAGAAGAAAACATGAATTCGAACTCGTTACCAAAGAAAAAACACAAATTTCTACTCGTTATAAAGGGAAAACACAAATTTCCGGCGATGTCAACTTGTTATTAGGGAAAAAGACATTTTATCTGCAAGGACAACTCGTTACCAAAGAAAAACACAAATTTGAACTCGTTAACAAGAAAAAAACCTGAATTCGAACTCGTTACCAAAGAAAAAACACAAATTTTTACTCGTTATAATGAGAAAACACAAATTTCCGGCGATGTCAACTCGTTAATAGGGAAAAAACATTTTATCTGCAAGGACCACTCGTTACCAGAGAAAAACAAATTGGAACTCGTTAATAAGAAGAAAACATGAATTCGAACTCGTTACCAAAGAAAAAACACAAATTTCTACTCGTTATAAAGGGAAAACACAAATTTCCGCCGATGTCACTCGTTATTAGGGAAAAAGACATTTTTTTCTGGAAGGACAACACGTTACTAGAGAAAAACACAAATTTGAACTCGTTAATAAGAAGAAAACATGAATTCAAACTCGTTACCAAAGAAAAACACAATTTTTGACTCATTATAAAGGGAAAACCCAAATTTCCGGTGATGTCAACTCGTTATTTGGGAAAAATACATTTTTCGGGAAAGACAACTCGTTACCAAAGAAAAAACACAAATTTCTACTCGTTACAAAGGGAAAACACAAATTTCCGGCGATGTCAACTCGTTATTAGGGAAAAAGACATTTTTTCTAGAAGGACAACTCGTTACCAGAGAAAAACACAAATTTGAACTCGTTAATAAGAAGAAAACATGAATTCGAACTCGTTACCAAAGAAAAAACACAAATTTTTACTCGTTATAAAGAGAAAACACAAATTTCCGGCGATGTCAACTCGTTATTAGGGAAAAAAAACATTTAATCTATAAGGACAACTCGTTACCAGAGAAAAACACAAATTTGAACTCGTTAAATAGAAGAAAACATGAATTCGAACTCGTTACCAAAGAAAAAACACAAATTTCTACTCGTTATAAAGGGAAAACACAAATTTCCGGCGATGTGAACTCGTTATTAAGGAAAAAGACATTTTTTTCTGGAAGGACAACTCGTTATCAGAGAAAAACACAAATTTGAACTCGTTAATAAGAAGAAAACATGAATTCGAACTCGTTACCAAAGAAAAAACACAAATTTTTACTCGTTATAAAGAGAAAACACAAATTTCCGGCGATGTCAACTCGTTATTAGGGAAAAAAACATTTAATCTATAAGGATGTTAAGGGTGATTTTATATGATTTATACCGTTATATTTCGTAACGATTTCTCCCATAATCTGATAAATTGCATAGAAAAGTAAGTGCTTATTAGATTTATTGAGCAAACGAGTTTTAAATGTGTTTAAATGCAAAATCGAGATATTTACGTGATTTTATCGGTGTTTTATGTTTATTCGTATGATGTTACATTTTGCATGTTTCTATCAAGTTGTTAGGTACGTTTTCATGATGAGTAAGGAGCTTAAACGATGATCACATGAAGATGGAAGAGTTGAAAGATGTTTAAGTGAAGAATCATTGAAGAAACCGGAACCAGGCACTTCATGGGGATTTTGTCCACACTTGTAGGCACTTTCAGGGAAAGTTGTCTTGATGAAAGTTGTAGAGGATTGAAATAGCTTTCCAACGCATGTTGAATCACCTCATTTGGAGCCCTAGAAGTGAAGTTATGAGCAAAATACTGGAGCAAGGTAGTGGACGGGCGTCCATAAAAGTGAAGCGCGTCCGAGAATCGTATTTTACATTCAGAGAGTTCAGACGCGTTCTGAACGAGCGTTCATTCTCCGTTCATAGAGGCTGAACGAGCGTCCAAGATAGTGGACGGGCGTCCACGGCACCGACTCAGCGAAACCGACCTAAAAATCTATAAATAGGCGCGATTTCCCAAACCCTAATCATACAATTTTCGAACCCTAAACCCTAGGGCAGCTTGGCTGCGTTTTTCCTTCGATTTTTCTCTAGTTTTATGCACTTAAACTTCTAGATTAGATTAGATAATTTCATGTACTTTTATTCATCAATTCGAGTTGTCAAGAAGATGCTAAGAGGCTAAACCCTCTTTGAACAAGCGTTGTGAAGCCTTCCTTCAACCATTCGAGTTTTTGATTCGTGATTAATCTGTGAGTATCTATTTCAAGTTCGTTTCTTTTATCATGTTTTGTATGTGTTATTGCATGTTTAATCGAAAGATGCTTGCTTTGATGATTGGTTATGTGATGAGAGTCATGTCAACCCTAGATCACCATGATAAAAGAATAGATCTTCGATCTAACTAAAACGAGAGTTATTAGATTGATTTTCTAGATTAGAAATTGAAAGATTTCACGCCTAGGTTAGAAAGACGTAATCTTTAACATCGGAAGATAAAAGATTAGAAAACGAACTCGTCTACGAGAGTAGGAGTTTATGCCTTTGATTAGGTGAATCACGACTTGAGTAGAGATCACGAATTAATCCGAGTTAGGATTGAACGTTGATAGGATAGGTGGAACAATTGCTCGTTCGTTCGTTAAAATTTGATTTAAATCACTTGACTCGAATTGCTTAGCTTAGTTTAGTTTATTTTATTTTTTCTGCGACTTAGTTAGTTTTTATTGCTTCCAATCTTTCCTAGCATTGGATTAATCTCCTCTGTCTAGTTACTTTTATGCAATATTTGTTTAGGTTAGTTTTCGTGACAATAATTAGTTAAAAACAAAAGCTAGGGTTCACTGCAGTCTAGTTCCCCGTAAGATCGACCCGGCATTAGCCTCCATACTACGATCCTTGCACTTGAGGTTAACCGGTTTATTACTTGTTGTTTTGTATTGATAAAATCCGGGACAAGTTTTTGGCGCCGTTGCCGGGGAACCGGACGGTTTGCCTAGTTTTTGTTTTTATTTGTTTTTCGTTTTTTCGTGTTAGTTCGAGCTTTTTTTTTTTTCGTTTTCTCTCGCGTTTTAATCCCTGTTTTTAGGTCGATTCCTAGGAAGATTAACCTTTAAGTAGTTAGGATATTGGTGTTTTAGATTAGGGTTAAAGTTTCGTTAGTGATTAGTTTTTTCTCCCTGTTTTTTCCGCTTTCTGTTTTCTTTACTTTTCTCTCTGTTCTGAAATCGTTTCTGTTCTTTTTCTGGAAAATTTTGCATATGAACGAGCGTCCATACCTATGAACGCCCGTCCACTGTAAAAATTTCAACTCTGTTCTGTTTCTGACCCCTCAGACGAGCGTTCGGTTTTCTGAACGCCCGTCCACTTCAACCTCCAGGCAGACGCCCGTCCAGGACCTTGGACGCCCGTCTGTCCTCCTGTTTCAGTGTCTTTTCGTAGGTAGGGTTTTTGTTTATACATTGATTCGGTGACATCTAAGGTTGAATCATCTAAATCCACACCTTTCACGATCAAATTTTAGGATAAAAGGGTCCGTTTTAGCACTTGATAGTATTTTGGCCATAACTTTCGGCTCGAGTGTCGGATTGGCGCGCAGGACCCCAATTCGGAAAGCTCGTTCCGACGCCGACGACGTGGCAGACAGCCAAAGGCTGTCTGACACCGTTTTCGAGGTCAAAATCCACTGTTTTCCCTTCCATTTTGGGCTCAGAAGATTTCAACACGTTTTTGGTGTTTCCTGTTTTTCTGTTTTTAAATTTTTCGTAGTTAAGTTTCGTAGTTTTTGATTCCTCTAGGTTTAGTTATCCTTTCCCTCTGTCTGATCTGTCCTTTCGTCACTTTCTATCCTTTCTTGCTCAACACCTTGAGTTGGTGTTCGGTTTATGCAAACTCGTAGTCATAAGGGACCACTAATCTATTCCCCTGACCCCGAGCGGACCATAGTCCGACCCAATAGGCGGAGACTTCGTTTCGACGAAGGAAACGCTCTAGATCAAGAATTTGAGCAATATCTTTCAGGAGAAATCGAAAGAATAGTAATAATGGCAGCGGAAGATAGACGGACGTTGGCCGACTATGCCATGCCCGGTACAGTCACCATCAACCCGGCTATCGTCATGCCTACCATTACTGCTCCAAACTTCGAGCTTAAACCCGGACTTATACACATGATGCAGCATGCATCAATTTTCCATGGTTTCCCATCTGAAAACCCCCACACTCACTTACACACATTCTTGCAAATATGCGGTACTACCCGTATCCAAGGTGTAAGTGAGGACGCCATCAAGCTTAAACTATTTCCATTTTCCTTACGGGGGGAGGCACTCGAGTGGTATCACTCTCTCCCTCTCGAATCCATCACTACGTGGGCGGAGCTCGAGAAGGAATTTCTAAGTCAATACTTTCCTCCTTCAAAAACAGCCCATGTCCGAACGAAATCTTCACATTCCGTCGGTGGAAAATGAATCATTCTTTGAGGCGTGGAAAAGGTTTAAGTCTCTCCCGCGAAAGTGTCCCCATCATGGCTTGCCAAAGCAAAGGCAAGTCCATACTTTCTTCTTGCCGGATTGACCGAGCTCACCAAGGGCATGGTCAATAGTTCCTCCGGTGGGGCATTTCTCAAGAAAACACCGATGAGGGGTGGGCATTGTTCGAGGACATTGCCAAATATAACTACGCCCCTCTTATCAAGCCATCCAAGCACCTCCTCCCCCTCCCAAGGTCGAAGAGGTGACTATGCAAAGTCTTGTTGCCATACCGCAAAAGCGAGATGGCACCTTCTCAACCGACGACCTCTCACACCGGCCCCTACCCGAGTTATCGGGCTCCTTCACTTTCACGAGAACTCTCAAGTTCGTATTGTGAAGCATCTTTGTCGGACCGGCCATATGACCGGCCAATGTCAATTTTCTTCCCCCTCGCTCGGCAAGTCAATGCGTTCATGACTATGGACAAGCATAATCCAATCACATGCCAAGTATGTGACGACATGGGGCATATGCGCTCGCTTCGTCCCATGATTGGGCGCGAATGCGGAAGTCAATGCTTTCTCCGGCCGGACAAATCGAGATTCGGTAACCAATTCTGCGGCGAACAGTTTCCAAAACCAAGGGTTTAATCAATCTTCGGGATTTAATCCTAATTCGAACTTCAATAGCAACCCTGGTTATAATCGAACCCAAGCTATAATTCTTCCAATCCACGGCAAAGGTTCAATCGAATTGGCCGCCAATTCTAATTTCGCATTCCAAAGTCGGCCAAGCCACCATTTCCCCGAACTTTCAAAACTCTCAAGGCACCTCCCACCAGGACGATATAAAAGCCGAATGGAGTTCATTTCGGGAGGAGCAAGGCAGGACGATGAAAAGCCTTGAGAGGCAAATCGGGCAATTGGCTGAGCAGTTAGCCTCTAGACCGTCAGGGCAGTTGCCCAGCTTCACGGAAAAGAATCCAAGAGGCGGTCAAGTCGCTCAAGCCGATTTAAGCAACATCCAATGCACTGACCTCGTGCCAATAATGCAATACGGTAAAGAGGAGGCCAGTGCGATGAACTTAAGAAGTGGTTCTCAAGTTGGTGGTCCCCCTGGCTTCCGGGGAAACCACTAGCCCCTCCCCGCCGCCGATAAGGGGAGGGGAAATTGAGCAACCATCATCCCCTCGGCTGCGAGAAGGCAAATCGGTGGCCGATCCCCCGATAGAAGAAAGAGTTGAGATTCCTCAAGTGGTGATCCCTTGAGGAATAAAGAATCAATTGGAAGTCCTCGGTGGCTGATCCCCGAGGAATGATGAGTTAAATGATAGTCGGTGGCCGATCCCCGACTAACAAAAAGAATGAAAAGACGGTTCGGTGGAAAGATTTGGAAGACAAGGCCGTTAGTTCGTCCTCGAAGAAAGTATTTTCCGAGGATGATTTGAAAAAGCTTCCCTTTCCACCTAGAAAGAGCAACATCCCGTTGAGCGAAGATAAGAAGTACGAAAAGGTGCTTAAATTGTTGAAAAATACTCGGGTAAATCGCCATTATCCGAGGTCTTGGTCGAGATGCCTAAGTATACAAAGTTCATCAAGGATGTTGTATCTTCCAAGAAGAAGTTAGCAGGAATGGATCAAGCAGTTGGTAAGGAGTGTTCTCTGGTTAATTATGAAAGCTTACCAATCAAGAGAAGCGACCCAGGAAAATTTGTGCTCACATTGCAGATGGGAGGCCTAGTCTTCCCGAATTCCTTATGTGACCTGGGTGCATCCATCAGCTTGATGCCATTATCCGTTTGCAATCAGCTTGGTTTGCAGAATCTTCTAGAACCCACTACCATGAACCTGCAGTTCGCTGATAGGTCCTCTAAGAAAGCTTCAGGGATCCTGAGGGACGTATTGGTTCAAATAGATAGGTTTACCTTTCCAGTTGACTGGTACGTCTTGGATATTGAGAAAAGTGAAAGTGTCCCTTTGATTCTCGGAAGACCTTTTCTATCTACAGCTAGAGCCCTCATCAATTGTGATGGTGGGCATGTCACCATCCGAGTTGGTGACCAAGAGGTGAGCTATAGCGTTTCTAAATCTATTCAAGTACCCTCCGGTTCTCCAACCGGCTTTTCCATTGAGGAGACGTCTGATGACTTCAATGACTTCATGGATAAGCAAGTCTTGTTTGTAGAAGCGAGAATATGAGCGATTGATCGATAATCCGAATAATCATGGTGTGGTCAATCTAGACCGCTAGTTAGCGGTGATTTTGAGGATGGGCTACGAGAAGAAGCTTTGGCAGTAGGGCCACTAAGTAAACTCGACGATGTTGAGTTGAGGAGTGGAGATCTTAAATCAAGTCTAGAGGAACCCCCTGTAGACTTGGTTCTGAAGCCGTTGCCTAAACATCTTAAGTATCTATTTCTGAGAGAAGGTGACAAGCTTCCTTTGATCATCTCTGCCAAGCTGTCTCGAATAGAAGAGCTTAAACTGTTAAACGTCCTACGCAAAAATGAGAAAGCCTTTGGATGGCAGGTGGGAGATATCCGAGGGATATCTCCCGACATCTGTATGCACAAAATCAAGACGGAGGAGGGTGCAAAACAAGTTAGACAGCCTCAGAGAAGGCTCAACCCTCACATGCAAGAGGTAGTCAAGAAGGAAATTATCAAGCTTCTAGATATGGGTATCATTTACGCCATTGCAGACAGTGAGTGGGTGTCCCCAACTCAAGTAGTTCCCAAAAAAGGTGGAATTACTATTGAGAAGAATGAGAAGGGAGAAGAGATAGCATTGAGGCTCGTTACTGGATACAGAGTATGTATCGATTATCGAAAGCTCAATGAGGTAACAATGAAAGATCATTTCCCCCTTCCTTTCATTGACCAGATGCTTGAGCGTCTGGCGGGGCATGCATTCTACTGTTTCCTCGATGGATATTCAGGATACTTCCAGATACCCATCGATCCTGTTGACCAAGAGAAGACCACTTTCACCTGCCCCTATGGAACATTCGCCTACAGGCGGATGCCGTTTGGTCTCTGTAATGCCCCAGCCACCTTTCAAAGGTGTATGATGGCAATCTTTGACGGGCTAGTTGAAAAGTGCATGGAGATTTTTATGGATGATTTCTCGGTCTTTGGTCAATCCTTCGATGATTGCCTCGATAATCTTGATCAGGTGTTGTCTAGATGTGTGGAAAAGGACTTAGTGCTCAATTGGGAAAAATGCCATTTCATGGTAGATGAAGGCATAGTTCTTGGCCACAAAGTGTCAGCCAAAGGTATAGAAGTAGATAGGGCCAAGGTTGAAGCTATTGAGAAGATGAGTTATCCTAAGAATGTTCGGGAGGTCCGAGGTTTTCTCGGACATGTCGGCTTCTATAGGAGGTTCATCGGGACTTTTCAAAGATTGCCAAGCCCCCGTCTACTTTACTCAAAGAAGACGTTACTTTTGATTTTGATGAGAATTGCAAGCGCGCGTTTGAGGAGCTTAAGAGGCGATCTCTCGCTCCAATTCTTATATCGCCGAGGACCGGAACCTACCCTTTGAGCTTATGTGCGATGCATCCAACTATCTTGTTGGTGCGGTCTTAGGGCAAAAGCTTAATGGAAAGTTCCGACCTATCTATTATGCCAGTCACACACCGAATCCTTCTCAAGTTAACTACACGACAGGCGAAAAGGAACTATTAGCCGTAGTCTTTGCTATGGATAAGTTTCGTAGTTACTTGCTGGGTGCTCAAGTGATTGTGTGGACTGACCACGCTGCTTTGCGGTATCTCATGACCAAAAAGGAAGCTAAGCCGCGCTTACTGCGTTGGATACTGACCCTCCAAGAGTTTGACGTTCAAATCAAAGATAAGAAGGGCAGTGAGAACGTAGTGGCGGATCATGTTTCTAGGATGTTAAGTGAGGAAAAGGGTGATCCAGATGATATAGATCTTTACTTTCCTCTAGAGAACATTATGTTGATAGACGGTTGTCCTCCCGATGTTCCATGGTATTCCTCCATTGTAAACTACCTTCATGCCCGTTATCTCGATCCTGAAATGTCTTATCAAGAGAAGAAGAAGTTCTTCTCTGATATGAAATATTTCGTTTGGGATGAACCTTATCTTTTCAAGATCCGTAAAGATGGTTTGCTTAGGAGATGTGTTCCGGAATCCGAGCAACGCGATATAATCGAGCAATGCCATAGTGGACCCACGGGTGGTCACTTTGGTCCTTGGAAAACGGTTGCGAAGATCTTCCGATCCGGTTTCTATTGGCCCACGATCTTTAAGGACGCGAAGCTTTACGCAAAGCTTGTGATCGTTGCCAAAGAACCGGAGCTTTGACAAGGCGGTTTGACATGCCGTTGAAACCCATCCTTGAATGCGAAGTCTTTGATGTTTGGGGCATCGATTTTATGGGACCATTCCCATCATCTTGTGGCAACAAATACATCTTAGTCTGCGTTGACTATGTTTCGAAATGGGTGGAGGCAATTGCCACTCCTCACAATGATCATAAAACGGTCATGAAATTTCTGAAGAAGAACATCTTTGTGAGGTTTGGATGTCCACGTGCCTTGATCGGTGATGAAGGGACACACTTCGCAACCGACCTTTGGAAAAAGTCCTCGAGAAGTATGGTGTTCGCCATAAAGCGGCACACCATATCATCCGATGACTAGTGGTCGAGTTGAGCGAAGCAACCGAGTCTTAAGAAAATCCTGGAGAAGACGGTGAATAGTCATAGAAAAGCGGAGTCTCGAAGTTGGACGATGTACTTTGGGCATATAGGATCGCCTATAAGACCCCTATGGGTACATCGCCATATCAAATGGTTTACGGTAAGCCATGCCATCTGCCAGTTGAGCTAGAGCACAGAGCTTATTGGGCTACAAAGTTTTTGAACTTCGATTCCCAATCCTGTGGGAAACATCGATTGCAGCAGTTGCATGAGCTGGATGAATTTAGACTCCAGGCTTACGAGAGTGCCAGGATTAGTAAGGAAAAGATGAAACTCCTCCACGACGCGAAAATTAAGAAGCGAGAATTTAAAGTCGGCGAGCAAGTGTTACTTTACAATTCCAGGTTGCATTTGTTTCCTGGCAAGTTGAGAACACGTTGGTCTGGTCCATTTGAGATTCTCCAAATCATTCCTGGAGGCGTTCTAGAACTGCGCGGTTATGGTGATCAACCGTTCCGAGTGAATGGTCAAAGGTGTAAACATTACCTTGGTCAAGCCAAGAAATCCTCGGGTGTAGCACCCCTAAAGTCGACGAGTCTGACGAGTTTTCGCCCGACTTGTTTTCTAAGGATGACGGTTGTGATCAATCTGAGGAGGTTCTAGCTGGTAGTTGGGATATGGAAGAGTATTGGAAGGAGCGTCAACGCAGATGTCATCAAAATCTTCGAAGACGAAGAGGTCAACCATGGGGAAGTTTAAACGTATTTGGAAAGCTATAAAGGATTTAACCCCATGTGTTAAGTGCTGTTTCTGCGGCCACACTACTGACCAAAGCTTACACGAGGTAATGGTGGCGAGAAAGGTTAAATGGCACGATCCGGGCGGAGCTTCAAATGTGTCGAGCTAACGACAATAACCATTAGCGCTACTAGGAGGCATCCTAGATATCCCTTATTATATTAGTTTCTTTCTTTAGTTATTTTTCCTTGTTCTAGTTGTTTTAATCTTATTAGGATTGTGTTTGTTTTTGTCAGTCAGCCGTCCCAGTCCTGTAAAGGGTCGAAGTGTTGTATTGCTTACGATTTCCTCTTATCTTTATCTTTATCGCTTTTGTGCGACATGCTATAGTCCCTTGTATCCCCGAGGTACGTTTTGTGTTGTTTTTCATGTATGCAGGATATTTGCTATAGCACTTGTGAGCTTTCAGATGATGTCAGTTTTCCGGTGGATGGTCCACAGTTTACTGCTTTCATCAAGCCTTTCTGGAGTTGATACGTAGCACTTCCGGAATTGCCACTTTAGAACTACAATCAGCTAAGTTTCTCTTATTCTGCACAACATGAGGACATGTTGTTATTTAAGTGTGGGGGAGGGGAATGATCGCTATGTATCTACCATTTGCTTAATATATGATGTTTCTGTGCAAAATGGGGGCTTAATTTTCAAAATTTTTCGACACTTTTGTTTGTGTTTTGTCCCGAGTAGGCAATACACGTTTTTGTTCGGTTTGTTATAGTCATTGATGCTGTATACCATATTTTTAGTGAGTTAGTTGTTTCACCAAGATTTATTTTCCACGTGCCATAGTGAATGATGAGCTAATTTATAAAGCTATACCCCGTTTGGATTAGTGATTTTTGATTATCTTGTAAGTCATGTGCTTAGTGCTACGTATATATCGTGAGATTTATGATAGTTTGTATTTAGCACCGAAGTATGATATGCTGTGAATATCTAGAAGTTTGAATGTGATAAGTACCACGTGACTATTGTCCAATTCAAAAAGTTGAATTAATAATTAATTGTGTGTGTCGAAAGCTGGTCTATGATTTGAGTGCGGTAAGGCATTATCTCGAAATGTTTTATTCCACTATGATGACTAAAAGCTCACGACAGTTAGAAAAAGCTGCCTTATGATTGGAGTAAGGTAGGGTATTATCTTGAAATGTCCTATTCTGCTATGACGGGCAATAGCTCATTCTGATGTGTGTTTAAATGTGAAGTAATTAAATCAACTTGAAATTGGTTATGAAATGAATATAAGACTTAGTCTTTCGTTAATCTTATCCCCAGTATAAACTGATAGATATGTTGTAGGGATTATCCTCTGAGTATTTCAGAAAGGCCCTAGATATATTCGATCATTCTTTTCGGGATATGTCACGTTTGTAGGGTGCATCTTATGAGTGTCATTTATTGCTAGTCTACGAGGGGGTATTAGCTAGTTTTACTTTGAGTTCCTCAAGTTTGGATTTAGTGGAAGTTTTCTATGGCTATGCACACACACGATGGTGAACTTCTAAGTTATTGAATATATGTTATATTTGTTGAGATGTCTATACTATCTCGAGCTTGATTTTGTTTTGTTTTGCTCGGGACGAGCAAGGTTTAAGTGTGGGGGAGTTGTTAAGGGTGATTTTATATGATTTATACCGTTATATTTCGTAACGATTTCTCCCATAATCGATAAATTGCATAGAAAAGTAAGTGCTTATTAGATTTATTGAGCAAACGAGTTTTAAATGTGTTTAAATGCAAAATCGAGATATTTACGTGATTTTATCGGTGTTTTATGTTTATTCGTATGATGTTACATTTTGCATGTTTCTATCAAGTTGTTAGGTACGTTTTCATGATGAGTAAGGAGCTTAAACGATGATCACATGAAGATGGAAGAGTTGAAAGATGTTTAAGTGAAGAATCATTGAAGAAACCGGAACCAGGCACTTCATGGGGATTTTGTCCACACTTGTAGGCACTTTCAGGGAAAGTTGTCTTGATGAAAGTTGTAGAGGATTGAAATAGCTTTCCAACGCATGTTGAATCACCTCATTTGGAGCCCTAGAAGTGAAGTTATGAGCAAAATACTGGAGCAAGGTAGTGGACGGGCGTCCATAAAAGTGAGCGGCGTCCGAATCGTATTTTACATTCGAGAGAGTTCGGACGCGTTACGAACGAGCGTTCATTCTCCGTTCATAGAGGCTGAACGAGCGTCCAAGATAGTGGACGGGCGTCCACGGCACCGACTCAGCGAAACCGACCTAAAAATCTATAAATAGGCGCGATTTCCCAAACCCTAAGGATACAATTTTCGAACCCTAAACCCTAGGGGCAGCTTGGCTGCGTTTTTCCTTCAGTTTTTTCTCTAGTTTTATGCACTTAAACTTCTAGATTAGATTAGATAATTTCATGTACTTTTATTCATCAATTCGAGTTGTCAAGAAGATGCTAAGAGGCTAAACCCTCTTTGAACAAGCGTTGTGAAGCCTTCCTTCAACCATTCAGTTTTGATTCGTGATTAATCTGTGAGTATCTATTTCAAGTTCGTTTCTTTTATCATGTTTTGTATGTGTTATTGCATGTTTAATCGAAAGATGCTTGCTTTGATGATTGGTTATGTGATGAGAGTCATGTCAACCCTAGATCACCATGATAAAAGAATAGATCTTCGATCTAACTAAAACGAGAGTTATTAGATTGATTTTCTAGATTAGAAATTGAAAGATTTCACGCCTAGGTTAGAAAGACGTAATCTTTAACATCGAAAGATAAAAGATTAGAAAACGAACTCGTCTACGAGAGTAGGAGTTTATGCCTTTGATTAGGTGAATCACGACTTGAGTAGAGATCACGAATTAATCCGAGTTAGGATTGAACGTTGATAGGATAGGTGGAACAATTGCTCGTTCGTTCGTTAAAATTTGATTTAAATCACTTGACTCGAATTGCTTAGCTTAGTTTAGTTTATTTTATTTTTTCTGCGACTTAGTTAGTTTTTATTGCTTCCAATCTTTCCTAGCATTGGATTAATCTCCTCTGTCTAGTTACTTTTATGCAATATTTGTTTAGGTTAGTTTTCGTGACAATAATTAGTTAAAAACAAAAGCTAGGGTTCACAACAGTCTAGTTCCCCGTAAGATCGACCCGGCATTAGCCTCCATACTACGATCCTTGCACTTGAGGTTAACCGGTTTATTACTTGTTGTTTTGTATTGATAAAATCCGGGACAAAGGACAACTCGTTACCAGAGAAAAACACAAATTTGAACTCGTTAAATAGAAGAAAACATGAATTCGAACTCGTTACCAAAGAAAAAACACAAATTTCTACTCGTTATAAAGGGAAAACACAAATTTCCGGCGATGTGAACTCGTTATTAAGGAAAAAGACATTTTTTTCTGGAAGGACAACTCGTTACCAGAGAAAAACACAAATTTGAACTCGTTAATAAGAAGAAAACATGAATTCGAACTCGTTACCAAAGAAAAAACACAAATTTCTACTCGTTATAAAGGGAAAACACAAATTTCCGGTGATGTCAACTCGTTATTAGGGAAAAAGACATTTTTCTGGAAGGACAACTCGTTACCGAGAGAAAAACACAAATTTGAACTCGTTAATAAGAAGAAAACATGAACTCGTTACCAAATGGAAAACACAAATTTCTACTCGTAATAAAGGGAAAACACAAATTTCCGGCGATGTCAACTCGTTATTCGGGAAAAAGACATTTTTTCTGGAAGGACAACTCAATACCAGTGAAAAACACAAATTTGAAATCGTTAATAAGAATAAAACATGAATTCGAAGTCGTTACCAAAGAAAAAACACAAATTTCTACTCGTTATAAAGGGAAAACACAAATTTCCGCCGATGTCAACTCGTTATTAGGGAAAAAGACATTTTTTCTAGAAGGACAACACGTTACCAGAGAAAAACACCAATTTGAACTCGTTAATAAGAAGAAAACATGAATTCGAACTGGTTACCAAAGAAAAAACACAAATTTTTACTCGTTATAAAGAGAAAACACAAATTTCCGCCTATGTCAACTCGTTATTAGGGAAAAAGACATTTTTTTTTCTGGAAGGACAACTCGTTACCAGAGAAAAACACAAATTTGAACTCGTTAATAAAAAGAAAACATGAATTCGAACTCGTTACCAAAGAAAAAACACAAATTTCTACTCGTTATAAAGGGAAAACACAAATTTCCGTCGATGTCAACTCGTTATTAGGGAAAAAGACAATTTTTTCTGGAAAGACAACTCGTTACCATAGAAAAACACAAATTTGAACTCGTTAATAAGAAGAAAACATGAATTCGAACTCGTTACCAAGGAAAGAACACAAATTTCTACTCGTTATAAAGGGAAAACACAAATTTCCGGCGATGTCAACTCGTTTTTAGGGAAAAAGACATTTTTTCTGGAAGGACTACTCGTTACCAGTGAAAAACACAAATTTGAACTCGTTAATAAGAAAAAAACATGAATTCGAACTCGTTACTAAAGAAAAAACACAAATTTCTACTCGTTATAAAGGGAAAACACAAATTTCCGGCGATGTCAACTCGTTATTAGGGAAAAAGACAATTTTTTTACGGAAGGACAACTCGTTACCGAGAGAAAAACACAAATTTGAACTCGTTAATAAGAAGAAAACATGAATTCGAACTCGTTACCAAAGAAAAAACACAAATTTCTACTCGTTATAAAGGGAAAACACAAATTTCCGCCGATGTCAACTCGTTATTAGGGAAAAAGACATTTTTTTCTGGAAGGACAACTCGTTACCAGAGAAAAACACAAATTTAACTCGTTATAAAGAGAAAACACAAATTTCCGGCGATGTCAACTCGTTATTAGGGAAAAAGGCATTTTTTCTGGAAAGACTACTCGTTACCAGAGAAAAACACAAATTTGGACTAGTTAATAAGAAGAAAACATGAATTCGAACTCGTTACCAAAGAAAAAACACAAATTTCTACTCGTTATAAAGGGAAAACACAAATTTCCGAAGATGTCAACTCGTTATTAGGGAAAAAGACAATTTTTTTACGGCGGGACAACTCGTTACCGAGAGAAAAACACAAATTTGAACTCGTTAATAAGAAGAAAACATGAATTCAAACTCGTTAACAAAGAAAATACACAAATTTCTACTCGTTATAAAGGGAAAACACAAATTTCCGGTGATATCAACTCGTTATTAGTGAAAAAGACATTTTTTACGGAAGGACAACTCGTTACCGAGAGAAAGACACAAATTTGAACTCGTTAATAAGAAGAAAACATGAATTCGAACTCATTACCAAAGAAAAAACACAAATTTCTACTCGTTATAAAGGGAAAACACAAATTTCCGGCGATGTCAACTCGTTATTAGGGAAAAAGATATTTTTTTTCTGGAAGGACAACTCGTTACCAGAGAAAAACACAAATTTGAACTCGTTAATAAGAAGAAAACATGAATTCGAACTCGTTACCAAAGAAAAAAAAACAAATTTTTACTCGTTATAAAGAGAAAACACAAATTTCCGGCGATGTCAACTCGTTAATATGGAAAAAAAAAATTTATCTGCAAGGACAACTCGTTACCAGAGAAAGACAAAAATTTGAACTCGTTAATAAGAAGAAAACATGAATTCGAACTCGTTACCAATGAAAAAACACAAATTTTTACTCGTTATAAAGAGAAAACACAAATTTCCGGAGATGTCAACTCGTTATTAGGGAAAAAGACATTTTTTCTGGAAGGACTACTCGTTACTAGAGAAAAACAAAAATTTGAACTCCTTAATAAGAAGAAAACATGAATTCGAACTCGTTACCAAAGAAAAAACACAAATTTCTACTCGTTATAAAGGGAAAACACAAATTTCCGGCGATGTCAATTCGTTATTAGGGAAAAAGACAATTTTTCTGGAAGGACAACTCGTTACCAAAGAAAAACACAAATTTGAACTCGTTAATAAGAAGAAAACATGAATTCGAACTGGTTACCAAAGAAAAAACACAAATTTCTACTCGTTATAAAGGGAAAACACAAATTTCCGCCTATGTCAACTCGTTATTAGGGAAAAAGACATTTTTTTTTCTGGAAGGACAACTCGTTACCTGAGAAAAACACAAATTTGAACTCGTTAATAAGAAGAAAACATGAATTCGAACTCGTTACCAAAGAAAAAACACAAATTTCTACTCGTTATAAAGGGAAAACACAAATTTCCGCCGATGTCAACTCGTTATTAGGGAAAAAGACATTTTTCTGGAAGGACAACACGTTACCAGAGAAAAACACCAATTTGAACTCGTTAATAAGAAGAAAACATGAATTCAAACTTGTTAACAAAGAAAAAACACAAATTTCTACTCGTTATAAAGGGAAAACACAAATTTCCGGTGATGTCAACTCGTTATTAGGGAAAATGACATTTTTTCTAGAAGGACATCTCGTTACCAGAGAAAAACAGAAATTTGAACTCGTTAATAAGAAGAAAACATGAATTCGAACTCGTTACCAAAGAAAAAACACAAATTTCTACTCGTTATAAAGGGAAAACACAAATTTCCGGCGATGTCAACTCGTTATTAGGGAAAAAGACATTTTTTCTGGAAGGACTACTCGTTACCAGTGAAAAACACAAATTTAAAATCGTTAATAAGAAGAAAACATGAATTCGAACTCGTTACTAAAGAAAAAACACAAATTTCTACTCGTTATAAAGGGAAAACACAAATTTCCGCCGATGTCAACTCGTTATTAGGGAAAAAGACATTTTTTTCTAGAAGGACAACACGTTACCAGAGCAAAACACCAATTTGAACTCGTTAATAAGAAGAAAACATGAATTCAAACTCGTTAACAAAGAAAAAACACAAATTTCTACTCATTATAAAGGGAAAACACAAATTTCCGGTGATGTCAACTCGTTATTACGGAAAATGACATTTTTTCTGGAAAGACAACACGTTACCAAAGAAAAACTCAAATTTGAACTCGTTAATAAGAAGAAAACAAGAATTCGAACTCGTTACCAAAGAAAAAACACAAATTTCTACTCGTTATAAAGGGAAAACACAAATTTCCAGCGATGTCAACTCGTTATTAGGGAAAAAGACATTTTTTCTGGAAGGACTACTCGTTACCAGTGAAAAACACAAATTTGACCTCGTTAATAAGAAGAAAACATGAATTCGAACTCGTTACTAAAGAAAAAACACAAATTTCTACTCGTTATAAAGGGAAAACACAAATTTCTGCCGATGTCAACTCGTTATTAGGGAAAAAGAAAATTTTTTCTGGAAGGACAACTCGTTACCAGAGAAAAACACAAATTTGAACTCGTTAATAAGAAGAAAACATGAATTCGAACTCGTTACTAAAGAAAAAACACAAATTTCTACTCGTTATAAAGGGAAAACACAAATTTCCGGCGATGTCAACTCGTTATTAGGGAAAAAGACAAATTTTCTGGAAGGACAACTCGTTACCAGAGAAAAACACAAATTTGAACTCGTTAATAAGAAGAAAACATGAATTCGAACTCATTACCAAAGAAAAAACACAAATTTCTACTCGTTATAAAGGGAAAACACAAATTTCCGGCGATGTCAACTCGTTATTAGGGAAAAACACATTTTTTTTCTGGAAGGACAACTCGTTACCAGAGAAAAACACAAATTTGAACTCGTTAATAAGAAGAAAACATGAATTCAAACACGTTAACAAAGAAAATACACAAATTTCTACTCGTTATAAAGGGAAAACACAAATTTCCGGTGATATCAACTCGTTATTAGTGAAAAAGACCTTTTTTCTGGAAGGACAACTCGTTACCAGAGAAAAACAGAAATTTGAACTCGTTACCAAAGAAAAAACACAAATTTCTACTCGTTATAAAGGGAAAACACAAATTTCCGGCGATGTCAACTCGTTACTAGGGAAAAAGACATTTTTTTTCAGGAAGGACAACTCGTTACCAGAGAAAAACACAAATTTGAACTCGTTAATAAGAAGAAAACATGAATTCGAACTCGTTACCAAAGAAAAAACACAAATTTTTACTCGTTATAAAGAGAAACACAAATTTCCGGCGATGTCAACTCGTTAATATGGAAAAAACCATTTTATCTGCAAGGAAAACTAGTTACCAGAGAAAAACACAAATTGGAACTCGTTAATAAGAAGAAAACATGAATTCGTACTCGTTACCAAAGAAAAAACACAAATTTTTACTCGTTATAAAGAGAAAACACAAATTTCCGGCGATGTCAACTCGTTATTAGGGAAAAAGACATTTTTTCTGGAAGGACTACTCGTTACCAGAGAAAAACCCAAATTTGAACTCGTTAATAAGAAGAAAACATGAATTCGAACTCGTCACCAAAGAAAAAACACAAATTTCTACTCGTTATAAAGGGAAAACACAAATTTCCGGCGATGTCAACTCGTTATTAGGGAAAAAGACAATTTTTTCTGGAAGGACAACTCGTTACAAGAGAAAAACACAAATTTGAACTCGTTAATAAGAAGAAAACATGAATTTAAACTCGTTACCAAAGAAAAAACACAAATTTCTACTCGTTATAAAGGGAAAACACAAATTTCCGGTGATGTCAACTCGTTATTAGGGAAAAAGACATTTTTTCTTGAAGGACAACTCGTTACCAGAGAAAAACACAAATTTGAACTTGTTAATAAGAAGAAAACATGAATTCGAACTCGTTACCAAAAGAAAACACAAATTTCTACACGTTATAAAGGGAAAACACAAATTTCCGGCGATGTCAACTAGTTATTAGGGAAAAAAGACATTTTATCTGCAAGGACAACTCGTTACCAAAGATAAACACAAATTTGAACACGTTAATAAGAAGAAAACATGCATTCGAACTCGTTACCAAAGAAAAAACACAAATTTTTACTCGTTATAAAGAGAAAACACAAATTTCCGGCGATCTCAACTCGTTATTAGGGAAAAAGACATTTTTTCTGGAAGGACTACTCATTACCAGAGAAAAACACAAATTTGAACTCGTTAATAAGAAGAGAACATGAATTCGAACTCGTTACCAAAGAAAAAACACAAATTTCTACTCGTTATAAAGGGAAAACACAAATTTCCGCCGATGTCAACTCGTTATTAGGGAAAAAGACAATTTTTTCTGGAAGGACAACTCGTTACCAGAGAAAAACACAAATTTGAACTCGTTAATAAGAAGAAAACATGAATTCGAACTGGTTACCAAAGAAAAAACACAAAGTTGTACTCGTTATAAAGAGAAAACACAAATTTCCGGCGATGTCAACTCGTTAATAGGGAAAAAAAAACATTTTATCTGCAAGGACAACTCGTTACCAGAGAAAAACACAAATTTGAACTCATTAATAAGAAGAAAACATGAATTTAAACTCGTTACCAAAGAAAAAACACAAATTTCTACTCGTTATAAAGGGAAAACTCAAATTTCCGGTGATGTCAACTAGTTATTAGGGAAAAAGACATTTTTTCTGGAAGGACAACTCGTTACCAGAGAAAAACACAAATTTGAACTCGTTAATAAGAAGAAAACATGAATTCGAACTCGTTACCAAAGAAAAAACACAAATTTCTACTCGTTATAAAGGGAAAACACAAATTTCCGCCGATGTCAACTCGTTATTAGGGAAAAAGACATTTTTTCTGGAAGGACAACACGCGAGAGAAAAACACAAATTTGAACTCGTTAATAAGAAGAAAACATGAATTCAAACTCGTTACCAAAGAAAAAACACAAATTTCTACTCGTTACAAAGGGAAAACACAAATTTCCGGCGATGTCAACTCATTATTAGGGAAAAAGACATTTTTTCTAGAAGGACAACTCGTTACCAGAGAAAAACACAAATTTGAACTCGTTAATAAGAAGAAAACATGAATTCGAACTCGTTACCAAAGAAAAAACACAAATTTTTACTCGTTATAAAGAGAAAACACAAATTTCCGGCGATGTCAACTCGTTATTACGGAAAAAAACATTTAATCTATAAGGACAACTCGTTACCAGAGAAAAACACAAATTTGAACTCGTTAAATAGAAGAAAACATGAATTCGAACTCGTTACCAAAGAAAAAACACAAATTTCTACTCGTTATAAAGGGAAAACACAAATTTCCGGCGATGTGAACTCGTTATTAAGGAAAAAGACATTTTTTCTGGAAGGACAACTCGTTACCAGAGAAAAACACAAATTTGAACTCGTTAATAAGAAGAAAACATGAATTCGAACTCGTTACCAAAGAAAAAACACAAATTTCTACTCGTTATAAAGGGAAAACACAAATTTCCGGTGATGTCAACTCATTATTAGGGAAAAAGACATTTTTTGTGGAAGGACAACTCGTTACCAGAGAAAAACACAAATTTGAACTCGTTAATAAGAAGAAAACATGAAGGGAAAACACAAATTTCTACTCGTAATAAAGGGAAAACACAAATTTCCGGCGATGTCAACTCGTTATTTGGGAAAAAGACATTTTTTCTGGAAGGACAAATCATTACCAGTGAAAAACACAAATTTGAAATCGTTAATAAGAAGAAAACATGAATTCGAACTCGTTACCAAAGAAAAAACACAAATTTTTACTCGTTATAAAGAGAAAACACAAATTTCCAGCGATGTCAACTCGTTATTAGGGAAAAAAACATTTAATCTATAAGGACAACTCGTTACCAGAGAAAAACACAAATTTGAACTCGTTAAATAGAAGAAAACATGAATTCGAACTCGTTACCAAAGATAAAACACAAATTTCTACTCGTTATAAAGGGAAAACACAAAGTTCCGGCGATGTGAACTCGTTATTAAGGAAAAAGACATTTTTTCTAGAAGGACAACTCGTTACCAGAGAAAAACACAAATTTGAACTCGTTAATAAGAAGAAAACATGAATTCGAACTCGTTACCAAAGAAAAAACACAAATTTTTACTCGTTATAAAGAGAAAACACAAATTTCCGGCGATGTCAACTCGTTATTAGGGAAAAAAAAAACATTTAATCTATAAGGACAACTCGTTACCAGAGAAAAACACAAATTTGAACTCGTTAAATAGAAGAAAACATGAATTCGAACTCGTTACCAAAGAAAAAACACAAATTTCTACTCGTTATAAAGGGAAAACACAAATTTCCGGCGATGTCAACTCGTTATTAGGGAAAAAGACATTTTTTCTAGAAGGACAACACGTTACCAGAGAAAAACACCAATTTGAACTAGTTAATAAGAAGAAAAGATGAATTCGAACTCGTTACCAAAGAAAAAACACAAATTTCTACTCGTTATAAAGGGAAAACACAAATTTCCGGCGATGTCAATTCGTTATTAGGGAAAAAGACAATTTTTCTGGAAGGACATCTCGTTACCAGAGAAAAACACAAATTTGAACTCGTTAATAAGAAGAAAACATGAATTCGAACTGGTTACCAAAGAAAAAACACAAATTTCTACTCGTTATAAAGAGAAAACACAAATTTCCAGCGATGTCAACTCGTTATTAGGGAAGAAAACATTTAATCTATAAGGACAACTCGTTACCAGAGAAAAACACAAATTTGAACTCGTTAAATAGAAGAAAACATGAATTCGAACTCGTTACCAAAGATAAAACACAAATTTCTACTCGTTATAAAGGGAAAACACAAAGTTCCGGCGATGTGAACTCGTTATTAAGGAAAAAGACATTTTTTCTAGAAGGACAACTCGTTACCAGAGAAAAACACAAATTTGAACTCGTTAATAAGGAGAAAACATGAATTCGAACTCGTTACCAAAGAAAAAACACAAATTTTTACTCGTTATAAAGAGAAAACACAAATTTCCGGCGATGTCAACTCGTTATTAGGGAAAAAAACATTTAATCTATAAGGACAACTCGTTACCAGAGAAAAACACAAATTTGAACTCGTTAAATAGAAGAAAACATGAATTCGAACTCGTTACCAAAGAAAAAACACAAATTTCTACTCGTTATAAAGGGAAAACACAAATTTCCGGCGATGTCAACTCGTTATTAGGGAAAAAGACATTTTTTCTAGAAGGACAACACGTTACCAGAGAAAAACACCAATTTGAACTCGTTAATAAGAAGAAAAGATGAATTCGAACTCGTTACCAAAGAAAAAACACAAATTTCTACTCGTTATAAAGGGAAAACACAAATTTCCGGCAATGTCAATTCGTTATTAGGGAAAAAGACAATTTTTCTGGAAGGACAACTCGTTACCAGAGAAAAACACAAATTTGAACTCGTTAATAAGAAGAAAACATGAATTCGAACTGGTTACCAAAGAAAAAACACAAATTTTTACTCGTTATAAAGAGAAAACACAAATTTCCGCCTATGTCAACTCGTTATTAGGGAAAAAGACATTTTTTTTACGGAAGGACAACTCGTTACCGAGAGAAAAACACAAATTTGAACTCGTTAATAAGAAGAAAACTTGAATTCGAACTCGTTACCAAAGAAAAAACACAAATTTCTACTCGTTATAAAGGGAAAACACAAATTTCCGGCGATGTCAATTCGTTATTAGGGAAAAAGACAATTTTTCTGGAAGGACAACTCGTTACCAGAGAAAAACACAAATTTGAACTCGTTAATAAGAAGAAAACATGAATTCGAACTGGTTACCAAAGAAAAAACACAAATTTCTACTCGTTATAAAGGGAAAACACAAATTTCCGCCTATGTCAACTCGTTATTAGGGAAAAAGACATTTTTTTCTGGAAGGACAACTCGTTACCAGAGAAAAACACAAATTTGAACTCGTTAATAAAAAGAAAACATGAATTCGAACTCGTTACCAAAGAAAAAACACAAATTTTTACTTGTTATAAAGGGAAAACACAAATTTCCGGCGATGTCAACTCGTTATTAGGGAAAAAGACATTTTTTCTGGAAGGACTACACATTACCAGAGGAAAACACAAATTTGAACTCGTTAATAAGAAGAAAACATGAATTCGAACTCGTTACCAAAGAAAAAACACAAATTTCTACTCGTTATAAAGGGAAAACACAAATTTCCGTCGATGTCAACTCGTTATTAGGGAAAAAGACAATTTTTTCTGGAAGGACAACTCGTTACCAGAGAAAAACACAAATTTGAACTCGTTAATAAGAAGAAAACATGAATTCAAACTCGTTAACAAAGAAAAAACACAAATTTCTACTCGTTATAAAGGGAAACACAAATTTCCGGTGATGTCAACTCGTTATTTGGGAAAATGACATTTTTTCTGGAAAGACAACTCGTTACCATAGAAAAACACAAATTTGAACTCGTTAATAAGAAGAAAACATGAATTCGAACTCGTTACCAAGGAAAAAACACAAATTTCTACTCGTTATAAAGGGAAAACACAAATTTCCGGCGATGTCAACTCGTTTTTAGGGAAAAAGACATTTTTTCTGGAAGGACTACTCGTTACCAGTGAAAAACACAAATTTGAACTCGTTAATAAGAAAAAAACATGAATTCGAACTCGTTACTAAAGAAAAAACACAAATTTCTACTCGTTATAAAGGGAAAACACAAATTTCCGCCGACGTCAACTCGTTATTAGGGAAAAAGACAGTTTTTTCTGGAAGGAAAACTCGTTACCAGAGAAAAAAATAAATTTGAACTCGTTAATAAGAAGAAAACATGAATTCGAACTCGTTACTAAAGAAAAAACACAAATTTCTAATCGTTATAAAGGGAAAACACAAATTTCCGGCGATATCAACTCGTTATTAGGGAAAAAGACAATTTTTTTCTGGAAGGACAACTCGTTACCAGAGAAAAACACAAATTTGAACTCGTTAATAAGAAGAAAACATGAATTCGAACTCGTTACCAAAGAAAAAACACAAATTTCTACTAGTTATAAAGGGAAAACACAAATTTCCGCCGATGTCAAATCGTTATTAGGGAAAAAGACATTTTTTTCTGGAAGGACAACTCGTTACCAGAGAAAAACACAAATTTGAACTCGTTAATTAGAAGAAAACATGGAATTCGAACTCGTTACCAAAGAAAAAACACAAATTTTTACTCGTTATAAAGAGAAAACACAAAATTTCCGGCGATGTCAACTCGTTATTAGGGAAAAAGGCATTTTTTCTGGAAAGACTACTCGTTACCAGAGAAAAACACAAATTTGGACTAGTTAATAAGAAGAAAACATGAATTCGAACTCGTTACCAAAGAAAAAACACAAATTTCTACTCGTTATAAAGGGAAAACACAAATTTCCGCCGATGTCAACTCGTTATTAGGGAAAAAGACAATTTTTTCTGGCAGGACAACTCGTTACCAGAGAAAAACACAAATTTGAACTCGTTAATAAGAAGAAAACATGAATTCAAACTCGTTAACAAAGAAAATACACAAATTTCTACTCGTTATAAAGGGAAAACACAAATTTCCGGTGATATCAACTCGTTATTAGTGAAAAAGACATTTTTTCTGGAAGGACAACTCGTTACCAGAGAAAAACACAAATTTGAACTCGTTAATAAGAAGAAAACATGAATTCGAACTCATTACCAAAGAAAAAACACAAATTTCTACTCGTTATAAAGGGAAAACACAAATTTCCGGCGATGTCAACTCGTTATTAGGGAAAAAGACATTTTTTTTTTGGAAGGACAACTCGTTACCAGAGAAAAACACAAATTTGAACTCGTTAATAAGAAGAAAACATGAATTCGAACTCGTTACCAAAGAAAAAAAAAACAAATTTTTACTCGTTATAAAGAGAAAACACAAATTTCCGGCGATGTCAACTCGTTATTATGGAAAAAAACATTTTATCTGCAAGGACAACTCGTTACCAGAGAAAAACAAAAATTTGAACTCGTTAATAAGAAGAAAACATGAATTCGAACTCGTTACCAAAGAAAAAACACAAATTTTTACTCGTTATAAAGAGAAAACACAAATTTCCGGAGATGTCAACTCGTTATTAGGGAAAAAGACATTTTTTCTGGAAGGACTACTCGTTACCAGAGAAAAACAAAAATTTGAACTCGTTAATAAGAAGAAAACATGAATTCGAACTCGTTACCAAAGAAAAAACACAAATTTCTACTCGTTATAAAGGGAAAACACAAATTTCCGGCGATGTCAATTCGTTATTAGGGAAAAAGACAATTTTTCTGGAAGGACAACTCGTTACTAGAGAAAAACACAAATTTGAACTCGTTAATAAGAAGAAAACATGAATTCGAACTGGTTACCAAAGAAAAAACACAAATTTCAACTCGTTATAAAGGGAAAACACAAATTTCCGCCTATGTCAACTCGTTATTAGGGAAAAAGACATTTTTTTCTGGAAGGACAACTCGTTACCAGAGAAAAACACAAATTTGAACTCGTTAATAAGAAGAAAACATGAATTCGAACTCGTTACCAAAGAAAAAACACAAATTTCTACTCGTTATAAAGGGAAAACACAAATTTCCGGCGATGTCAACTTGTTATTAGGGAAAAAGACATTTTTTTTTTCTGAAAGGACAACTTGTTACCAAAGAAAAACACAAATTTTAACTCGTTAAGAAGAAGAAAACATGAATTCGAACTCGTTACCAAAGAAAAAACACAAATTTTTACTCGTTATAAAGAGAAAACACAAATTTCCGGCGATGTCAACTCGTTAATAGGGAATAAAACATTTTATCTGCAAGGACAACTCGTTACCAGAGAAAAACACAAATTTGAACTCGTTAATAAGAAGAAAACATGAATTCGAACTCGTTACCAAAGAAAAAACACAAATTTCTACTCGTTATAAAGGGAAAACACAAACTCGTTACCAAAGAAAAAACACAAATTTCGACTCGTTATAAAGGGAAAACAAAAATTTCCGGTGATGTCAACTCGTTATTAGGGAAAAAGACATTTTTTTCTGTAAGGACAACTCGTTACCAAAGAAAAAACACAAATTTCTACTCGTTATAAAGGGAAAACACAAATTTCCGGCGATGTCAACTCATTATTAGGGAAAAAGACATTTTTTTCTAGAAGGACAACTCGTTACCAGAGAAAAACACAAATTTGAACTCGTTAATAAGAAGAAAACATGAATTCGAACTCGTTACCAAAGAAAAAACACAAATTTTTACTCGTTATAAAGAGAAATCACAAATTTCCGGCGATGTCATCTCGTTATTAGGGAAAATGACATTTTATCTGCAAGGACAACTCGTTACCAAAGAAAAACACAAATTTGGACTCGTTAATAAGAAGAAAACATGAATTCAAACTCGTTACCAAAGAAAAAACACAAATTTTTGCTCGTTATAAAGGGAAAACACAAATTTCCGGCGATGTGAACTCGTTATTAAGGAAAAAGACATTTTTTCTGGAAGGACAACTCGTTATCAGAGAAAAACACAAATTTGAACTCGTTAATAAGAAGAAAACATGAATTCGAACTCGTTACCAAAGAAAAAACACAAATTTCTACTCGTTGTAAAGGGAAAACACAAATTACCGGTGATGTCAACTCGTTATTAGGGAAAAAGACATTTTTTTCTAGAAGGACAACTCGTTACCAGAGAAAAACACAAATTTGAATTCGTTAATAAGAAGAAAACATGAAGGGAAAACACAAATTTCTACTCGTTATAAAGGGAAAACACAAATTTCCGGCGATGTCAACTCGTTATTCGGGAAAAAGACATTTTTTCTGGAAGGACAACTCATTACCAGTGAAAAACACAAATTTGAAATCGTTAATAAGATGAAAACATGAATTCGAACTCGTTACCAAAGAAAAAACACAAATTTTTACTCGTTATAAAGAGAATACACAAATTTCCGGCGATGTCAACTCGTTATTAGGGGAAAAAAACATTTAATCTACAAGGACAACTCGTTACCAGAGAAAAACACAAATTTGAACTCGTTAAATAGAAGAAAACATGAATTCGAACTCGTTACCAAAGAAAAAACACAAATTTCTACTCGTTATAAAGGGAAAACACAAATTTCCGGCGATGTCAACTCGTTATTAGGGAAAAAGACATTTTTTCTAGAAGGACAACACGTTACCAGAGAAAAACACCAATTTGAACTCGTTAATAAGAAGAAAACATGAATTCGAACTGGTTACCAAAGAAAAAACACAAATTTTTACTCGTTATAAAGAGAAAACACAAATTTCCGCCTATGTCAACTCGTTATTAGGGAAAAAGACATTTTTTTCTGGAAGGACAACTCGTTACCAGAGAAAAACACAAATTTGAACTCGTTAATAAGAAGAAAACTTGAATTCGAACTCGTTACCAAAGAAAAAACACAAATTTCTACTCGTTATAAAGGGAAAACACAAATTTCCGGCGATGTCAATTCGTTATTAGGGAAAAAGACAATTTTTTACGGAAGGACAACTCGTTACCGAGAGAAAACACAAATTTGAACTCGTTAATAAGAAGAAAACATGAATTCGAACTGGTTACCAAAGAAAAAACACAAATTTCTACTCGTTATAAAGGGAAAACACAAATTTCCGCCTATGTCAACTCGTTATTAGGGAAAAAGACATTTTTTTTCGGAAGGACAACTCGTTACCGAGAGAAAAACACAAATTTGAACTCGTTAATAAAAAGAAAACATGAATTCGAACTCGTTACCAAAGAAAAAACACAAATTTTTACTTGTTATAAAGAGAAAACACAAATTTCCGGCGATGTCAACTCGTTATTAGGGAAAAAGACATTTTTTTACGGAAGGACTACACATTACCGAGAGGAAAACACAAATTTGAACTCGTTAATAAGAAGAAAACATGAATTCGAACTCGTTACCAAAGAAAAAACACAAATTTCTACTCGTTATAAAGGGAAAACACAAATTTCCGTCGATGTCAACTCGTTATTAGGGAAAAAGACAATTTTTTCTGGAAGGACAACTCGTTACCAGAGAAAAACACAAATTTGAACTCGTTAATAAGAAGAAAACATGAATTCAAACTCGTTAACAAAGAAAAAACACAAATTTCTACTCGTTATAAAGGGAAACACAAATTTCCGGTGATGTCAACTCGTTATTAGGGAAAATGACATTTTTTCTGGAAAGACAACTCGTTACCATAGAAAAACACAAATTTGAACTCGTTAATAAGAAGAAAACATGAATTCGAACTCGTTACCAAGGAAAAAACACAAATTTCTACTCGTTATAAAGGGAAAACACAAATTTCCGGCGATGTCAACTCGTTTTTAGGGAAAAAGACATTTTTTCTGGAAGGACTACTCGTTACCAGTGAAAAACACAAATTTGAACTCGTTAATAAGAAAAAAACTTGAAGTCGAACTCGTTACTAAAGAAAAAACACAAATTTCTACTCGTTTTAAAGGGAAAACACAAATTTCCACCGACGTCAACTCGTTATTAGGGAAAAAGACAGTTTTTTCTGGAAGGACAACTCGTTACCAGAGAAAAAAACAAATTTGAACTCGTTAATTAGAAGAAAACATGGAATTCGAACTCATTACCAAAGAAAAAACACAATTTTTTACTCGTTATAAAGAGAAAACACAAAATTTCCGGCGATGTCAACTCGTTATTAGGGAAAAAGGCATTTTTTCTGGAAAGACTACTCGTTACCAGAGAAAAACACAAATTTGGACTAGTTAATAAGAAGAAAACATGAATTCGAACTCGTTACCAAAGAAAAAACACAAATTTCTACTCGTTATAAAGGGAAAACACAAATTTCCGCCGATGTCAACTCGTTATTAGGGAAAAAGACAATTTTTTTTACGGCGGGACAGCTCGTTACCAGAGAAAAACACAAAATTGAACTCGTTAATAAGAAGAAAACATGAATTCAAACTCGTTAACATAGAAAATACACAAATTTCTACTCGTTATAAAGGGAAAACACAAATTTCCGGTGATATCAACTCGTTATTAGTGAAAAAGACATTTTTTTACGGAAGGACAACTCGTTACCGAGAGAAAAACACAAATTTGAACTCGTTAATAAGAAGAAAACATGAATTCGAACTCATTACCAAAGAAAAAACACAAATTTCTACTCGTTATAAAGGGAAAACACAAATTTCCGGCGATGTCAACTCGTTATTAGGGAAAAAGACATTTTTTTCTGGAAGGACAACTCGTTACCAGAGAAAAACACAAATTTGAACTCGTTAATAAGAAGAAAACATGAATTCGAACTCGTTACCAAAGAAAAAAAAACAAATTTTTACTCGTTATAAAGAGAAAATACAAATTTCCGGCGATGTCAACTCGTTAATATGGAAAAAAACATTTTATCTGCAAGGACAACTCGTTACCAGAGAAAAACAAAAATTTGAACTCGTTAATAAGAAGAAAACATGAATTCGAACTCGTTACCAAAGAAAAAACACAAATTTTTACTCGTTATAAAGAGAAAACACAAATTTCCGGAGATGTCAACTCGTTATTAGGGAAAAAGACATTTTTTACGGAAGGACTACTCGTTACCGAGAGAAAAACAAAAATTTGAACTCGTTAATAAGAAGAAAACATGAATTCGAACTCGTTACCAAAGAAAAAACACAAATTTCTACTCGTTATAAAGGGAAAACACAAATTTCCGGCGATGTCAATTCGTTATTAGGGAAAAAGACAATTTTTCTGGAAGGACAACTCGTTACCAGAGAAAAACACAAATTTGAACTCGTTAATAAGAAGAAAACATGAATTCGAACTGGTTACCAAAGAAAAAACACAAATTTCAACTCGTTATAAAGGGAAAACACAAATTTCCGCCTATGTCAACTCGTTATTAGGGAAAAAGACATTTTTTTCTGGAAGGACAACTCGTTACCAGAGAAAAACACAAATTTGAACTCGTTAATAAGAAGAAAACATGAATTCGAACTCGTTACCAAAGAAAAAACACAAATTTCTACTCGTTATAATGGGAAAACACAAATTTCCGGCGATGTCAACTTGTTATTAGGGAAAAAGACATTTTTTTTTTCTGAAAGGACAACTCGTTACCAAAGAAAAACACAAATTTTAACTCGTTAAGAAGAAGAAAACATGAATTCGAACTCGTTACCAAAGAAAAAACACAAATTTTTACTCGTTATAAAGAGAAAACACAAATTTCCGGCGATGTCAACTCGTTAATAGGGAAAAAAAAACATTTTATCTGCAAGGACAACTCGTTACCAGAGAAAAACACAAATTTGAACTCGTTAATAAGAAGAAAACATGAATTCGAACTCGTTACCAAAGAAAAAACACAAATTTCTACTCGTTATAAAGGGAAAAAACACAAATTTCCGCCGATGTCAACTCGTTATTAGGGAAAAAGACATTTTTTCTGGAAGGAAAACAAGTTACCAGAGAAAAACACAAATTTGAACTCGTGAATAAGAAGAAAACATGAATTCAAACTCGTTACCAAAGAAAAAACACAAATTTCGACTCGTTATAAAGGGAAAACAAAAATTTCCGGTGATGTCAACTCGTTATTAGGGAAAAAGACATTTTTTTCCGTAAGGACAACTCGTTACCAGAGAAAAACATTTTTTGAACTCGTAAGAAGAAAAAGGACAACTCGTTACCAAAGAAAAAACACAAATTTCTACTCGTTATAAAGGGAAAACACAAATTTCCGGCGATGTCAACTCATTATTAGGGAAAAAGACATTTTTTTCTAGAAGGACAACTCGTTACAAGAGAAAAACACAAATTTGAACTCGTTAATAAGAAGAAAACATGAATTCGAACTCGTTACCAAAGAAAAAACACAAATTTTTACTCGTTATAAAGAGAAATCACAAATTTCCGGCGATGTCATCTCGTTATTATGGAAAATGACATTTTATCTGCAAGGACAACTCGTTACCAAAGAAAAACACAAATTTGAACTCGTTAATAAGAAGAAAACATGAATTCAAACTCGTTACCAAAGAAAAAACACAAATTTTTGCTCGTTATAAAGGGAAAACACAAATTTCCGGCGATGTGAACTCGTTATTAAGGAAAAAGACATTTTTTCTGGAAGGACAACTCGTTACCAGAGAAAACACAAATTTGAACTCGTTAATAAGAAGAAAACATGAATTCGAACTCGTTACCAAAGAAAAAACACAAATTTCTACTCGTTGTAAAGGGAAAACACAAATTACCGGTGATGTCAACTCGTTATTAGGGAAAAAGACATTTTTTTCTAGAAGGACAACTCGTTACCAGAGAAAAACACAAATTTGAATTCGTTAATAAGAAGAAAACATGAAGGGAAAACACAAATTTCTACTCATTATAAAGGGAAAACACAAATTTCCGGCGATGTGAACTCGTTATTCGGGAAAAAGACATTTTTTCTGGAAGGACAACTCATTACCAGTGAAAAACACAAATCTGAAATCGTTAATAAGATGAAAACATGAATTCGAACTCGTTACCAAAGAAAAAACACAAATTTCTACTCGTTATAAAGGGAAAACACAAATTTCCGCCGATGTCAACTCGTTATTTGGGAAAAAGACATTTTTCTGGAAGGACAACACGTTACCAGAGAAAAACACCAATTTTAACTCGTTAATAAGAAGAAAACATGAATTCAAACTCGTTAACAATGAAAAAACACAAATTTCTACTCGTTATAAAGAGAAAACACAAATTTCCGGTGATGTCAACTCGTTATTAGGGAAAATGACATTTTTTCTGGAAGGACAACTCGTTACCAGAGAAAAACACAAATTTGAACTCGTTAATAAGAAGAAAACATGAATTCGAACTCGTTACCAAAGAAAAAACACAAATTTCTACTCGTTATAAAGGGAAAACACAAATTTCTGGCGATGTCAACTCGTTATTAGGGAAAAAGACATTTTTTCTGGAAGGACTACTCGTTACCAGTGAAAAACATAAATTTGAACTCGTTAATAAGAAGAAAACATGAATTCGAACTCGTTACTAAAGAAAAAACACAAATTTCTACTCGTTATAAAGGGAAAACACAAATTTCCGCTGATGTCAACTCGTTATTAGGGAAAAAGACAATTTTTTCTGGAAGGAGAACTCGTTACCGAGAGAAAAACACAAATTTGAACTCGTTAATAAGAAGAAAACATGAATTCGAACTCGTTACCAAAGAAAAAACACAAATTTCTACTCGTTATAAAGGGAAAACACAAATTTCCGGCGATGTCAACTCGTTATTAGGGAAAAAGACATTTTTTCCGGAAGGACAACTCGTTACCGCAGAGAAAAACACAAATTTGAACTCGTTAATAAGAAGAAAACATGAATTCGAACTCGTTACCAAAGAAAAAACACAAATTTCTACTCGTTATAAAGGAAAACACAAATTTCCGGCGATGTCAACTCGTTATTAGGGAAAAAGACATTTTTTCCGGAAGGACAACTCGTTACCGAGAGAAAAACACAAATTTGAACTCGTTAATAAGAAGAAAACATGAATTCGAACTCGTTACCAAAGAAAAAACACAAATTTCTACTCGTTATAAAGGGAAAACACAAATTTCCGGCGATGTCAACTCGTTATTAGGGAAAAAGACCTTTTTTCTAGAAGGACAACTCGTTACCAGAGAAAAACACAAATTTGAACTCGTTAATAAGAAGAAAACATGAATTCGAACTCGTTACCAAAGAAAAAACACAAATTTCTACTCGTTATAAAGGGAAAACACAAATTTCCGTCGATGTCAACTCGTTATTAGGGAAAAAGACATTTTTTTCGGAAGGACAACTCGTTACCAGAGAAAAACACAAATTTGAACTCGTTAATAAGAAGAAAACATGAATTCGAACTCGTTACCAAAGAAAAAACACAAATTTCTACTCGTTATAAAGGGAAAACACAAATTTCCGGTGATGTCAACTCGTTATTAGGGAAAAAGACATTTTTTTTTTCTAGAAGGACAACTCGTTACCAGAGAAAAACACAAATTTGAACTCGTTAATAAGAAGAAAACATGAATTCGAACTCGTTACCAAAGAAAAAACACAAATTTCTACTCGTTATAAAGGGAAAACACAAATTTCCGGCGATGTCAACTCGTTATTCGGGAAAAAGACATTTTTTCTGGAAGGACAACTCGTTACCAGAGAAAAACACAAATTTGAACTCGTTAATAAGAAGAAAACATGAATTCGAACTCGTTACCAAAGAAAAAACACAAATTTCTACTCGTTATAAAGGGAAAACACAAATTTCCGCCGATGTCAACTCGTTATTAGGGAAAAAGACATTTTTTCTCGGAAGGACAACACGTTACCGAGAGAAAACACAAATTTGAACTCGTTAATAAGAAGAAAACATGAATTCAAACTCGTTAACAAAGAAAAAACACAAATTTCTACTCGTTATAAAGAGAAAACACAAATTTCCGGTGATGTCAACTCGTTATTCGGGAAAAGACATTTTTTTCGGAAGGACAACTCGTTACCGAGAGAAAAACACAAATTTGAACTCGTTAATAAGAAGAAAACATGAATTCGAACTCGTTACCAAAGAAAAAACACAAATTTCTACTCGTTATAAAGGGAAAACACAAATTTCCCGCGATGTCAACTCGTTATTAGGAAAAAGACATTTTTTCCGGAAGGACAACTCGTTACCGAGAGAAAAACACAAATTTGAACTCGTTAATAAGAAGAAAACATGAATTCGAACTCGTTACAAAGAAAAAACACAAATTTCTACTCGTTATAAAGGGAAAACACAAATTTCCGGCGATGTCAACTCGTTATTAGGGAAAAGACATTTTTTACGGAAGGACAACTCGTTACCGAGAGAAAAACACAAATTTGAACTCGTTAATAAGAAGAAAACATGAATTCGAACTCGTTACCAAAGAAAAAACACAAATTTCTACTCGTTATAAAGGGAAAACACAAATTTCCGGTGATGTCAACTCGTTATTAGGGAAAAAGACATTTTTTCGGAAGGACAACTCGTTACCAGAGAAAAACACAAATTTGAACTCGTTAATAAGAAGAAAACATGAATTCGAACTCGTTACCAAAGAAAAAACACAAATTTCTACTCGTTATAAAGAGAAAACACAAATTTCCGGCGATGTCAACTCGTTATTCGGGAAAAAGACATTTTTTCTGGAAGGACAACTCATTACCAGAGAAAAACACAAATTTGAACTCGTTAATAAGAAGAAAACATGAATTCGAACTCGTTACCAAAGAAAAAACACAAATTTCTACTGTTATAAAGGGAAAACACAAATTTCCGCCGATGTCAACTCGTTATTAGGGAAAAAGACATTTTTTCTGGAAGGACAACACGTTACCAGAGAAAAACACCAATTTGAACTCGTTAATAAGAAGAAAACATGAATTCAAACTCGTTAACAAAGAAAAAACACAAATTTCTACTCGTTATAAAGAGAAAACACAAATTTCCGATAATGTCAACTCGTTATTAGGGAAAATGACATTTTTTCTGGAAGGACAACTCGTTACCAGATAAAAACACAAATTTGAACTCGTTAATAAGAAGAAAACATGAATTCGAACTCGTTACCAAAGAAAAAACACAAATTTCTACTCGTTATAAAGGGAAAACACAAATTTCCGGTGATGTCAACTCGTTATTAGGAAAAAGACATTTTTTCTGGAAGGACAACTCGTTACCAGAGAAAAACACAAATTTGAACTCGTTAATAAGAAGAAAACATGAATTCGAACTCGTTACCAAAGAAAAAACACAAATTTCTACTCGTTATAAAGGGAAAACACAAATTTCCGGCGATGTCAACTCGTTATTCGGGAAAAAGACATTTTTTCTGGAAAGACAACTCATTACCAGTGAAAAACACAAATTTAAAATCGTTAATAAGATGAAAACATGAATTCGAACTCGTTACCAAAGAAAAAACACAAATTTCTACTCGTTATAAAGGGAAAACACAAATTTCCGCCGATGTCAACTCGTTATTAGGGAAAAAGACATTTTTTCGGGAAGGACAACACGTTACCAGAGAAAAACACCAATTTGAACTCGTTAATAAGAAGAAAACATGAATTCAAACTCGTTAACAAAGAAAAAACACAAATTTCTACTCGTTATAAAGAGAAAACACAAATTTCCGATAATGTCAACTCGTTATTAGGGAAAATGACATTTTTCTGGAAGGACAACTCATTACCAGAGAAAAACACAAATTTGAACTCGTTAATAAGAAGAAAACATGAATTCGAACTCGTTACCAAAGAAAAAACACAAATTTCTACTTGTTATAAAGGGAAAACACAAATTTCCGGCGATGTCAACTCGTTATTAGGGAAAAAGACATTTTTTTTTACGGAAGGACTACTCGTTACCAGTGAAAAACACAAATTTGAACTCGTTAATAAGAAGAAAACATGAATTCGAACTCGTTACTAAAGAAAAAACACAAATTTCTACTCGTTATAAAGGGAAAACACAAATTTCCGCTGATGTCAACTCGTTATTAGGGAAAAAGACAATTTTTTCTGGAAGGACAACTCGTTACCAGAGAAAAACACAAATTTGAACTCGTTAATAAGAAGAAAACATGAATTCGAACTCGTTACTAAAGAAAAAACACAAATTTCTACTCGTTATAAAGGGAAAACACAAATTTCCGGCGATGTCAACTCGTTATTAGGGAAAAAGACATTTTTTTTCTGGAAGGACAACTCGTTACCAGAGAAAAACACAAATTTGAACTCGTTAATAAGAAGAAAACATGAATTCGAACTCGTTACCAAAGAAAAAACACAAATTTCTACTCGTTATAAAGGAAAACACAAATTTCCGGCGATGTCAACTCGTTATTAGGGAAAAAGACATTTTTTTCTGGAAGGACAACTCGTTACCAGAGAAAAACACAAATTTGAACTCGTTAATAAGAAGAAAACATGAATTCGAACTCGTTACCAAAGAAAAAACACAAATTTCTACTCGTTATAAAGGGAAAACACAAATTTCCGCCGATGTCAACTCGTTATTTGGGAAAAAGACATTTTTTCTGGAAGGACAACTCGTTACCAGAGAAAAACACAAATTTGAACTCGTTAATAAGAAGAAAACATGAATTCAAACTCGTTAACAAAGAAAAAACACAAATTTCTACTCGTTATAAAGGAAAACACAAATTTCCGGTGATGTCAACTCGTTATTAGGGAAAAAGACATTTTTTTCGGAAGGACAACTCGTTACCAGAGAAAAACACAAATTTGAACTCGTTAATAAGAAGAAAACATGAATTCGAACTCGTTACCAAAGAAAAAACACAAATTTCTACTCGTTATAAAGGGAAAACACAAATTTCCGGCGATGTCAACTCGTTATTAGGGAAAAAGACATTTTTTCTGGAAGGACAACTCGTTACCAGAGAAAAACACAAATTTGAACTCGTTAATAAGAAGAAAACATGAATTCGAACTCGTTACTAAAGAAAAAACACAAATTTCTACTCGTTATAAAGGGAAAACACAAATTTCCGGCGATGTCAACTCGTTATTAGGGAAAAAGACAATTTTTTCTGGAAGGACAACTCGTTACCAGAGAAAAACACAAATTTGAACTCGTTAATAAGAAGAAAACATGAATTCGAACTCGTTACCAAAGAAAAAACACAAATTTCTACTCGTTATAAAGGGAAAACACAAATTTCCGGCGATGTCAACTCGTTATTAGGGAAAAAGACAATTTTTTTTCGGAAGGACAACTCGTTACCGAGAGAAAAACACAAATTTGAACTCGTTAATAAGAAGAAAACATGAATTCGAACTCGTTACCAAAGAAAAAACACAAATTTCTACTCGTTATAAAGGAAAACACAAATTTCCGGTGATGTCAACTCGTTATTAGGGAAAAAGACATTTTTTACGGAAGGACAACTCGTTACCAGAGAAAAACACAAATTTGAACTCGTTAATAAGAAGAAAACATGAATTCGAACTCGTTACCAAAGAAAAAACACAAATTTCTACTCGTTATAAAGGAAAACACAAATTTCCGGCGATGTCAACTCGTTATTAGGGAAAAAAAGACATTTTTACGGAAGGACAACTCGTTACCAGAGAAAAACACAAATTTGAACTCGTTAATAAGAAGAAAACATGAATTCGAACTCGTTACCAAAGAAAAAACACAAATTTCTACTCGTTATAAAGGGAAAACACAAATTTCCGGCGATGTCAACTCGTTATTAGGAAAAAGACATTTTTTACGGAAGGACAACTCGTTACGAGAGAAAAACACAAATTTGAACTCGTTAATAAGAAGAAAACATGAATTCGAACTCGTTACCAAAGAAAAAACACAAATTTCTACTCGTTATAAAGGGAAAACACAAATTTCCGGTGATGTCAACTCGTTATTAGGGAAAAAGACATTTTTTTCCGGAAGGACAACTCGTTACCAGAGAAAAACACAAATTTGAACTCGTTAATAAGAAGAAAACATGAATTCGAACTCGTTACCAAAGAAAAAACACAAATTTCTACTCGTTATAAAGGGAAAACACAAATTTCCGGCGATGTCAACTCGTTATTCGGGAAAAAGACATTTTTTCTGGAAGGACAACTCGTTACCAGAGAAAAACACAAATTTGAACTCGTTAATAAGAAGAAAACATGAATTCGAACTCGTTACCAAAGAAAAAACACAAATTTCTACTCGTTATAAAGGGAAAACACAAATTTCCGCCGATGTCAACTCGTTATTAGGGAAAAAGACATTTTTTTCTGGAAGGACAACACGTTACCAGAGAAAAACACAAATTTGAACTCGTTAATAAGAAGAAAACATGAATTCAAACTCGTTACAAAGAAAAAACACAAATTTCTACACGTTATAAAGGGAAAACACCAATTTCCGGTGATGTCAACTCGTTATTAGGGAAAAGACATTTTTTCGGAAGGACAACTCGTTACCGAGAGAAAAACACAAATTTGAACTCGTTAATAAGAAGAAAACATGAATTCGAACTCGTTACCAAAGAAAAAACACAAATTTCTACTCGTTATAAAGGGAAAACACAAATTTCCGGCGATGTCAACTCGTTATTAGGAAAAAGACATTTTTTTTCGGAAGGACAACTCGTTACCGAGAGAAAAACACAAATTTGAACTCGTTAATAAGAAGAAAACATGAATTCGAACTCGTTACCAAAGAAAAAACACAAATTTCTACTCGTTATAAAGGGAAAACACAAATTTCCGGCGATGTCAACTCGTTATTGGGAAAAAGACAATTTTTTTCGGAAGGACAACTCGTTACCAGAGAAAAACACAAATTTGAACTCGTTAATAAGAAGAAAACATGAATTCGAACTCGTTACCAAAGAAAAAACACAAATTTCTACTCGTTATAAAGGGAAAACACAAATTTCCGCCGATGTCAACTCGTTATTAGGGAAAAAGACATTTTTTTCTGGAAGGACAACTCGTTACCAGAGAAAAACACAAATTTGAACTCGTTAATAAGAAGAAAACATGAATTCGAACTCGTTACCAAAGAAAAAACACAAATTTTTACTCGTTATAAAGAGAAAACACAAATTTCCGGCGATGTCAACTCGTTATTAGGGAAAAAGACATTTTTTCTGGAAGGACTACTCTTTACCAGAGAAAAACACAAATTTGAACTCGTTAATAAGAAGAAAACATGAATTCGAACTCGTTACCAAAGAAAAAACACAAATTTCTACTCGTTATAAAGGGAAAACACAAATTTCCGCCGATGTCAACTCGTTATTAGGGAAAAAGACATTTTTTCTGGAAGGACAACTCGTTACCAGAGAAAAACACAAATTTGAACTCGTTAATAAGAAGAAAACATGAATTCAAACTCGTTAACAAAGAAAAACACAAATTTCTACTCGTTATAAAGGGAAAACACAAATTTCCGGTGATGTCAACTCGTTATTAGGAAAAAGACATTTTTTCCGGAAGGACAACTCGTTACCAGTGAAAAACACAAATTTGAACTCGTTAATAAGAAGAAAACATGAATTCGAACTCGTTACCAAAGAAAAAACGCAAATTTCTACTCGTTATAAAGGGAAAACACAAATTTCCGTCGATGTCAACTCGTTATTAGGGAAAAAGGCATTTTTTATGGAAGGAAAACTCGTTACCAGAGAAAAACACAAATTTGAACTCGTTAATAAGAAGAAAACATGAATTCGAACTCGTTACCAAAGAAAAAACACAAATTTTTACTCGTTATAAAGGAAAACACAAATTTCCGGCGATGTCAACTCGTTATTATGGAAAAAAAGACATTTTTTCGGAAGGACAACTCGTTACCGAGAGAAAAACACAAATTTGAACTCGTTAATAAGAAGAAAACATGAATTCGAACTCGTTACCAAAGAAAAAACACAAATTTCTACTCGTTATAAAGGAAAACACAAATTTCCGGCGATGTCAACTCGTTATTAGGGAAAAAGACATTTTTTTTCGGAAGGACAACTCGTTACTAGAGAAAAACACAAATTTGAACTCGTTAATAAGAAGAAAACATGAATTCGAACTCGTTACCAAAGAAAAAACACAAATTTCTACTCGTTATAAAGGAAAACACAAATTTCCGGCGATGTCAACTCGTTATTAGGGAAAAAGACATTTTTTCGGAAGGACAACTCGTTACCGAGAGAAAAACACAAATTTGAACTCGTTAATAAGAAGAAAACATGAATTCGAACTCGTTACCAAAGAAAAAACACAAATTTCTACTCGTTATAAAGGGAAAACACAAATTTCCGGCGATGTCAACTCGTTATTATGGAAAAAGACATTTTTTTTTTTCTGGAAGGACAACTCGTTACCAGAGAAAAACACAAATTTGAACTCGTTAATAAGAAGAAAACATGAATTCGAACTCGTTACCAAAGAAAAAACACAAATTTTTACTCGTTATAAAGGGAAAACACAAATTTCCGGCGATGTCAACTCGTTATTCGGGAAAAAGACATTTTTTCTGGAAGGACAACACATTACCAGAGAAAAACACAAATTTGAACTCGTTAATAAGAAGAAAACATGAATTCGAACTCGTTACCAAAGAAAAAACACAAATTTCTACTCGTTATAAAGGGAAAACACAAATTTCCGGCGATGTCAACTCGTTATTAGGGAAAAAGACATTTTTTTTCTGGAAGGACAACTCGTTACCAGAGAAAAACACAAATTTGAACTCGTTAATAAGAAGAAAACATGAATTCGAACTCGTTACCAAAGAAAAAACACAAATTTTTACTCGTTATAAAGAGAAAACACAAATTTCCGGCGATGTCAACTCGTTATTAAGGGAAAAAACATTTTTTCGGAAGGACAACTCGTTACCGAGAGAAAAACACAAATTTGAACTCGTTAATAAGAAGAAAACATGAATTTAAACTCGTTACCAAAGAAAAAACATAAATTTCTACTCGTTATAAAGGGAAAACACAAATTTCCGGTGATGTCAACTCGTTATTAGGGAAAAAGACATTTTTTACGGAAGGACAACTCGTTACCGAGAGAAAAACACAAATTTGAACTCGTTAATAAGAATAAAACATGAATTCGAACTCGTTACCAAAGAAAAAACACAAATTTCTACTCGTTATAAAGGGAAAACAAAAATTTCCGCCGATGTCAACACTTTATTAGGGAAAAAGACATTTTTTCTGGAAGGACAACACGTTACCAGAGAAAACACAAATTTGTACTCGTTAATAAGAAGAAAACATGAATTCAAACTCGTTACCAAAGGAAAAACATAAATTTCTACTCGTTATAAAGGGAAAACACAAATTTCCGGTGATGTCTACTCGTTATTTGGGAAAAAGACATTTTTTCTGAAAGGACAACTCGTTACCAGAGAAAAACACAAATCTGAACTCGTCAATAAGAAGAAAACATGAATTCGAACTCGTTACCAAAGAAAAAACACAAATTTCTACTCGTTATAAAGGGAAAACACAAATTTCCGGCGATGTCAACTCGTTATTAGGGAAAAAGACAATTTTTTCTGGAAGGACAACTCGTTACAAGAGAAAAACACAAATTTGAACTCGTAAATAAAAAGAAAAAATGAATTCGAACTCGTTACCAAAGAAAAAACACAAATTTCTACTCGTTATAAAGGGAAAACACAAATTTCCGCCGATGTCAACTCGTTATTAAGGAAAAACACATTTTTTTCTGGAAGGAAAACTCGTTACCAGAGAAAAACACAAATTTGAACTCGTTAATACGAAGAGAACATGAATTCGAACTCGTTACCAAAGAAAAAACACAAATTTCCACTCGTTATAAAGGGAAAACACAAATTTCCGCCGATGTCAACTCGTTATTAGGGAAAAAGACATTTTTCGGGAAGGACAACACGTTACCAGAGAAAAACACAAATTTGAACTTGTTAATAAGAAGAAAACATGAATTCAAACTCGTTACCAAAGAAAAAACACAAATTTCTACTCGTTATAAAGGGAAAACACAAATTTCCGTTGATGTCAACTCGTTATTTGGGAAAAAGACATTTTTCTAGAAGGACAACTCGTTACCAGAGAAAAACACAAATTTGAACTCGTTAATAAGAAGAAAACATGAATTTGAACTCGTTACCAAAGGAAAAACACAAATTTCTACTCGTTATAAAGGGAAAACACAAATTTCCGTCGATGTCAACTCGTTATTAGGGAAAAAGACATTTTTTTCTGGAAGGACAACTCGTTACCAGAGAAAAACAAAAATTTGAATTCGTTAATAAGAAGAAAACATGAATTCGAACTCGTTACCAAAGAAAAAACACAAATTTTTACTCGTTATAAAGAGAAAACACAAATTTCCGGCGATGTCAACTCGTTAATAGGGAACAAAACATTTTATCTGCAAGGACAACTAATTACCAGAGAAAAACACAAATTTGACCTCGTTAATAAGAAGAAAACAAGAATTCGAACTCGTTACCAAAGAAAAAACACAAATTTCTACTCGTTATAAAGGGAAAACACAAATTTCCGGCGATGTCAACTCGTTATTAGGGAAAAAGACATTTTTTCTGGAAGGACAACACGTTACCAGTGAAAAACACAAATTTGAACTCGTTAATAAGAAGAAAACATGATTTCAAACTCGTTACCAAAGAAAAAACACAAATTTCTACTCGTTATAAAGGGAAAACACAAATTTCCGCCGATGTCAACTCGTTATTATGGAAAAAGAAATTTTTTTCTTGAAGGACAACTCGTTACCAGAGAAAAACAAAAATTTGAACTCGTTAATAAGAAGAAAACATGAATTCGAACTCGTTACCAAAGAAAAAACACAAATTTTTACTCGTTATAAAGAGAAAACTCAAATTTCCGGCGATGTCAACTCGTTATTAGGGAAAAAGACATTTTTTCTGGAAGGACTACTCGTTACCAGAGAAAAACACAAATTTGAACTCGTTAATAAGAAGAAAACATGAATTCGAACTCGTTACCAAAGAAAAAACACAAATTTCTACTCGTTATAAAGGGAAAACACAAATTTCCGCCGATGTCAACTCGTTATTAGGGAAAAAGACATTTTTTCCGGAAGGACAACACGTTACCAGAGAAAAACACAAATTTGAACTCGTTAATAAGAAGAAAACATGAATTCGAACTCGTTACCAAAGAAAAAACACAAATTTCTACTCGTTATAAAGGGAAAACACAAATTTCCGCCGATGTCAACTCGTTAATAGGGAAAAAGACATTTTTTCTGGAAGGACAACACGTTACCAGAGAAAAACACAAATTTGAACTCGTTAATAAGAAGAAAACATGAATTCGAACTCGTTACCAAAGAAAAAACACAAATTTCTACTCGTTATAAAGGGAAAACACAAATTTCCGCCGATGTCAACTCGTTATTAGGGAAAAAGACATTTTTTCTGGAAGGACAACACGTTACCAGAGAAAAACACAAATTTGAACTCGTTAATAAGAAAACATGAATTTAAACTCGTTACCAAAGAAAAAACACAAATTTCTACTCGTTATAAAGGGAAAACACAAATTTCCGGTGATGTCAACTCGTTATTAGGGAAAAAGACATTTTTTCGGAAGGACAACTCGTTACCGAGAGAAAAACACAAATTTGAACTCGTTAATAAGAAGAAAACATGAATTCGAACTCGTTACCAAAGAAAAAACACAAATTTCTACTCGTTATAAAGGGAAAACACAAATTTCCGGCGATGTCAACTCGTTATTCGGGAAAAAGACATTTTTTCTGGAAGGAAAACTCGTTACCAAAGAAAAACACAAATTTGAACTCGTTAATAAGAAGAAAACATGAATTCGAACTCGTTACCAAAGAAAAAACACAAATTTTTACTCGTTGTAAAGAGAAAACACAAATTTCTGGCGATGTCAACTCTTTAATAGGGAAAAAAACATTTTATCTGCAAGGACAACTCATTACCAGAGAAAAACACAAATATGAAGTCGTTAATAAGAAGAAACCATGAATTCAAACTCGTTACCAAAGAAAAAACACAAATTTCTACTCGTTATAAAGGGAAAACACAAATTTCCGGCGATGTCAACTCGTTATTAGGGAAAAAGACATTTTTTTTTTCTGGAAGGACAACTCGTTACTAGAGAAAAACACAAATTTGAACTCGTTAATAAGAAGAAAACATGAATTCGAACACGTTACCAAAGAAAAAACACAAATTTCTAATCGTTATAAAGGGAAAACACAAATTTCCGGCGATGTCAACTCGTTATTAGGGAAAAAGACATTTTTTTTCTGGAAGGACAACCCGTTACCAGATAAAAACACAAATTTGAACTTGTTAATAAGAAGAAAACATGAATTCGAACTCGTTACCAAAGAAAAAACACAAATTTTTACTCGTTATAAAGAGAAAACACAAATTTCCGGCGATGTCAACTCGTTAATAGGGAAAAAAACATTTTATCTGCAAGGACAACTCGTTACCAGAGAAAAACACAAATTTGAACTGGTTAATAAGAAGAAAACATGAATTCGAACTCGTTACCAAAGAAAAAACACAAATTTTTAATCGTTATAAGGAGAAAACACAAATTTCCGGCGATGTCAACTCGTTATTAGGGAAAAGACATTTTATCTGCAAGGACAACTCGTCACCAGAGAAAAACACAAATTTGAACTCGTTAAAGAGAAGAAAACATGAATTCGAACTCGTTACCAAAGAAAAAACACAAATTTCTAATCGTTATAAAGGGAAAAACAAATTTCCAGCGATGTCAACTCGTTATTAGGGAAAAAGACATTTTTTTTTCTGGAAGGACCACTCGTTACTAGAGAAAAACACAAATTTGAACTCGTTAATAAGAAGAAAACATGAATTCGAACTCTTTACGAAAGAAAAAACACAAATTTTTACTCGTTATAAAGAGAAAACACAAATTTCCGGCGATGTCAACACGTTAATAGGGAAAAAAACATTTTATCTGCAAGGACAACTCTTTACCAGAGAAAAACACAAATTTAAACTCGTTAATAAGAATAAAACATGAATTCGAACTCGTTACCAAAGAAAAAACACAAATTTCTACTCGTTATAAAGGGAAAACACAAATTTCCGCCGATGTCAACACGTTATTAGGGAAAAAGACATTTTTTCTGGAAGGACAACACGTTACCAGAGAAAAACACAAATTTGTTCTCGTTAATAAGAAGAAAACATGAATTCAAACTCGTTACCAAAGAAAAAACACAAATTTCTACTCGTTATAAAGGGAAAACACAAATTTCCGGTGATGTCTACCCGTTATTTGGGAAAAAGACATTTTTTTCTGGAAGGACAACTCGTTACCAGAGAAAAACACAAATTTGAACTCGTTAATAATAAGAAAACATGAATTCGAACTCGTTACCAAAGAAAAAACACAAATTTCTACTCGTTATAAAGGGAAAACACAAATTTCCGGCGATGTCAACTCGTTATTAGGGAAAAAGACAATTTTTTCTGGAAGGACAACTCGTTACCAGAGAAAAACACAAATTTGAACTTGTAAATAAAAAGAAAAAATGAATTCGAACTCGTTACCAAAGAAAAAACACAAATTTCTACTCGTTATAAAGGGAAAACACAAATTTCCGCCGATGTCAACTCGTTATTAAGGAAAAACACATTTTTTCCTGGAAGGAAAACTCGTTACCAGAGAAAAACACAAATTTGAACTCGTTAATAAGAAGAAAACATGAATTCGAACTCGTTACCAAAGAAAAAACACAAATTTCTACTCGTTATAAAGGGAAAACACAAATTTCCGGCGATGTCAACTCGTTATTAGGGAAAAAGACATTTTTTCTGAAAGGACAACACGTTACCAGAGAAAAACACAAATTTGAATTCGTTAATAAGCAGAAAACATGAATTTAAACTCGTTACCAAAGAAAAAACACAAATTTCTACTCGTTATAAAGGGAAAACACAAATTTCCGGTGATGTCAACTCGTTATTGGGGAAAAAGACATTTTTCTGGAAGGACAACTCGTTACCAGAGAAAAACACAAATTTGAACTCGTTAATAAGAAGAAAACATGAATTCAAAATCGTTACCAAAGAAAAAACACAAATTTCTACTCGTTATAAAGGGAAAACACAAATTTCCGGCGATGTCAACTCGTTATTCGGGAAAAAGACATTTTTTCTGGAAGGACAACTCGTTACCAAAGAAAAACACATATTTGAACTCGTTAATAAGAAGAAAACATGATTTCGAACTCGTTACCAAAGAAAAAACACAAATTTTTACTCGTTATAAAGAGAAAACACAAATTTCCGGCGATGTCAACTTGTTAATAGGGAAAAAAACATTTTATCTGCAAGGACAACTCGTTACCAGAGAAAAACACAAATTTGAACTCGTTAATAAGAAGAAAACATGAATTCGAACTCGTTACCAAAGAAAAAACACAAATTTCTACTCGTTATAAAGGGAAAACACAAATTTCCGCCGATGTCAACTCGTTATTAGGGAAAAAGGCATTTTTTCTGGAAGGACAACACGTTACCAGAGAAAAACACAAATTTGAACTCGTTAATAAGAAGAAAACACGAATTCAAACTCTTTACCAAAGAATAAACACAAATTTCTACTCGTTATAAAGGGAAAACACAAATTTCCGGTGATGTCAACTTGTTTTTAGGGAAAAAGACATTTTTTCTGGAAGGACAACTCGTTACCAAAGAAAAAACACAAATTTCTACTCGGTATAATGGGAAAACACAAATTTCCGGCGATGTCAACTCGTTATTAGGGAAAAAGACATTTTTTCTGGATGGACAACTCGTTACCAGAGAAAAACACAAATTTGAACTCGTTAATAAAAAGAAAACAAGAATTCGAACTCGTTACCAAAGAAAAAACACAAATTTCTACTCGTTATAAAAGGAAAACACAAATTTCCGGTGATGTCAACTCGTTATTAGGGAAAAAGACATTTTTTCTGGAAGGACAACTCGTTACCAGAGAAAAACACAAATTTGAACTCGTTAATAAGAAGAAAACATGAATTCGAACTCGTTACCACAGAAAAAACACAAATTTCTACTCATTATAAAGGGAAAACAAAAATTTCCGGCGATGTCAACTCGTTATTCGGGAAAAAGACATTTTTTTCTGGAAGGACAACTCGTTACCAGTGAAAAACACAAATTTGAACTCGTTAATAAGAAGAAAACATTAATTCGAACTCGTTACCAAAGAAAAAACACAAATTTCTACTCGTTATAAAGGGAAAACACAAATTTCCGGCGATGTCAACTCGTTATTAGGGAAAAAGACATTTTTTCTTGAAGGACAACTCGTTACCCGAGAAAAACACAAATTTGAATTCGGCACCATATCGTAAAACCTATTATAGTTCTGATCCCATTGGGAGCAATTTGGGAAATCCCCCGGTTGTAGCAACGAAGAGTGGCAACAAGGGCCAGATAAAAATGAAGCTCAGACCACAGTCAAACTGTTCTTTGTAAATAGCGCAATAGGCGGCGGGGGTTCAGAGGCATATCGGCCGACGGTCCGAGCATCTGTTTTGGATTAGGGAGTGATCGGAACCTGGGGAGTGAATCTGTTGACATCTATGCCATACTACACACATAGATAGTCTATAGTGAGATTTGAGATGTTGGACTCAATGCCAAAGCAACCCATGATGGATCGGATAGCAGACACGGCTTTAAGATGCCTAACTAGTAATGGGCGGCAAAGATTGTTTGGGAACAAAAGACTCTAAAGAGCAAGAAAGAGGAAAAGTAATCGGAAGGCTGGCCGGAAAAGATGAATTACAGAGGGCCGGGTTGAAGATAACCTCCTCTGTTTCAAAATCGAATGAGGTATCTAAGCCTAATTCTTTATCTATGGACTCATTGGTAGGAGTTAAAGACCTCACCCTCATAAATGAAGAAATTAAAAAAAACAAAGTGAAATATGGGGAAAAGAACTTACTTGCAAAAGAGATGAAGAATAAATGGGATGATGGCTTGCTTCAAACTTGGGTATAAGATGGCAGTGATAATGAGGAAGTGACGTTTGAGGTGATGGGTTATAAGCTCAATCGTTGCCTCGGTTAATGACCACTTTATGGTAGAAGACATAGATGCCTCATTCATCACAATAATTATGATGGTTACAACAACGCCTTTGACACATGTCAGAGCGAACCCTGGTCGGCTCCACTAGAGAGAACCACACGACCGACACCGAGTATCGTCCGATCGCCCTAGCTGAAGGTCTAGGCCGACCTGGGGGCTTATGATGATGATCGGCTCTATCAAGGCCACGTGTCATGAATGTAATAACTAAATTTTAAATAAAGTAAGGAGCCTTCCCGACCAGTGGTTGAGAGGTCGACCGTCGTCCAAAGCCGATCATACAGAGCGCATTGTCTCACCTTTCCCGACCACCGCACGACGGCTCGGTCTATAGAAAAAGCACAGACCGCGACCATAGAGGCTCAGTCCATATCGGCCCGAGCCATCAGCCAGTTATATGCAAGTTTCCTTAATTAAAGGATAAGCTTATGGAAAGAATCTAGCCTCATTAAGGCTCTGATTCAACGTTAAAGATAAAAGAGATATTATCTCATAATAATCAGGGATTCGTATCAATCCTAATTAATACTGGTGTAACCGAAAACTTGAAGGATACGGCAAGATTAGGGTTAAGACTCCTTACATAAACCCCTTCTTAAAACTACGGCTGGCTTGATTCCAATTGAGACAATGGATACGTAGGCATCTTGAGAAACAACCCCCACTTTTGGTGTTTTCCAGTGATCGGTGAGTTACCATTAGGTCATTTAGCCCGAAAACAATAACCGGTGAAGTCAGACTTCATCATCTTCCTAATCCTAGTCTTTGGCAGGCTTGTTACAATGCTTTTTTTGGTCTCCTTACCAAGTATTGTGTTGGTCCCTTGGAAAGGCTAACACAAGTTTAGAGGGGGGGTGAATAAACTTGTCACCAAAAACTTTTCCTGAACTGGAAGTACCCTAGGAACTGAGTTTTTGCCAAACTCAAACTAATACTCAGCTCAGTTTTGTTCAAATCCTTTAACTTGTGTGGAGTTCAGCTAACTCAACTGAGTATAAGTAAATACTGACTTATATTTAGTCTTGTTAACTGGCAGCGGATAACTAGCCTTTGTGCAATAGATGTGTCAATAAAGTTCTGAACTCCACAGCAAGAATATAAATGCATAAAGTAAATCAACACAAGATTTGTTTATGGAAGTTCCGGGTGGTGTAATCCTGTACGTCTCCCCTTCTCATGTGGTGTAGGAGGTATCACTAGAATCTTGAGATAACCGTTACAAAATCCTAGCACAATGACAGTCCTTCACGACACCCTAGTTTCACTATCTACACATAATGAAGAAAGGTAGAATTGCTCCCTTCATTCTGCACACTGATCTTTCGGAGGTGGAATTGCTCCTTCACCAGCTCACCACTAACACAAACACAGTCCGCAGACTGCACCAACAGCTGTGGCAACCAAGTTGCACCCGTATGAAGAAAGGTGGAATTGCTTTCCTCAAACTATGCACGGCCAACCATTTTTCACAAATGTTAGGTTTAGAATTAATCAAGAGATTAATTCAGTGAGCTGTCTGATTCTTCTGGATCTGGCTTTGTAGCTCCAAGATGCATTCTTTCCCCCTTAATGGGTTACTGAATCTTTCTTTGAAATCTTCAAGGCAATTCCGTTGGCTTCCCCTTTTTCTAGATATATATAATCTGATTTTCGGGATCTGGATCTTTGGATATGTGCTTGTAAAGCTCTTTTTCTGATCCTTCTCTCACTTTCTTCAAGTGATTCTTTTGTGTATTTATAGGGGCGATGTAACGGTCACTAGCTCTTGTAGCCGTTACACTTGTCGTTTAGCCAACGTTCATATGTACGACCTTTGTCGTATTGTAAATTCAAATTTAACAAGGCCTTAACTCAGTTTTCTACTCTACTTCAAAACTGAGTACCTTGTATACTTAACATCTGACTTTAATTGACTAAGTCAGAGTACACCATTCAGTTTCTTCTTTTCCTGGTAACTGACAATCTTTGTCCTTAAGATTATTCAGTTTCACATGATCTATAGTTCAGTTTCAGGTCACCACAAACTTTCCTGAATCCTAACTTATAGTCACGACTTAATCAGCTCCTAACTGAGTTTGTCACCTCAGTTCTTCAGTCTTCTGTAACTGAGTCTGTGTCCCTCAGTTCTACAGTCTTCTAGATAAGCCAACTGAGTCTGTGACCCTCAGCGAACTTATCTTCTTCAGTTCTTGCATAACTGAGTTTGAACCCTCAGTTCTTTATGCGCATACTCAGTTTTCTTGTTGTGACTCATTTTTCTTGTTGTGACTCAGTTGTTCGCCTAGTTCCTATTCTATTACAATGCTTGTCTGAAACAACCTATACAAGGTTCAGACTCTAGATAGAACTTATACATTTTCTCTAGACCATTTCTTGCTTCTTCTTCCATTATGCACTATAACAGTTAGTTATGACTTCATCATCATGGGTTGTAAGTGATTTGTCTAATTACGTGACGAATCATCATCAAAACATAAATAATATTTCCAACAATTTCCCCCTTTTTGATGATGTATCATAACCCTCCCTAAAAGCAGTAATAAAAGAATAATGCAAGAAATCATAACAAATCAAATTAAGATAACAAACTGGAACAGCTGAATTCATTACAAGAATAAAGTTTAAGACAAACTGAGTTAAAACTGAATAGAATTACAACTTTTCTTTTTCAAGTGCCAACATCTTTTCTCTAAGGAAAATTGTTCTTTTGGTTTCTAGAAGTCTTCTTGCCTTTCCTTCTTCTTCTGATTCTCCATCTCTAGGCTTGATTTCCAGATATTCACTGATCAACTGATTAGCCTCTTCATTGCCTTGATTCTTGAGCTTTATCAAGATTTCTTTGATCTCCTCATTCATCCTCTTCTTCTTCTGAAATGAGATTAAGTTTATCTTTTTCAGCTTTCCTTTCTGGTTTCTTTTCATCTTCCCCCTCAGTTTTTATTGTCTTCAACTTTTCAAGGAATCTGACACACATTACAAGCTTCTTTTTGATACTTAACACGACTTTAACTGAGGCTTCTTCATCTTCCTCAGTTCTTGTTTCCTTAAAAACTTCTTCTGCAGTTAGCTTCTCGATCAGATCATCAATTCCTTCTCCATCTTGTTGAATTGTCAGTAGATCAGCATCTACTTGTTTATCTTGTTCTTTCACCAATTGTCTGGCATAAACCTCTTCAGCATTAGTATCTCCTTCAGCTTCATCTTCCCCCTTGTTTGAAGATATGCGAAAGCTTTCTTCAAATAATTTGCGTAAGGTGATGATGTTGGAGTAAGTGTTCAAGCCTGAATAATGAGTTCGTCCAACAAGGTCATGCAGGTTGAAAAGTTTCTGATGTAGGGTCTGTAACAGACTTTCGATGATTTCTTTATCTACTTCCAATCTTTCTTCAATTGTTTCAGTTGATTGTTGCTGAGATGTTTCAGTTACAGACTTGCTTGTGGATGCTTCATGGATTTGAGATGAGGTACTGGCCTAAGGATAATAAAACTGAGCATCATGACTTGTCAGTTTCTTTTCATATTCAGCTTCACAAAATTCACCATCTTCCAAAGTTTCCCTTTGTTCAACAGTGTACTCTCCATGTATCTTAGTTGGAGGTTCACTTTCTTCAGTTTTATCAACCTCGCTTCCTTCAGTCTTACTTTCCTCAGTTTCATCCTCAATTTCAATTACTTCTTCAGTTTCAGTTTTCTTTTTCTGAAATTTGTTCCAAGTCCTCTTTTGTCTTCTGATAGTCCTTTCATCTAAATTCACAGTTCCACTTGAACTTGAATCTGAGACTTCACTTGATTCTTCTTCAACAATCTTCCTTTTCTTCACTCCAGTGGACACTGATTTGTGTTCCACTTTTGTTTTTGTGGGTGTTGAAATAGAGAAACGATCTAGTATTTTTTTGAACTGGAAAAGTGAATCCCTTTTTCAATAGACACTTTTCCCCAGAAACCTTCTTTCCTTGTGCATTCTCTTTCTCGTCTGAAACTTGTTTGATCAAATGATTGAGAACAAATTTGTTCCAATCAAATCTCTCTTCAAACCAAATAGCATATATCAGTTTTAGTTTATCTGTTGAGAGAGTGTAGAAATTTTTGGCATGACCAATGACATTTTTGGTCAGAAGAATCGTTAAGAATGCGAATTCTTGTTTTTGTTGATAGATGGATCCGATGAATCTTCTCCTCTTTGTTGATTGCAGTAACATTCCAAAGCTTGACTTTTTCTTCATTTCCAAACGTAAGAGATGAAGATCCTCCGATTATGTCCAAGCCAAACGCCAGTGAAAGCAAATTGTTCATCAACGGTAAAGCTCTTATCTTGAACAGTTGTCTTGAAGCTTTTTCCATTATTGATGATTACGGCATTTTTGTAGAAGTCTCTGATGCCGTCTGGACTCAAGGTAGTGATCTTTGTGTCAATCAAGTTTTCCAATCCTCGAATCTTCTTGATCTTGTTCACAATCCGTTTTGATAGGGTGGAGTTTGTATACTTTTGACAAAATTTGTCCAGGCTTGTTGTGATCCCATCATCAATATTGTATTGCTCCATTGATTTCTGAATTAGGGATTCTTTTAGAAAATCTTGAATGCTTTCAATTTGGATGAGCAGGATTTCGTCAAGATTTTATTTTGTAATCGTTTTCAAATAAGAGTCGTGCCACAATCAATGGGATTTTGTAGGGATGTACATCTACTTTTTCTCCAGACTGACACGTGGCTTCGAGTGATTTGTCATGTCAGCTCAAGCGTCAGATGGTAGCTAGAAAGTTTTCTGCTTTTGACCAATTTGTCCTTCATCAGCTTTTACCTTCTCAGTTTTGTATAGAAGTCAGTTTTCTGAGGATTTTGCAATGTAAGCTGACTTTTCCTGCAAAACAGTTTAAGTTTTCTTCGGTACCCATATCTTCTTGGGTCCGGCTGGGTTAGTTACCGAAGTAGTACTTTCAGTTTCTTGGTTGAGAGAATTAAGCCTTCTCAACTCCTTTCTAGATAAACCATTACGTTCAACCTTAGTTGATTTCATAAGGATTCTTTTAGATTTTACATCGTTAATTTCTTTGTGCAATCTACTAGGTCTTCCAGTATCTTGACGTCTAGAGTTTATACTCTTTGAAGTCTCAAGACTGGGTAGGGGTGGGGGATTATCATTGCTTTTGTCAAATTTACTAGACAATAATCTTTCAGCTAGATTTGACACCTCAGTTTCAAGAAACTCATTCCAATCTTGTGCTTTGCCAAGTTCTTTGTCTTTTAGTCTCAACTCCAATGTGAGTTTTTCAGTTAACTTGACAAGCTCAGAGTTTCTCTGACTGAGTTCAGCGAATGATAACTGAGTTGAAGAATGTACCTTTTCTTGATGATTTGATGCAGTTTTAAGATTTGAGTGTACATTCTTTTGTTGCTCTAATGAATCTTCACTAGTAACTTGCAACAGCTTCTTTTCTTCTTCTTCTGAGAGAACTCTTTGTGATGGGACTCCTCTGGATTTGTCTATATAATCATTAAAGTTTGTATCCACATCATCACTGAGTTGAAGTTCTAGATTTTTATTCAAGTTTGTCTCATTGAACCTCTCAGATAATTGATCCTGAAAATCAGATACATTTTGCAAGCAATTAGTTAGGGGGTGAATAAGCCAACTCTTAATTCTAGATGTAGTCATTGAAATCAAATTAAGTGCTTTTGCAACTGATACAGTGAGGGGTCTTCAACAACTGGTTTAAAAGATATCTTTGGATCACTTCCAAATGGAAGAACTCGCTCTGATACCAATTGTTGGTCCCTTGGAAAGGCTAACACAATTTTAGAGGGGGGGGGGGTGAATAAACTTGTCACCAAAAACTTTTCCTGAACTGGAAGTACCCCAGGAACTGAGTTTTTGCCAAACACAAACTGATACTCAGCTCAGTTTTGTTCCTATCCTTTAACTTGTGCGGAGTTCAGCTAACTCAACTGAGTATAAGTCAATACTAACTTATATTTAGTCTTGTTAACTGGCAGCGGATAACTAGCCTTTGTGCAATAGATGTGTCAATAAAGTTCTGAATCTCATATGTATCAGTTTTATGCTGACTCAGTGTCTGACGTTTGCTGAGTGTGAAGATAACAAGAATTAAATCACAGCAAGAATATAAATGCATAAAGTAAATCAACACAAGATTTGTTTATGGAAGTTCCGGGTGGTGTAATCTCGTACGTCTCCCCTTCTCCTGTGGTGTAGGAGGTATCACTAGAATCTTAAGATAACCGTTACAAAATCCTAGCACAATGACAGTCCTTCACGACACCCTAGTTTCACTGTCTACACATAATGAAGAAAGGTAGAATTGATCCCTTCATTCTGCACACTGATCTTTCGGAGGTGGAATTGCTCCTTCACCAGCTCACCACTAACACAAAGACAGTCCGCAGACTGCACCAACAGCTGTGACAACCAAGTTGCCCCCGTATGAAGAAATGTGGAATTGCTTTCCTCAAACTATGCACAGCCAACCCTTTTTCACAAAGGTTAGGTTTAGAATTAATCAAGAGATTAATTCAGTGAGCTGTCTGATTCTTCTGGATCTGGCTTTGTAGCTCCAAGATGCATTCTTTCCCCCTTAATGGGTTACTGAATCTTTCTTTGAAATCTTCAAGGCAATTCCGTTGGCTTCCCCTTTTTCTAGATATATATAATCTGATTTTCTGGATCTGGATCTTTGGATATGTGCTTGTAAAGCTCTTTTTCTGATCCTTCTCTCACTTTCTTCAAGTGATTCTTTTGTGTATTTATAGGGGCGATGTAACGGTCACTAGCTCTTGTAGCCGTTACACTTGTCGTTTAGCCAACGTTCATATGTACGACCTTTGTCGTATTGTTAATTCAAATTTAACAAGGCCTTAACTCAGTTTTCTACTCTACTTCAAAACTGAGTACCTTGTATACTTAACATCTGACTTTAATTGACTAAGTCAGAGTACACCATTCAGTTTCTTCTTTTCCTGGTAACTGATAATCTTTGTCCTTAAGATTATTCAGTTTCACATGATCTATAGTTCAGTTTCAGGTCTCCACAAACTTGCCTGAATCCTAACTTATAGTCACGACTTAATCAGCTCCTAACTGAGTTTGTCACCTCAGTTCTTCAGTCTTCTGTAACTGAGTCTATGTCCCTCAGTTCTTCAGTCTTCTAGATAAGCCAACTGAGTCTGTGACCCTCAGCGAACTTATGAAGTGAACCGAGGAGGTTCAATTCTGAATTTGCCCAAGGATTGATTGTAGGAACAATGAAACAATGAAACGAGCTCCGCGACCCCTAGGTATCCGTGTACCTAAGAACCTTGGATTAAAGACCTCGACCCCTAGATATCCTTGTATCTAAGAACCTCGGTTTGCGAACGCCACAAGGTATGCTCACGACCTTGATAAGTTCTGGTTTGAATACTCTACTCAGAATACTCACAAGTTCAAAAGAACTCAAATAATAATATTTCACTCAAAATTTAACTAACTGTTACAATGACTCTATTTGCCTTTATATAGGCTACAGACTCAAGAAAATAAAACAAACTAGCAATGTGGGATAATTAAAACCTAATTTTCGCCACTTTATTTACTAATGGACCTAACTTGACTCTAATAAGCCCAAATGGCTTTTATTTGCTGAAAATAAATACTTAACCCAATATACTATCATATAGTCGCCTTTTTTGATGGACTATACTAGAATTTAAGCCCATAAAACCATTATTAACTAAACTCAATGCAAAGTAAAATAAAACAAGTCTAATAACTAATTAATAACTCATCCAAGCCCCTCTTCATGCTCTTCAAGCCCAATGGCATAGATAGTGCATATTATAGGCCGATCTTTAACTTTCTTGGGCTGGATCACATCATTCCCTCCCGGTTGGAAATGATTCGTCCTCGAATCAAAAGGATGTCGTAGAATTCAGCAACATGTACAAAGCATGAACAACCCTCAAAAATCATCAATGGTATACCGGGATCAAATACAATGCATAAATACGATTCCAAAGCAATAGCAGGTGTAAATGGTGATCTATGCTTCCTCAACGGAACATAAGAACAATCTCTTGGCTTGATATAGATGTGCATGAAGCTCGTAGTGGCATCAACGTAGTCATAGCAATTTAATTGGGAACAAACAGCAACATGCGCCACAAAAGGATCAACAAAAGTGTGCGCCGGTTTTCCACCATTATCAACCGGGGATAGATCATCCAAAGGAAATATTGGGGCTGTATTGGATGTATCCAATAGCCCGGTGTCCTCTTCACGAGGCTGATCATCATGTAACTGTAAAGAAGATTCGACAAAAACGGAACAAGAATTGAGGACCATAGCATCATCTGTTGCCTCAACCAAAATCAACTCATCGCATTCTTCCTCCACAATAGACACCTCAAACACCTCCACTTTCTCATCAACAAATGCAGGCTCATGAACCTCCACCACACTCTCACCGTCCTCCTCTTTCAACTCCTCCTCACGAATACTAACAACCTCTTCGTTTTTCTCTTCGACTAATTCTTGTGATTTCGTACGTTCAGCCCTCCATTTGGCATCATCCGCCCAAAAATTCTTCCAAAAAAGTTCATCTTCCGTCTTCCATCTATCCCGAAGCGCTTGTATTCTAACTGTAGTTTCTTGTTTATACTCTTCAACGAATGCACGAGCATGCTTCTCAAGGATCCTTTCCATCCCTGCTAACAATTTCTCATTCCGAGCTGTGAGCTCATTTTGACGCCTCTGTTCCGCCCTCCTCTGTTCCTTCCTACGATCCCGTCTCTCATAATATTCAAAGAAAGACATGACTCTCACAATGCACGCGTGTTTACGCTCAAATGCCTTGCTCTGATACCAACTGAAGTGAACCGAGGAGGTTCAATTCTGAATTTGCCCAAGGATTGATTGTAGGAAGAATGAAACAATGAAACTAGCTCCGCGACCCCTAGGTATCCGTGTACCTAAGAACCTTGTATTAAAGACCTCGACCCCTAGATATCCTTGTATCTAAGAACCTCGGTTTGCGAACGCCACAAGGTATGCTCACGACCTTGATAAGTTCTGGTTTGAATACTCTACTCAGAATACTCACAAGTTCAAAAGAACTCAAATAATAATATTTCACTCAAAATTTAACTAACTGTTACAATGACTCTATTTGCCTTTATATAGGCTACAGACTCAAGAAAATAAAACAAACTAGCAATGTGGGATAATTAAAACCTAATTTTCGCCACTTTATTTACTAATGGACCTAACTTGACTCTAATAAGCCCAAATGGCTTTTATTTGCTGAAAATAAATACTTAACCCGATATACTATCATATAGTCGCCTTTTTTTGATGGACTATACTAGAATTTAGGCCCATAAAACCATTATTAACTAAACTCAATGCAAAGTAAAATAAATCAAGTCTAATAACTAATTAATAACTCATCCAAGCCCCTCTTCATGCTCTTCAAGCCCAATGGCATAGATAGGCATATTATAGGCCGAACTTTAACTTTCTTGGGCTGGATCACATCAACTTATCTTCTTCAGTTCTTGCATAACTGAGTTTGAACCCTCAGTTCTTCATGCGCATACTCAGTTTTCTTGTTGTGACTCAGTTTTCTTATTGTGACTCAGCTGTTCGCGTAGTTCCTATTCTATTACAATGCTTGTCTGAAACAACCTATACAAGGTTCAGACTCTAGATAGAACTTATACATTTTCTCTAGACCATTTCTTGCTTCTTCTTCCATTATGCACTATAACAGTTAGTTATGACTTCATCATCATGGGTTGTAAGTGATTTGTATAATTAATTGACGAATCATCATCAAAACATAAATAATATTTCCAACATATTGTATGAACAAATATGATACTATAGTGCAATCAATGTACCTGCAAACTTTACAAGTCATTACACTGAGTTGCAGCATGTTGAATTTTTTTTTTTTTTTGAGGAAGGCTAATTTTTAATAATGAGACTAGTTGAGAATGTACAGGTGTATGAATTGCCTTCAAAGTTCAACAAAGACTTAATAGGAAACTGCAGAGACATGATTCCTTGGTTGAATTTATGTGATTATATTACTAATGATGCAAGAAAAACATGGAACTTAAGGATCAGATATAAGGACAATAATTTCGTTCATTGCACCATCCTTTCTGCACAACATATAGTAAGATGCTAACATTTTTTTCCTGATATTTATATAATTTATTAAGTACTTATTACTAGGTATGGATGAAGATTTGTTGAACACATTCATGTTTAATGTGTAGAATTTGTAATGTAACATATAAGAAAAATATGTATCGTACAAAGGGTATATGATGAGATGCAAAATCCGATAAATATATTAATTGAACGACATCCATGGCATGTAAATGACATTGGATATTACCTTATTTTCTCATAATCGCTACACGCTTGATTGAAGTGTTTCATAGGTATTCAAGTTTCAATTGGATTCCAAATTTAGCTCCAATTTTAACTTTCTCATTAGCTTCTTCTATTAATTGAATGAAATGAAGCTTAGGTTCTTTGAAACATGGTTGAATAGAATTGTAAACGTGAAAGATTTCTCTGTTGGTTTCATTGTTGTTAATGAGTATATAATATGTATTGTGATACTGTTACTGTGATACTGATACTGTGATACTGTTACTGTGATACTGTTACTTGGGGGAATGATTCTTACAATTAAAAATGCACTTTTACAGCAGATTTGACGCAGATTTGATAAATGGGGGAAATATTAAAGGGCTCGAATAGAAGGCGAGATTGAATATCTTGAAATAAAACTCGTGGAACTAAAAGAAGTGTAAGAAGTATGATGTTGAGGTCGACGCATTGAAACTGAATGTGGATATCTATGAGCTAATGTTGCAAGAAGAGGATAATGCTCTTTGGTAATGATCTGTGAATTGAGATATGGTACAAATGTTAAATCATTTGGTGTAGAGGTTGACTTTATTGAGAAAATATTAAACCATTTGGTGTAGAGTTGGAGAAGAAGATGATGGTAGCAATCGACATTGTCGATATTATTTGGAGCTTAGATAATCCTTTCCTTGATGTAACTTAATTATCATATATGTTGATGTTAAAGTTGTTTATCATATATGTGGTAATTTTTTTTCCATTGTGATTGAATGTGTTATTTCAAAATACACAATTATTTTGGGTGTTAATGTGATTACATTATTGTTCAAATGATTTTTAGTTTATGGTTTGTTACCGTTTTAATCCATAGAGGAATATAAGTTGTGAAGCTTGCCGAGTCCATGATTTTTGGCTAATCGTATACTATTAATGGTAATGGTGGTGTCATTGTGTTTGTTAATAAAATGTGTTACTGTGATACTGTTACTGTGATACTGATACTGTGATACTGATACTGTGATACTGATACTGTTATTATGTTAGTGTAAACGCTGCAATTATTCAGATTTCAAAAACTACGTCGAAAGGGTATCATATGAGATCTCAAATGAAGAGAAAAAAAAATGAACTTTGGTGAAAGAATTTTGATGATCGGTGTTCTAATCAAAAGTTACGGTCGTTTATACGAAAAATGCTTCGATTAATGCAAATATTTTTCCGCCTTTCAAAATTTACGTCGGAAGGGTATCTCGTATGAGATCTCAAATTAAAGAGCAAAAAAATATGAATTTTGGTGAAAAAAATTTAATGATTGGAGTTCTGAATCAAAAGTTACGTTTGGTTATAAAATTTATAAATAAAAAAAAAGAAGCAGCAGCAGTAAAGCATCAGTTGTGTCGCACGTGTTCCAAAATAGGTATTTTTGTCCGTCTGAATTTTTTTAGGTGGGTTCTATTGGCACCACGAAAATGCTCACGGCACCACAATCACTTTTGGCACCCTATAAATCACTCTTAACACCACATTGAATATTTTTATTATTTTCTTACTTCAACACCACAAAAAATGACATAATTACTTCTTACACCACTATTTTCTCAAACACTATTTTAGTCCACTATTTTAAAAAAACAATAAACAACTACCTCACATCTTCCAAACCTAAACCTAATTTCAGCCCATTTCCAGCCGCCACAGCCTTCTTCCCACCACCATCTTCCTCCCACCAACCCGCCACCACTTACTCAAAAAAAAATGCCACCACCACCATCTACTTCTTCGACCACCAACCTGCCACCACTATCTTCTTCTTCAACCACCATCAACCAACCACCATCTTCATTATTTTCCTGCAAATTTTTGCCATTTCCACCGTTCAAAACATCCATTTTCGTCATCAATGGTTGCCATTTTCAGATCTGGGATGTTTTCCTTTCAATTTAAAAAAAATTAAAAATGTAGAAGGGTGGGGGAGGCTTCGATTTGCAGCGGGAAGGGAGGGGGATGTTGGAAGTAGCGCCCGAAAGACAATTTATGTAATTGTTTTTATAATTAATAAATGACAGATTTTCATCTTATTACTTGCTTCGTGCTTGTAAGTAATACACTACTGAAAACCCTAAGTCGTATCATATGTAGCCATATAACTTAGTATGTGTCACACATGAGGATTAAGTTTATGGTGATACACTTGAAATATTAGTCCGTGGTGAACTTAATCAAAGTATGGGATCTATTGATTAAACCACCATTAATGCGCCCAGAACACTTTATGGTGTGACCGTCCTATCCGGACCATCGACATTGGTTGTCTAAGTGGGGCATTTATATATGATGAGAGTCATATAGGACTGGACCGATTTAATCTGAGTTTCTCATATAATTTCATGATTGAGAAATCTTATTAAATCACAAGATGATCATATATGGATTAACCTTAATCCTGAAGTGATTACAGACTCCTGCTTGTTTCAGGATAGGGTTTGATGTGTTCGTTAAGGATCGCTAAGAGGCGCGGTCCGAATCACTTTCACGTTGGCACTATTCTAAAATGAGTGAGAAGTGTGTGTTTCACAGATATGGAATCCATTCCTTCCTGCAGGAAGTAGAAAGACAATCCCCTTATTTCTTAATCCTAGAAACTGATCGATCCGCGGAGTTCGTATTGGTTATGAACAAATTGATCACTAGTGGATTAATGGTAAATAAGGATAAGATGTATTGAAGAAGGTTTACGGAAATAATCCTGCTTCATTACGGATAGTCTATGGAGGGTTAGTCTGTATGTAATGATTATATCAATGGACACTTAACGACTCGACGTTTTGAGAATAAGTTATATCTATAATCGATAGAGTTCAGTTTCGGATTTATGGTGGCATAATTCCGGAATTAATGAATTGAATAGAAATATTCTGTTCGATGAATATTTTATTTAATTTATTGTTGCTACTGGTTATAGGTCCATGGTCTCCGGGTTGGCTCCTAACACGCTAGTGTTTTCTCGTTTTATGGAACCTCGAGAATAAATTAAATAGTTGGTCTATTTAATGAATATGCAATATTATTTATTTGGTAAATAATATGTAAAATAGAATAGACATTTTCTATTAAATTAATGATAAAGTGGCACCCAAATGTGATAAGTCACATGTAATTAATTGTTTATTTGTTAAATAATTAATTGATAAATTAAGAAATTGATTTTTTTGGGAATTATCTCTTATTTTTATGGCAAAAATATATTTTCCTTATGAGAATATGTAATTGTGGTGTGAAAAGGATAACTCTCTTGACTAGTTATTTTCCTATATAAAGAGAGTTCCTCCTAACACAATGACAATCACAATTTGCGCCACACATTAAATAAAAGGAAGAAAAATTAGTTTCTTGCCTTAGTCATTTAGAGAAGTGCATATTCAAGGAGGTTCTACGGCGAGAATCGACGTCCACCAGTCGTCGCTTGGAGATACAATCCGGAAGATCACGGCTTCTCCCTCTATGTCGATTTACTATCCCTCTCCGTTTAGGTAAATCCTCAACCTTCTCATAGTTAGATTAATTGTTTATGCGAATCATATCGTGGTATTATCGCATGCGAATTTATTCGTAGCTTCCGCAATGCTAGATCGAGTGTCTCGATCGGTACTGAGAATCAGATCTGACGATCCAATCATGGATCGGATCTGGATTCGGGTTTCTGTATATCCAGCATGGGAGACCGCGATTTGAGCGGGCAAGGCTGGGGCCGCAAATTGGAGGAGGAGGAAGTGGTGGGTGGAGCTGCAAATTAATTGGAGGAAGGAAGGGGTGGGTGGAGCTGCGAATTGGAAAAGGAAGGGAGTGATTGAGAGAGGAGGAATGGTGGTTGTTTCATGGTGAAAATGGGGCAGCCGGAAGGTGAGGATGGGAGGGAGAGGGTTGTTGGGGATGGGATGGAAGGGTGGTTGTTTAATTTTTACAACATGAAGGACTAAAGCGTACGGTTTTTAAAAGTTACTATTTCAGGTGGTGCCGATAGTTATTTCGTGGTGTAGAAAAGTGAATGAAAAATAATAAATTAAAGGGTGTCGATAGTTATTTCGTGGTGTCGATAGAAGCCGTCTTTTAAAAAAAAAATCCTTTGTTTATTTATTTTGTATTAAAAAATAGACTTTTAACTCCTTATCTAAAAATAAATAAAAAAAATTTGTCTTTTTTTAAGTTGTAAAGCAAGTGTGACATGGACCATCGTAAAATTGCATCATGTAATAATTGTGATAGATGAAACATTCTAAAACTAAACGTCATATATTTTGATCTAAAACTCGGATTATCATAATTTTTTCACTAAAATTCATATTTTTCGTCTTCTTTATTCTAAAATCAAATTTGATATTTTTCCGAATAAATTTCATAAATCAAATTTTTCTTCATAAAAATCTACGTGGCGTATTCATCACCATCATACATTGACCATCTACCCCGATGTATTGACAATCGGGATCCATTAACCACCCCGATGCAATGACCGCCGCGATTCATTGAATACAATGATGTATTGACCACCGCGATCCATTGACAACCTTGATCGGTGACATCTCATTGTATAAGTCATCAATGTCATTGCATCGACATCAATGTCACCGCATCGACATCAATGTCACTTTGCATAAGTCATCAATGTCACCGCATAATCAAGCAATGTCACCGCATAAGCCCGGACCACCAATATGATCATATAGGGCACTCTTGTCAATCTCTTGATGATGGTAACTCTTGCACACATAGTAAAACACACTTTACACTAATAGGCCAGCCAGATTAACTATCACCAGCAACCCAACCAAAAATCCACCAACCATAATTGTTGTAAGCACACCATGATTATCCCCACCATTAACCACAACTGATGAGAATATAGTGTGATCAGTCCACAAATAGCCATATACACAAAAACAAGGTCGAAAGCTATCATGGTCCTGCCCTTTAACAATTGATAGCTTTTTTTCATAGTTGCAAGCTCATAAACCGGCTCCAATATAGAAACCACGCTAGCCAAATGCCATAAAGCACTTATATCGACCTGCAACCTAAGAAACAAGACAAAGACAACCATAAGAGAAAAGAAAAACAACCCCAAACTATGAGTATCCACATCTATTATAAGCAGCACCAGAAACCCAAAAAAGACTTAATTGTAAGCCACCATGGTGAGTGAAACCCATAAGAAGGTAATAAAGAGCCTCCTAGATCGTACTTGTGCTGCGAAAGCAAAAAGGACTATACCATATATTATAAGCACCCAAATACACTGTCAACTAATTAGTAAAACACAATCTATGAATGCTCTGAATGTTTCTCCTAGATGTGTTATTGTGTCACTGCTTCAGACATCAATGTCACTGCATAAGTCATCAATGTCACTGCATAAGTCATCAATGTCACTGCATCAGACATTAATGTCACTGCATAAGTCAACAATGTCCCTGCATCAGTCATCAATGTCATTCCATCAAGTAGCATGTAAATCAGAAAAATATTTCTTAATTCGGTACTTCTTGAGCTTACACTTGTACTTGGGATAAACACTCAAAAACTTATCATACGCATCACTAAGCATAGGAATTGATTCTTCGAGAGAAAAATCTTCTATCGGCCAAAAGGCGAGTGGCCCGCAAAAATTCTTTGTGGGCATGGAGCCCGGCTAGAGATCTTGAGGATGTTCCTAGGTTTTGATCATGATTAGAAGGTTTTGAATCAATGGCATGTGATTTTACAAGAGACCCATCTTCGAAAGGCCTCTTGAAGAGCTTCCCTAAGTCTATTTTCTTGTGTATTATTGAGATTTTGATGTTTTTTCTTCTTACCTTCTTTCTTTTTTGTCGAACCGAACCTTATCCTTTTTTTGCCCCTCTTTTCCACAATCATAGATGCACGGCGGGATATAGGCTTCCATACCGAAAATTGCATTAATTCAAATATCCTCAAACCCAAGATCGATTAATTACCCGAAAATGGTTTCCTTTTCACATGTTAACCATTCAAAGAACTACACAATCAACAACTTCTTCATTCTCCACTTGGCGAAACAACAAAACGACACTCATTTCAAACCTGAAACACTGATTTAAAACACAGAAAAGAAGTTTTTTTTTTTTTAATCAAATAGCACACAGAAGGGTGTCGATTAAGAGGAGAAATGAAAATGATATCAAACATTAAAAAAACAAAAATTACAAGTGTAATTTAACTATGAAAAAAAAAACGAGAAAAAATTTCAACACCTACCAAATGATTATTATTGATGCCGAGTGACTTTTTAAAACCAAAATTTTAATTTTTAATTAAATCATCTTTTCTCCGTTAAAATCATTCTCCAAATAGTGACCTTGCCTCGGGCCCTTCATTTCCATATCCCCTCTCCCTCCGCGGCTTTACTCGCTGTTACCTTTGATAGCTGTAAGATCCGAACTCTTGCCGGTGATCTGACCGCCGACATGCGACTCAACGTTCGATCATTCGTGTTCTTGTATCCTTTAGTGGCCGTCTTCCTCATCCTTGTCTCGCAGGCTCTCGCTTCGGAATACGATCACAGGGTTAGTATACATTTCTTTCCTCTGCCTGGCCCTTGATCTTTCTACACTATCACAAGACAGACTCATTGTAGCTAATCTTTGATGCTCATGGTTGTTTTTGGTTGTATATGGTGGAATTTCTTGGATCTGTGGGGAGCTTAACTAGTTCTAGGTTTATGTTCATAATTGTTGTCTTTCTGGTCAGCGGATGTTATATTTCTATGTAGGGTTAGATTTTTTGTTTAAGGAGGTAAATGCTGCGTCTTTCCAGTGGAGTTATATATTCTAGATCTCCAGGCTTCAGTTTGTACATTTTTCCATATTCGATTTGAGTCTTACTTTTGGCTGAGTTAATAGCTAAGTGACTTTATTCTTGTAATTTGGCTTTTATTTTTGTTTGACAAGTGTTCCTAGACCTACCTTGTTAAGTCCAGTAGCTATTAATTTACCTGAGCTGTAGCCTTTGCTTAGGATTAGCAGGAAGTATGAATTAGTTACCATGGGGTGAAATGTGATTTCGTTATATCATTTGGCAAGGCTTGATGATTGCGTTCATTCACATGTAATGTTTATCTAGATACCCTGTGGTTGAGTTCCCAAGATAGGTGACTTGTGTTGTAGATTGGATAGGTTCTGATGGAAGATAAGTTAATGGGGATGGGTTGATTATCAATTTGAAGGCCTTTTAAGTTTTTGCTAGTTGGGGTGCTGTTAATGAGGATACAGTTTTGAGGAAGAGTATTGAATTTGCAGCTTGAATCAATATCTCGGTATGCAATGATTATTACATACAGTCACAAATTTCTTCTTTCGTAGGGGATTGGTTTGATGCAGATAACTGTACATGCTTGTCTGATATGTCTAAGTTAACTAAACTAAGACTATTTATATAAACAATGTGTTAAAATTATAACGTTTTCAATTGCTCGTACGATCACACACTCCTACAGTCCTACGTAACATTGGTTACTGGCGGATGCACCAGATCCGAGTTTTATGTATCATCGGTGCCCCTACTGACAGCGGGTCCCATGAAAATGGATGCTTGCAATTGCACATTGTCTAGGCCCAGAGCGTTGATGTACGTGATACTGTAAAAATGAACATTTGAAATCACTCATGATGTCATGCTGTGCATTTTTATCTATCATAATGAAAGGAGTTCCACAGCAGATTGGAAAGCTCTGACCCAAGAACTCTTCGATGCTCGAAAGTGGCTGCATTGTGACAAACTGTGCTTGATCCATATGTTCGCTAGACATTCTTTTATAAAACAGCCTGGTGCATGGAATCATTCCCTCCAAGGATGATGCCTCAATTCTTGAAATAGTTGTGTTCTTTTTTTGTTTTTTATCTAATTTTATTTTTTACTACAAACATGTGTACTTTTTATGTTACACGATACTGTGTCATGCTTGAAAAGAAGGGATGATACAGAGTTTTCTAGGATCTTACCTTTCAAGTTGGTGCCTTTTCAACTGATTTTTTTCTCATGAACTTAGATTACTGCTTATAAGATTCTTAATATTTTGTAATTTAATCCATATTATGGAACTTTTGTTTTTATTCATACTTTATCTGACACTTTATATTTGTTTACAGTATCAAGAGGATGACAAAGTTACCCTCTGGGTAAATAAAGTAGGGCCATATAACAATCCTCAAGAGACTTACAATTACTACAGCCTTCCATTTTGTAAGCCAGAGGGGAATGCTGCTCACAAATGGGGCGGTCTTGGTGAAGTCTTGGGTGGAAATGAGCTTATTGACAGCTTGATTGACATAAAGTTTAAAAGTTCGTCATCTGTGGTTGTGCGTAATTATCCTTTTTTGTATAATCATATTTGAAGTTGATGTTGAATAATTGGTTTTGGCAGAAAATGTGGATAAGTCTACCTTTTGTGAACTTGAACTCGATGACGGACGGGTCAAGCACTTTAAGGATGCAATTGAGAACAGTTACTGGTTTGAATTTTTCATGGGTATGTTTTCTAATTAATTTTATATTTGTTGGCAGGTATCTTATAACTTCTTACAGGTATGAAATTTGTTTATTTATATTTCTAAAAATCCAGTGGCCATTGATGTGCATTGATCACAATTTTCTTAGTAACTTCTATCAATCCAGTTGTTTTTGAATTTTGTTAACTGCTAATCTGCTATACTACTTTAAGTTGTGGCTAGGTTTGTAAGAATTCTCCATGTATGCCTTTTTTCACTGGTGAAATAGCATCTAAATTTGGATAAGCAGTTGCTCCTTTTCACATTCATTAGTTTTTGATTTTTGGTTACAGCTCATTTTGAAAACACTTACTTATATATATGGTTTTGATTCTCTTTTCTGATGGTTTGTTTATTGTTTTCAATCTTCCTTGCCACGTACAAGATCAGATGATCTGCCTTTGTGGGGTATGCACCTTTTCTGATGGTTTCTTTCACCATATATATGTACACTGCTGGTTAATAAGTAAATCAAAACTTCTCTTCATGCGTTTTGTTGTAGGTTTTGTTGGTGAGATGCATACCGACAGGAACAGTGATAACAAGCATGTGCTGTACACTCATAAGAGCATCAATGTCAAATACAATAAAGATCAGGTTTCTGGATATTGCATTCTGCTTTGTTTTATTTTCTTGATGCTGCATCCTTTGTGCAATGGCAACTGTTCGTTCACTCGTGCAGATTATTCATGTTAATCTCACTCAAGATAATCCTAAGGCATTGGAGGTTGGGAGAACATTGGACATGACATATTCTGTGAAATGGACTCCGACAAATGTCACTTTTGCGCATCGGTTTGATGTATACTTAGATTATCCCTTTTTTGAACATCAGGTGAACATTTCATTATTATGTTTAAACATTACGTGTGCTTCATTCTTTTTTCTTATATGGTCTTGGCATTCATTTTTTCCTCACTTTTTATCTTCAACTTTCAGTTTTAATTTTCTTTTGTTGCCTGCAGATTCATTGGTTCTCCATTTTTAATTCCTTTATGATGGTTATCTTTCTGACGGGTCTGGTCTCAATGATACTGATGCGAACTTTGAGAAATGATTATGCTAAGTATGCTCGGGAAGATGATGATCTAGAAACCCTGGTATTGAACTTGCCGTGATTGCTGAAGGGCTTTTGTTAATTGCTTGTATTTATTCCGTGTTCCTTTTATCAGGAGAGAGATGTCAGTGAGGAGTCTGGTTGGAAGCTGGTTCATGGGGATGTTTTTCGGTCTCCTCGGAATCTAGTGTTACTGGCTGCTCTTGTTGGCACTGGTTCACATCTAGCAGTTCTGGTTCTTGTGGTCATATTGTCAGCGATTGTGGGAATGTTGTATGTGGGGTATGTGTAATATTTTTTCCTAGCCTGAATAAGAACTTGAAATCGTGAATAGTTATTCTCAAATCTATTTTATCTTTGACAATCAATTCTTTTATTCCATTCTTTTTTCATTCCATTCTTTTCGTTTTGTTTGGCAATTGATGTGACGTTGTAGGAGTGTGTATATGACCGTCTCTTGCTTTGTTATTTTGCTGTATTGTTTCTTACTTATACAAAAAAATCTTTAAAACCTTCCTGTTTCTCATAGTTCTTGTGCATTTTTACCAGGAGAGGAACTATTGGCACAGCTTTCATTGTTTGTTATGCTCTAACATCGATTGTTTCAGGCTATGTAAGTGGTGGGATGTACTCACGCAATGGCGGTATGTAATTTTTCCTGCACATTTTGCCATTTCGTATGCTCAGTATGTTCATTATAATGTACTTTCTGGCTTAAAAGTTGATATTTGGTGATAACTTTGAAATATAGATTTTAGAGAGTCGCCCCCCATGTACTGAGAAAATATGCTGTAGTGTATCTCCCATTTGAATATAAAATTTTGCTTTTCTGCCCAGTAAATTTTTTTTAATCTTTTGTAGTCAAGGTTTCTAAGTTCTCTAATGTCTGTATACATTGTTTAAGTTGATTTCCCAATTCAACGTACAGCTTTTTCTGGAATTTGTGAAGTGCATAACATTCAACATACTGTTTGCAGGCAAAAACTGGATCAAATCCATGATACTCACTGCATCCTTGTTCCCCTTTTTGTGCTTTGGTATTGGATTCGTCCTGAACACAATTGCGATATTTTATGGGTCCCTTGCTGCCATTCCATTTGGAACAATGGTTGTAATTCTAGTAATCTGGACCTTTGTCTCTTTCCCTTTGGCACTTCTTGGGACTGTTATTGGTAGGAACTGGAGTGGTGCTCCAAACAATCCATGCCGGGTGAAAACTATTCCCAGGCCAATTCCAGAAAAGAAGTGGTATTTGACGCCCTCTGTAATTTCTCTAATGGGAGGCTTGCTACCATTTGGAAGCATTTTCATTGAGATGTATTTTGTTTTCACCTCCTTTTGGAATTACAAGGTAATTACAAATCCACTGTAATCTACTGAAGATTTTTCTGTTTTAGAAATTAAAATCTGAGACAGATACATACACCTAGTAGTTCTAAAAGAGTGTAGTCGGCCTGATCTAAACTTTATCAGTTACATCACCAATGTGACCCATTCGTTGTTCTTTGATCTTCGTTCACTTTATCTGTATGATGTCTATAGTCGTTTTCTCCGACTTCAAAAGAAATTTTACTCCTTTTTTATTTTTGTTTTTTGTTTGCAACTATATATTGTGATAGAAACAAAAACCAAAAAAAAATCAATGTGCGAATAATATAGAAGATGTACCAACTTGTGTCTTGTAGATGGACTTTTAACGAATTTGCAGTTTGCAAACATCCTATCAACAGACTTCTTTCAAGATGAAACAATATGTGATGTTTGCTGTTGTTTTCAAGCCCGTGCAGTCTCAAGATAAGATTGATGGGATGTTTTGTGTGTCGCATCCAGTTTTGTTGTGTTGGAATACTCCTTATTTCTTCAGACAGGGTGGTAGGCCTTATCAAGAAATCTTTAGTGTTTCTTTTTGCTGCGTTTCTCTGAGTATAAGAAACAATTATATTCACCCAAAATATTTAAACTTAGACCCTTTTGTTTCAATTCAAGTGTCCAATCAATGTGCTTTTATTCATGTGCCTTTTTCTTGAACAACCCCAGCCAGCAAGCTGTTGAATGTTTTTAGGTTGCATTGCAGTGAACGATGCCTATTATAATTACGTTTGTGGTGTATTAAGGTTGTATTGTTTCCTGATTGCTTTATATTTTTTGACAGGTTTACTATGTCTATGGCTTCATGCTGCTTGTTTTTCTGATTCTCCTAATTGTTACAGTCTGTGTAACAATTGTCGGAACATACTTCTTACTTAACGCTGAGAATTATCACTGGCAATGGACGTCCTTCTTCTCAGCGGCCTCAACGGCTGTATACGTGTTCTTATATTCAGTATATTATTACTATGTGAAGACTAAGATGTTTGGGTTCTTCCAGACCAGTTTCTACTTTGGTTACACATTAATGTTCTGTCTTGGTCTTGGAATTCTCTGCGGTGAGTATTATGAAATCATGGCTTCCTTTGGTTTTAATTGAATAGCTGAACTTTGCCTTCTTTCCATCACTATTATTGTCTTAAGCGTTTTAAGCTTTTCCTTTTTTTCCCCCCTAAGATATCTACTTTATTTATTTATCACAAACTAAGTCGTTGTATAGCCATTTAGCAATATAAGTAGGTGCTTGAGTTCTTCCTTGTAAAATAAAGTTTCTAATGTCAGTTAGGACAGTAACCTGATACAATTGTGTTGTTGAGGTTATTGTCCTGTCCCCCCATCTCCTAACTAACAACTGTCTTGTCTTTCGCCCAGGGGCTGTTGGTTATCTAGGTTCCAACCTGTTTGTGAGGAGGATTTACCGAAACATCAAATGTGATTAGGTATGCGTTGAAGGGAGAACCGATGTGTATTTTGCTTATCCTCTATACTCTCATTATTTGGCAAGATATATACGCAAGGATGGAACCATCATTTTCATGCATTTTGACAAATGTTTCATCAAAAAGGGATTTACAGGGCTTGGAGAAGAAGACGGTTTACGAGAATCTGTTTGTAGTGGGGGGAATCTCAGAAAATTTTCCATGTTCCCCCCAGGATGTAGAAAAAGAAGTGGTTTTGTTCTCACTTTATTTGTAGAAGAACGCAGACTGTTGTTATAACTTACTCGATATAGCTAGTATGTAATGCTTTCTTGTCTCATCCCTTTATACCGTAGAATGCCCTCAGCTAGTTAAGTCCTTTAATCTCTTTTTTCCCCCCTATTTATTTTGTTGTGCAATTACATTACTGTCTTTGGACGAGGCTTTGCTAGGGAAGCTTAACGGGGAATTAATTTTTTGTTGGGAACTAACAATGCCCTTTAAACTATTTATATGTTACTCCTATATATGTGTGTGCAACATGGCATTTTATCACTTCTGGACTTTTCTTTTTTTGACCAGGGCTTTTAGTTCATCCATATTGGTAAGTTACCTTTGTGAAATTTCTTTAGTTGCTAGTGTCATTTGGGCGGACTTTATTGGGTTAATACGTACTCCCTCCGTTCCTATTTAACTGTCGTAGTTGCTAAAAGTAAATTATTTTTTTAAATATGTCGTTATATTTTCAAAGCATTATTTATTGTATTTTCTACATCTACTTTAAGGGGTGGAAGATTGAAAATATCATTGTATTAATTATATTCAAGGGATGTTATTGTCATTTTGATATTAAGTGAAAGCATTAACTCTTTTCCTTAATATGTGTTCTTGTCAACTACGACAGTTAAATAGGAACGGAGGGAGTATGGTTTATTCAGGGAAGTTTTTGTGTTGTAACTTCATCCGTGTGAAGTTAAGGCATGGTTCAATCTGGACTACACAATTTCAATGCATAATGTTCCTCACCAAAAAAAAAAAAAAAAAAAAAAAGAAGAAGAAGAGAGATAGTGGGAATAAAGGACTCAATAGAAGAGAAAATTAGTAAAAAGGACAAAGGAAAAAATATTTTGCAATTAGGACATAACACAACTTCATTTCCTAAATTACACTTATTTATTGGATTTCCCAAATAACCGCTTGCAGTTGACAAATGCAAAATTGTTTTAAAACAGCAGTTAATGCAATTTGTTCCAAAAAAGAAAAAAAAAATTCCATTTACCACAAAATGGGGGGAAAATGAAAATAAAAGGGTATAATGGTCCAGCGACAACACCATGTGTCCTAAATAATATGAATACAATGTTACTGGATTAAATGCCTAATATTACATATAAGTTGTCCTTTTTAACATTTTCCTAAAAAAAAATTAATGCATAATGAAATTGTGTGGTCCAGATTGAACCACACCTTAACTCCACTCGGACGGAATGACCATGTAAGAATTTCCGGTTTATTGATTGATCAATGGTTTCAGATGGTTGAAATGTTGTTGAAGAATTACGATCATAAGAGTGTTACCTATCACTATACATTTAGGTCGTACAAAATAGTAGCGTTAGAATACGGTTTTTATTTGTACTACAACCGTATACCACACTGTATGTACACTATGATGAAGTTTATAGAATTATAAACTGAAAGTAAAATGCGGAATTATTATTGATAATCTGAAAGTTACAAGTTGGATTACAATGCAGCTAATCATGAGGTATTTATAGCTTTATACACCTCATTGATCACTTGGAATTTAGTTACAAACGGTTACAACAAACTTATAACATGATCTACATTATACTCAGCAAGCTGTTGTGTCTCTACACTGTCAGCAGGCTGCTGTGTGTCAGCTGATTGCACTCAGCATTCCCTTCAGCCTCTATACTGTAACACCCCCTCATGCTGAGAGTGGTACATGAACAGCTTGCACTCAGCATTCCCTTCAGCTACTTGAACTCTGGAAGATCTTTGAAATTTCCAATTTGTCTAGTAGATAGGAGAAAATAGGTGCATCCAAGGGCTTGGTTAGGATGTCAGCTACTTGTTCTTTTGTGTTGACTGGAAGAAGTTTGAGAAGTCTTGATTTGACTTTGTCTCTCAAAACCTGACAGTCAATTTCAATATATTTTGTTCTTTCATGAAAGACTAGGTGAGCAATGTGCATTGCACTAGCATTGTCGCAAAATAACACAGCAGGCAACTGAACTGGAACTTGCAAATCCTATAGTATATAAATGAGCCACTGGATTTCACAAACTGCATTTGCCATAGCTCTGTACTCTACCTCGAATGAGCTTCTAGCTATAGTTTGTTTCATGGCCTTCCAAGAGATTGGAGCATCTCCTAGAAACCTCATATAACCTGATATTGATCTTATTGTTTCAGGATAACCAACCCAATCACTGTCTGTAAAACCTTTAAGTACAAAGTTGTTGTCTGCTGGGAATGAGATTCCTTGCCCAGGATTAGTCTTTAAATACCTCAGCAGCCTATAAGTTGCCTTCATATGATTTTCAGTAGGAGTGTCTAGAAATTGACTCAGCTACTGAAATGCAAAGGCAATATATGGTCTGGTGAAGGTAAGATAGATAAGTTTGCCCACTAAGGATCTGTAAGCAGTATTATCCTCCAAATAGGGTGAATCACCATGCTATAAAGTTTTCTTGGACTCATAGATGTCTTAGCAGGTTTTGCTCCCAAAAATTTATATTCTTCTAGGAGATTGAGGGTGTATTTTCTTTGAGAAATTGATATGCCTGCAGGTGTCCTATCAACTTCAATGCCTAGGAAATATCTCAATTTTCCAAGATCCTTAATAGTGATTTGCCGGTGCAGGGCATCCTTGCTGAATTAACTTCTCATTGAGGCTTGCTGCTATGATGTCATCTACATAGACCATCAAAGCAATAAAGGACTGTCCTGACCCTTTTCTGAATAAACTGTGGTCATTTTTGGATTGAATGAATCCTTGAGCCTCCAAAGTTTTAGTCAACTTGCAATTCCATTGTCTGCTGGCTTGCTTAAGGCCATACAATGACTTAGTAAGTCTGCAAACTTGATTTAGTTTAGTTGTTGCACAACCTAGGGGTAACTGCATGTATACTTCTTCATACAAATCTCAATTTAGAAAGGCAGTGTTGACATCCATCTGATGTAGATGCCAATTATTGGCTGCTGCTGTTGCAAGTAAGGCTTTAACTATAGTGATCTTGACAATAGGTGAGAAAGTTTCTTGATAATCAATCCCATATGTTTGAGTGTAGCCTTTTGCTAGCTTTATATCTCTCTACTGAACCATCAAGGTTGCATTTGATTCTGTACACCCATTTGCACCCAATGGGTTTCTTGCCCGGGGGCAGATCAACTATCTCCCATGTATGAGTCTTTTGTAGAGCTTCAATCTCTTTTTGCATTGCTTTTTTCCATTCATCTTGCTTGTTGGCTTGATTGTAAGTCTTAGGCTCTTTAACAGCATCAATAGCATTAATGAATCTGGCATAATCTGCTGAGATATTGTCCAGACACATGACTGCACTCAGCATGTGTGAAGTCTGCTGAACAGTATGAGCACCCCCTTGATAAAAGGTTGGTGATTTCCTTGTTATTGTGGACCTTCTTAATTGTGTGGGTTCAGGTTCCTGATTGACTGGTGCATGATTTTCATTAGATGCCTCAGCAGCAGGTGACCCTATGTCTGGTTGGTCTGCTGAGTCATTCAACAGATCATCAAAAGTGTCCATTACCGATAAAGGAACGGGCATGTCAGCAAGATATTTAGCCTTTCCCAACACCTGTTGAAATAGAGGAAAATAAGTCTCATGGAACTGAGTATTTCTAGCAACAAAGATGTCTTTGTTGGTAATATCTAAGAGAATAGCACCCTTGAACGTGTTTGAATTCCCAAGATAGACAAGTCCTACATCTTGAGTCAAACTTTGTCCTGTACAACTGAAGTGTGCAAGAAAAAACTAAGCAACCAAAAACCTTAAACACAGAATAATCTGGTATAGTGCCATAAAGCATCTCATATGGAGTGCTTTCTTTCAGCAGTGGTGTAGGTGTAGCATTAATTACTTTTACATCATGTAAAAGAAAGAAACCCCAATATTCAATGGGTAAATTACTCTGGAACCTTAGTGTTGAAATAGTGTCCTAAACCCAATCGGGTTGGACCGGATCCGACCGGGTCGGATCATTTCTACTATTTCTTTATGATTATACATATATAATAAATGGTTTTTTGTTGTTATATATTTGTTCTTTTAAAGAACCAATTATGAATTGTTATATGATAACGTCCTTAGTATTAAAATGTGATAGAGAAACCATGATAGGCGATTGTGGTTGATGTGATCTCTAATCACATTAATAAGTTTGATACTTAAATGTCTTTAGGCTTATGTACTATTAAACAGGCATTGATAGTACAAACAGGGTAGCACATATTAGATGTCTTCTATCTTTAAGGGCAGGGATAGATCTCGTCTATCGGAGTGTGGAGACACTTGGACTGTACGTGGACGTGTATTAGAGAATGCGTACGTTAGACTGACCACTTACACTGTTAAGTGTCACACTATGTGACGGTTGTGTAATTATCCATAGGACCGGAGTCTACATGGCATCACGGTGTGGATTGTCATGCTTTGACACTATTGAGGTTTCCCCTAGCCATGGGGCAATCATGCGGTAGTGATTGGGTGTGATACTGAAGCATGCAGAGTATACATGTTAGGTCGTTTGAGAATCGCGTACCCTATGAGTAGGAGTGAATATCCAAAAGGGCCTTCCTATAAGGAATGTCTAGTTCTCATGAATCTTTGAAAAGTGAGAGTAAATAATTTATTCCGAGAAAGCTTGATATCCAGATTATGGGATACGATCAAGATACGATCGTATGGATATTACTACGGCAATAGGATTCTATTTACACGCTAACCGAACACTTGAAAGGTAGTAGTCAATGCGTATTGACTCTTCCGATGATTGGGGGTCATGGACGTGTTGCTAGACGCTATCCGTGATCGTTAGATGTGAAGGGAATTTTTGTAATTGTGCCTTATGTCTACGGCCAACATATTCGGAAGCCTATCGGGTCACACACATAAGAGCATCTAGCCGGATTAAAATGTGGTTATAGCGATAACCAAATAAGTAAAATTTTATCTCGACTATAAAGTGTTAATAGTGATAAATTAATATGGTGGTATTTATTTATTATGAATAAATATAATACAAGATTGATTGATTAAATATACATAGTTGATGTATAAGTCGAAATTAATTGTGTATATTGATACACATGTATTTGTAAATTAATTAATCATAGCATTATATTAATTAAGAATATTCCGGATGTCAATTTATTGGCTAAAGGTGGCGCAATTTTGGAGTGTATAAGATTCACTTTGATTGTGCAATTTAATTAATGGTATTATCATATATATATATATATATATATATATATATATATATATATATATATATATATATATATATATATATATATTTGTGGTCACATACGTGACATGCATATAAGATATGCATGTGCACAATTGTGATATTGTATATATATATATATATATATATATATATATATATATATATATATATATATATATATATATATATATATATATATATATATATATATATATATATATATATATGATATATACACATGTGTAAATAGATTTAAGATAAAGATATATTCAATTTGAGGTATTGTCAATATATATCTTGGAAAATTATTTAACATAAGATATTGAATATTAATGAGATAAATAAATCAAATATATTTTTCTTATTTTATTAGAAAAATGTTTTCTTTCTCCTTAATCTACACATAAGCTAATCCTATTGGAATAGGATTGAACGGGGCGCACCACACCTCTATTTAAGAGGAGGTTGGCTAGCTCTTTCGACACACCATAATTCCAAGAGCTAATTGTTCTAGTGAAAAATAAGAGAGCTTCTTAGAGATAGATTATCGAGAGAGAAAAGGTCGCCTAGCAGTCGAGTTTTTCTAGTAGCAATCCTTGGCGGGATTCCGGCAAGGTGCTCATGTGGATTACTGGTAGAGGCCGGACACGTGGACGGCTCACGCATATCTACTCCTACCGGACGGTCAAAGCGTCTATCTTTTAGATCAACCAAGGTAATATTACCGTCCCTTCTCTTATATGTTTATTGTTTAAACGAAGTAGATCCTGGATCGGGAAATCAATTTTTGAAATTCCGCTGCGCTAAGCGATTGATTTCCTTACACTTAGTCCCCTGGCAACATTCTGCAGATGCTGATGTTTTCTTTCAACAATACCATTTTGTTCAGGTGTGCCGACACAGGATGTCTGATGGTAGATGCCCTGCTGAGCATAAAAATTAGTGAGTTGGAATTCAGCTCCATTATCAGATCTAATAACTTTGATAATTTTGTGAAATTGTGTAGAAACAAATTTAACAAAATATTTAACAAGGTCAGAAGCTTCAGATTTGTGCCTCATAAGAAATACCCAAGTAAATCTAGAAAAATCATCTACAACAGTAAGAAAATATAGTTGTCCATTCACAGTATGCCGTCTTAAGGGACCCCAAATATCCATATGAACAAGATCAAAAACAGAATGTACAGCAGTGGTACTTAATGGAAAAGGTTTTTTCTTTAGTTTTTCCATGGGACAAATGTAACAGAGGTCACGATCACAAAACTTGACATCAACAGACTGTGAACTAATGACTTGCAGTCTCTTATCTGGCAAATGTCCTAGTCTGTAATTCCACAAAAGAGCATCATCTAATCTATCAGACAATGTGTGATTTTCTACAGTATTGGCAACAAAGAGTCTTATTGGTTGATTCATGACATGGAGTCCTTTGTGTAACTCAGCTGAACCAATCACTTTCTTGTTCTTGTCCAGCAAAAAACACTTGTTAGCAGACAAAACAGCTGCACCTTTTGTATGATTAATAAAGGAATGTAATGAAAAAAGGTTGTATTTAAAACCAGGATTGCAAAACACATCATGTAGGACCAGCTGAGGGTTTACCCTTACTTGTCCTATATGTGTGACGGAAACATTATTTCCATTAGGTAATTCCATCTTTATACCAGATGAAGTTTTGGAATTACTTAATAGATCTAATGATCCTACAATGTGATCAGCACCAGAGTCCAAGATCCATTGTATAGATCAGACTAAATGTAGATCACCTGTCCCGGTAGCAGGTGAGTAGTGTGTCACAATTTCAACAGGCTGGCCAATAGAAAACCATGCATGTCTAGGAGGATCCGAACTAAGCAGAGCCATCAACTTGTCAAGTTGCTATGTAGTAAGATTTGGAAGCCCTAGTCCATCAGACCTATTTTGGGTCTGATCTTCTTCCTCTACCAAATTAGCCCTTTTTGACTTGAAACCAGGAGGATAGCCATGTTTCTTGTAACAAGCCTCTTCAGTATGACCATTTAATCCCCAAAAACTACATTGAACCTTCTTGAGATTCTTAGGTCTAGAATTTGCAGCAGATGCAGAGTTAGGTATGCTGACTACTTGATTTTGTCCCTGTCCACTTTTCTGAGACAAAAGAACCATAGATTCTTGATTTTTTTGGCTCTATTGGCTACATATAACTTTTGTCTTCCAAATTTAATGGCCATTGCAAAGGTATCATGAATTTTTGGAAAAGGCACCATCAACATTGCCTGTGAAACCATTGGTTCAAACTCATCCCTTAAACCTTTAAGGAATTTCATGACATGTTCAGCCTCCATATGATCCATTAGCGTGCTAATTGCATTGCAGTGACATTGAGGATCACAAGAACAAATTGATACAGGTCTGATAGTCTTGATTTCTTCCCACAGAACCATCAATTTTGTGAAATATTGATTGACAGAATTAGTGCCTTGCTTTAGCAGATGCATGTCTTCAAGAAGATCTGAAAGCCTCAAGGCATCAACATTAGAGAATCTAGCTGCAAGGTTCTTCCTAACTGCATGTGCACTCTTGAAGTACATCAAACTTTGGGCAATGGTGTTCTCTACAGAATTCAAGATCCATGATCTGACCATTGTATCACATTGTCTCCATGCATGGAAATCTGCTGAATCTGCTTCTGGCCTTTTGATTGAGCCGTCTACGAAGCCAATTTTGTTTTTGGTAATTAACACCATATCCATAGACAATTTCCATGGATTGTAGTTGTTGCCATTCATCAATGGCTGAACAAGAACCAGAGACGGATTTTCATTAGGAAGAACATAAAATGGACTGGAGGGACTTATTTCTTGTTTCTTAGCTGTCATGGCTATCAAGAACTCTGGAATTGATCACAAATCAACAATGAAAGTGAAATTACAGATAAACCGATCAAGAAATGATCAAAAAAAACTCAGGAAAAAGATGATAGTTTACCCTCAAGAAACTGAAAAGAAAAGATGAAGAACACTCTCAAGATTTTTCAAAGATTGAAGAGAAAAACGCGGGAAAGCATTCAGAAATTCTCAAATTTCTGCTCCGATACCATGATGAAGTTTATAGAATTATAAATTGAAAGTAAAATGCGGAATTATTATTGATAATCGGAAAGTTACAAGTTGGATTACAATGCAGCTGATCATGGGGTATTTATATCTTCATACACCTCATTGATCAGTTGGAAGTTAGTTACAAATGGTTACAACAAACTTATAACAGAATCTACTTTGTACTCAGCAGACTGCTGTGTCTCTACACTGTCAACAAACTGCTGTGTGTCAACTGACTGAGCCAGCAGATTGCACTCAGCATTCCTTTCAGCCTCTATACTATAACACACTACGGCTGAATCGACCTTGTGAAAGTCGAATGTACAAGGCAACGTTCAACCTTCTCATTGTCGATTCTAATTCGAATAATTCGACAGTGCAAGAATTCGAATGTTGCCTTATACATTCATCTATCACATGGTCGATTCAGTAAAACTGGTGTGGTGCACCGGTAGGTGTGAGACAACGGGTAAATCTATTGTGGTGTGAATTATGACCTCTAAAAGAATAGTGAACCGTATGACGGTATGTTGCACCAAGAGAAATGATACAATCACAACCAAATGATAACCAATCGACAAAATACGGATCTACAACATTGATTATTGCGGGATCTATATTGATTGATCTAGGTCTCACAATAATCAATGGTGTAGATCCATGTTGTGTCAGTTGGTTGTGTTATTTGGTTGTGGTTGTATCATTACTCTTGCACAAATGAGTTTCAATGATACATGAATATTATCTGTAGTCCTTGTTCAATCAGTAGGCATGGAGCAGCAAATGAGAACCATGATGAGAGCCTCACCATGGTACACCTGACTTTCTCGTCATAGACATGGCATGGGAGGTTCGGGACCATGACCCGGCCTAGGTTGGCGAGTCTATAGGTCCAGGAACTGGAGGTTCAACAGCTCATTGTGGTTTAAGGGTTGGCCCGGCCTGGAAACCGGCGGTTCGAACCTGGACTTGGCCGGTGATTTTTTTGTGTGGAAAGAAATGGTTTTTAAATTTAGATTAATAGTAATAATTATAAATAAAAAAGGTAATCAAAGGATAATTAATTTAATTTATTATAAAATAATATATGATTACTGTTATTGATAATGCCAGAATTATCACAAATGGTTGATGCTGTAGAAACCTAGCTATTTATGTGTGATTCTGTCAAGTTTTTGTCATTTTATCTTAAGAACAGCATGATGATCCACATGAAGATCAAGTGCAACATTATGATTGTGCCGAGATAGCTGCTTACGTACCTTTGAGTGTAAGAGATCAAACCAAAAGGACGTAGTTCTAGAGGTAAGAGAGACGCCGCTATTTATAGGGTCTATAGTTGGCGGTTACAAGGCAGTTTACAATGTTTGAGTAACGCATGACTACAAAGTAGTAGGCGAGCTGTGAAGGGCAGACTTATGTTGAGGCCGCTGCGAGCTCTCTGTCTGTAATCGTTGTGGACTTTGCCTAGTCAAGCGGGCTTTTTCCAAGCTGGTGAGAGGGCGAGTTGGAGGGGCAAGCAGGTTGCCCCCCAGCGCTTTGCATCGAGCCGGATGTATGTTGATCGACTCTTGTTGGCCTAGCTGATGACAACAATCGTTGGGGCATGAGGCAGGCTGGATCATGCTCGTCTTGGTCCGGTTTATGAGAGGACGGACTGGTCGGCTGAAGGCCCTATCCTGAGCTGGGATTATGCATGGGCCAGGCCTGGATCCGCGGGCTCTTTTCCGGGCTTGGCATATCAATGACCCTCTACTTATCAATTTATTCATGGTGAACTCATGAATACGTCAAGGAGTAAGTTCTTCTTGATACACCGTATGCCGGGATGAGTGCTAAGAGCGATTTCTCTGGTGCCTTGCCGAAGCTAGCGGGATTGAGTGTGCTTTGCTCGAGGGTGAGTAGATGTGGTTCCGTGCCAGAGCGACCAGATTCGGGCACGTTACGTTTCGAGGGCGTGTCTGCGAGGTGCCGTGTGTATAGCAACCGGGCTTAAATGCTTGAACGCTCGTGGGCATGTCAGTTGGGTTTTCCATGTCAAAGTGACCGGCCCCGTTAAGGTACTTGAACGCTCGAGGGCGTGTCCGTTGGGTTTGCCGTGCCAAAGCGGCCGGTCCCCTTAAGGTGCTCGAACGCTCCAGGGCGTGTCTGCTGGGTTTGCCGTGCCAAAGAGATAGATCCCATTAAGGTGCTTGAATGCTCGATGGTGAGTTCCAAATATGATATGATGCCGTGCCAAAGCGGCTTATAAAAGATTTGCTCGATGGGGAGTTTCAAATATGATGCCGTGCCAGAGCGACCGGGCTTATAAAAGTTTCACTCGAGGGCGAGTTCCAAATATGATGCCGTGCTAGAGCGGCCAGTCTTATAAAAGATTCGCTCCAGGGCGAGTTCCAAATATGATGTCGTTCTAAAACGACTGGGCTTATAAAGATTCCGTTGCTTAGTGTCGAGGCGGGATGGATGTTGACGATCGCTCGTAAAGGGCGGCCTGAAGAGCATTGCATTGATCCACGTCTACCACAGCCGCTGCTATTTGTCAGGACACGATCTTTGATTGGGTTACGTGACCCGATAACGGCTGCCATTATGATTGCGGTTTTCGAAAGGACGTGTAATGATGATTTGAATTTTGAACGAAATCTTTCCTGCTTCCGTCCGCTATATAAGGATGAGGTATTGTAAGAGTATTTTTACATATCATAGCTATTGTGACAAAAAAGGACCCGACTGTTGTTCTGAAGCTTTCCGGCATGGAGGAATATTATCCGGCCGAGTTGTAAGGCAGTTTGTAAACTTTGATCCGATTTCCTAGAGATATCTGAGGTATGTTTGTCGATTTTGCTCTTATTTTTGTCTCATAACACGTTTAGCTAGTGAGAGAGGCATGTGCATGTATGATTCTGGCATTTTAGCGAGGAGTGTTGTGGGCTTGGTGCCCAGCTAGCTTTAGAACACTCATCGTTCCCAATTTCCGGTGAGCGAGTGATCGGTCTCGCCTTTAGAGACCTGAATCTCACGTTTTATTTCTGACGCAAGCCTTTGTTGTCGCAGATAAAAAAATGGACGCTGCGGAGAGGCAGGCTGAATTGCGCTGACGAAACCAGCAGGTGAAGATTGAGCAAGCCCGTTCTGGGACTGAGAGCCCACGGGCTACCTGATGTGATTCCCATTGGAAAAGAAACATACTAAATTTATTTGGAGTCTTTTATTTATTTTTAGTTATTACTATTTGGGAAAATTTATCCCACCATGTTTAGGTATTATTTGTAACGCCCCCAGACCCCGGGCCTGGTAGTGCTAAATGAGTCATAAATGTCCGGTCAACTGCTTAGACCGCCGTCCTCGCTTGGTCTAAAAGGGCTAACCCGAGTTGACAAGACCTTTATGTCTCACACTTATATGGGTGTGAGCATTCTCTTATTTTACCGATGTGGGACATTACATTCTCCCCCCTTATAAGGGACTAGCGTCCTCGCCAGGACGGCCAAGACTGTTCCCGAATCGTCCCTACCAGAGGTAACTAGAGGCCATCCTTACACCGTCTTCTTGTACGGTGCAGCGCATAGTTCCGTCTGATAGTCGGCTCTGATACCATTCTGTAACGCCCCCAGACCCCGGGTCTGGTAGCGCTAAATGAGTCATAAATGGTCTGGTCAACTGCTTAGACCGCTGTCCTCGCTTGGTCTAAAAGGGCTAACCCGAGTTGACAAGACCTTTATGTCTCATACTTATATGGGGGTGATCATTCTACTATTTTTCCTATGTGGGACATTACATTATTTATTTATTTTGAGTTATAATTTTTAGGGAACTTTATCCCACATTGCTTGGAAAGCTCTTTGGCTTGGAGTTTGTAGCCTATATAAGGCATTTAGGTGTTTCTTTTACTGTACAACAAATATTTTATTGAGTGAAATTATTATAAAGTTTTCAAGCTTTATGTGAGTATTCTATTCGTAGAGTATTCGAATCTAAACTTATCAAGGTTCTGAACATGCTTTGTGGTGTTCATATACCAAAGTTCTTAGGTACATGTTATCTAAGGGTTGAGGTCATACCAAGGTTTTTAGTTAAGGGTTAGCTAAGGGTCGTGGTGCTCATCTTATTGGTGTCTTCAGTCAAGTTCTCGGACATTTTCGGATGTAATTCAATCACGAATCACATCAGTTAGTATCAGAACGAGATAATAATGGTACCCAAATATCCCTTTTGTTTTCTTGCATAAAAAAAAAAAAAAAAAAAAAAAAAATCAAATATCCGAGCTTTTCTTTTCCAGCAATTCTTTTCGAGACCCCACGTTGATCAGCATCCTTTTCCAGCAATTCTTTTCGAGCCCCCACGTATCAAAAAACAGCCGGCCCTTTAGAAAAAACGATTTGTTCCATCTTGTATTTGATCCGGACATATCGTTGGTGTTCGTTGTTGGTTCGGCCTGTTTTGTATTTGTTGCTGTTTTTTACGACATTTTTTTGATTCGAGGACGAATACATTTTGAGTCGGGAGGTAATGATGTGATTCCCGTTGGAGAAGAAACGTATTAAATTTATTTGGAGTTTTTTTTTTATAATTTTAATTTATTTTTAGTTATTATTATTTGGGAAAATTTATCCCACATTGTTTAGGTATTATTTGTTTATTTTGAGTTATAATTTTTGAGGAACTTTATCCCACATTGCTTAGAAAGCTCTTTGGCTTGGAGTTTGTAGCTTATATAAGGCATTTAGGTGAAATTATTATAAAGTTTTCAAGCTTTTTGTGAGTATTCTATTCGTAGAGTATTCGAATATGAACTTATCAAGGTTCTGAGCATACCTTGTGGCGTTCATATGCCAAGGTTCTTAGGTATATGTGTTAGGTGTAGTGCCCGAAAAACAATTATCTAATTGTTTTAGGACATAATTAATAATTCATCTTATTATATGCATGTGTGCTTATAATTAAGACACTACTGAAAACCCTAAGTACCTCGTTTATGTAATCACATAACTCAGTGTATGGCTATACACAAGAGGATTGAGTTAGTGAGATGTACTTAAAATTAACTTAGTCCGTAGCGTTGATTAATCTGAGTACGGGTCTCATGATTAATATGCTAATAATGCGCCCAGAACACTTTAGGTGTGACAGTCTTATCCGGACTGTTGGTAATAGGGTACCTAATGGGGCATTTATATATGATGATAATCATATAGGGCAAAACCGATTTGGTTTGAGTTCTCGATATAATTCCGTAATCGAGAAGTCTCATCGAATCACAAGATGATCATATATGGATTAATCTCAATCCTGTGGTGATCACAGACAACTGCTTAGACTAGGGTAGGGTTTGATGTGTTAGTAAGGATCACTTCGCAGTATGTGGTTGTTCGGTAAAAACGAGTTTTACAATTTATAACCGAAACACCCCAAGTATAAGGATCGTAGTATAGGATGTTTACGGGTCGTCCTAAGGGAGTGGAATGTTTATCGGATCAAAGAACAATTACTCTATCGATTATGTCACGACTATTAACTAAACTAAGGTTGAAACTAACTAAAACCTAAACCTAAGAATTAAATCTAAGACAAGAATAAAAACAAGCAGAAAATAAGAAAACAGAAAGACGGACGAGCGTTCACTAAAGTGAACGAGCGTCTGGAAACTAAATCTAATGGACGAGCGTCTGCTATTGCGGACGAGCGTCTGATTATGAACTGAAGCAGAAAAGTGCAGGAAAACAGCAGGAAACTAGGGTTTATAAAACTAGAACTTAAACTAAACTTAATCTAAACGATTTGATTAATAAACAATTAAAGGAAAACACATCAAGGCAACGAATCCACCCATCAACCAACAACCCCCAACTAGATGGTGATCTAAGATGTAGTTTTTAGTAGTAATCTATTCACGAATTCAATTAAATTTCTTCAACCAAATTCTAGGGTTCCGTTTATTTTTTCAAACAAACTAAACATGCAATCAAAACGAAATCACAAGGTTGTTTCCAAACTCTTACTCAACTAATCATGCATAATCTCTTAAAACACAATTAGATGCATTACTTTGAACGAAAGAGAACTCAAATAAACAAACTTTCATAAATTTATTCAAGCATAAATTAAACATAGATCGTTTCATCAAATCTTAATTCAATAAAACTTAAGCAATACAAAACAGATCCAAAGTAATGAAAAACTATGAAATAAACTCACTAAACTTAAGCATCGAATTCTCTAGTTGGTTTTGTTGTTGATAGGCTTCCTCCGTCGACTCACTTGCAAGGTTTCTAGCCAACAATCATGTTGAATATGATTGTTGGTTGGGAGATTTGCATCTCTCGTGAAATTAGGGTTCTCGGCCGCGACTTTTGGTGAATTTGCGATCTCAATGTTGCGTAAAAAAGTATGTTCTTAGGGTTGGGGCTGCTGCTTTGTATTTATAGAGCTCTAAGTCGGTTAGCCTTAGGTCGGCGGCGGACGCTCGTTCGCTTATATGGACGCCCGTTCAAGATGCCTTAGACGCTATCAAGACGCTCGTCCGATTCCGTCCAAACTCTCGTTCAACTTTTCTTCTCTAGACGCTCGTCCGAATTACAAGACGCCCGTCCATATTGGACGCCATGTTGCATGGACGCTCGTACGGATTGATGCGAACGGATTCCTTGATATTTCCATCTTTATCTTGATTGATTTCTTTCCTTATCTCTTCTATTTTCCCATATCTTTGATTGATCATCTCGAAATTAAGTCTCCTAAAAGATAAATGAACATTGCAAAATGTAATGAAATCCAAATAATCATAATTAAATCAATTAAACACTTAAAATAACCAATTTTGCAAATAACCATATTAAAATGACATTTACCTAATAATTACACTTAAACCCTTAATTCTCATGTAAATTACGCAAATGTGGGGAAAATAATAATGAAATAAACCCTTAATAATCATATAAATATGGCCTTAACAACTCCCCCACACTTAACTTTTTGTACGTCCTCGGACAAAACAATCAAAACTATAGCTCAACTTTATAAATAATCCACATAGATCTCTAACTCACGTAACGAAAGGTACAACAACTATAGCAAATGATACCATCACAGAGATAGATTCGGTGTAAGTGTGACAAGCCATTCTCAATCTAACAAGCCTTTCAAAGAAATATCCTCTCAAAAATTCCAATGACTATCCTAGGTACAAACAGTAATAGCTCCACTCAAAGCCTTCCCACGCACTCAGTAGGATAATCCCTACAGCATATCATGCGGTTCTACTGGGTATAAGATCCATGATAACAAAGACTTCACTTTATTTTTACTCATCATTTCCAAAATTTTCAAATTTAACGCATATCAGAATGAGCTCTTACCCATCATAGTAGAATAGGATGTTTCGTGATAACACCCTACCTACTCAAATCATAAGGTAGCTTCTCCTGACTGTCGTGAGCTTTTGGTCATCATAGTGGTATAGGACATACGAGGTATACCCTACCGCACTCAAATCATTAACCAGCTTCCGACAAACGTATTTATTAATAATTGCTCACTCACTTTATTCATTCACTTTTCACAGTCATAAGTTACATCTCACTTATCACATTCAAACTTTATGATATTCACAGTACACGGTCTAACTCAGGTGTAACTATACTGACCTTCCTAAGATAAATCATTAAAAATAATGAAAGGATATAATTCAAAAATCTTGCATCAATCTCAAAGGCTTTCGTGAGTGAAAAATGAATACTATCTCCATGACAGTAAAGACATGCTATAATTATCTCACTAAGTCACATACTATCATCGTTAGAAAACTACAACTAGCAAGCATTTAGTTCCAATTATATGCTCGAGACTCACAAAAAATTTTAAATTTCACAGAAATTTAACATTCACTCATATTTCAAAGGATATAGCATAAAAACATACCCAATTTACCCCCCCACACTTAAATCACATTATGTCCTCAGAATGTGCAAATATAAAAGAAAAGAAAACTCGGTGGTTTCAACGGTGGTTGTCGGATGAAAGTTGGCCAGAGGTCAGGCCGGAGCATGGATGTACCGCTGCAACTTGAATAGACAACACTGGACAGTAGTAACTCGAAAACCTGCTCAAAAGTATACGCAACACTCGACATACCATATAATCTCGGGGTACACGGGGTATATGAGCAACACATAACACAAAACACTTACAATGAACGTAAGAGGAATAACCATCAACACAAAAGCAACTAAAGTATTATTTCTAAAACAATAAAACAAAACAACCTAAGAAAAGGAAACGAACAAAGAAAACTAGGCTGCCTCCTAGGAGCGCTCTTTTAATGTCAATAGCTTGACACAAAGTTCAAGAATCAACCCGGATCGGGCCACTTTGGTTTAACTGCCGCCACCTCAGTATCGGAATTAGAATTACTAGGGCGGAAGTGATTTTCACCACAACAACAAGTCAAGTGCGCAATAAGATCATTAAACTTTTCTCTCCAAACTACACTAACTCTCTTCTTCTTGTTCTTGCGGATGATAGGCATAGGGATGCTAACATGCTCAGGAGTCTTAGAAGAAGGTTCCTCACAGGTAGAGGTAGGAATGTCATCATCTGACTCAAAGAAATAAGATGGAATCTCCTCACAAATCAGGACATCTGTACTCTCATCTCTTCTTTGGAAATAAAGAGTCTCAGGCTTTTCCTTTGGTTGCCCAAAATATTTCTTAAGTCGATGACCATTCACTCTGAAAGCTTGATTACCATACCCGTTTAACGTAATTACTCCACTTGGATTAACCTCGAGAATCTCAAATGGACCGGACCATCTAGACTTTAGCTTACCGGGAAACAAATGAAGTACGGTATTATAGAGTAAAGCCATTTCACCAACTTTGAATTCTCGGTCCTTGATCTTAGCGTCATGGAGTATCTTAGTTCTCTCCTTGCTAAGCTTAGCATTCTCGTACGCTACGAGTACGAATTCGTCGAGCTCGTTCAATTGTAACAACCTTTTCTCCCCACAGAGTTGGCTATCAAAATTTAAGAATTTAATTGCCCAGAAAGCTCTGTGTTCAAGTTCGACAGGTAAATGACAAGCCTTGCCATAAACCATTTGGAAGGGTGACGTGCCCATCGGGGTTTTAAATGCAGTACGATAAGCCCACAATGCGTCATCCAACTTAAGACTCCAATTAGATCGATTATTGTTCACGGTCTTCTCTAAAATTCTTTTCAGGCTCCGGTTGCTTACCTCGACTTGGCCACTAGTTTGAGGATGATATGGTGTACCAATCTTATGTTTGACACCATACTTCTCAAGGATCTTGTCAAGCGGCGCATTGCAAAAGTGAGTACCTTCATCACTAATGAGTGCTCTCGGACAGCCAAATCTAGTAAAGACATTCTTTTGCAAGAATTTCTTCACGACCTTGTGATCATTAGTTTGAGTAGCTATGGCCTCGACCCACTTTGAAACATAATCCACACAGACGAGGATATACTTATTACCACATGAGGATGGAAAGGGTCCCATAAAATCTATGCCCCATACATCGAAAACTTCACACTCAAGAATGGGCTTAAGTGGCATTTCCATCCGACTACTCTGCCGTCCAGTTCTCTGGCACCTATCACAACCTTTACAAAAGGCTTCTGCATCTTTAAACAGAGTCGGCCAGTAGAATCCAGCTTGAAGGATCTTCGCAACCGTCTTTGGTATTCCATAGTGACCTCCGGTAGGACCGCTATGGCATTGTTCTAGGATATCCCACTGATCATGCTCAGGAACACACCGTCGAAGCAACCCGTCTTTACAGACTCTGAACAAATAAGGATCTTCCCAAACGAGATATTTGAGATCAGAAAAGAACTTTTTCTTCTCCTGATACGTCATATCCTCTAAATGACCACTCGCTAAATAGTTGACGTAGTCAGCATACCACGGCCTAACCGTTTCAAGCTTCATCAATTGCTCAGTCGGAAAATCAATGCCTATATCATTGTGATTTCTCGCACCCTCATTTACTAAGCGAGATAAATGATCGGCCACAATATTCTCACTACCTTTCTTATCTTTAATCACAAGGTCAAACTCTTGTAAAATTAAAATCCATCTAAGTAACCTTGGTTTTGCATACGCTTTGTCCATAAGGTAGCGCAAGGCTGCATGGTCGGTCCAAACAACAACTTGAGATCCTAGAAGATAACTTCTAAACTTGTCAATGGCAAAAACAACAACGGCTAAGAATTCCTTCTCGGTTGTGGTATAATTGCATTGAGCCGGGTTCAAGGTGCGACTCGCATAATAAATGGGCACGAACCTTTTATCAACTCTTTGACCTAAGGCTGCGCCTACGGCGTAATTAGAGGCATCGCACATCAACTCGAAAGGCTTGGTCCGGTCGGGTGCAACTAAAATAGGGGCACCGATAAGCTTGTCTTTCGGACAATTGAAAGCTTCTTTGCACTTCGCATCGAACAAGAAATCGACATCTTCTTTCAAGAGATTTGATAAAGGCTTGGCAATCGTAGAAAAGTCTCGAATAAACCGCTGTAGAAGCCAACGTGTCCTAGAAAACCTCGTACCTCTTTCTTGTCTTAGGGTACGTCATCCTTTCAATGGCTTCGACCTTAGCCTTATCAACTTGAATACCGCATTGGACACCTTATGTCCCAAAACTATTCCTTCATCAACTAGAAAATGGCATTTCTCCCGAGTTAAGCACCGAGATTCTTCTCAACGCAACGTTGGAGTACCATATCTAGGTTCTCTAAAATTTCATCAAAACTATCGCCGTAGGCGAGAAGTCGTCCATGAAGACTTCCATGCATTTCTCAACAAGTCCATCAAAAATGGCCAACATACACCGTTGAAAAGTCGCGGGTGCATTGCATAGACCGAATGGCATTCTACGAAAAGCAAAAGTACCAGATGGACACGTAAACGTGGTCTTCTCTTGGTCATTGGGGTCGATGGCTATCCGGAAGTAACCGAGTATCCATCGAGAAAACAATAATACTTGTGACCACTCAGTCTTTCAATTAGTTGGTCAATGAAGGGTAAGGGGAAGTGATCTTTTGCAGTGACTTCATTCAGTCTACGATAGTCGATACAGACTCTGTAGCCAGTCACGAGACGTAAGGCAACTTCCTCCCCTTTTTCATTCTTTTCGATTTGTGATTCCACCCTTCTTTGGCACAACTTGAGTAGGGCCGACCCACTCGCTATCGGCGATTGCATAGATGATGCCCATGTCAAGCCACTTTATCACTTCTTTCTTGACAACCTCTTGCATATGCGGATTCGGCCTTCGCCGAGGTTGTCTTACCTTTTTAGCTCCTTCCTCCGTTCGGATTTTATGCATGCATATGTCCGGGCCGATCCCTCGGATATCACCCACTTGCCAACCGAACGCGAGGATGTTTTTCTTAAGCACTTCTATCGGTGTGCTTCTTGCTCTTGGTCGAGTTTCGAAGAAATGATCAAAGGCAATTTATCTCCATCCTTAAGAAAGATATACTTAAGGTGTTTTGGAAGCGGTTTAAGCTCTAAATCGGTAGGTGGTTGCTCAATACTAGACTTTAACGGGCCACCTTTCTCCTTATGCGCTTGAAGTGGTTGACGGTAGAACACCTCATCTTCCCGAGGCTCAACCCCGAAAGGTACCGGATCAAATCATCCATCGGAATCCTCCGGTCAACACTTGCTTCCTTTTTCTTGTGATCGATCATTTTTCTTAACTCTTCATCTTTAAGCTCTTCGCCGGCTCTTCCCAATCATCTACTTCCCAATGAGTAGCTTCTCTCCAAAACTCTACCTCGTCCCAACTACCCATCGAGCTTCTTCTTCACCGGGGATGAAGTCTTCACGACTCGGTTCTTTGAAATCATCATTTGTTGCTTGGGCATCTCCATGCTTCTAACTCAATAACGGGCCCGTGTGTGGCGAGTGAAGATGACTCGTCAATGCCTACGGCTTGAAATGAATTAGAAGGTGGTCCGCGATCGACCGGATCCTCAATGTCCATGACTTCAAAAACACCTATCTCTGTCAACTCCTCTGCTTCTTCAAAGTAGGCATCTTTTTCGTCCTCATAGATAGCTTCGACAAACGATATTTCATCAATTACGGCTCTTTCAGGATGTGTCCCTCGTGCGAAGGTGACAGATGTGTCACCGACTCTAAGAGTAATCTGTCCTTTGCAGAAGTCGATGAGAGCATTGGAAGTGTCCAAAAAGGTTCGGCCTAGAATTAGAGGCATTTCCTTATCAGGTGGATAATCTAGGATAACCCAGTCGGTAGGGAAGACCAAATGTTCAACTTGAAGGAGAACATTAGCTACACAACCGGCTGCGGTCCGGCTAGATTTATCTACCATCCGAAGAGAAATCGGGCGTTCCCGCATCCTTTTATCTAACCCGAGCTTTTTGCATACGTTTAATGGCATCACATTGATGGAGGCCCCTGAGTCGCATAAGACGTTTTCGAATAAATGACCTTCGATCTCACAGGAGATTGAAGGTACGCGAGTCACCTCGCTTAACAGCAATTTTCTGTGAAACCATCGCGCAATCTTCGCGTAGCACTTCTTCAGCCATCCCCTAAATTTTCTCTTACTCCCACCAGAATTCTTTAAGATACTTAGAGCATTTAGGCATTTCAGACAATACCTCAGCTAAGGGCATACTCACTTTAGTGTCCCTAAGTATCCTCCTCACTCCAGCATACTGCTTGTCGTTAGTGAGGGCTTTCTCTTTCCTTTTTGGTGGATAAGGAAGGGCTTTATCATTCCCTGTAGCTTGATTCTTTATCGCCTCATCCTCCCTATCCTTCCATCTCACAAACTTTTCTTCCTTTTTCTTAGTCAGGGGTACCGCCCCTTGACTTTCCTTTCTTTCCTCGTCATCAGAATTATTTTCATCCTCCGAAGAATTGTCACTAAGCTCCTCATCGTTGCTTTCTTCGGCATGTGGTTTCTGATTTCCCCCTCCTGAACTCATGGCGTCAGGAGGGGCTACTCGTTTCCCGACATCTTGCCGGGTCCAGCCTGTTTACCACTTCTCAATGTTACTTCATTCAACTCCTCTTCTTGCCCATACTCCCACCGAGGTGTAATGGCGGTGCAAACATTCACATCGGCTTTCGGATTTCTCTCGGTATAACTCGGAAGTTTACCGTGAGGTCCGCTTGCTTGCCGGTCGCCATTTGACCAACTTGTCTCTCAATTGCTTTAACACTAGTAGACGAGTCTTCACCATGTCTACCACTCATCGAATTTGTGTTGAGGGACACATGAGGTGGTATGATTATTGTTACGAGTTTGATTCCAGCCACCTTGAGGTCTTTGGGAGTTACGGCGGCCTTTGATAGTTCGAGTTGAAAGAATTCGAATTTGAAGGGCCAGGTGGTAACTTGGCTTGATTGAAGTTTTGCCTTTGAAATCTGAATAGTTCGGTTACGGTTGAAGTTTCGGAAGGGTTGGTTTTGATTATCCATTAAGTTTACCTCCTCCGTCATCTCGGTCCCCACTGTGTTCCAAGATAATTCACCTCGAATTTTGCATCGAAGATTGGCCACCGCTTGCTTATCGATTCCATCCGAGCAACCAACGGTGTGTATCGGGATTGCTTGCGTACCTTCTTTCTTAACAATATTGGTCTTCTTAGGAGTCGACCACATGTTGTTCTTGGCAATTGTCTCGGCTACTCGTAAGCGTCTCATCACCTCCCCTAAGAAGGATCCATGATTTGTGGAGTCAAGATAGTCTCTATTAGGTTGAGAGACTCCTCTCGTAAAATAGTTCCAACAACTCGTGTCCGTCATATCCGTGATTGGGGCATTTCCTCATCAACGATTTAATCTCTCCCAAGCCTTGCCAACAGTCTCATCCTCCATCTCGCTCAAACGTAGCTATTTCCCGTTTCATCTCCATAATCTTGCCTGGTGAAACCCACTTAAGAGCGAAGGCTCTTTTGACATCATTCCATGTATGGAGGGAATGATGTGCTAACGACTTAAACCATCTCGCTTGCTTCACCTTTTAAAGCAAAAGGAAATAGCTTCAACTTTACGATCTCGGAATCAACACCGGGATAATGGCTGCTTCACGGATTTGTACGAATGTGGACAAGAAGTCGTGCGGGTCTTCTTGAGCGAGTGCCATGGAAAGAGCTATTTTGGACTAGTGCAACTACTCCATTTTTAAGGTCGAAATTTACTCCCCCATATCGGGTGGACGAATAGGTCTATGTCCCTCGAGAAAATCTTGATTAAGATATGGAGTGTAGGGGTCTGGTTCAGGCGATTAAGGTTTGGTTTTGGCGGAATTGTTGAAGTTGTTGATTTATGCCGGCTTGCGATTCTCATTCTTTGCCGCGAGCTTGCATTTGTTGAAGGAGTAAATTTAACTGGGCTTGGGGATCAGGATTTGGAATTGGTGGATCTTGATCCGCCATTTTGTCCAAATCAGGGAGAAGCCTTCTTCTAAGGATAGATCGTTCAGGCTCAGGATCAAAGATTAGAAGTCCCTTCTTACTTCTCGTTTGCATAAACCAGAAGGAAGGAGAAGGAAGAAATCAACCCTTTGGGTTGATTAGAACAGGTTTAGAAAAGGTTTGATGGTTTAGAGGGAGAAAAGAAAAGAGAAGAGAAGAAAGAAAAGAGGTGATGATTAAACAGACGGCGTCCAGTGTTAGTGGACGTTCGTTCAAAACTGAACGCTCGTTCAGTTGAATGAACGTTCGTTCAGAGGACAGAATTGAGGTGGACGGGCGTTCAAGTTGTTGAACGCTCGTTCAGATACGAAAACCTAAAAACTAAGGTTACCAGAAATAAAAAACGAGATAAAAAATAAAAGCAGAAAAGACTTATGGAAATAAAATCAAACAAATCTATAATTACGGAAACAGATCTAAGCTATATAAAAAAAAGTAAGGAAAATAATTGAAAGAAAATCAAATAAAATAAAACAGTAATAAATGTAATCCTAAAATTAAACGAAACTGGAAAAGAAACCTACCTACGAAAAGATTAAAAACAAGAAAAACACTAAGACGGTAAAAAAAAAAACGTGTTGAAATCTTCTAGGGCCAAAATGGAGGGGAAAACAGTGGATTTTGTCCTCGAAAACGCACTGAACGGCCTACGGCGGTTCACCACGTCGTCGGCGTCGGAACGAGCTTTCCGAATTGGGGTCCTGCGTTCCAAACGGACACTCGAGCCGAAAGTTATGGTCAAAATACTACCGCGTGCCCTAACGACCCCTTTTTGACTCAGAAAATTGTCTAAAATAGAATCCGACAACCGTTACCGACTCCCCGGCAACGGCGCCAAAAACTTGTTCGGTAAAAACGAGTTTTACAATTTATAACCGAAACACCCCAAGTATAAGGATCGTAGTATAGGATGTTTACGGGTCGTCCTAAGGGAGTGGAATGTTTATCGGATCAAAGAACAATTACTCTATCGATTATGTCACGACTATTAACTAAACTAAGGTTGAAACTAACTAAAACCTAAACCTAAGAATTAAATCTAAGACAAGAATAAAAACAAGCAGAAAATAAGAAAACAGAAAGACGGACGAGCGTTCACTAAAGTGAACGAGCGTCTGGAAACTAAATCTAATGGACGAGCGTCTGCTATTGCGGACGAGCGTCTGATTATGAACTGAAGCAGAAAAGTGCAGGAAAACAGCAGGAAACTAGGGTTTATAAAACTAGAACTTAAACTAAACTTAATCTAAACGATTTGATTAATAAACAATTAAAGGAAAACACAGCAAGGCAACGAATCCACCCATCAACCAACAACCCCCAACTAGATGGTGATCTAAGATGTAGTTTTTAGTAGTAATCTATTCACGAATTCAATTAAATTTCTTCAACCAAATTCTAGGGTTCCGTTTATTTTTTCAAACAAACTAAACATGCAATCAAAACGAAATCACAAGGTTGTTTCCAAACTCTTACTCAACTAATCATGCATAATCTCTTAAAACACAATTAGATGCATTACTTTGAACGAAAGAGAACTCAAATAAACAAACTTTCATAAATTTATTCAAGCATAAATTAAACATAGATCGTTTCATCAAATCTTAATTCAATAAAACTTAAGCAATACAAAACAGATCCAAAGTAATGAAAAACTATGAAATAAACTCACTAAACTTAAGCATCGAATTCTCTAGTTGGTTTTGTTGTTGATAGGCTTCCTCCGTCGACTCACTGCAAGGTTTCTAGCCAACAATCATGTTGAATATGATTGTTGGTTGGGAGATTTGCATCTCTGTGAAATTAGGGTTCTCTGGCCGCAGCTTTTGGTGAATTTGCGATCTCAATGTTGCGTAAAAAAGTATGTTCTTAGGGTTGGGGCCGCCGCTTTGTATTTATAGAGCTCTAAGTCGGTTAGCCTTAGGTCGGCGGCGGACGCTCGTTCGCTTATATGGACGCCCGTTCAAGATGCCTTAGACGCTATCAAGACGCTCGTCCGATTCCGTCCAAACTCTCTGTTCAACTTTTCTTCTCTAGACGCTCGTCCGAATTACAAGACGCCCGTCCATATTGGACGTTGCATGGACGCTCGTATGGATTGATGCAGAACGGATTCCTTGATATTTCCATCTTTATCTTGATTGATTTCTTTCCTTATCTCTTCAATTTTCCCATATCTTTGATTGATCATCTCGAAATTAAGTCTCCTAAAAGATAAATGAACATTGCAAAATGTAATGAAATCCAAATAATCATAATTAAATCAATTAAACACTTAAAATAACCAATTTTGCAAATAACCATATTAAAATGACATTTACCTAATAATTACACTTAAACCCTTAATTCTCATGTAAATTACGCAAATGTGGGGAAAATAATAATGAAATAAACCCTTAATAATCATATAAATATGGCCTTAACAGTGGTCCAACACTTCTCGTTGGCTCTATTCTAGAATGAGTGAGTAGTCTGTATTATCACAGATATGGAATCAATTCCTTCCCTCAGGAAGTAGACAGACAGTTCCCTTATTTGTTAACCCTAGAAACTAATCGATCGGCCAAGTTCATATTATATTGGATATGAACTAATTGATCACTAGGGGGTTAATGGTAAATAAGGATAATATGTTTCGAGAAGGGTTTACGGAAATATCCCGAATCGAAGTGAACAGTTTATGGCAGATTTATCCGTATGTAATGATTATATCAGTGGACGCTTTCGACTCATAAATTGAGTGTAGGTTATCTATATTCGATAGAGTTCAGTTTCGGGTTTATGGTGGTGTAATCCCGGAATTAATAGGTTGGATATAATTATTCTGTCTGATGAATAATTTTATTTAATTTATTGTAGCTACTGAATATAGGTCCATGGTCCCCGACGTGGCTCCCAATATAGCATATAGGTTTTCTCGTCGCTTCACCTCAATTATAATTAAATAGTTGGATTGGACTATTTAATTGATATGTGGATTAATTTTTTAGTTGGACTAGATAATTAAATACATGGAAAAGAAATTTTTCGTGGACTCGGCCCAAGATGATAAAAAATGCGTAAAGCCCTTTTGTCCTAGGGTTTGGGGCGCATGTTTTATCTATTATTTGTTGAGGAATTAGTTTTCTTAATAAATAATAAGACATGTGATTAAATTATTTATGTGTTAAATAATTTAAGGAAAATAATATCTCTTATATATCCTTATTTATTTTGGAATATACTAGATATATCTTTTTAGGAAAAAGATTATTTCAATTGATTTTGTATTAATTAAATAAATCCTTGGAGGACAATGATTACTCTCCTATATAAAGAGAGTTCTCCCAAGACTTTTAGACATCACATCAACACGCCATATTGGAAGAAAATAGCTTAGAATTTTTGGCTATCTTTCTTCGGGTTTCGAGTTGGAATAATCTTCGGGATTATTCCGGTAGCATATCAAGGAGGTCCGGCGGCGGGAAACACCATCCACCTGGTGTTGATGGGAGACACACGTTGGAAGGTTGTGGCTTCTCAATACTCGTGTTCTTGGAGATCTATCGTTCTTGGAGTTAAGCACCATAAAAAGGTAGGCTCCTAAACCCCTTTGTAGTTAGATCTTTAATTTATGTTCTTTGTTTCGTTTAGATCTAGATCTGATGCATTCCGCTGCGTAATCAGGTCAATCTACGATTGGTCCGACGATATTACATCTAACAATATGTTATCTAAGGGTTGAGGTCATACCAAGGTTCTTAGTTACGGGTTAGCTAAGGGTCGCGATGCTCATCTTATTGGTGCCTTCAGTCAAGTCCTCGGGCATTTTTGGATCTGATTCGATCATGAACCACATCATTACCCCCTTTGCATCTACCCCACCTATCCAAACTCGACCTATTTCTGTTGTTGAGGTCCACGGAACGACGAGCTCCGTTAATGTTGATGCTCGCCAAAAGAGAGATAGGGCTATCGTCAGTATCCAAGTTTTGGGGGTCGTCCCCAAGTGTTGCTCGAGTTTCTGAGGTCGCGGCCTCTAGAATCCATGCCGAAAATGAGGCTGATCTGAGAGCCTCAAATAAGTAGATGCAAAAGACCTTCGGTGGGGTGAGCTCTTCTGCTGCTGTTGTGGGTACCGCTAATGCCCCAAAGTCATCCTCTTCTAAGAGAAGGTCTTCTGGTTGATCTTAGGGATCTGTCTCTGGAGGAAGCTTGAAACGAGCTGGTGAGGGAGCTTCGGGCAGCGAGTCCCATTTCTCTCAAGCTGACAAAGTGGCCACTAATTCATACCCACCCCCGGCTCTGTTTGGATGAGAAGACAGTTTCGTCATCCCAGAACTCTCAACGAGGGCGTCTTGGTTAGGGAATCGACAGGATGTGCCTTTGCTAAAAAACATGCCCTGCGCTCGGCCATACCCCACAAAATTGGCCGTTGGCGAGAGCATGGCCAACCGAGTGGCGATGTCTGACCAACTAGAAAGTTTCTTGGAGAAGCCCACTGATATCGTCGAAGTGACGGGAATCCTGGCTAGTCAAGTAAACTCTTGGCCCTTTCTTGTGTTGATTGCTTTCGAGCGACCTGCCTTGGTATCTTTGATGTTATCATGATTTGACTTCACCTGTTTCTTTTTTCAGATGGTGACGGCGGCTAAGCAATGCTCATGGCTTTGCAAAAAGGAGAAGGAGATCCGGCCGCGTCTGGGTTGAAGGTTAAAAAATCATTAAGCGAGCTTGAAGAGGCGCAGACCAAGGTCACCTATGCTGAGAGCCGTGCTAATAAAGTCAAACACGATGCCAAACTGGCCTAAATTGCAGCCGAGAAGGACCTTTGTAATGCAAGGTCCCTTACCGAGTAGAAGACCAAAAAGCTTAATGACATGATGATCCAACTGAACCAGGAGATGGCGAAGGCTCAAACTGCAACGGTTAAGGGGCAAGAGCAAGCTGCTGAGATGGCTGGCGAGCTGGCAGAGCTTAAGGCCCAAGGGCCAGATATGCAGAAGAATGCGAGCGAGTGAGCAAGCTGTCAAGGCATTTAAGAAGTCTGAAAAGTATAAGACTGTTGTTACTGAGAGGCAGAAAAGTACTTTGATCAAGGTTCCTACTATGAGGCCCGGTGTATGCTTAGGGACTTGGATGATCATGCTTTCTCATTAGAGCGGATTTCTGAATGAGCTACTTTTCGAATGTTTAGCCCGACTTTGAGAGATCTTCATGCACAGATTCCCTACACTGATGAGGAGATAGCTAGATTTCTGAAGAAACAGCTTGCTGGCGCAGATGCTTGGGTTCCGCCTGAGATAGAGTCGATTAATTTGTCAACTTTAGTGGCAGTGCATCTAAAGAAAAGGCATGTTGAGTTTCCCAGCCCACCGTGCTCTGAGGTGCAGGCTGGTGGTAGTTCGATCTCTCCGGTGGTTCTTCCCGAGTAGACGGCGGAGAGTGTCCAGATGCTGGAGGATATTCTCACCCAAACAAGTTGGCCCGTTGTCCGTTCTAATGATTTGACTGAAGATCCTTCTATAGGCCTTGGAAAATAATTTATTTGGATGTAATATTGATAACTCTTCTGCTCTCTTAACTTGATTATTCTGCTCTATAAAAACTTTGATTTTGGCCGTGCATTTTGGCCGTTTTATTGATCTTTCTGCCTTATTTGATCTTGCTTTATCGTTTTGCCTTGAAATTTTCTGAATTTTTGAGCTCTCTATTCTGTTTTCGCATTGAGTTGTTTTGTTTGGTATAATGTGGCCCCCTTGTTTATGATAAGGTCGCAAGCGCATAAAGCGCGCTTGTCGGAAACAAAAGCTGGTCCTTGTTTATACGACCAAGTTTGTAGACGCATTCCTGAAATGTGTCTAGTAGATAGAGTATAATCTTGGTTATCTTGTTTGAGTGACTTGTTTGATGGTCGGGTTGCCCAGCATAACCTAAGTCTTCCTGGCCACTTTGTTTTCCACATTCCGCCATCGGTTGCTCGGGCTTAGGGTGGCCGAGTTTGATGGGGGTTGAGCTGTTTTCTCGTTCTTCGACCGAAGGGTAGTGAGGTGGAAATCCAAGTCGTCTTGTATACTTAGTGTAAAAAACGACCAAAGCGTAGCGAGGTAGAAAACCAAGTCATCCTGCGTACTTCGTGTAAAAAATGAACGAAGCGTAGCGAGGTAGAAATCCAAGTCGTCCCGCGTACTTCTTGTATAAAATGACCCAAGTGTAGAGAGTTAGAAAACAAAGTCATTCCGCGTACTTCATGTAGAAAACGATTGAAGCGTAGCGAGGTAAAAAACCAAGTCGTCCCGTGTACTTCGTGTAAAAACTGACCAAACCTTAGCGAGGTAGAAATCCAAGTCGTCCCGCGTACTTCATGTAAAAAACGACTGAAGTGTAGCTAGGTAGGAATCCAAGTCATCCCGCGTACATCGTGTTAAAGACGACCGAAGCATAGCGAGGTAGAAAACTAAGTCGTCCCGCGCACTTCTTATAAAAAAAATGACCAAAGCGTAGCGAGGTAGAAGGCCAAGTCGTCCCATGTACTTCGTGTTAGAAAAGGCCGAAGAGTAGCGGGGTTCACAATGAGAAGTAATGAAATGGAAAAACATTGAAATCCCTTAGATAATAACTAAAAAAATTTAAGCTCGTCTCGTCTTATGTTTTGCGAGGTGGAGCGTTACAATGTAAATCATAAAAAATGCAATTGCTCACGAGGGAGTGTATGCCATGGCCCCAAATGTTCAAGCGTATTTAGGGGATCTCTCTGCCTAGAGGGCAGGCCTGGAGATCGCCTAGTGGGGCGTTATTGTTGTGCCCTCGTTTTGGTAAGTTTGATTAATTTTCATAATCACCTTTATCATGTGTTAAATCATTCTCTATCTCGTGTACTAACACTTTTATCGAGTATTTTTGCAGGTACACTAAACACATCATAGATGATTAAATTTTGGCTCTATGATATGATGTGTTATAATATTGCAAATCTGTGATAAAAAAAATGAATTCACTACATGTGATAGCAACTTTATGTTGTACACATTAAGTGACTTTTATCTTATCACTTATATGGCAATATTAAATTTAATTTGATCATTTATGCAAACATATTATATATGTTATGGCATATTTGTATTAGATTATTTTTGGGCTAAATATTCTAAGTGCCTGATTATTTGTGATGGCTCCTCCCTTTTTGTATTATCACTCGGCCCTTTCTCCAATTTATTTATTTTGGCCCAGCTAGCCCAATACCTTTCCTTAACCTAATTCCATAATAAAAATCTGATACCCTATTTTTTTTGTCAAACTTGCCGCCCCCACTAGCTGTCCTAGAAACCTCCATTTTCCTTGAAACCTCCGTCTGTTTAATTACCACCACATAACTCTCTCCCTCTTTCCATTACAAGTCCTTATCAGTTACTCTCCCCAATACCCCCACCATCTTCCAACGTCTCTTCTTCTCTTCTTTAGAAATTCTTTCTTTATCTTTTTATTTTCCAGAAAAGTGTTCTACCTATTTCCATATAACTTATCTGCTATCTTTTCTCTATTGCAGTACTCTGAATCATCTCTTCTCTTATGGAAATCACATACACTCTCTTTCTGTTCTTACAGAAAAACTCATCTTTTTCTATACAAATCTCGTCTCACTGCTCTTGCTACAACGAGGAGCTTTTTGGCTCCAATGACCACTGACATGTCTGTGATGGCAATGCAACCCTGGCTCCTATTTTTGGTAGATCTGAGGATGGCTAAGCAACGCAGGTATGAAAATAGGCATCTTTGATGCTACACCTGCTGAGACCATTAAAGGTGGACTCCACCGAGGTCAATGATGCCCAAAAAAAATTACCCTTATCACCTCTTCTTAATGAGGTTGTGATAAAAGGCTGAATCTTGTATTTATTTTTCCTTTTAATGAACCGGCATGCCAAAAAAAAAAAATAAGTCTTTTTGTCATTTCTTTTTGTTACAAGTCTCTGTCTGAATATTTTCCTTTTTCGTTCTTTTTCTGATTTTTTTTTGCATGTCAATAATCTGTCTCAAAAAAAATGATCTTTTCTGGTATGTAGTCTCTTCTAGAGTCCGGCTCGTTTTTAGTATTAAAAAAAAAAAAAGGTGTGTCAATCTCTCTGTTTAAATTGTATGATAAAAATATATGTTTGTGTTCTTTCTGTGTCTTTTTTTTAATCTAAATGCATGCTCTAATAATCAAACCTGCTTTTCGCATGTTTTAAAGGTCAAGTTTTTGTTAATGACAAAATATTTTCTATTCTAATTGAATTCTCGTGGTCTGTGTGCAATATGAAACTCTAGTCCATCTCTTTTTGTTTTTAATTAAAAGTCAAAGTCTATTGCACATCTCTGTTTTAGTTGGTCTTTGTTGTTTTGTTTCTTCTAAAGCTGTACCTTTTTGTGTCTTCACTTTCACACACTGCACTATATTTTCAGTCTCTCTCTCTATCTTAGCCGTTACATTTGTCCTATTATTTTGACTTGTCAATTTGAACTATTTCACCTCTTGAAATCTACTAATCTCTCTGTTAAGTGTGCAGTATATATATACATGTCCAGCCACTGCAAAACCAGCGAGAGAAAACAAGCAAGAAAGAAAGCAAAAATGCACTAAAGTCATTTGGTCAAAAAAAAATCCCTCATACCAACTCGGTTTCTCTCAAGTCCAGTCAAAGGCTTTAAGGAGCTCTCTATCTCCTTAAGTTTGAAGAGTAGATTAGGAGTTGTTTAGTGAGTGTTTTGAATTTGATTTTTGAGTGTCTTTTGTGAGGTATCAAATATGTTGTGAGAATAGTGATTGTACTCTTACACTTGAGTGTTAAACTTGTATAAGTGAGGAAGAGAGTGCTTTACTTTTCTCGCATTACGGTTTGGAGTTCATCAAGTCAAGGAAGGAGCTTGGTGGTTCGACACACACAGCTTTGTGTGTTGAGTAGAGTGCTTTGAAGGACGTGCTTGGAGGGCTCCGGTCCGCACTTCTCTTTGCCATCCGAGTTGTAGGCTCCGGTGGGGTAATCTTTTGTATCTTGTTTGTAATCCGTGAGATTTATAGTATAGCTTTAGTGTTATACTTGAATCTTGACCTCAAGTGTTCTTTCTAAGCTTGGCTTGGATTCAAAACTTGGTTGATTCAAGTAAAACATTCTTGATTGATTGTTTTTTGCTTGGATTGTTTTTGTTTTGCAACACCTTAGGACTTGCATGCTAGTTAAATAACTAAAACCTGCTAAGTGTTCTCACACCTACATAACACAAAACTTAGGTAATATCTTGCATGCTAGTTACAACCTAACCTATTTAAAACAAGTTTGTTTGTAATCCCTGTTAGGTGCAACTTAGATCACTTAGATAACTAGGATAACTTAGTTTTTCTTTTAAATCAGATAGTCTTCTGCCTATTTAATTAACTAAAAACTAGGTTGAAACTCTGAAATTATCTTAAGTCGAAAAAGTAGTCATAATCCGGTAATTACTCTATTCACCCCCACCCCTCTCTAGAGTAATTTAGTGCGCGGTACGATCCAACAATTGGTATCGGAGCAAGGTCACTAGTTGTCTTGCTTTTGTGTTGTTTTGTTGTGATCTGAATTTGCTATCTATGCTATTTGAGCTATCTGTGTAGTATCTGCTATAGATTTGTTGTGTGTTTTCTGTTTGTTGATTTTCTGTGTTTGTTGCTTGTTGCTATCCTGCTTGTTAGTATGACTATTATAAGGTTCTTCACTTTGACCTTAATATTCTGAACTTAAAATCAGTCACTAACTCAGATAATAATCTGCCTGCAACATACTTAGGTGCACACACCACTCATTACACTTCTTTGACTATACACACAATCCACTTCTTGTCTTTGTGTCACGATTTATTAAGGTTCATCTAAAACTGCATTGTAATCATTGTAGTTGTTAGGAGATCTTGCATTGTATCACTACATTAGTATCTTAGTGCATCTCTCGCATTGTAATCGCATTTCATTCATCATCCAAAAAAAAAAATCATAACATTTGTTAGCATGGCTTCTTCCACCGAATTTGCCCTGAGAGAGAGGTATGTCAAGCACTAGACCACCCTTCTTTGATGGTACAAATTACGGTCGTTGGAAACGTGCTATGAGACTTCATTTGGAGTCCATCGACCTCCATCTGTGGTTCTGCATTGAGGATGGTCCTTACATTCCAATGAAAACCATTAAGACTGATGGCATTGAGACTGAGGTTGTTAAGGAAAGAAAGGACTATATACAAGAAGATATGAGACTTCTTGCACTGCAATCCAAAGCAATGTCCATTTTTTTCTGGTGCACTCAGTCCATCTGAATGTGACTATGTAGCTTCATGCAACAGCGCTAAAGAAATGTGGGATAGTCTTGCATGAGGTATGAAGGTACTACTCAGGTTCAAGTCTAGATTGAGTAGGCTCATGTATGAATATGAATCATTCCAGATGAACCCTAACGAATCAATCAATGACATGGACTCAAGATTTACCGGGATTGTCAATCAACTTAAGTCACTAGGTGAACACATCACAAATGAAAAACTCGTCGAGAGAATATTAAGGTGTTTGCCATCGAGTGGGATCCTAAGACCACGCCATTGAGAGGCAAAGACCTTGATATTCTCCGTAAAGAGGAATTAATTGGTTCCTACTTGTCCACGAGGCTCAAATGAATTCTCGTAAACATCTTATGGACCGTTCATGGAATGAAGCCTTTCAAGCTGAAGTTCCTAGAGTCGAACCTGAGACTGACTTGAGTGAAAGCAAAGATGACGATGAGGAGATTGCACTTCTGGTTCGAAAGTTCAAGAAATTTTTGAAACAGAAGAAGGGAGCAACTTGTCGGCATTCAGCTCCTCAAGTGGTTAATAAAAATGAATCCTCTTCATAAATGCTATAACTGTAATCAGAAAGGTCATTTTAAAGCTACCTGTCCTCATCCTAAGAAAGTTAGATCCGGAAATATAGCACTGCCTAAACATAATTCAGGTCAAAAGTAAAAGGGCCTTGTTGCTTGGGACGACAGCTCTGAAGCTGAGTCTGATCAAGGCTCAGTTAAGAGTGAACATGCCAATGTTTGCATATCCAAGGACAATCTGTGTCTGATGGCTCATTCGACCACGAGTATGACACAGAGGTAGAAAATGACTCTCCCACCAAAAATGTTTTGTATGGTCTGTCTGAAGTTTTAGCTGCACGCACCTTGCATTTAAAATCTGAAATCAATGATCTAAAACAGGAAGTAGAAGAAAAGGATAAGCTTATATGCTCTCTCTTGAATACTATTGCTGAGTTGGAGTCTAGGGCGTAAAACTTGCTCAAGGAGAATCGTCCTTGAAAGATGAGAAGCTTAAGCTCACACGACCATTCAAAGGTTTGAAATAGCTCTAAACAAACTTGATGAGCGCTCTCTCTTCTCTCAAAGACCCAAAGGACAAGAGGGGCCTTGGCTTTCAGTCTTCTTCGGAGGATATTCCAGCCAAACCCTCAGTCTTTGTCTCCAGTGGTAAAGAGAAAGTTTATGAGCCTAGACCCATTACTGCTGAGAAAGCATCTAACATTGCCTCTTCCTCCACTTCTAAGAAATCACCTATGTACGCTCCATCTACACCTGCACACACTACACAGCGTACTGATTACACTAGAACTCATTTTGATTATGCTGCATCATCAAGGATGTCTCATGTATTCCAGTATGACAGAAGGGCTGCTAGGAACACCACTCCTAGAGGTCCTAATTTTCAGACTGGATATGCTGCACCTTATTCTGCATCTCAGCATCCACCTTATGCATTTCAGCATCCACCTATATCCGCATCCATCTAGATTCATGCTAGATTCCATGATTACTATGGGTACACATGGCACCCAACTACACTGTTCTATGCGTCCACGCATGGCCCCATTCATACATGGTTCCATGAGAACAACCGTTTTGGTCAAGGTTATCCTTATCCACATCCTCTTTATTTTGGCTTACTTGGACCACTCCCAGGACCAAGCAGTGATGCTTTTGGTAGTACTTTTGGCTCTAATGACTTTCCTAAAATGCCTAAAATGAAGAAGGTTTGGGTACCAAAGGGTACCTTACCTAAATGAGTCTAACCCAATTAGGACCCAAAGACTTTGAGGTACCTCAGCTTCCATTATTGGTTGTAGGTGTGCCTTAAGTCTAAGGGAATGGACAGTAGCACCAAATGGTGTTTGGATAGCGACTGTTCTAGGCATATGACCGGTAACAAAGACCTTTTCATCTCATATACTGCCAAAACATCTGGTGGGACGGTAACCTTTGGTGATAGTCGTAAAGAAAGATCCTTGGACAAGGATCAGTCGGTAATCCTAAAACCTTAGTCATCAATAACGTGCTTTACGTCAGTGACCTGAAATATAACTTAATTAGCATATCACAACTCTGCGATGCAGGAATGCGTATTATGTTTAATGAATCTGTTTGTGAGATAAGGAACAATCGTGGTGAGCTTGTGCTGTCCGGTCCTAGAGAAGATAATATCTATAAGATCGAACTGGACAAGCTCACAGATTTCTCTATAACTTGTCTCGTGTCACAAAGACGATAACATCAACCCGTGGCATAGACGGTTAGGTCATGTCGGTATCACCACCATCCAAAAGCGTGCAAACGAGAATTTGGTACGTGGCTTACCACAACTGGACTTAAATGGGTTTGAAACTTGTGAGCCTTGTATCAAAGGAAAACAAACTAGAACCTCATTCAAGTCTAAGCATGACATTACCTCTTCTCGGATTCTTGAACTAATGCATGTAGATTTATTTGGCCCTATTCGAACTAAAAGCTTGGGTGGTAAGTTTTATGTACTTGTTGTAGTAGATGATTATTCTCGTTATACATGGGTTTTGTTTTTGACTCATAAGAGTGATAGTGCTTCGGCATTTGAAGTTCTTGTGAAGCAATTACAAAACACTTATGATATAACGGTTGTAACCGTTAGGAGTGATAGAGGAGGAGAATTTTCCAATACTCCACTTTTTCACTTTTGTGAACAGTCGGGTATGAATTCTTAGCCCCTAGAGCTCCACAACAAAATGGCGTAGTGGAACGCAAAAATAGTACCATCCAAGAATGTGCTCGAACAATGCTAAATGAATTAACCTACCTCGTTTCTTATGGGCTGAAGCTGTATCTAGTGCGCGCATGCTATATAATTAATCGTTTAACTATTCGTAGGAAACTGCACAAAACCCCATATGAGTTGTTGAGAGGCCGACCTCCAAAAGTTAGTTATTTTCATGTTTTTGGATGTAAATGCCATGTTCTCAATGACAAAGATAACTTGGATAAGTTTGCATCTAAGTCTATAAAGTGTATTTTCGTGGGATATTCAGAAAACTCTAAGACATCTAGATGCTACGACCCAAGTAATCGGCGTATTATTGAGTCCATCCATGTCACCTTTCTTGAATCTACTTCCATGACTAATCCTGTTTTTGAGAATGCTGAATCATTAGAATATGACTTGGAAAATATGCAAATGGATGATGAATCTGATCTATTGCCTGCTGCAATGAATGACTATTCTGATCCAGCCCCCTCTACTCAATTTTTAGCTCCCCCGGAATTAAATTCTGGTCAAACAGTCCAAAACCTTGCTCCAATAGTCCAAATACAGCAAGATCAGCTTGAATTGTATAATGTTGAAAATGATGACATGCAAACAACTTCATCTAATAGACGATGGGATCGCTGCCATTCACAAGATCTTGTAATTGGTGATCTTAATGCTGGAGTAAGCACCCGTAGGTCCACTCTTCACCCTTCACTTTCATCATTGCACGCCTTAGTGTCAGAAATAGAACCTAAAAACATTAAAAATGCATTACTTGAGACTGACTGGATATCGGCTATGCAAGACGAGTTACACCAATTTGAGCGTAATAATGTTTGGGAACTTGTTCCCTTACCTAAAAACAAGTCTACCGTAGGAACCCGGTGGGTCTTTAGAAATAAGCTTGATGAAAATGGTAAAATAACTCGGAACAAAGCTAGGATCGGTGGCTCAAGGGTATTGCCAAGAGGAAGGCATTGACTACGATGAGACCTTTGCACCGATTGCTAGATTAGAGGCTATTCGTCTCTTAATTGCCTTTGCATCAGCCTATAATATAAAATTGTTTCAAATGGATGTAAAGAGTGCGTTTTTGAATGGGTACATTAAGGAAGAAGTGTATGTTCGACAACCTCCCGGTTTTGAGGATCCACTTCATCCGAACCATGTTTACCATCTCAAGAAAGCACTCTACGGTTTGAAACAAGCCCCTCGAGCTTGGTACGACAGACTTTCTTCCACTCTTACCTCAAATGGATTTTCTCGTGGGCATATAGATAACACTCTTTTCTATAAGTCAATCGGGTCCGATGTTCTTTTAGCGTAAGTGTATGTCGATGACATTGTTTTTGGCTCTACTAATGAATCACTTTGTGCAGAATTTCAATCACTCATGGCCTCACCGTTTGAAATGTCGGCTATGGGAGAGCTCACCTTCTTCCTTGGTTTACAAGTCAAACAAACACCCGATGGCACTCACATTAGTCAAACGAAATATGTTAATGACATGCTCAAAAAGTTCAAGTTTGAAAATCTAAAACCGGCTACAACTCCTATGAGTTCGTCAGTCGAACTTGAGCTTGATAAGAATGGTCAACCTTTTGACTCTCACATCTACCGTAGCATGATAAGTTCATTACTTTATCTCACCGCATCTAGACCCGACATCATGTTTTCTATTTGCATGTGTGCACGTTATCAAGCTAATCCTAAGATATCTCATTATAATGCGGTAAAACATATTTTATTATTTTTAGATATCTTAGACACACACCCACACTCGGTCTCTGGTACTCTAAGGCCTCCACTTTCACACTACTTGCTTTTAGTGACGCCGACTATGGTGGTTGTAGGATCGATAGAAAGAGCACGAGTGGAACGTGCCAATTCTTAGGTGATAGACTCATTTCTTGGTATTCTAAGAAACAACCTAGTGTTGCTCTTAGTGCTACCGATGCCGAGTATATCTCACTAAGTAATTGTTGTGCCCAAATTCTATGGATCAAACAACAACTTTTAGATTTTGGTGTTACCTTCTTCTTCCGTGCCGCCTATTGTGATAGTACCGGTGCCATAGACTTGTCACGAAACCCCGTCTTACACTCCCGGGCTAAGCACATAGATATTCGGTATCATTTTATACGTGACCACGTGCAAAATGGTACTATTTCTATTGAGTTTGCCTACGAACCAACAAGTTGCGGATATTTTCACTAAGCCGCTCCCTCAAGCGCTTTTTGAAAAATTTCGTAGTGATCTACATATGATTCCTTCCTAATTTTTACTCTTTTGCTTAAGTTTTCAAACTAAGGGGGAGAAGTCATATGTAGGGGGAGTATAGATTTAGGGGGAGTTTTTCAAAGTTTAATGGTATTTTGAAAATTAATCAAAAGGGGGAGAATTGTTGTGCCCTCGTTTTGGTAAGTTTGATTAATTTTCATAATCACCTTTATTATGTGTTAATTATATTTATCTCGTGTACTACCACTTTTATCGAGTATTTTTGCAGGTACACTAAACACATCATATATGATTAAATCTTGGCTCTATGATATGATGTGTTATAATATTGCAAATTTGTGATAAAAATTTAATTCACTACATGTGATAGCAACTTTATGTTGTACACATTAAGTGATTTTTATCTTATCACTTATATGGCAATATTAAATTTAATTTGATCATTTATGCAAACATATTATATATGTTATGGCATATTTGTATTAGATTATTTTTGGGCTAAATATTCTAAGTGCCTGATTATTTGTGATGGCTCCTCCCTTTTTGTATTATCACTCGGCCCTTTCTCCAATTTATTTATTTTGGCCCAGCTAGCCCAATACCTTTCCTTAACCTAATTCCATAATAAAAATCTGATACCCTATTTTTTTGTCAAACTTGCCGCCCCCACTAGCTGTCCTAGAAACCTCCATTTTCCTTGAAACCTCCGTCTGTTTAATTACCACCACATAACTCTCTCCCTCTTTCCATTACAAGTCCTTATCATTTACTCTCCCCAATACCCCCACCATCTTCCAACGTCTCTTCTTCTCTTCTTTAGAAATTCTTTCTTTATCTTTTTATTTTCCAGAAAAGTGTTCTACCTATTTCCATATAACTTATCTGCTATCTTTTCTCTATTAAAAGTACTCTGAATCATCTCTTCTCTTATGGAAATCGGTAATACACTCTCTTTCTGTTCTTACAGAAAAACTCATCTTTTTCTATACAAATCTCGTCTCACTGCTCTTGCTACAACGAGGAGCTTTTTGGCTCCAATGACCACCGACATGTCCGTGATGGCAATGCAACCCTGGCTCCTATTTTTGGTAGATTGAGGATGGCTAAGCAACGCAGGTATGAAAATAGGCATCTTTGATGCTACACCCGCCGAGACCATTAAAGGTGGACTCCACCGAGGTCAATGATGCCCAAAAAAAATTACCCTTATCACCTCTTCTTAATGAGGTTGTGATAAAAGGCTGAATCTTGTATTTATTTTTCCTTTTAATGAACCGGCATGCCAAAAAAAAAAAATAAGTCTTTTTGTCATTTCTTTTTGTTACAAGTCTCTGTCTGAATATTTTCCTTTTTCGTTCTTTTTCTGATTTTTTTTTGCATGTCAATAATCTGTCTCAAAAAAAATGATCTTTTCTGGTATGTAGTCTCTTCTAGAGTCCGGCTCGTTTTTAGTATAAAAAAAAAAAAAAGGTGTGTCAATCTCTCTGTTTAAATTGTATGATAAAAATATATGTTTGTGTTCTTTCTGTGTCTTTTTTTTAATCTAAATGCATGCTCTAATAATCAAACCTGCTTTTCGCATGTTTTAAAGGTCAAGTTTTTGTTAATGACAAAATATTTTCTATTCTAATTGTAATTCTCGTGGTCTGTGTGCAATATGAAACTCTAGTCCATCTCTTTTTGTTTTTAATTAAAAGTCAAAGTCTATTGCACATCTCTGTTTTAGTTGGTCTTTGTTGTTTTGTTTCTTCTAAAGCTGTACCTTTTTGTGTCTTCACTTTCACACACTGCACTATATTTTCAGTCTCTCTCTCTATCTTAGCCGTTACATTTGTCCTATTATTTTGACTTGTCAATTTGAACTATTTCACCTCTTGAAATCTACTAATCTCTCTGTTAAGTGTGCAGTATATATATACATGTCCAGCCACTGCAAAACCAGCGAGAGAAAACAAGCAAGAAAGAAAGCAAAAAGGCACTAAAGTCATTTGGTCAAAAAAAAATCCCTCATACCCAACTCAGTTTATCTCAAGTCCAGTCAAGGCTTTAAGGAGCTCTCTATCTCCTTAAGTCTGAAGAGTAGATTAGGAGTTGTTTAGTGAGTGTTTTGAATTTGATTTTTGAGTGTCTTTTGTGAGGTATCAAACTTGTTGTGAGAATAGTGATTGTACTCTTACACTTGAGTGTTAAACTTGTATAAGTGAGGAAGAGAGTGCTTTACTTTTCTGCATTGCGGTTTGGAGTTCATCAAGTCAAGGAAGGAGCTTGGTGGGTCGACACACACAGCTTTGTGTGTTGAGTAGAGTGCTGAAGGACTGTGCTTGGAGGGCTCCGGTCTGCACTTCTCTTTGCCATCCGAGCTGTAGGCTCCGGTGGGGTAATTTTTGTATCTTCTTTGTAATCCTTGAGATTTATAGTATAGCTTTAGTGTTATACTTGAATCTTGACCTCAAGTGTTCTTTCTAAGCTTGGCTTGGATTCAACACTTGGTTGATTCAAGTAAAACATTCTTGATTGATTGTTTTGCTTGGATTGTTTTTGTTTTGTTTATAACACCTTATGACCTGCATGCTAGTTAAGTAACTAAAACCTGCTAAGTGTTCTCTCACCTACATAACACAACACTTAGGTAATATCTTGCATGCTAGTTACAACCTAACCTATTTTAAAACAAGTTTGTTTGTAATCCTGTTAGGTGCAACTTAGATCACTTAGATAACTAGGATAACTTAGTTTTTCTTTTAATTAGATAGTCTTCCGCCTATTTAATTAACTAAAAACTAGGTTGAAACTCCGAAATTATCTTAAGCCGAAAAAGTAGTCATAATCCGGTAATTACTCTATTCACCCCCCCTCTAGAGTAATTTAGTGCGCGTTACGATCCAACAGTTATTTCCCTCCGCTTTGTACCAGACAAGAATTCCTTAGGCGACCAGCTTTTCGATTTCACACTTTAGTAGGCTACAGGAGTTTGTGTCGTGGCCATGATCACTGTGATACTCGAAATATTTAGTCATTTCGCGTTTCTTTGATGATCATTTCTCATAGGGCGAGGGTGAAGGAGGCCGTCTTTAACCTTGTGCATGATTTCCTCGATAGGGGCAATTAGCATGGTGAACTGATCTTCTATGAATTTATCAGGTCGCTTGATATCCCTGTTGCGGCATGGACCCTCTTTCGCTACGCTGGAATCAGTTTTTTCCCTTCGCTTAGATATCGGACACGAAACAACTTCAGAGGCAGTGAATTTTCTGGCCGAGGGGAGCATTGCTGCAGGTTCTCGGGCTATCTGAGGGCGAATTCGGTCTTAAGCGGGCCTGTAGCTAGGCTGCTCTAGAAACTGATCAGGACCATAGTGTTTGTGAGACCTCTAGTCAGATCATAAATCATGATAAACATATCATAATAACTCCGTGTCGATTAACTGGCCCCCTGCCGGATTTCATAGAGGCCGTCTAGGGTTTTCTTGGCTGTCCCGCCGACTTGAATTTGGCCACGAACTTGGTCTAGAGCTCGTTCCAAGAAGATATTGACTTTTAAGGACAGGTTTCTGATCCTTGTCGTTGTTTTGTCCTGCATGGCGTCGAAAAATGCGATGCACCATACAGCTTAGCTCTTGGTGGCTATGGTGGCTTTGCTGTGGAAAGTCGAGAGTCAGTCATAGGGACAGGTCAGCCATGTATAGCTTTGGAATTTGGGATAATGGATCCCTTCAGGAGCTTCTTGCAAAAGCTCGTCTTTCAGGACGCTTGTTCCCCAAGTGGGGGCTCTTTTAACTGCCGAGTTTATCTTTTTGGATCTTGTCGACCTGCTTTCTGAGTTTAGCGACCTCGTCAAGGAGTGAGGTCGGCGTCGAGTGTCGGTATATGTTTTGAGATCCCCTAGGTGATGATGGGATTCTGCCATTTGTTCTCCCAATCTTGCCCTTACATTTCGGGAGGCGGACTGAACCTCAACGTTTTTTCTCGTGTCGGATGGGAAGCTTGTCCAGGTCTGAGGCGGTCTAAGGCTGATCTTCATTCTGGAGCCCGTTCTGATGCTGTGTAGACACTTCGTTCCCTACCAAAGCGATGAGAAGACATGTCTTGTGATGGAGCTGGAGGAGATGCCCTTTCGTCGTCGGCTGGCGATAACGGGGGAGTAAAGCCACCGATCGGGAGGGGCTGCCTTCCCAATGCCAATAACTCTTGTTTCACTTGGCTGACCCTTTGAACATATCTAGCGTATTCAAACAGGGCCTTAGTGTAGAGCTTGTTATACGATATCTCGATGGGATGTCAAGGAGGTGGGCGAGCCGGGATCAAACTTAGTAATTAAAGTCAAGGATATGGGATCAGAATTTAGGGAAGTCTGTGATGACCTAGACTGATCACATATACCTTGTGTAGAAGGTCTAAGTTCTATATAAGTTAAATGGTGATTGGAACTTGGTTATGTTAAAATGATGTACTCTAACTTCATTATAAAAATTTAGATGAGAAGCAGTCAACTGAAGTGTTTATCAAAACACAGCAGACTAAAAGTCAGCTGACAATCAGGGACATCAGCAGACTTACATATAAAATATCTGCTGATGTAAAATTCGAATTAATCCAAGTTTTTCTGGAAGATTACATGGATAAGGATAAACTACAAGCCTTGGATTATTTAATCAATCAATGGTCAAGATGATAGAGACGTTGTAAGGAACTCAGAGCCATATCAAATGAAAATAAACCATTGGTTGACAGTCTGGACTATCAGAAGGATAATAACAGTGTCAAAAGGTACAACAGAGGTATTTTCAGGAATATTCAATAAAATCCTGTAACGGTTATCATTCAAATTCAAATTCAAATCACAGGATCTCCTCTGTGATAATATCATCTGACAAGCACAACATAATTGTTGAATGTGCTTTCTCCTCCAGACTGGCTCTCTCAGCAACACTTCCTTCTGTTGATTTAGACAAAGGACCCTATAAATAGAGGACTCCTGATTCAGATTGCAACAGACACAATAGCAAGAATTAATAGAAAGGAACTATGTTTTTGAGCAAGAATTTGTGCAATCTAACCCTGCTGATACATAGAGCTTTAATCTACTGATCAAGTTTTCTTCAAGTGTTTCCTACTAATCAATACTTATCCAGTTTACACACTTGAAGAACCTAGGCTGCTGATTCATTCATCCTGATCAGAAGTCTACTGAAAGCAGAATCATTTTCTTGATTCAACCCTTCTTTTACAAGAAGCTTACTAAAGACAGAAAAGCACTTAGGTGTCAAGGACTGTTGTTTGTGTGGTGGAGCTGGTGAAGAGGCAATCCTACCCTTCAAGGACCAGTGGAAGACTTAGGAGCAGCAATACCACATGTTTCTAGTTTTCAGTTTGTGAAGTCATAGTCATTGGTCAAGGACAAACAGTTTAGGGATTTTTGTAACTGCAACCTCAAAAGTCCCTAGTGAATTTCCTCCAACATCACAGGAGAAGAGTGGACTGACAGGATTACACCACCTGGAACCACTATAAACCTTGCCTACTTTACCTTACCGCATTTACTTTTGCAATTATTTTGTCTGCATGTTTATCACATCAAATCTACTGAACTAGCTACTGAATCACACCACCTGCACTACTGAGTATCTAATACTTGGTATCATATTTAATCAACAAGAAATAAGGCTTAATCTATTATATTCCGCTGCAACAAACTTTAGAACTTCAATAGTCAGCAGACTACTGACCTTGCTGAGTTTGTCAACTCTAAAAAATTTTAAGTGTTAAATTTATTCTCCCTCTAAACTTAACCAAAGACTTTTCAAGGGACCAATATTTTTAATTTATTTTTACTACTAAATGCTAATGTAAACTACGGATCTATATATTCAACTATATTCTACATAATATAAAAATAAAAATAAAAAACTATATTCTACATAGTCTATATAGAATTGATATATGTATTAAATGCAGTTATGGAAATCGGAGTCCTAGAAAGCCAGTTGGGTCATCGCCACCACAACCTCCCTCACCCCCTCCCCCCTCCCCTCTCCTCTCCTCCCCTCCCCTCCCCTCCCCTCCCTCTTGGTCCTCACTCGGTTGATTCCGAATCGGGGTTTTGGATGCAATTCGGATCTGGTCATCATTTCGAGTCGAAATGACATGGCTTTTATTAATAACTCTTAGGAATAGACGCTGGAATTGAGTAATTATAGTGGCGTGTTAAGGGTGATTTTATACGTTTTATAAGGATATGTTTTATATCAGTTTCCCCCATATGTGGATGTTTTTCATAGAAATCGAGCTTTATAATTGAAATATTGAGCAAGTGGTGTTTTCAATAGTTAAATTGCAAAACGTAACGAATTATGTGCTTAAATTGTGATTTTATATTATTTTGGAATATCGTTACGCTTTGGTATGTTTTTCCTACATTGTAGATACACATTGTTGATGGAAAAGATGATTTTTAAAGAGATAAATTCGAGTGGAAAGGAATCAATCAGATTTATGGAAGAATAAAAGATATAAGGAAAGAAATCAAGTGTTGATCCAGCTGAACTGGCGTCCACTATGCCGGACGAGCGTCCAGGCTGAGAAATTCAATTTAGAGAGTTCAGACTTGCCTTTAACGTGCGTCTGAAGTTGCGTCCAGAATGGACGGGCGTTCGATGGAATGGACGGGCGTCCAAGGGAGGAAAATCAGAACAGAGTCTTCAGATTTTATGTGAACGGGCGTCCACCCTTTTTGAACGAGCGTCCACGGCCGACTTAGGCTAAACCGCCTCAGATTTCTATATATACAGCCGCATATCTCAACCCTAAGGAATTCATATAACACAGCAGCCGCATATATCAAGCAGTAGCCGCACCTTTTGAGGTTCCCAAGGCCGGTCACCCGAGCCTTGTGCTCGGGTGATCCGGGTTAGATTAGGATGTTTATTTTCGTTTGTTGAATCATGGAGATCATCCATTGTACCAAACTATGTGAGTTTAATCCTTTTTAATTTATTCAATCCTTGTTTTATTTTCATGAGCTTTAATTCATTTTGTATTTTTCTATGCGCTTTATGATGTCATGTGAATTAGATCGAGCGATTAGTTTGCTATTGATGTTTTACAATACGAGAGTTGCGTAAACGCTAGATCACCATAGCAAGATAGGATCTTTAATCGTTAATTCGTGACAAATTAATTCGTTAATTATCTAGGTTGCTAGATTCTAAAATACGAGAGTTAACTTGAATCTACACCTTCGTTTTGTATGGAAATTGGTCTCAACATTCGAGAGAGGAGAGATCGATAATTGAATTCACTAAGAGATTAGGAGTTCATAGCTTGAGAAACGGATTCACTAAGGAATTAGGAGTTTGTATCTCGTGTAAAGGTGAAACCACAATATTGAATTAAAATCATGTGATGAACTTGGATTGAAATCACTTAGTTTGTGTAATGTTTAATCCCATGTATCTTTAGTTTAGGTCGGTTTTATTATTCTTAGCTTATGTTTATTTTTCTATGTGTTTTTATGTTTGTTATTTCGTTTATTTGTTTTCGTAAGTAACAATTGAAAGGAATTAATAAGATTAGATTCATCAACCCAATTCCCTGTGGATCGACCTCTTACTTATCCCGCTTTACTAGCAATTACCCGGTATTCGGCCGGTTAGGAGTTAGTTTTGCATATAGGTTAGGGTTTATAAATTGTTTTTGTTTAGTGATGCAAAAATCCTCCAAACATGGCGCAACAAAATGATCATAACAAAATACACAATACATTTTTGAACCAATAATTATGATCTGAGACCTATTGATTTATACGAGTCACATAAAAATCAATAGTATAAAAACATGTTGTGGCACTTTATTGTACACATTTCGTTGTGCTATAAACATTTCTTTTTCAAATTTAAATAATGGATGATAGAAGTTGAGAGAATTATTTTTGAGATATGAAAGATACAGATTCTATTGTAGTTAACCTTCATAATGAAAGATTCTGTAAAACGGAGATTGTGATTCATGTAACTTTTTTTTGGAACAACAATAATATAATATATCAAAAGTTACATGGAAACCGAGCATATAACATCGGAGAAAATTGTGGATGTTCGATCCGGAGAGCTAAAAGCTACATACAACATAAGCATACTAAAACCAAAAATTAAAAAACTTCAAACTTGACATAAAACCTTGCTCCACCTGCTCAACTAGAAAATGCACCAAAGCGACCAACTGCATCCAAACTTTGAACTCATGCGAACGGAAATCTGAGAACGCCAAATATAAAAAAACTCCAAGAGTCCACCAAGATACTCATGTATTCACCGAGTGAAAAGGATCTGCACGCCAACGTTTCTTACAATACTAAGCTTATCAACACCCGCAAGCCATCTATAATATAAATGTTGGATTTCGTATACGGCCAATGAAAGGTCAATAACTTGAGACTTAAAAATCACCTTATTTCTATATGAGCTAAAAATAGTTGTTTCGACCTATAAATATAAACCATTTACGTTGAATATCATATGTCGGGTTCGTGAGTCGAGAAATCGGCACTTAGCGTTTATTTTCCCTATTTCGATAGTATTTCGTTTATTATTTGATGATTTTCACGATACGAAATATTGGGATGAGCATGATGTATGAATCTGGAGTGGACTGAATGAAAAGAATGGGCCTAGGATATTCCATAAGCATCCAAGTTAAGTCGGTTGAAGAAAAAAGACAAAAGTACCCCCGGTAACCCGGGAGGCGGTGCCGACTTACCGAGGCTCGAGAATCTTCCGAAACACATTTTCTTGGACGAGGGGTCGAACTTGATATTCCTAAGTTGGTTTAGATAGCTATAAATAAGAGGCTTCGCCTCAGAACAAAATGTAACAATAGTACCGTACAATTTACAAGCATTATGCAATAAAAATTTCATTGTTCTTTATTTTATGTGTTCTGGTCGGAGTGACGACGGAGTCGCCGCCTAGGGAGATATCCGAAAAAGATCTATGCTCGTCTTTGAGGGTATGATTTTTTTGTCTTTTCTAAGATGTAAATATATCGTTGTTCTATTCGACTAGTATGTTTTAATTGTTTATTTTGTTTAATTATGTAGAGTTAGTTTATTTTACCCCATATGTTATAGATCTGATTCGTTGGTGAAGAAATCATGAAATAGTAGTTGCGTTATTTAGATCTGCGATGGTCTATTTCGCCAGATCTGAACACCTAGTAAATTACTAATTCATGATAATTGGCGCCAACTACGTTGATTGATAGATTTAATTTACATGTTCTTAGCTTGATCAACTATTTGCATGTTATCACAAATTAACATGAAGGACTTTTAGTGAAGTCTTGATTAGGACATTATCAAGAATGGACCCTAGGAACGTGATTGTCAATGTCGACAGCTGTCTAGGCGGGTTTGCGGTATGAGTTAGCACTCAATATCGACAGCTCTAGTTCTTTATGTGTATAGGCTATTACGGACCAATTAAGGAGGGTAGGTTGCATATAGATTATCTACTGCCATTGTCAGAGTAGATAGGGCGAGGAGTTGTACCCGTAGCTGAACAATGAATAAATTCACCAATATGGAGGACTGTTGCATGTGTGGGTGAAATAACTAATTACTCTTAATTGATCTTATACATTAGAAACTCTAGTTTGCTTCGCATGAACTTGAATAATCTTGCTAGTTGAATGTTACCAAAATTTACTACTATCTATATTATAGTTGGTCGTAGACCGTTATCGTGACAAGCTCAATCTTGTTAATTAGACATTCTTACGAGTCTCTATGGGATCGACCTTGATTTGCCACTAGTCTACAATGATAGACCTAGTCCTATTGCTAGTAAGTGCTTTGTACACGATCAAGATTTTTGGCGCCGTTGCCGGGGACTCGTGTCAAGAATACTTTTTATTTAAGATTGAGTTTTCTGTATATATTTGAGTCTGTTTAATTGATTCTGTTTTATAGTCTATTTATACTGGAGTCATATAGAGTCAGTCCTGTTAAAATCTGGAAAAAAGGTACGACCGGTATACCGGGGGTTACCTCCGGTAAACTGAGGGTCCCAATTTTTCTAGAATCATTTATGTTAGTTTAGAGTCGAGTGAGTAGTCAAAGTCTATATTTTTGAGTCTACCAGGTGTGTGTAACAGCCGTCGAGGCAAGTTACTAACCTTCTTATTCTTTTTGTGTCTTGTAGTACGCTACACGAAGTTCAGCAGCCAAACTTGAGAGATTCATACTTGAGATTGAAAATTTTGCTAGACAAAAGAGAAATGAAACTCGAGAGAGATCTGTTAGGCTGACGGATGACGTGGTTTTGCACGAAGGACATCACAGCGAGAGAGAAGAAGAAGATATAGAAACTAACATGGCACAGAACGGACAAAACGGACAGAATTGAGCAGGAGTTGTGGTGCAAGCGGATAGGAGAACTCTATAGAGTTATGCAATGCCTACGATTGAGCAATTCATGCCTGAAATTGTTCAGCCTGAGGATGCAGCTGAGGTATTTCACCCGAAACCAAATGTGATACAAATGGTGACTAACTACACTACTTTTCATAGAGTAATGAATGAGGATCCTAGTGTACACGTCACCATATTTCAGGAAATAGTCAGCACGGTCAAGCCAGCAGGAGTGCCTGAAGATAATATCACATTGAAGTTGTTTCCATTCACTCTGAAAGACAAAACGAAGATATGGTTATTGTCTCTACCACCAGGATCGATTCAAACTTGGACCAATCTGTTGCAGAAATTTATGAATAAGTACTGCCTACCTGGGAAGTCACTACAAATGAGACAAGAAATCATGAATTTTAACTAGAGACCCACTAAAACCATTGAAAAAGCATGGGAAAGATTTAAGGAAGCACAAAGGAGATGCCCTCATCATGATATCACATTGCCAGCACGAATGCATAGTTTTTATCACGGATGTTTTGTGTTGCCATCACCTGAAGAAGCCGAAGAGAAATTGGGGCAAATTGCGCTTACAAGTCAATGGGGAACACACCAAGTTGAAACCACCAAAGTAGCTGAAGGAGCATTTGGAGAAGATACTTCTCAAAAGATCTTATAACAGCTAATTGTGATGAATGAGAAGATAGATGGCATGCAAGATTGCATAGCCAAGGTTGATAAAGTTCAAGAGATAGAAGCAACCAACACATAGGACGTGAACTATATAGGGAGGCAAGGATATCCTTATGGGGGCGGATATCGCCCAGGTTCTCACGACCACCCTGGTTTTAGACTGAGTGAACCTGCTGGGGGTTTTCGACAAAGTGATTCAAACTGTGGAGAGATACCAAGACAAACTATTGGATTCATACCTCAATTCAATAAGTCCGGTGGTTGGGAAGCAACCATGGATAAAATGATCTCAAATGTTACCGACACGGTCAATCAACTTACGAAATCCTTGACTGAGCTGAATACAAACTTCACCACTTATTTTTAGAAGAATGATATAATACTGACCAATCAAGAAGTCTTAGAGCATAATCTGTCGCACCAATTGGGGCAGATTGTAGAACAAGTATCAGCCCGTCCTCCGGGAGGATTGCCAAGTAATACTGAGAAAAATTCGAAGGACGTAAATGCAATTATGACTAGAAGCATAAAGGAACTGCCTGGACCTATTATACCAACTATCCAGGTATAATCAGAAAGCAGTCAGCAGCAGAATTTGGAGAAAAAGAGGGGCCGGTGACCCGGGAAACTACTCCGGTAAACCGGGAGTCTGAAAATTCAGCAGACAAGCGAGGCGAGCGAGCGAAGCGGTCGGCGGGTAAGTCTTCATTAACTGTAACTATTAATCCGGCTACTTTACCCTATCCCCTTAGGAAATATAAGCCGAATAATGATGATGCGCGTTATAAGAAGTTTAAAGAGATGTTTAAAATGTTGCAAGTGAATATACCTTTGGTAGAAGCTCTGGCTGGAATGCTAGAGTATGCAAAGTTCTTGAAAAAAGTAATTTCTACCAAAAGAAAGTTGTTAGACCTTGAAACTATATGCCTTAACAAGGAATGCTTGGCAGTTTTGCAACGCAAACTACCTCCTAAGTGTAAAGATCTTGGGAGCTTCCTCATACCATGCACAATTGGAGGAGTATGCCTAAATAAAGCATTGTGTGATCTTGGAGCCAGTGTCAATCTAATGCACTCTCCATCTTTCATAAATTAGGCATGAAGGAGTTGAATGAGACATCTATAACCCTTCAATTAGCAGATAGGTCAATGAAGCAACCTTGTGGAGTGGTGGAAGATATATTGGTGAAAGTTGATAAGTTTGTATTCCTTGTAGACTTTGTGGTGCTAGACATGGAAGCTAACCACGATGTTCCATTGATCTTAGGAAGACCTTTCCTAGCTACGAGTAAAACCTTGATAGATTTTCATAAGGGTGAGTTGATCCTGAGAATGAATGAGGACAAAGTAGTGTTCAATGTGATGAATTCAATGAGATATGCTCAAGATGAAGGAGAAGCATGCAACATGCTAGATGCCATTGATAAACTTGTGTTGGAATTATATCAGCAAGTTGCACTAGACCCTGAAGTAGCAGGGACTTTGCTCCTGAAGGATGAGGAAAGTTATGAGGAAACCGGCCTGGGTGTAGTGAAGGTCAAGTGTGAGAAATAGAGCCTATATCTTCTGTGTATTTAGGAGGAACCATTCATAGACGTTCATGGCACAAGTTTTTTGACATATAGTTGACTGGTAAGCTGTTAAGATCATCGTTAGAAGAGCCACCAAAGAACTTAACATTAAAACCTTTGCATTCTCACCTGAAGTACTTATACTTACAAGATGATACTCTCCCCCTTATAATTTCAGCGTCATTATCACCTTTAGAGGAGGAGAAACTTTTGAGAGTACTGAGAGAGAACAAGGGAGCATTTGGGTGGACAATTGCATATATTAGAGGAATAAGCCCATCAGTGTGCATGCATAAAATCTCTGTAGAACCTTAGAAGAAAGCGGTAGCACAACCTCAAATAAGGTTGACACCACAACTAAAGGATGTTGTTAAGGAAGAGATCATAAAGTGATGGAGATGGGAATCATTTTCCCAATTGCAGACAGTGAGTGGGTGAGCCCGATTCATGTGGTGCCCAAGAAAGGAGGATTCATTGTCCAACCTAATGAGTTTGATGAGTTAATCCCTGTGAGACTAATTACTGGACATCGTTTGCATAGATTTTAGGAAACTGAATGATGCAACTCGTAAAGATCATTTTCCCTACTATTCATTGATCAAATGTTGGAAAGATTAAGTGGTCATATGTTTTATTGTTTTTTAGATGGATATTTTGGTTATTATCAGATCCATATTTCCCCCGAAGACCACGAGAAAACAACTTTCACATGTCCCTATAGAACTTTTGCTTACAATCGCATGCCTTTTGGGTTATGTAATGCACCAGCAACATTCCAAAGGTGCATGATGTCATTATTTGCAGACATGGTGGAATATTTTCTGGAGATTTTCATGGATGATTTCTCTGTATTTGGAGATAGCTTTGATAAATGCTTGGACAATTTGAGTAAAGTGTTGAAAAGATGTAAAGAGACAAACCTTGTACTTAACTGGGAAAAATGCCATTTCATGGTTACAGAAGGAATAGTGTTGGGTCATAGGATTTCAAAAAAAGGAATGGAAGTTGATAGAGCAAAGATAGAGGTGATAGAGAAGTTATCCCCTCCAACGAACTTAAAGACGTTGCGAGCCTTTCTTGGCCACGCCGGATTTTATAGGAGGTTTATCAAGGACTTCTCTAAAGTTTCTAGACCTTTGACGGAATTACTTGAAAATGATTTACCCTTCGTATTCGGAGAAGAATGTAAGAAAGCATTCAACGCATTGAAGCAAATACTTATAACCACCCCAATTCTGGTAGCCCCAGATTGGATTAAACCTTTTGAGCTTATGTGTGATGCTAGCGACACGGCAGTTGGAGCAGCCCTGGGGCAAAGTGAGGATAAAATCTTTAAGCCTATCTATTACGCCAGGCATACCCTTAACAGTGCACAGAGGAATTATGCAACTACAGAGAAGGAACTCTTAGCTGTCATCTTTGCATTTGACAAGTTTCGACCTTACCTGATAGGATCGAAAGTCACTGTATTCACTGACCATGCAGCTTTGAAATACCTTCTAACCAAGCATGACTCCAAGCTGAGACTGTTAAGATGGATTCTTTTCTTACAAGAGTTTGATGTGGAAATCAAAGATAAAAAGAGATCTGAAAACCAGGCGGCTGATCACCTGTCGAGATTAACTTTGCTGGAAGAAGAGCAACCGCCTGAGATTAGGGAAAGCTTTCCTGATGAACAACTTTTTTCCGACTCAGTAGTAGCTCGGGTTGAATCTCAGACCTGATATCATACATCAAGAGTGGGAAAGGTATACCCTTGGTTTGCTAACATTGTCAATTATTGATGCAAGCGCATCTGAGGCGGAGTTGTCGGATTCCACATTGATTGCGATCGAATACATGGACAAAAGGGAGCGTTCGGACAGGCGTTAGTATTTTGGCGTAACTTTCGGCCCCAACGTCCGTTTTGTGCGCAGGACCCCATTTCGGAAAGCTCTCACCGACGTTGACGTCACAATGAATTGCTAGAGGCCGTTCACAGCTTTTCCAAAGCCAAAATCAGCTGTTTTCTCTTCCATTTCGGCTGCCGAAGATTTTTGCCCGTTTTTCACAATTTTCTTATTTTATTTACGAATTCAATAAAGATCTGATTCCGGATCCGTGATTTCAGCATCGTGATTTCCATGCTGATTTATTTCCGTAATAAATTCTAAAAAATTTATATTTTTGGAAAGTATCGTATTCATGCAGCTATAAAATCCCGGCTTGTGGGATGATTTTAGTCATATTTGAATAATATATCAAAATTTGCCTCTCAGAGCATATTCTGAAACCCTGTTTGTGAGTTCATCTCTTTTTCGCTTCCCTGTTTGCTTTTCCTTATACGCTCCGGCGTCAATTATCTAGCAGGAAAGTACTTACCAACAGAATTCAATAATGCAGATAAGAAGAAAATTTTCACATATCTGAAGTATTATCATTGGGACGATCCTTACCTATACAAATTGTGCCCTAATGCCATTCTTAGGAGATGCATCCACGATGATGAGATTCCAAGTATTTTGCACATGTGTCATGCTAGAGAAGCTGGAGGTCATTATGGGCCAGACAAGACAGCGGCAAAGGTACTGCAGTGTGCTTTCTATTGGCCAACAATTCATAAATCCACTTACGAGTTTACAAGATCCTGTCATTCCTATCAAATGACTGGTAATATTTCTAAGCGGAATGAAATGCCACTGCAGAGTATCTTAGAAGTGGAGTTATTCGATGTTTGGGGAATTGATTTTGTTGGGCCATTCACATCGTTACATCCTGGTAGCAGTTGATTATGTTTCCAAATGGGTGGAAGCAGTAGCTTCACCTACTAATGATGCCAGGGTTGTCCTGAGGTTTCTTAAGGAAAACATTTTGACGAGGTTTGGAGTGCCCAGAGCCATAATTAGTGACGGAGGGAGTCATTTCTGTAATAGGTTGTTTGAGAAGTTGATGATGAGATATGGGGTTAGACATTAGATTCCAACAGTATATCACCCTCAGACGGGTGGAAAAGTAGAAGTCACGAACAAAGAGATTAAGATGATCTTACAGAAGACTGTGAATCCCATAAGGAAAGATTGGTCTTTGAAATTAGATGACGCTCTTTGGGCATACAGAACAGCTTATAGGACCACGATTGGGATGCCACCATGTATGATAGTGTTTGAAAAGCATGTCATTTGCCGGTAGAACTCGAGCACTGTGGGCTATGAGGTTTCTAAACATGGATGAGGATTTTGCCGGTGAAAAGAGAATGCTAGAATTGAATAGATTGGAAGAGTTTAGACTTCAAGCATATGAGAATGCAAGTATTTACAAGGAAAGAAAGAAACGCATGTACGATAAGAAGATTCGGAACCGCACATTTCATGTAAGAGATAAAGTGCTGGTATACAATTCGCGTCTTCGTCTTTTTCCTGGAAAACTGAAGTCTAGATGGTATGGACCACATGTAGTCACAAAAAAGTCTACAATTCAGGTGCATGTGAAGTTAGACATGAACACTCTAGGAAAACTTTCATAGTTAACAGCCACAGGCTGTAACATTACCTGGAGCACACATATAACCCTGAATTGGAAGTCTTTACGTTAGAAGAGCCAGAATATGAATGAAGGAGCCCTATTAGTACAGTCGAGCTGGCGACTATAAACATAGAACTATTTCTAAAACCCTTATTTATTGCTTTTGTTTATTTTATTTTGAGTCAATAAAGTAGCATGACAATCGCAAGGTTTTTTTCATCACATATATCTTCAGTCACCTGGCTAGAGATATATGTAGTTTTTTCCTTCACGATTCTCATGTGATACCCTCGTAAAAGTTTTCGCGTCTTGCTTAGGCCAATAAAAGAATAAAGTGGCTTAAACTGTTTTTGTGCATTCCTCCGGTATGCACGATTACACCTTATTTTCTTATTGCCCTTCGCATGTTACTCAAAGTTTTTGAAAGTATTTTGGAAATAAGGTAATAACTTGGAAGAGGAATGACCTAAGAGCTAATGATTCTGCTCCGGGGTTCGTTTTGACTCAGCCAACATTTCCAGAGCTAAGTACCCTTTTCATTATTATTAGTCATTGGGGACAAGGTCTATAATAAGTGGGGGGTAGGCGTCTTAGTTGTGTAGTCGAAAAAGGGAATATTTTTGAAATTTTAAACACTATTTTTAGCTTGCTTATTGCACGTTTTCCAGTAAGGAATCGGTAGAAAAGGAGCCAAGTTCAATTTGAAGTGAGCTATAGCATATTCAATTTATTATGGAAGAATGAGCATATGTTATGTTGCGTGAAGTAGTAACTTATTAATTGTTAATCTATCATTGCAATCAATATTTGAGCACATAATCTGAGTGAGAAGTGTTTAAGATTAGTTGATGAGTTGTTTTAACCAAAAATCATTATTTGTCTGTCTATATACTTCAACAAATTGTTGTAAGGCAAGGGAAGCAACTTGGATGACGAAAGGTAACCGGGGCAAACAGACTTGTGAGAGAGAGAAAAAAGTGAGGAAATCTGCTAGAAAAAAAAAAGAAAGAAGAAAAAGAAAATTATTATATGCAATAAAGGCAGTGAAGGAAGCGAACTCGTGTAAAAAGGGCATGACCCTCGCATAAAAAGAAACAAACGAGGACATAAGAGCAATGCTCAGTCCCCGAGTCCGCCCGACCCAATTACGGTACCATGTTGTGTAACCAAGTCTGAAAGCAGGATGAGCGAGTGTATCCGCAAGCAAGTTAAGATTGTGTGGTTAATACAACTTGATTCTTCTCACGAACGCACTATCACAACTGATTCATCACACGACACATTGATGCGTGGTAAGTAGTGATTAATGAGGAGCTTATGGATTGTGGTTTGATGTATGTTTCTGCCGGAAATCTTTATTGAATATGTGGTTGTTGATGGAGATTTTTCTTGGAGGTACATTTCGCCTTGATACTCTGCTCGCGGATGCGCAGAAGGCTAGTGGGGGGTAGTTGATGACGGTTAAAATAGTATATCCTACGGCATCAATATTCTATCCATTATGAGCTAAAAATAGTTGTTTCGACCTATAAATATGAACCATTTATGTTGAATATCATATGTCGGGTTCGTGAGTCGAGAAATCTGCACTTAGCGTTTATTTTCCCTATTTCGATATTATTTCGTGTATTATTTGATGATTTTCAGGATACGAAATATTGGGCTGAGCATGATGGACGAATCTGGAGTGGACTGAACAAAAATAATGGGCCTAGGGTATTCCAGAAGCATCCAAGTTAAGTCGGTTGAAGAAAAAAGACAAAAGTACCCCCGGTAACCCGGGAGGCGGTGCCGACTTACCGAGGCTTGAGAATCTTCTGAAATGCGCTTTCTTGGACGAGGGGTCGAACTAGATGTTCCTAAGTCGGTTTAGATAGCTATAAATAAGAGGCTTCACCTCAGAACTAAATGTAACAATAGTACCATACAATTTACAAGCATTATGCAATAAAAGTTTCTTGTTCTTTATTTTATTTATTTTATGAGATCTGGTCGGAGAGACGATGGAGTCGCCGCCTAGGGAGAGATCCGAAGGAGATCTACGCTCGTCTTCGAGGGTATGATTTTCTGTCTTTTCCAAGATATATATCTATCGTTGTTCTATTCGACTAGTATGTTTTAATTGATTATTTAGTTTAATTATGTAGTAGTTAGTTTATTTTACCCCATGCGTTATAGATCTGATTCGTTGGTGAAGAAATCATGAAATAGTAGTTGTGTTCTTCAGATTTGCGATGGTCTGTATCGCTAGACCTGAATACCTAGTAAATTACTAATTCATGATAATCGGCGTCAGCTGCGTTGATCGATAGATTTAATTTACATGTTCTTAGCCTGATCAACTATTTGCATGTTATCATAAATTAACATGAAGGACTGTTAGTGAAGTGTTAATTAGGACATTATCTAGAATGGACCCTAGGAACGTGCTGGTTAATGTCAACAGCTCTCTAGGCGGGTTTGGGGTATGAGTTAGCGCTCAATATCGACAGCTCTAGTTCTTTATGCGTATGGGCTATTATGGACCAATTAAGGAGGGTAGCTTGCGTATAGATTATCTACTGCCATTGTCGGAGTAGATAGGGTTAGTAGTTGTACCCGTAGCTGAACAATGAATAAATTCACCAATGGGGAGGACTGTTGCATACGTGGGGGAAAAAACTAATTACTCATAATTGAACTAATACATTAGAAACTCTAGTTTGCTTCGTGTGAACTTGCATAATCATGCTAGTTGATTGTTACCAAAATTTACTACTATCTATATTATAGTTGGTCGTAGACCGTTATCGTGACAAGCTCAATCTTGTTAATTAGACATTCTTACGAGTCTCTGTGGGATCGACCTTGATTTGCCAGGACTCTACTACGATAGACCTAGGCCTATTGCTAGTAAGTGCCTTGCACGCGATCAGATGTCCATAAATTTGTGAGATTCAAGCAACTTGCGAACATTCTTAGCGGAGAACTTTCCATGTACACTTAAACTCTAAGAAAGCTTATCCGTCGTACCTGCAAAGGAAACCAAACCCAACAAGGATTTAAGATTTCTCAAATCTTCCTCCTCCGCCCCCTTAAAATATCTCTGCCATGCCCACTCCCAAAGCCACACCCCGTCCCTCCGAACTCCTAAATTACAAATGTAGCCGATTTATTTACTGCCAAAGAAAAAAGCCTAGGATTTTTTTTTCAAAGGCACCTCCTCACACCAAACATCCAGCCAAAAGCGAACCCTACCCGCATTGCCAACCACCCACCTTTTCGAACCCCTTAGAGTAACTCCCAATTACTAAATAAACTAACACGCCCCTGTAATATATTTCCAGACCCTACCCCAATTTGCTCTACGTCCCTCAAAATCCCAAACACCCTTCTTGCCATATATAGAAGTAATAACCTATCTCCAAAGAGCTTCCGGTTCCTCCACAAAACGCCATCACCATTTCCCTAATAAAGACAAATTTTGCAACAAAAGACACCCAACCCCAAGCCCCCCTAAAGAGAAATGTGCATGTGATTCATATAAGTGTAAATAAATATTTTGTAAAATAAATAAATAATAGCATGAAACCGTAAAATAAAAATCTATTAAAAATATCCAATGAAAGTTTTTCATAAAATGTTGATCCCTTTAATTAACTTTTAAAACTTCTAATGTTTGAATAAATAATTGATATATTTTTTGAATTAAAAAAACCAAAATTTAAAAGATCTATTGCAGTATATGATGCCCGAGTGGGTTTTAATTTATTAATTTATTTTTTTTTGGAGGAAGCCCGAGTGGTTTAATGTTGTAATAAATTTGTGGCCTCATAAATAAAAGAAAATTGTATAATCACAAGAGATATTTTATGGAGATATTTTATGGTGCAAGGGCTGATGTAGGATAGATATATATGTCAGATATCAGATTATATGGAGAGACTCCTTCATTTATCCACCGGATTTCTGCTCAACCATCTGGAAAGAAGCCTGTATATCCGAGCTACGAAATTTTCTAGCAGGTAAAGGTTTCCTTATGCTTTACATAATACAGCTTTTGCATTCACTTGAATTCACACAGCTTTCCAGCTTTTATTTACTGGCAAAAAATTCCTTTACCGTGCATTTACTTCTTCAGTTTGCTTTGGTGATTTGGGGTATGCGTTTGATTCTTCTCTGCTTGGCCTGTATGTGCTTTTTGGTAGCTCATAAATGCTTCATATTGCCTTCTTGTATTTATTGTATGTATTGGGGTTTATTAATTGTGACATGTGCTTGATATTTATGTTTAAAAGAGTGTGGGGGTGTTTCTCTGTCAGGTCTACCTTTTCTGTGTACATTCGAGGGCTTTACTTAGCAACTGTTAGTGTTGGATTAGCCATAAGTAGAATGTGTTATGCATAGGTTTTTTTTCTCTCTTCTGTAAATCTTAAACAGTTACAGAAAAAAGGTCATGTTAGCTCTTCCTCCGTCATGTTCATAAAAGGGGTTTCCTTAAACTTTAGTTGTTCTCTTGTTAAGATCACATAAGCTTTTTCCTCATGCAATATGGTTGTTGGTTGCTCTTAGTAAAAAATACACAAAGTACACTTCATAGTTGTGCAAAGAGGAGATTTTAGACATGGATTGCAGTTTATTTTTGCCTCTTAGAGTTGTTTATTCCTCTTTGCTCTTACAGTAAAATACAGTACCAAGGTTAGTTATATTTGGTTGATAACAATATGAGAATGATTTTGGTATACATGTTGCTAGGGTAGTTAGAGTCTTTTCTTACTACAAAGTTCTTTTACCATAAAAGTTTCTATGGCCACATGTGTCTTCGTCCTCCTCACACGTTGTTATGTCGTTTATGATGTTCGACTGTTTTGTAGGATTCTAAATGATTTCTCACAATTTTTGTTGGTATTTTGCAGGTTTAGCTTTGGTGTGAGTTTAGTTTAAGTGTGAAGCTGAATTTGCAGAAAAGGTTCGACTTAATGTCTTTAGTTTAACATTGTTTTTGTTTGATTCTACCCAATTTGAAATTTTCATCTCCTTGTTTAAAGACATGTTGATTCTGATAGTATCTATAAAGATGGAGATTTTGATTCCACTGGTAGGAGCAGACATAAATGTTATTAGTTCTTGGGTAAGAAGCATTTGCCGAAGGACTTGTGGCATCTACAACTCTTATAAACGAAGTACTGTCAAACCATACTTTTTTAAAGTAGTTCCACATTCATGGACATTTAGTAATTTGTAATTATTGACATGGTAGTGTATGAGGAAATGGTGGATGAGGTGGGGAATCGTTAATCTAAAAGAGCTTGTGGTAATATATATGTTGCATGTTGATATCTTATTACTCTTAGATTTAAGGTTCTGTTGTCAAACATTGGGTAAAGGTTCTGCCTTTATATGCTAGAAGTATGGTGTTTAGATGCTGACCTGATTAAGAAATCTGACATCTCCACAAACTCCAACTCAACCGCAGAACTGAAAGAAGCCGCCAAGGATTGTGAAAAAAGATGAACAATTAAGGCTCCTAGCTCTAAGGCTGAGACGGGTTGGAGAGATGATCTAATTCATGTTCAAAACACTGACATTAGTGAAGGCTCTATAAAGAAGGCTATTTTGGAAAGAGCTGATCATTTCAGAGCCAATGCCAAGTATGTGGTCTCTTGCATTAACTTGTTCTTTGTGTGAGGAAAATAAATCATGTACCATTTGATAAACCTATTTATGTATATGAAAAAAAATTAACATTTCAGTTGGTAATAACTATTGAGTTCTTGTTATCAGCACATTGCAATTATTTTCAAATCAAAGACTTTTTTAGGGAGATCTTGGACTTCAAATAAATGCTCTTGATCCTTTCAAGAAATTTATACGTAAAGAGGTGGAAGAGGTGAGGAAATTCTATTTTAAATAAAATTAATAATAAACGCATGTCCATTAGATGGATTTAATAAGAAAAAATCACAAATTTTACTATGGTTCAGGACTAAATCCTATTTGGTGTGCCCAACCAATAGGATTTAAGATTTTTCTTGTGGACCCCTGTGTTAAAAATTGAGCAACCAATCATGTTTTTTTAAAGTGATGACATGGTGGTCCAAAAATTTAGTCCAGGACCACCATAAAACTACCGGAAAAAATAGGTGTTTAAGCTTTTGCAAGCGGATATATAAAATTTAATTGTCTTTCGAGAACTGCTGGAAGTCATAATATCCGAACATATTGCTAATTAGTGTCATCTTTGAAATTGGAAGGACTGCACTTTTAACTTGAATAGATGCCTAGCCATGTAAAAATAAAAACAAGCTAGAGGTGTAACTTCTTATAGATTTTTAAAAGATTTATTCATTTAGTACAATTTTTTTAAACACCAATGGAAGGTTCTCCAAACCAAATGTGATACGCAGCCTTATGTTGCTTAACTTTTAATTAAGGGAAGGATTTCCAGTTTCTCTGTTGAATGGTTGATCACTGTTTCTGTTCTAACAGGTTTTAGCTACAACAATAACTTCTGAATCTTTATTTGACAGCTCAAAGGATATTTCTGGGGAAAGTCGGGGCAGTGCACCAGATGCATCCAGTAGTAAAGAAAAATCAGAATCTAGAGACAAACAAAAAGACCGCGGACAAAATTTGAAGGGACCTGGTATTCAGGATGTGGGTCAAGGGATAGTGCAGCTCGAACCGCGGCGTCGTCTAAAGCTCTCCGCAAGTCGGATAGAGCTAACCCTGGTTTTATCCCACGTGGGTAATACAGAAAAAATCCTCCCTCATTACAACTCTGATCCTATCATTCAAACTGCCGTAATTACTTCCTAAAATCGCGGAGATTAATGCGTACAAATCCCCAGCGATTACAAGTGAGAGTCCTTGAAGGACACGACACAGCTATAACCTAGGGCACAATTGTTCCCTATATAAACGTTCCTAAGAACTACGGATGACTTGATTCCTGAAATTATACAGGATACGTAGGCAATTTGAGATTCATCAGTCTCAGGCTCAGTCGACTAAACACCCTAAAATCCTCCATCGTTCATAATTAGTTCAGATTTTTGGGATCTTGAACATTGTCTCTAGATTAAACTGCCCGGATTTACACCTGACGGTTTCCAACACCGTCACTGTATTTGTTATAACAGGACCGTCAGGCATCCAAAACAGATTGCAATAATCAAGAATAAACGAGAAAGCATAAATCACACAAGAAAGCATAAATTTCTTTTCCCAAAATCAAATAAAGTGGCGCTATTTTTAATGTCAATTGGGATAATACAAAATGACTTTTTATTTTATATATTATTTACTGAAAAATAATATTTCGCATATTCATTAAATAGACCAACTATTTAATTTTATCTCGAGGTTCTAAAATACAAGAATTCACTCGCGTGTTAGGAGCCAACCCGGGGAACATGGACCTATAACCAGTAGCTGGAATAAATTGAAGAAAATATTCATCGAACAGAATATTTTTATCAACTTATTAATTCCGGAATTACGCCACCATAAATCTGAAACTAAACTCTATCGATTATAGATATAACTTATTCTCAAAGCGTCGAGTCGATAAGTGTCCAACGATATAATCATTACATACAGACTAACCCTCCATAAACTATCCGTAACGAAGCGGTATTATTTCCGTAAACCTTCTTCATTACATCTTATCCTTATTTACCATTAACCCACTAGTGATCAATTAGTTCATAACCAATACGAACTCTGCCGATCGATCAGTTTCTAGGATCAACAAATAAGGGGATTGTCTTTCTACTTCTCGCAGGAAGGAATGGATTCTATATCTGTGAGACACACACTCCTCACTCATTCCAGAATAGTGCCAATGTGAAAGTGATTCTGAACGCGCCTCTTAGCAATCCTTAACGAACACATCAAACCCTATCTTGAAATAAGTAGAAGTATGCAATCACTTCAGGATTAAGGTTAATCAATATATGATCATCTTTGATTCAATAAGATTTCTCAATTACGGAATTATATGAGAAATACAGATTAAATCGGTATAGTCCTATATGACTACATCATATATAAATACCCCACTTAGAGAACCAATATCGAAGGTCCGGATAAAACAATCACACCATAAAGTGTTATGGGCGCATTGATGGTTGTTTAATCAATAAACCCCATACTTTGATTAAGTTCACCACGGACTAATAGTTCAAGTGTATCACGATAAACATAATCCTCACGTGTGACACTCACTAAGTTATATGGCTACATATGATACAACTTGGGGTTTTCAGTAGTGTATTACTTATGAGCACGAAGCACATAATAAGATGAGAATAAATCTGTCATTTATTAATTATAAAAACAATTACATAAATTGTCTTTCGGGAACTACTTCCAACAATCTCCCACTAACCCGTAAGGACAAGAAACAATTGTCTTTCGGGCACTACATCCAACACAATTGCTCCTGACGCCACTGCAAATATTCTAGGCTACAACAGATAAGTATTTATAGTCACCAAACCCTAGACCTTGCCGCCATAACTAATATTAGTAGATTGACTAAAATACCCCTAGATGTGAACTCAGGTCAGCTGACTCCACCAGACGTAACCTGCTGACAATACCCCACTGATATTGCCTTGCTGACAATACCCTGCTGACTGATCCATATCAGATGTAGAACCCAGTTGTATTCAACAGACTCAGCAGACTCAACTCTGCTGACAGACGACCTCAGCTGCCTCTTCAGTTAACTTCCTAGATTCGAATACACTAGTCAACTGACCATCACTCAGCTGACTAGCAGATTGGTTCCACTGAATTAGAGATCAAGTCACACTTTTCTGACAAATCTCCACCTTGACTTGAAATCTCATTCACAGTCAAACAGATTAAATAAACAGATGTACTTGTACCATATGCATTCGTCTATGCCAGATGTACCTGTACCAGATTCCTCCTCTTTCTTCAGACTTAACAGCTTCCGGTGTGATTCCTCCAGATGAGATTTAACTCCATATGAGAAACCAACTTCAAATGAGAACCTCCCAGATTTAGATGAGATCCTATGTTGTTAACAGATTCAGACTTGATTGAGTTGAGAACAGCTATGATCAACAGATTCAGACTTGATCACCAAACAAGATGTGATTACCAGATTCAGATGTAATCCCTCAGTTGAGGACACTCAACTAAGTGCTGGATATACAGAAACCCGAATCCAGATCCGATCCATAATTGGATCGTCAGATATGATTCTCAGCACCGATCGAGACGCTCGATCATGCACAGCGGAAGCTACGAATAAATTCACATATGATTTTACCACGATATGATCCACATAAATAATTAATGTAACTATGAGAAGGTTGAAGATTTACCTAAAAGGAGAAGGAGAAGCAATCGACCAAAAGGGAGAAGCCGCAGTCTTCCGGATTGTATCTCCTAGTGACGACTGGTGGACGTCGATCCTCGCCGTAGAACCTCCTCGAATATGCCCAAGAAAAACCCTAGGTTTTTCTTCTCTTAATGACTAGAACGAGAAACTAAATTTTTCTCTTCTTTTATTTGATGTTGGCGCAAATTTGTGTGTGTCATGTTGTGTTGGGAGAAACTCTCTTTTTATAAGAGAATAACTCGTCAAGAGAGTTATCATTTTCACTCCACAATTACCTATTCCCACAAGGAAAAGATATTTGCCAAAAGATAAGAGATAATTCCCAAAAAATCAATCTCTTATTTTTCCATTAATTATCCAACAAATAGATAATTAATTAATTACATATGTGACATAATCTAGGAAAATTTCTTTTCCTAATTTATCACATAGGGCGCCACATTCTATGTCATTATCTTAATAGAAAATGTCTTTTCTATTTTACATATTATCTACCAAACATATAATATTGCATATTCATTAAATAGACCAATTATTTAATTTATTCTCGAGGTTCCTTAAAACGAGAAAACACTCGCGTGTTAGGAGCCAACCCGGGGACTATGGACCTATAACCAGTAGCTACAATAAATTGAAAAAAATATTCATCGAACAGAATATTTCAACCTATTAATTCCAGAATTACGCCACCATAAAACCGAAACTGAACTCTATCGATTATAGATATAACTTATCTCAAAACATCGAGTCGATAAGTGTCCATTGATATAATCATTACATACAGACTAACCTTCCATAGACTATCCGTAATGAAGCGGGAATATTTCCGTAAACCTTCTTCAATACATCTTATCCTTATTCACCATTAACCCACTAGTGATCAATTAATTCATAACCAATACGAACTCCCGAGATCGATCAGTTTCTAGGATTAACAAATAAGGGGATTGTCTTTCTACTTCCAACAGGAAGGAAGAGATTCTATATCTGTGAGACACACACTTCTCACTCATTCTAGAATAGTGCCAACGTGAAAGTGATTCGGACCGCGCGATCCTTAACGAACACATCAAACCCTATCCTGAAACAAACAGGAGTCTGTAATCACTTCAGGATTAAGGTTAATCCATATATGATCATCTTGTGATTTAATAAGATTTCTCAATCACGGAATTATATAAGAAATTCAGATTAAATCGGTCCAGTCCTATATGACTACATCATACATAATTGCCCCACTTAGACAACCAATGTCGACGGTCCGGATAAGACGGTCACACCATAAAGTGTTCTGGGCGCATTAATGGTGGTTTAATCAATAGACCCCATATATACTTTGATTAACTTCACCACGGACTAACATTTCAAGTGTATCACCATAAACTTAATCCTCATGTGTGACACACACTAAGTTATATGGCTACATATGATACGAGTGGGGTTTTCAGCAGTGTATAATAAGCACGAAGCAAATAATAGGATGAGAATAAATCTGTCATTTATTAATTATAAAAACAATTATAGGAATTGTCTTTCGGGCGCTACTTCCAACACTAAGTTCTTCAGATTCAACTTTAACTAAAACAGATTTCAGATTCTGATTCTGATTCTGATTCTGAGCTGACCAGATGTGAACACAACATAATTTAGGTTAGACTCTTTCAGATGAGACTTTACTCCAGATGAGAACTCCACCTCAGACATGTTCACCAGATGCTCAGCTGAAGCTTCTAGACACAGATGCAGAACCAACACAGACATGTTCAATAGATTCAGCAGATGCCACTCTGCTGACAGATGGAATCAGCTGACTTCCCAGACAAGAACATTCCACTACTCATCTGACTTTCACTCAGCTGGTACTAGATCAGCAGAGCTTTACTCAGCCGACCCCATGTTTTGGTTCCACCAGATTCAGCTCTTGATTCTTCAGGTTCAGATGCACAACCAAGTGCTAGATTAGTGTTGACTGTTCTCAACAGAGTTCTGCAAACTCAGTTGAGTATGGACCTGAAGCTCCACCTGATTGTCAACACTCCAGATTCAGATTCAGACCAGATTTGCATCCCCTTTGAAAATGCTACTAGCAACCAAACCAGCAGCCCGATTATTTGTACATGTGCCTGCTGCATTGCCTTAGCTCTTGAATATGGATAGATGCCCTAACATCCTCCAATGACACTGTGTCTCTCCCAACAATAAAAGACAGCACAAAATTCTCATATGATGCCGGTAGTGATACCAACAAAATTAGAGCTGCATCCTCATCTTCGAGCTTAACACCAATACTCATTAAATCAAGCAATATTGTGTTCAGCTTTTCAAGATGATCTCTGAGAGGCATTCCTTCATGCATCTTTAAACAGAACAGACGTTGCTTCATCAGCAACTTGTTGGTCAACGACTTTGTCATATACAGACTCTCAAGCTTCCGCCACAGCCCTGCTGCTGAATCCACTTCAGAACTTCAGTGATAACATCATCCGACAAGCACAACAAAATCATTGAATGTGTTTTCTCATCCAAATTGGCCATCTCAGCGTTTCCTACATCCACCGATTTTGTCAATGGAGCCCAAGGCCCTAGTTTCTTCAACAAAACACGCATCTTGATTTGCCACTGATTGAAATTGTTCCTTCCTGTGAATTTATCAATCTCTGCATTCAACCCAGGCATCTTAATCTCGCCGGAAAGCTAACGTTGATCCCAGAACCTAGCGTCAATTACGACCTTGGTGACAATCAACCTAACTCGGACAGATTTCGGATTCCCTGATGATAAACTCGACGCTCTGATACAGGTTTGTTATAACATGACCGACAGGGATTCAAAACGGATTGCAATAATCAAGAATAAACGAGAAAACATAAATCACATAAGAAACAATAACACATGATTTAACATGATTTTCGGCAATATGCCGACTAATCCACATGCAGAAATGAGGAGATTATATTATCACTGGAGATTTTAACAGACTTTGCAATTGCATATGCAATTGCTTCTGACGCCACTGCAAATATTCTAGGTTAACAGATGAATATTTATAGTCACCAAACCCTAGACTTAGCCGCCATAAATAAATACTAGTAGATTGACTAAAATACCTCAAGATGTGAACTCAGCTCAGCTGACTCCACCAAACGTAACCTGCTGACAATACCCCGCTGATATTGCCCTGCTGACAATATCCTTGTGACGTCCCGTTTTCGGCTACCGAGTCCTTAACCGGAAACGAACGCCCGGCACGTATATAACTAAAACTAATCAATTATACACGTAAGCCTGACATCAAAACACCAGAGAACAAAGCGGAAAGCGAAGGGTAGACTCGGGATAAACTAAAATCTATTACAAACGATCGAAAAGCGACACAAGCTGCAACTATAACAGCATCCCAAAAGTTCCAAAACATAGAGATCAAAGATCTATCTATAACAAAAGAAGAGAGAGAAGTATCTATACCATTAACAAGAAATTAAAGAAAGATAACATCAACGGTTGTATCTTCGGAAATCACCCTCTAGCGATCTCGAGCACAACCTAAGCCAAAACCACCTTCTCGGGTGGGGACAATAAAAAGGGGTAAGTACAAACGTACTTAGTAAAAGGTAGAAGCACCATATCCATACATCAATCATCAACAAGCGATACAACACAAGATAATCATCAAAACAAGATCAAGTATGTTTCACTCGCTCACAACACTCCACTAGTCCAACTAGTTGACTCAACAAAATAAGACATTTGTTACATGTTGATCAAAGTGGTACTATGCGGAATGAGATCATGCATCCGAACACATTCAAGACCGTCTTGCGGCACAAACAAAACTTGGCTTATAAGGCCATTACGTATGGGATGTGTGGGTCATTACCCGTACTAAGCATCTAGGAATAGTGGGGTAACGAGCCATGCCGCGGGGTTGAAACGTACCTCACCAAAGATCAACACGTTTTAGCTTTTAGACGGACAACACGTATGTTCTTTAAGCGCTTAAGCATTCACCATTCGATTACACATAAAAAGGATTCTTGAGGACATCTACCTTAGACCGACTCTAATATCATAACTTAGCACATTGCACGTAAATGTTGAGTACTAAGTCAACACCCACAAGACCGAGAGATAAGGTTTCCAATGCTCCCGAGTTTCTCCCCGCAGAGGGTCTCCACAAGGTGCCGAGCCAAGGCCACCGTAAACCATAACCTCAACTTGTCACGTAACAAGGACGATATTGAACTCAAGTCAACATCACGAAAGTTAATGATGTGTCTTCTAATGCCCCGTGAAACACGGTGTATAGCCAAAGTCACTAGAACACACTCATTACACTTTACAACATTCCACATAAAAGGCTTTACTTGATCGGTAAAAAGCAATATAACATAAAATATGTTATAAAGTAACAAGTGTCAACATAATCCAAAGAAGAGTAACATGCTCTCTCTTTAGAAAACATGGAAAGTAAGTATATTATTATAATGATTCATTAAGTAAGTTTATCAAATGAAAATGAAAAGGAAAGCATCGCGGAGAGTAGTCTTCACTACCGCAAAAAGAATTAAAAGGTCGATGACCAAAGCAAGTAGATGTTTGAAACATAAGATTGTATATATATATATATATATAAAACTCATTATCTAAAACGAATGACATTTTAATTTAGTTTAAAATCATGGTGTTCCTCACTAATTCAAACATTAAATCTATTTTAAAACCAAATCTTTCTCCATCAAACATTAAATCCAACATTCTATCAAGTATAAGAACATAAAGTAAATCACATAAACACGCATAGATTTGGTTGAACACCCCTTTACCTCTTATCTTCAAGAATCTAGGTCTAGAAGCTCCAAGCATTCTAATCCACCAAAGAAGAGATCTTTACTACCTTCCTAGTAACCAAAACGAAGAGCTTGAGGTTAGGGATCTTTCTAAAAGCTTTAGGACTCAAGGGAACCAAGAAACAAGTCTAAAATTCATCAAAAACCGAACCTGATCCAAAACGGGTTTGAGAAGCCCTCACTTGATCGTCGATTTTCTTGGATAGGATCGAAGCTCTCTTCCTCGCGATCGATTTGATATGCTACACATGAAAATCCGACGGTTGGATCTCCGGGAAAGTGGATTTCTTCCTCTCTTTTCTTTTTTTTCTTTCCTTTCTTCTTTCTCTCCCTCCAATTTTGCCGGCAGCTCACTAAAAGAATTGGGGAAAGTGAAATGGTAGGGTTTGGGTTAAAAGGGTTATATATAGAGGTGGTACATTTCCCGTTTTACCCTTACTAAAAGATTCACCTTTAAAATTCCACAAATACCCTATAAAATATATCTTGACTCCCAAAAATAATCTAAAGCCCAAATTATTAATATTGTCGGGACACGCTAAAACACGAAAAGACTTTTATACCCTTATCGGCAAACCAGGTCATCACATCCTTCCCCCCCTTAAAGAAGTTTCGTCCTCGAAACTTGCTACGGTCCTCCCGCTTTCGAAACCAACGATTACTAAGAACTAAAGCCCCAAATCTTAAGCTATCACCTTGAAAAACTTTCAATCGTCCAACTTAGAGTTTCACTCGGTTTGAAATCTTAAACGTTATCCCATCTTACCGGAACTCATCACAAGTCTAAGTGCCACACCCAAACCGGTCTCTCGAAGACCCTAAGATCCGCATAAACTCTCCCATGGCCAAACATACACTAACCTCTATCTACCTCCGTAAGCAATCGACAAGGTTCAACTTAGCTTGCACCATCCTATATGTTAGGTGCTAAGGGTTCAATCCAACATGAAAGCCACATCTAACCTAAGTCTTTCAACTTAGAGGCACTAGGTAAAACATCAAAAGAGGTTACACTTCCTTAGGATCTACCACTATTTCCATCTTTAAACGTCTCACTTTCACTAGTCTCGTCTCTCGCCACTTAGTTCATCCACAAGGTGTTATGGTACAAACTCTGGGGTGTCTACTAAACTTAATTTAAGACTAAAACCTACTCCAGTTCTTAGGGGTTATTTAGTAGCCAAAACACATCCTGCCTAACACACCTATCACTTCTAAAACTCAACTACACGGGAGACGGTAGTGCTTGTCAAAGGTTTAAAAGGCTTTGGTAACGAGTCCAAAGTCTCAAGGGAGAAAGAAACGCATACTGAACAAATAATTCCTCTGAGGAGAGGACATGAGCTCGGGAACGTATTTCAAGAAAACTTAGGTGTTATTCGCTTGATTGACAAAGGCTTCTTGGTGATCTGAGAAAAACCCCAATTCGCAAGATTGCGGTAAGACGACCATCTCACAACACATGAAAAGACAAGGTTGATCATCTAGGCGAGTTAAGACAAAAGAGGAACCAACGAGTGGATATGAGTCTCGTCATGAAGAGGTTACCGAGTGAAGGAGAAAAGACGCTTGATAAACACTTGAAAATGTTAGATTTACTAAATCAATTCAACGTTGAAAACAGTTTAAAGTATACTCCTTAGAAATTTCATTTTAAAAAAAAAAGGTGATTGTGAAAATTTTGCTTTACCGGCTAAAAGAAATAAACATCCACGCGCTTACTTAAAGAAAGAAGTGTATGGGATAAAGCATTCACCAAGTTAAAGAGTATTCAGAATTACAGAAGCAAAGGCACAAGACCTTGAGTAACGGAAACCACTGAGTTAAACTTTAAAGGATTTGAAGTCAAGTTGACAAAATCGGAGAAGAGTGATTACAAGGATTGCATGAACACTCGATTCCAAAATGGAGAGTTGCACACTAAGGAAGTGAAGCAACTTGACAAGTTCAAAGGAGTATGGGATCTCTCCAAAAAAAAGTTGCCGTAAAGACACAATAAAAGATGAACTCGATTAAGGTGTTATGACGTTACCGAACGCCAAACAGGGAGATCCCAAAATTAGGTGGAGTTTTCCTTCCTGAGAAGATTAGGTGATTGGCTAATACACCTATAAGAGTTTATGCAGTGGCACCCGAAAGGATAAAATTTAAGGTTTGGTCCCAGCTGAAAGGTGAAGACCGATCCAAAAGGTCGAAGGCAAGTATCAAATTTAGGAAGACATCAAGAAGAGGAGGTTCCTTAAAGGTAATACATTTGTAGAACAAGTGTCTTGAAAAGAATTATTGTCGGCCCCAAGAAAAATGCCTACAATAGTTATTAGAGCTCAAAACCAAAACACAAGTGCCAAACATGCAAGGTAAACTTTCAAGACGAAAGAAAGGAAGGCTTGGATCTAAAAACGATCGCATGAAACTCTAGTCATGGTTGACTAGATCGTCGAAAAGTTTTAATCACTCAAAAATGTTGGAAGTGATTGATTGAGAAAAACAAGGCTAACCCTGGAAGGCACAACAAGTTGAGGGATTAAAGGAAGAAGTATGACGGTCTTGTACAACAAGGATCCGAAGAGGTAAAACCAAACTTCGAAGAATTTGGTGGGTTTTGATTTAAGAGGTTATCCCGTATACCCAACATGGTTTAGGAAAAGTTGGAGTAACCGAGTAACATACTCAAGTTCCGAAGAAGTTTTGGTTAGTTAGAAGAGACAGATAGTAAAAGCTTGAAGAAGACAACTCGATAAGAACCGAAATTTAGCTAGTGACCATTTGGAGCTCAATTGGAAAAACTCGGTAAACAATTATCTCTCGTTTTGAAACAAAACCTTACAGTTCAAACCAAACAAAGCGATGAACACGCTCGAAAAAAGATGTTATAAAAAGTTTGAGGCCCGACCGGGTATTAAGATACATGCTAGGAAAAAAAAAAAGAATGTTTCTAGAAACAAAGAGTTAACCATTTCGAATTTATTTTAAAAATGGTAGTTAAGGTTTATCAAAACTTAACAAAAAGTTGCCGGACTTGATTTAAAGAAAAACTTGTAAATCCAAAGTAACAAGTAATAAAACTAGGAAAAGCTTGTTATCGTGATTAAAAACGGTCGCACAAGAGAACAAACTTTAAAGAGGACACATGGTGTTAAAGTCTCAAGATAGATCAAGGCAAGCAGAGAAAGTGTCTTGGAGGTTTTAAAGTATCTTGACCAACGATCAACCGAGGTACAAGTTGTTTGGAAGAATGTTGGTCGAGAAAACGCGTGAGAACAAGGACAATGAAGGTGTCGAGTTGGAGGGCAACATCATAAGTTTCTCACCACAGAAAGTAACAGAGCGCTAACACTTACCAACTTCCTACTAGAAGCCTTATCTTAGGGGAACACAAACCTAAGGGATTCCTCTCTCAAAACAGACTTCTAAGCTCAAAGAACTCTATATCCAATCTTAGAATCAAAAGATGGGATTACCATTTCGATCAAAAAGATGAGTTGTTGAAATTAATCTTTACACCAAGTCTTAAATCGGAGACTTGTATGCTTCGAAAGAAACGGATATTGGAAAAAAGGAAAGATAGATGTTACAAATCTTGGAGTTTTTCCAAAAGTAAAAAAAATCCATAAACATGAAGAAGTCGTCGAGATAACATTTCTCACTTAAAAGGACATTTCATTGAAAAACTCCTCACGTTAAAAGGGCACTTGCTTGGGTGGTGGATTGTGGTCAAGTTAAGAAGATTTGTACTTTGGGTCCAAACCTGGAGAGTGTAAATCGAATGTGGGTCACAACAAAATAAAGATCAAGTCATTTAAAACTATACTGCTTATTCAAAACGTGTTGAGGAAAGGTGGTTCAAAATAGACTTATTAAATAAATGTCAAACTCGAATTTTGGAAATCATTATAATAATCCTTCAAGAAGGTTAAGTAATTTTAAAAGAAGTGCTTGAAGGAAAGAAAACCTTCTTCTTGGGGTAAAACTCCCAATTTACAAGATAGATAAAATGGTTGAGCACCAAAAACGAATGTGTAAATAAAACTCGCTTATCGGTTGTTTAGAGCAAAGTTGTAAAAGAATGAATGGACTATTTGCTAGAAACAAGGGAGTGTCTAACAAGAGGCTTTTGGAATAAGGAATTGTACTGTGAATGACAAGTTAAAAATGATTCACGTGCAAATCATTAAGAACAATCATAAGCTAGAAACTTCAAGGATTTGTTGGGTCGAACCAAACGAAGAAACGAGGAAATGAAGGGTCCATAAGAATCAAGAAAGGCCGAGAGGTTCGTTAACAAATTTAAGCGAAACTCAATTTAGAATGGTTACCATCTTAAGATTTAGACTTAACACTTCTTCAAAACTCCGCCTAAGGTGACTCACACTTAGAAGGTCTAACCTAAAAGACCGAACTTGAGAAGTCTAAGTCAAGTTCCACAACTTAAAGATCACATCTTAAGACATCTAAACCTATGCAGCGGTGTTGCTTCATGCTCTGATACCAACTGTGACGTCCCGTTTTCGGCTACCGAGTCCTTAACCGGAAACGAACGCCCGGCACGTATATAACTAAAACTAATCAATTATACACGTAAGCCCGACATCAAAACACCGAGAGAACAAAGCGGAAAGCGAAGGGTAGACTCGGGATAAACTAAAATCTATTACAAACGATCGAAAAGCGACACAAGCCGCAACTATAACAAGATCCCAAAAGTTCCAAAACATAGAGATCAAAGATCTATCTATAACAAAAAAGAGAGAGAAGTATCTATACCATTAACAAGAAATTAAAGAAAGATAACATCAACGGTTGTATCTTCGGAAATCACCTCTAGCGATCTCGAGCACAACCTAAGCCAAAACCACCTTCTCGGGTGGGGACAATAAAAAGGGGTAAGTACAAACGTACTTAGTAAAGGGTAGAAGCACCATATCCATACATCAATCATCAACAAGCGATACAACACAAGATAATCATCAAACGAAGATCAAGTATGTTTCACTCGCTCACAACACTCCACTAGTCCAACTAGTTGACTCAACAAAATAAGACATTTGTTACATGTTGATCAAAGGGTACTATGCGGAATGAGATCATGCATCCGAACACATTCAAGCACCGTCTTGCGGCACAAACAAAACTTGGCTTATAAGGCCATTACGTATGGGATGTGTGGGTCATTACCCGACTAAGCATCTAGGAATAGTGGGGTAATGAGCCATCTTTCGCGGGGTTGAAACGTACCTCACCAAAGATCAACACGTTTTAGCTTTTAGACGGACAACACGTATGTTCTTTAAGCGCTTAAGCATTCACCATTCGATTACACATAAAAAGGATTCTTGAGGACATCTACCTTAGACCGACTCTAATATCATAACTTAGCACATTGCACGAAATGTTGAGTACTAAGTCAACACCCACAAGACCGAGAGATAAGGTTTCCAATGCTCCCGAGTTTCTCCCCGCGAGAGGGTCTCCACAAGGTGCTGAGCCAAGGCCACCAGAAACCATAACCTCAACTTGTCACGTAACAAGGACGATATTGAACTCAAGTCAACATCACATAAAGTTAATGATGTGTCTTCTAATGCCCCGTGAAACACGGTGTATAGCCAAAGTCACTAGAACACACTCATTACACTTTACAACATTCCACATAAAAGGCTTTACTTGATCGGTAAAAAGCAATATAACATAAAATATGTTATAAAGTAAAGTGTCAACATAATCCAAAGAAGAGTAACATGCTCTCTCTTTAGAAAACATGGAAAGTAAGTATATTATTATAATGATTCATTAAGTAAGTTTATCAAATGAAAATGAAAAGGAAAGCATCAGCAGAGTAGTCTTCACTACTGCAAAAAGAATTAAAAGGTCGATGACCAAAGCAAGTAGATGTTTGAAACATAAGATTGTATATATATATATATATATATAAAACTCATTATCTAAAACGAATGACATTTTAATTTAGTTTAAAATCATGGTGTTCCTCACTAATTCAAACATTAAATCTATTTTAAAACCAAATCTTTCTCCATCAAACATTAAATCCAACATTCTATCAGTATAAGAACATAAAGTAAATCACATAAACACGCATAGATTTGGTTGAACACCCCTTTACCTCTTATCTTCAAGAATCTAGGTCTAGAAGCTCCAAGCATTCTAATCCACCAAAGAAGAGATCTTTACTACCTTCCTAGTAACCAAAACGAAGAGCTTGAGGTTAGGGATCTTTCTAAAAGCTTTAGGACTCAAGGGAACCAAGAAACAAGTCTAAAATTCATCAAAAACCGAACCTGATCCAAAACGGGTTTGAGAAGCCCTCACTTGATCGTCGATTTTCTTGGATAGGATCGAAGCTCTCTTCCTCGCGATCGATTTGATATGCTACACATGAAAATCCGACGGTTGGATCTCCGGGAAAGTGGATTTCTTCCTCTCTTTTCTTTTTTTTTTTTTCTTTCCTTTCTTCTTTCTCTCCCTCCAATTTTGCCGGCAGCTCACTAAAAGAATTGGGGAAAGTGAAATGGTAGGGTTTGGGTTAAAAGGGTTATATATAGAGGTGGTACATTTCCCGTTTTACCCTTACTAAAAGATTCACCTTTAAAATTCCACAAATACCCTATAAAATATATCTTGACTCCCAAAAATAATCTAAAGCCCAAATTATTAATATTGTCGGGACACGCTAAAACACGAAAAGACTTTTATACCCTTATCGGCAAACCAGTAGTGAAACGGAAACGAACGCCCGGCACGTATATAACTAAAACTAATCAATTATACACGTAAGCCTGACATCAAAACACCAGAGAACAAAGCGGAAAGCGAAGGGTAGACTCGGGATAAACTAAAATCTATTACAAACGATCGAAAAGCGACACAAGCTGCAACTATAACAGCATCCCAAAAGTTCCAAAACATAGAGATCAAAGATCTATCTATAACAAAAGAAGAGAGAGAAGTATCTATACCATTAACAAGAAATTAAAGAAAGATAACATCAACGGTTGTATCTTCGGAAATCACCCTCTAGCGATCTCGAGCACAACCTAAGCCAAAACCACCTTCTCGGGTGGGGACAATAAAAAGGGTAAGTACAAACGTACTTAGTAAAGGGTAAAGCACCATATCCATACATCAATCATCAACAAGCGATACAACACAAGATAATCATCAAACGAGAAGATCAAGTATGTTTCACTCGCTCACAACACTCCACTAGTCCAACTAGTTGACTCAACAAAATAAGACATTTGTTACATGTTGATCAAAGTGGTACTATGCGGAATGAGATCATGCATCCGAACACATTCAGCACCGTCTTGCGGCACAAACAAAACTTGGCTTATAAGGCCATTACGTATGGGATGTGTGGGTCATTACCCAGACTAAGCATCTAGGAATAGTGGGGTAATGAGCCATGCTGCGGGGTTGAAACGTACCTCACCAAAGATCAACACGTTTTAGCTTTTAGACAGACAACACGTATGTTCTTTAAGCGCTTAAGCATTCACCATTCGATTACACATAAAAAGGATTCTTGAGGACATCTACCTTAGACCGACTCTAATATCATAACTTAGCACATTGCACAGAAATGTTGAGTACTAAGTCAACACCCACAAGACTGAGAGATAAGGTTTCCAATGCTCCCGAGTTTCTCCCCGCAGAGGGTCTCCACAAGCGCTTTGAGCCAAGGCCACCGTAAACCATAACCTCAACTTGTCACGTAACAAGGACGATATTGAACTCAAGTCAACATCACGAAAGTTAATGATGTGTCTTCTAATGCCCCGTGAAACACGGTGTATAGCCAAAGTCACTAGAACACACTCATTACACTTTACAACATTCCACATAAAAGGCTTTACTTGATCGGTAAAAAGCAATATAACATAAAATATGTTATAAAGTAACAGTGTCAACATAATCCAAAGAAGAGTAACATGCTCTCTCTTTAGAAAACATGGAAAGTAAGTATATTATTATAATGATTCATTAAGTAAGTTTATCAAATGAAAATGAAAAGGGAAAGCATCAGCAGAGTAGTCTTCACTACTGCAAAAAGAATTAAAAGGTCGATGACCAAAGCAAGTAGATGTTTGAAACATAAGATTGTATATATATATATATATATAAAACTCATTATCTAAAACGAATGACATTTTAATTTAGTTTAAAATCATGGTGTTCCTCACTAATTCAAACATTAAATCTATTTTAAAACCAAATCTTTCTCCATCAAACATTAAATCCAACATTCTATCAAGTATAAGAACATAAAGTAAATCACATAAACACGCATGATTTGGTTGAACACCCCTTTACCTCTTATCTTCAAGAATCTAGGTCTAGAAGCTCCAAGCATTCTAATCCACCAAAGAAGAGATCTTTACTACCTTCCTAGTAACCAAAACGAAGAGCTTGAGGTTAGGGATCTTTCTAAAAGCTTTAGGACTCAAGGGAACCAAGAAACAAGTCTAAAATTCATCAAAAACCGAACCTGATCCAAAACGGGTTTGAGAAGCCCTCACTTGATCGTCGATTTTCTTGGATAGGATCGAAGCTCTCTTCCTCGCGATCGATTTGATATGCTACACATGAAAATCCGACGGTTGGATCTCCGGGAAAGTGGATTTCTTCCTCTCTTTTCTTTTTTTTTTCTTTCCTTTCTTCTTTCTCTCCCTCCAATTTTGCCGGCAGCTCACTAAAAGAATTGGGGAAAGTGAAATGGTAGGGTTTGGGTTAAAAGGGTTATATATAGAGGTGGTACATTTCCCGTTTTACCCTTACTAAAAGATTCTTTAAAATTCCACAAATACCCTATAAAATATATCTTGACTCCCAAAAATAATCTAAAGCCCAAATTATTAATATTGTCGGGACACGCTAAAACACGAAAAGACTTTTATACCCTTATCGGCAAACCAGGTCATCACAATCCTGCTGACTTATCCATATCAGATGTGACTCAACTCTGTTGACAGACGACCTCCGCTGCCCCTTCAGCTGACTTCCCAGATTCGAATACACTAGTCAACTGACCATCACTCAGCTGACTAGCAGATTGGTTCCACGGAATTAGAGACCAAGGCACACTTTTCTGACACTACTGATTTAGTTCTAACTAAAAAATATATTCTCTATATTATGAATCATTATATCATATCCATATTATACAAAAACAATCTAAAAAAGGTATACCGTACCTTACACGAGACAATTTACCACTAGTTTTTTCTACAACATGATACCACTGCTCCTCTTGTCCGATTTTTATGTAAGTTGATAAAGTGATAAAACGAACCACAAGGTTTTGACACGTGGAAGATAGGGCTCCATTGACACCATCCTCCCACCACACGCCTATTTCCACAAACCTCATCTCCCATATTATCCTCACTCACCCAAGATTTAGCTACACACTCTTTAGCATCAACCCCAAAAAAAAAATAAAAAATGGCAACCCTCTCCAGCACCATGGTCAGCACTACCCTCCTCCCCAAAACTCCAATGCCCACCACCCTCCGGGCGCTTCCGGCCGTCGGGAACGCCGTATTCGGGCTGAAGAACAACAGAGGAGGCAGATTAACATGTATGGCTGCATACAAAGTGAAGCTAGTTACACCTGAAGGACCAGTGGAATTCGATTGCCCAGATGACACCATCATTCTTGATCAAGCGGAGGAACTTGGGTATGATATTCCCTACTCATGCCGGGCTGGTTCATGTTCTAGCTGTGCTGGTAAAGTTATATCTGGAACCGTTGACCAATCAGATGGTAGCTTTCTTGATGATGACCAAATTGAGGAAGGTTGGGTTCTCACTTGTGTTGCAGTACCTAAATCTGATGTTGTCATTGAAACCCACAAAGAAGAAGAACTCACTGCTTAATTCTTCTTGCCGTTTTTTTAATATATATTTAATTTTCTTGGTTTGAAGTACTTGTCTTTTTTCTTTTTTCTTTTTATGATGTTTGCTGTATGAAGGATTATGGTGATGGATAATTCTTTGGAATACTTATGTAATTTTTAATAAACTGTTTTCATCTTTAGTTTAGAATGTTTTAGAACAGTTGTCCTTTTTTTCTCGTCAATTCTTAACTCAATTAGTGGAACTTTTACAGTTTCCAATCGGAGAAAATGTACATTAACTGGCATACAAGAATTTAGAAACTACTATGGCCGGTTTGAAATTTTTTTTTTTTTTTTTTGACTTGGTTTAACTTAATTCAATTGATTAATGGTCCAAATTTATTTAATTTCTATTAAATTTGATACCAAGAATGTAATTTCCTAAAAAGAAAAAGGAAGAGATCGATAACCCTAATTAGGGCTTCGTCTCTAACAACTAGACAAAACTAGTCTAAGATTTTTAGTCCTCTCAACAATGTTAGATAGAAACAAATGCGTGGGAGGGGGATACAAATACTAATCATCATGAACTAATCTATTTCTCCAAAGCCAAATTAATGCGATGAATTGCTTCCCTAAAAAGGTAACGCCGGTTGCTTCTACCAAACTAATGGGGGTACTTCTGGGTAAAATTAACACGTAACCGTTGTTGTGTTGTGACTGGTCCAAAGAAGATACTCTGAGACTCATGTGGAACAATCATCGTCAAAAAATGTCAGGACCATTGACAGTCATGAAGGGCATGTAAAATAGATTCATCTTCATCATTGCAGAGGGGGCAGGCGGAAGAGGCGTTAATATGATGGCGAACTAGAGAATTACGAACCATGAAAGACTCATGGCACATTTGCCAAATGAGGAAATTCCCCCGAAGGGGGGCTTTAAGATGCCAAACTAAGCTCCACACATTTGTGTCGAAATTATCATTGGAAGTGTCACCAAGTGAGGAATGCATTGAGGAAACTCTATTGACCGTTGCTATTAGGATTCTAACGAATCACACCATTATCATCATTAGTGTGGTCTTGAAGCTGAATCCATGCACCGCATATATCTTTCCACAATTTTGAGGATCTCGGCTTGATGTCTGCCCAATGACCTTCATATTTATCGAGTAGAACTCCCACTCATTGATTCTTCGTGCAAATGGATAGACTCCAAGCAAGATGGCCTTTAAGGGCTTTGTTCATCTTGAAAAGATTTGTAGATCTCATACTGCTCATCTCCTTAGGCAAGCACAGTTTCTATGTAATTTCCGGTTCCCATTTTCCTCACCCTAGAAGAAGAATCTGTACACTCGTTCAAGTTCATCCACAATAGCAATTGGTAGTTTCATCGTTTGCATCATGTAATATGAAATTGTGGATAGTGAGATTTTGAATAGAATAGATCTACCTGCTTTCGATAAAGTGTTCATCTTCTAAGAAGTCAAATATAAGCGCATTTGTTCACAAGGATCTGCCCTGAGCCTCTGCAAAAGTCACCAAGGATCTCTTTCAGTAATTTCTACACGTTGGACTGTTGCCTCCCCAAATAGGAGCAAATCGTCAGCGAAGAATATGTGTGATATGGGTTGCTCTTGTCAACTAAGGTTAAAATACTTCCTCGGGCGAGTATCGAATCCCGGTTAACATAATTCGTCATATTTACCCACTAATACATCTCTCAAAGGGTTGTGTGTGCTCAAAAGGGTCATGCGCTCGCTTATCCATGCTAAAATGACCGTGTAAGTAGTTAATTTCAAAAAGGTTTTGGGTTTATTTTCTATCGTTTCCATGCTCAAGACGTTAAAATGCGAGCTAAATTTTAAATACTTACCCCTTCCAAACTAAGGCCGTTATACCCCTACTTAAACTAGACATGTCCCTCAATGTGAAGGAAATAAATGAGAAAGGGAAAATAGCTTTTAGCTTTGGGAACGGGCTCCAAGTACAAAATCCGGAGCATCATTTGTAATATTCCGATTTTCGGGAAAAGGCAGACGTGTCATTTTGCGAAAACGAAATATTATTATTCTTACTTCTTTTATTTGAAGTTAAGTATTTTGTTATTATATATATATTGGTCGAATTATATGTATATAATTTAAGGGAAAAATCTGATTGTTAAGGGTATTTAAGGAAAATAAGGTATTAGGTTAATTATTGTGATTGTTCCTATTTATGGAAAATAAACCCCATTAGTTTCCCTAACCTTTTAAATCATAATTTTCTCCTCCTAATCTCCCTCTTTGTGCGTGTGAGAGCTTGAGAAAAGAGCTGGTAGATTTCTTCCTTTTTCTAAGTCAAATCTCAACCGTTTTCATATTCGAGTAGAGCGTTGGAATCGTCGTGAAAGGAGCGTCGTTTCAATACTCAAAGTTTAGAGCTTTGTCAAGGTATGTAATTTCGACCTAGTTGTGTTCTTGGATGAGTTTTGGAGATCAAAACTCATATCTTTCGTAGTTTGGTTTTAATCATAGTGTGTGATCGAATCTAACCCTTTTTGGAATTGATCACATAGGTTTTCTGTGGGTAAAGAGTCTTTTTGCTACTGTTTTCCTGGGAATTTGAAGTTGGATTGCTTGCTATCAAGTAAGAGGATCTTCCTACAAGTTAATTACGGTTTATTAGGGTTTATGTTAGGATTTGATATGATTATGCTAGAAATCATACCTTCATGTTGCCTAAGGATTTGGAGTTGTTATGGTAGATAAAAGATATGTTTTTTCTGCTATTTTCTGAGTATTATGATGTTGAACAAGTTTTGGGAACGATTAGGGATCGTTAGGGGTCAAAAACTAAGTTTTTAGAGTTTACCGCGCTTGGTGCGGGCGCACCAAGCCCAGTGCGGACGCACTGGAAGAACAAAAAGTGGATTTTTACATTCATAGCCCCGGTGCGGACACACCAGATCCAGTGCATGCGCACCAGAGCCGGTGCGGGCGCACCGGATCCAGTGCATGCGCACCGACAGGCAGAAAGTCGATTTTTTACATAGAGAGGCTCAATGCATGCGCACACTGGACCTGCTTTTTGATGAATAAGATGATTTTTAGCTATGATATGAGTTTTAAATGTTGTTCTTTGATTTTATAACATTAAATAAGCATGAACAAGCCTCGATTGAGCTTCTGATGCGTTTAGTTCCGGCACCGGATGTACTCTTAAAGGGAGTTGAAGTTCGGGACCGTCGGAAGGGCATGAAAGGGCTTGTGCTTTGATGAATTAGTATTCATCAATGTCTGTGTAATTGTTAGGCCTTGTCCGTGTCTAGTGGTCTAGAGAGAGAGAGAAGTAGGGGTGAGGGAGCTTATTTGAAAACACCTAGGTGGCTAGTTAACACTTAATAAACTACTTACTTGTTTAGTAAAAAGATTAAACGTCATGTTATTTTTGGTAAGGCACGGTTTCATATCGGTGATGTGATACGTTCAGTAAAAGCGAACAACGATGCTAGCCTATAAACGGCTAAATGGCAGTGGATGAAATTCACCGAACGTATATGCATACCGGGAGGATCCCGGGACTATCGGTATTCACCGTAGTTGGCAAGGATATCTCGTGATGGATACACATCATGCAAAGTGCCCTTGAATGCTGACGTAACCAAGATAAGTTAAGCTAGAAACGTATAGTCATGACATGTTGATGGACATGGAGTGAACCCTATATTGAGTCGGTCTCAGAAAGATAACTTATTAAGTATAAAACTTGCTTATAAACCTTAGTTAATTTGTAGCTTCTACCTCTTATTGATTACTTTGTACTTACCTCAAATGCATTGTTTTCTATGTGTTTGGGAGAGAGAAGATGAACAGGTTGAACAGGACTTCGAGGAGGACTTTGATGACGACGTATAAGGACGCCGAAGTTGAAGAGTTTATTTATCTGTTTTTTTATTATACACTAGACATGCTGTTTTTGGGGAAACTTTGTAATTCCTTTTAGTTTTCTTTTGGAGGTTTCGTACGTTCGGTTTTCGTTTGGTTTTCCAATGTAATAAATTTTCATTTCTATATTTAGATATTGAGTTTCTATTCTTGGTTGTTTGAGAAAAAATTATACTCGAGTCTTTTGCTTCCATTTTTGCTAAACTCGATACGGCATAGTAGATGCTGACGTATAATGTGAATTTATTTTATATTATACGTGCCGAACGTTCCTTTTCCGGATATGGACTCGGTGTCCGAAAATGGGGCGTTACATCATTGCCTTGAGTCAACCATGAATCCATCCAAGTCCAAAATGATCGTGCACTCATGCATATGTAGGATGTAATATCTCCGGATGGATCAAATATCCACCCGATTACGCAGCGGAAACTACAAGATCTAGATCTAGTCAACCAAAATACATAAATATAATAGATCTAATCTACGAGAATGATAGATTGCTTACTTGTTTATTGTGAATAAACTCCATGAACAATCCTTGTAGATGCGCCGGTTGAGAAGCCATAATCTTCCAACGCGTATCTCCAAGCAACACCAAGTGGATGGTGTTTCACGCCGCCGAACCTCCCCGATATGCTACCAGAAAAATCCCGAAGATTTTTCCAACTCGAACCCTAAGAATAGAGGCCGAAATTTTCAGCCAATTTCTCTTGTGATTAGTGATTTTGTGGTACAATGGAGAACTCTTCTTATATAGGAGAGACATCATTGTTCCACAAGGATTTAATTTAATTAATGGATAATCAATCAAATAAATCCTTTTCCATAAAAGATAAATCTAATATTTTCCAAACAAATTAGGATAAATAAAAGATCATTATCTAATATATTAATTATTTAACCAATAAATAATTAAGCACATGTCATATAATAACACAAGAAAACAAATTCCTTGTTAATAATATATACATATTGGCGCCAATACCTAATTAAATAGGTCATGGGCCGAAATTCACCAAACCGGGTCGAGTCCATGAAAAAATGTCTTTTCCATTTTTTAATCATTTAGTCCAACTAAACAATTAATCCACATATCAATTAAACTGTGCAATGCTACTATTTAATTATAATCGATGTGAAGCGACGAGAAAACATATGCTATGCTAGGAGCCACGTCGGGGACCATGGACCCATATTCAGTAGCTACAATAAATCCAATAATATTATCCGTCAGACCGAACAATAATATTCAATTTATTAATTCCGGGATTACACCACCATAAACCCGAAACTGAACTCTGCCGAATATAGATAACTTACACTCAACCATGAGTTGATAAGGTGTCCACTGATATAATCATTACATACGGATAAATCCTCTATAGAATGTTCATTTCAAGTCGGGATATTTCCGTAAACCCTTCTCGAAACATATTATCCTTATTTACCATTAACCCCCTAGTGATCAATTAGTTCACATACCACACTAGTAGCTACTTAGTCTAACATGAACTCCGCGGATCGATCGGTTTCTAGGATTAACAAATAAGGAAGCGTTCGTCTACTTCCCGAGGGAAGGAATGGATTCCATATTCGTGATAGCACGGACTACTCACTCATTCCGAATAGAGCCAACGAGAAGTGTTGGACCACATACTTCGAAGTGATCCTTACTAACACATCAAACTCCACCCTAGTCTAAGCAGTTGTCTGTGATCACCTCAGGATTGAGATTAATCCATATATGATCATCTTGTGATTCGATAAGACTTCTCGATCACGGAATTATATCGAGAACTCAAAACAAATCGGTCCAGCCTTATATGATTATTATCATATATAAATGCCCCACTAGGTACCGTATTACCGACAGTCCGGATAAGACCGTCACACCTAAAGTGTTCTGGGCGCATTATTAGCATTTAATCATGAGACCCGTACTCAGATTAATCAACGCTACGGACTAAGTTAATTTTAAGTACATCTCACTAACTCAATCCTCTTGTGTATAGCCATACACCGAGTTATGTGATTACATAAACGAGGTACTTAGGGTTTTCGTAGTGTCTTAATTATAAACATAAATGCATATAATAAGATGAATAATTAATTATGTCCTAAAACAATTACATAATTGTCTTTCGGGCACTACTCCTAACAATCTCCCACTTGCACGAAAGGCTAGTGGATTAATTGTTTTAGAGCACACCCTTATTTATCTATATCTACAACATTCTCCCACTTGATCAAAACAAGTGAGACGTATCCCTCAAATCGTACCCTCCAAGCGCATCTTAGTAATTCATCCTTCCAAGCACGACCGGAGTGTGCCGCCGTAGGGTAGGTCAGTGACCCGGCGCGTACTTAGAATCCGAATACCATGTGACTTGGTACACTGATCAGGTAGGTTGGCGGCTGGGGTCAATCTTTGGGATCGAAACGTCGCCTCTCCATCTAATCCGGTGGTACGATTTCAATATGCCTTTGATTCAACATTGAGGACGAAATCGACTTAACGATCATCCTTCATCTGACCTAAAGCCAGAATCAGTGTTATCACTTATATTCTAGTTTGCACCTGAATATACTAGCATATTATTCCTCATTCTCCCGAAGAGACTTGAGGATTCACAAAACATCCTATTTAGTATTCATCCATAGGTTTAGATAACCATTCCTGAGAGGTAGGGTAGACTACATCGTTGAATGTTGCATAAATGCAAGAATATCTTAACCAGGTGAATTGATGGGATTGCCAATAATCGATTCTCGAGAATTTGAGCGAATCAAATCCTTTAGAATGAATCCCGATGGCATGTCAGACTCTGACTTCAGATAACACACCCATGTTGTTTCCAACTGTTTCAGTGTTACCATTCACAAACACTAATCTACATACTACTTTACTAATATTGATGCCCCGTCTACAAAAGACTTATCAATATTCTGGTCAAGTCCACATATTAAAATATATGACTTTGAAATGACCTAGAGGTTTGCTTTAATCCCCAAAGGATATAAGCTATGGCAGGCATCCTGCCAAAGGTTCTTTCTGAATAAATTAAGATACCGTTAGTCTCGCAAAAAGGTCTTAGGGAATCACCCCTATTTTCTGCTTTGTAACGAATCCGTCATTTGTTCTTAGCTAAAACCCTTCTATTCTAAATGAATTCAGATTCCGTTGTTCGGCAAGGAAGTCTTAGGGAATCACCCATATTTCCCGCTTTCTGACGAAATCAAGCATGACTGAGTGGTAAGAGAGATCACGGTCTGGTTAACTCTCTACCTTTTAGGGAATCACCCCTAAATTACTCAGCTTTGCGTTGAAAGTTAAACTTTCCTATTCATTCGACTCTTCTCCGTGTAGTTCCAATTACTCCCACTGGGCCTGAGATACTCAGGTGGTTCTACAAGAGTTTCAACGAACCGGAGTGTCAAACTCCATTCACGGGGTTATGGCTTTTAAACCAACCTCTATGATCGGGATCCTATACGGTCCACGAAGGACTATAGGTCATCAATCTACCCTATAGACCGTAAGGTCCCGCAATGTGTAATGGACAAACCATACTCCCCATTGCGTTCGGGGTGGATTGATATCCGATCTAGTTTAGTAGTTCTTATTAGTGTTATCACCAATCGCCGGTGTTGGATGTGGACCGAACAAATCGTTAGTAACATCTTGAGTACAAATACTTCAAGATCTAAGGTTGTTATTTATAGACTCTATGAGACCGAGTTTGACAAGTATAACCGTCATTCTCTGGTTTTATGAGTTTTATAACCAACCTTTACTCAATGCATTAAGATATTTCACGACCTGAACGTGTATGCAAAATTTCCAGTCCTACCTTCAAGCACTAAATGCTAAATGTCTATATTTATGGAAGTGGGGTGAACCGAATTCACTCCTTATCCACAAATGCGTAGGCATCGTTTAGGTAGACTTCTCGGTTTTTCATCACAACGTAAACCGTTATTTTGCAACTAATATCTTAAATGAGTTCAGCAGCGTATCGTAGCACACCAATGACTATATAAGGCAAGTTGATGGTGTATCCTTTAGTGAAAACATTTCACTGGGAGGCAGGCCGAGCATCAGTCCCGAAGACTATGCAAGAACCTATTTCTGAGTATAGAATACTCTATCTCTGGTGAAATCAGAGATTTCCTCCAAATATTTTGGATAAACTTACCGGAGTTTTGAGTAGTTATCAGACAATATGTCACTACTCAGAAGCTCCCACTAGCTTGTATCTTTCATATGACCCCGAAGGTCGATATGAACAAGCTATGTAACTTCTTTAAATCTATTACCCTTTTCCCGATTGAAAGGAAACTTAGGCATTGTTCCTTTGAGACAGGGTTCCTTTGACTGGGAGATGGGAATCACCCTAAGCCAGTCTTCAGATCTTGTCGTTAGGGAATATGCACTAATTAATAGAATAGAAAGAAGCGTTTATCTAAATACGGAAATGTGGAAATATTACATATCAAATAGTATGTAATATTTATTTATTTTCGTGTATACATTATTTGTACACTTTAGTTGTAAAAGGACATATTAATTGTGGTACATAAAAACAATTAATATGTCAAACTCTAGTTGCTTTATGTCATAGACATACTTTTACTTTTTACATGCATGCTTGCCGCCCATCTAGTGGCCGCCCAAGCTAGCTAGTATCTCCCATCAATTGTAACTATTTATACTTCTTCCATTTGATGAATAAACTAAGTTGAAGTTTACTCTTGTGTTTATCACATTCTCAAACTCTCTTCATGGTATCAGAGACTTAAACTCCTGAATCCGCTGCAAATTCTCAGCACCCTGCTGAATCAAGAATGTCTTCATTATCTGAAGCTTCCTCACCCTCAGTTGAGTCCCAGCTGCCTCAGCAGACTGGGGTCACTGACTCTTCATCTTACACAAATCATAGACTTGATGGCAACAACTACTTGCCGTGGTCAAGATCTATGAAAATGTACATCTCCGGACAAGGTAAGATGGGATACCGTCCGGCTCTAAACCCGCCCCCCGCCGAAGATGACCCAGGATTTGAAGCATGGGATACTACTAATAATCAAGTCATGACCATTCTCACAAGATCAATGACAAAAGAGATTAGTGAGAACTTTATGATGTATGATACCGCAAAGGAGATCCGGGATAATGCCGGGGATCTTTACTCCAAGAAAGACAATACATCTGAAGTGTATGAACTTGAAGCTCAGATTCAAAATTGCAGACAAGGAGATATGTTTGTAACTCAATACTTCAACCAACTGTCTAGGGCATGGCAACACCTGGACATGTTGGAAACTCACCCCTGGAATGATGTCAAGGATGCTGCCCTTTATAAGGACATTATTGAGAAAAAGAGAGTATTCAAGTTTCTTACTGGACTGAATCCTACTCTTGATGATGTTAGGGGAAGAATCCTTGCCACAAAACCTCTCCCCAATCTCAAATCCATGTTTGCTGAAGTCAAACATGAGGAAAGCAGGAGAAAAGTGATGCTGCTGAACTCCCCTGCTGACAACCCTGCTGAAAGTGCTACCCTGCTGACTGTCAGGAAGCCTGCTGAGGTTACTGAGACTGTCAGGAAGCCTACTGATCGAACTGGAAAGTTGTTCGTGAGCACCGCAAACGCACAAATCACACCAAGGACACTTGCTTTGGAAGCTACATGGAATGCCTAAATCCTCCAAGCCTACCGGGGAAAGTCGGGGGGCATGTCAATGAAGGGGAGAATGATAACAAGTTGAATGCTCGGTTTGTTGCATTCAAAGCTTTCCTCACTCAACAAAAAGAAGGTAGTCCCTCTCGACATGGCCACTCGGGCTAGTGCGGGTAAATTCTACTCTTCTATTAGTAATGAAACATGGATTGTTGATTCGGGGCCTCCTCGCATATGATTTGGTAATAAAAACCTCATAACTCACCTTATGCCATGTCAACAAATTCATAAAATTAAGACTGCCGGTGGATCTATCTCTCATGCAAAAGGTTTTGGAAATGTTAAAATCACTAATAAGATATGCCTAAAGGATGTCCTATTTGTTCCAAAATTAGACCGCAATCTCATATCTCGTCAAGTAAACTTGCAAAAGATTTGAATTGGACCGTGGTGTTTAATAAGAATCGGTGCACTTTCCAGACCCTTCTTCACGGGAAGTGATTGGGAGGGCTAAACCCCGCTCAGATTGTATGTGGTCAACCTGCCGAAGACAAGAGGCGAAGACCGAATCCGCCTCGGCAGCCGCACTCAAACCTTAGACAATATCATGTTATGGCATTATAGACTAGGACATCCAAGTTTTGGTTATTTTAAGTCCGTAATTCTGAATTATTTAAAGGATGTAATGTCAATGATCTTCAATGTGATATTTGTCAATTTGCCAAACTTACCAAATCTGTGTATACCAAACTACCTTATTTGCCTTCCAAACCTTTCACTTTAATTCATAGTGATGTATGGGGACCTTTAAGAGTAAAAAGTATAACGGGGAAAAGGTGGTTTGTCACTTTCATTGATGATCATACCGAAACACATGGTCGTTTTTAATGAAGGATAAATGCGAAGTCGGAACTGTTTTTCGGGAATTTTACAACATGATCTCTACTCAATTTGACACTAAGATCAAGATCTTAAAGGCGATAATGCACTTGAATACTATGAGTCTAACCTCGGTAATTTCTTGATGGATAAGGGGATTGTCCATGTCGGTAGTTGTGTGGAAACACCTCAACAAAATGGGGTTTCGAGAGAAAGAACAGGCACTGCCTTTGGAGATGGCTAGATCACTCATGTTCACCACACATGTTCCAAAGTATATGTGGGGTGAAGCTATATTAACCGCCACATACTTAATCAACGAGACTTCCCGGTAGAGTGTTAGGCTTCAAAACTCCTATCCAAACCCTTCGACCACTCACTCCCGCCCTCATCTTATTTCCCAATTACCTCCAAAAATCTTTGGTTGTCTTGTGTTTGTTTATATCCATGCCCAACACGAAGCAAACTTGATCCCAAAGCTCACAAGTGCATTTTCCTAGGATATGCAAAGGACAGAAAGGTTACAAGTGCTATTCTCCTTCGAAAAGAGATTTTACAATTCTATGGATGTAAAATTCTTTGAAAGGACCCCTACTACAAACAAGTCCACCGAGGCGACTCGATGGAAACTTGATTGAAATTGACCTAAATCCGTTCCCACGGCAAGCTCTTAACCCTCGGCAACCTGCGATTCTCAAGAAGGCGAACCCCGCGGTACCCTATCGACCCCCGGCGGCCCTGCGGGAACCGGGGCCTGCGAACCGAGCCTGCGAACCGGTGCAAGCGAAACTCGGCAACCTCGACTCTCGGCGGCCCTCGACTCTCGGCGGCCTGGCGACATTGATGATAGACCTATTGCTATCGAAAGGGAAAGAGATCTTGCACTACCGATCATTCTATTCATAATTATCTGTCTTATGATCGTTATCACCGCCTTTGCCATGTTTACACGGGACTTGGATTCTCACTCTATTCCTAAGAATATACGGGAAGCTCTCCAACATGATAAGTGGAAGGTCTTTGTCAAGACCGAAATGACCGCCTCCTAGATAATCATACTTGGGATCTAACGGCTCTCCCCAAAGGCAAAAAGACGATCACCGCAAGTGGTTATTTACCATCAAATACAATGCGATGGTACAATTGACAAGTATAAGGCCGACTAGTTGCAAGGGGTTTCACTCAAACTTATGGCATTGACTACAAAGAAACTTTTGCACCGGTTGCAAAGCCGAACACTTGTCGAATACCGATATCTCTTTTTGTCCAACTTGACCGGCCTCTTCACCAATTGGATATCAAAAATGCCTTCCTCAATGGTGACCTTGCGAGGAAGTTTACATGAATGTACCTCCTGGTTTTACCAATCCTAACACTCAAGGAAAGGTCCGCAAATTGAGGAAATCTCTATATGGCCTAAAGCAATCCCCAAGAGCCTGGTTTGGGAAACTCACTACCGTGGTTAAAGCCGCTTGGATATCATCAATGCAACTCAGACCACACCATGTTTATCAAGACCACTAGCCGAGAAAAGATCTATCCTTATTGTATATGTGGATGATATCATCCTCACTGGTGATGACTCTACTGAGATCCAGAATTTGAAGACTCTCCTGGCAAAGGTTTTTCAAGTCAAAGATTTGGGCTATCTTAAATACTTCCTTGGTATGGAAATTGCAAGAAACAACCAGGGTATCTCTATCTCTCAAAGGAAATATGTCTTGGACCCTGCTTAAAGGAAAGCGGTATTTGGGATGCAAACCGTCGTATCCCCGTAGACCCTAGTAATACCTGTCGCATGGTGACATTTCGTCGTCGAAAGGATCAATATCAAAGGCTTGTAGGGAAACTCATTTATCCGTCCCATACAAGACCCGATATTGCATATGGGGTCGGTCGGTTAGCCGGTTCATGCATTGCCCTACCGAGCAACATTGGGATGCGTGAACAGGATTTCGAGGTACTTGAAATCCACTCCCGGCCAAGGCCTACATTTCACCAAGTCCGCCGAGAGATTTATCAAGGTCTACACCGATGCCGATTGGGCCGGGCCGTCACATAGACGGAAGGTCTACTACAAAGCTCTTGTTCTTATGTATGGGGAAATCTTGTCACCCTGGAGGAGCAAGAAACAACCCTCTGTCTCCGAAGCGATCTTGAAGTCGAACTCGGGCACTAGTTTTGGGTATTTGTGAAGCTCTATGGATAAAAAGGGTCCCGACCGAACTTCGGCACCTATTCAAGACCTATCACACTCTGCTGTGACAATAATTCAAAGCATTATGCATGGCGAGAGGATCCATCCATCATGATAAAACCAAACATGTGGACATTGACAGACACTTCCGAAGGAGAAGATTGATGCCAAGATTATTCAACTCAAAGGTATGTTCCCTCGCGGACGAATGCGATATTCTCACCAAGGCCATTCCACCACTTATGTTCAAAGAGATCGAGTAGCAAACTTGGTCGTATAAACATATACAACCCGGTTGAGGGGGTGTGGAAATATTACATATCAAATAGTATGTAATATTTATTTATTTTCGTGTATACATTATTTGTACACTTTAGTTGTAAAAGGACATATTAATTGTGGTACATAAAAACAATTAATATGTCAAACTCTAGTTGCTTTATGTCATAGACATACTTTTACTTTTTACATGCATGCTTGCCGCCCATCTAGTGGCCGCCCAAGCTAGCTAGTATCTCCCATCAATTGTAACTATTTATACTTCTTCCATTTGATGAATAAACTAAGTTGAAGTTTACTCTTGTGTTTATCACATTCTCAAACTCTCTTCAGGAAACCATTTGCGTTTATATTGTGTTGCATATACCTATTCAGCATTTCTTAGTAGTTCTAACTTTATCAAACAAAAGTCCGAGTCTTGGGTTCGTGCTACGAATGTTATATTTATCGTCAATAAGACAAACAAATTATCCTATTGAAAATGAATACGTTCGTTCCAACGAATCCGAAAACAAAAAATGAATTTTCTGTGATACTCAAGAATTGAATCCGAGATTCATTTCCTTATATCACTCCCACTAGTCTATCTGAAATAACTGCCCGTTGTCTATTTTATTTATCGTTTTAATGCAAAGCTACCTAGTTCTTCCAAAGAACTTTAGCTTTCGAGAAAATTGCTAAGGATGCATTGGTCAGTGATCCGAAATCACTTTCCTTATCCTTTAATTTCCAATTTTATTAATTTTCGGTTTAGCCTTAAAACTACTTAGTTTAGATGACTAACACGAATAAACATTCTTTCCCATTCTCGACTTTCCTTAGAGGAAAACAGTCTTGAACTAGCAGTTCATCTGAGTAGACACTACTCTTGAACTGTGGGATGTTCAGTGTTACTTGCTTGGACTATCGATTTTTCTAATCGTCAAATCATAAGACCAAAGCTCCCACTAGTTTATCGGTTCCAAATACCGTCTAACTAGCAACACTTTGTATTTATGATTTTTCAAAGATTAGAACATCACCTAGAACTAAGCTCCCACTAGTTTATCAGTTCCAAATACTGTCTAACTAGCAATGCTGTGTTCATGATGTTCCAGAACTAAGCTCCCACTAGTTTATCAGTTCCAAATACTGTCTAACTAGTAACGCCTTATTCTTGTTTTTCCAATAAATGGAGAAACTCCTATGCATCTATTACACATTTCTAATGATTCAGAAAAACAACAAATCATAAGACTAAGGCTCCCACTAGTTTATCGGTTCCAAATACTGTCTAACTAGTAACGCCTTATTCTTGTTTCTCCAATAAATGGAGAAACTCCTGTGCATCTATTACACATTTCTAATGATTCAGAAAAACAAAAAATCATAAGACTAAGGCTCCCACTAGTTTATCGGTTCCAAATACCGTCTAACTAGCAATGCCTTATGTATATGATTTTCCAATTTTTCAATTTAGAATTTGTTGTGTAATTACACTTTTAAAATTCACTAAATGAATTTTATATGATAGTCCTATGTCATCTTTTGTAAACTAAGTATGGTCGTCTCTCGTTCAACACGAGTGACACCCGTGACATACCTATACTATGTCACTTAAGTTTTCAAAGGCTCAAGGGAAAAATCTCTTCCGGAAGATTAAGCGCATTTGATAATTACAACGTACTTGTTACTCTCCGCATTTTTAATGAAGTCCTATTACTAACGAGTTTAGTAGCCTAGAGATTTAGTTGTAAACAAAATGACAGAAAATTAAATTCAAAAGTAAATTTTCACTACTAGATTTTTATTTTAGGAATAATAAACTTGTTTAAAGTCTATCCTACCATTCCAAGGATTTTAATCTCACACCTCAGTGCCGCCGCAGGGTCAGTCAAAGAGGTGACGATTAAACTGAGACAATCTCTCTCAATGATTAAGCTTCGAGAATCGAACATCTCACGGGAATCGACATCCCGGGCCTTACTCATTGATTACCTTCCTCTTTTCTAGCCTAGATATTTCGAAAATATCCATAAAGAGTGTGACCTACTATATCAGATCTCAAAGTACGCCCCGAGTATGCCGCCGCAGGGTCGGTCAGTGACTCAACGAGTACCCGAAATCCTATCCTTTCGGAAGCCAAAACTTGAATTTTGATTGGGGTGAACACCACCCGCAGGGGGCCAGAATCAAAGCGGCTCGAGGCGTCACCCTTCTCTCACGTGCTTGCACCTATAGTAGAGGCCGTGGGGTCGGCTGTCGCCTTCCCCGCTCCCACTCAATATTTTGAAAAAGTGGTGGGTTTACTAATTACGGTTTCGGCCTTGACAATAGGAAACAATAAATCAAAGTACTCCGAACATGGTCGGTTATGTAGGCAAGCCTACGCCGTCTTATTCGTTTATGTGACAGTTCAGGCCAATCCGGCAAGAGAAACCCCGTTTAGCCCGAAGGCTTATCGGCTATGCGAAGTCCTGTCGAACTGCTGTAACGTACATCACACGTGGAGGGGAGTCGATTGAGCCGAAGCTCGGTTGAACTCGCCCAACCATGGTTAGACCATTTCCGAACCCATGTACTAAGATTCTCCGATTTCTAAATTGTCACCCAAAGCGTAATCTCGTTTCTGTTTAAGGTGGGTTCACTGAGAAGCCATCACCGAAAAGCTCAACGATTTATCCAAGTGGGATTCACCGAGAATCTATCACTAAAATCGTAACGATTGACAAAAACCCGGTTCCTCGGTTTTCATAATTAGTTACTTAATTAATTAACTACCACATATTAATTAAATAAGCCTTTAAACTAATTATACGAGTTATACATGCCTAATTTATTCGAAATAAACTAGCTACATGTATGCATTGGAGTGGAATCATGATATGATGCATGTCATGGCAATTTTCCGGTTTCTATCACATAATTTCGATCATACACGAAAAAATAAACGGAAAAATTAAACACCGAGATGGATCGTTGGTACCCCCGTATCTAACCTATAAAAAAAACAAACAAACCCTAACTAGGGTTTACAATTTTCTGATCTGCTGCTGCTGCGTTTTGTCGATGATCGGACATCCAAACGAACTATGATCGTCACGAAACTTTATGGACCTATTATTCACTCCTTCTAATTCAATATGAACGGTTGGATCTTCATTTCAATGGTCCAATTTTCTCCAGAGATCTGCCGATCTAACTGTTGTATCTGTTTATAACTGCGGCGCAATAGTGTCTTCCTGGGGACGATCGGGCATCGAGACAAATCCCGATCGACCTGAAATTTTTAGGGCTTGTTCATAACTCCATGGTATTCGATATGAACGGTCGGTTCTTCGTTTCAATGGTCCAATCTCTTCCAGAAATTCGAAGAACTCACAGCTAGGGTTTTAATGCCTGATGTGCTTTTCTGTTACAGCAGCAACTTTATAGCAGCGATCGGACATCGAGATCGACTCCGATCGTCACGAAATTTTGAAGGAATGTTCTACAACTTTTATTCTTCATTATGACCGGAGTGATTGTCGTTTCAACGGCTCAAACTCCGGGAAAAAATAAAAAACGGAACAGCAACAAAACAGATCTACTTCTAGGAAATTAAAATTACAAAATTTCCTATACTCATATAAACGAATTTATATGAGTTTACAATAAATCTAACGAGTAAACAATACCAACCCCAATCCATCTCTTCAACCACAACATATCAAAGCATTCATCATCAAGATTTTCGAAAAAAAAACAATGCAATCTAAACATGCAAATTCCACTCCTAGATCTAAAATTCACATACTTTGATTGATAGATCAAAGGCTCTGATACCACTTGTAGGATGTAATATCTCCAGATGGATCAAAGATCCACCCGATTACGCAGCGGAAACTACAAGATCTAGATCTAGTCAACCAAAATACATAAATATAATAGATCTAATCTACGAGAAGGATAGATTGCTTACTTGTTTATTGTGAATAAACTCCATGAACAATCCTTGTAGATGTGCCGGTTGAGAAGCCATAATCTTCCAACGCGTATCTCCAAGCAACACCAAGTGGATGGTGTTTCACGCCGCCGAACCTCCCCGATATGCTACCAGAAAAATCCCGAAGATTTTTCCAACTCGAACCCTAAGAATAGAGGCCGAAATTTTCAGCCAATTTCTCACGTGAATAGTGATTTTGTGGTACAATGGAGAACTCTTCTTATATAGGAGAGACATCATTGTTCCACAAGGATTTAATTTAATTAATGGATAATCAATCAAATAAATCTTTTTCCATAAAAGATAAATCTAATATTTTCCCAAACAAATTAGGATAAATAAAAGATCATTATCTAATATATTAATTATTTAACCAATAAATAATTAAGCACATGTCATATAATAACACAAGAAAACAAATTCCTTGTTAATAATATATACATATTTGCGCCAATACCTAATTAAATAGGTCATGGGCCGAAATTCACCAAACCGGGTCGAGTCCATGAAAAAATGTCTTTTCCATTTTTTAATCATTTAGTCCAACTAAACAATTAATCCACATATAAATTAAACAGTGCAATGCTACTATTTAATTATAATCGAGGTGAAGCGACGAGAAAACATATGCTATGTTAGGAGCCACATCGGGGACCATGGACCCATATTCAGTAGCTACAATAAATCGAATAATATTATCCGTCAGACCGAACAATAATATTCAATCTATTAATTCCGGGATTACACCACCATAAACCCGAAACTGAACTCTGCCGAATATAGATAACTTACACTCAACCATGAGTTGATAAGGTGTCCACGATATAATCATTACATACGGATAAATCCTCCATAGAATGTTCATTTCGAGTCGGGATATTTCCGTAAACCCTTCTCGAAACATATTATCCTTATTTACCATTAACCCCCTAGTGATCAATTAGTTCACATACCAGACTAGTAGCTAATTAGTCTAACATGAACTCCGCGGATCGATCAGTTTCTAGGATTAACAAATAAGGGAAGCGTTCGTCTACTTCCCGAGGGAAGGAATGGATTCAATATTCGTGATAGCACGGACTACTCACTCATTCCGGAATAGAGCCAACGAGAAGTGTTGGACCACATACTTCGAAGTGATCCTTACTAACACATCAAACTCTACCCTAGTCTAAGCAGTTGTCTGTGATCACCTCAGGATTGAGATTAATCCATATATGATCATCTTGTGATTCGATAAGACTTCTCGATCACGGAATTATATCGAGAACTCAAAACAAATCGGTCCAGCCCTATATGATTATTATCATATATAAATGCCCCACTAGGTACCGTATTACCGACAGTCCGGATAAGACTGTCACACCTAAAGTGTTCTGGGCGCATTATTAGCATATTAATCATGAGACCCGTACTCAGATTAATCAACGCTACGGACTAAGTTAATTTTAAGTACATCTCACTAACTCAATCCTCTTGTGTATAGCCATACACTGAGTTATATGATTACATAAACGAGGTACTTAGGGTTTTCAGTAGTGTCTTAATTATAAACATAAATGCATATAATAAGATGAATTATTAATTCTGTCCTAAAACAATTACATAATTGTCTTTCGGGCACTACTCCTAACAGCATATAGACCAAACAAACCAACCCATCTTCTGCATTTCGTTAGCAATATGCCTAAGCGGGATAAAATAAGGTGACGGTAATCAAACATACAGAAGGAATGCTCAAAAATTATTTTTTCCACTTTATTTCATACTTTCTATGGAAATATATGAAAACTTGTAGGGAGGAACTCACGTTTCAACCATTGAGTAAAAATAACCTCGTATATTCTGGAGCTTTCGACCCGAAATACGATGAGATGAAAAAAAATACCTCAATGGTTTCCACGCTACTTTATTTGACTCAAAACAAAAATTAAATATTTAAGGGTGGACAAGAATTATTTCTGAGTTTATAGTCACCAGCTCGACTGTACTTCCAAAACTTCTTCAACAGTAGACTAGATCGTCGAGCATAAAAATATCCTACTATGGATCGTAACGAGGCTTTAGGGAGTGTTTCATACGATGGCTCTTAATTACCATTCTTTAATCAGAGCCTACTTGTTGTACTTCCACAACACCAGAGGAAAAACTCTATTCACGACCTACATACCAAACCGATTTCAATTTTCCGGGAAAGAGACGAAGACGAGAGTTATAGACAAGAACTTTGTCACTACTTTGAAAGTTCGATTTGTGATCTTTTTGTCATGAAACCGCTTTGTTCATTCCTTATAAATTCATGCATTATCGTAAGTGCTTATCCAAAATTCTTCAAGGCGATTCAACTACAACAACCTCTTTTGCCCACTCAAGCTTTCGTCAATGTTCAAGAACCGAGTAGCCCATAGTGCATGATGCTCTAGCTTGACCGGTAGATTGCATGCTTTACCAAACACAATCATGTATGGGGACATTTCTATTGTTGTCTTATGGGCTGTCATGTATGCCCACCGAGCATCATCTAGCTTTAAAGCCCAATCTTTTTGTGAAAGATTAACCGTCTTTTCAATATTGGCTTGATCTCTTTATCTGTCATCTCGACTTGACCACTTGTTTGAGGATGATACGTTGTAGCAACCTTGTGCCTTACCCTTTACTTAGCTAACAACTTTTCAAAGACACGATTACTGAAGTGACTCCCTCCATCTCTTATGATCACTCTTTGAATCCCAAACCGCATAAAGATATTTTTATTTAAAAATCTATAAAAATCTAGCATCATTTTTTGGTGAAGCCACTGCTTCCACCCATTTTGACACGTAATCCACATCTGCCAGGATGTAATGGTTTGTCACCGATGAGGTAAAAGGTCCCACAAAATTGATACCTCACACGTCAAATATTTCCACTTATAAAATGTTACGGAGGGGCATCTCATTCCTTTAGAGATATTCCTCTGTCATTTGACAAGAATGACAGGATTTGGTAAACTTGTGGGCAAATTTAAAATTGTACGGCTAGTAGAATCCATATTGAAGTACCTTCGCAACCATCTTAACCGGACCGTAGTGGCCTCCCACTTCCTTGGAAAGACTGTTTGAGAAGACTTGGAATCTTCTTCTCATGAACATGTCTCCTTAACACCTTGTCTAAACACAACTTAGAATTCAGCAGAGCCATCAGATTTTCTAGTTGTTGTGCACTAAGACCTTGAAACCCTTATCCAACTGACCTATGGCCTAATCTTCTTTTGCTGACTAATTCAAATCTACCTGATCCACCATGTTAGCTCTCTTGGATTTGAAACTAGGTTGATAGCCATGTTTCTTGTAGCAATTCGATCTCTTCTGTGTGGCCATTAAAACCACATAAGCCGCACTGAACCTTCTTAAAGTTCTTGGCCTTAGAATTGTTTGCAGACACAAAAACTAGTCTGCTGACTGCTTGAATCCAACCTTGTCCATTCTTACCTTACCCATCCCTCCCACAAACACCTCACTCACCTACCTTACCCACATCCACTCCTCACCCTGCCTTACCACCACTTTCACTCACCCACTCATATACCTTGCCCACCCCCACCCCAAACCCCACTCTCACCTTACTCACCACACCCTACCTCACCCAACCCATCCCACATGACCCCTAATCCATGCACTCAACTATCGCACACACACTCAACACACCATACCTTCAAGTAGAGTTGGTCGGCATATGTTTGTGATTTTATTTTATTACATCCATTCCATCTATTTTTGGATATAATAAAAAATCTTTCTTTAGTCTTACTCTTAGTAAGACCAAAAAATAGAGCCCCTACAATGGGCCACGATAGTCTTTGGTGAAAATGTGCTTCTCAGCACCGAAACTGGACAGGTGGCTTTTTTTTTAATCTTTTTTTTAAGAGATCATTGGTAAGACTAAGAAATGGTTCCTTAATACACACACTATGTTGCACAAACACGTCGTGCAACACGATGTGGACACGGCGATACGGCTGATTGTAAAATTTAAAACCACGACACGTCACCGACATGTTAGATCAACTCTGTGAGTATTAAAAGAGATATTCAACCTTTATATAGTATTAGTGCCAAAAAAAATATGGCTGCTCTTCAAAAAATTTCAACAGATCAGAATTATTGTTTATCAACCAAAAAAATATAGATTTTATAAAAAAACCGTGTCTATTAACGTTTCCATTGAAAAAAAAATTAAATAAATAAAAATAAATTTAAAAAATGGGTTCATTAGTGCCGGGGAGTGTCGGTGCCGTGTTGGGGAGTGTTGACAGTCAGTGGCGGAACTAGGAAAAATTTTCGGGGTGGTCTTGGTATATAAACTGCAAAGCTAAAAAAATTCCGGAAAAAAAAAATAAAAAATGTTGGTAGTGGGATTTGAACTTACAACCTAAAATTATGGAGACTTTAAAGGGTTTGTTCTTAAACCACTAGGCTATAAGGTCTTTTGTTCAAGAAAAATACACATAACATACTAATATTAACACTACTACTACAATAATAAAAATTTGGAGGGGGCTTGGGACCATATGTGGGGGGGCTTGTGACCGTTTGGGGGGGGCTTGAGACCACCCCGGGCATAGGGTGGGTCCGCCCCTGTTGACAGTGTGTTTGAGGCGTGACAGATATTTAAATTTTAAATACCGGTGTCGGGGCATGTCGGAGCGTGTTGTGTCGTGTTTTATGTTGGCCACGCCGCACGTCGATCATATTGAAGTGTCGGTGCATCATAGACAAATATAAATATAGAGATGCCCCTTACAATGTAAAGTTATTTCCAAAATGCTTGGGTTCAGGAGTGTCGGGGTGTGTTGGTGCCGTATTGGTGAGTGTCGACAGTCTGTTGGAAGCGTGTAGGATATTTAAATTTTATATAATATTAATTTCACCATCCGCCACATATCGAACATGGTTTTGGAGCGTGTTGTATCGTGGCTTAAGGCGAACATGACATGATAGTGTATATATATAGTCAAAATGTTTTTTTGTTCCCTTTTTCATTCTTCCGTTTTAGACCAAGAATTGGTTCCTTAATACACAGATCTATGTTGCACAAACACGTCGTACAACACGATGTGGACACGGCGATACGGTTGATTGAAAAATTTAAAAACACGACACGTCGCCGACATGTTAGATCAACTCTGTGAGTATTAAAAGAGATATTCGATCTTTACATAGTGCAAACAAAAATGTGGTTGACCTTCAAAAAATTTCACCGACTCAAAATTATTGTTTATCAACCAAAAAAAATATAAATTTGATAAAAAAATTCGTGTCTATTAAGGTTTCCATTGAAAAATAAATAAATATAGAAAAATAAATTTAAATAATGGGTTTATGAGTGCCGGGGAGTGTCGGTGCCGTGTTGGGGAGTGTCGACAGTGTGCTTGAGGCGTGTCAGATATTTAAATTTTAAATAACGGTGTCGGGACATGTCGGAGCGTGTTGTCTCGTGTCTTATGTTGGACACGACGCACGTCGATCAGATTGAAGTGTCGCTGCATCGTAAACAGGTATAAATTCAAAGATGTCCCTTACAATGTAAAGTTATTTCCAAAATGCTTGGGTTTAGGAGTGTGGGGTGTGTTGGTGCCTTATTGGTGAGTGTCGACAGTGTGTTGGAAGCGTGTAGGATATTTAAATTTTATATAATATTAATTTAACCACCCGACACATATCGAACATGGTGTTGAAGCGTGTTGTATCGTGTCTTAAGGCGAATATGACATGATAGTGTATATATATAGTCAAATGTTTTTTCCCATTTTCATTCTTCCGTTTTAGTATAGTAAGATAGTGTGTATTATATTATTATTATTAAGAGTAAGATTAACCTATTATTATTATTATTATCCAAAACAAATATACACTCTCAAAAAAAAAGGACGGGAGTTGGTTCTTTTTTATGTCCGATTTGATACCGGTGAAAATTGAGAATTTTCCGTACTTAGGTGGAGGTTTATTTTGCCAAACCCTCGAGAAGTTTTTCATTTTGATGCAGTTTACTTTTTTTCCGTACAAGTTTAATTTTTTTTTAATTGGGGGGGGGGGGGTTGATTTTTCTGGGACGTAACTAATTGGCCTTTAAATAGAACCATCAGTGGTTTCATTTATCTCATCCTACACTGCACTTGAGTCGGCTTTTGGAAGTAAAAGGCATCAGCTTTATGGGTGATTCAGATCAACAAACCACTTACTAGTATGTTTGGGAGAATTTAATACTAAGTTAGGCATAATCTTTGTGTTTATTTCCTTAATTGACATGCATGTTGTGTTACAATCTGGTTTCAGTGATGTGGCTTTTAACGGATTTTTTTTAAAGGTTGGGTTTTAAGCTGTGTGTGTAAGCTTCATGGGGTTGTACCTTTAAACCTACTGACTTGTACCTTAATGTCAGCAATCTTCATGCTTGGCATTTTTTTGTTCATTCTTGATGAAAAAAAAATTACAATAAAGATGCAATCTTGGTAGGATTTTTAGTTCTGTGAGCTTATTGGGGTCGTACCTTTGAGATATAATAGTTAAGCTTTGTTGACTTGTACCTTAAACAATGTTAACAATCTTCAAGCCTAGCTTTGGGTTATTTTTGGACAAAAATTATAGAATGCAGTCTTGGTGCATTTTTAATGTTTTGGGTTGGTGAGAAAACAAAAAAAAGGTACACGCTTTATAATTGAATGATTTGAATTTATGCTTCATGGAAATGTACTTAAAGAAATGCTATTTGAGATTTGTAACTTGTGTCTTGTGGTCAATAATAATATTTCAGGGTTAGAATTGGGTTATTTGTTGTGAAAATGGGAAGAAAGTGCAAGCTTTCTAAATATATTTGAATTCCTTTGTGCATTGTATAATGTAACAGTCTATTACTAGATCTGCTACTGCATTTATGTTTGTCGATCAACATAGATTGACTCATTAATCTTTTTTCCACCTTTTTGTTGTGTGGTCCAGCTATTTGCATGCTAATGGCTAGCTTGAAATTCTATGTATAATACACAAAAGCTTCTTTTTTTTTTTGTGAAAGGGATTTTTGTTTTTGACTTAATCCTTGTTGTTATTAGTGATTATTTTTTAGCCCTCAAATCCTGTGGGCACATTGTGAACATCAGTATTCAATTGTATGATCATTGGACTGATGCTATTTGTTCTTCTTATGTTTAGAGGGGACTGATGTTGCATCTATATACCTGATTTTTTTGTTGCTTGGATCACACGTCTTGCAACTCTGTTATAACAAGTTCATTGGAAGCATACCTAATCAGCTGGGATCTTTAAAGAATGTTTTTAAGGCGTGGGATTGGGATGTAGTAAATTAGGTTCAGTTTAAGAATATTTTTGGAAGATACCTTCAGTACATTACTCTTGGAATCATACGTCAAAAAATGAATTTGTGCTGTTTGATTTGGTAGTAGTTGTTTCATTTGTGGGTTACTGCTATTTTTTTTTTTGAGGTGATAGAAATGATGGGCGGATGAAGATGAATAACTTTGTTAAAAAGGAAAACCAAAAAGCAAAAAAACAAACAAGCTAATAAGAGATTGAATTTTGGTTTGCAAATATTTTAGCTTAGTGTTGGCCTCTCTGTATTTGTTCAAATATAGATACAGTCTTTGGTCTCCGTTTTGCCTGTAGTTTGCTGCTCGTTTTCGTGTTTAGGGAAGAAAAAAATAGCTCTTTCACGACAAATTTTTCCCTTCGTTTTCAAGGTGCTCCGTTGACCCAACAAATTGAGGCTCTCTTGCATAGGAAACAAGTATTTTGCTTTGTCAAGTAATTTGACACTGAATTCAGAGGCAATGCTGTGAGGAAATATCTCATACTAAAGCTTTACACCCAAGAAGAAGTCATTAGAGCAAGGCAGGTTGCAGTTGGTACATTCACTGAGCCTGGTGCTGTTTTTCAGTGTGGTAATTCAAGTGTAGGAGAAGGCTCGGGTGATAAGCAGCTTTTCTGACAACAAAAGAAATTCTTCAAGAAATTGAGGCTGAATCTACTGCCAAAACAGTGCTTGATGTACAACTTTCAGCCACAAAGAGGACCTTGCTGTTTGGTGACAATTCAGACAAGAAAATTACTGATGCTATGGACAGTGTACCAATTCCACTAAGTCAAGAACATGGTGCTGCAGTTCCTGTCGGTGAAAGTCCAATCAAGAAAAGCAAGAATAAAGGAGAAGACAAGGATGCCTGATTCAAGTTCTACCATCTATGACTATAAATAATGTTGTTGTTTTGTATCATGTTTTGCTTAATAGTCCGGTTGGTATATTATAGCCGTTAGTACTTGCACCATATAGTACATTATGGTTTAGTAATATACACAACTTTGGGCCTGCATGATGAAAAACCTTGTTTATTTTGTTATTGAACCCTCAACAAGCTTGTAATGTTTTGTGTGTTCCTGTAAACTATGCCATATCATAGATATGGTAGTCATCGGGTTGGTTAATCTATGTAGCTATCTATATACTATTATGTGGTGTTTTTGCCTACATGTTCCCTTCTTACTGCGTTAACGTCTTTAAACCATCTATAAAAAATCCACGTTCGCATTTTGAAGCGTGCCGCGCGCTTTACGCAAAAATAGTATCACTAGTATATCATAATAGAATCTTATTATGTTTATCCTATTACAATAAAATTAATGGATTAAAATTTTATTTCATTAGATTCCAATCCAAATAGGTGTGGTAAAAATATGTTTAGCACATAGTACTCCTAGATTTTTCCCAAGTTCTTACCTTTATTTGTGAAATCTTTCACAATTACGGAAACACTTGCACAAAAATTACATTAAAAACGCAAAACAGTCCGATGGTTCATGTGAAATTAAGTGGTTTTGAGGAAAAAAAGAAAAACAAGTCTCATAGGCCGTCGCTAGAGAAATCATAATCATATCCATATTAATAGAGTGAGATATTAATAGAGAGAAACCGTAAGATCATCTGAAACACAGGCAGATACTCGTGAACCCTCCTCCGGAGGAGGCTTCTTCTGTATCTGTGTTGATTCTTTATGTATATGGAGGAGGCGGAGGAGGACGACGATCCTCGCGCCATCATCATCATCAGCGATTGGAACCCATCATCAAAGATTGCTCCTTTCTTCCGCTGAACTAAAAATCAGCGATTCATTCTTCCCCATTTTGATTATATATATAAATATTTATTCGAGCCGCACGAATTACTGGGCTAGGAGAGAGGAGAAAGTTGAAGAGAGGGGATGGGGAAGGATCTGTTGAAGTTTAGGGGGAGGAAGAAGGCGTCGCCACGTCCCCCGCCGCTGCCTCCGATGCCTCCTCTGCCGCAGATTTTTGAAATTGAGGCTTCTACTAGTACGGCGGCTGGGGTTGTTTCCAAGATCAATAATAATAATAATAATAATAATAATAATAATAATAGCTCTGCGTTTGACGCGGGTAATGTTATTAAAGCTCCGGGAAAGAAGAAGGCGGCCGGAACCGCCAGGCTGTGGATGAGGTTCGATCGGACGGGGCAGTCTGAATTGTTTGAATGCGATAAAAGTGTCATCATCAAGCGCGTTTCGATTCCTGCTCGTGATCTCCGGATCCTTGGCCCTATCTTCTCTCACTCTTCCAGCATTCTTGGTACCATTCTTTTTTAAGTTATTAATTCATCTTTTTTCTTTTCCTTTGTTTTTGTTTTTCATTTTTGATTTTCATGTGATTGGTTTATACACTTGAATTTTCCTCTTTTTTGTTGTAAATTATCACTTAAGCTCACCAAACATGCTTATTTTTCTCTGTTATGTTATGCATATGCCATTACAGGGGAAATGTATTAACCAGTGTTTGAATGGGTTCATTAATCTTCACAGCTCTGTTTTTATTTACTTGCTTTGTGCCATTAGCTACTGGGATTGTTTTGACCTATTCTTAGTTACTTTAGTTAAGTATGCCATCTGTTGTAATTGCTTTTAATTGTAGTACTTAGAAAACTGTAAAAAGCCACATGGTCTTGTTGTAGGATTTTTGTGCTCCTGTCTCAAAAGATGAAGAGGAAAGGAGAGATTGGTCATTGGCTTTGTGGAACAGGTTTTCGTGTTTGAATTTACTAAATTATAGGACGGCAGAGTTGATAAAAAGACTAAGTCTTAGCTTTCAGATCTTATTGGCATTTTAATGAAGGAAATGGTATAGCTTACGTCTATTTGTCAGTAGAACTAATCATTGATTATTTTAATTTTCTGATGCCGACATGTGAATCTTGACAACTTAGTTTTGTATTTAAGTTTGACTTTACATTATTTTTTTGGTTAATATTTTAGCAAGCTGTATATGCTTAATGACATCACATGGATATCACCTAAACAACAGTCGAGGTTTCCTTGTCCTTTGGTATCCATGTTGTTCTTCATTTACTTGACCAAATCATTAGTCTCTATGATGTCATGCATATGATGGTTGATCATATTTCTGATGTCTGTATGAATTAATTATGCGTGTTTTGTTTGTTTGTTCTTATTATTTGGCTTAAATGCAACAGCTTACAATCTAATACAGCGAAGTTAGTCACTTTACATGTACAGGCTCGAAAGATTAATTGTCTGTCAGCTGGTTACTGCCTTTGGGGTGGATCATATCTAAAATGTGTCTCGTTTTTTGCAGCTAGGGAAAAGGCTATGTTGGTCAATTTGGAATTCATAAGAGCCATTATTACAGCCGAAGAGGTGCTCTTGCTTGATCCGTTACGCCAGGAGGTTCTTCCTTTTGTTGATCAGCTAAGGCAGCAACTTCCTCACAAAAATACATCCAAGAATGACGAGGAGATGCAATTTCCGACTTCTGGACAATGGTTGCCCGCCTCAGATGCAAATGAAGGTGGTACTACTCAGACAGATCTTCCTTTTGAGTTCCAGGTCCTGGAAATCGCTTTAGAGGTGGTATGTACATACTTGGACTCCAATGTAGCTGAACTTGAGATGGAGGCTTACCCTGTCTTAGATGAGCTTGCCCGGAACGTTAGCTCAAAGAATCTTGAGCATGTCAGGAGTTTGAAAAGCAATCTTACCAGACTACTTGCAAGGGTTCAAAAGGTGCGCTTAGTCTGCTATTTTCACACAGTATATATATTCCCCTTTTGAGATCATTATATTACTAAAATTGGTGGTTTGCTTCATACATACACCATGTTGCTTTTGTTTATTGTGAATAAAGAAGATGAAATGTGAAAGATTTCACTATATTCAATTGAGGATCTCACTCGGGATATTTATTTATACTCCCTCTGTCCCGCAATATAAGTCTTTTTAACATTTTTGTGGTTTCCCAAGATATAAGTCCTTCTCACATTTCAATACAAGATTAATGCATTGTTTTCACTTTCACACTAAACAATGCAATATTATAAGCTACTCCCAAAAAACAATACAATATTTTGTCTTGAAATATTAAAAAGTAACTCATTTATGATTTTTCTTAATCTGAGTGAAAAATCCAAAAAGACTTATAATACTGGACGGAGGGAGTACAAAGAATTTAGAAGGCAAACAGCCTAATTAATGCGCCTACCAAAATTACTGACGGCTAGTTAGGTTTTAAGCCCTTAGACTAAATACAATTAACCCGAATAACAAACAAAGGATATATTAAGACTAATGAGAGCATACATATTCCTACAATGTTGATAACTGCAACTTCCCTAGTGCAATTTATTACTTTCTGGTGGACCAATAATGCTCAGATCCTCATGCTTATTAAAACTTCACTCTATTGATTTATTCTATCAGAATTGCCCTCCATGCAACATTGTCTAACTGACTGGTCCACAGCAAGAAACATTAATTAAAACAAGTTCCCTTAATCTGTATCTATTTGGAACAATTTTAAGTGGCTGATTTTAGGACTTACCCACTTAATAGTGTTCAAAAGGGTTTTATGTGAGAATTTCATTCTTAAATTTCAGTTTGTCCTAAGGTCAGTTGGGGAATTCTATTTTACGTTTCTTGCTTACTTTCTGGCTTTCAAGTTGGCTATCTTTCTCTTATGTTGACCATTTCCCCTCTATTGTAGGTGAGAGATGAAATCGAACATCTTTTAGACGACAATGAAGACATGGCTCAGTTATACCTTAGCAGGAAGTGGCTTCTTCATCAGCAATCCGAGGCCTTGTTGGGTTCTATGGTGCCTAGTAACATTGTCCCTGCTGCTTCACATCTCCGGCGGCTTAGCTCTGTAAGGAGCGGAAGTTTAGCTAGCTATTTGAATGACCTAGATGTTGAGGATTTGGAAATGTTGCTCGAGGCTTATTTCATGCAACTGGACGGCACCCGCAACAAAATATTATCTGTGAGTAATTTTCTTTGCCCCTTTTAGTGGGACCTTTTCGTCTATAGTCTCGATATTTTCCCATCCCCCTCCTTTTGAGCTTTTCTTGATCTTGTCTGTGTATATAATATAACTTGAAGGTACGAGAATATATAGACGACACCGAGGACTATGTGAACATCCAACTGGACAACCAGCGTAACGAACTGATTCAACTGCAGTTGACATTGACAATCGCGTCGTTTGCAATTGCTTTCGAGACATTGGTAGCTGGTGCATTTGGAATGAACATCCCTTGTACCCTGTATAACATGGACGGGGTGTTCTGGCCTTTTGTTGGTGGTGTTACTATTGTTTCTATATTAATTTTTTTTGTGATTTTTGGATATGCCAGATGGAAGAAACTGCTTGGGTCCTAAACTTAATTTGCAGTATATTTTTTTGTACATCAAGCTTCGTATATATATATATATATATATATATATATATATATATATATATATATATATATATATATATATATATATATATATAGGGCTCTTTTAAAGCCTCATTTTGATGGCTGTTTTTAAGTTGGTACATACAGGTGGATGGATTCCTCATGAACCTTTTTTTTTTTGTATGCGATACCCTTTGACTACTCTTTTGGCTGCTCTTTTAATAATCGTTTTAATACCAATAGTGGTTTAATTGGTTTGGATTCCTTTTCAATTATTCATGTGATTGGTGTATTTAATTGGTTTGGTTTGGTTTGGTTTGGTTTTGATTAACATGCATTTTTTTTTTGTTGCTTAAAGCGGTGTCCGAACCCCGGCTGGTCGACTAATCCGAGTCGATCCTTGTTGTGCGCAGAGTCGGCTCGACTTCTACTCGGGGGGTTGGGACTTGGCCAAGAAAGCTCTTTAAACATTGGCGCCACTAAGGAGAATCGAACCGCGACCTCCCGGCATTCTCAAGTCACTCACCACGGTTTGGCCAAGCCTACATTTTTGGTTATTAACATGCATTTTTTGAAACCATGAACAAATAAAATTATTGATAGTAAATACTCTCTCCGTTTCAATTTATCTGAGACAGTTGTCAAAATAATTTGTTTCATATTATTTGAGGCAGTTACATTTTTAATACAACATTAATGATATTTTTCCTTGCTTTACCCTTATTTATTGTAATAAGATAGATAAAAAAACAATGTCACATTAATTATATCTAATGACGTTTTAGTCATTTCATTTTAAAGTCAATGCATTAACTCACTTTCTTAATATGTATGATTTTGACAACTGCCTCAGATAATTCGGAATGGAGGGAGTAACTTATATTGAAGTAACATTTACCCATGCCTAAATAAGATCTCAAAATCAATCACCATTTAAAATGATAAATTTGAAATGTACCACCAAACCTCCTAGATAGCGAAATCGTGAAGACTAAAGATTCGTACGATACTCATTTCAATTCATCAATAAAAAATGAGCTCTTACAAACTATTAATATTGAAGTAACATCTACAAGTTGAATAGCTTTTATAAATCACAGAAGGCTTAACAAAATACATCAATGGCTGCGACAACATCGACATGTGGGATACCTCCTACGCATCTTGAAAATGCATTTGATTCGTGAAGAAAATCCTGTGCCCAACTTTTCCAATCTGCCAAGCAACCAATTCCAGCCACTCTGGATCTTGATTTGTCTCGATGCAAGCAGGGGCATCCCTATCCAAATTTAGACTCGGGACCAAAAAAAAAATTAGCCCCTTCTATAAAAAAAACAGTACAGTAACAACAACAAAAAAATTCAAATCAAATAACAACATTGTAAACATTTCAAAACAAAATAGATTGTTATTGAAAGTATTATGACACAAAATCACTTAAACACCTCTCTCTTAGCGTTTTTAGAAGCAAAAGTACAACTCAAACTCACGTAGTCAATGTCATCAACTATATCTTGTTCAATTAACAATATAGCCAAACCGGTCAACCTCTCTTGTGACATTGTTGACCGAAGAAAATTTTAAATAAACTTCAACTTTGAAAAACTTCTTTCTCCGGAAGCAACTGTAACCGGGATAGTCAAAAGTATTCTAAAAGCAATCCACGCATTCGGAAAACATCTTTCCTTCATTTTCAAAAAGTTGATAACTTCAATTGGCTTCTTCACTTCCTCCGGTAATGATTCTCTCAAGAACCTCAACTCCATGAATAAGTCTCTTCCATCAATATCCGATTCATTATCTTGTCTAAAAAACTCTTCAAGACTAGCACAAGATTTTCATTAAACAATCATTGTTGGAATATTTTGACTTCAAGACTGGCACAAAATGAGAATCTTCATCCTCATCCTCTTATTATCTTGATTATTGAAACAATCTTGAGATAAACTCAATTTGTGTTACTAATTCTTTTAATTGTTGTTAAAGAAATGAAGAAGATATAACTTTTTTTTAATGCTTGAGAGTTGAGACGACAAAAAGGGAGAGGGAGGGAGGCAGCCGCATGAACGGAAGAATATATTTTGGGATTGTAGTTGTCAATTGTTTATTTGAAACTTGAAAATCAAAGTGTCAACTATTTCTTTAAATAAAAAAAATAAAAACAAAAAAAGCAGCGCAGAGGCACCTGGGTTTATTTTAAAAAATAATATATAAAAAAACCTTGCACCAAACAAGGCTTGCACACTAGTCAATTGCTAGGTTTTACCCAAGTTCTCACAACTAAGGTGCTACCTTCTTAGTTAGTAAGTTATTGAGGTACAATATACAAATACAATATATATATGTTATTGGGTAAAAAATTGACGGGCCCTTAAATTCATCGATTTGGGGGGGGGGGGGGGGGGGGGGGGGGGGCGTGGCCCCGTAGGCCACCCCCGGCCGAAGGAACCCATACTCAAAGTGAGATACTCCTACACGAAAGGATAAAATTCATCTCGGTGTGGCAAAAAACTACAACTCTTGGCCGTAGGGTGCGCATCTTTTCGCGAGGTTCGTGAATCCGAACCGATGCGTAATCGAATTTGTTCACCTGGGGGTGTTAGCTTTTAGGGACCCCTGCGAAGGGCTGTGGCGGACCCATGATTTTTTTTTTCAGTGGGGGCCAATTTTTTTTTTAAATTCACAAACATTTAAATAAGAAGGTTAATAAGAAGATTTTTGTCAGTTTAGATTTCGGAGAAGTATTAACTATTTTTATTTAATACTAACAACAGACACGTGTATCTTTATACGAAAAATTGATAGGCTTATACACGTTGTGGCCCTTATGTATGTGTGTTAGACCAATTGTGTAAGTTTATAATATATTAGAATGATGAATTAATAGACATGCTATGAAAGCAACATCCTAAAAAAACAAAAGAGAGTGAATAAGAATGGAAAAAAGATTGATAGGCTCATACACCCATGACCCTTCTGTATGTTTGTTAGACCAATTATGTAAGTTTATAATATATTAGAATGATGAATTAATAGACATGTTCTGAAAGCTACCGTTTAAAATAACAAAAAAGGAGAGATGAATAAGAAGGGGGAAAAAACCAAAAAAACAAAAAGAGAGATGAATAAGTAGGAAAAAAAACCAGAAAAAAAAAGTTAAGAAAAATGTTGCTGCCGGTTCCGATGACAATTAGGTCATTTATAATGTCTATCACCAATTGAATTAAATCGACAATTGCACCATAAAATGTTTAATATAATATACATACACAGTTATTAAATACTGTTAGAGAGGTATATTATTAATTTCGCACGGAAATTTGAGTGGCCAGGGTCCATGGACCCCCTCCCCCATGTGGGTCAGCCCCTAGCGAAGGGACGCTGCCCCCTCGACAACTCGTATACAAACAATTATAAAATATTTAATTTATGAAAAATAGAAAACTATGTATTAAATATTGCGTTGATTTGTGAGAATGACTTATACTACAAGCGTAAATGATATGGAAAAAACTTAAGAGCGTAAATGTTTATGTGACGCCCCGTCCCGGCTACCGAGTCCTTATCCGGAAAGAACGCCCGGCATGCATATATTAACTTTTTAAATCGTCAAAAGTAATATATACATAAGTCTCGTAACAATTAATAAAAATAAATTAAAGTTACTTACGGTACATATATTATTTATTAAATCAACTCTATTGATAATCTAATTTCTTTTTTTCTTTTTCCTGGAAATATATTACATATATGTAATAATTACTTTATTTTTTTTCTTTTTCTTTTTCCTACCTCACGGCTGCATAGTTTCCTACTATCATATTTTATTTTATTTTTTTTCCTTCTTCTACTACAACAACAGGCGGGGGCAACACCATATTTTATCAGTCAGATCTTTATGACTACCATGACATCCATGTTCAATTACTTGTCTTTAACTTTCTGGAAAATTATTCTAACCCAATTCCAGGCAGAAGGTAGTCGCTTACCAAGGTGTCTTATGAACCCTTTTTTTCCGGTCAACATTTGAACTCCAAAATTTTATTAACTTCAATCCAGGTTAATACATCTGGTGCCTTTTCAACTTTAAATCTCTTTCAGGCCATTTAGAGCCATGAACCACCAGACACACCTTTTGACATTCCCTCTTCAGTCTTGGTGTTTCTATAACAATTTTGTTACACCAGTCAAAAAGTCTTTTCCGTTTTGTCCTTTTTATTCCCTCATAAGGAATAACCTTGAGCGCTTATTATTTGGCATTGTACAATTCCTCTTAAGTAGTGCAACCTTGAACCCTTGAATTTGGCCGTCAATGATCTTTTACACCCCTTTTGGAAGTTTGAATTAATTCTATAATATCAAACTTTATCTGTCATTTCTTAAGTATATTTCATCCTTCACTCAAAAGCTTGTCTATCACAGACTCATTTTCAAAACTTTTGATTCTCCTTCACATTACGTTAAGGAAATTTCTATCCCCTTAAAATCTTGGAGTAACACCTCTTTGACTAATACAAACTTCGACACTTCTTGACAAGTGTTTATTTCATCCTGAGACCTTTGGTGTACTCGTTTTGTCTCCATAGCTCATTCATGTTGAGACTCTTGCTCTCTTAATGATTTCTCGGTTGTGTAGCCTTTTCGGGTGCTCGACCTTGCACTCTTGCTTTGTTTTTCTGTTGTGGGATGATTACTCTACAACATTTATGCAAAATGAGAACCCTCTTAATTCGCCAACATCCATTTTGTTGATCAAAATAATTGATAGATAAGGTCACCTGCCGTACGTTCTCAAGTCCAATATTCTTTCTTCTTGAAGTAAAATGCCCCGAGTCCACCATGGGATGATTCTCTTAACGTCTCCACTTTCTAAAGGCTTATGTGAAAAGCTCATTATCTCCCTTTTAAACGGTCTGAGTTCTTTGCAGACTACCGTATCTTGCAGAATTCCACTCTTTCAAAAGAATCTCATCTAAAAGATGTTCTTTTGTTCTTCCTTTTGTTGGTTGTCTTTAATACCTTGATGCGACACTCATCCTTCAATCTTGAACCAATTTCAAGCTTTCCTCGACCTGAAGTCCTCTTGTCCTGATTGTAACCCAAGCAACCCCTATTGTTTCAAGTGCATTATGCTCTTCTATGGCTTACAAAGTTGACATACCACTCTGGTGTTCAACTTGTCACTTCTCACTGTTCTCAGTTTTCCAAGCAAACCCTTATAAAAAAAAGGGTCTAACCGATTATGGTTAAGCCTAAACCAATTAATTTAAATTCAAACATTTATCTCTCCTTGCGTTGTTTGTTCCTTTTTTTTTCAGCTTTCATTGTTTTCCACAATGGTTCCGTCTTCAGAACTTTTGTCAGATATTTTATATCTCCCTATTTTTGTTTCCAGCATGTGCTCCCTTGGTATAATCGAAACGTCTAAAGCTCACCGCCTCGGAAACCCTCCAGCCGGATTCCTTGTAGTTTTAAAGCAAGCTTGTGCCGCAGTGAGGGAAGTAAAAAACAAAGAAGTCGATAGTGCCAAGAGTTGCAGACCAGTTGGAAGTTTAAACAACTCTGATTCAGTCAGCAAACGGAAGTGAAGTGTGTTGTACCGTTGATTGCAAGATGCGAGGCAGTTGATGAGATCGTGAAGAAACAAGACGAAGGTCTAGTTGTTTCCATTTACAAGTGAGTGGCCTGAACCAAACCAGCCAGTGGTCGCGAGTTAGATGAAGGTGGCAACCGTTGGCATCAAAACCGGCTTTGTGCTCCGAACGTGGAAGATCTCAGGAGAAAGTGAGAGATGAAGCCCACAAGATAGCATTTGCACTCCATGTTGGGCAACCATGTGTGTAGAGAGTCGAAACAACAACATTGGAGGCCTTTAATGAAGATAGAGATAACATAGCTGCTTAAAACATCAGTTACCACGACAATTACCAGATGCCACCTTTTGAAGCTCTGCATGGAAGAAAGTGTGGAACGTCAATTTTCTGGGACGAAGGGGGACTGTGACAGAATGCAAGACCAGAGTTGAGACAACAAGTCAACGAGAAGATCGAGGAGAACCATCACAACCTTGGCTCAAAACAGGTACAAAAGTTAAGAAGGAAGACGTACAATTAGTCTTGGTTCAATGGAGCAATCACACACTGGCAGAAACGACATTGGAGTTAGAAGGCAAGACACTTTGCGAAGTTCAAGTACCTTCCAGTTATGTTCAGTTTCGAGGACGAAACTTGTTTTAAGGGGGGAGGGATGTAATATCCTGAAAATTCAAGAAGGGTATAAATGTAAAATGGGAATTTAATTATTATTTTCCTATTTTATATTAACCTAAAAGAATTAATTAAAGGAAATAATTAATTATTAATTAAGGAATTTTATTTAGTGAGTATATAAGGAAATTACTACCTAATTCACTCATTATTTACACGACAAAATTTCTGAAAAATTGGAGAAAGCATTCGACGCACAGAGAAGAAGGAAAAAGTTCGGTCGCCGTTTTCCAAATTCGGAGTTTATCGGTTGATTTTCGGGGCAGACCATAGTAGAAGAAATTGATCACAATAAGGAGGCGATCGTTTCGATACCAACCGTTCCTTTTTTCGGTAAGTTTTCCTTCATAGCCCTAATTATAGATCCGTTCATAATCGTAGCTCGTTGTTTAATTATCGTAGGTGATTCGTACAAGTGATTGAGATCGAGGATTGAAGCCTTTACTTATCGTTTTGGTTTCGTTTTTGCTTTGGAATTGCTAAAAGGTAAGGGGGTGTTCTTAAACGGATTTTGGGTGTTGTTAAATTTTAATTACACTTTTGTTGGTTGGTTGGTAAACGTCCTAATTTTCAATTTAACCGAAATATGTGTATTGAACCTAATATTGGAGATATGTGTGTCGCCGGAGACACTTTCACGTCACTGAAGCCGGCCGAACATGACAGGATAGAAACTTATTCTATTTTCTTTGTTTGTTTCGTTGATATAGTATAGTAACTATTAATATTATTATATTGTTAATATATTGTTTTATTTGGGTTTGGTACTGGGTTCATATTCCCAGTTTCCGTCTGCCCTTCACTTTAAAATATATATCTGTATGTATAATGTTTCCAGGAACAGAAAGAAAAAGTTTAATTATTTCCTTTTTTTGTTACTATTTCTTTTATTTTCAAAATGAAATTATGTATTTATTTTCTCGAAAATAAAAGGATAAAATAAGATGCAAATGTGTTAAACATGTTTTTAAAATTAATACAATGTGATAATATTATGTGTAAGCTTTTGAATAGATGAATGATATAACAGGTATAAAGGTGTTTGACGGGCGCCAATGTGCCTGTTCACCTTATCTATATGATTTCTCGTCTACTACTTGTTATTGTTTGGTATGCATGTCTTTGGAGACATTATATGTTAATTGACAAAGTCTAACTTCCGACTTCAGGTGCCTTAGCATCAATCGCCACAACTGAGACCCTCTGCGGGGAGAAGGTGGTAGCCCAGAAGGCGGTTGTTTAGACCTTGCGGGCCGGGTCATTGGTTTAGTAGTCATTGATGCCTTTTACAACGTGCTAGGTAGTTAATCTAGATTGTCTAGGACTAGAAGTCCTTAGGAAGCCTTTTATGTGAATGAACTAGGTGGTTAGATCTAAAAGCGTAATAAACATATGTGATGAGTCTAAAAGCTAAAACGTTGTAATTCTTGGTGAGGCACATTTATGATTCGCAGCATGGAATCATTTCTCATACGTAACGGACAATATTCGGGTTTTGGGAAATGTTCCACACGGAACCATCCGTGCCATATGAGGTGCTGAATATGTCCCGGTGCATACCCATCATTTCGGGCATTGTGTCCTTGAATTACAATGTAACATAGATAATTGCTCGTGATTGTGCTAACAGTATTAGCAGAGGGGAGTGTATTTTAATGCAACATATGTGGTAGAGATTGTAGAATTTACTTGTTATTTATGATATGTTATATATTTTGTGTAACCGTTTCTTCTACCCCTTACTAAGTACGTAAGTACTTACCCCTTCTTTCTTTATTGTTCCCACCCCGAGAAGGTGGTTGTCAGGATGATGATAAATACGGTTATGATGACGGAGCCGAAGTTTGTGCTCAAGAGATTATGATGTTATGGACTTTTATTTTATGCGATTTTATTACTCAGTTTCTGGGAGACAGACTGTAGTATCTTTTCAGTTTCATTTGGGATGTAATAAGTCACAACAACATTTATTTCGTTGTTCGTCTTTTCAGTTTTCTTAGACGTAGATTTTGGGACTTGGTGATCCTTTGGTTGTCGTTTGACATTCTCTTCCGAGTTATCTATAGTTTTAATTTAATCCGTTTTTACTCTGATTAATTATTACGAGGCTTATGTATATATTACTTTTGACGATTTAAAAGGTTAATATATGCATGCCGGGCGTTCTTTCCGGATAAAGACTCGGTATCCGGGACGGGGCGTCACAGTTTAAATATTTTAGGACGCATGGGGTACCATCAATGGGTAATAATTGCATTTGGTTAGTGTTATATAATGCGTGCCCTCGTTTTAATTTCTTAATTATCTTACATCATTTTGAGTTTATATTACATCATCATAATTAGTGGCGGATCCAGAAATGTTTTTTAAGGAGGTCCGTAATATTTTTTCAAAATAAATTTTTTTTTTTACGAGATCCAAAATATTTTTCAATAGGTAAAATGTAGAGTTTTTATTTTTTAACGGAGTCTGTGGATCCCATTATGATACACATAGTTCCGCATCTGATCATAATTATGTTTCACCATGCTAAATACATCTGAAATACCATAGAAAACACCTTAGAACTATGCAAATATGTCACCATAAAATAATTAGTGGTAGTTGTCATAATTATTGAAGTCAGTAACTTTATAATGTATTACGCTGCGGTTTTTTTATCTCATTTTTCAATTCTTTTAACAGTAATTTTGCATTCTAGAGACCTCAAGGAAACATACCGCTCGTATTATGATTAAAACTCTAGGTCTGGCTTTACCACTGAGTATGAGTCACACTCATACAACATCAATGTCGAACTCTAGATTAGTTAGATCAGTTCATCACAAATACTGGGGTTAGTTTAAGGAGGAAAAAAAAAAAAAAAAAAAAAACCATTCAGCCTATTTTGCTTATCAACGTGCATGAATGTGTGAGAAATTAAAAGTTAGAATACATAACGACATCTCAACAAAAAAAAAATTTAACAGCCAATGTCTTATAGAATAGAATCAGCAAGGTAACATGAAAAACAGGCTAAATTACAATTTTGGTCCTCTAACTAAACACATTTTTCGATTTTGGTCCTGATTTTTCTTCGGCGACAATTTTAGTCCTGTAAGTGGTCTTTTTTTTAGTAAAAATAGTCCTGAACGATGGAAAGACCACTTACAAGACTAAAATTGTCGCCGGAAAAGACCAATTTTAGTCCTGTAAGTGGTCTTTCCGGCGTTTAGGACTATTTTTGCAAAACAAAAAGACCACTTACAGGACTACAATTGTCGCCGGAGAAAAACCAGGACCCAATCGAAAAACGTGTCTAGTTAGAGGAGCAAAATTGTAATTTAGCAATGAAAAACATAGCTTGGTTATTTCAAAAGGATAAAAATGGTTAATTTCTGAAGTAAAAGTTATAAGTTTCAATTCCAAACATCCATGATCCATGTATGATGAAGGATTCATGAAAATAGTTATCTATAAATAATCTCATCAATCGTATCGTCTTCCCAGGGAAAAGGCATTGATCGAGGCTTGGGAATAATATAAGGATGGCATGAAAAGCATTTGAGCTCGAATACCGAGGGTGTGTTTCTATCTCATCCAAGATATCCGGCGTCGGTCTTGAGGAGGAAAACAACCAATTAATTTTGAGCGTCTCCAAACACGGGAATGATTCATGAAGTACTTTATCAAATCCATTTCCGTTGAGTAATAACATCGGCGGTACTGGAAAATAGGCGATCGGGGGTACATTTCCACTCGTAATAAGAGTAATATTTTTAATCGGTCGATAACACCCGGGAACACAAGCGCCTTTGGACCAATCATCTTGTCGATAAAATGTTTCCCGATATTGAAAGGCCGCCGGCCGGCTAGCAAATTATACAACAAATAAGAACATCAAGAGACCGACGCATATTATAATACGAGTGAAATACGAAAAGATCGACAACATGGAATTTAAGGAAATTCTTACCACACTGATAGTAAAAGACTCTATGTTTGGCATCTTGTGCAAAAACATGCAGATTTCTTTGAGTTGCATATTACGATACATGTTCTTACTGGTGATGACTCTACTGAGATCCAGAATTTGAAAACTCTACAGGCAAAGGTTTTTCAAGTCAAGGATTTGGGCTATCTTAAATACTTCCTTGGTATGGAGATTGCAAGAAACAACCGGGGTATCTCTATCTCTCAAAGGAAATATGTCTTGGACCCGCCGAAGGAAAGCGGCATCTGCCGGGATGCAAACCGTCGTATCCCTAGTAGACCCCGGTAATACCTGTTTGCATGGTGACATTGTCGTCGGGAAGGATCAATATCAAAGGCTTGTAGGGAAACTCATTTATCCGTCCCATACAAGACCCGATATTGCATATGGGGTCGACCGGTTAGCTTGATTCATGCATTGCCCTACCGAGCAACATTGGGATGCGTGAACGGGATGCGAGGTACTTGAAATCCACTCTCGGCCAAGGCCTACATTTCACCAAGTCCGCCGAGAGATCTATCAAGGTCTACACCGATGCTTGATTGGGGTGGCCGTCACATAGACGAGAAGGTCTACTACAAAGCTCTTGTTCTTATGTATGGGGAAATCTTGTCACCTGGAGGAGCAAGAAACAACCTCGTCTCCGAAAGCGATCTTGAAAAGCCGAACTCGGGGCACTAGTTTTGGGTATTTGTGAAGCTCATGGATAAAAAGGGTCTCCCGATCGAACTTCGGCACCTATTCAAAGCACCCTATCACACTCTTTGTGACAATAATTCAAAGCATTATGCATGGCGAGAGGATCCGTCCATCATGATAAAACCAAACATGTGGACATTGACGGACACTTCCGAAGGAGAAGATTGATGCCAAGATTATTCAACTCTAGTATGTTCCCTCGGCGGACGAATCGATATTCTCACCAAGGCCATTCCACCACTTATGTTCACAGAGTGAGTAGCAAACTTGGTTGTATAAACATATACAACCCAAATTTGAGGGGGTGTGGAAATATTACATATCAAATAGTATGTAATATTTATTTATTTTCGTGTATACATTATTTGTACACTTTAGTTGTAAAAGGACATATTAATTGTGGTACATATAAACAATTAATATGTCAAACTCTAGTTGCTTTATGTCATAGACATACTTTTACTTTTTACATGCATGCTTGCCGCCCATCTAGTGGCCGCCCAAGCTAGCTAGTATCTCCCATCAATTGTAACTATTTATACTTCTTCCATTTGATGAATAAACTAAGTTGAAGTTTACTCAAGTATTATTTACTTTCTCAAACTCTCTTCAATGACTTTTTAGTCATTTCATTTTAAAGTCAATGCATTAACTCACTTTCTTAATATGTGTGATTTTGACAACTGCCTCAGATAATTCGGAACGGAGGGAGTAACTTATATTGAAGTAACATTTACCCATGCCTAAATATGATCTCAAAATCAATCACCATTTAAAATGATAAATTTGAAATGTACCACCAAACCTCCTAGATAGCGAAATCGTGAAGACTAAAGATTCGTACAATACTCATTTCAATTCATCAATAAAAAATGAGCTCTTACAAACTATTAATATTGAAGTAACATCTACAGGTTGAATAGCTTTTATAAATCACAGAAGGCTTAAAATACATCCATGGGTTTGCGACGACATCGACGTACGGGATACCTCCTACGCATCTTGAAAATGCATTTGATTCGTGAAGAAAATCATGTGCCCAACTTTTCCAATCTGCTAAGCAACCAATTCCGGCCACTCTGGATCTTGATTTGTCTCGATGCAAGCAGGGGCATCCCTATCCAAATTTAGACTCGGGACAAAAAAAAATAGCCCCTTCTAAAAAAAACAGTACAGTAACAACAAAAAAAATTCAAATCAAATAACAACATTGTAAACATTTCAAAACAAAATAGATTGTTATTGAAAGTATTATGACATAAAATCACTTAAACACCTCTCTCTTAGCGTTTTTAGAAGCAAAAGTACAACTCAAACTCGCGTAGTCAATGTCATCAACTATATCTTGTTCAATTAACAATATAGCCAAACCGTTCAACCTCTCTTGTGACATTGTTGACCGAAGAAAATTTTAAATCAACTTCAACTTTGAAAAACTTCTTTCTCCGGAAGCAAGCGTAACCGGGATAGTCAAAAGTATTCTAAAAGCAATCCACGCATTCGGAAAACATCTTTCCTTCATTTTCAAAAATTTGAGAACTTCAATTGGCTTCTTCACTTCCTCCGGTAATGATTCTCTCAAGAACCTCAACTCCATGAATAAGTCTCTTCCATCAATATCCGATTCATTATCTTGTCTAAAAAACTCTTCAAGACTAGCACAAGATTTTCATTAAACAATCATTGTTGGAATATTTTGACTTCAAGAGCGGCACAAAATGAGAATCTTCATCCTCATCCTCTTATTATCTTGATTATTGAAACAATCTTGAGATAAACTCAATTTGTGTTAATAATTCTTTTAATTGTTGTTACGAAATGAAGAAGATATAACTTTTTTTTTAATGCTTGAGAGTTGAGACGACAAAGAGGGAGAGGGAGGGAGGCGGCCGCATGAACGGAAAAATATATTTTGGGATTGTAGTTGTCAATTGTTTATTTGAAACTTGAAAATCAAAGTGTCAACTATTTCTTTAAATAAAAAAATAAAAACAAAAAAAGCGGCGCACGAGGCACACGGGTTTATTTTAAAAAATAATATATAAAAAAACCTTGCACCAAACAAGGCTTGCACACTAGTCAATTGCTAGGATTTACCCAAGTTCTCACAACTAAGGTGCTACCTTCTTAGTTAGTAAGTTATTGAAGTACAATATACAAATACAAAATATATATGATATTGGGTAAAAAAATTGACGGGCCCTTAAATTCATCGATTTGGGGGGGGGGGCATGGCCCCATAGGCCACCCCCAAAGGACGCCCCCGGCCGAAGGAACCCATACTCAAAGTGAGATACTCTACACGAAAGGATAAAATTCATCTCGGTGTGGCAAAAAACTACGACTCTTGGCTTCACGAGGTGCATCTTTTCGCGGGTTCATGAATCCGAACGATGCATGTGTCTGAATTTGTTCACCTGGGGGTGTTAGCTTTCAGGGACCCCTGCGAAGGGCTGTGGCGGACCCATGATTTTTTTTTCAGTGGGGGCCAATTTTTTTTTTTTAAATTCACAAATATTTAAATAAGAAGGTTAATAAGAAGATTTTTGTCAGTTTAGATTTCGGAGAAGTATTAACTATTTTTATTTAATACTAACAACAGACACGTGTATCTTTATGCGAAAAATTGATAGGCTTATACACGTTGTGGCCCTTATGTATGTGTGTTAGACCAATTGTGTAACTTTATAATATATTAGAATGATGAATTAATAGACATGCTATGAAAGCAACATCTTAAAAAAACAAAAAGAGAGTGAATAAGAAGGAAAAAAGATTGATAGGCTTATACACCCATGACCCTTATGTATGTGTGTTAGACCAATTATGTAAGTTTATAATATATTAGAATGATGAATTAATAGACATGTTCTGAAAGCTACCGTTTAAAATAACAAAAAAGGAGAGATGAATAAGAAGGGGGAAAAATCCAAAAAAACAAAAAGAGAGATGAATAAGTTGGAAAAAAAACCAAAAAAAAAGTTTAAGAAAAATGTTGCTGCCGGTTCCGATGACAATTAGGTCATTTATAATGTCTATCACCAATTGAATTAAATCGACAATTGCACCATAAAATGTTTAATATAATATACATACACAGTTATTAAATACTGTTAGAGAGGTTTTCGCACGGAAATTTGAGTGGGCAGGGTCCATGGACCCCCCTCCCCCATGTGGGTCCGCCCCCGGCGAAGGAGCGCTGCCCCCTCGACAACTCGTATACAAACAATTAGAAAATATGTAATCTATGAAAAATAGAATACTATGCATTAAATGGGTAATAATTGCATTTGGTAATAATTGCATTTGGTTAGTGTTATATAATGCGTGCCCTCGTTTTAATTTCTTAATTATCTTACATCATTTTGAGTTTATATTACATCATCATAATTAGTGGCGGATCCAGAAATATTTTTTAAGGAGGTACGTAATATTTTTTCAAAGTAATTTCTTTTTCACGAGATCCAAAATATTTTTCGATAGGTAAAATATAGAATTTTTATTTTTTTTAACGGGGTTCGTGGATCCCATTATGATACACATAGTTCTGCATCTGATCATAATTATGTTTCACCATGCTAAATACATCTGAAATACCATAGAAAACACCTTAGAACTATGCAAATATGTCACCATAAAATAATTAGTGGTAGTTGTCATAATTATTGAAGTCAGTAACTTTATAATGTATTACGCTGCGTTTTTTTTCTCTCATTTTTCAATTCTTTTAATAGTAATTTTGCATTCTAGAGACCTCAAGGAAACATACCGCTCGTATTATGATTAAAACTCTAGGTACGGCTTTACCACCGAGTATGAGTCACACTCATACAACATCAATGTCGAACTCAGATTAGTTAGATCAGTTCATCACAAATACTGGGGTTAGTTTAGGGAGGGGAAAAAAAAAAAAAAAACCATTCAGCCTATTTTGCTTATCAACGTGCATGAATGTGTGAGAAATTAAAAGTTAGAATACATAACGACATCTCAACAAAAAAAAAAAAAATTTAACAGCCAATGTCTTATAGAATAGAATCAGCAAGTAACATGAAAAACAGACTAAATTATAATTTTGGTCCTCTAACTAAACACGTTTTTCGATTTTGGTCCTGATTTTTCTTCGACGACAATTTTAGTACTGTAAGTGGTTTTTTTTTTTTGTAAAAATAGTCCTGAACGACGGAAAGACCACTTACAGGACTAAAATTATCGCCGGAAAAGACCAATTTTAGTCCCTGTAAGTGGTCTTTCCGGCGTCCAGACTATTTTTGCAAAAAAAATACCACTTACAGGACTACAATTGTCGCCGGAGAAAAACCAGGACCCAATCGAAAAACGTGTCTAGTTAGAGGAGCAAAATTGTAATTTAGCAATGAAAAACATAGCTTGGTTATTTCAAAAGGATAAAAATGGTTAATTTCTGAAGTAAAAGTTATAAGTTTCAATTCCAAACATCCATGATCCATGTATGATGAAGGATTCATGAAAATAGTTATCTATAAATAATCTCATCAATCGTATCGTCTTCCCGGGGAAAAGGCATTGATCGAGGCTTGGGAATAATATAAGGATGGCATGAAAAGCATTTGAGCTCGAATACCGAGGGTGTGTTTCTATCTCATCCAAGATATCCGGCGTCGGTCTTGAGGAGGAAAACAACCAATTAATTTCGAGCGTCTCCAAACACCGGGAATGATTCATGAAGTACTTTATCAAATCCATTTCCGTTGAGTAATAACATCGGCAACTGGAAAATAGGCGATCGGGGGTACATTTCCACTCGTAATAAGAGTAATATTTTTAATGCGGTCGATAACACGGCCCGGGAACACAAGCGCCTTTGGACCAATCATCTTGTCGATAAAATGTTTCCCGATATTGAAGGCTGCCGGCCGGCTAGCAAATTATACAACAAATAAGAACATCAAGAGACCGACGCATATTATAATACGAGTGAAATACGAAAAGATCGACAACATGGAATTTAAGGAAATTCTTACCACACTGATAGTAAAAGACTCTATGTTTGGCATCTTGTGCAAAAACATGCAGATTTCTTTGAGTTGCATATTACGATACATGTTCTTACTGGTGATGACTCTACTGAGATCCAGAATTTGAAAACTCTACGAGGGCAAAGGTTTTTCAAGTCAAGGATTTGGGCTATCTTAAATACTTCCTTGGTATGGAGATTGCAAGAAACAACCAGGGTATCTCTATCTCTCAAAGGAAATATGTCTTGGACCGACCTTTGAAGGAAGCGGCATCTTCGGGATGCAAACCCGTTGTATCCCTAGTAGACCCCGCAATACCCCGTCGCATGGTGACATTGCTTTGTCGGGAAGGATCAATATCAAAGGCTTGTAGGGAAACTCATTTATATGTCCCATACAAGACCCGATATTGCATATGGGGGTCGGTCGATCCGGTTAGCCGATTCATGCATTGCCCTACCGAGCAACATTGGGATGCCGTGAACGGGATACCGAGGTACTTGAAATCCACTCCCGGCCAAGGCCTACATTTCACCAAGTCGCCGAGAGATCTATCAAGGTCTACACCGATGCCGATTGGGGTGGTGTTGTCACATAGACGAAGGTCTACTACAAAGCTCTTGTTCTTATGTATGGGGAAATCTTGTCACCTGGAGGAGCAAGAAACAACCTATCGTCTCGGAAGCGATCTTTGAAGCCGAACTCGGGGCACTAGTTTTGGGTATTTGTGAAGCTCTATGGATAAAAAGGGTCCCGATCGAACTTGGCGGCACTTATTCAAACACCCTATCACACTCTGCTGTGACAATAATTCAGCATTATGCATGGCAGAGGATCCAGTCCATCATGATAAAACCAAACATGTGGACATTGACAGACACTTCCTGAAGGAGAAGATTGATGCCAAGATTATTCAACTCTAGTATGTTCCCTCAGCAGACCAGAATGCTGATATTCTCACCAAGGCCATTCCACCACTTATGTTCAAAGCAGACTGAGTAGCAAACTTGGCTGTATAAACATATACAACCCAGTTTGAGGGGGGTGTGGAAATATTACATATCAAATAGTATGTAATATTTATTTATTTTCGTGTATACATTATTTGTACACTTTAGTTGTAAAAGGACATATTAATTGTGGTACATATAAACAATTAATATGTCAAACTCTAGTTGCTTTATGTCATAGACATACTTTTACTTTTTACATGCATGCTTGCCGCCCATCTAGTGGCCGCCCAAGCTAGCTAGTATCTCCCATCAATTGTAACTATTTATACTTCTTCCATTTGATGAATAAACTAAGTTGAAGTTTACTCAAGTATTATTTACTTTCTCAAACTCTCTTCAATGACTTTTTAGTCATTTCATTTTAAAGTCAATGCATTAACTCACTTTCTTAATATGTGTGATTTTGACAACTCGCCTCGATAATTCGGAACGGAGGGAGTAACTTATATTGAAGTAACATTTACCCATGCCTAAATATGATCTCAAAATCAATCACCATTTAAAATGATAAATTTGAAATGTACCACCAAACCTCCTAGATAGCGAAATCGTGAAGACTAAAGATTCGTACAATACTCATTTCAATTCATCAATAAAAAATGAGCTCTTACAAACTATTAATATTGAAGTAACATCTACAGGTTGAATAGCTTTTATAAATCACAGAAGGCTTAAAATACATCCATGGCTGCGACGACATCGACGTCTGGGATACCTCCTACGCATCTTGAAAATGCATTTGATTCGTGAAGAAAATCATGTGCCCAACTTTTCCAATCTGCTAAGCAACCAATTCCGGCCACTATGGATCTTGATTTGTCTCGATGCAAGCAGGGGCATCCCTATCCAAATTTAGACTCGGGACAAAAAAAAAAAAATAGCCCCTTCTAAAAAAAAAACAAGACAAAGTAACAACAAAAAAAATTCAAATCAAATAACAACATTGTAAACATTTCAAAACAAAATAGATTGTTATTGAAAGTATTATGACATAAAATCACTTAAACACCTCTCTCTTAGCGTTTTTAGAAGCAAAAGTACTACTCAAACTCGCGTAGTCAATGTCATCAACTATATCTTGTTCAATTAACAATATAGCCAAACCGTTCAACCTCTCTTGTGACATTGTTGACCGAAGAAAATTTTAAATCAACTTCAACTTTGAAAAACTTCTTTCTCCGGAAGCAACTGTAACCGGGATAGTCAAAAGTATTCTAAAAGCAATCCACGCATTCGGAAAACATCTTTCCTTCATTTTCAAAAATTTGAGAACTTCAATTGGCTTCTTCACTTCCTCCGGTAATGATTCTCTCAAGAACCTCAACTCCATGAATAAGTCTCTTCCATCAATATCCGATTCATTATCTTGTCTAAAAAACTCTTCAAGACTAGCACAAGATTTTCATTAAACAATCATTGTTGGAATATTTTGACTTCAAGACTGGCACAAAATGAGAATCTTCATCCTCATCCTCTTATTATCTTGATTATTGAAACAATCTTGAGATAAACTCAATTTGTGTTAATAATTCTTTTAATTGTTGTTACGAAATGAAGAAGATATAACTTTTTTTTTAATGCTTGAGAGTTGAGACGACAAAGAGGGAGAGGGAGGAGGCGGCCGCATGAACGGAAAAATATATTTTGGGATTGTAGTTGTCAATTGTTTATTTGAAACTTGAAAATCAAAGTGTCAACTATTTCTTTAAATAAAAAAATAAAAACAAAAAAAGCAGCGCACAGGCACACTCCGGTTTATTTTAAAAAATAATATATAAAAAAACCTTGCACCAAACAAGGCTTGCACACTAGTCAATTGCTAGGATTTACCCAAGTTCTCACAACTAAGGTGCTACCTTCTTAGTTAGTAAGTTATTGAAGTACAATATACAAATACAAAATATATATGATATTGGGTAAAAAAATTGACGGGCCCTTAAATTCATCGATTTGGGGGGGGGGGGGGGCATGGCCCCATAGGCCACCCCCAAAGGACGCCCCTGGCCGAAGGAACCCATACTCAAAGTGAGATACTCCTACACGAAAGGATAAAATTCATCTCAGTGTGGCAAAAAACTACAGCTCTTGGCTTCATGAGGTGCATCTTTTCGCAGGTTCATGAATCCGAACTGATGCATGTGTCTGAATTTGTTCACCTGGGGGTGTTAGCTTTCAGGGACCCCTGCGAAGGGCTGTGGCGGACCCATGATTTTTTTTTCAGTGGGGGCCAATTTTTTTTTTTTAAATTCACAAATATTTAAATAAGAAGGTTAATAAGAAGATTTTTGTCAGTTTAGATTTCGGAGAAGTATTAACTATTTTTATTTAATACTAACAACATACACGTGTATCTTTATGCGAAAAATTGATAGGCTTATACACGTTGTGGCCCTTATGTATGTGTGTTAGACCAATTGTGTAACTTTATAATATATTAGAATGATGAATTAATAGACATGCTATGAAAGCAACATCTTAAAAAAACAAAAAGAGAGTGAATAAGAAGGAAAAAAGATTGATAGGCTCATACACCCATGACCCTTATGTATGTGTGTTAGACCAATTATGTAAGTTTATAATATATTAGAATGATGAATTAATAGACATGTTCTGAAAGCTACCGTTTAAAATAACAAAAAAGGAGAGATGAATAAGAAGGGGGAAAAATCCAAAAAAACAAAAAGAGAGATGAATAAGTTGGAAAAAAAACCAAAAAAAACGTTTAAGAAAAATGTTGCTGCCGGTTCCGATGACAATTAGGTCATTTATAATGTCTATCACCAATTGAAAAAAATCGACAATTGCACCATAAAATGTTTAATATAATATACATACACAGTTATTAAATACTGTTAGAGAGGTTTTCGCACGGAAATTTGAGTGGGCAGGGTCCATGGACCCCCCTCCCCCATGTGGGTCCGCCCCCGGCGAAGGAGCGCTGCCCCCTCGACAACTCGTATACAAACAATTAGAAAATATGTAATCTATGAAAAATAGAATACTATGCATTAAATGGGTAATAATTGCATTTGGTAATAATTGCATTTGGTTAGTGTTATATAATGCGTGCCCTCGTTTTAATTTCTTAATTATCTTACATCATTTTGAGTTTATATTACATCATCATAATTAGTGGCGGATCCGAAATATTTTTAAGGAGGTCCGTAATATTTTTTCAAAGTAATTTCTTTTTCACGAGATCCAAAATATTTTTCGATAGGTAAAATATAGAATTTTTATTTTTTTTAACGGGGTTCGTGGATCCCATTATGATACACATAGTTACGCATCGATCATAATTATGTTTCACCATGCTAAATACATCTGAAATACCATAGAAAACACCTTAGAACTATGCAAATATGTCACCATAAAATAATTAGTGGTAGTTGTCATAATTATTGAAGTCAGTAACTTTGTAATGTATTACGCTGCGTTTTTTTCTCTCATTTTTCAATTCTTTTAATAGTAATTTTGCATTCTAGAGACCTCAAGGAAACATACCGCTCGTATTATGATTAAAACTCTAGGTCCGGCTTTTTTTACCACCGAGTATGAGTCACACTCATACAACATCAATGTCGAACTCTAGATTAGTTAGATCAGTTCATCACAAATACTGGGGTTAGTTTAGGGAGGGGGGGAAAAAAAAAAAAAAACCATTCAGCCTATTTTGCTTATCAACGTGCATGAATGTGTGAGAAATTAAAAGTTAGAATACATAACGACATCTCAACAAAAAAAAAAATTTAACAGCCAATGTCTTATAGAATAGAATCAGCAAGTAACATGAAAAACAGACTAAATTATAATTTTGGTCCTCTAACTAAACACGTTTTTCGATTTTGGTCCTGATTTTTCTTCGACGACAATTTTAGTACTGTAAGTGGTTTTTTTTTTTTTGTAAAAATAGTCCTGAACGACGGAAAGACCACTTACAGGACTAAAATTGTCGCCGGAAAAGACCAATTTTAGTCCTGTAAGTGGTCTTTCCGGCGTCCAGGACTATTTTTGCAAAAAAAATACCACTTACAGGACTACAATTGTCGCCGGAGAAAAACCAGGACCCAATCGAAAAACGTGTCTAGTTAGAGGACCAAAATTGTAATTTAGCAATGAAAAACATAGCTTGGTTATTTCAAAAGGATAAAAATGGTTAATTTCTGAAGTAAAAGTTATAAGTTTCAATTCCAAACATCCATGATCCATGTATGATGAAGGATTCATGAAAATAGTTATCTATAAATAATCTCATCAATCGTATCGTCTTCCCAGGGAAAAGGCATTGATCGAGGCTTGGGAATAATATAAGGATGGCATGAAAAGCATTTGAGCTCGAATACCGAGGGTGTGTTTCTATCTCATCCAAGATATCCGGCGTCGGTCTCGAGGAGGAAAACAACCAATTAATTTCGAGCGTCTCCAAACACCGGGAATGATTCATGAAGTACTTTATCAAATCCATTTCCGTTGAGTAATAACATCCGGCAAATTTGGAAAATAGGCGATCGGGGTACATTTCCACTCGTAATAAGAGTAATATTTTTAATCCGGTCGATAACACAGCCCGGGAACACAAGCGCCTTTGGACCAATCATCTTGTCGATAAAATGTTTCCCGATATTGAAGGCTGCCGGCCGGCTAGCAAATTATACAACAAATAAGAACATCAAGAGACCGACGCATATTATAATACGAGTGAAATACGAAAAGATCGACAACATGGAATTTAAGGAAATTCTTACCACACTGATAGTAAAAGACTCTATGTTTTGCATCTTGTGCAAAAACATGCAGATTTCTTTGAGTTGCATATTACGATACATGTTCTTACTGGTGATGACTCTACTGAGATCCAGAATTTGAAAACTCTACAGGCAAAGGTTTTTCAAGTCAAGGATTTGGGCTATCTTAAATACTTCCTTGGTATGGAGATTGCAAGAAACAACCAGGGTATCTCTATCTCTCAAAGGAAATATGTGCTTGGACTCCGCTTGAAGGAAACTGGCATGCTGGGATGCAAACCTGCTGTATCCCTAGTAGACCCCAGTAATACCCTGCTGCATGGTGACATTGCTGTCAGGAAGGATCAATATCAAAGGCTTGTAGGGAAACTCATTTATATGTCCCATACAAGACCTGATATTGCATATGGGGTCAGTCTGGTTAGCCGGTTCATGCATTGCCCTACCGAGCAACATTGGGATGCGCGTGAACGGGATACCGAGGTACTTGAAATCCACTCCCGGCCAAGGCCTACATTTCACCAAGTCCGCCGAGAGATCTATCAAGGTCTACACCGATGCCGATTGGGCCGGGTCGTCACATAGAGACAAGGTCTACTACAAAGCACTTGTTCTTATGTATGGGGAAATCTTGTCACCCTGGAGGAGCAAGAAACAACCTATCGTCTCCGTGTAAAGCGATCTTCGAAGCCGAACTCGGGGCACTAGTTTTGGGTATTTGTGAAGCTCTATGGATAAAAAGTGGTCCCGACCGAACTTCAAAGCAGCCCTATTCAAGACCCTATCACACTCTCGCCGTGACAATAATTCAGCATTATGCATGGCAGAGGATCCAGTCCATCATGATAAAACCAAACATGTGGACATTGACAGACACTTCCTGAAGGAGAAGATTGATGCCAAGATTATTCAACTCTAGTATGTTCCCTCAGCAGACCAGAATGCTGATATTCTCACCAAGGCCATTCCACCACTTATGTTCAGCAGACTGAGTAGCAAACTTGGTCGTATAAACATATACAACCCGCTTGAGGGGGTGTGGAAATATTACATATCAAATAGTATGTAATATTTATTTATTTTCGTGTATACATTATTTGTACACTTTAGTTGTAAAAGGACATATTAATTGTGGTACATATAAACAATTAATATGTCAAACTCTAGTTGCTTTATGTCATAGACATACTTTTACTTTTTACATGCATGCTTGCCGCCCATCTAGTGGCCGCCCAAGCTAGCTAGTATCTCCCATCAATTGTAACTATTTATACTTCTTCCATTTGATGAATAAACTAAGTTGAAGTTTACTCAAGTATTATTTACTTTCTCAAACTCTCTTCAATGACTTTTTAGTCATTTCATTTTAAAGTCAATGCATTAACTCACTTTCTTAATATGTGTGATTTTGACAACTGCCTCAGATAATTCGGAACGGAGGGAGTAACTTATATTGAAGTAACATTTACCCATGCCTAAATATGATCTCAAAATCAATCACCATTTAAAATGATAAATTTGAAATGTACCACCAAACCTCCTAGATAGCGAAATCGTGAAGACTAAAGATTCGTACAATACTCATTTCAATTCATCAATAAAAAATGAGCTCTTACAAACTATTAATATTGAAGTAACATCTACAGGTTGAATAGCTTTTATAAATCACAGAAGGCTTAAAATACATCCATGGCTGCGACGACATCGACGTCTGGGATACCTCCTACGCATCTTGAAAATGCATTTGATTCGTGAAGAAAATCATGTGCCCAACTTTTCCAATCTGCTAAGCAACCAATTCCGGCCACTATGGATCTTGATTTGTCTCGATGCAAGCAGGGGCATCCCTATCCAAATTTAGACTCGGGACAAAAAAAAAAATAGCCCCTTCTAAAAAAAACAGTACAGTAACAACAAAAAAAATTCAAATCAAATAACAACATTGTAAACATTTCAAAACAAAATAGATTGTTATTGAAAGTATTATGACATAAAATCACTTAAACACCTCTCTCTTAGCGTTTTTAGAAGCAAAAGTACTACTCAAACTCGCGTAGTCAATGTCATCAACTATATCTTGTTCAATTAACAATATAGCCAAACCGTTCAACCTCTCTTGTGACATTGTTGACCGAAGAAAATTTTAAATCAACTTCAACTTTGAAAAACTTCTTTCTCCGGAAGCAATCGTAACCGGGATAGTCAAAAGTATTCTAAAAGCAATCCACGCATTCGGAAAACATCTTTCCTTCATTTTCAAAAATTTGAGAACTTCAATTGGCTTCTTCACTTCCTCCGGTAATGATTCTCTCAAGAACCTCAACTCCATGAATAAGTCTCTTCCATCAATATCCGATTCATTATCTTGTCTAAAAAACTCTTCAAGACTAGCACAAGATTTTCATTAAACAATCATTGTTGGAATATTTTGACTTCAAGACTGGCACAAAATGAGAATCTTCATCCTCATCCTCTTATTATCTTGATTATTGAAACAATCTTGAGATAAACTCAATTTGTGTTAATAATTCTTTTAATTGTTGTTACAGAAATGAAGAAGATATAACTTTTTTTTAATGCTTGAGAGTTGAGACGACAAAGAGGGAGAGGGAGGGAGGCAGCCGCATGAACGGAAAAATATATTTTGGGATTGTAGTTGTCAATTGTTTATTTGAAACTTGAAAATCAAAGTGTCAACTATTTCTTTAAATAAAAAAATAAAAACAAAAAAAGCAGCGCACAGGCACCTGGGTTTATTTTAAAAAATAATATATAAAAAAACCTTGCACCAAACAAGGCTTGCACACTAGTCAATTGCTAGGATTTACCCAAGTTCTCACAACTAAGGTGCTACCTTCTTAGTTAGTAAGTTATTGAAGTACAATATACAAATACAAAATATATATGATATTGGGTAAAAAAATTGACGGGCCCTTAAATTCATCGATTTGGGGGGGGGGGCATGGCCCCATAGGCCACCCCCAAAGGACGCCCCTGGCCGAAGGAACCCATACTCAAAGTGAGATACTCCTACACGAAAGGATAAAATTCATCTCAGTGTGGCAAAAAACTACAGCTCTTGGCTTCATGAGGTGCATCTTTTCGCAGGTTCATGAATCCGAACTGATGCATGTGTCTGAATTTGTTCACCTGGGGGTGTTAGCTTTCGGGGACCCCGCGATGGCCGTGGCGGACCCATGATTTTTTTTTTTTCAGTGGGGGCCAATTTTTTTTTTTTAAATTCACAAATATTTAAATAAGAAGGTTAATAAGAAGATTTTTGTCAGTTTAGATTTCGGAGAAGTATTAACTATTTTTATTTAATACTAACAACATACACGTGTATCTTTATGCGAAAAATTGATAGGCTTATACACGTTGTGGCCCTTATGTATGTGTGTTAGACCAATTGTGTAACTTTATAATATATTAGAATGATGAATTAATAGACATGCTATGAAAGCAACATCTTAAAAAAACAAAAAGAGAGTGAATAAGAAGGAAAAAAGATTGATAGGCTCATACACCCATGACCCTTATGTATGTGTGTTAGACCAATTATGTAAGTTTATAATATATTAGAATGATGAATTAATAGACATGTTCTGAAAGCTACCGTTTAAAATAACAAAAAAGGAGAGATGAATAAGAAGGGGGAAAAATCCAAAAAAACAAAAAGAGAGATGAATAAGTTGGAAAAAAAACCAAAAAAAACGTTTAAGAAAAATGTTGCTGCCGGTTCCGATGACAATTAGGTCATTTATAATGTCTATCACCAATTGAAAAAAATCGACAATTGCACCATAAAATGTTTAATATAATATACATACACAGTTATTAAATATCGTTAGAGAGGTTTTCGCACGGAAATTTGAGTGGGCGGGGTCCATGGACCCCCTCCCCCATGTGGGTCCGCCCCCGGCGAAGGAGCGCGCCCCCTCGACAACTCGTATACAAACAATTAGAAAATATGTAATCTATGAAAAATAGAATACTATGCATTAAATGGGTAATAATTGCATTTGGTAATAATTGCATTTGGTTAGTGTTATATAATGCGTGCCCTCGTTTTAATTTCTTAATTATCTTACATCATTTTGAGTTTATATTACATCATCATAATTAGTGGCGGATCCAGAAATATTTTTTAAGGAGGTCTGTAATATTTTTTCAAAGTAATTTCTTTTTCACGAGATCCAAAATATTTTTCGATAGGTAAAATATAGAATTTTTATTTTTTTTAACGGGGTTCGTGGATCCCATTATGATACACATAGTTCTGCATCTGATCATAATTATGTTTCACCATGCTAAATACATCTGAAATACCATAGAAAACACCTTAGAACTATGCAAATATGTCACCATAAAATAATTAGTGGTAGTTGTCATAATTATTGAAGTCAGTAACTTTATAATGTATTACGCTGCGTTTTTTTTCTCTCATTTTTCAATTCTTTTAATAGTAATTTTGCATTCTAGAGACCTCAAGGAAACATACCGCTCGTATTATGATTAAAACTCTAGGTCTGGCTTTACCACTGAGTATGAGTCACACTCATACAACATCAATGTCGAACTCTAGATTAGTTAGATCAGTTCATCACAAATACTGGGGTTAGTTTAGGGAGGGAAAAAAAAAAAAAAAAAACCATTCAGCCTATTTTGCTTATCAACGTGCATGAATGTGTGAGAAATTAAAAGTTAGAATACATAACGACATCTCAACAAAAAAAAAAATTTAACAGCCAATGTCTTATAGAATAGAATCAGCAAGTAACATGAAAAACAGACTAAATTATAATTTTGGTCCTCTAACTAAACACGTTTTTCGATTTTGGTCCTGATTTTTCTTCGACGACAATTTTAGTATCGTAAGTGGTTTTTTTTTTTTTGTAAAAATAGTCCCGAACGACGGAAAGACCACTTACGGGACTAAAATTGTCGCCGGAAAAGACCAATTTTAGTCCCGTAAGTGGTCTTTCCGGCGTCCGGACTATTTTTGCAAAAAAAATACCACTTACGGGACTACAATTGTCGCCGGAGAAAAACCAGGACCCAATCGAAAAACGTGTCTAGTTAGAGGACCAAAATTGTAATTTAGCAATGAAAAACATAGCTTGGTTATTTCAAAAGGATAAAAATGGTTAATTTCTGAAGTAAAAGTTATAAGTTTCAATTCCAAACATCCATGATCCATGTATGATGAAGGATTCATGAAAATAGTTATCTATAAATAATCTCATCAATCGTATCGTCTTCCCAGGGAAAAGGCATTGATCGAGGCTTGGGAATAATATAAGGATGGCATGAAAAGCATTTGAGCTCTGAATACCGAGGGTGTGTTTCTATCTCATCCAAGATATCCAGCGTCGGTCTTGAGGAGGAAAACAACCAATTAATTTCGAGCGTCTCCAAACACCGGGAATGATTCATGAAGTACTTTATCAAATCCATTTCCGTTGAGTAATAACATCCGGCAAATTTGGAAAATAGGCGATCGGGGGTACATTTCCACTCGTAATAAGAGTAATATTTTTAATCGGTCGATAACACGGCCCGGGAACACAAGCGCCTTTGGACCAATCATCTTGTCGATAAAATGTTTCCCGATATTGAAGGCCGCCGGCCGGCTAGCAAATTATACAACAAATAAGAACATCAAGAGACCGACGCATATTATAATACGAGTGAAATACGAAAAGATCGACAACATGGAATTTAAGGAAATTCTTACCACACCGATAGTAAAAGACTCTATGTTTGGCATCTTGTGCAAAAACATGCGATTTCTTTGAGTTGCATATTACGATACATGTTCTTACCGGTGATGACTCTCATCGAGATCCGAATTTGAAAACTCTACAGGCAAAGGTTTTTCAAGTCAAGGATTTGGGCTATCTTAAATACTTCCTTGGTATGGAGATTGCAAGAAACAACCAGGGTATCTCTATCTCTCAAAGGAAATATGTGCTTTGGACTCTTTGAAGGAAAGCGGCATCTTTGGGATGCAAACCTGCTGTATCCCTAGTAGACCCCAGTAATACCCTGCTGCATGGTGACATTGCTGTCAGGAAGGATCAATATCAAAGGCTTGTAGGGAAACTCATTTATATGTCCCATACAAGACCTGATATTGCATATGGGGTCAGTCTGGTTAGCCAGTTCATGCATTGCCCTACTGAGCAACATTGGGATGCTGTGAACAGGATACTGAGGTACTTGAAATCCACTCATGGCCAAGGCCTACATTTCACCAAGTCTGCTGAGAGATCTATCAAGGTCTACACTGATGCTGATTGGGCTGGCCGTCACATAGACAGAAGGTCTACTACCAGGCTACTGTTCTTATGTATGGGGAAATCTTGTCACCTGGAGGAGCAAGAAACAACCTACTGTCTCCAGAAGCAGTGCTGAAGCTGAACTCAGGGCACTAGTTTTGGGTATTTGTGAAGCTCTATGGATAAAAAGGGTCCTGACCGAACTTCGGCCACCTATTCAAGACCTCTATCACACTCGCCGTGACAATAATTCAAAGCATTATGCATGGCAGAGGATCCATCCATCATGATAAAACCAAACATGTGGACATTGACAGACACTTCCCCGAAGGAGAAGATTGATGCCAAGATTATTCAACTCTAGTATGTTCCCTCGACTGGACGTCGATATTCTCACCAAGGCCATTCCACCACTTATGTTCGACAGATTCGAGTAGCAAACTTGGTCGTATAAACATATACAACCCGGTTTGAGGGGGTGTGGAAATATTACATATCAAATAGTATGTAATATTTATTTATTTTCGTGTATACATTATTTGTACACTTTAGTTGTAAAAGGACATATTAATTGTGGTACATATAAACAATTAATATGTCAAACTCTAGTTGCTTTATGTCATAGACATACTTTTACTTTTTACATGCATGCTTGCCGCCCATCTAGTGGCCGCCCAAGCTAGCTAGTATCTCCCATCAATTGTAACTATTTATACTTCTTCCATTTGATGAATAAACTAAGTTGAAGTTTACTCAAGTATTATTTACTTTCTCAAACTCTCTTCAATGACTTTTTAGTCATTTCATTTTAAAGTCAATGCATTAACTCACTTTCTTAATATGTGTGATTTTGACAACTCGCTTAGATAATTCGGAACGGAGGGAGTAACTTATATTGAAGTAACATTTACCCATGCCTAAATATGATCTCAAAATCAATCACCATTTAAAATGATAAATTTGAAATGTACCACCAAACCTCCTAGATAGCGAAATCGTGAAGACTAAAGATTCGTACAATACTCATTTCAATTCATCAATAAAAAATGAGCTCTTACAAACTATTAATATTGAAGTAACATCTACAAAGTTGAATAGCTTTTATAAATCACGAAGGCTTAAAATACATCCATGGCCGCGACGACATCGACGTACGGGATACCTCCTACGCATCTTGAAAATGCATTTGATTCGTGAAGAAAATCATGTGCCCAACTTTTCCAATCGCTAAGCAACCAATTCCGGCCACTCGGATCTTGATTTGTCTCGATGCAAGCGAGGGCATCCCTATCCAAATTTAGACTCGGGACAAAAAAAAAAAAATAGCCCCTTTAAAAAAAACAAGACAAGTAACAACAAAAAAAAAATCAAATCAAATAACAACATTGTAAACATTTCAAAACAAAATAGATTGTTATTGAAAGTATTATGACATAAAATCACTTAAACACCTCTCTCTTAGCGTTTTTAGAAGCAAAAGTACTACTCAAACTCGCGTAGTCAATGTCATCAACTATATCTTGTTCAATTAACAATATAGCCAAACCGTTCAACCTCTCTTGTGACATTGTTGACCGAAGAAAATTTTAAATCAACTTCAACTTTGAAAAACTTCTTTCTCCGGAAGCAACTGTAACCGGGATAGTCAAAAGTATTCTAAAAGCAATCCACGCATTCGGAAAACATCTTTCCTTCATTTTCAAAAATTTGAGAACTTCAATTGGCTTCTTCACTTCCTCCGGTAATGATTCTCTCAAGAACCTCAACTCCATGAATAAGTCTCTTCCATCAATATCCGATTCATTATCTTGTCTAAAAAACTCTTCAAGACTAGCACAAGATTTTCATTAAACAATCATTGTTGGAATATTTTGACTTCAAGACTGGCACAAAATGAGAATCTTCATCCTCATCCTCTTATTATCTTGATTATTGAAACAATCTTGAGATAAACTCAATTTGTGTTAATAATTCTTTTAATTGTTGTTACAGAAATGAAGAAGATATAACTTTTTTTTAATGCTTGAGAGTTGAGACGACAAAGAGGGAGAGGGAGGGAGGCAGCCGCATGAACGGAAAAATATATTTTGGGATTGTAGTTGTCAATTGTTTATTTGAAACTTGAAAATCAAAGTGTCAACTATTTCTTTAAATAAAAAAATAAAAACAAAAAAAGCAGCGCACAGGCACCTGGGTTTATTTTAAAAAATAATATATAAAAAAACCTTGCACCAAACAAAGCTTGCACACTAGTCAATTGCTAGGTTTTACCCAAGTTCTCACAACTAAGGTGCTACCTTCTTAGTTAGTAAGTTATTGAAGTACAATATACAAATACAAAATATATATGCTATTGGGTAAAAAATTGACGGGCCCTTAAATTCATCGATTCGGGGGGGGGGGGGGGGCATGGCCCCGTAGGCCACCCCCAAAGGACGCCCATGGCCAAAGGAACCCATACTCAAAGTGAGATACTCCTACACGAAAGGATAAAATTCATCTCAGTGTGGCAAAAAACTACAGCTCTTGGCTTCATGAGGTGCATCTTTTCGCAGGTTCATGAATCCGAACTGATGCATGTGTCTGAATTTGTTCACCTGGGGGTGTTAGCTTTCAAGGACCCCTGCGAAGGGCTGTGGCGGACCCGTGATTTTTTTTTTTTTCAATGGGGGCCAATTTTTTTCTTAAATTCACAAATATTTAAATAAGAAGGTTAATAAGAAGATTTTTGTCAGTTTAGATTTCGGAGAAGTATTAACTATTTTTATTTAATACAAACAACAGACACGTGTATCTTTATACGAAAAATTGATAGGCTTATACACGTTGTGGCCCTTATGTATGTGTGTTAGACCAATTGTGTAACTTTATAATATATTAGAATGATGAATTAATAGACATGCTATGAAAGCAACATCTTAAAAAAACAAAAAGAGAGTGAATAAGAAGGAAAAAAGATTGATAGGCTCATACACCCATGACCCTTATGTATGTGTGTTAGACCAATTATGTAAGTTTACAATATATTAGAATGATGAATTAATAGACATGTTCTGAAAGCTACCATTTAAAATAACAAAAAAGGAGAGATGAATAAGAAGGGGGAAAAATCCAAAAAAAACAAAAAGAGAGATGAATAAGTTGGAAAAAAAAACAAAAAAAAAAAAGTTTAAGAAAAATGTTGCTGCCGGTTCCGATGACAATTAGGTCATTTATAATGTCTATCACCAATTGAATTAAATCGACAATTGCACCATAAAATGTTTAATATAATATACATACACAGTTATTAAATACTGTTAGAGAGGTTTTCGCACGGAAATTTGAGTGGGCGGGGTCCATGGACCCCCCTCCCCCATGTGGGTCCGCCCCCGGCGAAGGAGCGCCGCCCCTCGACAACTCGTATACAAACAATTATAAAATATTTAATTTATGAAAAATAATCTATATTAAAATTGCGTTTATAGAATACTATGCATTAAATAAGAGGTAATAATTGCATGGGGTACCATCAATGGGTAATAATTGCATTTGGTTAGTGTTATATAATGCGTGCCCTCGTTTTAATTTCCTAATTATCTTAGACCATTTTGAGTTTATATTACATCATCATAATCAGTGGCGGATCCAGAAATGTTTTTTAAGGAGGTCTGTAATATTTTTTCAAAGTAATTTTTTTTTCACGAGATCCAAAATATTTTTCGATAGGTAAAATGTAGAGTTTTTATTTTTTTTAACGGGGTTCGTGGATCCATTATGATACACATAGTTCCGCATCTGATCATAATTATGTTTCACCATGCTAAATACATCTGAAATACCATAGAAAACACCTTAGAACTATGCCAATATGTCACCAGAAAATAATTAGCGGTAGTTGTCATGATTATTGAAGTCAGTAACTTTATAATGTATTACGCTGCGTTTTTTTTATCTCATTTTTCAATTCTTTTAATAGTAATTTTGCATTCTAGAGACCTCAAGGAAACATACCGCTCGTATTATGATTAAAACTCTAGGTCTGGCTTTACCACTGAGTATGAGTCACACTCATACAACATCAATGTCGAACTCTAGATTAGTTAGATCAGTTCATCACAAATACTGAGGTTAGTTTAAGGAGGGAAAAAAAAAAAACCATTCAGCCTATTTTGCTTATCAACGTGCATGAATGTGTGAGAAATTAAAAGTTAGAATACATAACGACATCTCAACAAAAAAAAATTTAACAGCCAATGTCTTATAGAATAGAATCAGCAAGGTAACATGAAAAACAGGCTAAATTATAATTTTGGTCCTCTAACTAAACACGTTTTTCGATTTTGATCCTGATTTTTCGCCGACGTCAATTTTTTAGTCCTGTAAGTGGTTTTTTTTTTTGTAAAAATAGTCCTGAACGACGGAAAGACCACTTACAGGACTAAAATTGTCGCCGGAAAAGACCAATTTTAGTCCTGTAAGTGGTCTTTCCGGCGTTCAGGATTATTTTTGCAAAAAAAAAATACCACTTACAGGACTACAATTGTCGCCGGAGAAAAACCAGGACCCAATCGAAAAACGTGTCTAGTTAGAGGACCAAAATTGTAATTTAGCAATGAAAAACATAGCTTGGTTATTTCAAAAGGATAAAAATGGTTAATTTCTGAAGTAAAAGTTATAAGTTTCAATTCCAAACATCCATGATCCATGTATGATGAAGGATTCATGAAAATAGTTATCTATAAATAATCTCATCAATCGTATCGTCTTCCCAGGGAAAAGGCATTGATCGAGGCTTGGGAATAATATAAGGATGGCATGAAAAGCATTTGAGCTCTGAATACCGAGGGTGTGTTTCTATCTCATCCAAGATATCCAGCGTCGGTCTTGAGGAGGAAAACAACCAATTAATTTCGAGCGTCTCCAAACACTGGGAATGATTCATGAAGTACTTTATCAAATCCATTTCCGTTGAGTAATAACATCTGGCAGCTGGAAAATAGGCGATCAGGGGTACATTTCCACTCGTAATAAGAGTAATATTTTTAATCTGGTCGATAACACAGCCAGGAACACAAGCGCCTTTGGACCAATCATCTTGTCGATAAAATGTTTCCCGATATTGAAGGCTGCCGGCCGGCTAGCAAATTATACAACAAATAAGAACATCAAGAGACCGACGCATATTATAATACGAGTGAAATACGAAAAGATCGACAACATGGAATTTAAGGAAATTCTTACCACACTGATAGTAAAAGACTCTATGTTTGGCATCTTGTGCAAAAACATGCAGATTTATTTGAGTTGCATATTACGATACATGTTCTCTATGGAAATCTCGAAGTGCTTCAAGTTCATAAAAATCGGCAGATCCTCGACAGCTATATGTTTTCGCATAAACCACTGCCCCAATCATTTCAAAAGAATTGTGTTAGAATATCAAAGAAAACTTCATCCAAGTAAAAATTATATTAAATTGATGATTAAACAATACCAGACTCGTTCTGACGTCCCATCCCACGTGTAGCGACGTTGCTTCTTTTACACTTTGAAGAAATGTGAGTGGCAAATGTCTGCGTACATCTCCAAGAAAATAAGTTTTAAGTAACACATTCAACGACAAGGAATGGTTTGAAAGTTGAAAGTCGATGGAAAAGTCTGTATCGCATTTGAGGAATGTTAAATTCGGAGCGATTACTGTCAAGCGACACTTACGGGGATATGTATCTTTTATAGCCACATCAACGCTCTCCAGAGTGGGGATATCTATAACCAGACGATTAACTTTTTCCCAATAACACCTATATAAGCACAGTTGTTTTAGCTTTGGAATGTTGGAGAAAAAGTGTTGAGTAGAGCGATTATTTAAGAACAACACTCTTGAAAGTTGCAATCTCTTAAGACTCGGCAAGTGAACTGAGAACAGATCAGAGGATTCCGATCCTAATTTGATAAATTCACACGTCTTCGTAGCAATGTCTATCTCAAAGACGGTAAGAGATTCACTTTTAAATAGGCATAAAGGTAGAGTACAAGATATTCCAATACGAAGCTCTTCCACGTTGTGCTTTATAACCTCAGAGATCCAACGTTGAGTACGTGTAGCAGTACGTGAAGGATACACACAGACTTCAAAAGAGAATTGAAATGTTTTGATATCTGAACTATCATGATTTACAAGTAATCTGTCAACGGACTCCAAGAAAGAAATCTAGTGGTGATTCGATTCGAAGCTAACAACGCCAAGATCGATATTTGAAATACATCTGCACAAGTATCGCCATCTTGACGACAACACAGATGTTCGCAAAGCATCCTTGGTTGGAAGAAAGTTTATTATACGACAAAGAAGATCGGCATGAAGCTTGTAAAATTTATCATCCTCCTCATCCACAATATTTTTAACACGTTTCATCCCTGAAACTATAAACATAAGCATAGATTACAACCTCTGTCATACAAAACACCATATTTTCTCTAGGGTTATAATATCAGATCACAATATTAAGTAAAATATATTACTCAAGATGATGCGGAATTTTTCTTGATCTACCACCATTTTCTGCTCCAAATTCCCCAAATACCACCCAAGACAAAAAAAAAACAATTTTGGGACGCGACTAATTTTTCTAGATGTCCTCAAATGCGATGCTATATATATTCGTCGAATAATAATAATAATAATAATAAATATGAGCTATATAACCATAAAACATAGGAAAAATAAACCCTAAAACCCAGTAAACTTTCAGCTTTCACTACAGCCGCAATATTAATGCAAAGGCCATGAATATATATAAATATTGGCTTAATTGGTTGCCGATGGATTGAAAAGAAAACATTGATGAATAAATTGCAATTCAAAAAGTAAAGAACTGAAAGGAAATAATAATAATAATGAAAACCTGGTTAACAAGTCTACAACGGCGCCACCAACTGCAGCGGTTTCAAGTAACCTTAGAACTTCGGTGCGGCTAAGAATTTCCAAGGTGAATAGGGCATTTGGTCGACGATTAATTATATATATAATTAAGTCGTCTCCTCTCTTTTTGGCAACTAAATCTTTTGCTATTATGTTTGACGTTAAATTGTCATCATGGAGCTGTGATTCCGGGATGGCCCGCCGTTAAAAGGTCGCTCAAAATCGGCAGTTCTTGCGAGCCCAATTAATGCTAATATAGGCAAACGCTCCGTAGCAGCCATGAAGGGGTATAGGCGAGAAATATAAAACCCGCAAAATTTATGAAGGGTAAAGATGTAAAAAGGGGATTTAATTAATTATTTTCCTATTTTATATTTAACCTAAAAGAAAATAATTAAAAGGAGTTAATGATTTTAATAAATAATATTAATTAAGGTATTTAAAGGGAATAATACCAAAATTAATTTCATTAGTCAGAACGTCAAATTTCAAGAAAAAAAAATCGAGCAAGGTCGATGCATATTCACAGGGAAAGAGAGAGAACGTAATCTTCCAATTGGGGCTGATTGGTTGAGTTTTTGTGCAGACGATAGTAGAAGATTTTGATCACCGCGAGAAGAGGGTCGTTTATATACAAACGGTTTGATAAACGGTAAGATTTCTCTTCTAGCCCTAGTTTAGATTTCATGTGTTCTTGAGGAAAGACCTACGTTTTTGGCGATTGGAAGGGTGTCTAATCGTAGCTCATAACTGATTATCGTAGGTGATTCGTATAAGAGTTTAGAGTTGAGGATTTCAAGCAATTCTTTTTATTTGCCTTCAATTTTGCTTTCGAAAGATCAAAGGTAAGGGGGTGTTCTAAAAGGGTGTTTGTGTGTGTTTAATACTGATAAACTACAGGTTTTGAGGTGGAATAAGGTTGGAAACAATTGGAACAAGTTATGGGGTCGAAACGGACTGATTTCAAGTTTCAACCATCAATGCGTGTGCATCCAATGCAATGCGTGCGCATTGGCAGACCAAAAACTTGGAATTTGGTCATGTTCGATCAATGCGTGCGCATTGAAGGTGATGCGTGCGCATTGCACACCAGAACAGGAACAGGTTGCTCCGGAATGACCAATGCATGCGCATTGAGGAGCAATGCATGCGCATTGCAACAGCAGAATGTTAAATTGGGATTCTGGAAGGGGAATGCGTGCACATTGTGTTAGGAATCTACGCAGGAACGCAGCGGAATTCAAAAATTTATTTCCTTTGACCAGGATCGACTTCGTTTAAGCAATAAACATTTAAGGCTAGTAGACGGTGGTTACCTTGCTTGATCTAAAAGATCGACGTTTTGACCGTCTATGGAGAGTAGCAATGCATGGAGCCGGGCGTTCGGCCTCTACCGCTAGTCCACACGAACAACCCTCCGGAATCCATCATTGGATTGCTACTAGAAAAATCCGGTTGCTAGACCGGCATTTTCTCTCAAAACTCTCTCTAAGAAGCTCTCTGTTTTTCACAAGAAACTATTAGTCTCTTGGAATTATGTTGTACAAAAGAGCTTGACACCCACACTATATTTATAGTGCATGTGGCGCCATCTAGTAGAGTGGAGAGGAAGAAAACATTTTACTAGTAAAATAAGGAAAATATATTTGATTGATTTATCTCATTAATATTCAATATTAAATATATTTCCAAGATATATATTGACAATATCTTATATTGAATATATCTTTATCTTATTACCATAAATCTATTTTTTTCCAAATCAATTAATATCCAATATTAATATTATGGTAATCTTATTAATTAAATTGCACAACTCAAATGTATCATATACACTTGCAAAATGGCGCCACCTTTAGCCAAAGATTTGACATCCGTAATATTCTTTAATTAATATAATACTATGATTAATTATTTGCAAAATACATATTTATCACAAATATATATATATATATATATATATATATATATATATATATATATATATATATATATATATCGAAATATATACATCACACGTATATTTAATTAATCAACATAATTAATATCTTGTATTTAATTTATTCATAATAAATAAATACCACCATATTAATTTACCACTATAACCTTTATAGTACGAGATAAATTCGTTCCTTATTTGGTTATCATCTATAACCACATTTTAATCCGGCTAGATGTTTATATGTGTGTGACCCGATAGGCTTCCGAATATGTTGGCCGTAGACACAAAGTGCAAATTACGAAAGTGCCCTTCATACCTAACGATCACGGGATAGAGTCTAGCAACACACCGTGATCCCCAATCATCGGAAGAGTCAAATGCAATGACTACTACCTTTCATGTGAAACAGTTACCGTGTAACTTACAATCCTATCGCTGTAATAATATTCATACGGTCGATTGTCGAGTGTCAAACATCAACGACCGTATCTTATAATCTGGATATCATGCTCTCTCGAAATAACACATTTACTCCCACTTGGCAAAGATTCACGAGAGCTAGACATTCCTTATAAGAAGGCCATTTCGGATATTCAATCCCAATCATAGGATACGTGATTCCCGGACGAACTAACATGTATACTCCGTATGTTTCAGTATCACACCCAATCACTACTGCATGATCGCCCCGTGGATAGGGGAAATCTCAATAGTGTCAAAGCATGACAATCCACACCGTGATGCCATGAAGACTCCGGTCTTAAGAATAATTACACAACTGCCACATAGTGCGACACTTAATGTAAGTGGGTCAGTCTAACGTACGCATTCTCTAATACACGTCCACGTACAGTCCAAGTGTATCTACACTTCAATAGACGAGATCTATCCCTACCCTTAAAGACAGAAGACATCTAATACGTGCTAGCATGTTCATACTATCAATGCCCTGTTTAATAGTACATCAACCTAGAGACATTTAAGTATCAAACTTATTAAAGTGATTAGAGATCTTATCAACCATAATCGCCTATCATATTCATAATTGGTTCTTTAAAAAAACAAATATATGAAAACAGAAAAGCCATTTAATAAATGTATAAACATAAAGAAATAGTAGAAATGATCCGACCCGGTCGGATCCGGTCCAACCCGATTGGGCTTAGGACACTATTTCAACAATCTCCCACTTGGCCTAAAACCAATCACTCACACGCACAAGACCAAGTTGAAACACAAGAATCTCATACAATACTCGCAACCAGCCCTAGCCGTGAACGGATCGCTATCCGTGAGGACTCAGACTATCTTCATATCATGCTCCAAATGATCAAGTCAAAGGAACCGCCTCAACACACACACGATTCTCTGACGAGACCCTGGTCCTTGCTTCAAGGAATGAGTCCACTTACTATATCAGCTATATAGAAAAGGTGGAAGAACCGCACAAGGTTCAGGAATGAACCTTCTAGATCCATGTACTGCTCCCGTTGTGCCTCTAAGGCGTGTTTTGGCTAAGTTGTAGAATTTATAGTGACCCATAGCCTAGAATATTTCCAGCTCACTGTATCACTTAATCAAAGCGACTGCAAACCCAGACTGTAGCTCCCACTCGCCTTCATAAGACTCAGGATATACGTCTGTATATCTACGTTTATATGATTCCAAGTTTTGATAAACTAGGAAACCATCCTTAACTCGTTTAAAGATATTCTCGACATTCACCATATTTACTTTCATTCTTTCTCATGACTCTTCATGGACTATGAACATCTGGTATTTCCTTTATGATGGTTCCTATCGCTGTAGCAAAGGAAACCTTCCATAAGCATCATCTTTCACCTTATCTTTAGGACTAACGTCTTAACATAGATAAATCTTGAGAACACCGGCTAGCAGTATCCCCTATCGCGACCTATGCTAAACTCTTTTAGCATCACATCTATATAGGTAAACTATAATCTAACAGCAGTTAAATCTTTCACTATAGATTCTTATTTACAAAAATAAGAACTGCTAATCCAAGTGTTTTCGTAAAGACCTTGAACTACCAAACATTAATTGACTGTGACATGGGTTGATAATTCTAGAGAGAGGTATCCAATACCTTACTCAAAAATCATAACACACTCCCACTATCCATCTTGCACATTGGGCATATCCCTTTTTTTGACTAAATCAAACTCCTTTGATTATCAAACAAAGAAATCGTCTAGAGAAACTTGTTTGAGTCCATAAATGGATCTCATAGGCTTTCATATCATGTTTTCGTCTATGAACATTGAGCTGTTTGCTCAACGTCTTCAACGCTATCATATAGCCATGATACGAAGTTATAACAAGCATAGTCTGAATAGAAGCGGGCTCACTTGGCGAGCATAAAGATAACTACAAGGTTTACACCCCGTACCCTTCGGCCGTCACTATAGCCTTATGGTAATCATATTACTATCCATGTCGGCCTTTCGGGGACATTCCCTCAGGTAAGGCGACTAGGTTCATAACCTGGTTGTCACCGATGGAATCTAATTCAGATATTATGGCTCCTGGCCATATCTCTCAATCTTGCCTTTCAAACATTCCTTCATAAGTCGTGAGATATTCATTCTTCAAGATGAACATACCAGCAGCCCTTTCAGGCTTATGGTTATCCACAGACTTACAGAACTTTTGTGTGCGCTGAGCAGTGTTCTACACCTCATCATTATGTGGTCTCTGCTCACATTCCAATGGTTGAATATATCTTTGTGGTTCTCAAACTCCTTTGAGATCTTATTTACTCCTACTTTTCTTTTGGAAGAAACACTTCCTCTAGACAGCATGTTTGGAGAAAAACGGTTTTGCTCCGCGGGTAAGTAAACATTATCTAGTGTACATGCTAAGATATTCCACAAAGTTGCATATGTCGTACTAGGCTCCAAGCCTTTCTGACTTTGCCTATGACAACTTCAAATCTTCGGTTAAGATAGATTCGACATTATTCTCTTCCATATCTAATATGGAATTTATTCAACCTTTATTCTTTGGAACTCGGTTAAGTATAAGGGCACCATCCCGAAACAGGTAAGGGATACCTCGCATTGCTTGCTTCACACTTTTATCATATAAAGTGATGTTTCCATTTCAGGAACACAATCTAATTGCATAACCCAAAGATGGTATCCTTCAAGGGAGAATCTGATTCTATTTTAGACGACTTCTAAAAGACCCCCTAGTTATTAAATGCTTCAATCCAATTGAAAGTTAATTCCTAAGTAGCTCATTGATGTATATAAATGTGCCGGCGCCTATGTGTTAACAAAAACTGCCCATCTGGCCACCAGGAGGGAACCGGGCTGCGGCCACAGCGTCGCAAGCGACAATCTGATTAGGGTCACGGGATGGAGACCTCAGGACGAGCGTGCGAACCTATAAGGTCTTAGTCGCTCAGGGGGCCGCCCCGCATCCTAAATCGGAGATCAACAAGAGATTGCACGAGTCCGGGAAGGAGCGACCATTGGAAAGTAGAGATAAAGCATGGAGGCAAGCTCGGAGATCGCAACTCAAGCGACCTCATAACTGTTAGGTGTGATGCCCGAAAGACAATTTTGTAATTGTTTTATTTATTTAATAAATGAAATGATATTATTATTCATATTTATTATTCTCATATTCACCGATGTGACAATAGTATTTACACTACAGAAAACCCTAAAGTATATCGTTTATGTAATCACTTAACTCAGTGTATGGGATATACACGGGTGGATTGAGTTAGTGAAGATGTACTTAAAATACAATTAGCCCGTAGTGAAGTTAATCGAGAGTATCGGGTCTCTCCTTTAATGTGCTATTAATGCGCCCATAACACAATAGGTGTGATTGTCTTATCCGGACTTTCGGTTAAGAGAACCTAGTGGGGCATTTATATATGATAGATATATCATATAGAAATTTGGACCGACTTGATTAGAGTTCACAATATAATTCCGTAATCGAGAAGTCTTATCGAATCAATCGATGATCATATTTATGGATATATCTTAATCCCGAGGTGATCACGAGTCAATGCTTGAATCGGTATGAGGTTTGACTTGACGGTTAAGGATTACACCGAGTCCGTGGTCCGAATTACCCCATCTTGGCATTGTACTGGATTGAGTGAGTAGTCTGTGTTATCACAGATACGGAATCCATTCCTTCCATTTATGGAAGTAGATAGACAGTTCCCTTATTTGTTAATCCTAGAAACTGATCGATCGCACGAGTTCATATTACACTGATTAGTTACCAGTGAGTTGTATGAATTAATTGTCACTAGGGGGTTAATGGTAAATAAGGATAAGAGGTTCTAAAAAGGGTTAACGGTAACTTCCCGATTTAGAATGAACAGTCTATGGAGGATTAATCCATATGTAATGATTATATCAATGGACGCTTACTATCATTCTCGTGAGGAGATAAATATAATCTCATAATCGGAGGAGTGCAGTCACGGGATTATGGTGGCATATTCCTGTGATTGATTTATCGAATATAATTATTTTGTTCGTAAGATAATTATTTATTTGATTTATCGGAGCCGCTGATTATTAGTCCATGGTCCCCGACGTGCCTCCTATATAGCATAGCTATTCTCGGACGTCGAATCCTAATAATATTAATTTAGTTCTTATTAGAATTTAATTAACGATATATGAATTAATTGTTTAGTGAACTATTAAATTAGTTGGGCTAAATAATTAAATATGTGAAAAATGCATTTTTCATAATCTTGGCAAATTAGTGTATTATAGCCGAAAATAACATTGACTAGGTCAATGATGATGAATTTCGGCCATGGCTTATTTTAGGAAACAAGAAATTGTTTTTTTGTGAATTAATAAGACATGTGCATAAAATATTTATTGGATAAATATTTATGGAAAGAAATAAAGATAAATATTATTCTAGATTTGTTCTAGAATATTATGGGATTATTTTTATTTAATGGATTTATTTTATTTGCAAAATAAAATCCTTGGAGGCCAAGGATTACTCTCCTATATAAAGAGAGTTCTCCCAAGCCTAATACACTACACAAATTTCGACTCTTAAGGAAAAGCAAGAGGAAAATTCGGCCAAGGGGTTAAGGGGAAAATCTTGGAGATTTTTCCGGGTAGCATATCGGGAGGATTCGAGACGAGAATTTCCTTCCACCGGGAGTTGCTTGGATCACACGTACGGAAGATCGTGGTGCTCTTCACATCTTTCTTTTGTTTTTCTATTGCGGTTCTTCTACTTGGATTTTGAGATCCAAGAGGTATGTTCTACAACCCCCTTGTAGAGTAGATCTAGTTATTTTATTACGTGTATTTTATAGATCTAGATCCTTAAATCGCTTCCGTTGCGGATGATATTACTAACAGTGGTATCAGAGCCAAGGTGATCTATATTTATACGTATAAAATATTATATCTAGGAGTGGTAAACATGTAGATTTTTTGTCCCAATTTTTTATAGGGGCCGATGCATATGTTATTTTTTTATGTTGCGATTGTCTTGGTTCAAGAGATGGATTGGGGTTGATATTGTTTACCCGTAGATTTATTTTGTAGCTCTTTTGATTAGTATCACTTGAGCATAGGACTTGTAATTTAATTATGTTAAATTCGAAAATTATGTAAAAAGGTAGTACCTTTTGGTTTTTTATTTTTTGTTCCGGGTTCGAAACGACGAAGATCATGGTGTTGAAGATCATCAAGAAGGTAAAACGGAAGGAGGTCGAATTGTTTAATTATTTTTTTTAATCGGCGGCAAATTTTGTTTCATTTGATGCGGCTGCTGAATTTTTTTTTCTAACCTAATGCGGCAGCCGAAAGTTTTGACTAAAAAAAATATATTTTTTTTTGTAACGCCCCGCTCCCGGATACCGAACCCTTATCCGGAAGAGAAACGTTCGGCGCGTATAGCATTAAATAAATCTAATATTATACGCAAGCCTCTACGTCGTCGTATCAAATAAAAGCAAACGGAAGCTAAAAAGACTCGGGTAAAAACATAAAAGCTACTATGAATAGAAATTAACCATGCTAAAGATGGATAGTTAAGATTACAACGATGAAAAACCCAAAGACTTATACAATACGATGCCTTAAAAGTAGAAGTACAACAAAACTAAGAGAAGAAATACAACCGATCTAGTACAACCTTTACAAAGAAAATAATCTAGAAGCTTCGTCAAGACTTTAAGTCTTCAAAAGCCGTCGTCTACACTTGATCAACTTTGTTCGTCTTCTCACCCCACAATGCATACAAAAGAAAATGCAAAGGAGGTAAGTACAAAGTACTTAGTAAAAGTGAGAAGCTACGACAACAATTAAGATTCATAAAGAAAAGATATTTAATCGTTTAGTTAGTTATCTTTGTGTGACCGACTCAATCTAGGGTTCATTTCATGTCCATCAACATGAATTGACTAAACGTTTCTACCTAACTTATCTATGTTACAACCGCACTCAAGGGCACTACGCCTGATGTATATCCACCAGGAGATATCGATTGCAACATATTAGTGGATCACACCAATATCCACGGAGGCTAGACTAGGTAGGCTCCGATAGTACGCACACCTCAGCAGAGTCCCCCGAACTTGTGGTTCTTTTGACCTACGGGTTCTTCCACCTTCAGAGGTAGCACACACATCGCGATATAGACTGGTGCCTATCCAAGAGAGACATGTTGTTTAATCTTTTACTAGTCAAGTACGTATTTATTAGGATGATTAACTAGCCACCTAAGTGTTTTCAATTAATCTCCCTCACATTAACTACTCTCTTCCTAGACCACTAGACATGGACAAGGCCTAGCAATTACACAGACATTGATGAATACTAATTCATCAAAGCACAAGCCTATCATGCTCTTCCGACGGATCCGAACTTCAACTCCCTTTAAGAGTACATTCGGTGTTTTAATTGAACGAATCAGAAGCTCAATTCAGGCTTGTTTAATTTATACCATGTTATCATCTCATAAATAAGGGTTTAAAACAATTATAATATAATTATAAAGCCCAAAACCAAACTAAAATGATAAAACCGTAAAAACAAGTAAAACAGGCCAGACGCCCGTCTGAACCCTATGGACGCCCGTCCGTAGTCGGACGCCCGTCCACTAAACCCCAAACGCCCGTCCACTAAAAAAATAGCTACATCCTGAATCAAAAATCTAACCTCAAACGCCCGTCTGCCTATTGCAAACGCCCGTCTGGGCTACTAGGGTCTCGGACGCCCGTCTGCCTAAGTCAGACGCCCGTCCGCCTGGGTTTTTCCCAAAACGCTAAATCTTCTAAATGCGATTTCAAATCTGTTTCTGACCTAATTAACATCAAATTAAACACAGTAAAACATAGATAAACACAGTTGAACATTCCAAAACATCTATGATCCTTTGATTAACGAAAAGACACATCTTTCTATCATCTAAACACCTTAAGACTTGATCTAAACCTTATAAACGACAATTGGAATCATAGGAAGAGCCTCTTACCTTAATTGCCTGCAACACCGACAGCAAAACACCCAGCAACTGCAACAATTGTTGATCCTCAACCCCAAAACCTATGTGATCAACAAGAAACCCTAAAATCCTATTTCTTGCTGAAAACCGAAACTGAAAAAGTGCAGTAACTGAAGATTACCTGGGTTTACTGCTGCGAACCTATTTTTAGATTATTCTACGCTTCAAGACGATCGTTTCGACTACTCATGGCTGCGAAACAGAGCTACGGATCACAAGATACGAATTTTTCAAGAATTGAACTCTACGAATACCGAAAACTAGGGCTAAACTGAAAACTTACGAAATCGAGAGATGTTGTTTTCCAAAGTTGCGTCTCCTCGCGCTGATCACTTTTCTCTCCTACGGCATCTTGATCAGATGAACGGATTGATCACACGGTTCTTCCTTTTATTTCGCTTTCTTCTCCGCGTCGCCTCTCTGTGTAGCGCCGTTCCTTCTCTCTTTTTTTTCCGAAATTGCGTGTGTAACTAATAATGAATTAGTTTGGGGATTATTCCCTTTTATAGCCATTTAATTAAACCCATTAATTAAATAACTAAATCCTTCAAATTAAATCCTTTTTAATTAAATAAATAGGATAAATAATAATTAGGTCATAGTAAGTACGCCCAATGACTATTTTACCCTTTCTGAAAAGTCGGGATGTTACATTCCTTCCCCCTTAAGAGGAGTTTCGTCCTCGAAACTCGAATGTAACCGAGAGGTACTTGAACTCTGGACTTTGCGAAGCGTTTCGTCTCCTAACTCTTACCGTCTTCTTCTTCCATCTTCCAACTCTTCTGCTTGTCTTGAGCCAATTTGAGGTTGCGAAGATCTACTTCAATCTCCTCGTTGACTTGCTGTATTAAATCTGGTCTCGTATTCTGTTGTCGCTCCACTTCATCCCAGAAACTCGTGTTCTTCTATCTCTATCTTCATGAAAGATCATCAGCAGTACTGTTCCAATTCTTGTACTTCTTGGTCGCTCCGAGAGGAGCTGCAATTGTCATCTCGAGGTTATCATTCTTCATTGTCCTTCCCGATCTTCCGCATTCAGAACCCAAAGCTGATTCCAATGCCAACTGTTGCCATCTTCATCTAACTCGTGACCAATGGCTGGTTGGGCTCCGGCCACTCACTTGTAACCGGAGACAACTGGTCTTTGTCTTGTTTCTTCATGAACTCATCAACTGCCTCGAATCTTGCAATCATCGGTTCAACACTCTATGTTTGCTCCTGCTGACCTATACCCGGAAAGCTGAATCTTCCCAGCTGAAACTGCACTTCTGGCACACTTGACTTCTTTCGATCTCAACTTCCCTCATGGCCCCACAAGCTTGCTGAAGAACTGCAAAGATCCCGGCTGAAAGACTTCTAAGACTAATTGGGGATGGAGAACATGCATCTGCCATCCTTTCTCTCTGACGGTCTGATCCAATCCTCGTGCCAATTAGGGTTAACTTGGAAAGTAAAAGAAGTTGAAAGTAACAAGTTGAGTACCAGGGTGGTATGTCAACTAGGTAAGCCAAGAAGGGTACAATGCACTTGAAATAAGAAAGGTTGCTTGGGTTACAAGCAAAACAAGAAAAAAAATCCGCGTTGGAGAAAGTTGAAGTTGGTTCTGGAATGAAGAAAGAGGCACTGTATCATAATACAAAAGATAGCCACCAGAAAGAAAACAAAAAGACACCTTGCAGATGAAATTCTTTTGAGAGAGTGGAATTCCGCAAGATACGGTAGTCTACAAAGAGTTCACAGGCAACTTGAAAGAATGGTAATAGGCTTTCATATAAGCCTTTAGAAAGTGGAGACATTAGAACATCACCAGATGGACTTGAAGATATCTCAATGTATGAAAAGAGAACACCGAGCTTGAGAACATTAGGAAAATGACCTTGATTGTTAATCATTTGGTTAACAAAGATGGATGTTGGCGAACTAGAAAAATCTTCAGTTCACATGAGTTTCGTAAGGGAAACATCACACAACAGAAAAACAAAGTAAAGGTGCAAGGTCGAGCACCAGAAGGACTAGAAGGATGGAAATCAAAAGAGAGCAAGAATCTCATCATGAAGGAGCCATGGAAGGAAAACGAGCAAATCAAAGGGTTTCAGAATGAAATTAAACACTTGTCAGGGAGTGTCCGAGTTTGCAATAGTCAAAGAGAGGTTATTTCAAGATTTAAGGGAAATTAGAAATTTTCCCCAAGAAATTGTAAGGGAATATCCAAGGTTTGGATAAGTAAGCGGCAAAGGAAGTTTTGAAGAATTAATTTGAAGTTTCAAAGGAAGTTTAAACGATTATTGATGTTTCAAAACAAAGATTCAAGGTTGCACTACTCGAGAGGAATAGTACACTGCCAAGGAATAAATGCTCAAGGTTAAAATAAAATAGACTTTCAACCGGTGTAACAAAATTGTAGTAGAAATGCCAAAACAGAAAGTGGAAAGTCAAAATGATGTATATGGCGGTTCACGGCTCTAAATGGCCCGAAAGAGATTTAAAACTGAAGCGTACAAGGTACAATAATCTGAAATGGAGATCAAAAGTTTAGGAACTCAAAAGTCGGTTGGCTAGTTGGGTTCGTAAGGCACCTTGAGAAAATTCTGCCTTCTGCTTGAAACTAGTTTAGCAGAAATTGCTAGATGGTTAAAGATAGGTAACTGAAGAGGAATGCCATGATTGGCTTAGAAATTTGACCAGCAAAAGAAGATATGCATACCCTAAAAGAACAGGCAGCATTAGGTGAAATAGTTACAATATCGTCACTACCCTTAGGAGGGGAGCTGAGAATAAACACAAGGAAAAAAAAGGAATGTTCTGACATCAGAAGGCTTAGTCGAATTTGAATTTGAAATGGAGGATGGGAGTGCAACAATTTAGAACTTTGAAGAGAATTTGTTCCTTGATTTGAAAAGTAAGAAAGCTTGAATTTGTTCAAAAGAAGGGCTTATGGAGATAGGTTAATGATAACAAGCAGAGAGGATTTGTTGCGTTTAAAGATCTCAAGTGAGGGATTACATGAGAAACAAATTACCAGAAAAGGTATATTTATAAAAGGGCACGAAAAAGGGTCTGAACATCAAACATGGCATGTTGGAGGATAGCATCTTGGTTCTTGTTTACAACTGCAAAAGAACTATAATATTAGCTTTACAAGCATCCTAGTAAAAGGTTTAACTCAGGAAGAGATCAAACTTCGAGGAACTCCTAAAACATAACAGTCGTAACTTACTACCCTCTTAGCCCAAACTCTAAGTCAAGGAGGTGAAAATTCCTTTTAGGTTGCTGTGTATGATACTTACTCCGGATCGACATCATCAAGTTGTACGAGAACAAACGAAGAGGGATTTGAGCACGATCCAAAGAGAAAAGATTTAGATCCGGAGTTTTCCGGGTAATATAAAAATATTAGAATTTTGAATGAAACTAAGTTGGTCAAAAACGGTTATTTCGACGATTGCACAAGTACGCCGAGAATTTCCAGATTAATAAACACCGTGTTGAAATGCAAATCGAGATCAATCGAAAAAGAATCGAACTTAATTCCAAAATAAAATCTGTAGATAAAAATGTTGTCGCAACATATCAAAAATCCAGGTCATTTGAAGATAAAACAAGTGAAAGGTGCCGTCGCAGATTTTCGGGACGAGTGTCCGGTATAAACATGAATTTTACGAACAATCCGTAATGATTATCGAGTTGATGTAAAAAGAGAAATTGTAGATAAGACAGAAATTTACTTCCCTGAAAATTTGCAGAATTTTTTGGAGTATGGAGAGACAGTCTTATGTTAAAGGGAAAACACGGAAACAAAAGCATTCACCCATGTTGGGTAAATCCAAACACGAGGATGATGAAAAGTTTGTACCAAAGTAAGAGACCTTTAACACTATGAGTTGAAACGACTGAGGAGTACTTGGAAATAATAGAGTTACACATGGAGTTCGTGTAGAACCATCTCAAGCAAAGCAAAGGTCAAAGAATGTTGATGAACTCAACCAAGTGATAGTGAAAAGAGAAAGTGGAGGACTTGTAGAGCTAAATCAATATCATTCTCCACAAAGTTAGGCCAAGGTAAAAGTAAACTTAGATATTCACGTGTAGAGAAGGTGAAGAGATTTCAATAGGGAAAGTAAGGAAAATGAAATCAACCAAGAGGACCTCGACTTTAAGGTGTAGGCATAAGACTCCGATCCCAAAGCTTTACTTAAGGGGTTTCACTTAACCCTATGTGACAAGCTACGGTTTGGAAACTTCAAAGGAAGAAAGAGTTTCTACTGAAGTTCCTAGGAGGAACAAAACCTGAGGTGATCACATAAAAGATGTGAACTGAGAACTCAACCTAACCTTCGTCTAAGAAGACTCTTCACATGGTTCTAATGGAACTTAACCACGGTTTAAGGATTCTTAGTCTTACGAGGATTACCACCAAGCTCAAGTTCTAAAAGGTCTAAAGGATTCTTATCTTAGAGGAAGAGATGCCTAGAACAGAAAGGACGCTTCTCTCTTGATACCAACTGTAACGCCCCGCTCCCGGATACCGAGCCCTTATCCGGAAGAGAAACGTTCGGCGCGTATAGCATTAAATAAATCTAATATTATACGCAAGCCTCTACGTCGTCGTATCAAATAAAAGCAAACGGAAGCTAAAAAGACTCGGGTAAAAACATAAAAGCTACTATGAATAGAAATTAACCATGCTAAAGATGGATAGTTAAGATTACAACGATGAAAAACCCAAAGACTTATACAATACGATGCCTTAAAAGTAGAAGTACAACAAAACTAAGAGAAGAAATACAACCAGTCTAGTACAACCTTTACAAAGAAAATAATCTAGAAGCTTCGTCAAGACTTTAAGTCTTCAAAAGCCGTCGTCTACACTTGATCAACCTGTTCGTCTTCTCACCCCACAATGCATACAAAAGAAAATGCAAAGGAGGTAAGTACAAAGTACTTAGTAAAAGTGAGAAGCTACGACAACAATTAAGATTCATAAAGAAAAGATATTTAATCGTTTAGTTAGTTATCTTTGTGTGACCGACTCAATCTAGGGTTCATTTCATGTCCATCAACATGAATTGACTAAACATTTCTACCTAACTTATCTATGTTACAACCGCACTCAAGGGCACTTACGCACGATGTATATCCACCGGGAGATATCGATTGCAACATATTAGTGGATCACACCAATATCCACGGAGGCTAGACTAGGTAGGCTCCGATAGTACGCACACCTCGCGAGAGTCCCCCGAACTTGTGGTTCTTTTGACCTACGGGTTCTTCCACCTTCGAGAGGTAGCACACACATCGCGATATAGGCGGGTGCCTATCCAAGAGAGACATGTTGTTTAATCTTTTACTAGTCAAGTACGTATTTATTAGGATGATTAACTAGCCACCTAAGTGTTTTCAATTAATCTCCCTCACATTAACTACTCTCTTCCTAGACCACTAGACATGGACAAGGCCTAGCAATTACACAGACATTGATGAATACTAATTCATCAAAGCACAAGCCTATCATGCTCTTCCGACGGATCCGAACTTCAACTCCCTTTAAGAGTACATTCGGTGTTTTAACCGAACGAATCGAAGCTCAATTCGGGCTTGTTTAATTTATACCATGTTATCATCTCATAAATAAGGGTTTAAAACAATTATAATATAATTATAAAGCCCAAAACCAAACTAAAATGATAAAACCGTAAAAACAAGTAAAACAGGCCAGACGCCCGTCTGAACCCTATGGACGCCCGTCCGTAGTCGGACGCCCGTCCACTAAACCCCAAACGCCCGTCCACTAAAAAAATAGCTACATCCTGAATCAAAAATCTAACCTCAGACGCCCGTCTGCCTATTGCAAACGCCCGTCTGGGCTACTAGGGTCTCGGACGCCCGTCTGCCTAAGTCAGACGCCCGTCCGCCTGGGTTTTTCCCAAAACGCTAAATCTTCTAAATGCGATTTCAAATCTGTTTCTGACCTAATTAACATCAAATTAAACACAGTAAAACATAGATAAACACAGTTGAACATTCCAAAACATCTATGATCCTTTGATTAACGAAAAGACACATCTTTCTATCATCTAAACACCTTAAGACTTGATCTAAACCTTATAAACGACAATTGGAATCATAGGAAGAGCCTCTTACCTTAATTGCACCGCAACACCGACGACAAAACACCCGGCAAGAATCGCAACAATTGTTGATCCTCAACCCCAAAACCTATGTGATCAACAAGAAACCCTAAAATCCTATTTCTTGCTGAAAACCGAAACTGAAAAAGTGCAGTAACTGAATATTACCTGGGTTTACTGCTGCGAACCTATTTTTAGATTATTCTACGCTTCAAGACGATCGTTTCGACTACTCACGGCTGCGAAACAGAGCTACGGATCACAAGATACGAATTTTTCAAGAATTGAACTCTACGAATACCGAAAACTAGGGCTAAACTGAAAACTTACGAAATCAAGAGATGTTGTTTTCCAAAGTTGCGTCTCCTCACGCTGATCACTTTTCTCTCCTACGGCATCTTGATCAGATGAACGGATTGATCACACGGTTCTTCCTTTTATTTCGCTTTCTTCTCCGCGTGGCCTCTCTGTGTAGCGCCGTTCCTTCTCTCTTTTTTTTCAGAAATTGCGTGTGTAACTAATAATGAATTAGTTTTGGGATTATTCCCTTTTATAGCCATTTAATTAAACCCATTAATTAAATAACTAAATCCTTTAAATTAAATCCTTTTTAATTAAATAAATAGGATAAATAATAATTAGGTCATAGTAAGTACGCCCAATGACTATTTTACCCTTTCTGAAAAGTCGGGATGTTACATTTTTAGGTAATGGCAGAGGGCCTGTTATTAAAAAAAAAGGAAAGTTTTTTATAAAACAATTGATAATATAGATATATTTTTTTAATATATTGGTATATTACGGCCTCCTTCCCTCGTCGTTCGTGGTTCGTGTCGAGATCGAATCTTTGAAGATCCGGAAGTTTTTAAGATCAAGATCGAAGATCGAGATTTGAAAACTTAGATTAAATTTTTACTTTTCCTTAGAAAATAGGTTAGTCGGGGGTACCAACGATCCATCTCGGTGTTTAAATTTCCCGCAATTTATTTTTTATGTGTTTGATCATAAAATAGATATAAAATCGGAATTGCCATGACATGCATCATATCATAAATCCACTCCATGCATACATGTAGAATTTTAATTTTGGTAATTAAAATAGGCATGTATATAAACTCGCGTAATTAGTTGAAATTTAATTAATACGTGGTAATTAATTAATTTAGTAACTAATTAAAGATCCGAGGACGGGTTATGAAATCGTTAAGTTTTTTCGGTGGGTGTTCTCGGTGAACCGCCTTAAAAGCCCAAACGAGATCACGTTTTCGATTCGTAGTGTCTACGAGATTGAATGATGGTAAAAGAACAATAAATCTTGGATAAAAAACGGTTCGCCTATAGGTTGGGTGGTCAACTGAGCTAGGCTCGACCGACTTAACCCTCCTAGTGTGATGTATGCACGGGAGTCCGGCAAGACTAAGCTACACCGGCGAGCGGAGGGGTGATTCCTTCTTATCTCAATGGGGCTCTCTTGACCCGTCTTCGTCCGACTGTCACATATGTTCCAACGAATAGGACGGGTAGGCTTGCCTACGTTACCGACACCATTCGGAATCTTTGATTTGATGTGCTTTTATGTTAACATCAAAAAGACGTGGTTAGTTAACCCACCACCACTTCCAAAATATTGAGTGGGAGCGGGGGAGGCGACAGCCAACCCCACGGCCTCTACTATAGATACAAGTAAGTGAGAGAAGGGTGACGCCTCGCGGCGCTTTGATTTCGTCCCCTAAGGATGATGTTCACCCCTATCAACATTCATGGCTTGGTCTCCGAAAGGATAGGATTTCCGGGTACTCGTCGGGTCACTGACCTATCCTAAGACGGCACACTCGGGGCGTACCTAAGAGATCCGATATAGTAGGTCACACTCATAAAGGATATTTTTGATAATATCTAGGCTAAAAAAGGAAGGTAGTCAATGAATAAAGGGATGTTCGATTCTCGTGGGTTGTTCGATTCTCACAAGTTATTAATTGATGAGATTGTCTCGATTTAACCGTCATCTCTTTGACCTACCCTAAGGCGGCACTGAGATGCGAGGTTAAAACCTTGGAATGGTAGAGTAGACTTAATTTTAGTTTACAATTCCTAAAATAAAATTATATAATAGTGTTAAACTTGAATTAATATATGTCATTTTATTTACAGCATTATATCCCTTACTAAATTGCTTAAAAATTAATAATTGACTAGTATTGACTTCGTTAAAAAGTGGAAAGTAACTAGGACGTTGAACTAGTTAATCGATAATGCAATTATTTTTCGAAAGAGATATTTTCTCTTAAGCCTTTTAAAACCAGAGTGACATATAGGTATGTCACTAGTGTCATTCGTGTCAAACGGGAGACAAGCTTAGTTTGATCAAAGGTGATTTCGGACTTTAAAAAATTCTTCTAGTGAATTTTGAGTGTGTAGTGATTACACGAGTAATTTTCTAATTGAAAAATCGGAAAATCATGAAGTGTTACTAGTTGGACGATATTTGGAATCGATGAACTCGTGGGAGCTTTATGATTTGTTGTTTTTCTAGAATATTAGAAAAGTGTAACTGACTACACACGTAACCGTTCTAATTGAAAAACCGGAAAGTCATGAAATGTTGCTAGTTGGACGATATTTGGAATCGATGAACTAGTGGGAGTTCTATGAACTGTTGTTTTTCTGAAAACATTGGAACTATGTACGAAAGATTTTTCTAATCGAAAAAAATATCGGAAAATCATAAAAATAAAGCATTGCTCGTTAGACGGTATTTGGAACTGATAAACTAGTGGGAGCTTTAATGTTATGATTTGTTGTTTTTTCTGGTATATTAGAAAATCCGAGAAGTCCCGACGAGTAACACTCGAAATAGACATCCCACGGTTCAAGAGTAGTGTCTACTCAAACGAACCGCTGGTTCAAGACTGTTTCCATTCACGGATAGTCAAGAATGGGAGAATATGTCTAAAATTGTTAGTCATCTAAACTGAGAAAACTTTAAGGCTGAACCGAAAATTAATTAACTGAAAATCATAGGATAAGGACATGATTTTGGATCACCAACCTATGAATCCTTGGCAATTTTCTCGAGCTAAGTTCTTTGGAAGAACAAGGTAGCAGTGCATTTAACGATTAAAGGAGTAAACAACAGGCAGTTAATTTTAGCTAGAATAGTGGGAGTGATATAAGGAAATGAATCTCGGATTCAATCCTTGGATATCGCGGAAAATTTATTTTATGTTTAAGATTCGTTGGAACGAATGGATTTACCTTCTATTCGATAATTTGTTTGTCGTATAGAAAGTGAATATACCATTTGTAGTACGAATCCAAGACTTGGACTTTTGTTTGATAAAGTCAAAACCACTTAGAACTGCTGAAATATGTATATAAACCACATCTTAAGAACTATTAAAAGCAATTGGTTTCTATATTTAGATAAAAGCTTCTTCATATTCCATATTTAGTGCATAGTCCCTAAAAGACAAGACACGAAGCGGCTCGGGGTGATTCCTTTCTCCCGGTCTGGTTATATTGTCTCAAAGGTTCAATGACTAAAGTTTCCTTTCAATCGTGAAAGGATAATGGTTATAAAGACGTAACATAGCTTGTTCATGACGACCTTCGGGGTCTGATGAAAGATACAAGCTAGAAGGAGCTTCCGAGTAGTGACTTCTTGTCTGATAACTATTCAAACACTCCGGAAAGTTTATCCAAAATATTTTGAGGTTTCTCTGCTTTCAACAGAGATAGAGTATTCTATACTCGGAATAGGCCATTCATAGTCCTCGAGACTGATGCTCAGCCTGCCTCATTGTGACATGTTCTCACTAAGTGAGAAACCGTTCAATTGCCTCATATAGTTTTAAATGTGCAACAATACACTGCTTAACTCAATAAAGATATTGGAAGCGAAATAACGGTCTATATTGAAATGTAAGACCGAGAAGTCTACCTAGAAAATGCTTTGGAATTTACGGATAAGGTGTGGATTCGGTTCACCCCACTTCCATAAATATAAGCATTTAGCACACGGTGCTTGGAGGTAAGACTGGTAATTTCGCGCATACGTTCGGTCAATGACCATTCGTGCTATATCTTTTAACCTATTGAGTATAAAGGTTAGATATAGGATTCTTGGAATCGGGAAGGGACAGTTATACTATTGCATCTTTTCTGATAAAGTCCATAAACAGCAAAACCTTGATCCTTGAAGTATGTTTACTCAAGATAGTTACTAACTGATTAAAATCAGACCACATCCAACATCGGTTGTTAGTGATAACACAAAATACTACTAAACTAGATCAGAATTTCGATCCACCTAGTAAGTATTGGAGTATGGTTTATCCATTACCCATTACGGGTTCTGCGGACTTTGTAGTCTGAGGATCGATTGATGACCTATGGCTCTTTTGTGAGCAGTATAGGATTCTGATAATACAGGTTGGTTTAATAGCCATAACCCTGTGAATGGAGTTCGGTACTCCAGTTTTGTTCATACTCTTGTAGAACCACCTGAGCGTCTCAGGCCCAGTGGGAGTAATTGGATCTACACGGAAAAGAGTAGAATGAATAGGAAAGTTTATCTTTCAGAGCAAAGATTGAGTGGTCTAGGGGTAATTCCTTAAGAAGTAGAGAGTTAATCAGACCTTGAACTCTCTTACCACTTAGTATTGCATGATTTCGATCAAAAGCAGAAAATAGGGGTGATTCCCTGAGACTTTCTTGCCAAACAAACGGAATCTGGATTCATTCGGAACAAAAGGGTATTGCCTTATGAACTTATGACAGGATGACTGTCAAGGCTTATGTCCTTTGTGGATAAAAAGAAAACCTCTCGGTCATTGGAAGTCATATATTTCTACAATATGTGGATTTGACCAGAATATTGATAAGTCTTTTGTAGACTGGATATCAATTTTTAGTACAGTAGTGAATATATACATATATTAGTGTTTGTGAAGGATAACACTACACCAGTTGGAATCAACATGGGTGTGTTATCTGAAGTCAGAATCTAACAATGCCACAATTCTCTGCAACAGAGATTTGGACAACATTCTAAAGAGTTTGACTCGGTCGAAATTCATTAGAATCAGTCACTGGTTTCCCATCCATCTTATTGGTTAAGATGATGCATTTATGTATGCAACATTCAACGAGGAAGTTCTACCCTATGCCTCAGGAATGACTCTCTAAATATTTGGATCAAGAGAAATGGGATAGATTCTCTTTCTAGTAAGAGATGGTCAGGTTATTGAACGTCAACTTTGATCGAATCTTAGATTCGGCGGTTAACAAAGCAAGTTTAGTATGTCCTTTAGTATCTTGAAGAGAACGAGGAATAATATGCGGACATATTCATGTGTGAACTTGGATATATGTGATACACTAATTTTGACTTTAAGTCAGATTGAGGATGATCGTTAAGTCGATCTCGGGCTCAGTGTTCACTTTTGTGTTGAAGCTATTGCCTGGAGGAATCCAGCAACGCCAACTCGACTTTAACTAGTTGGGTGATTAGCGGCTTTTGTAGTAGCTAGAGAGGCAATATAGCTTAAGGATTTCCTTTTCATATCTGGGAGTGATTCTAGATTTGGAAGCCGATACCACATCATTGTGCAAACGATGAAGGGGTAGCTTATAAGGATTTTCGAAATCACTAGAGGTCAAAAGCATATTGGGAAAGTACCACATGATTAGATGGACCGGTAACGTTTCGATTATACGGATCGTCTCGAGCCGACAACCTGACTAATCATTAAGACCCATGACATTTAGATGTAGGTACTCACCAAGTCACTGACCTATCCTACGACGGCACACTCGGAGAGCACTTTGTCATCTGCAATGGTTATGATATGCTTAATGGGTACTAGAATACGGGATGGGTCTCCATTGCTTTAGAGCAAGTGGGAGATGTAGTTTGTTGTATTTTAAATAATAGGGTGTGCTCTAAAACAATTATTCACATGCTTTCGTGCAAGTGGGAGATTGTTAGGTGTGATGCCCGAAAGACAATTTTGTAATTTTTTTATTTAATAAATGAAATGATATTATTATTCATATTTATTATTCTTATATTCACCGATGTGACAATAGTATTTACACTACAGAAAACCCTAAAGTATATCGTTTATGTAATCACTTAACTCAGTGTATGGGATATACACGGGAGGATTGAGTTAGTGAAGATGTACTTAAAATACAATTAGCCCGTAGTGAAGTTAATCGAGAGTATCGGGTCTCTCCTTTAATGTGCTATTAATGCGCCCATAACACAATAGGTGTGATTGTCTTATCCGGACTTTCGGTTAAGAGAACCTAGTGGGGCATTTATATATGATAGATATATCATATAGGGCTGGACCGATTTGATTAGAGTTCACGATATAATTCCGTAATCGAGAAGTCTTATCGAATCAATCGATGATCATATTTATGGATATATCTTAATCCTGAGGTGATCACAGTCAACTGCTTGAATCAGTATGAGGTTTGACTTGACGGTTAAGGATTACACTGAGTCTGTGGTCTGAATTACCCCATCTTGGCATTGTACTTGGATTGAGTGAGTAGTCCGTGTTATCACGGATACGGAATCCATTCCTTCCATTTATGGAAGTAGATAGCAGTTCCCTTATTTGTTAATCCTAGAAAGCGATCGATCGCGTGAGTTCATATTACACCGATTAGCTACCGGTGAGTTGTATGAATTAATTGATCACTAGGGGGTTAATGGTAAATAAGGATAAGAGGTTCTAAAAAGGGTTAACGGTAACTTCCCGATTTAGAATGAACGATCTATGGAGGATTAATCCATATATAATGATTATATCAATGGACGCTTATTATCATTCTCGTGAAGAGATAAATATAATCTCATAATCGGAGGAGTGCAGTCACGGGATTATGGTGGCATATTCCTGTGATTGATTTATCGAATATAATTATTCTGTTCGTAAGATAATTATTTATTTGATTTATCGGAGCCGCTGATTATTAGTCCATGGTCCCCGACGTGCCTCCTATATAGCATAGCTATTCTCGGACGTCGAATCCTAATAATATTAATTTAGTTCTTATTAGAATTTAATTAGCGATATGTGAATTAATTGTTTAGTGAACTATTAAATTAGTTGGGCTAAATAATTAAATATGTGAAAAAGGCATTTTTCATAATCTTGGCAAATTAGTGTATTATAGCCGAAAATAACATTGACTAGGTCAATGATGATGAATTTCGGCCATGGCTTATTTTAGGAAACAAGAAATTGTTTTTTTGTGAATTAATAAGACATGTGCATAAAATATTTATTGGATAAATATTTATGGAAAGAAATAAAGATAAATATTATTCTAGATTTGTTCTAGAATATTATGGGATTATTTTTATTTAATGGATTTATTTTATTTGCAAAATAAAATCCTTGGAGGCCAAGGATTACTCTCCTATATAAAGAGAGTTCTCCCAAGCCTAATACACTACACAAATTTCGACTCTTAAGAAAAAGCAAGAGGAAAATTCGGCCAAGGGGTTAAGGGGAAAATCTTGGAGATTTTTCCGGGTAGCATATCGGGAGGATTCGAGACGAGAATTTCCTTCCACCGGGAGTTGCTTGGATCACACGTACGGAAGATCGTGGTGCTCTTCACATCTTTCTTTTGTTTTTCTATTGCGGTTCTTCTACTTGGATTTTGAGATCCAAGAGGTATGTTCTACAACCCCCTTGTAGAGTAGATCTAGTTATTTTATTACGTGTATTTTATAGATCTAGATCCTTAAATCGCTTCCGTTGCGGATGATATTACTAACAATAACGACGTCGCCAGTTGTATTGTTCGCTTAATCTCCTTATATACTGTGCTTATCTATCCCTACCCCCGTGCCCCTAGCTCTTTCCCTTGCCTATAAAAGGAAGGCTTGTGTAATTTCATAAGGTAGATGCAAAAAATAGACAAAGAGGACAAAACTCTTGCCAAGATAATTCTCTCTTGCATTAATTCATTCCACCATATCACCGCCGTGTCTCTCCGGGCACCACCATCACAAATCCACCAAAAACAGACAGATATCCATCTTCATCACCACCGCTAGGCCACCGTGATAATATTATGCATTATCAGTTGGCTCCGTTACCGGGAAAGTCATAATCTCCCAGCCTTCTGTTGAAGAAACCACCCAGAAAAGCCTGAATATGGCGGAGAGGCTGACCGCAACCTTCATCGTCCACCCAGAGCCAACAGAGTTCTCACCCGAAGAAGAAATCACCCCGATGGCATCATGTCGAATGAGGTAGTGTTATCACGAATTTGCACCGGAAAAATCATCTCTCGTAGTGCTCTTCAGTGTATATCTCTCCTGCCGAAGGTTATACCAGTCTCCGGGATGATTGCGTTTGAATCATCACCTTTTTTCCCATAAACTGGTATCGACTGACCGGAGCTCGCCTGAGTTACCGCCGTCCGAACACTCTCCCACCGACTCTCAGAGGGCAGTAAAACAACTAACAACCCTGCAAACCACTTCGGCAGAAGACACTGTGCAGAGCAGTTAAAACTGTCAGACGGAGTAGTTCACTAACCAGGAGCAGGTTGTCAGAGTAGGGAACAGTCAGTGAATCGAGCTCATTCTCAAGCTCGCTATCCTGCATCCCTAGTGATGGCAGGAAGTAAGGGCACGCTGATACCCCCTACCCCAGATAAAGGGGGCGCAATCAATCAAAGCCACGCCGAGGGCGCCGGAGAGACACTAGACAGCCCCATCGCCGGGGGAAATAGGCCGCAAAGGGATGCCCTGGCCACCGCCGATGCTCGAAACATCATAAATCAGAAATCAAAGTCTAGAGAAGCCCAAGCGGCCCTAGAAGAGGCCCGCAGAGAAAAGAACGCCATTGGGGCACCTCGGCCGCAACGCAGCCGAGACGTGCCAAAGAAGGTAACAGGATTGCAAGAGGAGTCCGAGATCATGGAAATGATAGAGTACGCCAAATATGTCGAAAGAATGTACTTAACCAACTCCCGACTTGTGGCACTAGGCCGAGAACCTTTGCCAGTTCGGGAGGCGATCCAACCTAGGGGCGAGCTCCACCACAAGACACCAGAGAAAGAGCGTCACAGTCAAAGGTTAGAGGTTGAGGAGAGCATACAGTCCTCAGGTCGCAAAGGTCACCGGGGAGAGCAGGAGATCATTCAAAACCCCGCCCGACCTAGCCGCGAAAACTCCAAGGAAAGCAGAGAGAGAGGCTCCACCTTTAAAAGGCTGGGAGAGAAAGAAAAGGGCCGGGCTTTAAGCCGATTAAGCCTCCCAGAAAGGGGGGTGATACCTAGACAAGAAGGAAGGAATGAGAGGGACGCCCGGTTGATAATAAGGGAGAAGCGAGCCCAACAGGAGGAGTCCCGAAATCAAGCGGTCTCAGAGCACAGGATTGAGTTAGCGGCCAGCCCGCCCCTGCCTATAATAAGACACGATCCGATCCTCGCAGAACAGGTGGAAATAATGAAGAAAGACCTCGCTGAGCTCAAAAAGTCGAGGCCCGCCGAAAAGCCCGTTCCTATTTCCGGGATCGACGTGCTCGCCAAGAAGATAGTCGAAACTCTGCCCACCAACAAAGAAAAGTTCAGCTACCCTAGCTACAACTACTACAGTTGAAACACCTGCCCACACGTTTGGCTCACAGCTTTCCAGGGTCGCATCACTTTAGCAACCCAGAACAAGTCTGCCTGGTGTATCGCTCTAGTCGAAAGTATGCAAGATAGGGCCGCCTCCTGGGTCCGCGGGCTCCCTCGTGGATCGATTGAAAGTTGGGAAGATCTATCTGAAAAATTCTTGAAAGAATTCGAATCAGCAAGCAGACCAAAGAAAACCATCGAGGATCTCTATGAGGTTCGCATGGGCGAAAACGAATCAGGAAAGGACTATTACGAACGGTTCGTCAAGATCTATGATCAAATGAGGAATATTCCCGACGACGCCAACATAACTTGCTTCCTCACAGGAATTGCTAAGGGTCCGATGAAAACAGAGTTTAACATGCGGCCCCTTAGAGCGGGCCTAAGGGAAATGCTAGAAAGGGCCAGAATGATGAGGGTAAGCGAAGCGCCGTCTCTCACCGGAAAATCAAAACCTAAAGTTGAGCCCAACTCCCATAAAGAGGATCACAGCGACGATCGCAAGAAGGAACGTGGTAAGAGTGCGAACACAGATCGCGAAACCAAGGTGCCATACAAATTCAACGAAAATGATTTCACCCCCCTCAACACGAAACCATCTCAGATACTTTTTGAAATTCGCGAGCAAATTGAAGACCTAGGCCTATGAGGGGCGACGCCAGCACTCGTGATAAATCGAAATACTGTGACTATCACAGAGATCACGGGCACATAATTGACGAATGTTTCACTCTGAGAAGGGAAATCGAAAGGTTGATAAAGGAGGGACCTGCCGTCAAATATAAACGTGATGGCGATGCAGGTGCCGGTAAGGGGCGAACGCCTCGCACTTATCAAAGGGAGGTTCAGGTTATTCATGGAAGCCTCCCTAGCAACAATCAACTGAAGTCGCAAATACACTCGATCAACACGTGAGGTTTCGAAAAACCGATAGTCTTAGGAGAAAAAGAGAAAGGAATCGTGTTCACTAAGAGCGAACTAACAAGCACATAGGGCGTCATGGAAGTGTTAGGAAATCTACGCGGGAACGCAGTGGAATTTAAAATTTTATTTCCTTTTAACCAGGATCGACTTCGTTTAAGCAATAAACAAACAAGCTAGTGGACGGTGGTTACCTTGGTTGATCTAAAAGATCGACGCTTTGACCGTCTAAGGAGAGTAGTTCTGCATAGAGCCGCCCAAGTGTTCGGCCTCTACCGCTAGTCCACACGAACAGCCCGCCGGAATCCCATCATGGATTGCTATTGGAAAACTCCGGTTGCTAGACCGGCCTTTTTCCCCTCTCTCCAACTCTCTATAGGATGCTCTCTATTTTACACAAGAACTATGAGCTCTTGCAATTGTGTTGTTTAAAAGAGCTTGGCACCCACCTCTTATTTATAGTGAGAGGGGCGCCCCATATAGTGTGGAGGAGAAGAAAACTTTTTCCCAATAAAATAAGGAAAATATAATTGATTGATTTATCTCATTTATTATAATATCTCATATTAAATAAATCTAGGATATTGTCAATATCTTATGTTGAATATTTCCAAGATATTGTCAATATCTAATATTGATTATCTTTATTTTATTACCATAAATCAATTTACACATGTGTATATATATCACATATATAAATCTATATAAAATATGTACTACTAAAATATGTCAAGTGGATGCATATCACATATATGATCCACGCCACATATGTATATATTTATACATACATATTAATATCTAATATTAATATAAGGTAATACTATTAATTAAATTGCACAATCCAAGTGTATCTTATACACACACAAATTGCGCCACCTTTAGCCATAAATTGGCTTCCGGAATATTCTTCAATTAATATAATTAATATCTTGTATTTTATTTATTCATAATAAATAAATACCACCATATTAATTTACCACTATAACCTTTATAGTCTCGAGATAAACTTTCCTTATTTGGTTATCATCTATAACCACATTTTAATCCGGCTAGATGTTCTTATGTGTGTGACCCGATAGGCTTCCGAATATGTTGGCCGTAGACACAAAGTGCAAATTACGAAAATGCCCTTCATGCCTAACGATCACGGGATAGCGTCTAGCAACACACCGTGACCCCCGATCATCGGGAGAGTCAAATGCAATGACTACTACCTTTCATGTGAAACGATTACCGTGTAACTTACAATCCTATCGATGTAATAATATCCATACGGTCGTACGTCGAGTGTCAAACATTAACGACCGCATCTTATAATCGGATATCATGCTCTCTCGAAGTAACTCATTTACTTCCACTTTGCAAAGATTCACGAGAGTAAGACATTCCTTATAAGAAGGCCATTTCGGATATTCGATCCCAATCATAGGATACGCGATTCCCGGACGACCAATCATGTATACTCCGCATGCTTCAATATCATACCCAATCACTACCGCATGATCGCCCCGTGGCTGGGGAAACCTCAATAGTGTCAAAGCATGACAATCCACACCGTGATGCCATGAAGACTCCGGTCTTAAGGATAATTACACAACCGCCACATAGTGTGACACTTATCCGTGTAAGTGGGTCGATCCTAACGTACGCATTCTCTAATACACGTCCACGTACGGTCCAAGTGTCTCTACACTTCGATAGACGAGATCTATCCCCGCCCTAAAGACGAGAAGACATCTAATACGTGCTAGTCCGTTTATACTATCAATGCCCTGTTTAATAGTACATCGGCCTAGAGACATTTAAGTATCAAACTTATTAAAGTGATTAGAGATCTCATCAACCATAATCGCCTATCATGGTTTCTCTACCACGAGTTTAATACTAAGGACGTTATCATATAACAATTCATAATTGGTTCTTTAAAAGAACATATATATGACAACGAGAAAAGCCATTTAATATATGTATAAACATAAAGAAATAGTAGAAATGATCCGACCCGGTCGGATCCGGTCCAACCCGATTGGGTTTAGGACACTATTCCAACAATCTCCCACTTGGCCTAAAACCAATCACTCGCACACACAAGACCAAGTTGAAACACAAGAATCTCATGCAATACTCGCAACCAGCTCTAGCCTTAAACAAATCGCTATCCGTGGGGACTCGGACTATCTTCATATCATGTTCCAAATGACCAAGTCAAAGGAACCGCCTCAACACACACACGAATCTCTGACGAGACCCTGGTCCTTGATTTAAGCAATGAATCCACTTACTATATCAACTATATAGAAAAGGTGGAAGAACCGTATAAGGTTCAGGAATGAACCTTTTAGACCCATGTACTGCTCCCGCTGCGCCTCGAAGGCACTACTGTGTTTTGGCTAAGTTATAGAGTTCACAGTGACCCATAGGCTAGAACATTTCCAGCTCACTGTATCACTTAATCAAAGTGACCGCAAACCCAGACTGTAGCTCCCACTCGCCTTCATAAGGCTCAGGATTTACGTCTGTATATCTACGTTTATTTAATTCTAAGTTTCGATAAACTAGGAAACCATCCTTAACTTGTTTAAGGATATTCTCGACATTTACCAGATTTACTTTCATACTTGCTCCTGACTATTCACGGACTATGAACATCCGGCATCACCTATAAGATGGTTCCTATCGCAGTAGCGAAGGAAACCTTCCATAAGCATCATCATCTTTCGCCTCATCTTTAGGACCAACGTCCTAACACAGATAGATCTTGCGATCTATGCTAAACTCCTTTTAGCATCACATCTATATAGGTAAACTATAATCTAACAGCAGTTAAATCTATCGCTATAGATTCTTATTTCTAAAAATAAGAACTGCCAATCCAAGTGCTTTCGTAAAGACCTTGAACTACCAAACATTAATTGACTGTGACATGGGGTGATAATTCTCGAGAGAGATATCCAATACCTTACTCAAAAATCATAACACACTCCCACTATCCATCTTGCACATGGGGCATATCCTTCTTTTTGACTAAATCAAACTCCTTTGATTATCTAACAAAGAAACCGTCTAGAGAAACTTGTTTGAGTCCATAATTGGATCTCGTGGGCTTACATATCATGTTGTCGTCTATGAACATCGAGCTGTCTGCCCAACGTCTTCAACACTATCATATAGCCATGATACGAAGTTACAACAAGCATAGTCGAATAGAAGCGGGACACGGTGGCAAAGATAAAGATAACTACAAGGTTTACACCTCATACTCTTCAGCCGTCACTATAGCCTTATGGTAATCATATTACTATCCATGTCAGCCTTTCAGGGACACTCCACTTAGGTAAGACAGACTAGGTTCACAACCTGGTTGTCACTAATGGAATCTAATTCAGATATTATGGCTCCTGGCCATAACTCTCAATCCTGCCTTTCAAACATTCCTTCATAAGTCGTGAGATATTCATTCTTCAAGATGAACATACCAGCAGCCTTTTCAGGCTTGAGGTTATCCACAGACTTACAGAACTTTTGTGTGCACTGAGCAGTGTTCTACACCTCATCGCTATGTGGCGTACGCTCACGTTCCTATGGTTGAATATATATTTGCGGTTCTCAAACTCTTTTGAGATCTTATTTACTCCCACTTGTCTCTCTTGGAAGAAACACTTCCTTTAGAAGACAAAGCATGTTTGGAGACAAACATTTTGCTCCACGGACAAGTAAATAACATCCAAGTGTACTAGCTAAGACATTCCACAAAGTTGCATATGTCGTACTAGGCTCCAAGCCTTTCTGATTTTGCCTATGACAACTTCAAATCATTGGTTAAGATAGATTTGACATTATCTTCTTCCATATCTAATATGGAATTTATCCAACCTTTATCTTTGGAACTCGGTCAAGTATAAGGGCACTATCCCGAAACGGGTAAGGGATACTTCGCATGGCTTGCATCACACCTTTATCATATAAAGTGTTGTTTCCATTTTGAGAACACAATCTCATTGTGTATCCCAAAAATGGTATCCTTCAAGGGAGAATCTTATTCCCTTTCAGACGACTTCTGAAACACCCTTCAGGTATCAATTACTTCAATCCAATTGAAGATTAATTCCTAAGTGGCTCATCAATCTCATATTCGTACTAGCTCAAACTCTTCGGGCTTTCCGAATTGTCGTACTTCAATAAATACATTCAACTATTTCTAAAATAGTCATAGAGATTAATAAACAATTATTTGTGGCATTAATTGTCATAAGCCAACGAACATCGGTATGTTTAGGCTTTAGACAATTTTCTAGATTTTATAACCTTTTCATAAAAGGGTATTGTAGTCATCTTTAGATAAGATACGTGTTACCCACAAGATTCATAATCTTTATGGTTCAACATCATCAGAATGACGTTTAATTACACGCTTTCCTTCCAGAGAGACTATGTCTAGAACAGCCACAAATCAAGGATAACAGCCATACAAATATTTAGTTGAGATCTCATCACATATATCAACTATATAGTGACATCAATCTAGTATGTTAGATTCAGTGACCTTTCAACTTTATCGGAATAACATTTATTCTTTACAATTGAATATGTCTACTAAATCCTAACAAATAACTGAAAGTATGTTCTTCATAAGAACCGGAACATGATAACATTTATTTAGTTCCCTTATCAGTTTACTAGATCCAGAATGTGGTAAGTGTTACAACGTTTGCTTCACCTTCCATATCTGTTTTAACCTTTCTAATTTAATCACACTCGTAAGATATCATATATCTTAGAGTTGACTTTGAACTTAGACAGATTTATCTCAACTCACTTGCCTAGAATAGAAACTTCAATAAGTTCTCTATTTGAGCACATGCCCTAACTTTCCTTTTTAATCCTTTAAGCACTTGAGAAATGTTTCTTATTGTAGTCTTCATAAGACTTAACAAAGATCACAAGAGCTATGTCTTCAATTTCCTTTTATAAAGAAAATCTAAAGTTTATTAAATAGTTTATTTAACCTTTTGAATCGTATTCAAAACATTGACTATTTAATTAACCTTTAAGCAATGATAGAATTAAGTCGATACTTAAATCTTACAATTTTGAAAACAACCTTTCCAAAATTAGATGTGGTCATTCTTATCCAACGTTTGAATTAATTGTCATCGTATGACTGAATGATCATCTTGGATCGTATCCAATATATGACTAATTCTTTGAAACTTATTTCAAATGATTTAATCATATCATGAGCTTCCGCTTTCATTAATAATTAAAGTCTCGGAGCACTGCATCAATTATGTAATCTCCTTGTCTCTAACTACTATAACGGGATGGCTCATGTCATTGCTTATTTTAAAAGGATTAAAATTACTTAACCATATTTGAGAACGTTTCTCAAAATTAACAGTCATAATTTGGTTTTACTAATCGAGAATAAAACATAAATATAAAGTTTGCTAAAACTACAACATAAAAATGAAAATAAAATAGTGTTGTTGTTTATACACGCAAAATCAAAAATGGTCTTTTGATTTATGATTTTGCTCCCACTAGTCAACTACTCCCAATTGACTTTCAAGAATCTTTCAAAATTCTTTAGTGGCCAAGATCCCATCTCGGTTACCCCGATTCCCGACGAGGGCCGATCAACCGGAATAATTCGAAAGGTATGTAACTCTTACCAATCACATCTCTATGTGACTCTTGGTGGTTGACTAGTCAACTCTTTGACAATTCACATCTTTATGTGGTAGTCAACCCCTTGCCTCTAGAATAAGACGGTCCTGACGAGGGCCAATCACCGCAATACTCTAGTCAAGTCATAACCCAATATTCGCGAGATCTCATACGATCATATCTCAATAACGACGATATACCCGTGGTAGGTCAACTCCCGACGAGGGCCGATCAGTTGGATCCGAACAAAGGCTCTTCACCGTCGCTATAATATTGGGAGACAATTTTCGACTTGATTTTTGTTGTGGAAGTATTTACGTAAATTAATTCACTTAATTAATTTTAATTACGGTCTCATCAAATATATCTATCTCTATAGACATACATCCTACACATTTATCTAGATCGTGCCTAGTCATGCATCTATCGTATCATATAAAATAAATACAAGCACAAAATAAATAAATGCGTAAAGTAACCGGTATGATCATGGACTTTTCCTAGGTGCGGTTTCGAATACAAACCGACGAAACCGCGGGTCACAATCTAAAGGTAGCTGCAACCGCCAATAGGATCTTTAATGCTCCATTCTCCAATGGGATCTTTATTTTCGTCTTTCTTTAGTCTCCATCTTCTGCTCCATTCTTGTTACATTTAATTCTATCTAATAAAATAAATACACCCGCCGCACATGGGGGGAGTCAACGGGAATGGGATAAATGCAGAAAATAAACTAGGTCACGTTCTTCATAACGGCCTAGGACAATTTTTAAACCAACAGAAAAATTAAATCATTCACATCTATCCTATCGGTCGAGTCCATGATCAATCGGGGTCCATATAATCATATTATATCTACTATATCTAATCCATAAAATAAAATCTTATGAAAAAGATAACATTAAAATTTAACTACTTGCGTCTTAATTAATCAATTAACATTTAATCTATTAAATAATTTTATCCAATCAATTAACTAATTAACATTTAATTAATTAAATGATTTAATCGAAATAAAATTAACGATTAATTTTAAACGATTTTAATTTTAATTTTAATAAATTAGAACTATTCTAAAAATAAATCAAAATTAAAATTAAGTCTCTTTTGTTTCTTTCCTTTTGATTCGTAATCAAAAGGGATGCCTTTGGTTTCCTAAACCAAAAGGCATCTTCCTAAACCAAATTTGGTTTAGGCCTGGCCACTTTCCAAAATCAAAATTTTGGAAGTGGCTTAGGCCTAGGCCTTTTACAAATCAAATATTTGAAAAGGGCCTAGGCCTATTCCAAATCAAATATTCGGAAAGGCCAAATAATTTTAGTTTAGGTCTGGCCACTTTCCAAAATCAAAATTTTTGGAAGTGGCTTAGGCCTAGGCCTTTTCCCAAATCAAATATTTGGAAAGGGCCTAGGCCTATTCCAAATCAAATATTTGGAAAGGCCAATATTATTTTAATGCCATGTGGCATCCCAATGGCCCAAACTATTAGAACCATTGGTTAGCCACATGACACAACTAAACAAAGGAGATATTAATCACAACTATGAACAATATTGAATCACAAAATACATAAAACAAAAATTTGGAGATCCGCCAGCATTGACCGGTCAACCGACGCCGGCAGCAGGTTGCCCTGCCGCCGCCGACCAGCCGCCGCCGGTGGTGGTGCCGCCGCCAGTCGGCCGAGCACCACCCGATCTCCTTTTTTATTTTTTCTTTTCATGTATCACTTTTGCAAATCAAAAATCTTTCATCTTTTAATTATGTGATTTAAACGATAAAATTAACTACGCATATTAACATGCTTATTGCTTAAGCTCGAAGCTCTCTCTGATACCACTGTTAGGAAATCTACGCGGGAACGCAGCGGAATTTAAAATTTTATTTCCTTTTAACCAGGATCGACTTCGTTTAAGCAATAAACAAACAAGCTAGTGGACGGTGGTTACCTTGGTTGATCTAAAAGATCGACGCTTTGACCGTCTAAGGAGAGTAGTTCGCATAGAGCCGCCCAAGTGTTCGGCCTCTACCGCTAGTCCACACGAACGACCCGCCGGAATCCCATCATGGATTGCTATTGGAAAACTCCGGTTGCTAGACCGGCCTTTTTCCCCTCTCTCCAACTCTCTATAGGATGCTCTCTATTTTACACAAGAACTATGAGCTCTTGCAATTGTGTTGTTTAAAAGAGCTTGACACCCACCTCTTATTTATAGTGAGAGGGGCGCCCCATATAGTGTGGAGGAGAAGAAAACTTTTTCCCAATAAAATAAGGAAAATATAATTGATTGATTTATCTCATTTATTATAATATCTCATATTAAATAAATCTAGGATATTGTCAATATCTTATATTGAATATTTCCAAGATATTGTCAATATCTAATATTGATTATCTTTATTTTATTATCATAAATCAATTTACACATGTGTATATATATCACATATATAAATCTATATAAAATATGTACTACTAAAATATGTCAAGTGGATGCATATCACATATATGATCCACGCCACATATGTATATATTTATACATACATATTAATATCTAATATATTAATATAAGGTAATACTATTAATTAAATTGCACAATCCAAGTGTATCTTATACACACACAAATTGCGCCACCTTTAGCCATAAATTGGCTTCCGGAATATTCTTCAATTAATATAATTAATATCTTGTATTTTATTTATTCATAATAAATAAATACCACCATATTAATTTACCACTATAACCTTTATAGTCTCGAGATAAACTTTCCTTATTTGGTTATCATCTATAACCATATTTTAATCCGGCTAGATGTTCTTATGTGTGTGACCCGATAGGCTTCCGAATATGTTGGCCGTAGACACAAAGTGCAAATTACGAAAATGCCCTTCATGCCTAACGATCACGGGATAGCGTCACAGCAACACACCGTGACCCCCAATCATCGGGAGAGTCAAATGCAATGACTACTACCTTTCATGTGAAACGATTACCGTGTAACTTACAATCCTATCGCTGTAATAATATCCATACGGTCGTACGTCGAGTGTCAAACATTAACGACCGCATCTTATAATCTGGATATCATGCTCTCTCGAAGTAACTCATTTACTTACACTTTGCAAAGATTCACGAGAGTAAGACATTCCTTATAAGAAGGCCATTTCGGATATTCGATCCCAATCATAGGATACGCGATTCCCGGACGACCAATCATGTATACTCCGCATGCTTCAATATCATACCCAATCACTACCGCATGATCGCCCCGTGGCTAGGGGAAACCTCAATAGTGTCAAAGCATGACAATCCACACCGTGATGCCATGAAGACTCCGGTCTTAAGGATAATTACACAACCGCCACATAGTGTGACACTTATCCGTGTAAGTGGGTCAGTCTAACGTACGCATTCTCTAATACACGTCCACGTACAGTCCAAGTGTCTCTACACTTCGATAGACGAGATCTATCCCTGCCCTAAAGACAGAAGACATCTAATACGTGCTAGTCTGTTTATACTATCAATGCCCTATTTAATAGTACATCAGCCTAGAGACATTTAAGTATCAAACTTATTAAAGTGATTAGAGATCTCATCAACCATAATCGCCTATCATGGTTTCTCTACCACAGTTTAATACTAAGGACGTTATCATATAACAATTCATAATTGGTTCTTTAAAAGAACATATATATGACAACAGAAAAGCCATTTAATATATGTATAAACATAAAGAAATAGTAGAAATGATCCGACCCGGTCGGATCCGGTCCAACCCGATTGGGTTTAGGACACTATTCCAACAGGAAGTGCCAGTCATCCTCAAGACCGGAGTTAATGAGCTGCACGGGGTTAACCGAGTCATGGTCGACACCGGGGCAGGACGCGACATCATCTACTTTGAGTGTCTCAAACAAATTGGATTCGGCGAAGCAAAATTGAAACCTTATTTGGGAATGTTAGAGGGCTTCACCAACGACACCGTAAGAGTCAAAGGCACCATCGATCTCAGCATCACCCTCGGCGATTACGAGCCTTGCCGGACAGAGATAATCACCTTTTTGGTCATCGATCTCCCCTTCTATTATAATATGATTTTGGGGATTCCAGCCATGAAAAAGTTCCAGATGGTGTCGTCTATACCGCACCAAAGGGTAAAATTTCACGTAGGAGACGATATTGGGGTCGCCATGAGCCGACCGGGATTTTTCCTCGACTATGACCAAGAATAAGGTAGACTCCAAAAAACCAAGAATTGAAGAATTCCACGCCAATATCATCCATGTCTCCGCGATAAAAGAAATCGTTGAAAATCCCGTAGAGGTCGAAACACTGTAGGTGCGCGATCAGCCAGACTTCATAGCCTAGGATGAATTGATCGAAGAAGTCATAAACGAAAAGTATCCCGACCAAAAAATAAAAATCAGATCGCAGATCACAGAAAAAGAGAGAGAGCAGCTAATCAAGCTCTTGAAAGAGAATAGAGAGGCCTTCGCTTGGGAGGTAACCGATATGCGAGGTGTGGAGCCTGAGGTCACGCTCCACTATCTGAGCGTCGATCCCAACTTCAGACCGATCCAACAGCGAGCAAGACAATTCTCCGCAGAAAAATAGATCTCCGTAAAAGGCGAGGTGGATAAACTGTTAGCCGCATGTATAATCAAAGAGCTTCAATACCCGACTTGGATGGCTAACGTAGTGATGGTCAAAAAGCACAACGGAAAGTGCCGGATGTGCGTAGACTTCACCGATTTAAACAAGGCTTGCCCCAAGGATCCTTATCCGCTACCTCGAATTGACAAGATGGTAGACGGGATCGTTGGTTTTGAGATGCTGAGTTTCCTGGACGCATACTCCGGGTATCACCAAGTGATGATGGCAAGCGAGGACAAAGAAATGACCGCGTTCAGAGCCGCTGGTGGACTCTATTACTATGAGATGATGCCATTCGGCCTGAAGAATGCAGGGTCCAACGTATCAAAGGATGGTCAACAGGGTCTTCAGCTCGTAGATAGGCAAAAACATGGAGGCCTACATCGATGACATGGTCGTGAAGTCAAGCCGTCGGGATCATCTGGCGGACCTTCGCGAAACCTTTGCCAATGTAATAAAACATTCGATGAAGCTCAACCCCGCCAAATGCACGTTCGGAGTTCAGGCAGGAAAGTTCCTTAGATTTATGGTGAACCAGAGGGGAATCGAGGCTAACCCAGAGAAGATAGAGGCTCAAATGAACATGAACGAGCCGACCACGATCAAAAAGGTCCAGAGACTTAATGCCAGAATCATCGCTCTGGGAAGGTTCATCTCAACATCCGCCGAAAAAAGTTTGCCTTTCTTCAAAATCCTCAAAGAAAGCAAGACCTTCTCATGGACAGAAGAATGTTCGCAGGCCTTCAAAGATCTGAAGGCGTATTTGGCCATCCCTCCACTGCTAGTCAGCCCTAGCCTAGGAGATTCTTTGCTTTTGTATCTCGCGGCCTCAGACCGGGCTGTAGCCGCGGTACTTGTCAAGGAGGACGGCACCCTCAAAAACACGTTTATTATGTCTCTAAGGCTCTCAGTCCCGTTGAGAGTCGCTATTTCAATATTGAAAAGTTGGCCTACTGTGTTGTTATAGCTGCCCGCAAATTAAGGGCTTATTTTTCATCGCATACAATCACTGTATTATCCGACGCCCCGTTGCGCCAAGTCCTACACAAGCCGGATCTGTCTGGGCGATTGCTGCGGCGGGCCATTGACCTCACAGAATTTGATATTCGATACGAGCCCCGAAGGGCCATCAAGGCCCAGGCTTTGCCCGACTTCATTGTGGAAACAAGTTTCAACGAGCAAGTGGATGAACAATCCGATTCTCCGCCCAGCGCCATTACAAGTACGGCCCCACCATCCGGGCCTCAAAAGCCAAGTCATTTTTGGAAGCTCTATGTTGATGGGGCCGCTAGTCACAAAGGTTGTGGCGCCGGAATTATCTTGCTCGAGCCGGGCACCTCGGAGGAAATCAAAAAAGCATTAAGATTTGACTTCACCGCTTCCAACAACCAAGCAGAATACGAGGCTTTTATAGCGGGGCTGGAGCTCGCTAAAGACATGAAAGTCGAAAATGTAGAGGTATTATGTGATTCACATCTAGTGGTGAATCAAGTCAACGGATCATTTGGGGTTCAATGCGACGTTCTCCAAAAATACATTGATCTCGTCAAAAACTCGGGAGCGAATTTAAATATTGTAAATTCACCAACATTCCTCGATGAGACAATCACCGATCGAAATTGACAGACGATGATGAAATGAGCAATCCCGCGATCATGGTTGAGCACCTACCGGGGCCGGCAGTCAACCGGGCCGAGGTCATGGATTTCCAACCCACCGGTCCGTGTTGGATCGACGAAATAAAAGCGTATATTGAATCAGGAACTCAACCGTCCGACCCTATGGAGGCCAGGGCCATGATTAGGAAGGCCGCCCGTTAAACTCTCATGAACAACGTGTTATACATGCGATCTTTCTCAAAACCCTTGTCGCGGTGTGTGCGACCCGAAGAGGTTCAAGGGGTACTCACGGAACTGCACGAGGGAATGTGTGGCGGCCATCCGGCGAGCCGCACTCTCGCTCAGAAGGTTTTACTCGCCGGATATTACTGGCCAAAACTCGCAGAGGATGCTCGAATATACGTGAAAAGATGCGTCAAATGTCAGAAGTTCGCAGACATCCCCAGGTTACCATCGGTCGAACAAAGCATTGTCGTTGCGGCATGGCCGTTCGACATGTGGGCAATTGATTTAATAGGACCGTTGAAGAGAGGCCACTCTGGATGTGAATATGTGGTCATGGCCGTGGACTACTTCACCAAATGGATCGAGGCTAAGGCCTTGGCGAAAATCGAAACCAAGAATGTGATCTACTTTCTGCTCGATCAGGTCTGGACCAGGTTCGGAGTGCCGCGGATAATAGTGTCCGACCATGGGCCACAGTTCCGGGAGGAATTCGACGGGTTCTATAAAGAGCATAACGTCAAGCACTGGCAATCATCAGTATGCTATCCACAAGGCAATGGGCAGGCCGAAAACGTTAACAAACAGGTTCTAAGCATGCTGAAAAAGAGTCTACATGAAAAAGCCGGGAAATGGCCGGACCACTTACCCGCGGCCTTGTGGGCACTTAGGACGTCGAGAAAAACAACTACAGGGGAGACCCCTTCGCTTTAACCTACGGGTCGGAAACTATGGCCCCAGTAGAAATGGCCCTGCCAAGTCTTAGGGTCGCTCATTTCAATGACACCGAAAATCCACAGAGCCGACAGCTTGACATCGACTTAGCGGAGGAAAAGCGAATCAATTCTTATGGTCTCCTGCTCAATTGCAAACAGGCCGCGAAACGACATCATGACAAACGTATCCGCGACCATCACTTCGCAGTGGGAGATTACGTTTTGCAAAAAAGAGAAGCTACGGGTCATAAGGCCCAAAAAGGCAAGTTATAGGAAAACTGGGAGGGACCACTTCAGGTCGCACGGATTGTCAAAAAGGGAACTTATGTATTGAAAGACAGTCAAGGTCGTGAATACAATAGGACTTGGCACGATGATAACTTGAAAAGATATTATATGTAAGCTCAAACAATTTATTCAGAAAAATAAAGGCTAGTTCCGACTAATACAATTCAATTACGGAGGCTCATCGCTGTTTCTGGTAAACTTGCGAACAACTCCTGCAAACTTAACCAAAAACAGGGGGCCGCAAGACAAAATTTTCAAGCATTAATGCGAATGGAAAAACATCGATAGGACCGGTCAGATTACTTCAGGCGAATCCGCCGCAATCCAACGAATGAATTGGCACCCGGGCTACATCAGTACATAACTTAGAAATCAGCGACCCATACGGAATGCGGCGATCAGGGTCCATAGAAATAGCAAACGCGACAGCTTCGTGATGGATCAGAACCCCCCAATTAATATCCACTTGGGGGGTCACGAATAGCGTGCAAAAGTAAAGCCTCAGCCTCGGTAACCACTTCAAAATCCACTGACGGAAGAGCTCGCGAGTTAATAAACTTTTTCCACTCGCGATTACTACGGGACAGCTCAGACGCAGGACCTAGAGTATGAGGACGGAGACGGTGGGGGAAAAGCTCACGAATGGCACATCGCAGGTGAATTCCCCAGCTTTCTGCATCCCCAAGGTCCCAAGCCACCTCATAATGAGCAGAGGGATTGACGGTGGGAATGCGAAGGGCAGCGTTGATTGTCTCCAGAGAAAAGTCAACTGAGACCCCTCGGAGAACAATGGAACTAACTGTCTCCCCCGGTGAGGCCTCCGACAACACGGAATATAATTCTTTAACCAGGGTGAGGTTGAAGAGTAACATGGGCGGAGAAACAAAATCCGACCACCCGGAAATCCGAATCCGGAGCAAGGAACCATCACCGGCAAGCTTGTCCTGATTCAGACCTCTCTCCTTCACCAGCTTCACAACATCGAAAGCCAAAAATGATCTTTGGCAATAGGGGAGGCAGTAAGGAAAAAAGGATAAACATCACGCCGAAAGACGACAGCTTAGAGGATGAAGAATTACCTTGTTTCTAGCCGAAAGACGATCGGAAACTGCAGACAGCAAACGGAAACCTCAGGGTGGGCCGCCGGAAACTTCAAATCTTCAACGGGAAACACTCGAAGCTGATGAACTCAAGAAACCGTGAGAGAAAAGTGGGGAGTAATAGGAGCGAAAAAGTGCTGAGCGAATGGGGTTTGGACCCTTATATAGAAAAGAAGATTTGATCGGACGGCCCAGGAGGGACTTATCTAATGGTCCAGATTTAGGCAGCCATCTTGAGGATTTTAAAATTCGAAATCACCATCATTACGGCGGGTCAATCAATGCCCACGTAATGACGCACGTCCATCAATGACCGCGCCATAACTAGGGCAGTTATCGAGACACCATCAACATCCACATTGCTGCAGTTACCTAAAAACCGAAAGGACCACGATCTGACGGTTCAACTGCCCCACTACCCAAGTTTGACACTCAGCGTCGCCACACGCAAGCTCGCACTGTTCAGGCTCGCCACCGTCGTGCCAAAAACGCTTCGAGGCAAGACGCACTAAAAGCGTGGCCCTTAGTGAATAAGTCGCTTCAGACGACAAGGTCGTCAGACCCTAAAAAATGCTTCGAGGCAAGACGCACTAAAAGCGCGGCCCTTAGTGATAAGTCGCTTCAGACGACAAGGTCGCCAGACCCCAAAAAATGCTTCGAGGAAAGATGCACTAAAAGCGCGGCCCTTAGGGAATAAGTCACTTCAGACGACAAGGTCGCCAGACCCCAAAAAAAATGCTTCGAGGCAAGACGCACTAAAAGCGGGGGCCTTAGTGAATAATTCGCTTCAGACGACAAGAAAAACACTTCGAGGCAAGACGCACTAAAAGCGCGGCCCTTAGTGAATAAGTCGCTTTAGACAACAAGGTCGCCACACCCAAAGACACTTCGAGATCGTCCGCTTAATAGAACGATCCTAAACCAACAATGGGAAGACGCCAGCAATCTGCACAATCTGGGCACTCTTTACACTATGCTTAGCCTCCTCAGAAACGCCCAAGACATAGAGCAGGGGGGCATTCATGTATATAAATGTGCCAGCACCTATGTGTTAACAGAAACTGCCCATCTGGCCACCAAGAGGGAACCGGGCCGCGGCCACAGCGTCGCAAGCGACAATCTGATTAGGGTCGCGGGATGGAGACCTCTGGACGAGCGTGCGAACCTATAAGGTCTTAGTCGCTCAGAGGGCCGCCCCGCATCCTAAATCGGAGATCAACAAGAGATAGCACGAGTCCGGGAAGGAGCGACCATTGGAAAGTAGAGATAAAGCATGGAGGCAAGCTCGGAGATCGCAACTCAAACGACCTCATAACGACGTCGCCAGTTGTATTGTTCGCTTAATCTCCTTATATACTGTGCTTATCTATCCCTACCCCCGTGCCCCTAGCTCTTGCCCTTGCCTATAAAAGGAATGCTTGTGTAATTTCATAAGGTAGATGCAAAAAATAGACAAAGAGGACAAAACTCTTGCCAAGATAATTCTCTCTTGCATTCATTCATTCTACCACATCATCGCCGTGTCTCTCCGGGCACCACCATCACAAATCCACGAAAAACAGCCAGATATCCATCTTCATCCCCACCGCTAAGCCACCATGATAATATTATGCATTATCACTCATCAATCTCATATTCGTACTAGTTCGAACTTTTCGGGCTTTCCGAATTGTCGTACTTCAATAAGTACATTCAACTATTTCTAAAAATAGTCCAAGAGAGAGATAAACAATTGTTTATGCTATAAATTGTCATAAGCCAACAAACATCAATACATTTAGGCTCTAGTCAATCTTCTAGGTTTCATAACCTTTTCTTAAAAGTCCTCTTTGGATAAGATAAAAAATAACCCACATGATTCATAATCATATGGTTCAGCATCATCAGAATGATGTTTGGTTACACGCTTCCCTTCCATAGAGACTGTGCCTAGAACAGCCATAAATCAAGGATAACAGCCATACAAATATTTAGTTGAGATTTTTCACCTATATCAACTATATAGTGACATCAATCTAGTATGTTAGATTCAGTGAACTTTCAACTTTATCGGAATAACATTTATTCCTTACAATTGAATATGTCTGCTAAATCCTATCAAATAACTGAACTTGTGTTCTTTATAAGAACCGGAACATGATAACATTTATTTAGTTCCCTTATCAGTTTACTAGACTCAGAACACAAAACCGAAAAAGTCGCAACGTTTGCTTCACTTTCCGTATCTCAGTGTATTCCATATTTGATCTTTCTAATTTAATCACACTCGTAGGATATCATATGTCCGAGAGTTGACTTGAGTTTAGATAGATTTGTCTCAACGTGCTTGCTTAGGATAGAGGCTTCAATAAGTCTTCTATTTAAGCACTTGCCCTAACATTCCTTTTTAATCCTTTAAGCACTTGTAAATATTTCTTAGTGTAGTCTTCATAAGACTTAAAATTTTGTGGTTTGCATACCTTGGTTATATATATATTTACATTTAACCAAAAAAAAATGATCACAAGAGCTTTGTCTTTAATTTCCTTTCATAAAGAAAATCTAAAGTTTATCAAATAGTTTATTTAACCTTTTGAATCGTATTCAAAACATTGACTATTTGATTAACCTTTAAGCAATGATTAAAGAAATAAGTCAATACTTAAATCTTGTAATTTTGAAAACAACCTTTCCGAAATTCGATGCAGTCATTCTTATTCAACATTTGAATTAATTGTCATCGTATGACAGAATGATCATATTGGATTGTATCCAATATCATGAGCTTCCGTTTTTCTTTAATAATTAAAGTCTTGGAGCACTGCATTGAATATATAGTCTCCTTGTCTCTAACTACTATAACGGGGTTGCTCGCGTCATTGCTTATTTTAAAATGATTAAAATTTACTTAACCATTTTGAGAACGTTTCTCAAACAGTCTTAATTTGGTTTTACTTATCGAGAATAAAAACATAAATATAAAGATTGCTAAAAACTACAACATAAAAAATAAAGATAAAAGAGTGTTGTTATTTATACACGCAAAATAAAAAAACGGGCTTTTGGTTTATGATTTTGCTCCCACTAGTCAACTACTCTCAATTGACTTTCAAGAATCTTTTCAGAATTATTTAGTGGTCAAGATCCCATTAAACTACCGCGACCCCCTGCTTTGGCTGATGGGCCAAAAATAGTCTAATAGGTAGACAACTCTTTATCAATCGTATCTTATACGACTCTTGTTGTTTGACTAGTCAACTCTTTGATAATTTTTCATCTTATGAAATAGTCAAACCCTTGCCTCTAAAATCCAAACGACCCTGCTTTGGCTGGTGGCCGAGAGAATTTTTAGTCAAGTCATAACCCCAATATTCGTGAGATCTCATACGATCATATCTCGATAACGACGATATACCCGAGGTAGGTCAACCCCCTGCTTTGGCTGATGAGTTGGATCCGAACAAGGGCTCTTCACCGTCATTATAATATGGGGAGGCAATTGCGACTTGATTATTTTGAGGTGGAAGTATTTATGCAAATTAATTCACTTTATTAATTTAATTATGGTATCATCAAATATATCTATCTCTATAGATAAATATCCTACACATTTATCTAGATCATACCTAGTCATGCATCTATCGTATCATATAAAATATATACAAGCACAAAATAAATAAATGTGTAAAGTAACCAGTATGATCATATACTTTTCCTAGGTGCGGTTTCGATTACAAACTGACGAAACCGCGGGTCACAATCTAAGGGTAGCTGCTACCGCCAATAGGATCTTTAAGCTCCATTCTCCAATGGGATCTTTATTTTCGTCTTTCTTTGGTCTTCATCTTCCGCTCCATTCTTGTTACATAAATTTTATCTAGTAAAATAAATACACCCGCCGCACACGGGGGGAGCTAACGGGAATGGAATAATGCAGAATTTTAACTAGGTCACGTTCTTCATAACGGCCTATGACAATTTTTAAACCAGCAGAAAAATTAAATTATTCACATCTATCCTATCGGTCGAGTCCATGATCAATCGGGGTCCATATAATCATATTATATCTACTATATCTAATACATACAATAACATCTTATGAAAAAGATAAAATTAAAACTTAAATACTTACGTCTTAATTAATCGATTAACGTTTAATCTATTAAATAATTTTATCTAATCAATTAACTAATCAACATTTAATTAATTAATTGACTTTAATCGAAATAAAATTAACGGTTAATTTTAAACGATTTCAATTTTAATTTTAATCAATTAGCACTATTCCAAAAATAAATCAAAATAAAAATTAAGTCTCTTTTGTTTCTTTCCTTTTGATTCCTAATCAAAAGGGATGCATTTGGTTTCCTAAACCAAAAGACATCTCCCTTGACCCTTTCTAAAATCAAAATTTTGAAAAGGGCCTAGGTCTAGGCCTTTTCCCAAATCAAATATTTGGAAAGGGCTAGGCCTATTCCAAACAAAGTTTGGAAATGCCATCATTATTTTAATGCCATGTGGCATCCCAATGGCCCAAACTATTCGAATCATTAGTTAGCCACATGACACCAACTAAACAATAAGAGATTTCAATCACAACTATGAACCATATTGAATCACAAAATACAAAAAACTAAATTTGAAGATCCACCAGCTTTGACCGGTCAAACGATGCCGGCAGCAGGCTGCCCTGCCGCCGCCGCCGCCGATGGTGGTGCCGCCGCCAGTCGGCCGAGCACCACCAGATCTCGTTTTTTTTTCTTTTCGTGTATCGTTTTGCGAATAAAAAATCTTTCATCTTTTAACTACGTGATTTGAACGATAAAATTAACTACGCAAAATAACATTCTTATTGCTTAAGCTCGAAGCTCGCTCTGATACCACTGTTAGGAAATCTATGCGGGGACGCAGCGGAATTCAAAATTTTATTTCCTTTGACCAGGATCGACTTCGTTTAAGCAATAAACATTTAAGGCTAGTAGACGGTGGTTACCTTGCTTGATCTAAAAGATCGACGCTTTGACCGTCTATGGAGAGTAGCGATGCATGGAGCCGCCCAAGTGTTCGGCCTCTACCGCTAGTCCACACGAACAACCCGCCGGAATCCACCATTGGATTGCTACTAGAAAAATCCGGTTGCTAGACCGGTCTTTTCTCTCAAAACTCTTTCTATGAAGCTCTCTATTTTTCACAAAAAAACTATTAGTCTCTTGGAATTATTTTGTACAAAAGAGCTTGACACTCACACTATATTTATAGTGCATGTGGCGCCATCTAGTAGAGTGGAGAGGAAGAAAACATTTTACTAGTAAAATAAGGAAAATATATTTGATTGATTTATCTCATTAATATTCAATATTTTATATTAAATATATTTCCAAGATATATATTGACAATATCTTATATTGAATATATCTTTATCTTATTACCATAAATCTATTTTTTTCCAAATCAATTAATATCCAATTTTAATATTATGGTAATCTTATTAATTAAATTGCACAACTCAAATGCAAAATGGCGCCACCTTTAGCCAAAGATTTGGCATCCGGAATATTCTTTAATGAATATAATACTATGATTAATTAATTTGCAAAATACATGTATATCACAAATATATATATATATATATATATATATATATATATATTTCGAAATATATACATCACATGTATATTTAATTACCCCCAGATCACTTGGCTTTGCTTTGAAATATAAACTTTCCCATTCGTTCGACTTTTTTTCACGTAGATCCAATTGCTCCCACTGGGCCTAAGACACTCAAGTGGTTCTACAAGAGTATGAACAAACATGGATTGCCAAAACTCCGCTTACAGGTTTTTGGCTTTAAACCAACCTCTTATCAGAATCATATACAGCCCTTCCAAAAAAAAAGACCATAGGTTATCAATCACCCTCAGTAGACTGTAAAGTCTGCAAGCGAGTCAATGGATAAACCATACTCCCACTGCATTTGAGTGGATTGACATTCTGATCTGGTTCGGTAGTATTTATCAGCGTAACCCCCAACAACCAATGTTGGATGTGGTCTGATTAAATCAGATAGTAATTCCTTGAGTATTGTTACTTCAAGGTCCAAGATTGTTATTTAGACATTCTTGTAAAAATACTATGACAGTCCAACCGTCACTATCTTATCTTAAAATCTTATAACCAACCTACACCCAATGCATTAAGATATTTCACGAACTGTCACCATCTGAACGTGTATGCAAAATCTCCAGTCCTACCTTCAAGCACTAGTGCTAAATGCCTCTATTTGCGGAAGTGGAGTAAAGATACTTCTTATCCACAAATTCATAAGCATCTTATAGGTAGACTTTCGGTATCACATAACATGTGAACCGTTATTTTGCAACCAATATCTTAATTGAGTTAAGCAGTGTATTGTAGAACATCAATAACTACATAAGGCAGTCCAAGGTTCATCCTAGCAGTGAAATCATTTCATTCGGATAAGCCGAGCATCAGTGCCAAATACTATGCTATAGCCAATATCTGAGCATGGAATACTCTCTTCTCTATGTTCCGTATCTTTTGTTCTACCTTGCAAACGCCAGCTTCCCAAGCCGACACCAAGTCACCAAGGTCGGTTTTTAGCCAAATTTTAAAAATAGAATGCATTCCCTCCAACCTCGAGGTTGATGTGTTTCCTAGGTGAAACACATAGTCGGTCCATGCAGAAACAAAGGTCTCTTGTGTGCCTCTAACCATGTACCTGAAATGTATTTTATTGCTTCTTCGCTAAATGTCTTATTACATTCCTCCAATCGGTCATTGAGCTCTTCTACTGAACATGAGTTAACAACTTCATTCCACGTTGTCATTAAATTCTTCCAAACCTCGCTCGTCGTCTTTGTCTTCAAGTTTGCAACAAGACCCTTTTCGATGTGCCAACGGCATAAGAGATTCTTCGCTTTAGGGAATACAACACATGCCGCATTCATTAATGCCTCTTCTCTATCCGTCACAATACAAGCTATATTCTCACTTTTGTCGCCTATTGCTTGTTGAAAAATATTCAACGCCTATGTGTAGTTCTCTTCCCTTTCCAAACATAACACTGCAAACCCCACTGAGAAAGACAAGTCTATAGAAGTAACACCAACAATCTGCAAAAGCGGCATCTTGTACTTGTTCGTATTGTACATATAGTCCATAAGCATCACGGAAGGAAGCATCTAGCAAGATACAAACTATCGGTATGTGCCCAAAAAACATCTTTCACTATGTTATTGTCTTCTCTACAGTGAACAAAAGATTTGGATTTATCCGCAAGATTGAATACATGTTGCATCACAGAACGGTCATCTCGTATTTTCTTTCTTATCTTCGTATGGATGTTGTATATCGTATTCGATGACGTGCAATTCTTATCTTCTTTCGTTCTCAACTCCCTTAGTATGTTTTTGGGCAAATACCGTTCTGGGTCATTCTAGCAACCTTATCAAGTTGTTCTTTATGAATTCTTCCAAGGTATGTATGACCCCCATCAAACTTGACACTGTTGTGATTGAGTCCCATTCAAGACTTCTACCGTCCAAAACCCCTTCAATCTATCTTGCATGGTTTTTAATAAGAACGGACATCCACATTTCCTTGTCGATGATTCCCTTGGTGCGTTATTTCCGGTACCACCCTTTTTTCATAGTTACCTCCTTTGCAATGGTCCATTTGTACTCCGCCCCTCTCACATTGGAATTTTATGTACGGCATCCGTTTTCGGTCAAATTTGATCTCAACTTAATAAGGACAACCCCATTTGATCTTGTCAATTCCTTTAGATATTTGCTACCTCTTCGTGTGTATCAAATACATGTTAGAAAAATAAAATGTAATCAATATAAATCAAATTTACATTGCACAAATAATACAAAAATATATTTATGGTACATACAAGGTCGGTTGTAAAAATTGAAGTCATGTCGGTTGACAGCTCTTCATGCACAACATTTCTCAATACATGATAGATTTGTGTGAATAACAAACCAATTGTCATTGAGGAAATAATGTGTGTACAATAGATATATATAGGTAGCCAACAAGGCTATAAACGTGGCATATAAATAATATAAAACTATCGTCTAATACGCTCCCTCAAGCTGACGGAGCTGAGCGAAGTCCAAGCTTGGAAACGAGAGTAGAAAAAGATAACCGCGGCAAGGGCTTGGTAAGAACATCAACTAACTGGTCTGCAGCAGCTACACGAGCAACGCGAACAAGACCTCGCTCAACATGCTCACGAATAAAGTGATAGTCAATAGCCACGTGCTTCATTCGTGAGTGGAAAACCGGGTTGGCACTGAGACGGAGCGCACCCAAATTGTCACAGAAAATGACCGGTGTAGAGCGAACCGAAAAACTGAGATCAGCAAGTAGATAGGTCAGCCATGCAACCTCTGCTGCCGTATCTGCAACGCACCTGTATTCAGCTTCGGTGGAAGAGCGAGAAACGGAGTGCTGCTTCTTGGAACTCCAAGAAATAGCATTTCTGCCCAAGAAGACAATGTAAGCAGAAGTAGAATTGTAGCCAGGCACATACTCAGAGGACACTGGATCACGGTAGCCAGCTTCCTTGTTACCCGCCCAATCAGAATCTGAAAAAGCATGTAATGCCAGAGGTGAATCCCGATATAACTGTAAACCCAAAGTAGGAGTGCCAGACAAATAACGCAGAAGACGTTTGACAAGCATCCAATGATACTCTGTCGGTGCATGCATAAACTGCGAGAGCTTATTAACCGCAAACTGAATATCAACTCTCATAAAGCATAAGTACTGCAGGGCACCCAAAGTCTGACGATACTGAGTCGGATCTGAATAAGCAGGTGAAACAACGGGATCACCTGAAAAGGCATCGGCTGGCATAGGCATGGAAACCGCCTTAGAGTCCTCCATGTGACCTGAGAAAGCAGCTCACGTGTGTATTTGGTCTGCGTAAGTAACATACCCACGGTAGAATGAGTGACCTCAACCCCCAAAAAATACGACAGTGGACCAAGATCCTTAATAGAGAACCGAGAGCCCAACTGATCAATAATACTCCGAACCTGCTCACTGGAGCTACCTGTAACAATTATGTCATCGACATATACCAAAATAATAGTAATGCTGATAGATATGCGACACACAAATAGAGACGGATTAGCCACAGAGTTAACAAAACCCATAGTAAGGACAAAGGACTTAAGCTCATGGTACCAGGCCCGAGGAGCCTGCTTCAGACCATAAATCGCCTTGCGAAGTTTACACACAAATGTAGGTTTTGTTGCATCCTCAAACCCGGGTGGTTGAGACATGTATACGTCTTCAGCTAGTGTTCCTTGCAAGAAGGCGTTATTGACATCGAGTTGGCGAAGAGACCACCCAAAGGAAACCGCAATACTGAGAACAAGACGGATCGTAGCAGGTTTAACAACCGGACTAAAAGTTTCGAAATAATCCAAACCAGGGCGTTGTGTAAACCCTTTTGCAACCAACCGAGCTTTGTATTTATCAATCGAGCCATCCGGTTTCCTCTTGATTCGGAACACCCACTTACAACCAACTATATTCAAACCATCAGTAGGAGGAACCAAGGACCACGTGTTATTGTGAAGAAGCGCACTATACTCATCAGACATTGCAACACACCACTGCGGGCACTGTAAGGCCTGCTTAAGGGTCGAGGGTTCTGTGTCAAGGTAACGATTGTGCAGTTGAGCTTGAAGGTTGAAGAGTTGACGAGGTTTGTAGATTTGGTTTTGAGAGCGGGTGGTCATGGGATGTTGAGATGGCGGTGGGGGGAGGTGGCGGTGGAGGAGGCGGGGACGAGGTGGAAGGGGATGAGGTGGGAGTGGGGGAAGAATTAGAATCACTGCCAGAACGAGAGTGGAGAGAAACAGGAGAAGGAGAGGAGATGGAGCTCTCGGGTGGCGCATAAATGCCCACGGGTGGGGTGTGGGCCGAGGAGGTGGGGTGGGAAATTGGAACAACCGTGGGTTCATAGGAAGTAGAGGGTAGAAGAGCAGTTAACGGAGGTGAGGAGGAATCAGTAGCGATGCTAGCAAAGGGAAAGATATCCTCCACAAACCGAACATCACGCGAAATATGCATTCGAGACTCAGAGAGGTCATAACAGAGGTAAGCACTTTGTGTAAGGGCGTAACCAAGGAAGACACAAGGCTTGGATGTGGGCGCAAGCTTGTGCGGTGTATAGGGTTTAAGCCACGGATAGCAAAGGCAACCAAAGACTCAAAGCTTAGAATAGTTAGGGGGCTTAGAGAGAAGTTTGAGATGGGGTGAAAGCATATCCAGATTTTTTGTGGGCATTCGGTTAATGAGGTAAACCGCGGTACTAACGGCATAAGACCAATAGGTAACTGGCATTTTGGCATGTGCAAGAAGGGTTAGGGCGGTTTCAGCTATATGCAAGTGCCGGCGTTCAGAGATGCCGTTGTGCTGCGGCGTGTAAGTGAGAGAAGTGAAATGAGAGATGCCATGATCAGAAAGAAAAAGGACGTAACTTGATGTACTCGGTGCCATTATCAGAATAGAGAGTTTTGATAGAGGCATCTAACAGCTTTTCAACATACTGCTTGAATTTTATGAAAGTAGTATATACGTCAGATTTACATGCAAGCGGGTATATCCACATGTATCGAGTAAAATGATCGACAAACAGAACATAATATTTAAAATTGTCAACTGAATAAACGGGTGACGACCAAACGTCAGAATAAATAACCTCCAAGGGTTGAGAAGTACATAAAGTGGAATCCGAAAAGGGGTGCCTATGGCTCTTATTACAAAGACAAGAATCACAATAGGAATGCGAAACAGTAGATAATTCTAAAAAATTATTTTTTGCAAGATTTTGAATAAACGGAAAAGCAGGATGGCCGCAGCGGAGATGCCAAGTAGCCGAAGCTTTAGATGCAGAGAAGGCAAAGAGAGCTTTGGAAGACCACAGATAGGCTCCATCACTGACTTGTCCTTGGTGGAGGCATTTTCTCGTCTTCAAGTCCTTCACCAAAAACGAATCAGGTAAGAATTCAATAGAAACAGAATTGTCCTGGCAAAATTTTTGTACAGACAGTAAATTACGAGAAAGAGAAGGTACACAAAGTACTTGATTTAATTTGAAAGTTGAAAGAGAGGTAGAGCCAATGTGTGTGATAGCCAAAGAGCTACCATCACCAATGACTATACGATCTGTACCTTGGTAAGGGGAGTGAAGGGAGAGCAGATTGAGTTCCTGTGTCATGTGGTGAGAGGCATCAAGCATCCATGGAGCAGAAGGATCAGAGTACTGCACAGGATAACTGGAAGAAGCATTCTGAGCAACATGGGCGGGGGGACTGTGAAGGCCGAGTGGGGGCTGAGTTACGGGGTGGACGAGGAAGATTGTTGTAGAGTGGATAAGTGGTGCAACGAGTAGCAACATGACCTTGGACACTACAGAGTTGGCAGAAGCCCTGATAGCCTTTCGAATTACGAGTAGTGGTATTCTTGGATGAGTGGTTGGGGGAAGGGGAGGGTTGTGGGGGTCTCGGGTTCATAGGTGGGGCTTGCGGCATAATGGGTGTTGGAGGCCGAGGTGTTTGGGGATAGGGGTAATAGGATGTATTGGGAGAAACATTCATAGGACGGGTTTGATGGTAGGCAGGGAAAGCAGTATACGCAGGGGGTGCAACGGATCGACTTTGTACAAGTGACGCTTCATGCATTAGCAATTTTTCATGTAACAATGGCATAGCAATAGTATCATCACGAGCCCGAATGGCACTCACCGATCCTTATATTCACTACCAAGATTTTTTAAAATTATTTCAACTAATTCATCATCGTGCACTTTAGCATCCAGAGATGCTAGATCATCCGCAACAGTTTTAATGGCGGTGAAATATTGAGAGATTGACATTGTACCTTTAGCAATAGAGTGTCAACGCAGTCTGAGATGTCTAATACGACCCTTACTCTGTTTCCCATACGTATCAAGAAGAGAGTCCCAAGCTTGTTTCGAATCGGTTGTGTGTTGAATCGTAGCCATAAATTCTTTGTCAACCGAACCCAAAATCAAATTGTGAATCAATGCATCTTGTTGTATCCATTGTAAATAAGCCGGATTGGGGGTGACATTACCGGCGGCAGCTGGAATTGTTGGCGGCGGCTTGGGTGTAGCACCGGTCACATAACCAATGAGACCATGACCGATAAGCAAGGTGGTCAATTGAAGCTTCCAAGCCGTGAAGTTTTTGCCATCGAGCTTGGTTGGGCGTTGACGGCAGGGTTGAGAGAGATGACAGCGGTTGCGGCTGGTAGAGGAGTAGCCGCAGTAGCACCGGAGGTGGCGGAGGAGGTAGCGAATGTAGCCATAGCGGCTGTGTGATGACCGGCGGCAGCAAAACCTTAGCTGCGGCGGCTATGAAGGGGACGACTAGAAAGAAAATTTTTTAGGGATCAGAGTCTCTGATACCATGATAGATTTGTGTGAATAACAAACCAATTGTCATTGAGGAAATAATGTGTGTACAATAGATATATATAGATAGCCAACAAGGCTATAAACGTAAAATATAAATAATATAAAACTATCGTCTAATAATACAATTTGGTAGTCGTCAGGATCGTTGTAACGACCCACTCCCAAAATGCGCAATTTTCTTGGGAAATGAACCGTCCGGCCATGTTATGAAAGGAAAACTTCATAACACGAAGCCTCGTAGTTGAAAATTAAAAGAAGTAAAATAATTGCGGAAGTTAAAATGCATTGCATAACAAAGTGATGTGATCTACGGGGTCAACCCGATTTATTACAAAACACAAATAATATAAGTCTAAGTCCCAAATATTTATTTATCCTCAATTTCTATCTCCACTGCCTTGAACTCATAGATGACCTCCTTGGAATCAGACATGAAATCAACTAAGATAATGTGACAGGATGCTACTGTTTTCGTGGTCGGGGCTAACTTGATCATCTGTAAAAATTAAACATAAAATAAAGAGGGAGCTCGAAAGCCCCGTAAAGAATAAAATATCAAAAGGGAACTAGGGACGCCACTGGGCAGGCTGTCCGGAGTTCCTTACTTTAATTATTCTAGGAATAATGAAATTAAAAAGAAACTAATTATTGAACATAAATTTCTTAAATAAGAGTACCATAGTAATTAACTGAAAAATGAATTTGCTAACGGGTCCGTGAAGGCTCGTATGCTAATCTGATTAATGATACGGTCACTAAGACTATACTTATAATAACTGAGCTAGAGGAGACCGGATGTCCATTATTCTTGCCCATGGACGGGGACTAACCGGCTCCGGCAATAATCTCACATCTACTACCTGTGAGTAGGGGCTAGTGCCGGGACCCTCGAGGATTCACTGCTGTAAAACTGATACTAGTGACTAGGACCGTACCATTTCCTGACTAACATAATATTCTATCTCTATATTAATTTTCTATTTATTTATCTATACTATATATATATACATGAAGGGATTTAACCCAATTACCCGCTAATTGACCCGGAAAAAACACATGAAAACCCGTTTTCAAAACCCGGTTACCCACTAAAAAAAAAAAAAAAAAAAAAAAAAAACCTTATTAAAAAACTAAGACGTGGGGAGTTGGAAGAGTTTCAAATTGAGGAAATAAGGGGAGGAGTAAGACGTGGGGAATATTGCATGGGATAGTGGGGAATTAGTTTTAGTGGGGAATTAGTTTTTTTTTTTTTTTTTTTTTTTTTTGGAAAGCTGATATAAGAAACCGTCTCACGTCTGTGTAGTTTATTCAACAAAAAAAAACTACCGCATGAATTATTCAATTAGAAAATAAAAAATATTAATAAAATAACAAAAAAATAGCCGCATGCAGACGTGAAACAAAAAACCCACCCCTCCTACAACTACCTCTCCCACAAAAAACTACCCATATTAAAATAAAAATAAAAACCTTATTAAAAAACTAAGACGTGGGGAGTTGGAGGAGTTTCAAATTGAGGAAATAAGGGGAGGAGTAAGACGTGGGGAATATTGCATGGGATAGTGGGGAATTAGTTTTAGTGGGGAATTAGTTTTTTTTTTTTTTTTTTTTTTTTTTTTGGAAAGCTGATATAAGAAACCGCCTCACGTCTGTGTAGTTTATTCAACAAAAAAAAACTACCGCATGAATTATTCAATTAGAAAATAAAAAATATTAATAAAATAACAAAAAATAGCCGCATGCAGACGTGAAACAAAAAACCCACCCCTCCTACAACTACCTCTCCCACAAAAAACTACCCAATCCCACTCTTTATTTAAACTGCCTCACTATTCCCACTCTCACTCCTTATTTAAACCTCAATCCCATTCCAAAGTTTCAATCCCAACACAAAAATGGTCCGTTCCGTTCAGAACAATATATCGAAATATAGTACTTTACCGGAAATTGTCGTCTACGTAGATGACATGCCAATATTGTGTGCCAAAACTGTCGACCACATGAAAATTTTAGAAATGAATGAAGATTGTTTCATTCTGGATTTTAATCCTTCATGTCCACGTCCACCTCCAATTTTTTCTATGACAAATATTGAACAGATGACCGAGGTTGAGAAAACTGAAATAATCATGGTTCGACCTCGACAAGAAAGGGTTTCGGTCCATACAAATCCACCTGATGGATCCTCTCCCCCACCGGTGTCTCCAAATGATGCACATATGTCCGCTCTCGAGGAGACCGAAGAGTGTGTCATTATTGATTTTGACCCTCGGTTTCGTTGTTGCTTCGTCGACGAGCTCCGATGGTTCGATATTTGTGTGGTTGCCAAAAAGGGGCAGGTATCTTGCTATTTGTATTACAATCACTGAAATATTTGTGTATTCCAAACTACATATTTTTTTAAATAATGTTGTTCATACTCCGTATCTTAAATATTGTTTTTTTTTGTAGGTGGCATGCGAGAGATTACCCCCATTCCGTACACATGTGTTTAACGTACCCTTTTGACGGGTCACCTCGCGAACACTACCGTAACTGGTATTCTTTCTATCAATTTACTATCTCTTTTTATATTCTTTTAAGGGAGATCATGACGTACGGTAGTAGTATCTTATCCCGTGTTCTTGAAAGATTTGTCTTGTCATTGCAGTGTTATTGTTTTGTTTGTGCTATGCCCGCTCCTTGCAACATGTGGATTGGTGTTCGCGGACATTGCCACGCTCTGGACACAAAAGCATGGCAGGATAAGCGAGATAAAACTAGAAATAAACGTCTACTTTTATGAATAAATGTTGTCTTTTACTCTTATGTGTTGTCGTTTGTTTTTTTCCATATTTGTTGAATATTTACATATCTTTGTCGTAAAAACATTTTGTTGAATTTTTACATATCTGTGTGTTACATTTTGTTGAATATTTACGTATACATTATTGTGAATTCCATGACATTTATACTGCTATCGTTACACATTTTTTCATATAATTTAATTCTTCCAAATTCCTTTATTTCTTCCAAATTACGTAACTTTTGCATATAATTTAATTATTCCAAATTACTTAATTCTTCCAAAAACTATATCCGACATTTGTAATAAAATATAATAATAAAAAAAATACTAATATTTGAAACACATACTAACCAAAAATACTAATGATAACGTATTTTTTTAAACACATACTACTTTGTTTTAACGTATCCTTTTTGAAATACGAATTGATAAATTAAACATGTTCAAATTGGACACCGATACTCCCGTGTGATGCGGCACTTCTTTTTTAAACGTGTAATACAGTTTTTTTTATCATTTTTTACAAGTACATATAATGGAGATAATGGGAGGTTGAGTTCTTTTTTTTAATGTAATTAATATATCCGACTTTTTTGCTTTTAAAAAAATGCAGATAATGTACATACTTAGAGGTTGAGATTATTTTGTAATTAATATATCCGAAATTGTAATCATTTATAATAATAATAAAAAAATACTAATTTTGGAAACACATACTAACAAAAAATATTGATAGTATGTCCTCTACATTACATTTACAAAATGTTGTTTCATCTTTCTTATTGATTGCAACGACACACACGTTTTTGCATTGAATTTTCAGTTTATAATCGTATCGGTGATGTTCAATACTCCCGTGCATTGCACGGGTTATTGACTAGTATATATATATATATCCGAAGGTTTCAGTAAAAATTTAGCATCTCCCCCTGTACGTTACAATTTCCTCTTCAAAACTATTGGCCAACAATTTACTCAAGGAAAGAAATACATATAAGTTAATAGATAATGATGACTACTTTTCTTTTAAAAACAAAGGTTAAAGAAATAAATTTCTATGATTGCCACTGCCCGAAATCTTTGACAAAAGTTGCTAGAAATGATCTTTAATACATAAAAAAAAAAAAAAGCTAAAAATATAGTTAAATATAAAACTAAAAAAAAAAAAAATAAAATAAAACAAAAGGGATTAAACATAGAAAGCGAATTTCGAAGATGATGCGTCCAAATGAAATGTTCAGCAGAAACAAAAAAGAAAAAAAAAATAGGAGCGTTGCAAGTGATGTATTCTTTTCCAGGTTTTAATTACAAACAAATCACTTATTTTTATTTTATAAACAATTCTTATGAAATAAAATAATTAAAATTCAAACAAAATCAACCATTATCTTCAAAATTTTGCCCAGAAAAAACAAAATTTAGCAAATCTCATTTCCAGAAAAAAAAAAAAAACATTTTCTAAAGTGACTAAAGCAATATAAAAATTCAGAATCAAACACAATTGATATTAAATTCTTTACCTTAAATTATTTCCTAAAAACCTAGCCCCAACACACAAGCAATTAGAATTGATATCTCCTACAAAGATGTTTGGGCTCCTATTAGCATCATCTTTAAAACTAATAATTTTGCTGGGAGTAGCATAAAAAATAAAATAAAAATAAAAAAAAGAAAAAAATGATGTTTACCTTTGATCAAACTTGCTTGCTTCAAAAACACCTATGGAAGACAAAATTTTCTAAAGGGGTGGAGAGGTTTATTCTAGAAATGAATGAAATAAGGTAGTTAGAATAATAGGCTAGGTATATAATGGGAATTAATACACATTTTTTCCTAGAAAGCTAAACTGATAAACCTTTGATTGATAGGAGTTATGGATTGGTGGCAATCAATGTAATTGATGGTCTAAATTCCAGACGTTGAAATCCTCCTCCTATTTTTTTTATTTTTTTGAAAACATTTTTTTTTAAATATGGGTCGTGACAATCATTAAGAAACTCTTGATCCTAATCAATCATAACATCAACCAAATGCTGCAAAAATGCAAAATTGTATTAGCTACATTTCCACTTAAATTACAAAAACCGAAAAACATGTTCACTTAAATGTTGCTTACCTCTAAGAATTATGCGTCTTCTGTACTTATACTCGGATCATCCATCGGTCTATTACCTTTGTCATTTTGGCTACATCACATGGTTTCTATAAACAGAATACGAAAACAAACAAGCGAATGATATAGAAATACAAGGACACGGTCAAATGTGAATAAATGACTGTAACGTCGGTGAGTTTGATGTTGGTGTATAGGACAGACGTCAGCAGAACGTCAACACATTCGCCGTTTCAGCGAAGGAAAAAGTCAGTGTCATCCTCGAACATTACAGAACCCTATTTTACACAGTTCATGTTAACGTCAACAAAGTTGACGTGTTGTGGTTAAAACAACGTCAGTCCCATTGTCGTTACGAGAACAGAACGATCGGAGTGGGTAGAGACTTTGACGACTAGAAATTTAGGAGTCTCTCCACTTCTTCCTTGACTTTAGGAATTATCTTCGCCTACTACTCCTCCACCACTAAAAAGAGCGATTGAGAATCTCGAGAACCTTTCTGAACGTCTGTCTTCGCTGGGCGATTGGAAAAGGAGTCTTAAATGGACGCTGCTAAACGTGACATAACACCGGAAATACCCTATAATCAATAGAAAACGCAACCAAAAAAAAAAAAAAAACCTCGATTTTTATCACCCAAATCATAGTGTTACATGTTATTGAGTGCATTATAAGGTAACTCATTCATAAATTTCAAGTATTAATGATGAAAACTAGTGTTTCTAACATTAAAAAAAAAGTACCGATTTTGATTGCATGTGTGTTTCCATTTGTTTGAAAATGATATGCCTTCAAGTGAGATTCCATCAACTTCTTCATTACAATTCATTTGAGGAGGAATGGATTGAGTAGATTGAACTTGGTTTTCTTGAAGGTTTGTATGAGAAGATGAAGAAGGATTCATCTTTTTTGTGTTTATGTAATTGTTAAGGTGATGAAGGTGAATGTTATGATAAAGAAGGATGGTGAAGATGAAGAAGGATGATGAAGATGGGTTTTAGATTTTTGATATGGGTGTTTTGGAATAAGATTTAAGGGTGTTTTGGATTAAAATTAATATTTTTGGAAGATATGAATTATTGCGTAATGTTAAGATTAGATTATTAATGAAGGACTAAAATGTACTACTAATTTATTAAAGGACTCAATTGTATTCTTATATAATTGTGGTATACGAAGTAATTTGTGTTTTTTTTTTCTAATGGTGCCTCGAAGTAAAAAAAAATTTACTATGGTGGTGCTAAAAATAATTTAAAGAGTGCCGGAATAAGCGTGGTGCCGATAGAAGGCGCCTAAATCTATCGCCTCAGAAATTGCAACAACAATCACCCCCCTCTGCAGGGATGTTGAATCCACTCGGGCATCATATGAAACTGTACATAACAATAGTTCTGCTGTTGTTCATCCCCTTTACAAATTCAACTCTAAACACACACACACGCGCACACACACAACGAGATATTTAAGGACATGAAAATCGCAATTTCCATGAGAGGATTCTTCCACTAGACATTAAACATAACGAATAACCGCCAATGCCGGTTACTGGTTCTTAGATCTTGTCCACCAACTGCACAAGGCAGGGAACAAAGACAATGCACGCAACCTACAAAAACAAGAATAAGGAAAATCCGTTGTCAGGAAACAAAAAATCATGTATAAAGTTGAATATTTTAGGCATAGTAGGCAAATCAGGGAGGCAAAACAGCAAACGGGGGGTTAAGTGCTCACGAAAAATAATCAGCAGCGAAGAATACAGGAATTCTCCCGAGTCCAGCTCCTTTCCACTTTCTTCTGGGAAGAGATATAATTTTGTCAGCCTCTGAACCTGTTGCTGTCAACACAAACTAACCAAAAGGAAAACAGCAATTACTACCAACAAATCAAACATTAGTAACCCCAATACATCGATATTTTCTAAGGTAATTAACGAGGGATGTATCAGCAAAAACCGTGTTCATGCATGTTTCTTGACCATCAATATTCAACAAAGACAAACAATCAGACTCTTCTGATCCCCACAGAGCAAGTGACGACATTCATTCATAAATCACTCATGCAGACATGCTTTGTGTCGGAACGATTTAGGTCTTTGTTACTAAAAAGAACACGAGGTGATAAAAACATTTGGACAAGGGCGTTAAAAAAGGCGATAGATAAGCCAGAAACGGTACAAATCATGACGATTTTTTACTTTCACATACCCACATCAAGTTTTAAAAAAAAATGGCTGGAAATCGTCTAGAGACAGACTTTGGTTCTCAAGATTCCAACCACGAAATATTCAAGGAAAGGCTGAAGATCATACGCGTAACTTCAAGACTTAAACATCAATCAAACGCATGTGGAAAGACAGTGCGGTTCTGTATATTAGCTACTGAAACTGATTGTCAGGAACCAACATGAAAATAAAGAATATAAAGAAACTAGACGTAGCCTAAGATCGAAACGAATTGACAGCTATTACGACACGTCGATTCACATCCAAGTTAAGAAGCTAAAGCTTGAAAACCCCTCAAACTATCAGATCGCTTCGGATTATGATCTAAGTAAGCCAACAGAAAGGGTCATTCTTTTATATAAAATCACGGCAATGGAAGGAAAAATCACAGGACTACCGGTTCATGCACGATGCAGTACACTGCACATTACAAAATTAAATCACAGAAAGACCTCTCAAAATTTGTTTTGGAGAGATGGGAAGATATACATGCAGTCCACCAGAGAGACCAAATAAATTCAAGGGAAAATGGAAGTTAAGAGCATTTTCCACTCTGTTTCAATACAATGTTAACCTAATAAATATTCGCATGAGAATGAAAGCAGGAACCCATAAATCATTTGAAAAAAACGCAGAAATTTACATGTAGTGGAAGAAATATGACCCAAAAATCGCTTAGGCACTACATACCAAGGGATAAAGTATAGCCATAACACCATAGCTGACTAGCGGGCTCAAAAAGAAAGATGACAAAATGCAGGGGCATCCTGGAAACCAAAAACATTAACAATCTTAATCAGAAAATGAACAATGCTATCGACATGAATTTTACAAAATTGAAAAGGATACGCTTTCTTTTTCCTCAATTCAGCAGGAGAAGCACTGCTATAACTAGTAAGGATACATTCATTAACCACAGTCACTCAAGAAATCTTATCGGTGAAAAGGAAAAACACTTTTACAATGTAATTAAAACTTGAATGAAAAGAAAAAGGAAGAAATAGAAGGATCGGAAAGCATTAAGCTCTTTTTCAAAAAATAAAAAATTAACACAAAGAAAGTTACCAAAACCAGCGAAAAATGCCCAATTGGATTCAAAGAAGTCTAGCCTCTTGTCCAAACTCAATCCAGAGAAATTCCATTTGTACCTAAAAAGGTTTTAAGATGATTAATTATCAATATGATACCAAATGCAACAAAAAAGGGACAGAAAAATTCACCACTTACTCAAAACAATAATATGCATACATCCACGAAAGCAGTAGGAAATTAATCGCCTTGCCAATAAGGGGAATGAATCCAGTTACATAAACCTACACAAACCTTAAAGGAAGATCATAATTATCCTACAACAATTTAAATATGGGATAATTTAGTATATGAAAATAAGCTTTGAGAAGATAATAAATCTATTTCACCTGAAAAAAGAAGAAAGTTAACAGTAGCAGCGAGTAGACCTGTTCCCCGACACCTATCAATATTCTGACAAAATCAAATTATTAATGTACAAATACAGGTATGGTAAGAGAAATCAAGATTCTACGTATAAAAATAGATTCACATGTCAGAATTATTCCAAAAAGCAGCATGAGAAAGTTATAAGCTTTACCCTTCAAGATCAGCAGGTTTACTCGTTTGACTCCTATTTTGCACAGTTGTTGAATCAGACTGATTGGGAGATTTTGAAACAGTGTCCTCATATTTGAAAATTGCGAGAAAACCATGTTTGGCAATGTCATTATACCTGCACAAAACAATCCATTAAATTGTGGACGAGAATCTCATTCTCATATTAAAATTCCAAGTTTGGTAATTCATAGCAGTAGACAAAAAGAACTAACAAAAAACAAAACAAAACATAATTGATTCACACTAGATATATGTGAGGAAATGGGGAGGACAACATATACTCTAGAAAGGGTCATCAAAGTAGGATTCAATTCACTACCAAATAGCGCTTAGAATGAAGCTGAACATGTACAATGGGTAAAACCAAGCCACCTGCAAAATGGGATCATACAAAATAGTCAATTTCATGGGAAGACTAGTTTCCAGTGAACAACAATAAACGATAAAACAGTGGAAAACTCGCTGTATAACGACAGAGATAATGATAGAAAAGACAATAATCATGCGTTGATTCAAGGGGCAGATCCAGAAATTAATTTCAGTGGTGTCACCAGAGTCTAAACTACATTTTTTGTCAAAACATTTATTCTAGTTGGGTCACCGAAGCCTAAAATTACATCTTTTAGCGGCAAAATGACATATTTCAACAACAAAACTACATCGTTTTAATACTAAAAAAAATCTTGGATCTCAGTGGGGTCACGTGACCCCACCCTAGTGAATGTGTGTCCGCCCCTGGTTGATTCAAGGCATCATTAAGAAAAGGACATTAAGAAGTTAATAGTGTAGAAAGGACTTTACATACATAGAAGAGCTGAACAACTCTGTTGCGTAGGAAGGAGTAGAACTGCAAAGTACCCTCATACGGACAATGTTCTTGGGAATATATGTCTGAGCAGCGGTCAGGCAGTATCCACTCCAGCATTGGAATAATTACTGATTTTAGAATGAATATACTGCAAATATAGATGTCTTCAGAAATTAATAAAACTCAATACAGGAGACAATGTCTCAAAAAATAGTAAAGAAAGACTATGACTCCCCTGAGAAAACTATGCTACAAGTTCCTAACTTGCAGATTTTGAGTTAACACCTAATCACAGAAAATTTACTGAATGGATTTGAAAAAGTGAAAACAAGAACAAGAGGAAATTAAGACCTTGATGATTTTATATTAGTTCGACAAAAACAAATTTAAACTTATTCAGTATTCTACACAAAAAAGTAAAACTTCGACAAAAATCATCCTCCGCATATTCATCTCCACTGAGGATTTCCTACTCATACTTCCTAAGAAAGATAATATCTCCATAAGGAACCTTCCTTCTAGATCATAATAAGACCACAAAGTTAACGACAATGTACTGAGAAGGCAGGAAGGTCGCCCCCCCCCCCCCCCCCCCCTTCTACAAAATCCAGTTTATAAATGCTTTGGGAGTGGAATGCCGCAAAATCTCTGTTCACTTAACAAACCATTTGGTTGCAATAGTGGAGTAAGACAGCCAAGAAAATAGATTAGCATAAAGACCAATTTCAAAAATTCTTTTATAGGTTTTGATCTATGTAACACCCTCAAACCTGTGTCTGGCAGCGCTAATTGAGCTATAAAGGATCCGATTAACTACTTAGACTGTCGTCCTCGCTAAGTCTAAAAGGGCTAACCCGAGTTGACAAGACATTTATGTCTCACACTTATATGGGGTGAGAATCCTACTACGTTAACTATGTGGGACATTACATTAGCCTCCCTTATAAGCAGGGGCGTCCTCGACAAGACTGTTCCTGGACTCGTCCCAACCAGAGACAACTAGAGGTCATCCTTACACCGTCTGGTAGTCGGCTCTGATAACGATTTATAACCCTAAACATGTGTCTGGCAACGCTAATTAAGCCATAAAGGTCCGGTTAACTACTTACACTGTCGTACTCGCTTGGTCTAAAAGGGCTAAGCCGAGTTCACAAGACATCTATGCCTCACACTTATATGGGTGAGAATTCTACTACGTTAACTATTTGGTACATTACAATCTAAGTGTAATCAGCTCTCAGCCCGAAAAAAAAAACTATCTAAGTAGGAAGAAAGAACTGCAGAAAATGGATGGAAACAGTACCTTCCCAAAAAGATTAGCCCATTCAAGAGAAAACACTGTCCAGTTCGGATCATAAGCTCTCTCGACCTTCAATCAAGAACAAGCAAGAAAGATCAACTTAAAACAAAATTAAAAAGTGCAACAAGCAAATTCAGTCAGCACCAAACTAACCAAAGTAAATAAAATAAAATAAAATTTAAAACAATTCGGAATATTACCTACGACAATAAATAACAACACGGTGAAGACAGCAAGCTTCTCGAAAACCCTCCAGCCACAGTAAAGTTGCCTGTGTCGATTTCGTCCGAATATCGGCCATGGAGAGGCCGAGGAGTCTCATGATGATGACTGTTCCCACAAAAAATTGGTATGCCCTAGGCTACCAGAAGCAATGGTTTTGTGGAAGATGATTATGGCTAGCAACTTGGCAGAGGAAGGACAACCTTTCGCACGACAAGGAACCTAGTCTAGTTGCGGCGCAATACCCAGTAGATTTCGGAATTTTTTGTTTGTTGAAGGCGATAATTCCATCAAAATCTCCTTGTCAGTTGAATTTGCTTATGGCACCCGACGATACTGGATTTCGTCGGGTAAAAAATCTGACCGTATTATCTTAGTGATAATTTATTTAAGATCTAAAAATATAAACGGTATGAACGGGGAGTGATTTGTGTGATGTTTAGATTGAGCCTGAAATAATCTATCTCAAGTTGCTTACGTATATTGCGTATGAATCATTAATCCGTAATTTTTAGGGATTGTTTATATAGGGAGCCTTATGCTCAAGGCCGGCATGGGTCGTGTCCTTGTTGGATTCTGATTTCATATTCCCTAAGGAATGGATGATTACGATTTGATCTCCTTGATTGTAGGAGATAATCACGATAGTTTAAATATAGGATCAAAGCCTTTATGGCTGAGAATTCTTTCCATTTTTACCTCTTATATTATGCACGTGGGCTACTCCGTCTAAGGGATGCTCAGGCCGACCTGCGTCGAATCCCTTAGGTTGTGAGGCCCGAGTTGCACTAGCTGAGCTCCGTTGCGCCCTGGCGACCTACGGACCGGGAAGCTAGATGAGTCGACCTCCCACATGGGGCTTAGGTTCGGCCTTAAAACTATTCGCATCTTCTTTGTCTGCATTTATTGTTATATCAATGTGGGGATAACACATGGCGAGTTACTAGTCCGACCTCCGTCGTAAGCCCCCCAGATCTAGCTGAGCTATGGAGATCAGCTCAGATGTGTCAAAGTTGTAGCTCGGCTCGGCCACTTAAACGTGGATCCTAACTTGCCAGAAGTGCTCGAAAGACAATTGTTGCTTGTCTTTACGGGCAAGTGGGAGATTGTTGGAAGTAGCGTCCGAAAGACAATTTATGTAATTGTTTTTATAATTAATAAATGACTGATTTATTATCATCTTATTACTTGCTTCGTGCTTATAAATAATACACTATTGAAAACCCCAAGTCGTATCATATGTAGCCATATAACTTAGTGTGTATCACACATGAGGATTAAGTTTATAGTGATACACTTGAACTGTAAGTCCGTGGTGAAGTTAATCAAAGTATGGGGTCTATTGATTAAACCACCATTAATGCGCCCAGAACACTTTATGGTGTGATCGTCTTATCCGGACCGTCGACATTGGTTGTCTAAGTGGGGCATTTATATATGATGAGAGTCATATAGGACTGGATCGATTTAATCTGCTTTTCTCATATAATGCCGTGATTGAGAAATCTTATTAAATCACAATATGATCATATATGGATTAACCTTAATCATGAAGTGATTACAGACTCCTACTTGTTTCAGGATAGGGTTTGATGTGTTCGTTAAGGATCGCTAAGAGGCGCGGTCCGAATCACTTTCATGTTGCCACTATTCTGGAATGAGTGAGAAGTGTGTGTCTCACATATATGGAATACATTCCTTCCTGCGGGAAGTAGAAAGACAATCCCCTTATTTGTTAATCCTAGAAACTGATCGATCCCGGAAGTTCGTATTGGTTATGAACTAATTGATCACTAGTGGGTTAATGGGAAATAAGGATAAGATGTATTGAAGTAGGTTTACGGAAATAATCCAGTTTCATTACGGATAGTCTATGGAGGGTTAGTCTATATGTAATGATTGTATCAATGGACACTTATCGACTCGAATCGACGTTTTGAGTATAAGTTATATCTATAATCGATAGAGTTCAGTTTCGGATTTATGGTGGCGTAATTCCGGAATTAATAAATTAAGTAAAAATATTATTTTCGATGAATATTTTAATTAATTTGTTGAAGCTATTGGTTATAGGTCCATGGTCCTCGGGTTGGCTCCTAACACGCGAGTGTTTTATCGTTTTATGGAACCTCGAGAATAAATTAAATAGTTGGTCTATTTAATGAATATGCAATATTATTTATTTGATACATAATATGTAAAATAGAAAAGACATTTTCTATTAAAAATAAATGACAAAAAGTGGCGCCATTATCATGTGAGAAAATTAGAAAAAGAAATTTTTCTAGATTATGTCACACGTGTAATTAATTAATTATCTATTTGTTGGATAATTAATGGATAAATTAAGAGATTGATTTTTTTTTTTGGGAATTATCTCTTATTTTTATGGCAAAAATATCTTTTCCTTATGAGAATAGGTAATTATGGTGTAAAAATGATAACTCTCTTGACTAGTTATTTTTCTATATAAAGAAAGTTCCTCCTAACACAATTTACAATTGAAATTGCGCCAACATCAAATAAAAAAGGAAGAAAAATTAGTTTCTTGTCTTAGTCATTAAGAGGAGAAAACCTAGGGTTTTCTTGTGCATATTCGAGGATGTTCTACGGCAAGGATCGACGTCCACCAGTCGTCGCTAGAAGATACAATCTGGAAGATTGTGGCTTCTCTTTTGTCAATTTATTATTCCTCTCCGTTAAGGTAAATATTCAACCTTCTCATGGTTAGATTAATTATTTATATAGATCATATAGTGGTATAATCACATACGAATTTATTCGTAGATTTCGATGTGCGTGATCGAGTGTCTCGGTCGGTGCTGTGAATCAGATCTGACGATCCAATTATGGATCGGATCCGGATTCGGTAGTGTTTGATGTGTTAGTTACGGTTCACTTAGATATGTGTTCCAAGCCACTTCTCATTGGCACTATCTCCTGATGAGTGAGTAGTTCTGATTTTCACATACATGGAATCCATTCCTTCATGTGGGAAGTAGAGAGACAATCCCCTTATTTGTTAGCCCTAAGAAAGTGATCGATCCCGGGAGTTTCGCATTTGACTAATTAGCTACTAGTCAGATATGCATACTAATTGATCATCAGGGGGTAATGGTAAATAAGGATAAGATATTCTGAGTCGGGTTCACGGAGACTTCCCACTCAGAATGGACAGTCTATGGAGGGTTAATCCGTATGCAGTGGTTATATCAATGGACGTTTATTCACTCTATGGGTTGAGTATAAGTATACATCTATAATCGGTAGAGTTCAATTTCAGGTTTATGGTGGCGTAATCCCGGAATTAATAATTAATGTACTTATTCTGTTCGATGAATAATTAATTATTGGAGCTACTGGTTATAGGTCCATGGTCCCCGATGTGGCTTCGTAATTCGGACTAATAATCTTGTTATTTGGGCCTCCAGTGATAATTAATTGGCTGATCTAATTAATTGATATGCATGAATATTATTTAGTTGGGCTAAATAATATAATATACAGAAAAGACATTTTCTGTGGGCCTAGTGGTCTTAGTGTGGCGCCAATATGTCTTGGATTTTCCAAGAAATTAGTTTTCTTGGATAATGACATATTGTGTAATTAGTTATTTATTTGTTAAATAATTAATTGGATAAATAAAAGAAAATAATTTATTTATTATTTATCTCTTAACTATAAGGATAATTATATTTTCTTATTATAAAATTATAATTATCTCTTATTTTTATTGGATAATAATAATTAGAATTATCTCTTTTATTTTGTTAAACCGATTGGGTATAGGTTTTCTCTCTTGGATTTTGCCTATAAAAGAGAGTTCTCCCCGAGCCCTAGGTGATGTGAGAGCCACGAAATTCCTAGAGAAAAAAGGCTAAGGAGTTCGATCCTTAGCTCCCCCCGGTTGGAGAAAAACTTGGAGTTTTTCTTGGAAGCATATCAAGGAGGTTCTCATATCAAGAAGAGTGTCCACCAACCACCGTTTGGAGAACACATTGGAAGATCAAGGCTTCTCATCCTAAGATCAAAGCTTCTCTTCCTACTATTGGTAAGATTTTCTTAACCCCCTTGTAGTAGTTTAAGTCCTTTAATTATGTATTGTGATGTATAAGTCGTGATCTATCCGCTGCGTGTAGATCTAACTCGTTTAGATCTAAGATCCTACATCCTTCACTAATGTCACTGATAAGCGCTTGGCGGGTATGAAATTGGGAGACAAGTCTCATCTGCTTTAGAGCAAGTGGGAGAATGTCGTGGATAGATAGAATAAGGGTGTGGTGCTCTAAAAACAATCATTGCTTGTCTTTACGGGCAAGTGGGAGATTGTTAAATATAGTGTGCCCGAAAGACAATTGTTGCTTGTCCTTACGGGCAAGTGGGAGATTGTTGGAAGTAGCACCCGAAAGACAATTTATGTAATTGTTTTTATAATTAATAAATGACTGATTTATTCTCATCTTATTATTTGCTTCGTGCTTATAACTAATACACTAGTGAAAACCCCAAGTCGTATCATATGTAGCCATATAACTTAGTGTGTGTCACATGAGGATTAAGTTTATGGTGATACACTTGAACTGTAAGTCCGTGGTGAAGTTAATCAAAGTATGGGGTCTATTGATTAAATCAACATTAATGCACCCAGAACACTTTATGGTGTGACCGTCTTATCCAGACCGTTGACATTGGTTGTCTAAGTGGGGCATTTATATATGATGAGAGTCATATAGGATTGGACCGATTTAATCTGCGTTTCTCATATAATTCCGTGATTGAGAAATCTTATTAAATCACAAGATGACCATGTATGGATTAACCTTAATCACGAAGTGATTACAGACTCCTACTTGTTTCAGGATAGGGTTTGATGAGTTCGTTAAGGATCACTAAGGGGCGCGGTCTGAATCACTTTCATGTTGGCACTATTCTGGAATGAGTGAGAAGTGTGTGTCTCACAGATATGGAATCATTTCCTTCCAGCGGGAAGTAGAAAGATAATCCCTTTATTTGTTAATCCTAGAAACTGATCGATCCCGGGAGTTCGTATTGGTTATGAACTAATTGATCACTAGCGGGTTAATGGTAAATAAGGATAATATGTATTGAAGTAGGTTTACGGAAATAATCTCACTTCATCACGGATAGTCTATGGAGGGTTAGTCTATATGTAATGATTGTATCAATGGACACTTATCGACTCGACTCGACGTTTTGAGTATAAGTTATATCTATAATCGATTGTGTTCGGTTTCGGATTTATGGTGGCGTAATTCCGGAATTAATAAATTAAGTAGAAATATTTTATTCGATTAATATTTTATTTTATTTGTTGTAGCTACTGGTTATAGGTCCATGGTCCCCGGGTTGGCTCCTAACACGTGAGTGTTTTCTCGTTTTATGGAACCTCGAGAATAAATTAAATAGTTGGTCTATTTAATGAATATGCAATATTATTTATTTGATAAATAATATGTAAAATAGAAAAGACATTTTCTATTAAAAACAAATGACAAAAAGTGGCGCCATTATCATGTGAGAAAATTAGAAAAAGAAATTTTTCTAGATTATGTCACATGTGTAATTAATTAAGTATCTATTTGTTGGATAATTAATGGATAGATTAAGAGATTGATTTTTTTGGGAATATTTTTATGGCAAAAATATCTTTTACTTATGAGAATAGGTAAATGTGGTGTGAAAATGATAACTCTCTTGACTAGTTATTTTCCTATATAAAGAGAGTTCCTCCTAACACAATTTACAATTGAAATTGCGCCAACATCAAATAAAAAAGGAAGAAAAATTAGTTTATTGCCTTAGTCATTAAGAGGAGGAAAACCTAGGGTTTTCTTGTGCATATTCGAGGAGGTTCTACGGCGAGGATCGAAGTCCACCAGTCGTCACTAGGAGATACAATCTGGAAGATTGTGGCTTCTATTTCTGTCAATTTATTATTCCTCTCCGTTAAGGTAAATATTCAACCTTCTCATAGTTAGATTAATTATTTATGTAGATCATATCGTTTATAATCACATACGAATTTATTCGTAGCTTCCGTTGTGCATGATCGAGTGTCTCGATTGGTGCTGTGAATCAGATCTGACGATCTAATTATGGATCGGATCCGGATTCGGGTTTCTGTCTAAACAGTGGAAGGAGCGATTTTTATTCATCAGACATGAAAGTCAACGTGAGCTGAGTTTCTGGAACTCGGAGGAGCTCCGTAAGGATGTCCGACCTACTGTTTGTAAGGAGCTACTAGAAGGTATCCAAGAATCGGGGTATTCCGTAGAGGTTCGAGGAACTTTATACTGAGATGATTGCTGCTGCTCGGCTAGCAAATGATGGGCCTAGCCCTTATGTACCCCTTAGTGATGAGGAGGGGGTTATATGTAGGATTTTCTTTACTTTACTTCACGCTTCATTTTTATACTTGTCTCTTTCTTCGACTAACAGTTGTCCTGTTTTGCTTGTAGTGGATGATTTCACAAAGTCGTTGGCTGGTGCCGAGAATAAGGTCGAGGTCAACCAATATGAGCAGTGCCTCGACACTGAGAGGATAGCAAGTATGGAGCCTCCTCTCACCTAGCCTTCGGGAACAAACTTGGACGCTGCTTCGACAATGTCGTTTTCCTCCTATTCTATTTTGGAGGAAGTTGATCTGACCACCCAGGATGCCTCTGACATGGAGGGAGGAATAGAGGACGGCCTGCATCTCCAAAAAAAAAGGCCGATCAGGGTTGCTGCAAACCCTCAAGAGAATAAGCCCAACAAGAGGGCCATGTCTGGAGCTCTTCCTGAAGGAGCTCAGGGCCAGTCTAGTCAACATGAAGATGCCGCCTCTGAGCAAGAACGGATCTCTAAGATGTCGGACGAGGAGCTGCATGTGGTTGGCTTCAATTCCATGGTGTTTGTAAGTTTTGTCTTTTTTTTCTTCTTGCGTTTTCACACTATACTTTCGATAGTGTTTCTAACTCTTGTTGTTCGGTTATTTAGGGAACCTGGGTTGGCCAAGAAGTTTTCCGGAGGCTGAGAAAAGCTTTCATTGACACTGTAAATCTGAAAAGAAGAAGGTTTCCGAATTGAGGGAAGGTCGAGAAAACTGAAGGGATCCGTTGAGTCCAAGGATAAGAAGATAAAGGCTCTCCAGGGGCCGCTACACGCCAGGAAGGCTGTGCTCAAGTGGAAGGACTAGTTTGCTGAGGAGAAAAGTGGGATGGAGGAGGCCATGGCCAAGCTCCAAGCTGAATTGACGGAGCTGGAAGCTGTTGTTCCAGTTTGGACTGTTAAGGCCGTCCAGAAGAATAAGGCTTTTGATGAGTTCGCTCGGGCTTTGAAGTTGTTGCTTATCCCGATCCTGAATCACGGCTATACTTTGCGCATGCATGAGGCAAAGGGTCAGTTTCATGACCTTGTCATAGACAATCTTCCTAAGAAGGCTTTCTATAAGCCCGGGATGAGCATAGTCTATGACAACCGTCTGAAAGACTTCCATAAAGGAGTGGACATCGTGTCCAAGTGTTAAGGGTGAATTTATACGATTTATATTGATATATTTTATGATAATTTCCCTCATATTTGTATAATTTGCATAAGAAACGAGTGTTTAACGGAATTATTGAGTAAATGAGGTTTTTAATGAGTTATTCGCAAAATAGGTTAATTTTGGTGTTTTAATTTTGATTTTATGATTATTTGGATGATATTACGTTTTGCGATGTTTTAATGTGTTATAGGTACATGTTTGATGCTCAAATGATGATCAAAAAGAGATAAGAGTCGAATTACATTGATGATAGAAGAGATAATGATGATTTGGATTGAAGAAAAAGAGATAAGTATGGGAAAATCAAGATTAAGTCAATCCTGGACTGGCGTCCAGAAGCTTGAACTGGCGTCCAGAGTGGACGAGCGTCTGAAGATATGGACGGGCGTCCAGGAGAGGGAAGTTGATTCAGAGTTATGAAGATTTTAGTGAACGAGCGTCTGATTTAAAGAAGGACGGGCGTCTGCTCATGACTCGGCCCGATTCGAAGATTTCAAGCAGAGTGGACGGGCGTCCACAATTCTGGACGGGCGTCCATACGCCGACTTTGCCCAAACCGACTTTGTTTCCTATAAATACTTGCTGTTTTTCCACATGAATGATACCATATACTCATTACTCAAAACCCTAAACCTAGGGGCGGCTTTAGGCTGCGTTTTTACACTTTTTATTCCAGTTTTTATGATTCAAATTATAGATTAAAAATAGTAGCTTTTATGTACTTTTCTTCTACAATTTCAAGTTGCAAGAGGATGTATAGAGGCTAAGCCTTCATCAAACGAGCATTGTGAAGCCTATCCAACACGTTTTGATTCCGTTTCTTCGATTATATTGTGAGTTTTTATCTAAAGTTGTTTCCTTTATCATGTTTTATATTGTTCATTGCAATTATATCGAAAGATGTGCATGTTTGATTGTTTTATGTTGATGAAAGTCATATAAACATTAGATCATCGTGATAAGGAATAGATGTTTAATCTATATAACGAGAGTTAATAGGTTAGATTTCTAGGTTACAAACTTTAAAGTTTACACCTTTAATTAGTAAAGTCGTTAATCTTTAAATCGAAAGATATAGATTAATAGGTGAACTATCTAAGAAATTAGGGTTCATGTTTTAGACAAGGTGAAATCACAACTTGGTTAGAAAACACAATATAATCGAGATAGGAGTTGATACTTGTTAGGATAGGCGGATCAATCGCTCGTTTGTTCATTATAATTTGAATTTAATCCCTTAAAACTTGAGTTGTTTAGTTTAGTCAAATCTTCTTATTGCATCTTAGGTTTAGTTGTAGTTTAAATTGTTCGCAACCCGTATCTTCCCTGGCTTTAGATTCATTCTTCTATCCAGTTTTACATTCGTGTTATCTTTACTTTCAGTCTCGTTTAGTTTTATTTGCTGTTTAGGTTAGTTTTCGTGACATAGGTAGTTAGACAAAAACTAGGATTAACAATCGCCAGTTCCCCGTAAGATCGACCCGGTATTAACCTCTTTACTACGATCCTTGCGCTTGAGGTATATTGGATTTATAAATATTATTACTTGTTGTTTTTTCTTAGATAAAATCCGTGAACACCAAGTACTCCATCAAACCTACCTCGGCTCCAACCTCTTCAGAGCCACAACAAGATCCAACCCCGGACGCTTAGTTCAGTAGGGTTTATGGATTTTGTATGTTTTGCTTTGATTTTTTTTTTATCTTATTGTAATTTTCACCATTTGACAATAAAAGAAATTTTTGTTAAGTACTTTCTTAAAGCACTTTAAATCTGAGTAATTTATTTTAAGTACATTTTTTATGGTGGGGTATCTTGCTCCCCGTATGCCATGCATTAACTTGCAGCTTTGGATGGCATACTTATATTTTAGTTTTGCTTTATGGCTCGGGTCTGTCCTGTAGACTATTTTTGTTGAGCCCGACCTGCAGAGCTCAGTGGTCAGTATACTGACAACGAGTTTGTTGTCCAGTCTGTGGAGCGCAGTAGTCAGTAGTTTGCTGACTTTAGCACATATGTTTGGTGAGTCCGATCTACAGAGCACGGATGTCAAATTTAGCGATTAGTGATTAGTTTGCTAACAACGTTTTTATCTGACATACGTTTGCTGAGTCCGATTTCTGCGGAGCTCAGATGTCAGGTTTAGCGATTTGAGTTAGAAGTTTGCAGACTTAACGTTTTTAGCTGACATACGTTTGTTGAGTCCGATCCGCGAAGCTCAGATGTCAGGTTAAGCGATTTGAGTCAGAAGTTCGCTGAATTAACGTTCTTAACTTACATACGTTTGCTGAGTCCGATCTGCGGAGCTCGATGTCAGGTTTGCGATTTGAGTTAGAAGTTCGTTGACTTAACGTTTTTAACTGACATACGTTTGCTGAGTCCAATCTTCGGAGCTCAGATGTCAGGTTTGTGATTTGAATCAGAAGTTTGCTGACTTAACGTTTTTAACTGACATACGTTTGCTGAGTCCGGTCTGCGGAGATCAGATGTTAGGCGGAGCTCGGCCTCGTCTGAGTTAAGACCATTCATAATGGAAAGATAAAGTCAACATAATATTGAGTAAGATTATATTGAAGAAATATAAATTGAGTGCCCACTGTGCACAATTTATTGAAACCTTGTTAAAAAATGGAAAACTGATGAAATTATGAGCAATAAAAACAAATCACAAACGTTCAGAACCTGCCGAACCTTTAAGTTAAAAGCACACCCTTGCTTTTAATTGTGCCAGCGTAGCAGCTTCAGGCTGCATCCATGTCCCATTTGATTTCCACCGAGCCTTCCATGGTGAGAACTTCAGACTGATGTGACCGAAGAAATCACAGCTCGGAGGTCGATCAGTGCAGGTCTTCCTAAGATAATGTTGTACGCTGAGAGGGTTTTACCACCACGTAACTAACCATAAGGGTCCTACTGATAACGCTCTAAATGACACCAATAATTATACATTTATTCACCCCAAATTCTGCTCAAGAGAGGATAGATAGGCTCGTGATTATGTGGAATATATGTTATATGCTATGTGAGTGTTTCCAGGATCGTAATACTGCATCTATGCTATTTTCCTGAGGTTTTGGTACTGTTTTGTCTCGTTTTGCATGTTTTATAGGATGTACCGAATATGGAGCATTGGAGAACGGATCTGGACTAAAAGAAGTATATTGGGCCAAGTGATTGAAATCCAAGAAGGAGTCTGCTGAAGAAAAATGAGAAAAGTCAGCCCGGTTTACCGTGGTCTAGGGCCGGTAAACCGAGGACTTGTCGTGCACAAAATTTATTTGGCCGCCTCTACTAGGTCGGTTAGGGTTTCAGAGAGTCTTAAGTCGGTCATTGTCTCTATATAAGGCCGCATCTACAGATTATTACAAAGTTCTTCATAAGTTTTCATATACACTATACAATTTTGATGAAATAAAGTTATTCAAAACTTTTGAGGAGTTATTTCTGGTTTACTCCATTTCTCAACCATCTCTAGCTTGAGTAGATCGAGCTAGATCTCCATTGTTGAAGGTATGAAGCTTTAACGTTCCTTTTTGTCTTCAATATGGTAGATATGTTCGTATATATGTGTTTTAGTTAATCTGCATGTTTAAAGACCCTATAATTTACTTATTTTAATCGTATTTGAGCAATGTAGATCCGGAGTAAGAAAAACTACCCCGGTAACCCGGCGGTCTATACCGGTTCACCGAGGCATTATTTAGAAAACCTAAAACTGGGATTCACTACAGCTACGTTGGTCGACAAGTTTAATTAACAGTAGGTTAGATCTGGCCAATCTGCTTATTGTAATCGTAAACTGGCATGAAATACGGATAGTGAAGTGCTAAGTTTTGACATAGTCTTGAATAGACCCTAGGAACGTGCTGATCAATGTCGGTAGCTGTATGGGCGGGTTAGCGGTATGAGTTAGCGCTCGATATCGGCAATTCTAGTTCTTTATGCGTATGGGCTATTACGGACCAATTAAGGAGGGTAGCTTGCATATAGATTGTCTATTACCATTGTCGGAGTAGATAGGAGTAGGAGTTGCACCCGTAGCTGATAATGATAATTAAAACGAAAACTCACGATTAATTTAAGGATATTATGTGGGGAAGTAAACGTAACGATTAATTAATCCAAGTTAGTAGATCGGTGAGAAGAAGGGGAGAAATACCAAGTTTCTTTATGTTTATTGTTGGTCCATGACCGCCTCTATGTTGCTTCTTAATTAGGTTAGAATCGTTTATACTTATAGTTGCATTGTCTCTGTGGGATCGACCTTGACTCGCATTTACTATACTACGATGTACTTAGTATTCTTGCTAGTAATATCGACGTTAGTGATTTACACGCGATCACCTACCCCTTGGTTCTGCTCCAAATGTTGTGGCAAGTCGGATCATCCCCAGAGGATGAAATAGTGGACCTGCAAATCCAAACAGCGGTGCTGAAACAGGTATCATCTCTGAATCATTCAGCTACATGGACTTGAAAGCGGATTCGAATAGTAGAGGACGTTGACGGCACTTCTTGTGTCTACGCAGGTTCTCTTCACCAGATTGTTTACTCACAACGGCCTCTATGACTAGGCCTTCGTTATTCGTAACCAGAGAGAGTGGATCATTGGGACCATAGGTCACTTCCCGAACTGGCATCTGATTTCTGTCTGTTGTAGAAAAACTTGTTGGTCGGTCACCATGGTTGCTCACTTCCCTAAACGTATTGTTGGGGCCACTCACAATGGTGTTGATGGTGTTGATGGGACGGTTGTCCAACTGCGAATCACCGTCTGGAGATCGGTCTCTTATTCTATGGGGTTCATCCTGTTTGCCCCGATCTTGATTGTAGTTTCTACGCTTGAAGTCTCGACGACCTCGTGGCTCAATATTTTGAGATCGATCTACGACCTCACCCAACTTCCCTTCCATTATTATGGCGTTGATGTCTCTATTGAGTTCCCTGCAGCTTTCTACATCGTGACCAACATATTTGTGATAGGTTCAAAATTTGCTCTGGTCCCTTCTCTCTGGCGGGACCTCTCATGGGTGGTGGAGTTCGGGCCAAGCCCTTTCTCTCTATAATTTCGAGAACCTGCTCACGCGATTTGTTTAGAGAGATGAAGTCCCTCTCGTGCAAAGCTCCCTTCTTCCCCAACCGATCTATGATCGAGGTGGTCATACGGTCCCAAACCGGCTTTCTCTTCTTGTTAGCGTGCTTATTTGTCTTTTCTTTCTTAAACTCTCTTTCTCCGACTATCTTTTCAGCCGGTTTGCTTCTTCTCCTTAGCAGTGCTTATATGCCATCTTCATGCATTCTTCCATTGATTTAGGAAGTTTGCTATTCAGCTTAGCATACAACCTCCCTTCCCGTAGGCCCGCTATGAAGGAAGTGATTAGAATGTGCCCGTCCGCATCTCGGACCTGTATAAACTCTTCATTGAATCATTTCAAATACTGCAGCACTGTCCCATCTTTCTTATGCTTAAGAGTAAGTAGGTGCGTAGAATTCCTCTGAAACGGCTTAGGCGTGATAAAGGCATTGAGAAACATCTTTCCCAACATATCAAAGTTGGAGAACGTCCTTGTTGGGATTTTTCTGAACCATTCACGGGCCCGGCCCGTCAATAATTCAGGGAAAGCCTTGCACTTCATCTCATCTGGGATACAATCCAAGTTCATGTGAGTTAGGCACTGAAAGAGGAGATCCTGTGGACCCTTAGTTCCATCATATGGCTCCAACTTGGGCACCTTGAACCTCGCAGGTCGATGGTAGTTTTCCACTTGCGTTGTAAAGGGAGATACGAAGGAGAGATCGGTGGATCTCCTTCCCAATATGACATCCAGCTGTGCTCGGGCTGCATCCAATGCCTGGGGATCAATCAATTTCTTCCCCCGATTGGTAGTGGATGAGTGATTATCCTGCTTGCTTGGCTTGGGTTCATGAGTAAGTGTATTTGCCGCTCTTCTTCCTGTTCTTTCTCTACATCCTCGTCCTGGGTGGCAGCTTGGAGGATTGCTTGTCAGGTGGCTGGATCATAGCCACCAATTGATCTACCAACACTTGTTGGGTAGAATTGAGGGCACTTTCTTCCTGTTATTGAGTCTGGCCACCAGTGTCGGAGGTAGTAGCTCCTCCATCGTTAGCATTTTGGTTGTTTTGGGCGGCTTTTGAGGCTTTTTGCTGGCGTGTTTTAGGCGGCATGATGATGATTCTATGTCTTGAATACAATTGTCAGTAGAAGGCCCTCCTTCTAGCGCCAACTGACGATGTTGGATTTCGTCGGGTAATAAATCTAGGCCGTATTATCCTAGCAACAATTTATTCATGATCTAAAAATATAAACGGTATGAACGGGGAGTGGTTTGTGTGATGTTTAGACTGAGCCTGAGATAATGTATCTGAAGTTGCCTATGTATCCTGCGTATGAATCAGGAATCAAGTCTCCGTAGTTCCTTAGGGATTGTTTATATAGGGAGCCTTATGCCCTAGGCCTGCATGGTCCGTGTCCTTGTTGGACTCTGATTTCGTATTCCCTGAGGAACGGATAATTATGATTTGATCTCCTTGATTGTATGAGATAATCATGATAGTTTAAATATAGGATCAGAGCCTTTATGGCTGAGGATTCTTTTCGTGTTACCTGTTATATTATGCACGTGGGCTACTCCGTCTAAGGGATACTCAGGCCGACCTACGTCGAGTCATTTAGGTTGTGAGGCCCGAGCTGCATTAACTGAGCTCCGTTATGCCCTGGCCGACCTGCGGATTGGGAAGCTAGCTGAGCCGACCTCTCATCTGGGGCTTAGGTTCTGCCTCAAAACTGTTCGCATATTCTTTGTCTGCATTTATCATTATATCAATGTGACGATGACACATGGCGATATACTAGTCCGACCTCCGTCGGCACCTTTTGTTTTCAGACTGATTTAGTCGGGTTTTATTGGTCCCACGTAACTAATTCCCGAATCATTTTTTAGGTACTTCCGTACGTTTGGATTGCTTGAATGGAATGGAATGAAAAGATTTTTTTTTCACTCCATTCCATCATTTTGGCGTGTTTGGTTGCGAGAGAATGGAATAGATTTTCATTCCAATGGAATGATTTTTTTACCATTTTCATTCCATCAAAAAATGGATGGAATGGACGGAATGGTTTTGATGGAATGAAATGTAAACATAACATAGTGATAAAAAATCAACCACCACCGCCCACCGCCCACCGCCTGCCTGCAACCTCCCGTGGCACCTGCCCACCCACCCCACCGCAATCCACCACCACCACCCTTCACCGCACCACCACCCTCACCACCGCCGCCTACCCTTTCACCATCCTCATCACAACTCGTCACCATCCCCCATCATAACCCAACCCACAACTATCACAACCCACCACCACCGCCGCCGCCATAACAACCAATGGTATCGCACACCACAACCACCACCACCACATCCACCACACACCATAACCACCACAACCACCATTATCGCACACCACAACCACTACTATCGCACACCTCACATCATCTGCCGCCACCCACCACCGCTTGCTACACTCGTTATCATGCACGCTCATCACCCACCGTGCTACTTGTCACATCTAATACAATCTTGCATATTTCATTCCATTGCATGCCAAACATAGGAATAGAATCGCATTCATTCCATTCCATTTCATCAATTTCATTCCATTCCGTTACATTTCAGCAATCCAAACATTAGTGGCGGTAAGATATGGACATATGAGGGCTAACCCCATCCAAAAAAAATATTACATTAAAAAAATTATATAGTCCACTTTGATTCATAATTTTTTTTTAATCCAGTTCACCCGATGAATTGATATAGTCCATTATTGAATGAATTGTTTTGTGAATCTTTGACGTCCGAATAATTTATCAAGCTTTGATCAAGTGTAGACGATAAAGGGCATATGGATGCTGTTGAATAAATGAAGTAGATAACAATTGTCATTAGTTTAAAAATAACATGTAGTCTACGATGAGACCAAAATAAAGGGAAAAAAGACGATATCCACCAAAGTGTAACAAATAAATGACTGAATAATATTCATATAGATCATTAGCCACTTTATTAAATGGGTTTTTAACAGTTTTAGGAACTCAAGTTTTACCATTATGTCAAAATTGACCCTTATCTTTTAAAATGACAATTTTAAGACATCATGTTTGTGTTTTTTTTCCCCAGTTTTAGGACAATTTCGAAATTTCCATCTAAGTTAACGGCAAAACATGTTAAGTTGGACGGAATATTGAAAATGTCCTAAAAAATTAATAAAAAAAAAAACACACACACACACACAAACATAAGGTCCTAAAATTATTATTTTAAAAGATAGGGGTCAATTTTGATAAAATGTTAAAACATGAGGTCCTAAAAAATGTGAAAATTCCCTTAAAAAATGACAAATTTAAGACCTTATGTTTTAACTTTTTGTCAAAATTGACTCTCATCTTTTAAAATAACAATTTTAGGACCTTATGTTTGTGTTTTTTTTCTTCAGTTTTAGGACAATTTTAAATATTCCGTCAAATTTGACCTTAACTTAGACGGAAATTTCGAAATTGTCCTAAAACTGAAAAAAAAAAAAAAAAAAACACAAACATGAGGTCCTAAAATTGTTATTTTAAAAGATAAGGGTCAATATCGACGCAATGGTAAAACATGAGGTCCTAAAACTATTAAAAGCCCATAATTAAATACGTGAATTCTCAAGAAAAAAACGATTAGAAAAGGCACTTTAAAAAAAGTGGATTGAAAATGAAACACTATTTTGAATAACTATTTTTTTTAAGTTCTTAATGTTATAAAACTAAGAAGATAATGGAGGAAGAACAAGAGGAAATACAAGTACAGAAGAAAAGAAAATTGTTTGTGTGTTATTCCAATGATATAAGAGGGTATTTATAGTAGAGATTACAATGTGAACACAATAATCTGAATTAATCACAAATCTACTTAAATCAATCAGAATAATAGATAATCCATCAATGATATTATTTCATAACACTTCCTCTTGGATATCTATTATTTAAACATACAACATATATGATATGCCTCATTAAAACCTTACTAAGAGAAAACTCAGTGGGAAAAGATCTTAGTTAAGGAAAAAGAGTACATATTTATCTGTTTGATTTACTCCCCCTGAACCAAGCGTCAATTTAGATATTTCAATTGCTGCATCCCAATGCTCTTCACTGGTCTTTCAAATGTTGCAGTCGACAATGTCTTGATAAATAATTATCGGTTGACCGGATCTGTTGCACATCAATCTCCTCATTCTTTTGCAAATCATGAGTAAAGAATATCTTCGGTGAAATATGTTTTGTTAATCCCCATTAATATAACCTCGCTTCAATTGAGATATGCAAGATGCATTGTCTTCATATAGTGTAGTTAAATGATTTCATTCTCATCTAGACAATGTCTCAATGAATAAATGGTAGAATTGATTGTCTCGATCGTAGTTGCATAACGTATATGTCATGTACTATTAACTTTGCTAGAAAAACCCAGTGGGAAAAAAAAAAACTAGACAAGGTAAATAGTTCATGCCATATGCGTTTCTATGTGTTGCAATGACTGCCTCATTAAAACCCTTTAATTAAGAAAACCCTTTGGGAAAAACTTGGTTAAAGGGAAAAAGAGTACAATCATTGGTTTTAAGACCAAATCCACAAAAAAAATTTGAAGTTGTCGCTCTTCCTGACGACAACAATATTTCAAATGTACGCATTCCATTATTATAAACACTTATTATCCAAAACAGATGTAGGAATAATCTTAGTGAACAAATTTATTAGATTGTCACTTGAGCGTACTTTTTCATAGCACTCTCTTTTAGAGTTTATTGGATAGTCGAATGTAGGGGCTAATAAGTGTCATTCTCACTACTCACTTGTGCAACACATGCAACACAATCAACATTGTAATCAGCTAAATAATGGAGGAAGTAATATAATCGAAATTTGCATGCATATGTTTCCACTATCATGCATCGTAATTCCTTAAAATTTATGACATTAACCATGCATTACTTATATATTCTTTTCTCAATAGGAATCTACTCAACCGGTCATACTACATTCAACATGAATGTTAACGACCTTAACCATATGTATGTTGCGATTGTCATATTAATTCATTTTTGAAATCCACCAAGGATTTTCATATCAATATTAATGTCCAACGACCCATAAATATACCGTCATGACATAAAGTTACTGCCAGATATATTAGTTAGCGGAACATTATATTATCTATAATGGGAGAATATATTTGATCATTAACAAACAAATATTTCCAATTCAAACTCAACCTCAATTGCTTATTTCATTTTTACCTAGTCTGAGTGTTTCTGACACTCTGCTGATGACTTAGGTACTGGATCCAGATATTATAATAGCAATTAAAGAGGCAAATATGTCGTCGACGACTATGATGTTTTATTATAAATTTCTCCCGTAAATTTCATTGCTAATTCAATATTAGCATAAACCAATTCCTTATCAATGTATGAATTGGTTGTTCCGCAACCCCAATATTTAATCATTTGTCGCACGTGCAATTTTATTTTGGGGTTTTCTCCTTGAAGACGGATTCTTTAAGAGATTTCATGAGTGACTGAATATGAATTCATTTTCCGCGGATTTTTATCTTTTACACCGATCGGTTTTCTACGCTTTAGTCGTAGAGAAATATTATCAATAATACTTTTGGTGCATTTATAAATGGTCACTCTTATTATTCAATTAAGGCATCTGGCAAATTACTTGCTAAATATTACAAGTAAAATTATTTTCGCAGTTCAGTTAAACTGATGCGTGGAAGATCGTTTATGTTGTTAAAGTTTATCGGCATTCTTTTATTCTAACATGGGGTTTTCTTTATCTCCCCCTAATGCCGAGAATCGATCTTCATCAAACATGTTGCACCAAGCTATACCTTGATGCTCTTTTATTCGCTTCAAGCGATTTACACATTTAAAACATAGTGGTTTCATTAAATATCTCGTTTCATGAGATTTTTGAAAACATTATCTCTTTTGCGCTTTATATACCACTATGTGATTTCAGATTTTTCAAGAATCGTTCAAATTATACATCATATGTAGAGAAATCACTCGAACGAGACATTGAACTTTTGGTTCATTTCTCCATTTTTCTCAAAAAATATTTGATGTATGCAAAATGTGCATAAAATCTACCCTTCATAGGTTTGATATCAATGAATGATATGTGAACTCATAGTTCATTTATGTCGAAGTTTTGTCACGAGATATAATTCATATTGGGTTTTCCTCCCCTCATTCTCGGACAACATTTTTTCATAATCGATATGTCGAAAATTTGAAATAACCCGTGACGGATTCAACATTTTAATGTGAGATCCTCTTATGTGGCTATCAACAAACTTCTTTTATATTTTTTGATTTGTGGAGAAATTTTGTCTCATATAGAGATATTTATCCGTTCACAGTTATGGATACAATATATCGAGTTATACCAATTTTCTTGAATCACCATCCCAATTCTAGTGGGATTCTCACATAAAGAATGTTTATAACCACAATATTCAGAATCACTATATGCATCTTAAATACTGAATTTTGTCGCATTCATTTCACAGAATGATTGTGATGCATCCCATGTAATATGATACATATATCATTGTTTTAAATGATGCATGTAGTATCAGTCACATTCTCTTCGTGGAATGGACATATCTCATTATTTTCAAACACATTGTTTATACACATTTCATCGGGAAATAGTATATAAAGCAAATATTTCAATCTCGATATAACACCCATATTACTCAGAAAAAAATCGAGACTTGAGAGAGTATAGTGCTTTATTTCAAACAATTTTGTTTCAATATAGCACTTGCATGTTGCATTACCATTTGCATCTCTCATTAATTCTTTTGAGAACTTGTTTCTCAATATAATGTGTGTGTCGCACTATCGATGAGGCAATTTAATTTAATTGCTCTCATGTTCCGACTCCATTTCTTCCTTAGAACGAAATGAGCAATTAATTTTTCAAAATATAACAATTATCACATAATATAAATGAATTACAATGATTAATTATTTTAAATAGAAAATTACATTATGTATCAGTTCAAGCAAATCAAATTGATATTGTAAATGCTAGTGGATCCGAGAGACAATTATCCAGTATTACAATTCGTGAATCAATCATTATGAATAATTTCACTCACCAATAAAGCACTATAATATGTTGTCATATTCATTCTTATCACAACTAGACAACAAATTTTGAATATGATAATAACATAGAGCAAATGCGCCTTACAATCAAATATCATATACATGGTATTCATTTTAAAAAACGCAGGTTGAATATTTTGTAATAAAGATAAGTATAAATAATCACATTAATGATTATCACTACTCTTACAATAATCATGCAAAATAAAATCTTTTCATTGAATAACCAAATATGATTTTATTTATTAAAATCAATGCAAACACTTTTTCCAAAAATTCAATGAATGCATTAATTGCCTCAATGATCATGCAATTATTGTAAGGTTATGGGTAATATAAATCAAATTAGCTAAATGATATGACAATATCATGTTCTTATTTTTCATATCATATCAACTTTATAGTGAGAAATATATTGCTAAATTATAAAGCAACGTATAAAACATTCTCACGTCGTATCAAATAAAGATCATATATGCGCACAACGTAAGTGATTAACACAACTACGTACACAATCATGTGAAATATAATCTATTTAATTTTAACTATTTAAAATGACTTTAATTAATATGAATATGATTGCAAAAGTAATATACACGTTGATTAATCCAATGATTGAGAATCATATATTATTATTGTGGTCAAATAACAAGATTTACTTACCAAAAATACATGATGATACAATTATTTTCCTTTTTTCTTTTTGAAGAAAACTAGTCACACGTATCAATTATACACAATCGATAAAATAAAATTCCAAAGCTACTATATATATCACAAAATACTTTAGCCGTATCAAAATAAGGCCAAGACAAGAATCAATTTATTTATTAATAAACGATGCTTAAGTTTAAATGCATCGTATAAACAATTTCTGTAAATCGCCACTAACTCTGACATGTGGCGTAATCTTCTAAAAGATTACTTTGTTTCTTTTCATGATTATTGTTTTAATCATATAAGACAATTTTGTTATGACTGTATCAATAATGTCCTCATCCACGACCATAACCAAATATTTCCAAATATTTATAAATTGAGTCACGTTCTTTATAAAGTATGAACTCTTATAATTTGGTCGGGACTCATTATTTATTTTCATAATTCCACATCCAGTGGATTATTATTTTTCATTCATGATACGAAATCATAATCAATTTCATATACATCATAAATTACTTTGATCGATATTGCTGCTTCAGGAGCATATCATCATGATAAAAAGTGATTTAATTTTTCATCGATTATGGTCATGAAATCTCATGATATATTCAGTAGATTTCTTATCTCTGAATTTCAGATCACTCGTGGAACATGTCTTTCTCTATGGACATCGGGTCCTGATTTTTATTTATATGAATGACATGTCTGTACTTTTTTGTGAATTTCAAATTCACTTTCACGATATTTTGACATGTCTGAAATTTATCTATGTGAATTTTATATTCACTTTCATCGGTTTTTGACATGCCACTTATGTGAATTTATATTCACTTTTACGAGCTTTCTATTTTCATATGGATTTCTGATCCATTATATGCCCGTTTCAAACATTGATTAACTTCATGTGATCATACCTCCCTTTTCAATTTGCACGAAAGACAAACTCTTTTGTCTAAGGAATATAGCCATCAAGGCTTCATATCACCGATGAGTATTACTCATATATTTTTCTTACGTGGTATTGACTTGATCCATCATGATTGGATGATGTCAATACCACTAGCATTAATATTACATATATCTATAAAATAATAGAATTGATCACGATAAATAATTTAAATAAATTAATTTTTACCTTAATGTTTACCTATATCAGATGTGTAGATATAAAATTTATCAATTGATCGAATTGGGTCCTTCTGGCAATCTATTAATGGTGATTCTTGTGGGGTTTTCTTTTTTCGAAGGTTGCCAAACTTTATCAAAACAATTTTGATGATTTGAGACGTGGTTAAAGACTCGTGCTGATAACGTGTTATAAAACTAAGAAGATAATGGAGGAAGAACAAGAGGAAATACAAGTATAGAAGAAAAGAAAATTGTTGTGTGTTATTCCATTCCAAAGTGTAAAACAACTAGTCATTGATTAATTTTTTTCCAAAACTACGTAGTTTAGTTCATTATATGTAAAAACAGTAACTTAAGGCTAAAGTTACTTGAGAGGATCTTGGTCCATTCCAATGATATAAGAGGGTATTTATAGTAGAGATTACAATGTGAACACAATAATCTGAATTAATCACAAATCTACTTAAATCAATCAGAATAATAGATAATTCATCAATGATATTATTTCATAACACTTAAGGGATTTTTTAAATTATAAATGACAATATTAATTTTTAAAAAATATTTTTTTACTTATTTTAGTCGGTCCAGATCGGGATTCTGGACGGGATCAACTTTTATACCCGAACTACTTTCCACATTTAGTCGAGTCGGGAAACAATCGGGATGGAAAAACTTCGGATTGGAATCGGACGGAAATCGGGACGGGTCGGGATCGAAATTTTGCCAATCAATAGACATTACCAAAATAAAACAAAAAAACACACAAAAAATATCTTTGTTTGTTCCATAAAGTCAAAGGAAAATGATTTATTCACAATTACATTGTGCACAACATCGTGCACTACACATCATTCCATCATCAATAAAATTTGGGACACATGGTTTCATTTAGATCTCACCTTAATCAAGGGTGGGATCATGTATAGCGTGGAGATGTTGTGTAAATTGATGTGTTGCATATATCACTCCCGAAAATCAAAACCGAGGCTGTATCTTGCGTTTCATTCTTTGTGTTGCAACGAATTCATTCATTTATTTGATGGGAATCGGGAGTTTTTAAAGGTATCACATTAAATCTATTTAAACACCACGACAAGATTTAAAAATATATATAAAAATGTGGTGTCTTTTAAGTGCAATAATATATTTAATATGATTCCCTTAAAAGACCATTGCTAGACAGACCGATGTTAATTTTCCTTCAAATAATTCATTTATAATCTCAAATTACATTTTCAGGAAGCAATTTTCTTACCAAAGGAAGCGGCGAAAGAATGACGCAACCCAGCAAAGAACCGTGTAAGAAGCAAGCTTGTGATATTCAAGCTTGCCTTTCCAAGAATAATTTCAGCTCACAAAAGTATGCTTCTTTTCTTTTTGCTATTTTATAGTTTCAATTTTTTTTTTTAATTTTTATTTGAGGGGACTATTGTTTCATTTAGATTCGAGGAAATCCTAGAAGAAAACTCATCCCTTGTTATAGCTTAGAAATTTAATTCTTCAAGAAAATAAAATATAATTGTGCGTTCTTGTACAGTTTTCCACTAGGAAAATCGAGACTACTAATTGCAGAAATGCCTTAGTTGGTTTATTTAAGTGAAATTGTTGAAGAATTCCTAGAAGAGTGGGTTTGGGATTATACATGTACTGCTATTTTTTGGGATGGTGTTGCCGAAAGGATGATCCTGACTCTGAAATTGTGGTGTCATGAGCTCAAAATTACCCAGTTCTTGTTTTAAAACAATGAGATTCATTGTAGGTTGAACCTGCCCCTAAGGGCATAGCTTAGTGATAAAAGAGCGAGGATGATATAGTGACACACTTGTCTTTGAGTTGGGTTTGGGAGTTCAATCCCCTAGATCGACTTCTCTCACCAAAAAAAGGCGTACAAGAAGCCTCTTGCAAACTAGACCACGTAGGCATAACTCTTGATTTACATCCTCCATGAAGCTCTAGGGGTGGGGCAATTGGGGCCTTTAGGTTGGGCTCAACCTTTTAAATAGGCTGAACCCTAAAATACATATATTCTACCAAAAATGTTATAACAAAGATAGCAAACAGATCCGGTTTTGTTTGTTTGTTTTTGAAACATAAGAGATAAGGGTTTGATGAATACACATTATACCGACAACTACACAACTCTAATTTCTACTTAGCATGGGTAAATATCTGAATAGATATACGTATGATTGGATTTGGCCTAGTGGTTAAGGCCATTGCAATTCCAGGTGAGAATCAGGGTTCAATCCCTATCCCCTCCCTTGTGTACTAATAAAATCCTCTTCCCCTTTCCCCAATTTAAGAAAAGAAATTGTTATTGCATGTTTTCCGCTAAAAAAAATGTGCACGGACTTTACTTTTTGCGCAATCATACTTCTAGACAGTTCATGCTTTTTTCAGGTTTTGTAATTACTATTAGTTCTTCAAGTAGATAAAATATCCCCAGGTGCACAAGTTGGCAACATGATGCCGTGTGTTATTGACTCCGGACCAATTTCTTACCCCCATTGAGATATGGAGAACTTGGGAAAGTACCCTTTCAAAGAAAAGAGAAGGGGTTTTGTTGTGGTAGCAGTAGAAAGTGAATTAACCTCAGATTTTTTGTGATTGAGGGCGATGTTTTCAACTCTATTATATTAGGCTTTGTGCTTCAAAGTGGCGTAAAGTGACAAAGCTGGCTTAGCTGGAAGATTGTTGTAAATCTGTGTAGATTTTTTGTATCTTTTGTGCTTTGAGCTCTTCGTTGTTTTTGGGCCCTTTTGGTTCGGTATCTAGATACTTGAGCCGTTTTGATCTTTTCCGAGCTCTATGTAAATTTTGATGGAATTGTATATATCCTATCTTAGTTAAAATCTTTTCTGATATCCAAAAAACAAACAAACCATGTTCTCTATAGGTAACAATTCACATTCTAGTTTCTTTTTCTTCTAACCCATGACTTTATCGTACAATTTGTATCAGAAACTTGTTGCAGTTAGGATTTTTCTTCCTCCTCATAGAGAAATGGAACAATTGAACAAAGTAAGGAAATTAATGACGGAGAACAAAACGTTTATTACTGTTGTAAATTTGAAACAAACCTACGAAAACATGAGTGCTGATGTTGTTGCATTTGGTTCACTTAGTGGAAAGCATGAGGCTGCAGTTAATAGTCAAGAACTTGCATGTTGAATAGGATTTCAGATTTCTTTGGTTTTGCTTATTTTCAAATACCTCCCACCCCCCAATCAGTATTTATTATCCGTTGGAGTGCATATGCTCCTCGATTTTGATTGCTGGTGTATGTTATAGGTGCGTCGCTGTCATTGAAAAGCTGGAGAAATGTTGCGGGGCATGCAAATACGAGTCAACTCATTGTGCTAATGTATCTGGACTTCTGAAGCAAATACACAAGAATAACCCTCATCAATAGATTCGTATGAAGTGAAGTCGGCTTGCAAAGACGTTATCAGAGTTATTAGTTTTTCATGTAGAGAAAGGTATGTAAAGTCTCTCCACAGATGATTGATGTAAAAGTGTAACTCTAATGTCCTCCACTTTGAGCCTTTGAGAGTTTTGGGACTAAGATGCAAAATTATTTCAAGATTAAGGCATCAACAACGAGTACTAGGAAAATCGCGCAAAATTCAGAATTCGAGTACCGCCAACATCAGCATCAGACGGTTAGATGTGCGATACGTATATGAAAAACAACACGTATTTTGACTGTTTTAACATAACATATCTAACAATATTGATGTATACAATGTTATGAACTCTTTGTAAGAGTACAATCGTCAACCAAAAGTTAGTTATTTTAATGGGTGTTTTAGATTTTCTTAACTACTCCTAAATTAAATCCTTACCAAAATCTAATTCCATATGTATCTCCTACAAGCCCTAGATAAACATAGAATTGCTCGTTCTATCTTTGTATGTAAGAGTGTTTGGAGTAGATAGTGGAAGTCCTTTAAAAACTACTCTCTCCGTTTCGTATTAACTGAGGCAGTTGTAAAAAAATGTTTGTTCCAAATTAACTGAGACAGTTATATTTCCAATATAGTATTTATTGTGTTTTTCCTACATAGACCCTTAGTTATTAGGAGTGAAAGAATAAATATAACATTGCATTAATTATATACTAATGACACGTTTGGATTGCGGTAATGGACTGAAATGGAATGCTTTTTTCATTTCATTCCATCAATTTGACGTGTTTGGCAACGGAAGAATGGAATATGTTTTCATTCCAACGGAATGAAAATGGATCATTTTCAGTCCATCCAAAATCCAATGGAATGACCGGAATGGAATGAAAATATAAATCGTGCAATAAGAAATTATTTTATTCCACTGTCTACCAAACGCAGTAATGGAATGATATCATTCCATTCCAACAAATTCATTCCATTCCAACAAATTCATTCCATTCCATCAATCCAAACGAGCTATAAGGGTTTTTTTAGTCATTTTGGCATTCAAATTAACGCATTAACTTAAATATTTAATATGCGTGTTTTTGGCAACTGCATTAGTTATTTTGGAACGGAGGGAATATATTTTAGAGATTTATATCATGAAAAATAACGCTGCAGCAGATACTCTATTGATAACGAACGTCAATGTGCTTGGACCTCAAATGAAAGGTTGCATTCTTGCCAAGATGAATAGCATTGTGGTTATCACAAAACAACACATAGTGATCTTGCTTTATACCAAGCTCTCGGAGAAACTTCTTCATCCACAACAACAACTCGGCTTCTATAGTTGAAAAAGCAACACACTTTTGCAATCTCGATTGCCATGACACAACTCCCCTGCAAATTTAATCATATATCCTAAAGTAGACTTGCGAGAATCAACATCACCTGTCATATCAGAATCAGTGAAACCAACCAACACAAAGTTTTCACCACCAAAAGTAAGGCATACATCAGTAGTACCCTAAGGTAACTCATAATCCATTTCACAGCATTCCAATGCTCTCTGCAAGGATTAGAGAGAAAACGACTAACCTTACCAACTGCATAATGTCTGGTCTAGTACAAACCATGACATACATCAAACTACCAACTGCTGAAGCATAATGAACCTTTTTCATTCCTTCATTGTCGTCATCTGTTGACGGACATTGCTTGACTGAAATGAGATGCAAGTGGACTAATGACCGGTTTGGCATCATTCATGCCAAATCTCTTAAGCACCTTCTTGATGTACTTCTCATGTGATAAATAAATTTTACCGGCCGCTCTGTCACGAGTAATCTGCATCCCCAAAATCTGCTTTGCATGGCCCAAGTCTTTCATAGCAAAAGAATTACTTAAGTGCTGCTTCAACCTGTCAATTCTTGAAGCATTCTTGCCAACAATCAAGATATCATCAACATAGAGTAAAAGAATGATAAAATCATCATCTAAGAGTCTGCTAATAAGCACTAAGTGGTCTTTCGGTAGCCTTGCTCCCCTATGACATACTCAAACATTTTGTACCACGGTCTAAGCGCTTGCTTCAACCCATAGAGCCTCTCCTTCAACTTGCACACAAGATTCTCCCTTCCTTTTACTTTAAAACCCTCTGGCTGTCCCATGTAGATATCTTCTTCAAGGTCACCAAGAAGAAAAGTTGTTTTTACATCCATCTGCTCAACCTCTAAATTAAGACTAGCTGCCAAGCCAAGAACAGTCCGGATAGAGGACATCTTCACAACCGGAGAGAAGATCTCACCAAAATCAATGCCCTTTCTCTGACAAAACCTTTGACCATTAATCTTGCTTTTAATGAGGTGTAGAATTACTGTCTTCATTCTTAATTCTGAAGACCCACTTATTCTTCAAAGCTTTCTTCCATTTCGGTAGTCTCACCAACTCAAAGGTGTGATCATCATGCAAAGATTTCATCTCATCTTTCATAACATCAAGCCACTTATCTTTATGTTCATCATTCAAGGCTTCATCAAAGCTCTCAGGCTCGCCACTATCTGTGAGCGACACATACTCACTCTCGGAGTATTTAGTGGAAGAACGCCTCTCTCTAGCAGACCTTCTGTGAATAACTGGTGGAACCTCTTATGGTAGTGGTTCTTCAACCATATCATCATCAACATGATCAAGATCAACTGCATCAGGCTCACCCTGATGATTATCCTGCACATCAACTACATCATGTTCCTCTAGTGATGTAGAATGAACTATCTCTGACATAGATGGACTATTATTAGCTCGAGGTGTTGAACTCTTCTTATCAATATCCTGCAAAGTCTTATTCTCTGCAAACAAAACATCTCGACTTCTGATTATTTTCTTATCAACAGGATCATATAGTTTGTAGCCAAACTCATCTTGACCATAACCTAGAAAAATACACTGCTTTGTCTTAAATCAAGCTTAGACCTCTCATCTTTAGGAATATGAACATAAGCTTTACAACCAAAAACTCGCAAATAATGGTAAGATACATCTTTACCTGACCATACCTTATGAGAAACCTCATTCTTCAAAGAACACATGGAGACAAATTAAGTACATACACCACTGTATTCAAAGCTTCATCCCAAAAGGATTTAGGCAATCCAGCTTCTGAAAGCAAACATCTGAATCTCTCCATTAGTGTTCTGTTCATTCTCTCAGCCAAGCCATTCAACTGCGGAGTTTTAGGCCAAGTCCTTTCATGTCTGATGCACTGTTGCTTGCAGTAAACATGAAACGGACCAGTGTATTCACCGCCATTGTATGTTCGAATACACTTCAACTTCTTTCTTGTTTCCCTCTCAACCGAGACTTGAAACTGCTTAAAAACGTCTAACACTTGATCTTTTGTCTTCAAAGTGTAAACCCAAATTTTCCTCGAATGATCATCAATAAAAGTCATAAAATACCGGGAACCACCAAGCGTCCTTGTTTTCATAGGACCACAAACATTAGAATGTACCAACTCAAGTATTTCTAACTTTCTTGAAGGTGGATGAGTTTTAAAAGAAACTCGTGTTTTTCTTCCCTGCAAAACAATGTGCACACTTCTCCAAATGCAAACTGTTAGAACAAGATAATAAGTTTTTTTTGGACAAGACAGTCATACCTTTCAAGCTCATATGACATAACCTCTTATGCCACAACATGGTCTCATCAGACGACTCCACTGCATTAGCCATATCAATAATAAATTTTGCTTGAGTCAAGAGAAGTGTAAAGACTTCATACCTCTAGCAACAACTGGAGATCCTTTTGTGAGCTTCTACGTATCACGTGAAAATGAACTGTCATAACCATCGTCACACAGTCTGGCAACGGAAATCAGATTCAACCGGATATCTGGAATATGCTTAACTTTTTTGAGAATTAGTCTGGTACTGTTATACGTCTCCAAACTAATATCTCAAACACCTGCACACTTTATAACAGAATCATGTGTCATCCTAACATCACCAAAATCACCTGTAGTGTAAGATGTGAAGAATTTTCTTCTCGAAGTAACATGGACTGACGCACCACTTTCAACGACCCAATGGTCACATCATCTGCAAGATTGACATCATCAACTTCCTGAAAAATGAGAAAATCACCAGAAGCAGTATTAATAATATCTTCTTGCTTCTCATTATTTTTCTTATCACTGTTGTCATTATTCTTGTTTTTCTTTTTCAATTTCAAACAGTGTCTCTGGATGTGTCCTTTCTTTCCGCAATGATTGCATTCAAGGTCATTGTTTTTGCCTCTAGATTTGCTTCTACTCTGACCTCTATGCTTGGGTGCTCTACTATGACTCTTCCCCCTCAACTCAACAACCAAAACATCTGACTGTGCAGAAATACCATGTCCTTTCCTTCTGGTTTGCTCTTCCAAAGCATTCATCTTGGTAGGGTTGTACACGGATACGGATAATCCAAAAACCAAACCGAACCGGGATAATGCGGTTCGGTTTGGTTTGGTTAATAAGACCTACGGTTCGGTTTTCGGTTTTCAAAATGGAAAAACCAGAATTTTCGGTTCGGTTACGGTTAGTGCTGTAAATTATCCGAACCGAACCGAAAACCGAACCGAATCCAAACCGAAAACCAAACGGTTTATATCCGAACCGAAACCAAATATAAAAATAAAACCGTTTATAACCATATAGTGAATCAAACTGTTGTAATTGTATAATTTGGATGAAATTTGGTTTTTTCGGTTTGGTTTTTCGGTTAATCAACCGGTTATTTCGGTTCGGTTATCGCTAATTATTTACTTTTGATTTTTTTTCGGTTAACCGAACCGAACCGGTTATTTCGGTTCGGTTCGGTTCTCTTTTCTTTTACAAACGGTTCGGTTTCGGTTCGGGTTTTCAATTAACCGAAAATTTCGGTTCGGTTTCGGTTACGGCCATTAACCGGTCCAAACCGAACCGTGTACACCCCTACATCTTGGCAAGATCTATGGTCATCATACCATCAGGAGTTGAGTTAGAGAGAGAACTTCTAAAAGTCTTCCACGACTCCGATAAAGAGCCGAGAAACATCCTATCCCTGCACTTAGGGCTGAGCTTGGGTTGGGTTGGGTTGATTTGGGTTGGGTTTTTACATAGTATAAGTCGGGTTGGTTCACGAAAAAACAAAACCAAACCAAACCAAATGACTATAAAACCCAATGGGTTGGTTCGGGTTGGTTTCGGGTTGGTCTGGGTTGAGTTTCGGGTTTTCAACCATAAACATGCAACTATAATAAAACATTTATGCTATAAAATCAACACACGTGTATATATCAAAATTCGAGCTTCATACCATATGTTTATAACGATAATCGTTAAAGAAACACTTTTTTAGGAAAGTGTCCAACAACATATAACAAACCAACAACATATATAAATAATAATTAAAATCCAATAGTTATACATAAAAACATCATACAATGATTTTTCCCAAAAAAATGTCAAAAAATCGTAGAAAGAAACCGAAAATGAAGTTATAGCCTTTTACTTTGGATGGAATACATATATATATATATATCTATATATATATATATATGTATATATGTATATATATATATATATATATATGTATATATGTATATATATATACATATATTGGGGGTCGGGTTGGGTTGGGTCAACCCGAATCAAAAATTTAAAAAACCAAACCAAACCAAAATGTTTTCGAGTTTGGGTCAAAACCCAACCCAAAAAAATTGGGTTTCAATTGGTTTGGGTTTTCGGGTTGGTTCGGTTTGGGTTTTGGGTTGGATTGGGTTCATTGGGTTTTCTGCTCAGCCCTACCTGCACTTCAGTATCAAACTTGATACCCATAGAAATAAGTTGATTTTGAATACCAACAAAATTATTCAAATGATCAGCCATAGGAGTTCCTTCATGATATCTCAAATTCATCAACTTATAAATCAAAAGCATCTTATTATTTCCAATTTTCCGGGCATATAAATCTTCCAGTTTTTGCCATAAAGCTTTAGCGTTTTTATCGCCACTTATATGATTCAAAACATTATCATTGACCCATTGTCTTATAACCACATACTTGCCTATATAACAAATCTCATTCAATATCCGTTTTATCTTCGGGTTTATTCCACATCAAACACATGCTCTTAGTAATTTTTCACATATAATAAGTCCTCCATTTTATCTTTCCGTAAAACATAATTGGACCCATTTAAAGTGATCATCCTTTTTAGATTTGTTTCCATTTTAAACAAATCAAATACACCAAAAATTACTTTATCCGACAATACTACTAACCAGGCTTCGATACCACTTGTTGGGAAAAACGTCGCGGTAACAAGAAAATTATTGCAAACACCCACAAATATTTTTCACTAGTAAGCGCAACGGAATAGAAATACTAGTAGAAAGCCACGCAGTGAAATAAAGCGGAATAAAGTAACACCAGAATTTTTAACGTTGAAAACCATTCTCAATGTGAGAGAGTAAAAACCACGAGGTCGGGGCCCACAAAATCTCCTCTAGTCGGTAAATAAAAGATACAAGTGTTCCACGTACAACAACTCAAACTACTTCAAAGTACCAATAAAAATTCCAGAGTATAAGAGTTGTGGAAAGATGTCACCAAAATAGCAGCAACCCAATTTGTGAAGAACTGTGTACAATCTGCCACTCCGATTTACGAACCAACCGACCAGATTGAAGTAGAAGGAGAGTCGTACAAGTACTGAAAAATATCACTCACTATTGGACAACAATTTAACACACATTTTTCACTCTATTTTTACACTGACTAATTTCCTCACTACTGAATATTTACTTTCAGCTCGTACCTTTCATTGAAGCAAAATGCCCCAATTTATACAAAATGAAGTATGGGTAGCATTTATTACAAAGTTGAAAAAAAAATCCAAGATAGGGGTTGCTGCTTTTTTTCTTGACTATTGCAAGCCTATTATTTATTTTTCAACAATTATTGCGGATTATAATATATTTAAAATAATGATGGCTATAATTTACATAGGAGAAGGGCATAGTTGGTATTTTATGGTTTTAGGGTATCTTACAAATTTAATAAACGATCATAATCTTCTGATTTCATTCATCCAAACATCAAGTATTTATACACCATAGGGTGATACCCTAAAACCATAAAATACCAACTATGCCCTTCTCCTATGTAAATTATAGCCATTATTATTTTAAATATATTATAATCCGCAATACCTCCCTCAAGTTGGAGCGTGGAGATCACGCACGCCCAACTTGCTAAGCAAGAACTCGAACTGTTGTTTACCCAACGCCTTGGTGAAAATATCAGCAATTTGAGCATGAGTAGAGACATAGTCAGGAGCAAGCATACCCTCAGTAATCGCGTCACGAACAAAATGACAATCCACCTCAATATGCTTAGTCCTCTCATGGAATACTGGATTCTGCGCGATATGGAGTGCCGCCTGACTATCGCAATGAAGAGGAATGCCAGGCGGTACACGAACACCCAAGTCACCTAGCAGTTGTTTGAGCCACTTCAATTCACAGGTAATAGCAGCCATTGACCGATATTCCGCCTCAGCCGAAGACCTCGACACCGTCTGTTGTTTCTTGGTCTTCCACGACACCGGTGACATACCAAGCACCACAAACCACCCACTCAATGAACGACGAGTAACAGGGCAACTTGCCCAATCCGAATCACACCATCCTTCCAGGGACAACGGACTATCAGCACGCAACAATATCCCCTGTCAAGGGTTCTTCTTCAAATAACGGACCACCCGTAATGCGGCTTCCCAATGTGCAAGTCGCGGCTCTTGCATAAACTGGGAAAGAACATGAACCGCATATGCCAGATCCGGGCGCGTAACTCCAAGGTAAATCAGACGCCCAACCAATCGTCGGTATTTACTCGGATCATCCAACAGGTCACTCGCATCAATCGCCAAACGGTGATTTTGCTCTATGGGAAAGTCGGCCGGTCGGGCCCCCAATAGACCGGTCTCTTCAATAATGTCCAAAGCGTACTTCCGTTGGGAGAGAAAGATGCCCTGTGAATTTCTGGCAACCTCCAAACCAAGGAAATACTTCAATCATCCCAAATCCTTCATTTTAAAACAGCTATTCAAATAATTCTTGAACACCTGCAGTGCCGTAGCATTATTGCCGGCAAGTATCATATCGTCGACGTAAACCAACACACTAATCCGAACATCCCCACGAACAAGAGTAAATAGTGAGTAATCAGAGTAGGATTGACGAAATCCATACTTTTTCAAAGCCGATGCCTGTAACACCCTAAAATTTCGGATCGTTAAAGCTGTATATATATATATATATATGTATGTATGTATATATATATGTATGTATGTATGTGCGTGTGTATATGACATCGAGGTACATAGAAGATTCTATTACGTGAGTATATGTGTAGCATAATATTTAAGCCTCGGTTGAATATTTTGTCATGACCCTATAACCGGGAAATTAATAGTATGTGACCCGTTATGCATACATGCGTATACTTTTATATGTTAGTCTTGGTTAAGTTGCCTAATATGCTCGTAGGATAAGCTTTTAAAATAATAATAATTATTATTATTATAACAATCAATAGTAATAAAAGAGAGAATCAACCTGGGATTTAAATTTATAAGAAAGGAGCCATGTGGGGGGGGGGCGGAAATAGCACTCCCTAATTTAAGCTTTCAGGCAAATAAAATAGCTAGGGGATCACGTGGGCTTTACCTCAGGCAATTAAAAGGGGAATTAAGAGGGGCTAAAATCAAGGATTTGGAGTAAATTATTTGTCCCATGGGAGTAGTTTAAATAGAGGTGTGGTAGATGAACTCTAAGCACCAATCTTACAAAAAATATAGCAGGAGGAGACCTTCTCAAGCAGAGAGAATACTCGGCAAGCAGTGAGTTCCTTTTTCTTTTTCAAAACGATGAATACTAGCACAACTAGGCATTTGTTCAAACTATTTTTGTGAGTTCTCTTTTTCTCCGTTTCTTGTTTGGTGTTCAAAATTATTTTCGTTGGTGTTTTCGGTTTTACAGTAGTCCTTCTATTTGATTGATATATTTCAACAAGTCAGCCACAGCGGTATAAGTTCCTTTAAAGAATAGTCGTTTTCGGAATCGACATTTATGCCTGGTCCCATAGTTCAGGATCATATACGGATTTTTTTTTACTTGAATCATGTCCCTTCTTGAAAAGAATCGATTTCGGGAAAGTCGATTTCGGAAACAATATATGTGCATGGATTCCGTATTTCAGAATCTTATCGTAACTTGGATCATGTTCCTTTGTCTACCGTTTTATACACCGGTTCGTTATTTATGCAGCAAATTATAGCTTAATGTCGTCAGTTTGTCAAGCTAATGTAATCACCATTGTTGTGCACCTAAAGATGAGGCTAAGATTATATTCAAAATTTTAGTATTTACTCACACAACCTGTGTCCTTCTGTTGAGTCCCAGTAGTGATCACTTGCCTTGGTTTTTATCCTCTAAATCGATGCCTGCTCATATTTCCAAGTTGTTCCGTCAAAGAAACGTATGACGTATCGTATACAACATGTCGAGATTCATGGGTCTATTTTCGGTACACTCAAAATTGTGTCTTTCAATCAATTTTGTTTTCAAAAGACAGGTATATTGACATCGGCACTACGAGCTGTTGTTTTCAACCAAGAATTTAAAACTTATCCTCACAGGATTTTCTTATTTAGGAACAGTTATGATAATTTAGGCTCATGGGTTGCATCAGTTTATATTTTTAGAAGGAGCTTAAGATGTTTTCGATTACGTGTAAACCTTTGATCGTATTAAAGACATTTTTATGCAATGATGCAGCCTTCAATTACTACCTCCATTTGTAGTCACTAGTGGAATATTTGTGGTTTAAATCCTATATGAGGCCACGGTTGCTGCATCTGTGACTTGCTGATCACATTGAATGTATATGTATTTTGTTCACCTAATTGCCTTTAACTTTTATAAAGAGGTTGGTCCTGACATACACGAACACCATTGGTATAATAATAATCAAGTCTCGATCATGCTTGAGTGCATTGCAAGTGCAGTGCAAGCTCTAAGCGACTAGTTGAGTTAGGGTTATTGCACCGCAGAACGGCTAGTCACCGGTCTCGGGGCCTCTTGACCTCGGCTCATCGACAGTCCTAGAGCTATGGTACCAAAATTCCCCAATGATCCATGTGCATGGTTGGGAAAGCAAGACGGCCATGTCATGGTTCGGAGGGCAGTGGGGTTGGCCGGAGCCCTTTGGGAGGTTCACTGGGCGAAGGTCTGAATCCTTTCCCTGACAATCGGCCGGAATTGTCAGGCAAGAGCTTGCTTGTTAGAGTGCGGTAGAAAATCGTGTCACGTACTGGGGATCGGTTGGTATCGACTCATTGACCAGGCCAGGTTTATGTCAAGTAACTAGATAACTCAAGTAACCCAAGTAACTTAATCTTTAAGTCACATGAATTGTTCTCAAGCGATCAATTGCATAATATATATATATATATATATTGCATATTTTATCTTGTACTAAAACGTTTTGATGCAGTTTGAAAGTTAAAGTGATCCGCTGTGGTATATTTTGTTTTAATGTACTCTATTTGTTTGATTACTATTTTACCATAAAGGACACACACACACAGGAACTCATTGGGCTAGTAATAGCTCACACGTTTGCGAACCCTTTTTTCTTTAGGTATGGAAGCGGAATCATTTGATGTCGAGGCGAATAAGGAGACTTTGGAGACTGTCTTTGAGGATGATTTTGATGTGGACTATAATGTGGATATGGCCAATTGAGCGACTTTTTTGGATTTTAATATGCGTTGTCTTTTAGTTTGTTTCTTGTTGTATGGATGTTTCAACAACTATCATTTTGAATTTGTGGTTAATGTAATAAAGGACTAGTTCCCTCTCTTTTTCTTATGGATCTAGTAAGTGTGGCGGTGGGTCGCCGAACCTTCCTTAACGAGATCCCAGTGGGACCTAGGGGTCGGGAGCGGTCTATTACAATGCCAGTTTAGCGAACCAGCACCGAGGTGCCTGCTTCAAGCCATATACAGATTTTCGCATCTGATAGACCATATTACGGTTGGAATGCTCAAACCCAGGAGGAACCCACATATATATTTCCTCATCCAGGTCGCCATGGAGGAAGGCATTGTGTACGTCCATTTGGTGAAGTTCCCATTTCTTAACAGCAGCTACAGCAAGAAAGCCCGTATTGTGACCATTTTTGCCACAGGAGCAAAAGTCTCATGATAGTCAATCCCCTCGACCTGGTGATTACCGAATGCAACCAAGCGAGCCTTTAACCGCTGCAGGTTCCCCAATTCATCATATTTTTCTGTAAAAACCCATTTGCTTCCCGGTGCCTTCTTTCCCGGAGGCAATTCTTGCAGGACCCAAGTGCCTTGCTCCTCCAGGGCACTTATTTCTGCAGCCATAGCGCGCCGCCATCCTTCAAATTTGACCGCTTCCTTAAAAGATTTTGGTGGCTTCCCTGCACTTACATTTGCTAGAAACCGTCTATGTGTATCAGAAAAACAAGCATAATCAACATAATGTGTAAGCGGATATAAACTACTTGAGGAGTCTGATGGAGCAGAAGAGCGCACCGAAGGACTTTTCTTATCCATTGCTAAATGTGTCACAAAATCCTGATAGCGAGAATTGGGAATTTTTGTCTGTTTCCCTCTTCCCAACTCCACTGTTTCCACTGTCGATTCTGTCGGCAAGTCTGCAACTACCTCATCAGTCTCCACAACCCCCCCCCCCTCCCGCCCCGCGTCACTGTCGTTCACAACTGCACTAGATGGGGTCGGCCCCACAACAAGATCACCAACATCCGCATAAACCTCCCCACTATCAGTTGCCGGAAACACTATCGGGGAAGGGGTAGTAGAACATGACTCTTTGAAAGGAAAAACATGTTCAAAAAATTTCACGTCCCTAGACACAAAAATTTCTTCTATTTCTAAATCGAAAAGGGTCCAACCTTTCTTCGCAAAGGGGTATCCTAAAAAAACACACTTTCGACTTCGACTTTCAAACTTATCTCCCTTGTGCCCTAAGTTATGGGCATAACACAAGCAACCAAAGACTCGTAGGACATCAAGATTAGGGGGTTTACTAAACAAGCATTCATAAGGTGTTTTATAATTCAAGACACGTGACGGAGTCCGATTAATTAGGTAGCATGCGGTCATAACACATTCTACCCAAAACTTCAGCGGAAAATGTCCCTCAAACCTCAACGCTCTAGCGACATTCAAAATATGTTGATGTTTTCTCTCGACTCTACCATTTTGTTGAGGGGTTCCCACACAGGATGATTCAAAAATTATTCCTACTTTTTTAAAATGCGGAAGCAATCGTTTAAATTCCGTTCCATTGTCACTCCGAACACGTAGAATTTTTCCATTAAATTGACGATCAATCAACGCCATAAAATTCAAAAAAATAGTCTCAACTTCCCATTTATTGTATAGTAAATAAACCCACACAGAACAAGAGTAATCGTCCACAATCGTCAAAAAATAAGAGGCCTCGCATGTAGAAGACGTCCCATACGGTCCCCACAAGTCACAATGCACAAGTTCAAAAATTCTACTAGCCCGACTATCACTACGTGGGAAACTTTCCCGATGTTGTTTAGCCCGAAAACAGACGTCACACCCATCTTTATTCAACGAACTAGACTCACTTACCATGGGAAGTTGTTTCAGTACATTTTCTGAAGGATGACCCAACCGCTTATGTCACAGATCTATGGAATCTCTCCCACCAATAGTCATAACCTTTATGTGTGGAACTCCTCAGAAAAAGAAAAGTCCATCTTTGCGCTCACACCCTAAAACCATAAAATACCAATTATGCCCTTCTCTTATGTAAATTATAGCCATTATTATTTTAAATATATTATAATCCGCAATAACAATACTGCTTTATGTCCTTTTTTTCTTTCAATAGTAGCCGACCATTTATTTAGACAAAATGTTTGACTAAAACGAGTCACTACCCAACACGGTGTTCCGTTTTGTTGACGGGAGGTGTCCAAATGATGAGCACGAGATGAAGTTCTAATTGGCATGGGTTTTATTATTGTCTTGTTTTTTTTAAAGTAATCCGTAACCCTCTTTCGTCCATACGGTCATTTGTAGACATAGAGAATCAATTGTAAAACTGATGTAGTATATAATTTATATATAGTGACAACTTGTGATTTCAGTTTTAAATTTAATTCCAAGATTTTTGCTAGATTATTTAGAGATTTGTTTGGAGAAGTCATAACCAAGGTAATGAAGTTTTCTCGTAAAAACAAGGAGAATTTGATTTAGTAAGGTTTATTGTTAAAAAAAAAAATTTAAAACTATAAATATTTAAACGGAATTTTTTTATTGGGTAAAAAGACAAATGTTTATTCCACTATAATTTAAAATCTCTTCTATTTAATTACAAAAACGAATATGTCTTTTGATCTGAACGTCAAAAGATCATAATTCTTTCACCATATTTTTTTTATTTTCATTCTCTTTATTTAGACATCCAATTTGATATTTTTTCGATGTCATTTCGAGGTCATTTTTGTCAAAAACAACAAAACAATGGAACAGTGAAATAGTAGATTTGAAGTCAATTCCACTGTACTAAACAATGGATTTGGAGTAACTAATAGTGGAATTGTCCTTATCACCTAATTTGCATTTCCACTGTCCTGATTTCTATTTTTCCCCTCATATTTGTCCTTTTAAACCACTCCCCCTTTAGTAAATTACTACCTCTGTTTCTCGTAGTTGCCAAAAACACACATATTAATGAGAGTAGTTAATGAATGACTTAATATCAAAATGACAATAACACCTCGTTCAATATAATTAGGGGGGTTCTAAAGGCACCCCCCAAATTACTTCCGGGACCCATTTAATGAATATTTTTTCGGACGAAAAAACGTCGGTGACACCGGCGTTCCTTGTTGAACACCAACGTCAGTGGCGGTGTGCAACAAGAAACGCCGGTGGGAAATCGTGGACTGACGTTTTCTGAGTTTTAACACTTTTACAAAAGGGACGTCGGTGGTACCGGTGTTTGTGGAGCACCAACGTCAGTGTCACTAACGTTGGTGCTTCACAAGGAACACCAGTACCACTGACGTTCCTTATGTAAAAAAACACCGGGTGTCCGAAGTAATTTTTTGTGGTGCCAGTGAGTAAGGGGGCTACCAGTAGTAAATACGGAGGTGCCAATAGAACCCCCTATAATTAATCCAAAGTTGTTTTCAATCTTCCACCCCTTAATAAATAATAGAAGATATAGAAAAATGCAACAAATAATGCTTTGGAAATGTAACTACGACAGATAAAAATGAAATTTTGTTTTTGACAACTGCGACAGTTAAATAGCAATGGAGGGAGTAATATTTTGTTCTCATTTTGCTTTATTTTTATTTAGAAAGTGCAAATGCAACTGCATAACCAAGTATGTGACGCAACGTTGGTGTGTTTCCACACCCGTCGCGTTGGCAATTTTCATCGCAGCAACGGTGGCGGTGGATTCAAGAGTTATTCAATGGATGCGATTTTTGTGTTTGAATTGTACTGTTGATCGATATAAATACTATTTTGCTAATATATGAATTGTTACTGCTTTTTAAGCATGTTTCACTGATTAGATGTGTGAAATCCCAACGTCACATGTGTTATGATTTAAGCAGTATTTTCGTTTTTTTTGGAATTAAGTTTTCTTTTTCCTAGTATTTTAAGATTAATTAAGCTTTTCTTTCCCTCCAAGACACCTTAAGATCGATCTAGGCTAAAAAAATCATTTAAAAAGCCTCCAAATAGCTCTAGACTTCACATAATTCGTGTTTTCAAGCTTCCAAAAAAAGCCAGAAAAGCCTCACCCGATGTCCTAGCCCATCACTCGGAAAAGGCCAAAACTTAGTCTTTGGGAGCTTCGGCTGGCTTTTCTGGGTTCGTTTGGCAAGGTCACAACTGTGATTTCAAAGCATTTTCGGTTCCAATAGCAGTTTCACGCTTAGATTCATCTTTTGAAGGTAAGATTTAATCTTTTCATAGTATTTCTTGGCTTTGATCACAATTAGGTTAGATTTGAAGGGTAATTGTTGTTAGATTCGTTATTGTTGTTAGATTCGTTGTTGTTTTTAGATTTGTGTAGATTTGGCAGTTAGTTGTTGTTTAATTCATAGTTTGCCCCGTATTTAAGGTAATGTGTTCTTCTTATCAAAAGGTTCCGTTCCGTTTTGATTTAATGATTATGTTTTTAATCGTTTTGAATTCTATTTTTTGTTAAATTGCACGAAACTGGACATGATTATGTGTTGCCGGGTATTTGTTAGGACATAAAGTGGCTATGGTGCTTCCCGATCCCTCTCCCGGGAAAGCGCATGGGCTGAACTATATAATTGGTTTCTGGCTCATTCTGTGATGTAAACTGTGTTATCAAAGCTTTATTATGCTTTCTGGATACTTTCTATAAATTGATTTACGTGAGTAGTGGGGATAGGTTGGGAGTTTGGTGTTTGTTACGGCTTTTGTACGCTCGCGTAGGTAAGTTCTTTAGTGTTTTCCAACCTCCATGCCATGCCCCCATATGACTTATTGTTTAGGGTTTTGATATTGAGCAAATAACGCATGGATCTTGAACAATCCCTACTAATAGGTTTCACGTGATGGGTTTTAGTTTGTAATTGTTGTCTATCGAGGTAAGGAGATTTTCTCATCACATGAGTAATTTTTAATACTTCAATTTATGTAAATGTTAAATTGTGTTTGTGAAATCGTCATAATCATGTGTGGTTTATGTGTTAAGTGTTGGGTAAGAGATCAGGAAAACGAGTTTCTAGAAATTGAGTTGTTGTCGTCGTGTCACTATCGAGCACTGCCTTCATAGGGATAATTTGTAGAAATGACTGCAAATTGTTATGTTATATGTTGCATGAAGTAACTTAGTATTGATAGTAATTATAGATTATAATATATCTATGATAATATCTATATTCTTTTTATTATTCCTCTTGTATTTCTAGTTGTTTACATGTTATAAGTAAACTGTTGGTAGTTAGTTGTTTAGGGGATGCATTTAATGTGTTGTCTCTCACTTATTCCCTAGCTCTTTATGATCAAAAGATGGAAAGACTAATTCCTCTTCTATTTAACTTTGTAACTTCAGTTTGTAAAGTAAGAAGAAAATTAATAAAACTAATCTTCAGCTCCTTCTTTCTCTCAAAAATCTACATGGTATCGGAGCCATAATCGGTTCTCGAGTCTTCTTCTTCTTCTTTAAACTTCATCTCTTCTCTCTAAAATGTCTGAAACTCTCTCTGGAGCCATCTCTTATGCCCCATCTTCTTTTGGATCTGGGAATGGATTTGACAATCCGACTCTGCAAATTACTACAATGAAACTGAATGGTCTACTTCCCACTCCAGGGGGAGGACCATCAGCCCCGGTGTCACTCCAAACTGAAACCGGCTTATATGGGAACTCAAAGGGGTTTCAAGTGAAATACTGGAAAAACACTTTGTGTGACCATTGTAAAAGGAAAGGTCATACCAAAGAAACTTGTTGGGGGATCCATGGTACACCAAATAGTCAATCAAAAAACCTTGGTAAAAAAAGGATTAATACTTGGAATGATCAAAAGCAGGCTCTTGTTGCCACTGAAAACTCTGCACCTTTTTCTAGTGAACGGCTTGAAGCATTGAGTCAATTGCTGGATAAGAAGCTGAACCTAAAATAAGAAGCCTCAACCGTAGCTGCTGTGCAAGGAGGTGACACTTCTTGGATCAGAGATTCAAGAGCTTCTAATCACATGACATGTGATAAATCCTATTTCTCAACTTATTTTCTTTCCAATGGTCAACATAAGATAAGGATAACCGATGCATCTTTATCCACTTGGCTGGAACTAGGAAGGTCCAAATCTCTGACAATATGTCTCTAGAATTTGTTCTACATGTCCATAATCTATCTTGTAATTTGTTTTCTGTTAGTAGATTTACTAAAGATAAACATTGTGTTGCTAAATTCTATGCCTCTCACTGTGAATTTTAGGATATGAAATCACTAATAAGGATTGGCAATGCTAGAATGAGTGAAGGGCTATACCTGTTCAAGAAAGAAGAGAAGAATGAAACTGCTTTTTCTAGTAGAGCTACTTGTGAAGATGTTATTCTGTTACATTATCAACTCGGACATCCTAGTTTCTTTTATCTTCAAAAAATGTTTCCAGACTTATTTTTGAACAAAAAGGCTGGATGTTATCAATGTGAAACATGTGAGCTTGCTAAGCATTGTAAAATGTCTTTTAAATCTAACCCTTATAAGAGTTCTGATCCTTTTTCATTAATCCACATTGATGTATGGGGGCCATCAAAGGTACCAAACTTAACCAATAACAGGTGGTTTGCTACCTTTATTGATGACCATACAAGGGTCTGTTGGTTATATTTAATGAAAAACAAGTCCGATGTTGCTCATATTTTTAGAAACTTTGATCCGATGATTAAAAACCAATTTCAGTATGATATTAAGATTCTAAGGTCTGATAATGGTACTGAGTACCTAAATTCAGTCCTAAGCCCCTATACTTTTTTTGGGGCGGGGGGGGGGGGGGGGCAAAATAAGATACATCTTATATGTACTAGTATATTTTTCCGACCCAAGGGGGCGACCGCCACCCCACCCTCTAATGTGGACCCACCCTTACTTGCATCAGATACTTTTAACAAATTCTCTATTGTACAGTTTTAAATACATAATTTTTTTGATAAAGGTTAACGCATTGTAAGCTAGAAAACTGTGAGTCGAAACCTAACTCGAAATTTTCTTGATAAAGGTTAACGAGCTGTAAGCTAGAAAATTTTCTAGCTAAACTAGAGTTCTTGAAAACATGACTCGAAATGTTCACGAACTTTATCAAGAACTCCAGTTTAACTCGTTAACCTTGATGAACTGCTTAATTCACATTTGATCGAGCACGGCCGAGCGTTGAGGTACTCGTGAGCGGCTCAGCTCGTTTTACACCCTTGCTTTAGACAATTTGATAAAATGATGCATTTGAAAAATGAAAAATATAATCGATTTTTTTTATGGAAAGAGAAAAATACTTAATTAATAATTTTCTCCTTACACATTCAAATATATTCAAAACATATGATTCAAAATAACAATATATTTTATGTATTATTTGGATGAGGTTATTATTAATATTGTATATTGTACTTTAATTAACATTTCATAAGAAAGAAATATAGCAATAAACAATCATCATATGTTTAAAAGATGCATTGAAATATTATAAATACTATTTGACTCAAAAAGAAAGTTGGGTAGACATGTTCTTTGTCACATGTTCATGTTTAATCTGTTTTACGTAGAAAGCATGTTCTTACCCTTTATGATGCTACTACTTGCAAAGAATCTTAGTCAAAATGACATGTTCCTTAATTTATACTACCTCCGTTCCAAAATATAAATCCATTTAAATAATCAATAAAATATTTATTACATTTTTCTTCTTTTACCCCTCGTTTATTATCTATCTACTATTTTTCACTACTCAGCATTAATAATAGTGTCAAATGGCATTTTAGACATTTTCTTCAAAATTAATGACTCATAACCAATTTAACCAACTTTTTTAATCTGTGTGAAAACGCCCAAATAGACTTATATTTTGGAACGGATGTAGTATTTAAGAGGCAAACCGTTGCACTACTATCACACAACTGCCTCGTATTTGTTGCTGCACATTTGCAGTGTATTGCGCGATAAGCAAGGAGACTCACTGAAAAAGCCAAGACTTCACAGATCACAAAATGGCACTAAATTACATCAAAGTTCATGACCAGCTCAGCCACTAAATTCTCAGATGCATGAGATTTAGAACATATTCAACATATGCTCAATTACATGTACATGCGTTTCTAAAATTAGAAATTTGTTCCAGGTACTAAACTAAACTAAGGGCATTTATTTTGCCCGTTTAGGAAAAAAACGCGCATGGTTAAAGAATGAAAAATAAGATTGAACAAGGGGCACGCGCACAAGAACCAGGAGGGGGAGAGGGAGAGAGATCACGAATCATCACTTCTTTCTTTTAAGGTTCTGAACGAACAAATTTTGGATACAACCCTTTTCCTTTGTCATAAGATAAGATACATACAACCTCACATTTGTGTGGCCTAACCCTGTAGAAACCACCCCTACACCAAAGGAGAGGAGCCTCAAAATAAGATTTCCAGCTTTACCAAAAAAGAAGGGGGTGGAAGAATTCATTATGTTGTTCTTGAATCTTGCCGCTTAAGAGGTATTCCTTCTTGACCAAAACCATCCTCCCCGTCAGTGTACTTGGAATTCCGACCTTCCATTTTAACAATGACAAACACAGAATCAGCAAATGAGCAAACTATGTACAATGGATGACCCAATTTTTTCATACGGATCTTTAAACGCATCATCCCCAACTTACTGTGGCACCACAACTATCACAAAATCACGCTCAATATTTCAAAAACACGATTATACGGTCTGTATTCAACTTTTGAAAAATCGATTGTGCATACCCAACATTTTTTTAGAACAAAATTCAATGCAGTGTCAGGTAGATGTGATAGCACAGTAAATTGGTTGTGGATGATGCCTTGAGATCAATATTTTTGGAGGGGTGACTTTAGAAAGACATCTTACCACCATCAGCCATGTCTTTCGTTTTGTGAAGGAGAAAAGTCCCTGATAAGATTGTAACAAAGCCACACATTTCCGTGACTATTTGTGTTGGATCTTGCCTATCCCAGTCCTGTTCAATCCAAAATCAATAACATGTCTCAGACGCTTTTAACATTTCTTACAATGTCAAATTACATGTCATTATTGACTAAATGGAGAGAAAAACTGTTTCGGGACTACACATTTGCCTCGCCAGTCACAAACAGATGCAAAGTTTGGAAAACTAAAGATATATTTAATAATGCTTCATGCATCAGTTCATCCATGAAAGGGAGTATAGAACATATGCAAAATTCATACTGATACGCACTGTAAAAGAGAAAACCCAGAGAAATGTGAGGCTATTAGAAGCAATTACAACCAATACTGACAGTAAAGGACCATTTTGGAGTTATGTAGTATGTGTTCCCACAACAATGTCAACATTTGAGGCTGTCAATCGTTTATTTCTTTCATTGTTTTTTTCTTGCTTTTAACAGATTGCTTAATCAGGGCCTTAATCATGTGTTAACAAGGTTACACGTGTCCCAAATTGAGGCAAAGAAGTTTGTGCCCTAAAAAACAAAGTCCATGGCCTTAACAAGTTAAGTGTTGCATATCCCCATCAACAATGGCAATTGAAGGAAAATCATTTAGAAAGAGATCGAAATTCATGGATATTATTCTACATGCAAGCGTAAAGCTGCTGGTATGCAATTTAAAAACAAGCACAGAGCCATCACTTGGTGCTTTCTAATCCATGTGTACACGCAATGTACATTTGTTTTTGAAAAAGAAAAAGAAAAATAGAAAAAACTGGCATAAGACTATGCATCTGATGGGGATGCGAAAAATATTTCTTTTCTTTTTCTTATTTTGGTCTTCTGTTTGGAATAGTATGGAAAAGATAACGAGGTTGTCTATTGAAAAGATAATCAGATGTTGGTAGTTTTAGTAACAGTTGTATGCAAGAAGGTCAATGACAGACTTACCTTGAACATGATTACGCTAGCCAATATGGTAAAAGATGTAAACATGACATAGTAGATTGGTGAAACAACAGCTGTGTTGAAGGTGTCCAGCGCCTGCAGCATTAAAGGATCAGCAAAAACTCAACATAAAAATTAAAAATTAAAAATTAAAAAACAACAACGTATAAAACAATGTAGTCGATAATCCAACAAACACAGAAAGAGGGTATACAGTCAAAACGAGAAGATGAAAAAAGTTTTTTATATTTCAGGAGACAACATAGGGTACACACTCCATGAGATATTAACCAATAGTATATTCACACACACAAAAACAGTAGTTTGCAGCGGTTTTGATCATTGCAGCGGTTTCGGTCATTTGTCAGCATGTAGAACCACTTTAAGGTCATGTTAGCACATCAAAGAAGAGTTGAAGAGAATAATGGAATAACCTTATTTAAATAATTCATTTGTGTAAGCACACAAACCAGCACCACCAAAACGAAGAACCAGGTCTGTGGATATATAAGTTGGTTCATTCCAGACAGTGTTAGCTTCAAAGCAATTCCAAGTGCTTTCACACTCATTACCTGTCAAAACACACCCCTAATTATCATTTGCATTCCACAGGATGCATATCATTTGATGATGAAGAACAGAAAGCGACGTACCGACAAAGAGCCAACTAGAGAGCAGACTCCAATATAAAACAATATGTGTGTCTGCCCATAGATAGGAATATAATGAAATACAAGGATGAGAACAGCTATAAGAACCACTGTTGCGTAGAGCAAAAAAGCTGCAGAAGAAATGAGACAACTAAACTCAGTAAGCAGGTTTGCAGAAAAACTAACTCAACAGTAAAATAATAGTTTCTCTAGAACAGCAGAAATTAAAATGGAAAATTATACCAGGTTCAGTAGCAAGGTTCCATACTTCTATTACAGAATCAATCTCACGTTCTTGAGGGGCATGTAGAACAATGGTTGTGGAACCAACAACACACAACGCACAACCAAGAATTCCAAAAATATGCAGCTTTTCTCGTAAGATGATATGAGCAAGTACAGCACTGTCACAAACCCATGTCAAGAGGAATCAGATCTAAATACATTAAATTCAAGCAATGAGTTTAACTTCAAAACCATGCCTGATGATAATGCTAAGTGCACCAAGAGGAGTGACTAAAATAGCAGGTGCAAATGCATAAGCTGCGAAATTTGCAACCTCTCCAACAATCACTGTAGCAAAGAATGCCACCAATTAGACCTTGAAAATTCAGATACAGAAAACAGGGAACATACTTAGGAACATTAAACAGAATTGTTCTATCGTTTATAATATGATTAAAATAAAAAAAAACAAAAATAAAAAAAACAGAAAAAGCAAAAGGTTATGAAATGATATGACTACATGATTTAAATAATATCAAGATGAATGATCCGAACAGTCACTATTATCTCAGCTTTTGACTTACAGGAAAGCAAAGAGCAGTGAAAGGGGAAACAGCTTGCAAAAACACTACTATAAGATAAAAGGAGATGCAGCAGAGAACATGAATGCAAAACTTTGAAATGAAAATATTATGAATCCAGAAAATTCAAGTTCTACAACATCAGCAACTTAAAATTCCGCATAACTAAAGTTTAAAAGCAGTGAGGACCCTTTGTAAAGCACCCTTGGCATCTGAAATCACTATAATGAAAAGCCTTCATCGGATCACAACGTATCTGTTCCCTAAGCATTAGCAGTTAACAGTAAAAATATAAAAAGTTGCAAGAATTGAGCACATTCTGTATGAACTTGCCCTCAAATGAAACTGCTGCTTAAGATACAAAATATCCCACTCCAGGACGTGATGGCGTCTGATAGGGCACCAGTCCACTTTCTTTAAATAAAAGGGCAGTAGCAGAGAATGCCAAGGAGACAATTGATAGGAATTGATAGTCCCAGGAATTGATTTCATTCTCTCCTGGAAATATAGTGTCACGCCTATAACCTTATTCGGATCTTCTTGAAGGCTTATTTGACTACACACAAACCATACCTTCCTCAAAGATTTATGCTCTTCTTGGGAACATAACATGTCAATTATAACTTAAGCCTCACGTCTGATAAAGTTAAATCTTTTTTTTTTTTTTGTGTGGGTGGGGATAGCTTTTGACCCTCAACTTCTCACGGGATCAATGCCTACCACCTACAAGCACCATAACATTTGTAAACCATAAGGTTAAGGCATACTATTTTTGGTATGTTAGTTGTTCATCAAAAGAAGGGAAATCGGATATTTCACCAATAAAATAACCCAGAATGAAGTAGTACATTAGTCCCTCTAAGGCAGGCATTCTATTGTGATAATGACTTCTTTGATCTCTACCGCAGTTCCCAGAATGTATTCCACTTCATTTAAGACGATGAGAAAAATCAATATTTAATGTTCATTATGGAGAAAATGCAAAAATGAACTCACTTGTTATCATTCCAACCCACCATAATGGCTCACAAAGGTACGAGTATCCTCCAACTCCTGGAAATAAAGCCAATGAAAAGTGAGATTGATTCTAAGCAAGAAATTAATCAAGCAAGGAAGTATATCAAACATGAAAGCTAACAGGAAAAAGAAAACAAGGAAATCATCAATTCAACGGCCTTTTCAAGAAGGACATATACTATCACACACAAGGAGAAAATGAAACTGCAGCATCAAAACGGTGAATCCCACAGTGATGTAATAAAATGGCACATTTATTGATCATTACTTATCAGAATTAAAAATAAAAGAACTGCCATTCAACAACAGTGACTATGCAGATACACACATGCATAGTCTACATGTCTCACAAATGACAAGAAAGTTGCAAGAAGGCTTTGGAAGGCTTGACAATGGAACCAATCAGATATACACTTCTAAATATCTCCATTTTCATAAAGCTGTCTTTTCTCTTCCCAGCAGAAGGGTAATCAATTTATAGATGTAGAAAAGATGAATCCCCTCCGCCCACACCCCCATAAATGGAATAATTTATGCATAATTTATTTTCGTAATGTTCTCTCTTACATACTGTTAGTGTGCCGAAAATGTTGAAAACATGGTTTTCACCTCCAGAAGTTTATGGAAGATTTTCTCATTGAACCGGGCTTGTTATAACTTATAAGTTTATGGCATCTCATAGCAGTCAGGCAGTTCCAACATGTTGGTGATGCCGCACAGTCACTTATTGGAGGAGTATCTGAGGAAGAGAAGAGGACTAATCTTCATTCTTATCCAGAATTGGCCTTGCTGGAGAATAATTAGCACATAAGAATTGTGTAGCAACCTAAACAATATACTCCCTCCTTCCCGAAGTGATAGTCAAACTTCATACTTCTACATTTTAAGCAAACCTAGCTAAATTTATTTTATGCTCATCAACAGTATTAAATTTTGCCCGCTTTTTCCCATTGATGTCGACATGTTTTCTTGTCTTGTTACATAAATAAATAAAAATGGCAGTTGACAGAGTTAAGAAAATTACAATGGATCCATGGGTAGCGGAGATCGTGGGACATCCTGAGAAGGAATACCAGATTATCAATTTTAGAAAGAGGGAGTAGGTCAAGATCTTCAGCTGGGCATTAAAAACAAGGGCAATTGACATTACAATCCCTAAAGGAACTGGACTACAGGGATTAACCTATCATACTAAAGCATAGAACAAAAGGTCTTCCCAAATAGAAGTTTGTCAGTGTCTTAACAGGATATTTGTATCAATCTAGGTCAACCGATATGCCAGAACAATTAGAGTTACATAAATTAGCATGCTGGTCAGTCGCTTAAGACGACTAACTTTTGATTATAACTTTACAGCTACACCGCCTACACGATTGAGTCCTAGAGCATGCATTCAAAATCTTCTGATACAGTATACAAACAAACAAATATCTATCTCGAAGATTTGCATATTTCTTTTGGGGAACTTTTAGTAGCACCACCCAACATTTAATGTAGTGCCACACAGAGAAATATTCTACTTCCAAAAAGTTGATTCTAAAGCATAGAATCGACCTTAAAACGGTATTGACCGTCCAATAGACGACTCTATGCTCCAGAACAACTTTGAAAAAGTCTGGTTGGTGTGGTGTGATGCCACTAAAGAAGCCCTTCTTTTTAGTACTACAGATTTGCCTAGTTATAAAAGATAAACGAAACAGAAGATCGAATATGAACATTTCCACTATGAGAAGCAGAAAAGAGAGGCAAGTATGACTAATGCCTGGTTGTTCATTTATGATAATAATAAAAACAAGTAAAAGAACAAAGAAAGCACCATCAAAATCCATATATATGACAAAAACTCAAACAAAAAATACTAACTTAAAAAAGAAGACTCAAACAAAAGGCAATCTATTGCAGCGAATGACAAGGGTCACATTAAAAAAAAAAAATTGAAGTACCAGCACGGACACCGGAAGCACCAGCTTTTTTCAAACCCTTTTTCTTAACAATGAAGCTAGCCCCAATAAAGATGCTGGAAGACAATGCAAGAACCAACCCTTTAATATTATCAGAGGACATGCCCCTGTAACTGTCCCTCCAGCTATGCGCAGTAACAGTAGCAGCAGCTGCAGCAGCAGATGCCGCTTCTGCCGCCATCGAATCCGCAATTAAAATCAACAAAAGTAAACCCTTATTATCATCAACAAAACCCCATTCCCAATATACGCGCCAGGAAAGAAAATTCTAACAGTAACACTTCTACACTGTTGTGTTTAAACTCTCAATCTCGGATCTTTGACCCAAAATTGGGTAAATAATGACTCAATTCCTACTAATAGAGGAAGAGCAAAGGAGTAATCAATGGTGGGTAGGGGAGGAATTGGAATTTGGTAGATAGCGAAGCAGAGTTTACAACTTACATACAGGCTACAGCTAAGAAATGGTTGTTGTTGTTGTGTGTTTACTTCGTTTTTTCGACTTACATCAGAACAAGGAAATGAAAATTTGGTTTTGTATGTATATTAATATCGGGGATATATGGTTACGGAAGCAGCAATAAAGAGTGTGTACTCTTTTTTGTTTTTGTTTTTTTTTTTTTTTTTTCCAGAAGTAAGGGTGTGTTTGGATTGCTGAAATTTAACGGAATGGAATGAAATTGATAGAATGGAATGAAACCGATTTCATTCCTATGTTTAGTATGCAATGAAATGAAATATGCAAGATTGTATTGGATGTGACAAGTAACACGGTGGGTAATGAGCGTGCATGATAACGAGTGTAGCAAGCGGTGTTGGGTGGCGGAGGATGATGAGAAGTGTACGATAGTGGTGGTTGAGGTGGTGGTGTGGTGTGCGATACCATTGGTTGTTATGGCGGCGGCGGTGGTGGTGGTGGGTTGTGAAGGTTGTGGGTTGGGTTATGATGGGGGATGGTGACGAGTTGTGCTGAGGGCAGGGGCGGATCCACGTGACCCAGGGGGGGTCACGTGACCCCACTCAATTTTTTAAAAAAAAAAAATTTTTTTTTTTTAGTATTAAAATTATGTAGTTTTGTTGTTAAAAAGTGTTGTTTTGCCGATAAAAATTGATGTTTTAGATGTGACCCCATTTTGAATTTTTTTTTAGATAAAAGATGTAGTTTTAGAGTTGAAATAAATTCCTGGATCCGCCAGTGGCTGAGGGTGGTGACATGGTAGGCGGCGGTGGTGGAAGGTGGAGGGTGGTGGTGGTGGATTGCGGTGGGGTGGGTAGGTGCCACGGGAGGTTGCGGGCGGGCGGGCGGTGGGCGGTGGTGGTTGATTTTTTATCACTAGATTATGTTTACATTTCATTCTATTAAACCATTCCGTCCATTCCATCCATTTTTTGATGGAATGAAAATGGTAAATAAATCATTCCAATGGATTGAAAACTCATTTCATTCTCTCGCAACCAAACACGTCAAAATGATGGAATGGAATGAAAAAAGCATTTCATTCCATTCCATTCCATTCAAGCAATCCAAACGTACCTAAGGGTGTCTTATATTATGAACAATTGAACATAACTCTTCCATGTCTTGTCTATCACAAATTTTATCGGAGGTTTTATCAACATGACATTTTTACTTTTGTCATATTTGAAATTACTTTCGACATCACAATTATTTTTTACTTCAAACTTCATTAGAAAAAATACATAAATACTTTATTAATCACATTTTTAGAAAATAAAAATCTATCATCTAGATCAATCAATGTATCATACAAGTTAGAAATCATAACGCAAAGCATGAGCTGCAGAAAAAGATGAGGACTGAATTCTGCAAATATTTTCCATAGATTCGATTACATCATTGATCAACAACATATCTCATCTAGCTACATAGGATCCTTAGTACAATCGGATATGTCTTAAGAGTACAACGACATTCTGCAAATAAGTGTCAATGTACTAATATTAAGATAACAACACTCTATTGACATGTCATTCATCGATTGTTAACTTTCTACTAGCCTCCCTCAAACTGAATGGTCATGATGCAACATTGAGTTTGGATCTATAATTGTGAAATTGTGATCCAGACATGGACTTGGTAAAGACATTAGCTACTGGATCTTTTGTTTGGACATAGTAGATTTAAAGTTGCTTCTGAAGCACCTGATTTCTAATATAATGAATGTCAATCTCACTATACTTGGTTCTAGCACGATAAGCTGGATTATGAGCTAATGAGGCTCTTTCAGTATTGCCACACCAGATTGTAGGAATCTTAAGAATAAGGATATGAAGTTCATGCAAAAGTTGTTCCACTAAACTTAAGCACCCAAATTTACCAGAGCTTTATATTCAGGCTTGTGTTGGATCTAGAAACCACATGTTGTTTCTTAGAACTCCATAAGACAAGTGAAAACCCAAAATTGTATCTTTCAAGCAATAACTCCAACATCAACTGCAACCAAGATCACTAAATTAAACCGAGCGAATCTCCCAAAATGATCCATATCTTAAAAACAAGTACTCTTTTGTCCATAGCAATGACATGCAATGCTTAAGACTGAGACTTCATATGAAAAAAGTGAAAATTTTCAACCAAGCATACGGCTTTTACACGTGGGTTGATGGGCACCATCTTACCATTTCAATATAGGCACCACTATGAACAATGGTGATAAATGTATGGAGCGATACAAGGAATGCAATTAAGAAGTGAATATATCACCACATGAACAACAATGTACATTAATGTGCATCGAATTTAGAGGGCTGATTCCTTTTTCCGTAGTTTCACTGTTCTTTCAAGAATCACTCCCTTACATCCGATTTGCTGAGAAATTTGATATTAGTCTATATCTATACATCCAACTCAAATATAATTTTGTTGTAAGTGTTGATCTTATAGGCGACATCTATATTAGACTCAAATATACATTTAACACATCTTATCTTATTTCTATAGGAGTAGTGATAGTGTCACAACAAAATGGACACAACAAAATGCACAACACATTTTTAGATCATTAGTTATGATGTGGGACCTATTATTTCAAATGGGTCCCATAAAAATCAATAGTGGAAAAGGCTGTTGTGGTACTTTGTTGTGCATATTTTGTTATGCACAAACATTTCTCATGATGTAATGTTGCTGACACAACACTGAGTCACAACGAGTATCACAACATTATTTTACTCAATTGATCATCGTGGGTCTACATAATAATCAATATGTCATACATGATGATCAATGATATAAAATCATGTTGTGTCCCTTGTTGTGTCTAAATGATTGTTTCAATAGCATTACTGATAAAGACAAAGTTTAATGTGGTTTACACATCACCTTCTCGTTGTTATACTGAATTCGACTTCCAAGTTCCAATCCACAATGCCTTGAATAGCAACTTAAGAACATGAGCAGATACATGTCTATATATTCAGTATTCTAACCATAAAAGCAAACCAACCCCTGTTTTGAAAAAAATATAAAATCACTCCACAAACAATATCAGAAAAGAAAAAAAAAAAAAGAAAAAAACCATCACACATGCATTTTACACATTGACCACTTCTTGAATGCAATAATCAATGAACATTTCTGAATGAAAATAAATAACGAATTCTTTTAATTCAAACTCAAAGGAGATGCAAATAGTGGATTCTGCATAGTGGTAGCAGATCCCTTTTTCTTCCAAAAGAAATCTCCCACCAAAGGAATAATAGGCTTCTTTTTCTTCTTCTTCTTCTCATTTTCCTTCATATTTTTTCCTCCAAATAATTGTAACCCATCATTCTCCTCTTTAACACTCAAAACTTGAGCAAAAGTTCTTGAAGAATTCTTCTCCCATCTTGAAGCTAATGCATTTGATGCTGCATCTGCTTCTGCTCTGGCTAACTTAGACATGTTCTTATGAAGCTCTGCATTTAATGAAGCCAAAGCTACCTCTGTTTCAGATTCTCTTTCTTTCAATAATCTCAACTCCGTTTTCGTTACCTCCAATTCTTGTTGCAACTTCTTGAGTGCCTCCCCCATTTTCAGATCATCATCATTGCTATTGCTATCAAACACTGAAGTTTCTGACTGGGATTTTTGTGGGCTTGGTGATGGTGTGTAGAAGCAATTAGGAGTTTCTTGATTTGGAAAGTTGAATGGCTTGGGAGAATATATCTCTTTAGCCAAGAATTTCTCCCCAAATATTTCAACAGCTTCTTTTACAGAACGAAAGGGACGAGAAGTGTCGATGTTGGGATTCTGGTACCCAGCTGAAAGATGATTCTTCTTCTTCTCATCATTAAAAACTTCAAATTCCATATCTTGGTCAATTAGGAAAATGATGATTTGGTGATGGTTATTTCATAGGGGAGCAAAAGACCATGGCATACATACATACTATGTGATCTTGGGGTTTGGTTAGAATTTACTTAGCTTTTACTCCAAAAGTTGTGAGCACATGTACATAAAAAGAAAAAGAAAAAAGGGTTGGAGATTCAGTAGTGTTGTAATATTGGAGTATTGGTAGCTAACTAGCTGGTGAGAGAGTGGATCAGATACTACTACTACATGGTTTTGAACGTTAAGCCAAAGGAAAGATTCAGAAGGTGAAGATGTTCACAACTCAACTACCCTATAAAATCAATAACTTTACAAACAAATAACTTACAAGTGTAACCCTACCGGACCCCAGGTATGGTAGCGTTAAAGGGGCTTGGAAGTGTGTCCGAGGCAGACCCCAAGTGCATGGTAGCGAGTCATAAATGATCTGGTCAACTGCTTAGATCGTCATCCTCGTTTGGTCTAAAAGGGTTAACCCGAATTGACAAGACATTTATCTCTCACGTTTATATGAGGTGAATATTCTATTACTTTACCGATGTGAGATTTTACATTCTTTCCTTTTATAAGGACTGACGTCCTCGTCAGGACATGGTAAGACTTGTCTCAGTCTTCTTCCTGCCAAACGATTCTAAAGGTGGCCTACACCGTCTCTCACGGTGTGGCACCTATTCCCGTCTGATAGTCGGCTTGAATATCAATCAGTAACGCCCTCAGACTACGGGTGTGGTAGTGATAAACGAGACGTAAATAATCTGGTCAACTAGTTAGACCGTCGTTCACGTTTGGTCTAAAAAGGACTACCCGAATTAATAAGACTTTTATCTCTCGCGTTTATATGGGTGACATTATATTAGTGTACCGATGTAAAATTTTACAACAACAAAGACAACAAAATGACCATCGGATGGAAACAATTTTAGCAACACAATCAAAACATTAGATTAGATTCCAAACATTCCACATAAATCAACAACTTAAACACACGGTATCAATTTAAAAATGATGATATGTCCGACGGAGAAGTGCACCTTGATGTCCGGAAAGTCTATATTGATCTTGGCCGGTAAATTTATTTTTTTTTTTTTTTGTTTTTTTTGGTTTGTTTTTGAAACAAAATGACGATATCTATTGATTGTGATAGAACACATTTTAATCAATGACCCTACATTTTCATCAAGGACTAAAAAGTCTGTAGTGAATGTGCACTGCACTCCACATATTGTGCAGTGCACGTATCATTTTCCTAGTATTAATTATAGAATTTTAATCAAATCAAGCAAACATCTGTCCATAAATGAATATGCTCGCAATTTTGTAGGACTGGTTTTCTTTCGAAATCTAGTAAATAAAAATGTGCTAATTCAGGGTATATGCTAAATAAATAACCAAATATTTTGATTATCATTCCGGTGGGATTTCTGATTGTTTCCGTTGATAGAAAAACAATAGATTAGAGTATTTGAAAAGCCGGAAGAAATCAACGTGATCATTTCTACATCCATTGTTATTCGACTCCGTCTCCGTTTGCCGTCAGATCCAAACCATAGTATTAACAAAGAGAAAACTTCATATGCACAGTGATGAATAGCATGGTGCTATTAGGTCTTCTGGTCTATACCTAATTTTCTGAATAATCATTGACCGATGCTAAAATAAATGGTGGAAAAGTGATTCCATTGATTGAATAGGGTTTGCTATACACATGTATATATACACTCATACGGAAGCCCTAGCTATAAGTATAATTACAAATATAGACAAATACAAAATAATAATTAAATAAATCTAATTATCCTAATACACCCCCTCAAGTGGGACTTCGAGCAGGTGTGGAAAGACCCAACTTGGCGCGAAAATGCTGAAAAGGAAGACGAGCGGGTGGTTTAGTAAAGGCATCAGCGAGCTTATCAGCACTAGAAACATGAGAAACCCGTAAAGATCCGCTTTGAACCTGCTCACGAATATAATGATAATCAACCGAAACGTGCTTCATCCGCGAATGGAAAACAGGGTTGGCCGATAACTGAGTGGCACTTACATTATCACAAAAAATAATAGGAGTAGAAGAAGAGGCAAACCCAAGATCATGCAGAAGAAACGAAACCCAGGCGATCTCATACGCAGTAGAGGCCACAGAACGATATTCCGCTTCAGTCGAAGAACAAGCAACTGTGGGTTGTTTATTGGAACTCCACGAGACAAGATTATGACCCAGAAAGACAAGATACGCACTCGAAAAAGCACACAAATCAAGCGTGGAAGAAGCAAATAACTGAAGTCCATGGGTTTGAGTGCCAACCAAATAATAGAGAAGACGCTTAACCAAAGCTCATTGCAAAGAAGTAGGAGCATGCGTAAACTGAGGCATTTTATTAACGGCGTAGGAGATATCAGGGCGAGTAAACAACAGGTATTGAAAAGCCCCAAGAACCTGACGAAATTGGATGACATCGTCATGAGGCTCAGCTGGCGCATGCATGGAAGAAAACACATCAATAGGTAAGAGAGTAACCACGGGCCGAGTGTCTCGGATTTTATCTAAGCAAAAATAAACAAGTAATAAAATAATTCGGTTTACCCCAAGTGCAGGGATCGTAGTATAGAGGTTAATACCGGAGTCGAATCATAGGGAATCGAGATTGGTCTAGTTCTTAATTTTTCTAAAGGTTGTCACGAACAATAACTAAAAACGAAAACGAAGAAACAATAAACTGGACAGAGGGTTGTCAATCCAAAGCCAGGAAATATAGTTGCGGACCTAAACTAACTAAATAAATCTATTCTATAACTAAAAAGAAAAAGAAAATTCTAAAATAGCAACGAAGACAGGGCACAAAGATAATTTCAATTAATTTTAACGAAGAACAAGCATTGATCCACCTATCCCGCAACCCTCAATTTCTACTCTAGATCGTTTAGTGAAGATTTAATAAAGATGTGGTTCACCTATCAAAGGTATGAATTCTACTCTCGTAGATAATTCGCCTATTAATCTTTCATCTCTCGATCTTAAAGATTAACGCTTCCATAACAAAGGTGTAAGATTTCTCAATCTAGCAACCTAGAAATTTAACCTAGCAACTCTCGTTATTTTTAGGTTAAAAATGTAATCTTTACTACGGTGATCTAGGTCTAACAACGATTCTCATCAAACGTTAAACATCAAATAGCAACAATCCATCGATATAAATTGCATAATCAATACAAAACATAATAAAGAAACAACTTTAAATAAAAACTCACAAAACCATCCAAAGAGTTGAAATCAAAACGTTGCATGATTGGCTTCACACGCTTGTTCAAATCGCCTAGCCTCTATCCATCGTTCTACTAGTTGCAGAAATTATAAATAAAAGAAGTAGATGAAATTATGTTTATGGGGGTAGAAAAATGCAGCAAAGCTGCCCCAAAGGGGCCTGGGGCGGCCAGGGATCGAATTGTGTGTATTAGGGTTCAGAAAAACGCGACTATTTATAAGTTTTGAAGTCGGTTTAGGCTGAGGTGGTGGCTGGACGCCCGTCCAAGGATGCTGGACGCCAGTCCAGATGCTTTGAAATCTTCGAGTCGGGCCGAGTCTTCTCAAACGCCCGTCCTATGCAATTCTGAACACTCGTTCAGCAAAAATCTGAAAACCCTGAATCCAGACACTCCTCCTGGACGCCAGTCCAATCTTCTGGACGCCAGTCCACTGGACGGATGGAGCAAACGCACGTCCAGACTTCTAAATCTTCATTCCATCTTCGACTTGCATCCTCTTCCTTCCATTTAACCTTCTTTTAAACATCGTTTAAGCTCATTCCTATGCCATGCTCGGGTACCTACAAGATAATAGAAACGTGCAAAATGTAGAACCATATATATTGATGAAAAATCACTAATAAAATCACGTAATAAGCTCGAGTTTGCACTTTAACCGTTTCAATACGCATTCTTGCAATATTCCATTTAAACCCTCACTTTTCTATAAAAAGTAATAAAACACGAAGGAAATTGCTACGAAATAATATCATATATATCGTAAAAATCACCGTCAACAACTCCCCCACACTTATCTTTTGCTCGTCCCGAGCAAAACAAAAGAAAACATAGACTTACTCAAGCATTGAACCACATAAAATCCCATATTTCAAATCACAACTGGTCGACTAGCATCAAAAACATACATCCCATTTAATAAACAACTACTCGAATGTGTAGTGTGTGCAAAGCCTTCTTCAACTTCCACTGATTCCACACTTGACAATTAAATTCAAGCTAACCAACCAACACCCATTTAAGATAGATAATGAATCATCCTGACTATACATACGCCCTACAAAACTACTCACGTCATGACTAGAGTAATACATGTGTTTTCGAAATCTTTCCAGTTGTACCCAGAGGATATTCCCTACAACATATACCTTGGCCTATACTGGGGATAAGGTAGGCGATAACTAAGTCTTTCACTTATTCATACCAAATTCCTTATGTAAGTTGATTTAATTTATCTTTCACATTTAAACACACATCGAATGAGCTCTTGCCCGTCATAGCGAGAATAGGATATTCGGGATATACCCTACCTTACTCAAATCATAAGGAAGCTTTTTCGATGTCGTGAGCTTTTGGTCATCATAGTGGTATAGGACATTCGAGATACGCCCTACCTCACTCCAATCATCGACCAGCTTCCGTCACACACCCAATTTCAACTTCTTTTTTTTTAACAACAACTTCCCAAGCACAGTAGTTACGTTTCGCTTATCACATTCAGGCTTCGGTATATTCACGATACTTCCTACTTCAATTCCAACTACGCACATATTACAATTTCCATGACATTAGCACTAAGCGAACGGTCTGATAACCAGAATCAAACATCATCGGTTTAAATGGGTACAGTTTCCTAAGTTCAGCTCATCATCGAAGAGGCTTACGTGAAAAGAATTCGAGTAAAGGCTTATTCATCAAAGGTCTATGCTAAAATACTAGTCAACTTAGCACAAGTATGGGAATATAACAAGTAAGTAAGCCAAAATAAACTCATGCTCGGGACGGATGTTTTTTTAAAAATTTGAAAATTTTAATTTTTGAAGAATGGTGGTAAGCATAATAAGCATAATAAATTAAGCATATTTTGTAGGTACAAACAACCAATCCCTCCCCCACACTTAAATAACAACATGTCCTCATGTTGTGCAGAATAAGAAAAACTTAGCTGGTTGTAGTTCGAATTTGGCAATTCTGGAAGAGGTCGCGAGTCAGATCCAAAAACGCTTGAAGAAATCAGTAGACTGTGGACCATCCACCGGAAAACTGACATCGTTTAAAAGCTCACAATTGCTATCGCAAATATCCTGCACACTTGAACAAACATGGCAATATCTCGGGGGACACAAGGGAATATCACATGCAAAAATAATGATAGACAAGATATAAGCACATGATATAATTGCTCAGATGGAAAAATCACCACACAGGGAAAACACAGGGAATCTAAGCGTCAATTATAAAGCCACAGAGGCTTGACATCCGTATAGGGTCCAACATGTGCATACAGAAATATTAAACTCCAACCGAAAGTGTAAACGAGAGGACTTACAAAGTAGCAATGAGTCTAGGTGCACTAAATAAATAAATAAAAAGAAGAAAAGAATATAACACAATGCAACTAAGTGATATGCAACTATACTAATAATGCAAAAAGAAAATAAAGAAAATGCTAGCCCAACTAATTTCCATAGATGTCGCCCTAATCTATAATTCGGACTAAGCGATGAAACATGTCAACTACAGAAGGAAGGTCAAATATATAAACGTCTTCTAAATAAAGCCACAGAGGCTCGACAGACAAGTGTAGACGTGCCTTAAGATCCATCAGAAAATAATAGCAACGGAAAACCGACAGTAGCTTCAACTAAAGCACGGATGAATCACATCAAAAAAGCCAACCCCTAAACAACCCTAACACCCTAAATAGACTACGAAAGGAACATCATAAATCATAGTAGAATCACGTCTAGTTTGGGTGCTCCAGCGTCACCGTAGTAGGGCCTTGCTGAACTTCGTGACATCCTCTTATAAGCGCATCCCATGTACCCAAAGTCATAGAAACAGAAAACAACGAAAAACCTGCATGGGACGTGGTCCACATACCAAAAGTATGCAATAGATACATGGGGGATGTAAAATAAAGAAGTCATGCCACATCAGCAGACTCGAAACACAAACAATCACTCAACATGGACCGCAATAGAAGGAGAAATAACCATAAAGGTGAAAGAACAGAACATCTACGCATATATAAAGGCCACAGAGGCTCACATTAAAACATCAATATCAAATAACGGAAGCATGTATCAAAATCAAATTCTATTCACTAAAGCTTGATGCACTGGACGGGCGTTCGGACAAGACAGACGCTCGTCTGGTGCTCTCAAAACATATACAGGACTGGTGCGTTTGGTCGGACGGGCGTCCACTCCTTATGGACGCACGTTTGGAACCACACAGAGCAGACGGGCGTTTGGAAAGGACAAACGCTCGTCTGGCCCTAGCATGATGCACAATAAAGAGAAACTCGACCCCTCGTTTGATTCTCACCCTAGTCACCACGTCAGTAAATTCAAAACCTCAGAAACCCTAGCAAAAAAACAACTTTTTTTTTTTTTTAATAAGATAAAGAAACAAAAAAAAGATACGGAAAACTTAAACAGAAACCTACCTACAAAAAATTTAAAACAGAAAAACCAGAAAACAATAAAAGGGAGAAAAACGTGTTGGTCTCTTCTGAGCCCAAAATGGAAGGGAAAACAGCAGATTTTGACCTAGAAAACGGCGTTTGCCACGTCGTCGGCGTCGGAACGAACTTTCCGAATTGGGGTCCCGCGCGCCAAACCGACACCGGAGCCGAAAGTTATGGCCAAAATACTACCATGTGCCCTAACGATCCCTTTTATCCAAACTTATAACAGAAAATCAGAAAAATTAATAAACTAGACAACCGTACCGATTCCCCGGCAACGGCGCCAAAAACTTGTCTCGGATTTTATCTAAGAAAAAATAAACAAGTAATAAAATAATCCGGTTTACCCCAAGTGCAGGGATCGTAGTATAGAGGTTAATACCGGAGTCGAATCACAGGGAATCGAGATTGGTCTAGTTCTTAATTTTTCTAAAGGTTGTCACGAACAATAACTAAAAACGAAAACGAAGAAACAATAAAGCTGGACGAGAGGGTGTCAATCCAAAGCCGGGAAATATAGTTGCGGACCTAAACTAACTAAATAAATCTATTCTATAACTAAAAAGAAAAATAAAATTCTAAAATAGCAACGAAGACAAGGCACAAAGATAATTTCAATTAATTTTAACGAAGAACAAGCATTGATCCACCTATCCCGCAACCCTCAATTTCTACTCTAGATCGTTTAGTGAAGATTTAATAAAGATGTGGTTCACCTATCAAAGGTATGAATTCCTACTCTCGTAGATAATTCGCCTATTAATCTTTCATCTCTCGATCTTAAAGATTAACGCTTCCATAACAAAGGTGTAAGATTTCTCAATCTAGCAACCTAGAAATTTAACCTAGCAACTCTCGTTATTTTTAGGTTAAAAATGTAATCTTTACTACGGTGATCTAGGTCTAACAACGATTCTCATCAAACGTTAAACATCAAATAGCAACAATCCATCGATATAAATTGCATAATCAATACAAAACATAATAAAGAAACAACTTTAAATAAAAACTCACAAAACCATCCAAAGAGTTGAAATCAAAACGTTGCATGATTGGCTTCACACGCTTGTTCAAATCGCCTAGCCTCTATCCATCGTTCTACTAGTTGCGAAATTATAAATAAAAAAGTAGATGAAATTATGTTTATGGGGGCGAGAAAAACGCGCAAAAAAACGCCCCCAAGGGGCTGGGGCGGCCAGGGATCGAATTGTGTGTATTAGGGTTCAGAAAAACGTGACTATTTATAAGTTTTGAAGTCGGTTTAGGCTGAGGCGGTGGTTGGACGCCCGTCCAAGGATGCTGGACGCCAGTCCAGATGCTTTGAAATCTTCGAGTCGGGCCGAGTCTTCTCAAACGCCCGTCCTATGCAATTCTGAACGCTCGTTCGTAGCAAAAATCGAAAACCCCGAATCCAACACTCTCCCGGACGCCCGTCCAATCTTTCGGACGCCGGTCCACCGGACGGATGGAGCAAACGCACGTCCGGACTTCTAAATCTTCATTCCATCTTCGACTTGCATCCTCTTCCTTCCATTTAACCTTCTTTTAAACATCGTTTAAGCTCATTCCTATGCCATGCTCGGGTACCTACAAGATAATAGAAACGTGCAAAATGTAGAACCATATATATTGATGAAAAATCACTAATAAAATCACGTAATAAGCTCGAGTTTGCACTTTAACCGTTTCAATACGCATTCTTGCAATATTCCATTTAAACCCTCACTTTTCTATAAAAAGTAATAAAACACGAAGGAAATTGCTACGAAATAATATCATATATATCGTAAAAATCACCGTCAACACCGAGCATCCTGAATGTTAGTGCGATGAAGAAAATCTAGAATAGTAGTAGATAATGATGTCTTGCCTTAGATTGCAGCACATTTATGGCGTAGACGTGACTGGCTGCAAGGTACCGCACATTGAAGCGTACGGTCTCAATGCCATGCGCTTTCGATGGTCTTTATCAACACGTGTATACACGACTGGCCGAAAGGTTCCTCGCGTTGAAGCGTACGTGTTGGAAATAAAATTATGTTTTAATGATGATTCATCGCTTGTTTGTTTATTTATTTTAACCCCATTAATGAAGTGCCATAACTAGTTGTAATAGTGCAAAGCAAAAAATGTCTAGAAACTGAATGTATAAGATTTACTAGAGTCTGATTATTGTATAGGTTTTATCAGACAAGCACTGTAATAGATAGTGTTAGTAGAGTCTAGAACTGAAACTGATATCCAATGAAGAATGGTTCGCTGAGGGATCAAACTCAGTTGGCCATGTTCAAAGCTGAAGACTCAAGGCTGAGGGGACAAACTCAGCCATGAAGGCTGATGGATCAAACTTAGTTTAGAAGAAGGAAGTCTAAGGGGACGAACTCGGTTTTTTTGAAGACTACACCGAGACTGTAAAGTTAGAATTCATGTAAGTCTGTGATGGTCAAAACTGACTTTATAGATCTTGTATTGAAGGTCTAAGATCCATAAGGACAATGTGATCTTAGTTAATATCAAGTTTTAAATGGTGTACTCTGATCTCTCAAATCTTCAAGATCAGTTAAATGAGGAGTACTCAGTTTTGAAGAAGATTAAAAACTGAGTTAATGCTCAAACTCAGAGAAACTTAGATAATCAAGAACTCAATTAATCAACCAACTTAGTTAATCAAAACGTTGGAGAGCAAAAACTCTAATTGGTTGAATATTTGTCATTGTCAGAAAGGACACTGACGTCTGACATGTACTAAGCAGGACCACCAACGGCTATGAGAATTCAAATTCAAATGCTGGAATGGCCTTTATAAATAAAGCATTTATCATTCAAGAAGAAGTGCGGAGCTTAGAATTTTTAATAAGCTAGTATTCTATAAAGATCAAAAATTGAGGGGGAAGGAATCTTACTAAGAACTCCTGCTAAGTCCATATTGCAAGATCAAGAAAACTTCAAGTATTCAGATCATTCAAGGAAATTTTCAAGACTCCTTATACTTGAAGAAACGGAGCTTACTGTGCTAATCAGACACATTAAGGAGAAGAAGCTCACACACAAGTTGAATCACTTACTTGATTCAAGTATCAAATTTGATTTAATCAAATGTTTAGACTGTGAAACACCAAGGTGGTGTGAATGACAGTTGATGTGCAGTCAGGGAGACTGTGTTTGTGGTGGAGCTGGTGAAAAGGCAATTCTACCCTTCAAGGACTAGTGAAACAGTTGGAGAAGCATCAATTATACAAGTTATCCAAGAGTTAGATTGTGAAGCTAAGGATAGTGAAGGACAATCAACTAGGGCTTTTTGAAACCGTTGTAATCTCAAGAAGACTAGTGAATTTCCTCCAACATCACAGGAAAAGAGTGGACTGTCAGAATTACACCATCTGGAACCACTATAAACTATGTGTTCTTTACTTATGTATTTACTTACAACATTTTATATTTGTGTTTGTGTGTTTACTTACTTTATTGCATACTCAGTCTACACAAACTCAGCTAACACCAGTAACTGAGTTCACACAACATATTTCAAAGAAACTAAACAAACTGAACGAACATATCTAATAAAAGTCTTTAAACAATATTCCGCTGCATTTAACTCAGTTCTCTTAAAAAGTCAGCAGACTGATTAAAATCTGAGTTATCTCAACTCCAAGTTTCTTTTAATTTATAAAGTTTAACTTGTTAGAAAAAGTTTTTATAGGACAAGTTTATTCCCCCCCCTTCTAAACTTGTCTCAAACCTTTCCAATGGACCAACAATTGGTATTAGAGCAGTGTTCATTTGCATTAGAGAGTTTCATTGATTAAGAGATACAATTCTCGACGACAATTGTAGATTTCTTTGAAATCTTTTTCAAAAGTTTATAAATACTTGCATCATGGATTCACAGAATCACATTAGAAGTTTGCTTAGTTGTTCATTTTTTAGATTTGATGGATATAAAAGTAAATTGCAGGCTTTTGTTGCTGACACACATGAAAAATTGCTTGAAGCACTTGTTGAAGATCCAGTTGATGAACCAACCAGAAAAACAATTATTCATAATGAAAGTCACGTTGATCCAGAAAATACTGATGAAACTCAGATTTTGCCAATAAGCTTTGTACCAGCAAATCACACTGAAAGTAGTGAAGAAATTTCTCTCACCGGTGGGATTTTAGAGAGAAGTTTCTCTCACCGGTGCCAATGGCTTCGGCCACTTCAGACCGGAAAATCCTCCTGAGCTGCTTCCCATTACTGCTTATTTTTGTTCCTTTTCTTCTTTGCTTCCATGGGTAAGAAAAATCGGAGGAGCCCTAAGAGTGTTAGTCATTCTTTCGTCTCTGATGATGATGTTTCAGCCAAATTTGTGCGTCTGGTTAAGATTGCTTCTTCTCAGGCTGGGTGTTCTACTCCGACTGACCGTCAATTGGAGGCCCATCATCTCCCGAGGTTTTTGGCTTCTGATTCTTTGGTCTTTTGTTCGATTAAGCCTGTTGTTGCTGCTGATTTGCCAGTAGTTGTGGTAGTTTCTGATTCTTCACCACCATTGACAAGCAACAAACGGATTTTCCAGCGTTTGGCTGCGAATGCTGCTGATGGTGGTAAGATTATTGGCAAGTCTGTATCTTCTATGCTATTGAAGTCTGGAAAGCGACTGAGTGATGCTCAGGCATAAAAGCGAAGCCTTTTGGCTCCTAATTTAGCTAGAGCACCTGCTGCTGATCCTCCAACCAAGGTTTTGATTACTCCTGCTTGGGGTTTGAATGTTTCACAGCCTGATACTTTTTCTTTAAAGTTGAAGCCTATTGTTGATCTTCATATTGGCCCTGCAAGTCAGGTTTTTCCATGCCCTTCTGACTTGAATCCTACTTTGAGGTCTTCTGTTGATAGCATTGCTTTAGACCCAGTTTTTAAATCTATGTTGTCTTTTTCTGTTGCTTCAAATGTGGTGGTACAAGTTGGTAATGGTGTTTTGCCTGTTCCTGCTTGTAATTTGGTGGATGCTACTACTGTTATTGAACCTGCTGGTGTGGATTGTGTTGGTTTGGTTGGGTTTGATGCTGGTTCTAGGGTTGCTCCTACATCTGATTCTCCTTCTTTGCCTTCAGTCCATGATCTTGTTCTTAATGATGTTGCAGTGGCTAATAAGGTTGTGTCTTGGGCTAACTTGTTCAAGGAAAATAGATTATATTCTAGTAAGGTTATTCAACTTTGGGATGAAAAGAGCTCCTCTTTGCCATTGGTTGAACTCAGAAGTACTACTTTTGAGCCTGATGATTTTGAGAGCCTAAGCTTAATTGGCACTTTCTCCTCCAGGTTTCCTGGAAGAGCTGTTGTTAAGAATATAGTGAATTCTTGGTCTAAGAAGTGCAAGTTTCAGTATCATGCTTCTGGTTGGATTGTTTTTACTTTTGAGCATTTTTCTGATTTGGAAGTGTGCTGCTTGGTGGTCCTTATTATGTTTTTGGTAAGCCATTATTGTTAAAGAAAATGCATGAATTCTTCAACTTCAATAGGGATGGTCTCTATGTTGTAAATGTTTGGATTCAGTTGCCAAATCTTCCTCTTTCTCTTTGGAATGGGAAGGCTTTGAGTAAGATTAGCTCTTTTTTTAGGGAATCCACTTTATACAGATCTTTTAACTGCTACCAAACAGAGTATTAGCTTTGCTAGATGCCTTGTTGAGGTTGATGTTGCTTACACCTTGCCTGAGATAATTCCCATTTTGCAGCCTAATGGTTTCTTTATTGCAACAGCCTGTCCTTTTTGAAGATTTGCCTTCCTTTTGTGCTTTGTGTAAAAAAGTTGGGCATAGTGTGGCATCTTGTGCTGGCTCCAATAGTGTTGTTCCTCAGTTGTATGTGAGTAAGTATAAGAATAGAAGCAAACCTGATGTGCCTAAGCCTGCTGCCCCTGCCACTGGTCCAGGTGGTTCTGTTTTGATAAATGTTGAGAACGCAGGTATAGTTACTGATTCTGGTCAGGTTTCTGACCTAGCTGGTGTTCCTACTTCTGGTCCTGTTGTTTCTGCTGCTTTTGGAACTTCCGGAATGCCTGCTGATGTTGTTAAGCCTGCTGATGTCTCTGTGAATGATGCTTTGAAATCCCCAGCTGTTGTTTCATCTGGTTTTGTTCCTGCTGTTGCTGATTTTGTGCCAATTTCTAGATCTTCATAATTGCTTGTAGCACATGCTGCTGTTATTGATAAGCCTGCTGCTGTTTTATACTTGAACCAAGACCTGCTGCTCCTTCTGAATCTGTTGTTGTTGATCCTCTTGGAGCTGATGCATCTTTCTTGGCTGATGCATCTGTTTTGGTTGCTTGTAATGCTGATGTAAAGGCTTATGTTGGTGCTTCTTTGAATGGTAATACTGTCTTGGATGATGGTTCTGTTTTGCAGAGCATGGTGTTCAAAAAAGGAAAGAATAAATGATTGTATTGATGATGACTAAATTGTTGGTTGTTTTTTGGTTTTTTGGCCCCATGATGTTTGGGCAATGCTTTTGTGGTTGTGCTTGCTGGTGGCTTTTTGTAGTCATTTTTTGGCTTCATGTGCCCTGGGATTGGCATAGGCAATTTTGGTGGATTTTGTACATTATTGGATGTCTTCCAGGTGTATACACATTTCATTATGCACCTGTGGCTCAAGTTGGCTGAGTATATAATTTTGGTTACTTTGAGTTGTTCTCTTTTGAACACCTCTTTTGTTGTTAAATTAGGTTACTCAGCCAATGTTGTGTCTTTGTTCTTGGATAAGCTCTGTGAGTTCTCTCATATGACCCTAGTTTTCCTTTGTTTAGGATAATATTAAGTGTCTTGTACTCTTGCGTACATTGGTTTAATACATTTTCACATTTAACCAAAAAAAAAGTAGTGAAGAAATCATTTTGTTCAAAGCTGACCAAACAAAAGATCACATAAAGCCAAACAAAGGAAATCAAATAATGCTTGAAGATCAGAATGCAGAAGATCAAATAATCGCAACCTATGAGGAGGTAAATGCTTCTACATCAAACTGTTCTAATTTCATAGTCAAACACAAAAATGCAGAATTCAATTAAACTCTTGACATACTCCTAAAAGAATTAGAGGTAATTCAAAAGAGTTATGAGAATGTCAAGAAGGAAAGAGATTCATCGAAGACTGAAATTTTAAGATTAAATGCTGAACTCAAGTTTATCAAATCTAATAGCAGAACACAAGAAGTTAGATCTACAGAGATTCATGATGATATAATTGAGGTAATAAATCTCTAAATCAACAGCAAATCCAACTTTGAAAGTTCAATTCAAACCAGGAAAGCCATATGGAGATAGACCAGGCTTAGGTTTTGATAATCAATAGAATTCTATGACTGGACAAAGTTCAACTGCTCCTATTGTGGCTGCACAAAAGTCTAGATCTCAGAAAACTACTGAAGCTAATAGAACTGACAAAGACTCAACAAAGCCTCTTGCAAAAACTGAAAAAACTGGAAGATCAGTAAGAACTCAGCAAACTGACAGATCGGACAGAAATACTCAGCAAAAGGCTAAGTATGGAAAAACTAATCCAAAGTTAGTTAACATCAGACAATTGAATCTATTATCCCAAAGACTGTTTACCAGTCAAGGAATACTAGATTCAAGGGGAAAGAGAGAATTTTCCTACTGATGAAGATTGAGATGTTCCTACTCCTATTGCTAGATCAACCAAGTTTCACAAAGATCATAGGGTCAAGCCTTAATACAAAACTGTCAATCCAAGACAGTAGACCTATGTGAAACATGATAGATCCATCAATAAGAATAAATGTTTGCACAGTAAGCCCAAAAGTCAAGAAAAGTGTATGAAGGAAAAGAATACTCTTCTGAAAATGTTCAAAAACTATAGAAGAAGAGGTCAATTCATTAAAAAGGAAACCATATTCACATGGTTCAAGAGTTAATTCAAGAAATAACCACAAATGACCCAAACAGGTATGAGTACCAAAGAAATCTTAATATGTTTTGAAGGAAGGATAACTAACAATTGAAGACCTATCAAAAGTTGACTTCCACAAAACTAATTTCAACAATTCCTGGTATCCATGCTGACAAGCTGACTCAAAAGCAATGAGTGGTGGAACTGATAAACGAAACTAAGTTTTGTGAAATGCAAAACTGACTTTCATAAAACTTAGAAACATACACAACTGGAGATACATTGTATCAGTCGTCTTTACTGATACAGTTTACGGATGTCAGAAAAAGTTTTTACCTACGTTAGTCGTAACCGTCGACCCCCCCGGTAAATGTCACTTTTACGTATCTCTAGGAAAATGACATGACTTATGACATGACAACTTGCCTTTTCAAATTCCACCAGCAAGGCACTTATTGTTGAAATAGTGTCCTAAACCCAATCGGGTTGGTTCTTTATGTTTATACATATATTAAATGGCTTTTATGTTGTCATATATATGTTCTTTTAAAGAACCAATTATGAATTGTTATATGATAACGTCCTTAGTATTTAACTGTGATAGAGAAACCATGATAGACGATTATGGTTGATGAGATCTCTAATCACTTTAATAAGTTTGATACTTAAATGTCTCTAAGGCCGATGTACTATTAAACGGGGCATTGATAGTATAAACAGACTAGCACGTATTAAATGTCTTCTCGTCTTTAAGGGCATGGATAGATCTTGTCTATCGAAGTGTAGAGACTTGGGACATGTACGTGGACGTGTATTAGAGAATGCGTACGTTGGGATCGACCCACTTACACGGATAAGTGTCACACTATGTGGCGGTTGTGTAATTATCCTTAAGACCGGAGTCTTCATGGCATCACGGTGTGGATTGTCATGCTTTGACACTATTGAGGTTTCCCACAGCCACGGGGCGATCATGCGGTAGTGATTGGGTATGATGCGAAGCATGCGGAGTATACGTGATTGGTCGTCCGGGAATCGCGTATCCTATGATTGGGATCGAATATCCGAAATGGCCTTCTTATAAGGAATGTCTTACTCTCGTGAATCTTTGCAAAGTGGGAGTAAACGAGTTACGTCGAGAGAGCTTGATATCCAGATTATAAGATACGGTCGTTGATGTTTTGACACTCGACTAACGACCGTATGGATATTATTACAGCGATAGGATTGTAACTTACACGGTAACTATTTCACATGAAAGGTAGTAGTCATTGCATTTGACTCTTCCGATGATTGGGGGTCACGGTATCCCGTGATCGTTAGGTATGAAGGGCATTTTCGTAATTTGCACTTTGTGTCTACGGCCAACATATTCGGAAGCCTATCTGTTATAAAACGGATAGAGATAACTTCAGATGCAAGAAACAGAAACAGAAACAATCAAACATAAACAATCAAAGGAGATAACAGAAACAAGAAGAACACAGATTTAACGTGGAAAACCTCTCAGTGGGAGAGGTAAAAAACCACGGGCAGAAAAGAGATATTTTATTATGCATTGAATTTTACAGATTTCAACACACACGGATAACGAGACAACAACTGTATTTATAGGTACAAATCCCTAAACCCTAGCCGCCGGGAATCTTTGTACGATCCGCCATAAATACCCTTACACGTGTCCTCCTTTTAATGACACCGTATATTGTCACATAACGAATTACGGATGTGGGACCCGTCGTATTCCGGTACTCGGCGGACTATCACCCCGCGATAGTCACCCTGGCCGACGAAGCTCGGTAGACTCCACCCTACCGGAAGCACGGAATTGAATACACTTCTCGGTGTCCATCACACAACTCGAGTCTTCGATTGGTTCCACCGGATGTAGAGTTTAAGTCACTTTCTTGACAAATCTCCACCTTGACTTCAACTCTCACTAGAGTCAAACAGATTGCATAACCAGATGTACTTGTACCAGATGCATTCGTCAATGCCAGATGTACTTGTACCAGACTATCTCCACAGCATCCACTCCACTGATCTGCCCTCAGTAAAGTTTCCAGAAACAGATTATAAGCTTTGAATATTCAGTAAGTCCAGGCAAAGCTGGAACTTACTCTGCTGAACTGGTTTAGTGAACATATCAGCAGGATTCTCCTTTGTGCCAATCTTCTTCACCACAACCCTCTTCTCATTCCTCAAGAAATGATACCTGACATCAATATGCTTGGTTCTCTCATGATGAACCTGATCCTTGGCTAAACATATTGCACTTAGGCGTCACAAGATATATATCGGCCCCCGATCCGATGCAACCCCAAATCACCGACTAGCCCCTTCAACCGGATACCCTCCTTAGCCGCTTCGGTAAGAGCCATATATTCTCGCTTCGGTAGTTGATAAGGCTACGTAGCCCGAAGAGTAGCTTTCCACCGATCACCGCATTTCCCAATGTAAACACATACCCGGTCATTGATTTTCTACCGTCAACATCACCGCATAATCGGCATCACGGTAACCTGTGACCGGACCCGATATCACCTCCATAAATGAGACCAACATCGAGTTTGTACCTCTCGGGTATACGAATATCCTTTTAACGACTTTCCGGTGTTCCTTACCGAGTTGAGCCATAAACCCGCGACAACACCGACCGCACTGAGCGGATCGGGCCTAGTGCACACCATGGCATACATCGGGATCGTCAACCGCACTAGCATAGGGAACTTTTGACATATACTCCTTCTCTTCACCCGATTGTGAAGCATAAACGAGACAAATGAACATTTGATGTCATAGGAGTATCTATTGGTTTTGCGACAGACATCCCAAACTTGGCCAATATCTTTCGCACATAACCCCTCTTCGAGACAAGAATAATTTCTTCGACTCTATCTTTCCGGATCTCCATCCCCAAGATTTTCTTGGCTGCACCCAAATCCTTCATTTCAAATTCGGCACTAAGAAGGTTCTTGATTTTGAACATCGACTTCCTTGCTTTGCGGCTATCGGCATGTCATCACATACGAACAAGATAGATATATGATCCATCTTTCGGTGATCGTGTGGTATACACAACGGTCATAAGGACTTCTGTTGTAACCTGTTTGAAGCATAAAGCTGTCAAACCTTTTATACCACCGCCTTGGAGCTTGCTTCAAACCATACAATGATTTCTTCAACTTGCAAACATAATTTTCCTTTCCGGGAACTTGAAAACCCTCGAAAGCCGTGTCATGTATATCTCCTTATCCACCTCACCATGTAGAAAAGCAGTTTTCACATCTAATTGCTCAAGTTCCGGATCCGTTTGTGCCACCATTGCTAGTAACACCCCGATTGAAGTGTGTCGACCACTTGTGAAAATATTTCATCAAAGTCAACCCCTTCCTTTTTGAATCCTCTTGCAACCAAACGTGCCTTATACCCGACCCCTTTCGCCTTTGTTATTCCTTTCTTTTTCTTGAAAATCCATTTACAAGTCACAACTCCCTTGTCGGTAGGTACGCTTGACTAATTCCCAAGTCCGATTCTTCGATAATGACTCCATTTCATCTCCCATGGCAACATGCCACCGAGATGCTTACGTACATGTCTTCGCTTCCCTGTAAGTAGTAGGTTCGGCAACCTCTACTTCTTCCGCAACTTGGAGTGCATATCCAAGCAAAATCATCATATCCATATCTCCTTGGAGGTATCCCAACATTAGATCTTCTAGGCACTGTGGCGGTAGACTCTGCTGATCAATGTTTGTATGACGCCCTGTTGAGGTCTCGGCGGGCGGCTTGGATCGGTCTCGGTTCATTATCCGGATCGGTATAGTGTTGATTTTGGTCCACCGATTGTTGCATATCGGTAGACTCCACGAAGCTCCACTTTGTTTCTCAACACTATCGATTCGACTAGTTTCGGACTCAGTAGACCTCCCCACTGATGAGTTTAACATAGAATTTTCATCAAACACAACGTCCCTGCTGAGGATTACTCTGGACTCCGCTGATGACCAAATCCTATATCCTTTCACTCCATCACCATACCCCACAAACACTCCTTTCTTGGCTCTTGGCTCCAACTTCCCTTCACTAACATGATAGTAAGCTGTACTTCCAAAAACCCTTAGAACTGAGTAGTTAGCAGGCTTGCCTGACCACATCTCAAATGGTGTCTTGAGATTGATTCCTGTGTGAGGGCTCCTGTTGATTAAGTAGCAAGCTGTCTTAACAGCCTCTGCCCAAAATCTCCTTGATAAACCAGCTTGAGAAAGCATACATCTTGCCCTCTCCAGTAGAGTTTGATTCATCCTTTCAGCTACACCATTCTGCTGAGGTGTATTCCTTACAGTATGATGTCTGGCAATACCCTCAGCTGCACAAAATGAATCAAAATCCGTCCAGCAGAATTCCAGACCATTATCTGTACGAAGCTTCTTGATTTTCTTGCCTAACTGATTCTCCACTAGGGCCTTCCACTGCTTGAAGTTATTGAATGCATCACTTTTGTTCTTCATCATCACCACCCAAGGCATCATTGAATAGTCATCTATGAATGACACAAAATATCTGTGACCACCCAATGACTCAACTCTTGATGGACCCCAAAGCGATCCGAATGGATATAATCAAGTGATGCCTTTGTATTGTGCAACCCTGCCGAGAATTTACTTCTATGCAATTTCCCAAACACACAATGTTCACAAAAGTCCGGATTCTTGACCTTATATCCCCCAAGAAAAACCTCGTGAAGAAAGAACTTGCATACCCCTTTCACCATGTGACCAAGTCTCGTGTGCCACGGTGAGTCCGCGTCGAGATCGGTGAAGCCGCGAGGATGCAACGGCGAAAGTGCGGATACGGTAGATCCTTAATATATACAAGGTTCCCCTCTTGATGCCTTTGAGGACTACAAGCGAATCTTTAAAGACATTCGGTGTCCACCTTCACCCTTGAAATTGAACCCTTCTTCGTCCAAGTGGGCGAGAGATACCAAATTCTTGGTCATCGTGGAACATGTCTTACATCCTTCAGTGTACAAAATTTACCATCCTCTGTCCTTAACTTTACTGAGCCAATTCCCACAACTTTACAGACCTTGCTGTTGGCCATATAGATTTGACCACCATCTATCTCGCTCATAAGTAGAGAACCACTCTCTGTTTGGACAAATATGGTAGGATGCTCCGAATCAAGTATCCACACATCATTGTGGTGTGTAGAATCCCCCGCAACTAGAACCGGATCCTCATCGGATTGCTCGCAGCCAAGGCTACCGTGCCGAAATTGCCTTCCTCGTTTCTTCTTCCTTGGACAATTGGACTTCCAATGTCCCCGCTCCTTACAAGAATTACGGACATCGGTAGACTTAGGACCTTTGGACCACGACTTCTTTTTCTTCTTCTCGCCCATATCCTTTTCCACTATTCTTGCTAGCCTACTAGCCCAAGAAACTGACCGATTGTTGTCTGTCCCGGCAGCCTTGTGTCTAAGCTCCCCGGCATGTAAGGCGGACCTCACATCCTCCAAAGCTACCGTATCCTTTCCAACTATGAAAGCGCACAAAGTTTTCATATGATGCCGGTAATGACACCAACGGGATTAGGGCTGCATCTTCATCTTCAATTTTAACATCAATATTCCTTAAATCAAGTAATATTGTGTTCGGTGGTCAAGATGTTCCCCTCGGTGGACTCCCTTCATGCATCTTCAAACCGAACAACCTCTGTTTCAACAACAACTTGTTGGTCAGTGACTTGGTCATATACAAGCTTTCAAGCTTTTTCCACAACTTGGTTGCGGTGTCTTCCTCAGCAACCTCGGTGATAACATCATCGGATAAGCACAACATGATGGTTGAATGTGCTTTCTCTTCCGGACGGCATGTCTGTCGCACTTTTGTATTTGGTTTGTCGGATAAAGGATTCCACAAACCCCGTTGTTTCAACGGTGCACGCATCTTGATTTGCCACAGACCAAAACTGTTCCTTCCTGTAAATTTATCGATTTTTACGTTTACTGCTGACATCTTTTCTTGCTAAAGATAACAACTTTATCACAGATCTTAGCACCTTGCTGAAGGTCTTGGTGAAGACGAAGTTGATCGTACAGATTGTTTTCTCCAGAACCTGGCTCCGATACCACTTGTTATAAAATGGATGGAGATAACTTCAGATGCAAGAAACAGAAACAGAAGCAATCAAACATAAACAATCAAAGGAGATAACAGAAACAAGAAGAACACAGATTTAACGTGGAAAACCTCTCAGTGGGAGAGGTAAAAAACCACGGGCAGAAAAGAGATATTTTATTATGCAATGAATTTTACAGATTTCAACACACACGGATAATGAGACAACAACTGTATTTATAGGCACAAATCCCTAAACCCTAGCCGCCATGAATCTTTGTCTGATCTGCCATAAATACCCTTACACGTGTCCTCCTTTTAATGACACTGTATAGCTGTCACATAACAGAATTAACAGATGTGGGACCCTACCGTATTCCAAGTACTCGCGGACTATCACCCCGCCGATAGTCACCCCCCGACGACGAAGCTCGATGTAGACTCCACCCTACTGAAGCACAGAATTGAATACACTTCTCAGCTGTCCATCACACAGCTGAGTCTTCAGATTGGTTCCACCAGATGTAGAGTTTAAGTCACTTTACTGACACTATCGGGTCACACACATATGAACATCTAGCCGGATTAAAATGTGGTTATAGATGATAACCAAATAAGGAAAGTTTATCTCGAGACTATAAAGGTTATAGTGGCAAATTAATATGGTGGTATTTATTTATTATGAATAAATATAATACAAGATATTAATTATATTGATTAATTAAATATACATATATATGATGTGTATTTCGAAATTATGTATATATGTGATATACATGTATTTGCAAATTAATTAATCATAGTATTATATTAATTGATCAAAAACATATATATATATATATATATATATATATATATATATATATATATATATATATATATATATATATATATATATATATATGTGGCGCCACTTTTTAAGTGTGCACATTGATTAATGAAATAAATAGTATTATTATTATTATATATTAATATTGGATATTAATGATTATAGATTTGCACACATGTGTAAATTGATTTATGGTAATAAGATAAATATTGTCAATATAAGATATTGACAATATCTTGGGAATATTCAATATAAGATATTGATAATATCCGAGATTTATTTGATATAAGATATTATAATAAATGAGATAAATCAATCAATTATATTTTTCTTATTTTATTGGGAAAAAGTTTTCTTCTCCTCCACTCTAGTCGGGGCGCCACTTTGCTTATAAAAAGGAAGTGGGTGTCAAGCTCTTTTGTACAATACAATTCTAAGAACTAATAGTTCTTGTGTAAAATAGAGAGCATCCTATAGAGAGTTGGAGAGAGGGGAAAAGGGCCGGTCTAGAAACCGGAGTTTTCCAATAGCAATCCATGATGAGATTCCGGCGGGGTGTTCGTGTGGACTAGCGGTAGAGGCCGAACGCTTGGGCGGCTCTATGCAGAACTACTCTCCTTAGACGGTCAAAGCGTCGATCTTTTAGATCAACCAAGGTAACCACCGTCTACTACTTGTTTGTTTATTGATTAAACGAAGTCGATCTTGGGTAAAAGGAAATCAAAATTTTGAATTCCGCTGCGTTCCCGCGTAGATTTCCTAACACTTATGCAAGCCTATATATCATAGCTATCGTAATAATCCTACTCATCTTCACCTTGGTTCAACATGTTCATTCTCGCTTGAAGAATGTCAACACATGTTCTTTGTTGTACGATTGACGGCGGGCCACAATATACAATTGATGGCTGGCTACTATCTACTACCAAAGGTTGACCTTCGTATTGTCGCTTCTTAACATGGCGTACACTCCATTGAATTTTTTTCTTCACTAGACGTGTTGAGAGGTGGGATTTGGATTTCCACATTGGAGTCTATCATGGCCGTTGAATTAAGGATTTTGAGGAGTTCGATCGAAGACGGGAATGGGTTCTGGCGGCTTGTTTGTTTGTTTTTCTTTTTTTACGGGAAAAATACATATTACAAACTCACAATTTTTGTTACGTGAACCCTAAACTCCGTCATGTTGTCTCGACTTTTACCAATTAGGTAAAGCACTATTGACTTGTTTTAGGCGGCTTTTATCGGCACCACGGTTTTGCTTCCGGCACCACGATTACTCTCGACACCCTATAAATTACTTCTGGGACCACATGAATATTTTTATTTTTTGTTTACTCCAAGCACCACCAAAAAACTAAAAAACTTGCTTCTCGTACCACGAATTTTATAAACTACAATTTAGTCATTTGATAATTAAAATAAAACATTATAATCCACAATTATTCACATTTATAAATAACAATACACAAACTTAATCTTCACTCAAATCATCATCAAAATCCACCATTTTATCCTCATCTTCATCATCAAAACTCAACTTCCTCTTAATCATCAAAAGTCATCTTCATCTTCTTCAAACAAACTTCTTCATCATCAAAATTTTCTTCAACCTTCTTCATCATCAAAATTATTCTTCAACCATCTTTATCTTCTTCAATAACATTTTTCGTTACATCAAACTTATCCCCCAAATATCATTGATAATCTTGAGCATGTAATAAGATAACACTTAAACACCATTTTCAATTGCTTGAAACCCCATGAATTATAGAAAATGGAGTTTTTTTTAGAGTTTTCCGATCGCCATTTGGATTCTCCGGTCGGCATACAATCAAACGCCAGACGACTAACGTGCATGTACAAGTTCAACGTCAACTGTGCTGATGTTTTGTACTCCAGAAATTAAGATGGCGTTGTTTTCAAATCGCCGGCATCTTTGACGTTTTTGTGTAAACGTCAACATAGGCGACGTTAATGACACATAGCTGAATATGATTTTGTTTATAAAATGCCAGCACCATTAACGTTGACAGTGAAACATAACGTCATCCCTGGTGACGTTTGACGTTTGTGACATGGTTCTGTTTTCAAAATGTCACCATATTTGACGTTGGTTTGGATAAAACAACGTCCACAATGTTGACGTTTTGGACCCAATACCGAAGAAGCATGATTCGTACAATGATCCTAACATTATACAAACAAAGATAACGGCAAATATCGATCCAAAACAGCATATACAATTATTTGTCCAAAACAAAAATCATCCACAAGTTCTCCAAACGTACTTCAACATCTTATACCATGATTTAAAATGTACTTCAAACGTACCTCAATATCTAATACACTGATTTAAAATGTTCAAAGCCAAAAGTAATAAGTTATATTCCCCACATCCAATAAGTTATAAAATGAATTTCAGAATTTATTAATTCCCGCATCCACCACAATATGATCTCTTGTTGGTTGATCAACGAGTTCAAATGTACATCTATCTCCAACGTTGAGATTATTGGCCGTCAAGAAAACGTTTAACCTTGTGAAGCTAGCTTGTCGATAGGGTTCGGCACAAGCTACAAGTCTAGCCGGCCATGAATCCTCTAGGGCACTCCGCAGCTCCACAGTCTTGCATCGCAGCATGTCATGAATTGTAGCAAATGGTAGTGGAATATTCTACCAATCACAACAAAATTAAATAGTGTTAGAAAATGAAATGAGGGAAAATCGTAAAACAAGAAAGTAACTAAGATGTTTTTAGAATATCTCACCACATAACCATGTGAAAGGTCGGGTTTTTTAGCATCGTCTCAAAACGGGTATTTTGGTTACCATTGTTGTTTTCTCCATCTGCATCATCGTCTGCATCATTATCTGCATCCTCTTCTTCACTCTCGGACTCGGAAAAAGTCTTCTCACAAGAAGTGTGATCCAGCACAATAGTGTCGAAAGTGAAATCCCCCATGTGTTCAAACACTATGAACTCCCTCTCTTTCAAGTGATGAGCGGCCACATACACCTCCCAACCTTCCCCAAAGAATCGAAGAAGTCCACTGTCTGTGGCTCCAACTCTCACTTTGTTAGGAAATCAAACGAGTAGCGCAGCGGAAAATTAAAATTTGATTTCCGATCCAAGGATCGACTTCGTTTAAACAATAAACATATAACAATGAGGACAAAGATTATACCTTTCTTGATCTTAAAGATCGAAGCTTTGACCGTCCAGTAGATGTAGATGCGCGCAAGCCGTCCAAGCGTCCGGCCTCTACTAGTTATCCACACGACCACCTCGCCGGGATCCTCCTGGATTGCTACTAGAAAAACTCAACTGCTAGGTCGACCTTTTTCTTCCTCACAATACTCTCTCTAAGAAGCTCTCTTATTTTTCAAGAACAATTAGCTCTTGGAATAATGATGTACAAAAGAGCTAGTCAAGCCTCCCTTTTATATGTGTAACCTGCGCCCCTATTGCCTCCTAATCTGATTAGGAGAAGCTTCTAGTAGATTGATGAGAAATAAAAATATTTTCCTAATAAAATAAGGAAAATCAGTATGATTGATTTATCTCTTTTATTTTAATATCTCATATTAAATAAATCTAGATATTGCCAATATCTTATATTGAATATTTTTATCTTATTACCATAATTCTATTTTCTAAAAATCAATTAATATCCAATATTAATACTATGATGATCTTATTAATTAAATTGCACAATCTAAGTGTATCTAGTACACTAATGACCTGCGCCCCCATCCCCAAATATTGGGATTTGAGATTTTTCTTAATTAATATAATGCTATAATTAATTCACAAAATACATATATATCATATATACATATAAATTTTGAAATATGTATCTAAATACATATATATTAATCATCATAATTAATATCTTGTATTATATTTATTCATAATAAATAAATAACACCATATTAATTTACCACTATAACATTTATAATCTTGAGATAAAACTTTTCGTATTTGGTCATGAGCTATAACCACATTTTAATCCGACTTGATATTCACATGTGTGTGACCCGATAGGCTTCCGAATATGTTGGCCGTAGACATAAGGCACAATTACAAAAATGCCCTTCACCTCTAACGATCATGAATAGCGTTTAGCAACACGTCCATGACCCCCAATCATCGGAAGAGTCAATACGCAATGACTACTACCTTTCATGTGCTCGGTTAGCGTGTAAATAGAATCTTATAGCTGTAGTAATATCCATACGATCGTATCTTGATCGTATCCCACAATCTGGATATCAAGCTCTCTCAAAATAACTCATTTACTTCCACTTTGGAAAGATTCACGAGAACTAGACACTCCTTATGGGAAGACCCTTTCAGATATTCACTCCTACTAATAGGGTACGCGATTCCCATACAACCTAACATGTATACTCCGCATGCTTCAGTATCATACCCAATCACTACCGCACGATCGCCCCGTGGTTAAGGGAAACCTCAGTACTGTCAAAGCATGACAACCCACACCGTGATGCCATGAAGACTCCGGTCCTAAGGATAATTACACAACCGTCACATAAGTGTGACACTTAACAGTGTAAGTGGGTCAATCTAACGTACGCATTCTCTAATACACGTCCACGTACAGTCCAAGTGTCACTACACTTTGATAGACGAGATCTATCCCTGCCCTTAAAGACACTTAATACGTGCTAGTCTGTTCGTACTATCAATGCCCTGTTCAACAGTATATCAGCCTAGAGACATTTAAGTATCAAACTTATTAAAGTGATTAGAGATCTCATTAATCATAATCACTATCATGGTTTCTCTATGACAATTTAATAAATAAGGACATTATCATATACACAATATCATAATTGGTCTAATAAATAAACAAATTATATAATAACAAAAGTGCTTTTATTAATCATAATAATTTTATTACATGAACTTAAATAGACTGTAAATGACCCGACCCGGTCGGATCCGGTCCAACCCGATTGGGTTTAGGACACATATTCTACACACTTCCTATGTCTCTATTCGGCTTTTGAGAACATCCCTATCTAGCTTCCGCAGCGTGTCGTTCAATTTATTAATGTATGTTGGAGGTAGTGTCTATGAAAAAAGAAACATACCACGTTTGTTCAATGATAATATAAGCGATAAAATAATGACATACCAAACTTGTTGCGAAACCTCCAACAAGAACTTTAAAGAAACGATCAATATCCATTTGCTTCATTGTAGATTAAAAATGAATGAGTAATAGAATTAGAATTAGAATCAGTCCGCATGCCATTCCAAAACAAGACAACATATATACTCAAGCCAAACATAACTAATCACACAAGGCATGACTAGTACCTTAATCATACCTGAAGTTCTTGTACGATCAACAAATGTTGTTTTAATACCTGAAGTTCTTCTACTGAGAGTTCTTTTAATTGTTAATTGTGAAAGGGGACATCATACTTTTTTACGTAGATAATGGCTAGCATGAATAAGTCCATTAAGAAATTGATATCTTTGGCATATCTACTTATGGAAGATATTAACAAATTGATACCCTTGGGTCATTTGGCTTTATAAACATGTGACAATCTGTTTAATCAAAGAGATCCCACAGCTTTCAACTAACACACTTACATTGTCAAAAATAGATTTAAGGCCCATATCATGAGTAAAAATGTAACTAGATTAAGTATACTTTTCATTTTAACACACTAATTCATTGGTGGACAATGTTTACAAAGTAAAGAAACACACTAATTCAAAGTTGCTATGTGCACATTAATTATGCCATTATAATGAAATTCAACATTTAACGTGAGGACATTTGACGTTAAAATGACACATTAACGTCAACCCTAATGACGTTTCTAATATGACTGAAACATCACTCAGGATGCCGTTTATGTGGACGTCAGCCACATCAACTTTTTAAGTCAATATTATCGTCACCCACACTAGCGAAGAACTAGGGTACCCTAGTGACTTTTATGATCTAAACGCCATACCACCTTACGTTTTATGTGAACCGAAACTTCACTGTAGGCGACGTTTCAAACACCGGTCATCTTCCACAATCCAATTTCAACCAAAAACAAATACACATTACAATTAAACAAAAATTCGATTAAAACCTTCGATTTCATGGAGTATCACATTTGAAAAAAATAGTTTTCCACCAATTAAAACCTTAAACTACTCCATTGAAAACTTTAAAACCTTCAAACATTTGAAAAAATTACTCCAATAAACAAGATATTTACATGATTTGGATCAATGTGATGTTGTTCTTAGCTTCACTTGCGGTTTTCGGTGAACGGCAAAATTTCCGACGATATTTCCGGAGAGTTTCTCTAGGGTTGTAGAAGAATGATTGTTGCAAATGAAAAATAAAGAGAGTAATGAAGATATAGGGTTTTTTTTTTGGGGGGGGGATGAAGATGTAAGGGTTAAAAAGTGAGGGACTAAATTGTTTAATTTTTAAAACATTAGGGTTAAAGTGTATAGTTTTTAAAAGTTGTTAAATGAATTATTTTTAGGTAATGCTTTGAGTGATTAGTTGGTGTGAAAAAGTAAATGAAAAATAATAAATTAAAAGTGCCGATAGTATTTTCGTTATGCCGATATAAGCCACATTGTTTTATTGTTGTATGTTGTTGTTGTCATTTTTTTATTTTTTATTGGGGGTTTATATCTGCTTCCCCAGTTTTACTATCGCCACCTTATTTCGATTTTTTCTTTCGGCACCACATATATATTCTTGTTTTTACTTTCGGCACCACACTAAAAACGTCAGCGTCACTGGCGTTCTTTTTGGATATTAACGTCACCTGACTAACGTTACTAAGTAGTGACACTTTTATAACGTAAACGTCGGTGTCACTGATTTGGTTTGAACATCAACATTAGTGTCACTGACTTTGATTTTTCAATAGCGTTATGTTCATTAAAAATAATCGTAATACCAATGTAATTTTTTATAAAACCGGAAGTAATAGGATTCTAATAGTAAAAATGGGATACCGATCAATTTTTTTTATTTTGTATTATATTTTTTTACGGCACTTCGGCTGGTTGCTTGTTCTTTGATTTTTTTTTTTTTTTTTTTTTTTGGGGCTTGTGCTTTGTTTAGCCGTTAACTTTCGCTCCACTTTCAAACCGCCTTTCCGTCCGCCGTCCCGCCGTTACCTTCCCTTCTCTCAGTTATATTTTTCATTTCCCAATCGTCTCACCGACACAGAGCTTTTCCAGCAAGATACACCTAAACAGTCTGCGTTTCTACTTGTAGATAGATGGCTCCGAAGAAAAAACAGCAGGAGCGGCATAAGCCATCTAATTCGAAGGGGAAAGCTACTGCGGCAACCGGTTCGAAATTGCATATATCGGCGGAGAACGAGAACCGGCTCCGGCGTCTATTGCTCAATTCTGGACGTTCCACTCAGTCCCCGGCTACTACTGCCGATAGCGTTCCTCTGAGTAAGGAGCAGAAAGCGAAGAAACTTCGATCTGTTTACGAGAAGCTTTCTTGTGAGGGTTTCTCTGATGATCAAATCGAACAGGCTCTCTCGGCTCTGAAGGTTAGTGAATAGTGAATACGCTACTTTATAGAGACATTCTGGACTAGTATCTAAGGCATAGAGTAATAGGGGAAATTATTCCCAAAACCTGGCTGGTTACTGTTAGTCGACTGCATACTGACGGTGTCGGTGTATCATTTGCAATCTTTAGAGCTAAGAGCTAACTGGTGTTTAATTTACGATATGTTATTGTAGGTCAAGTTTTATCTGAGTCTAGTGGCTTTGTGTTTACTTGTATATGGTCAATTTTTGATTGAATTTACGGACTGTGCTGTTCTTTCTATCAATAAGGATTCTGCAACTTTTGAGGGTGCTTTGGATTGGCTATGCTTGAATTTACCTGGCAATGTGCTGCCTTTGAAGTTTGCTAGCATCAATTCTCAGCAACCAGATGGAGGTATCTAACGTGATTATTTTATCATTAGCTTTTACCTTCCTGTTTAATTCCTACTTTATTATTTCTTTGATAATCTTCTCTAGAAGATATATATATAGTAAATTTTTTTTGGGGTGAATTTTTGCCCTATTGTACTGCATAGGTTCTGTTGGTGTCATATCAAGTGCACGGGAAGATTGGGTTCCTTCTGTGGAAGACTCGGGGGTGGAAGTTCGGGAAAGAATGGTGAAAGACACTGTGCAAATCAAAGAGCGTAATAGAGACGATGAGACTTTGGACTCATCTCATCGTAGTCAAGCCGACTGGATCCGCCATTATGTGGCAAATCAGGAAGAGGTATCTGGACTCATTCCCTTAGAATACCTTCATTACTTTCTAATGAAGTAATTATGGCCTCCTACATTGCCTTTCTGTCTGGATGGTTCATGGCAGTGGTATATGTGTACCCGTTTCTTGCTTATGAGTTATTGAGCATTTTTGTAATTTATGCCATTTACTGCTTAAGCTCTTTCTTTCATTGTGTAACAACCCTTTGTTCAGGCAAATGAGGTTTTGGAGGTCTTTTTTTCACCATTTTGAGAAGCCTATTTCAGTTCCATCATTTTTTGAGTGGCATCAAAATATTAAGTAAACCACTCGGCTTTTGATCAATATGAATTATGATTTTCAAAAAACCTGGAAGTTACCGCATGGATCCACCAACAAGGTTGTTTTTACTCGGGAAATTAGAGAAATGGTCTGTACAACGAGTGCAAAAGCGCTATACTGCTATTCTTCGAATTTAATATATAAGCTATCTGATTGTATTTATATGTTATGGTATAGGAAATTATGCAAGTATGCATTCCCCTCCATTTTATTTTGCAGAACATTACGTTGGATGTAATGGTGAACGACCTTTGATTTTAAGTTTGTCTTTTGCTTTCACAATCAATAAGTCCTTACGCGTGAATTCAAGATATAGTGTATACCATTTTTGTTTGACGACTCATTACATGTGAGTTCTTATTTTGCATGCCTATATCCTTTTGTGCTCTGTCAAATTTTCCTCCACAAGTGGTATATAACAATTTTGGGCAGGCCAGACTTGGATTGTCTCCATACCTACTATTAATTAACCCTGGCCACCTAGTGCTCTATATATGCTCTGGTTGTTGTCTCGGTCTTTAATGAGATGTCCATGCGGTTGAAAATTTGAAACTCTTCAAATCTGCTTCATAATAAAAAGTGGTCCATCTCCATGCTACCTGTAGGATGAATCTGAAACATGGGAATCTGATATGATAGACAACAGTGATGCAGAGAAGGTAATAGTTTTCTGTCTCGTTAATTGCTTCTTGCGTATAAATTTGCAATGAGAAATGGTTGATTGTCACACATATCATTTTTGGGGTTGCCTCCTAAACTCACTCTATGTCCATTTATTATTACATCTAGGTGAACATTCTGTGAATTTGTTTGTGTTTTAAGTTAATGAACAGAAAGGTCAAGGTAACTCTTTATGTATTAAGATCCTGAATAAAGAAGTTGTGGATAGCGTTTGTCATACTAGGTGTCTTTGCAAACAAGAAAGAGTGACTGGGCTTACTAAAATTTTATTAGCACCCTTCTCTAAAAGCCTGGGCCATTTAGAAGGACAATACTGTGTGTTTGATTACAGAATCTTATCTTACCGTATATATTTAAGATTGGCAAATTGCTTAATTTGTGGATCAAACAAACTTTCTGGCAGAAGTTTCAAAGTAGCAATTTCATTTTGTGCTAATTTGATGGTATGAGATTCTTGTGATGCCATTGCCAGCTTAACTTACAGTTAAAGATGTTTGGGAGAGAGCAGATTATGCACTTAACACATGCTACTGAATCTTTCCAGTGAGTGTATCGTAACCAGGTGCCTGGCCACCTTCAGGACCATTGTATGTTACAGTAAGTCCTCATTTAATTTACATTTAGTTGAAAACTAGATAAACCTAGGAGAACTACGTTCAGGATATTTATTGGGGAGAAAAATTTAGCATGTTTTTCTTAGCTTTCGGCTGCATGCAGTCACTCTTCCCTTAAATGAATCACAAGAGCATCTTCTTTCTTATAAATTTTGTGACATTGGTTGTAATTGCAGGTTCATTGGTTCTTAACTCGACACTGTACTACTTGGATAAGTTGCAAGTGATTTAGCACCTTGCTTACTAAAATGGGCTGGACTCAGAAACTATCATTTGGTTTCTGTGTAACATCCTGTAGTCTTGCATTATCATATGGCTTTGTATCCGTCTTTCTGAATCAGAAAATGTGTTTCATAGAGTGTGAACATGGACCTTGACACTCCATTGATTGATATTTACCAATTTATATAGTACTATTGTGCCAAAAGTGTTGTGACAATATTGAATGCTGTCATGTTGTGCTTGCTTTACTTGTCTTTCCTGTGTAGAGATATTCTGGATACTCCACTGAGAAAGAATTGAAATCGATTTCCAACTTATCAACATAATGGTTTTCATAGTTTAGCTCTAATATGATGTGTTTGTCATTGCTCTGTGAACTATATAAAGTGCAAAGTGTTCAATTTTTTTAGTATTAGATCCTTTTATCTTTTTAATACTTTATTCCTTGTCTGGTAGGTAGTGAAACCAAGATCTGATTATGGGGCTATTGTGAAAGAGTATCATATTGCAAGGTTAGAGGCATTTAATGCCAAAGGAAGAGGAGACAAAAAAGGACAGGAAAGAGCTGGTCAAATTATTCGCAAACTTAAGCAGGAGATATCTGCTCTAGGTGATTAATAAGTTAAAGCAGCAATTTGCTTTCTTTTCTCTACTGGCTCAACATAATGGTTTTGTGTAATGTAAATGTTTGATCAGGATTATCAGATGATATCTTAGCCTCTGGTTATGAAAGCTCTTCCAGTTATTCCTTGATGGATGTATCTGATGGTTCAATGCCTCTCAAGAACTTCCCTCCCGATGTGGGTACATTTTCCCGTGGAGAAGATTGTATAACTTCTATTGAGTCGGGATCGAAGGTGGACCTTGGCACTGTAGACAGCTCCACCTCAAATGATGGAAACGTCTCAAGTGATCCTTCACTTGATAAAACAGCTACAAACGATGATTCAGGAGATATAGAGCTCGGTGATTTCATGTTTGAAGATGCTACACCTGGTGAAACTTTACCACCTGTGGTATTGGAACTGCAGAGGAAAGAGAGGATGAGGGAACTTCGTAGTGGACAGAATTTTGAGAAACTTCAAGGCATTTGGAAGAAGGTGATATTGAAGTGTTTGACAGGATTTTACATTCTGTACTGATTGAAGATCGTAAATTTTCGAATGATGTTTTTCAATGCATCGATTGTAATCAAAAGCTATTTACTACTGGCACCCTATTACTCCCTGCACCACAAAAAATTACTTCGACACCACGAATTTTTTTAATGAACGCAACGTCAATGTTGTTTTCAATAGCAAAAAAAAAAAAAAACCTACAGTGCCAGTGACGTTACTGTTTAAAAACGAAAGTCAGTGGCACGACGTTTACGTTATAAAAGTGTTACAACTTAGAAACGTCAGTCCACTGACGATGATATCGAAAAGGAGGTGCCGGAAGTAAAATCGAGAATATATGTGTGGTGTCGGAAGTAGAAAAAAAATAATCAAAAAAAGGGTGCCAATAGTAAAACCGGGGTGCCAATAGAACCCGCCTATTTTTATTTTAAAGCTCAGTTTTGCCTTTATGATTGCATCTGTTTTTGCCTTTATGATTGCACCTGTTCTTAATTTGAATGTTTGTTGTTTCAGAATATTTTGCTTCATCTTTTTTCTGGTTCATAGGGGTGAATATCTATCTGGTTTTTGGTTGCAGGGAGATCCACAAAAATTTCCCAAGGCCTTCCTTCACCAGCTTTGTCAAAGAGAGGGATGGGGTGCACCGAAATACAGCAGAGAACTTAACAAAGGAAGTGATCACTGCTACACTGTTACTGTTTTACGTAAAGCTAGTGGGAGGGGTAAGAGCAGAAAAGCTGGTGGACTAATTTCTGTTCAACTTCCCAGTCAAGATGAAGCTTACATTGATAAGGAGGTAAGGCTAGGCCTCCTGCTTTTTGTTTGATCTTAGGGAGCTTAGGTGCATCCTCTGAAACTTAAAGGTTGTCTTTGCAGATCTGATTTGGTTTAGGTTATTGTAGAAAAGATAAAGAGAGGAAAGATGAAGAGAATAATATGTTCTTCTTATTAAAACTGAGTGGAGATTACAAGTATATAAAGAGTTACAATGAGGTAGTGGTGTAACGGCTAGATGGCAGACAAGCATAATAAATGTAGGACGGCTCATAAAAGGTAGTTGGGGGTTTTAAGGTAAAAAACAGCTAGTTAGTTATTAATCACTTATATGCTTTATAGGATAGCATTAATAAGTGTTACAATAGAATACAGAGGTAATATTAGAGATATAGATTAATATTAAGAAATATTAATTAATACTCCTCCTCAAGCTGGTTTATAAATGTCTAATAAACCAAGCTTGCCACAAAATTGTTGGAAAGGAACTCTAGGCAGGCCCTTGGTGAATATATCTGCAACCTGCACCTTGGTGTTGATATAGGAAATTTGTATGCTCCCATCTTCTTGCTTTTCTTTGATGAAGTGTCTGTCGATTTCGATGTGTTTTGTCCGGTCATGTTGAACAGGGTTGTTAGAGATTTCAATAGCTGATTTGCTGTCACTGTATAGGGTAACAGGTCTTGCATAAGGTATTCTAAGTTCCCGCATCACCCTCTGGATCCATAACAGTTCACAAATTCCCAAGGCTATGGCTCTAAACTCTGCTTCAGCAGAACTCCTTGCCACAACAGACTGTTTTTTTGCTCCTCCATGATACTAGATTTCCAAAAAGGTATATGCACCATCCAGAGGTAGATCTTCTGTCTGTGACAGATCCTGCCCAATCTGCATCAACATACCCTTCAACTTTGGTTGTTCCCTGAGCTTTGAACAAGATACCATTCCCTGGACTTCCTTTGAGGTATTTTAGCAGTCTCATTGCAGCATCCAGATGAATCTGTCTTGGTGAGTGCATGAATTGACTGAGTTGACTAACAGCAAAGCAGATGTCTGGTCTTGTGTGAGATAGGTAGATAAGTCTACCTACAAGTCTTTGGTACTTCTCTTGATTGACTGGTTCTCCAGCTTCATCCCTTCCAAATTTGATAGTGTTGTCTACTGGTGTATCAACAGGTTTACACCCCAGTAGTCCATATTCTTTGAGCAAATCAATAGTGTATTTCCTTTGGGTGAGCAGAATCCCTTCTTTAGATCTGGCCACTTCAATACCTAGAAAGTAGGTTAGTTGGCCAAGGTCTTTAATTTCAAATTCATGGTGCAATAAGTTTTTCAGATGAGTAATCTCATGACTGGAATTTCCAGTGATGATAATATCATCTACATATACAATCAAGATTGTGACTCCTCCTGTGTTAGTATGTTTGTAAAACAGTGTGTGGTCTCCATGACCCTGTGAGTAACCTCCATGTTTCATAACTTTAGAAAACCTATCAAACCATGCCCTTGGTGATTGCTTCAGTCCATATAAGGACTTATGCAATCTACAGACTTGGTTAGGTTTGACAGTAAAACCAGGGGGTGGATGCATATAGACTTCTTCTTTAAGATTACCATTTAAGAAAGCATTTTTTACATCCATTTGATGCAGGGTCCAGTTATGGACAGCAGCAATGGATATGATAATTCTCACAGTATTCAGTCTAGCCACTGGGGCAAAAGTTTCATTAAAGTCCACTCCATAAGTTTGTGTGTATCCTTTGGCAACCAACCTGGCTTTGTGCCTATTGATGGTTCCATCAGGATTGTGTTTCACAGTGAATAACCATCTACATCCTACAGGCTTAACACCCTTGGGCATGTTAACTATGTCCCATGTGTGATTTGCCTCTAGGGCATGGAGTTCCTCCATGACAGCATCTTTCCATTTAGGGCAAGACAAAGCCTGTTGAATGGTTTTAGGTATGGTCACTGTGTCAATGTTAGCAAGATATGACTTAAAGTGAGTGGACACCTTCCCATAAGACACAAATCTGTCAATGGGGTGTTTAGTACAAGCCCTAGTGCTTTTCCTCAAAGCAATAGGTAAATCCTCAAGGGAAGAGATAGGAGAGATGTTACCAGTTTGCTCCAGATTAGTGGTCTCCTCATTAGAGAGATCATTGCTCTGTTCAGGCTGATCTTCTTCATGTGTAGTACTCTGATTTTCCTGCAAGGGGACATTAATAACAGTATCTGGAGAAGGATTAGGAGTGCCAAGATCTCTGGAAGGCTTCTTTTGTCTAGTATAGACAATAACCTCTTTTGCAGGCAAAGTAGTACCCTTGTCAGACTGCTGAGGGTGTGTTTCTGAGATTAGAATTGGTTCAAAAACAGGCATAGGAATATCATTATTAAGAAATTCATATTGTTCAAGGTCTGTACTATGCTCCTTATTGTAAAAAGGTTGTTCTACAAAAAATGTTACATCACTAGAAATGTAAAACTTATTGGTGTTGGGATCAAAGCATTTGAAACCTTTTTGTGATGAAGAGTATCCAACAAAAATAGTTTTGACTGCCCTTGGTCCAATTTTACTCCTGTTTTGAGAATGAATATGAACAAATGCTGTGCAACCAAAAATTTTCAGAGGGATGGAAGTTACCAGTTTGGTGTAGGGATAGAATTTAGTAAGGGTTTCAACAGGTGTCTTAAATCCCAGAATTCTGGAGGGCATTCTATTAATGAGAAAGGCTGCAGTAAGAACAGCCTCCCCCCAGTAAGAAGATGGAACATTATAAGAGAATAAAAGGGTTCTGGTAACTTCCAATAGGTGCCTATTCTTCCTCTCTGCCACACCATTCTGTTGAGGGGTGTTGGGACAGGAGGTATGGTGAACAATGCCTTTTTCAGTGAGAAAAGGACCTAAACAAGAATTCAGATATTCAGTTCCATTATCAGATCTGAGTATCTGAATCTTGGTTTGAAATTGTGTCTCAATCATTTTGTAAAAATTTTCAAAAATCTCACTTACATCTGATTTGTGCTTCAGAAGATAGACCCAACATAGTCTTGTGTGGTCATCTATGAATGTCACAAACCATTTCTTGTGAGTGAGATTAGGGTTTTTAGATGGTCCCCAAACATCAGAGTGTATGAGGTTAAAAGGGGCAGATTCTTTATAGGGCACAGATTTATAAGGATTCCTAGTGTGCTTGGAAATTTCACAAAATTGACATTTTAGATTTTCAGTTTTAATACCAACAAACATAGCAGGGTACAACCGTTTTAGGTACACAAAATTAGGATGACCTAAACGTAGATGGAGCATTTTAATCCTATTACATTTATCATCCTCAGAAACACTAAAACCCCTTGCAGTCTGCCTTGGTTTGCCTTCAAACAGGTAAAGCCCTTTAACCTTCTTAGCACTGCCAATCTTCTCCAAAGATTCCAGTTCCTGAAACTCACAGAGGTGTTGGGAAAAATTAGCAGTACATTTCATTTCCTTGCAAAATTGACTAACAGAGAATAAGTTGCAAGACAAGTTTGGGACATATAAGACAGAGTTTAGGGTGAGATTTTTGTTTAATTTAATAGTCCCTGTTCCTTCTACTTTAGAACACGTGCCATCAGCAATAGTGACAAAGTGTGGTCTAGTGGTTTTATCATAAGTATCAAATAAGGAAAGTTCACCTGTCATATGGCTAGATGCACCTGAGTCTATGATCAAAGTATTCTTACCATTCTGTGCAGTAGCACCAGCAGAAGTGTCAGTGTTCTGTTGCATCCTTCTGTCCAAGAGGTGGTTTAAGGCATCCATCTGTTCTTTAGAGAACAAACTTGGCTGATCAGAGGCACTATACCCTTGTTTCTGTTCTGTCCAGTTGCCACCCTTCCTGGAAATCTGATTCTTTTGCAGGTGTGGTGGTTTTCCATGAAGATTCCCACATGAATCTTTGGTGTGACCCTTCTTTTTGCAGTGGTCACATTGTAGGGTGGTTTTCTGGTCATACCTTCTGGTGGAGCCCTTACTTACAAGTGCAGTGTCGTCAGTCACTGCATTTAGAGCAGAGTGCTCTCCTCCTGGAGTTGGCAGCAGTCCATTTGGAGTAGGTAGAAGGCCTCCCATAACCCCTTTCCTGCTTTCTTCCTTTCTGATGACAGCAAATGCCTCTAGGATTGTAGGTAGAGGAACTTGTGCCAGGACTCTCTCTCTGGCTGCATCATAGATTGGGTTAAGACCACATAAGAAGTCAAACACCCTTTCTTTGTCAGTGAGTTCTTGGAACAGAACAGCATCAGAGGTGCAACTCCACTTAGTGATAGTGAGCTGGTCATATTCCTGCCACAACTTTTTTAGGGAATTATAGTACTTGGTGACATCCTGGGATCCTTGCTTGATCTCCTTTAAGTTGGTCCTAATGCCAAAAGCTTGAGCAAAATTTCCCTTATTAGAGTAAGCCTCAGTGATGGTGTCCCAGATTTCCTTGGCAGATTTTGCAAAGAGGTGGACTTGGCCTATGTCATCAATCATGGAATTGATGAGCCAGGACATTATGGTGGCATTCTCGGTTTCCCAAGTGTAGTAGGCTTCAGATTCCTCATCATCTGGTTTTTTGATATAACCAGTAAGGTAGCCCAACTTTCCACGGCCAGTGATATACATACGGACTGATTGTGCCCATTGTATGTAATTTGCACCGCCACTTAATTTCTTGGTGGTAATTTGATGTGCAGGATTGTCAAATCCTCCCAGAGAAAGAGATAAGGTTTTATCAGAAGATGTGGCAGTGGTGCCAGATTCAGACATATTTAGAATTGAGTGATAGATTAGCAGAAATTTGCAGGGGAAGATGAAACGACAGGCTGATTTTTCAGCTCTCTGATACCATGTAGAAAAGATAAAGAGAGGAAAGATGAAGAGAATAATATGTTCTTCTTATTAAAACTGAGTGGAGATTACAAGTATATAAAGAGTTACAATGAGGTAGTGGAGTAACGGCTAGATGGCAGACAAGCATAATAAATGTAGGACGGCTCATAAAAGGTAGTTGGGGGTTTTAAGGTAAAAAACAGCTAGTTAGTTATTAATCACTTATATGCTTTATAGGATAGCATTAATAAGTGTTACAATAGAATACAGAGGTAATATTAGAGATATAGATTAATAGTATTAAGAAATATTAATTAATAGTTATCTTGACGAATTGAGTTTATCTCATACCCGAGTCTTTCTATTTTTAGGCTGCTTTTGTGGTTCAAGTGTTATTGTGCTTCTGGCTATGAAAACATGCTGACGGTGTTGTATAATTTGCGGATTGGAATAATTATTGTCAAGTAGGACCTCAGCCTTATTGAGTTGCAATAGTCTTTACTCGACACATTTGGTGCTTCACAAGTGTACCTCTATAAGCCTTGTTTTATTGCCTTTTGTCGTATTGTCTACTTTAGGCGTTGTTTTACTGTCCTTTGTCTTATTGTCCACTTTTGTTTTGTTTGTTTCTTTTGTTGAGCTGTCCTAGTAGTACTGAAAAGCAGGTAGTATATAAACCTGCTTTACCCAAATCGCACCATCTTGTCATCCTTGTATCAAAATTATCAATGAAATAATTCCTGAGCTGACATTGCTCAAGCATGTTTTACTTTGTTACATAGGCTTTTTTGTCATATTTCCATCTTTGTTATTTTGTACCTCCTCTATAACCTTTTGACTCCGGTTGACTGGGCTCATAGATTTACTAGTGTTTTGTGATCCAATAAGCATCAAAGTATCGGAGGACTTTTGTCCATTGCTCTTTTAGTCTTTGTTGGGGCAAAAGGCATTGGGGACCATTTAAAAACCACGATTGTAAACTTTTAGCTCATTACCTTTTTTATAACAAACCAGACCCTGATTAATTTGTGTGACATATTGGTCCCTAATCATTTTTTTTTGTAATACATTGGCAACTAATCGATCAAAATTTGATATGTATTGGCTCCAACGGTCTTAAAAACCCATTTTTATCACACCCATACATAACTTATGTTTCTAGGAGTCCAATGCAATAAACGCCATAAAAACATACTTCAAAATCATTGGCGATTTGCAGTGAAAGTGGATCCGGTATTGCAGTCAAAGTTGATTATGGGCGAGGATTTTGAAGTCTCTTTTTATGCCATTTGTTGTGTTGAACTGGTAGAAAAAATAAGAGCTACGCATTAGTTAAAAAAAAATGGAGCTATGAGTGATTAAGGCAATCAAAACCTGGGTTTTCAATATCGTAGTGGCCAAGATTTATCATATTCTAATTGATAAGGGGCCTGCTTGTTACCAAAAGAAGAAGAAGGAAAGATTAGGGGACAGTGTATCAAAATGAAACTAAGGGGCCAAAATTTGCGATCATGATAGTTAAAGGGCCCCCAATGTCTTTTGCCTGTTTTTGTTAATGTGTAAAATATTTGAGTGGGTAAACAAAGCTTTCTGGATACCCTTTTACTTTTAGCTTTCTGGATACACACCTATAATTACGCAATTGTGTTCTTTATACCCTTTTACTTTTAGCTTGTGGCAAATTGTTTGGGGGACATTATGAACATATATAGTCGGACCCCAGGAGGAGAATAGATGGAGGATTTCCTTTACTTTCTTGGCCAATGTATCAGATTCTTGTGTTTGTTGTCTTGTCGGCAACAAAAGTGATGAAGATTCTAGTATAATAAATCTTTTATGCAGGGAGACTAGGTTATATGTTATCCAGATGTACTGCTTGGAAATACAGATATGCCGAAACCATCCCGTGTTTGACAACCTCGTCGTTGCTTGAGTTTTGCTTCTTTCTTGAGTGGGAAGTCTTGCTGTTGGATGTTTGATAAACATAATGAATTACTGATTAATTGAAATTTCCCTACTGCAGGATGCGCAAAATAGAGTTGCAGCTTATGCACTCCATCTCCTGTTTCCAGATCTTCCTGTTTACCTCCCAATTGTTGAACCGTACTCATCACTTGTTATTCAATGGAAGGAAGGTGAGTATTTTCTTCCAATCAGCTTTGCCAGCACATAGGGTGATCCCCTTTTGCCATGATGGTCCGGAACGTGAACCTTGGTTGTGCTACTCAACCTCATTCCCTGAATCACGTGCAATGAAAATGGATATTCCTGTATCGGCAGTCATATGTTAGAAAAAAAGGCCATTATTTTTTCATTTTTGTTGTTATGCATCTTGACTATAATGTTGAATGAGTTCTTTTAGGCTATTCGTCAGCAAGTTTGGAAGATTCCCAGGAAGGCCGAAGGGCTGGATTTGTGGAAGCATTGTTAGATACTGCAAAGCCTGAATCTAGTGACTTTGATGATTCCTTCAGGAGTTCTTCCTCGGAAGATCTTGAAAACCATTGCATGGAAGATACAAATGCTGTTCTCAATTTGGAAATTAGAAGTACGTTTCGAAATTATCTTTCTCCTGGGATATTTGGAATCACTTTCATGGTTCAAAAGCATTTTCTGATGGAAAAGTTCAGGAATGGTACTCTGGGTTATGCCCTTTGCTTGTCTAGAGAAGAGTATGCTGTTAAATAACAATGTTTTTTCTTCTGCTGGTTCTCTTGTTGATTTTGAGCTCTTTCCCTTTAGTGGAAAATAAATGAAAAGCACTCTATAGTACATGTACTTTTATAAAATGGGTCTCATGTTGAAAATATGCAAATACATGTAGGTGGTGGGTGAATCTGCAAATAAGTGTTCCAAATGTGTAAATAGAGTCGATTTAACCCTTTTCCTTGTTATTTTGACTCCTCTTTTGTTCTTTGTCCTCTTTATAGGAATAGACAAAGACAAAGTTATGGAGAGCTCCTACCTGACAAAGGAGCAGGAACGTAAAAGGAAAATGAAGAAGTACCAGGTTCTGCTAATTCTTCCTCAGCGTTTTTTGAAACTTTAGGGAGCACATGTTCAAATTTCATGTATTAGTTGGCATGAGCTCTCTGAATAGCCTTTATCTAAAGTTGGCACTTCATTGTCTTGATGTTTGAGAGTTTGCCTTGAATCCTTGCTTGGAATATAGTATTTTCTTGTGAAGTGTAAAGGGAGGATGATAGCTCCTGGCTGTTAGCTTTTGGGGTAGCTAGAGTAGCTTTTGGTATGGCAATGTTTGTTTGTTTCGGACATCCTTTTCTTTCTGTAAAGTTTCTAAATACAAGAAAAGGCCAAGAAAAATTATCTCAATACCCAATTCTGTGATCACTTTTAACACTCTTCAGTGTAGAGTGTGCGAAATGTGAACTGCATGCAGATATTGGACTATTACATAAAGTTTATTGCACATGTATCTCCCAATAAACTGGGTATCACTTTTTGACACTCATCACATGCTGGTAAAAGCATACATGTAAATACATACATGCATGCACGCACGCACACACTCATATATATATATATATATATACACATGTGTGTGTGTGTGTGTGTGTGTGTGTGTGTGTGTGTTGTGTATACACATTTATATAATTTTTCATTCTAATGGTGGGCTTTTCATCAGACAAAGTAAACATTCAGCTGTATTTATGTACATATGTATTTGTATAATTTCTCATGATAATGATGGGTTTTTCATCATATCCAAATTCCAAAGTAAACATTCAGCTGCTGCTTTTTGTTTCTGGTCAGGACATGTTAAAGTCAAGAGCTGCACTGCCTATTGCTCAGTTGAGGGGCGATATCTTACATATGTTGGAAGAGAAAAATGTTTTGGTTGTTTGTGGAGAAACAGGATGTGGAAAAACTACTCAGGTATATTCTTTGATAACATACTTATAAGTTATAATCCTTAATACTTGATCATTCTGCAAATTTTGCATTTTAGTGGCCCCTTTTCCTTTATTATCTTCAATACCTTTTCTTCAAATGTTTACTGGTAATTTTTCTATGCATTTCCTTATTGGCCGTCTGTCTAGGTTCCACAATTTATATTGGATGACATGATTGAATCAGGCCGTGGTGGTTTCTGCAACATTATATGCACTCAGCCCAGGAGGATTGCAGTAAGTTATGCAATTTTCATAGTGAAGCTGATACCGTTGTTGCTGACATTAACTTTGCTTTCAATGTGTTTTGTTTCTTTCCTTGTTCTCTAGTTCCCTGGCTCTATTTTGCTTCTGTTATAAATGATATGCTGTCATGCTTTAATTTTGTCTTAGAAGCCATGTGATATATGTCATTCCATTTACATAGTATCTCTGCTCTGATTTTTTTTAAGAAATAATCTTTGTTTTAAAACGACCATAAAAAAAGCTATAAATGGTATACAATTCAAGCAAAATAAAACATCTGCCGAACTTATGTAAGAACCACATATGTATATCCCTAGCTTGTCTAAGAGCTGCGTGTACAAACACGAACACTAGAGGCATAGATTCTCCACCAAGAATAGTTGAGTTCTGCCAGAACCAAATCGCATGACTGATCTCTCCAAAAACATACCTCCAATCCCATGCATAATCGGTGACCAAGTTGACATTCACCCACTCAATGATTGACTGGAAACTCATAAAACAAGTTCAAAGGGAAGTGGCCTCCACAATATTTGAAATGGAAACCGCCCAAGGACAGTAGTCCTTTAGGAATGCAAAGCAGACTCCAGCTCCACACAGCTCGCCCATATCAGTATCCAAAAACCCCTATGGGACAACAACACTCTTGTTGGGAGAATATTATGACGAGCATGCCACAAGAAATATTTCAATCTCAGGGATCCCTTCATAGCCCAAACATGTGCCCAAGCCGAATCCTCTGTACATGGTATTATCATGGAACACTGCTTCTCATAACCCGCATGAGCAGTGTAAACTCAGAGATAGTGTAATCTGAAACCAAGGTATTGTCTTTCGTATCGTAAGTGAGTGAGTCACAGAACATGGCTGTAGCGGCAAAGCAAATAAATCTTTAAACATGAACTGACCTCTAGGATGTGCGAGGGTCAGAACCTTGATCTAAAAAGCATATTTTCCCACCAAAAGACCCCAAGCTAACTAGGATTGCACGGCCACTTTCATAAGTCTCAATCGTCGGGTAGCTACCCCCATAAGCGTGAGGTTGACATAGCGTAGCTTAGGAAGCAAGATGAATCCGACATTGCCCTACGCACTCCGCCTGTATGAATATTAGAGTAATATAATTTTATGGTACTTGACTTTAGTATTTTTTGTGCTTCGTCTCCAGCACAATTAGTGACTAGCTGTTAGTCTTAATGGTAGGTGGTTAGAAGGTTGTCTATTACAACTGCCTTGTTTAAACGTGCTGTCTTTACTTTAGTTTTGTAGGCTTTCCCTGGCTTTACTATTGTAGAATTAGAGAAAAGAGAGAGGAAAAGAAAAGAAAACTCTTTCAATAGATTAAAACTCCTTATCGGGTAGGAAAGGAGTTGATTACAATATAAAGGAAAGCCTCCAACGGCTATAAACTAGAAGCAACGGCTATGAACAGTAAAAACAGTTTACTGTTCATTATTCTTGCTTAGACAGAAAACAGAGAACTAGAGCTAAAAAGTATAGGAATTAGCACTAGAAAAAGATAAATAAATATTATCTAACAATATAGGCACCATCTTTCAACACTCCCACGCAAGTTTGGTTGTAGATGTTGATGCAGCCAAACTTGGAGTGAAGATGGTTAAACACTTGTGTAGACACAGCTTTTGTAAGAACATCAGCAACTTGATCTTGGGATTTCGCATGTATGAGAGTTATGTCCCCATTGTCAACCTTTTCCCTTAGGAAATGTCTATCCACTTCAACATGTTTGGTCTTGTCATGGTGAGTAGGATTCTCTGCAATACTTAGGGCAGAGGTGTTGTCACATAGGATTTGAATGGGTTCAGGAATTTTGAAACCTAGTTCATTAAGCACCCTTTGCACCCAGATTCCTTCACAAACACCAAGAGCCAAAGCCCTTAATTCTGATTCTGCACTGCTCCTAGAAACATGTTGTTTCTTGCTTCTCCATGTAGTAAGATTGCCCCAAACATAAGTGCAGTATCCTGTAGTTGACCTTCCATTGGTTTGATCCCCAGCATAGTCAGCATCAGTATAGATCCTTACCCCCTTTGATGCATTCTTTTTGAAGAGAAGACCTTGTCCATGATTCTTCTTGAGAAATCTGAGGATTCTCTCAGCCACTTGCATATGTCTTTCAGTAGGTGCATGCATAAATTGGCCGATCAAACCTACAAAACAAAACGATATCGGGTCTTGTATGTGATAGATAAATAAGTCTTCCAACAAGTCTTTGATATCTTCCTTTGTCCACAAGAGGACTATTAGGTTCATTTCCTAGTTTTAGGCCAGGTTCAACAGGTGTTTCTGCAGGTTTGCACCCCATCATACCCGTCTCCTTTAGGAGGTCAAGGGTATACTTCCTTTGGGATATAGATATGCCCTCAGAATTTCTAGCAATTTCCATGCCAAGGAAGTACTTCAGATTGCCTAAGTTCTTTATTTCAAATTCAGAGGCTAGAACAGTTTTAATGTTTTTGATCTCATCATGTTGAATAATAAGGGTATTATAGTCAAGTGTAATAGATATGGTCAATCCTAGGGTAAATAAGGCGGCTGATTTACTTTCCAGATTTATAGTTATTCTGTCATTAAGACAGAATATTTTGTAATAATAGGTGACTGATTTAGATCCTTAAATCAGGGAATCTAAATCAGTCAAGTCTCTTTTCACCTCCTATTTAAGGAGAGTCCAGCACATTGTAATAAACATGTTTTTCCAGAATAATAACATACTTCTCTTCCTTTTCTAACATGGTATCAGAGCGTAGGTGATCCTAAAACCTACAATCATGAATTACCGGGCCGCCTTCACCGGAGAATTGATTAACACTACCACTGGTCAATCCTCCGGCACAAACAAGGAGGAATCTAACTATCCTCCCGCCCACCTTCTTGTCTCACACAAACCGAATGGAAAAAATTGGTCGGAATGGTCCGAGACCATAAAAATGGTGATCGATGGGCGGAGCAAGCTCGGATTCCTAAGCCAGGGGGGGAAAAGGAACCGGCCGCAAATGATCCCGAGACACGGCACATGGAGATCGAAAACTCCATGATCAAGGCCTGGCTATTAAACTCAATGGAACCAGGCATAGCAAGGCCTCATATGCTACTCCGCACTGCAAAAGTGTAGAAACAGTAGGAAAAAGAGGAGAAAAAAAGGAAAAAGGAGGGATATTTTTTATTCAATCATTGATAATCATTTATGTTACATACTGTCTTTATTTATACTAATGAAAGGAGAATCCTTTCTATATCAAATAGCTATCAATCCTCCTATAATTGCTCCTTACTATAAATACTCCTTTCCCACTATACTCGCTTAAAACACGGCCGTCACATCTAACCCTAAATAACAAACAAAGACAATTCTCGCCCTTATTATAATAAAATGCTTTGTGATACATCATGAATCTCTACACTCCCCCTCAAGTTAAGCATGGAGATTCAACATGTTTAACTTGCTCGTAAACCCATCAAATCCAGGCTTAAGCAAGGCTTTGGTCAACCCATCCGCAACTTTCCGTGTCTTGATGGCAAGAATGGCATGCATATCACTCCATCATCCAACTTTTCCCTAATGAAGTGCCGGTCAATTTCTATGTGCTTGGTCCCTGTCATGTTGTACGGGATTATTAGCAATATCAATAGCGACTTTATTGTCACGGTACAAAGACAGCCTTCAGGTAGCTTTACGGGCATTGACAAGTCCTCAGAACTCTTTTTATCCATAGTTCTTCACAAACTCCAAGGGCCATGGCTCGTACTCGACTCAAATTGTACTTCTAGACACCACCCCTTGTTTTTTGCTTCTCCAAGTTACTAGATTGCCCCACACAAAGCTACAATACCCAGTTGTGGATCTTCTTTCAGCAGACCCTGCCCAATCAGCATCTGTATAAACTTCAATGCTCCTACTAGCGTCTTTTCTGAACCACAAACCTTCACCAACGAGTCCTTTTAAGTATTTCAATATTACGAACACGACCTCCATATGAGGTTCACAAGGAGCATGCATGAATTGGCTCACAACACCCACCTGCATAGGATATATCGGGTCTTGTATGGGCCAAGTATATCGTCTTCCTACCGAGTCTCGATATTTTCCCTTGTCCACGGGAACTTGATCTTTCTTTTCCCGAGTTTGATGTTGGCTTCCATTGGAGTGCTTGCGGGCTTGCGATCACTCATCCCTCGTCTCTTCAAGGAGGTCTAGCACATATTTTCTCTGACACACTACCAATCCTTTGTCTGATCTTGCAACCTCCATTCCTAGGAAGTATCTTAGACTCCCAAGGTCTTTTATCTCAAACTCTCTTGCCAAGCACTTCTTGGTCCGATTGATTTCAGTCATGTCATCCCCAGTGAGGATGATATCATCCACATACACTACCAATACTGTCATCTTGCCAGTTTCTGATCTTTTGGTGAATAGAGTGTGATCTGAATGTCCTTGCTTGAAGCCCTCCTTTTTAAGGAATCTCATAAATCTCTCAAACCAGGCTCTTGGACTTTGCTTCAGCCCATATAGAGCCTTTTTCAGCTTGCATACTTTACCATTATCTCTGCCAGAAAAACCCGGAGGCATATCCATGTAAACTTCTTCCTTTAAATCTCCATGTAGGAAAGCATTTTTTACATCCAGCTGTTCCAAAGGGCCAATCCAAGTTCACAGCTATGGACAAAATTATCCTCACTGTATTGAGCTTTGCCACTGGTGAAAAAGTTTCTGAATAATCTACCCCATACGTTTGGGTAAATCCCTTGGCCACCAACCTTGCTTTGTACCTCCGTATAGAACCATCCGAGTTGTATTTTACGGTAAATATCCACCTACACCCCACCGTAGTTTTCCCGGTAGGTAGGCTAGCAACTTCCTGGTGCCATTCTTTTCAAGTGCACTCGATTTCTTCATACACAAGCAGACCTTCCATTTAGGATGGGACGGGGCTTCATGGATGGTTTTAGGAATTTGGATATTAGAGAGGCTAGTAGTAAAGGCTTGATATTGTGGGGACAGTTTGTTATAGGAGACATATCTGCTAAGAGGATAGAGGGGATGCTTGGTACATTCCCTTGAAGGTTTTCTAATGGCAATTGGGACATCAAGAAGTAGGTCAGATTGGTTTGAGTGTTCTGGTGGGTTAGACACAGTTGTTGAATCAGAGTGACTTTGATTTTCGTGTTCGGATTCAGATGACCAAGGTTCTGTTGTATTACCTGTTTCTGTGTTCTTCTCAGGAGTTGCACTCAAGGAAGGTAGTTGCTCAATGTTTGGATGATGGGAGGACTATATCTCTTTGAGGAAAAAGGAGAATCTGGAAATAAGAAGAATTCTGGAAATTTGTCTTCAGTCTACATATATTGATAAAAATAATATCATGTTGTGGCATCTTAGGCTAGGCCACCCTAGTTTTTACTACTTAAAGAAACTGTTTCCAAATCTTTTTATCAATAAAGATCCATCTTTATTTAAGTGTGAAATATGTGAATTGTCTAAACACACTAGATCATCTTTTCCACCTCAACCTTACAAGCCAACCAAGCCATTCACTATGATTCATAGTGACATTTGGAACTGCAAGGAAGAGTACACCACAAGGGAAAATATGGTTCATCACTTTCATTGATGACCACACTAGAGTCTCCCGGGTTTACTTATTAAAAAACAAAGGCGACGCCAAACAAGTTTTTCGTGATTTTTATGAAATGATTTTGACACGTTTCACTCCAAAATAGAAGTCTTTCGAAGTGATAATGGCACGAATACTTTAATTCCATACTTGGATCTTATTTCCTTGACCATGGAATTGTCCACCAAAGTTCCCTGTCACGACACACCCCAACAAAATGGGGTGGCGAAAGGAAAAACGAGCACATTTTGGAGATAGTTAGGGCTCTTATGATAGCTTTAATAGCCCTAAATATCTCGGGGGAGGCTGTCCTCACGGCCATATACCGATCAACGAGGCTCCCCTCAAGGATCTTAAATTATCGGACTCCTCTCGTCGGCTAAAAGAGTTTTATCCCAACACTAGAATAATCCAAGACATGTCTCTTAAGGTGTTTGGATGCCGCTTTCACACATAGTCACCATCAAGGGAAATTGGATCCCAGAGGTAGAAAATGTGTGTTTGTAGGGTATTCCCCCACACAAAAAGGTTACAAATGTTTTGATCCACAAACACAGAAAGTGTATGTCAGTAGTGATGTGACTTTTTTTTGAAGGTCAAATGTTTTTCAAAACTCATGTTCAGGGGGAGAGCTTTAAGGAACATGAGACTTTTTCACCTGATCAACAAGATATTTCACAGACTTTTTCACCGATCAACAAGATATTTCACAGTTTTTGTTTTTTGAACTCGACAAAGACTTCTCCAAATCTTGATACTTACTATCAAGAAAAGGAATTGGGGATAAGACCACCGATAGTCTTACCAAGGGCACGCACACCCGACCCATCTAATAGTCCTAGTCCCAGGACAAGAATACAGAAATTTCCAGGGAACACTTATTCAAGGAAAGGCCTATTACTCAAAGATAAAGCTCCGATACCATGTAGAAACAGTAGGAAAAAGAGGAGAAAAAAAGGAAAAAGGAGGGATATTTTTTATTCAATCATTGATAATCATTTATGTTACATACTGTCTTTATTTATACTAATGAAAGGAGAATCCTTTCTATATCAAATAGCTATCAATCCTCCTATAATTGCTCCTTACTATAAATACTCCTTTCCCACTATCTTCGCTTAAAACACGGCCGCCACATCTAACCCTAAATAACAAACAAAGACAATTCTGCCCTTATTATAATAAAATGTTGTGATACATCATGAATCTCTACAAAAAGACATTTGGGATGCTGTGAAAGAGATGTATTCTGATCTGGAAAACTCTTCACAGATCTACTACTTGAAGACTAAACTTTGGAGTTTAAAGCAAGGGAATAAGGATGTGACTTCATACTACAATGAAGTGGTCACCCTTGGCAAGAAAATTTGGACTTGTGCCATGAAGACACATGGGAATGTCCAGCAGATAGCGTTAAGTTTAATAAAAGGGAAGAAAATGAACGAGTGTACTCTTTCCTTGCAGGACTTAACTCTGATCTAGATGAAGTTAGGGGCAGAGTATTAAGCAGGAAGCCCATTCCTTCATTAAGGGAAGTCTTTTCCGAGGTCAGAAGGGAGGAGGCAAGAAGGAAAGTGATGAATGTTTGGTCTGATCTGCCCCAAAATCAGAAAATTGGAGGACAAGATCTGGAGGCATCTGCATTGGTGACTGCCAAAGGAGAAAACAAGGGAAGGAAACGAAATTATGGTGTGACCACTTTGTAGGAAACAAGGACATAACGAGAGATAATTCTTTGGGTGATCCATGGAAAGCCCTCAAATTGGAAACCAAGAAACCAGGCTGGTAGTATGGGGAAATAAAGGGAAATCAAGCAACTTACGTGCCATCTGATCAGGGTCAGAAGAATCAAGGGCTGCTGCCATTCACACGGGAGCAAATTGAGCAAGCGAGTAGTCTTTTGGCAAGCCATAAGCAAATCTCTAATCCTAACCCCCAATGTACCCTTGCCGAACGGTAACTCAACGGCCTTTTTCTACTTTTTTACATCACACAAATGCACACCTGGATTATTGATTCGGGTGCCACAGATCATATGACACCACACTCTACTTGTTTTGTATCATACCTACCCTGTGGAGGAAATCAAAAGGTGAGGGTGGCTGATGGATCCTTCTCAGCAGTAGCTGGAAAGGGTTCCATCAAACTCAATACCAACCTTACCCTCCATAATGTACTCCATGTCCCCAAACTATCATGTAACCTAATTTCAGTCCATAAACTAGTTTTTGAATCTAACTGCAAGGTTGTTTTTTCTTCCACTGACTGTCAAATACAGGATATGAGTTTGGCGAAGGTGATTGGCAATGCTAGGGTATATGAGGGACTGTACATTCTGGAGGACAAAGATGGCTCAAGACATGAGTCTATTCCCAGAAATGCTGTTTCGGCTCTTTAAGTCCGCTTCTAATAATGAAATAATACTTTGGCATACTAGACTAGGACACCCAAGTTTTGGGTATATGAACAAGTTGTTTCCCAGTCTCTTTAAAAATAAGAATGTTTTAGATTTTCAATGTGAAATTTGTGAGTTGGCTAAACACAAGAGAAGTACATATGTTCACAAGTCTCACAGACCCTCCAAACCATTTGCACTAGTTCATAGTGATGTCTGGGGTCCCTCTAGACACCTAACTATGACTGGAAAAAGATGGTTTGTGTCCTTTATAGATGACCATACAAGAGTCACATGGATTTATCTCTTAAAAGAAAAATCTGAGGTTGAAAAAGCTTTCAAAATTTTTTACAACATGGTCAACACTCAGTTTCAAACAAAAATCGAAATTTTAAGAACTGATAATGGTACTGAATACTATAACAATGTATTCAGTACCTTTTTTTGATGAAAAAGGCATGATTCACCAAAGTTCTTGCACAAACACACCCCAACAGAATGGTGTGGCAGAAAGAAAAAACCAACATGTTTTGGAAGTTGTAAGATCCATCATGTTGTTCTCTAAATGCCCTAAATTCTTGTGGGGTGAGGCTCTTCTCACAGCAGCCTACCTAATTAATAGGCTGCCCTCTAAAACACTGAATTTTAAAACACCTCTAAATGAACTAAAATCACACTTCCCTAGCACTAGGGTGATCCAGATCTACCCCTCAAGATATTTGGGTGTGTAGCCTTTGCACACACCTACTATCAAGGAAAGTTAGATCCTAGATCGTCTAAGTGCATGTTTGTAGTGGTACTCTGCTAACAAAAAGGGATATAGGGTGTTTGATTTTGAAAAAAGGAGAGTCATAGAAACTATGGATGTCACCTTTTTGAAAACACACTGTATTATGACCAAGCATCATCTTCGGGGGGGGGGTCAATGATCACTCAAGAATATCTTCTTTGAATTTCTATACAAGATATAGGTTCGGAAAACCGGTTTAGTATGCCAACAAAAGAAATTAATAAACAGGTAGAATTGGATAAACAAAGTGAACAAAGCTCGAAGTAGATCCGGGAGGACATGGAGATACATCACCTACTAAAAGTGATAATCAACCTATAAACTCCGGATCCACTCGTAAATTTCGGGAAAAGACCTATGTCGAACCTATCCACAAGTCTAAAACGAGCACGAAACTCAACCTAACATTGTTCAAGATTCGGAACCTACACGGCTCGAACAATCGACGGTGTAAGGAGTCTAACCTTGAACCTTCGAACCACCTCCCACACCGGATTCAAGATCCGGCCCATACAAGTGATAGACCAACCACGGTGGACATGACGGACCTTCTTCTTGATGTTCCCATTGCCATTAGAAAACAACCAAGGACATGTACTAAAAATCCCGGATATCCTATACGAACTACTTAACCTACAAAAATATATCACCACCTCACAAAGCCTTCCTCACCAAAGGTAACCGAACATCCCATACCAAAAGACATTCGGGAAGCTCTATCCATACACGAGTGGAGGCGGCAGTTCAAGAGGAAATCAAAGCCCTAGAAAAGAATGGCACTTGGCAAGTAGTAAATTTACCAATGGGAAAGAAGGCAGTTGGGTGCAGGTGGATATTCACCATCAAGTTCAAATCCAATGGAGAGATAGAGAGATATAAAGCTAGATTGGTGGCAAAGGGCTATAGCCAAACTTATGGCATAGACTACTCTGAAACTTTCTCACCGGTGGCCAAGCTCAACACTATAAGGGTTGTGTTCTCTGTGGTGATGAACCTAGATTGGTAACTCTACCAACTGGATGTAAAAAATGCGTTCTTACATGGAAATCTCAAAGAAGAAGTGTATATGGAACCTCCTCCGGGGCTAACACATCAGTTTAAAGGAAGGGTGTGCAGACTTAGGAAGTCTTTATATGGACTAAAACAGAGTCCTAGAGCATGGTTTGATAGATTCAGACAGTTCTTATTGAAGACAGGGTTCAAACAAGGGCATTCTGATCATACCTTGTTTGTGAAGATATCTAAAGCAGGAAAAAGGGTAGTACTGGTGGTTTATGTGGATGATATCATCCTCACTGGGGATGATCAAATAGGAATCAAGCAAGTGAAAATGGACATGGCCAGGGAATTTGAAATCAAGGACCTTGGAGTCCTCAAGTACTTTCTAGGAATGGAGATAGCCAGATCTAAAGAAGGCATAGCTGTGTCCCAAAGGAAATATGTATTAGACTTGCTGACAGACACTGGTATGTTGGGATGCAAACCGGCTAGTACTCCTATGGACCAGAATGTAAAGCTAGGTAAAAATGAAGGTGAAGAAAATGTTGATAAAGAACAATATCAGAGGCTGGTAGGTAGACTGATTTACCTAGCACATACAAGACCTGATATTTCGTATCTTTGTTGGGGTAGTGAGTCAATTCATGCACTCTCCCAAACGGTCCACTATCAAGTTTGTGATCGAATTTTGAGGTACTTAAAGGGAACAGTTGGAATGGGGTTCTTTGTTTAAAAAGGTGAATCGAGGCATGTAGAATTATATGCCGATGCAGACTGGCCGGCTCTAAGGATAGTAGATCTACAACGATGGTACCGCTCATTTGTGTGGGGCAACTTGGTCACTTGGAGAAGCAAAAAACGGGATGTGGTTGCTAGAAGCTCGGCCCGAAGCCGAATTTAGGCAATAGCACGGGGCATCCGTGAGGAATTGTGGCTTCGAGAAAGTGTTAAGTGATCTACACCTTCCATTGATAATGCCTATGAAACTTTTCTGTGATAACAAGGCAGCCATAGCAATTGCTAATGACCCTGTGGAACACGACCGAACTAAACATGTGGAGATAGACAGACATTTCATCAAGGAGAAACTAGAGGGGCCTAATTTGCATTCCTTTCATGCCTTCAGCACTGCAAACAGCAGATGGACTCACTAAAGCCTTGATAAAGCAAAAGTTTGATGACTATGTATCCAAGTTGAACATGATTGACATCTATGCTCAACTTGAGGGGGGGGTGTTGAATAATAAGGGTATTATAGTCAAGTGTAATAGATATGGTCAATCCTAGGGTAAATAAGGCGGCCGATTTACTTTCCGTATTTATAGTTATTCGTCATTAAGACGAGAATATTTTGTAATAATAGGTGACCGATTTAGATCCTTAAATCGGGAATCTAAATCATCAAGTCTCTTTTCACCTCCTATTTAAGGAGAGTTCAGCACATTGTAATAAACATGTTTTTCCAGAATAATAACATACTTCTCTTCCTTTTCTAACATCATGATCATATCCTGTTAAGATGATATCATCAACATATACTACTAACACAGTAGTTTTCCCAGATCTGAACTTTGTGAACAAAGTATGATCCGAATGGCATTGATTAAAGCCATTCTTCTTCATAAAAGTAGTGAACCGGCCAAACCATGCTCTTGGGGACTGTTTTAGTCCATAAAGAGACCTTTGGAGTTTGCACACCTTCCTTTTCTCCCCTAGGTCCTCAAATCCAGGGGGGGAGACATGTAGACTTCCTCTTGAATGTCCCCATAAAGGAAAGCATTTTTTACATCCAGTTGGGTGAGAGACCAGTCAAGGTTAACTACAATGCTCATGATGATTCTGATGGTATTTAGTTTGGCAACAGGGGCAAAGGTTTCATGATAATCAATCCCATAGGATTGAGTGAAACCCTTGGCCACTAGCCTAGCTTTATACCTATTCAGAGATCCATCAGCATTATATTTAACAGTGAAAATCCACTTACAACCCACTGGATGTTTTCCTTTTGGTAAATCAGTGATGCTCCAGGTTTTATTCTTTATGTGAGCATCCATTTCATCTTTAAGTGCATCCCTCCATTCAGGGACTTTCATAGCATCATGCACATTCTTAGGAATGTTAATCTTGTCCAGCCGCAAGTGAAGCCATGGAAAGAGGTGAAAGTTGATCATAGGACATGAAGTTGTATAAAGGATGAGCAGTACACTTCCTTATACCCTTTCTTTGTGCTATAGGTCTTTTATCATATTCAGTGGAATCCTCAGACTTGTCAGTATCTGAGGATCCTTCAGTGATAGATTCAGTATCAGTTTGTACCTTATTAGGTGAACTATTATCAGATCTAGAATCACTTTCAGAGATCTCAGGATTCTGGTGTGCAGCTTTCCTTTTTCTAGTGTACACAATGATATTAGGTTCACTTGTGTGATTGGTAGGACCAGGGTCCCTTTGTTCCATGTTCCCTGTTCCAGGGGCAGTAGTTCCATTCTCTTGGTCTCCAGGGTTTGGATTTTGATAATCACCATCTCCTGGAACAGCCATGTTCCAAGAGTTGTGATATTCATCAAATTCCTCTCCCTGAATCAGAGTGTTGTAGTAAGGCACATTTTCAGAGAATGTAACATCCATAGTGGTGTACATTTTTCTTGTAGTGGGGCAGTAGCATTTGTACCCCCTTTTTGTGGAAGAGTACCCAATAAAGACACATTTCAGTGATCTGGGATCAAGTTTACCCCTGTGTTGGGAGTGGACATGTACAAAACATGTACTTCCAAACACTTTCATGGGGAGACTGCCAAAAAGGTGAGATGTAGGGTAGCTTTCTTTGAGCACCCCTATTGGAGTTTTGAATTTTAGGACTTCGAGGGCATCCTTGTTAATTAAGTAAGTAGGCGTTGAACGCCTTCTCCCCATAGATATTTAGGAACATGCATAGTGAACATAAGGCTTCGGCCACTTCTAACAGGTGCCTGTTTTTCCTTTCTGCTACCCCATTTTGTTGGGGTGTATCAACACAGGTACTTAGGTGAACTATCCCTTGATCAGAGAAGAACTGAGTGAGGGATCTTTCAAAGTATTCTGTACCATTATCAGTTTTTAGAATTTGAACTCTGGTGTCAAACTGATTTCTGATCATGGCACATAATTCCTTGATGATATCACCCACTTCAGATTTTTCTTTCAAGAGAAAAAGCCAAGTGACCCTGCTGTGGTCATCTATGAAGCTTGCAAACCATCTCTTTCCAGATGTTGTAGTCTTCTTAGAAGGACCCCAAATGTCACTATGTATCATGGAAAAAGGTTTAGAAGGAGTATAACCTCCACAAGGAAAGATAGATCTAGTATGTTTAGCAAGTTGACATACTTCACAATGAAGATCAGAAGTTTTGTTTCCATTAAACAGATCAGGATACAAAATTTTCATATAAGCAAAATTAGGATGACCAAGCCTATAATGAAGTAACATAATCTGATTACAATTGGAAACAGAAATGTTAAAACTAGCTAGGCCTCTATGAATCTCCTCAAAAAACTTGTCAGTGAAGTGAGTCTTGAAAACAAAATGTCCAGAATAAGCCTTAGCACTGCCAATCACCCTCTTGGAGCAAAAATCCTGAAACTGGCAGCCATTAGAGTGAAACATAACAGCACATTTTGAGTCCTTTACCAGTTTACTAACAGACAATAGATTACATTGCAAGTTAGGAACATAAAGGACATTTTTTAGTGTTATTTGTTCACTAATGGCCACATCCCCTGTGCCAGAGACTTGGGAAGAAGTCCCATCAGCAATTTTAACAGTGTGTGGAGACTCACACTAGGTGATTTTGATAAAGAGTTCAGGGTTTCCAGTCATATGACTGGAGGCCCCTGAATCAACAAGCCATATATTCTTAATCACATGATTACTGGTATAAGCATTAAAGCACACACCTGCATTAGCCATTGTTGCAGTCCCTTGAGGAGCAGTGGTCTGAGAAGTTTGAGCAGATAGAAGCCTTTTTAGAGCCTCAATTTGCTCTTTACTAAACTCAGTTTCAGACCTATGTTCCTCAATGGTTGCAAGTTTGGCAGAATTTTCATAATTCTTAGGTTTCCAATTAAGAGGCTTGCCATGGAGTTTCCAGCAAGTCTCCCTTGTATGGCCTGTCTTTTTACATTGATCACAGACAGGCCTTATGTACTTTTGTTTCTGATTTTGATTGGACTGAGGTAGTGAAGTACTCTTAGTAAAAAGAGCACTGTTTTCCAGAGATGTAGGAGGAGTATTATTACTCAGCATGAGCTTTCTCCTACTCTCTTCATGTTTAATGTCAGCAAATACCTCTTTGATAGAGGGGAGAGGTTTTTTACTTAAAATTCTCCCCCTCACATCATCAAGGTTGGAGTTAAGTCCCATCAAGAACTTGAAGATTCTTCTTTGATTTTTCAAAGACTTACAAGTCTTTGCATCTTCAGCAGACTGCCAGGAAATGTTTTCCAGGCTGTCAAGCTGTTGCCAAGACTTAGACAGCATGTTGTAGAACAGGGGGACACTTAGATCACCTTGCTTCATATCTTGCACTTTAGCTTCAATCTCATAGGTTGCAGAGATATTCATAACTCAGCAGCCCCGTTCCAAATCTCCTCAGCAGTGTCCATGAGAATGAAGTTCTCAGCAGTATCTGAGGTCATAGACCCTAAAAGGATTGCCATAACTTGGTCGTTGTCAATCCTCCACTTCTTGTAGTTGGGTTGGCCTTTTCTCGGTGCCTTGCTTTCTCCGGTAAGGAATTCTTCCTTGTCCTTCCCAAGAATGAGAAGCCCGATGGATCTAGACCACTTTGGAGATAGTTGTCACCATTGAGTTTTTGAGTGGAAAAAGACATCATAGAGGGGTCAGAGGTCCAGGAAGAAGAATTTGAGGCTTCTTCCCTTGAGTTCACCTCTGAAGAATTCTCAGTAGTCATTTAGGAGATTAAAGAGTTTTTGTAAGAACAGTCTCTGATACCATGTAGAATTAGAGAAAAGAGAGAGGAAAAGAAAAGAAAACTCTTTCAATAGATTAAAACTCCTTATCGGGTAGGAAAGGAGTTGATTACAATATAAAGGAAAGCCTCCAACGGCTATAAACTAGAAGCAACGGCTATGAACAGTAAAAACAGTTTACTGTTCATTATTCTTGCTTAGACAGAAAACGAGAGAACTAGAGCTAAAAAGTATAGGAATTAGCACTAGAAAAAGATAAATAAATATTATCTAACACTATAGGCACCATCTTTCAACAACTATTTAAAACCAAGCTCGGTTTGCAATTAAATAAGCAAAAGAGTAATTTTTTCTTTTCTTATCTCTTCACACGATATCGAGTTAACTCTCATTTCTCTCTCATAAAATTTGAATCATGCGATATGCAAATATGTCTATCATCTCATGTTCTACATCCGAAACCGCTTCGCGAGAAAGTGGGTCAATACCGTCTGCTAGCAATCCTGATAACAACACTGTTGAAGTAATAAGCGTGTGTGTGTTTTAGTATTGTGGGCTGCCGTAATAGGTTATTGGGCCATGTGTGTGGTCGTAGGGTTTTGTGTCTTATGCAACAAGGTATTATTGTAGTCGTGTTTGCTATATATATCAATAAAGTCGAAGGGAGGGATATCGATTGTATATCCCGTATTTCTTTACCATGCTTTTCTCTAACATGGTAGCAGAGCCAAAATCATCTCAACTTTCTTCCCTTCGACTTTTACCCTAAAAAAAAATAAAAAAAAAAAAAAAAAAAACCTACGGCACCATGTCAGCCAGTGGCGCTATGGTGGAAAAGAAATACGAAACCCTTATCGGAAGTATCTTCTCTTCCTCTCGTATCGCTTCCGGCCATCACATCCGTCAAGTTTAATGGCGAAACTACACTTTATGGTCCGGGTCGGTCGAAATCTACTTGACCGGACGTGCTATGGATCATCACCTTCTACGGGACAAAGCCGAGAAGGAGGATCCAAGTGGTGCGTATTGGCGACGGGATGATGCGCGGATCATGTCACTCATGCTCAACGGTATTGAGGAAAAAATTGGTTCGACGTTGTTATATCCGAAAACGACCAAGGACATGTGGACACGTTTAAAGCAAATGTATTCGGTTCGGATAATGTGTCACGCGTTTACGATGTGTGTAAACAATACTTTCGGTTGGAACAAGGTGCTAAGAATTTGGAGGAATATTATTCCCGAGTGTCATGAGCGTACGCGAAGAGAGAAACTTGTATCAACCATTGACAACCGATGTCACACGCATGGAGCGACAACGCGCGATATGGATGCAATTCGTTTCCTATCGGGCCTCCGATCCGAGTTTGAACCGAGTTAGAGCCCAAATTTCGGGGGGGACACGGTGCCATCCCCGCCGAAATTTTTTCACGACTTCGAGAGCACAAATTGATACACGGAACACACGGGAAAACGAGCATTATGCGAGAAAGTGTGGAGGAAAAATCGCAATGGTGGCCTCATCTCGTGCAAAGGGGCGGTACACGTGGTGGACGAGGTGGAAGGAATTCTCGTGGTGTCCGGGGTGGCGCTAGAGGAGGACGAAATGGTCGAGGATCCATGAGATGTGATTATTGTGGGAGAACAAATCACACAATGGCAAGTTGTTGGGACCTCCACGGGAAACCCACGGATATGGCCAACCAGCCGTAGGGAATCCGGCCACACCACGATCCACGGCCGAAAAATGAAGAAACAAAAGTCGCTCCAACTTTGAGTGCTGGTTTAGCACAGTCGGGTAATGCATCCTCCACTTGCTTAATGACCTCTAAGAAGAGTAAGTGGATTCTTGATTCAGGGGCCACGGAACACATGACTGGTTCGGTTAATTCCCTTACTAATTATCATATTGTTGATTCGAAAAGTGTGACGTTGGCTAAAGGATCTTTAGTCAATGTCGTCGGAGTTGGTACAGCTAGTTTGAACACAGACATTGACCTTCCGTCCACTTTACATATACCACAATTTCCTTTCAGTTTATTATCTATTAGTAAACTTACACGTGATCTCAATTGTTCTCGTGACTTTTTTCCCAAATAATTGTGTTTTGCGGGATCTCGAGACGGGGAGGAGGATTGGTACGGGTCATGAAGATAGAGGCCTTTACCACTTTATCGAAGATAATTTAAGTTTTATTGCTCTTAACGCCACCACTGAGTCAATAAAGTGGCATTGCCGCCTAGGTCACCCTCCTTTAAATATTTTAAAGCAGCAAGTTGATGGTCTTGGGAGTATAGATAATTTACCTTGTGAATCGTGTCAGCTTGGTAAACACAAAAGAGTGTCGTTTAAAAATAGTGATCATCGTCGGTCTAGTCCATTTGAGTTGATTCATTCTGATGTATGGGGTCCATACCATATTGTTTCAAATAAATTCAAGTATTTTGTGACATTTGTTGATGATAAATCTCGTATGACTTGGCTTTATCTTATGAAATCCAGAACAGAAGTAATCAAATGTTTTCACCTTTTCCATCAAGAAATTAAGACTCAGTTCAATTCCCAAATTCGTGTGGTCCGTTCAGATAATGCCAAAGAATATAAGAGCCAGTTCACTCAGTATTTGTCCGAGAATGGTATCATTCATCAATCTTCTTGTAATTACACTCCGCAACAAAATGGAGTGGCGGAAAGAAAGAACCGTCACCTCATTGATGTTGCTCGTACTTTGATGATCGGGATGAATGTTCCCAAACGTTTTTGGGGTGATGCTGTCCTCACCTCTTGTCACTTAATTAACAGAATGCCTACCAAGATCAAGTGCTGAGGCCGAGTATCGAGCTATGGCTCTTGCATGCTGTGAGTTGACTTGGATACGGCATTTTTTAGAGGAGATTGGGATGCCGGTTAGTGAACCTGTACCTCTGTATTGTGACAATCAGGCTGCGCTATATATTGCCACCAACCCGGTGTTTCATGAGAGAACGAAGCACATTGAAATAGATTGTCACTTTGTGCGTGACAAGTTATTGGCACAGGAAATTTGCACTCCGTTTGTTCGAACATGAGATCAACTGGCAGACGTCCTCACTAAAGCTGTATTTGGTCAGCGTCTGATGTTTATTTGTTCCAAGTTAGGCATGTATGATATACACGCTCCTACTTGAGGGGGAGTGTTGAAGTAATAAGCGTGTGTGTGTTTTAGTATTGTGGGCTGCCGTAATAGGTTATTGGGCCATGTGTGTGGTCGTAGGGTTTTGTGTCTTATGCAACAAGTTATTATTGTAGTCGTGTTTGCTATATATATCAATAAAGTCGAAGGGAGGGATATCGATTGTATATCCCGTATTTCTTTACCATGCTTTTCTCTAACACTATAGGCACCATCTTTCAACAACTATTTAAAACCAAGCTCAGTTTTGCAATTAAATAAGCAAAAGAGTAATTTATTCTTTTCTTATCTCTTCACAGTATCTGAGTTAACTCTCATTTCTCTCTCATAAAATTTGAATCATGCGATATGCAAATATGTCTATCATCTCATGTTCTACATCTGAAACTGCTTCAGCAGAAAGTGGGTCAATACCGTCTTCTAGCAATCCTGATAACAACACCACAACAATTTCAGTTAATAAACTGAATGGTGGCAATTACCTCCTCTGGTCCCGTTCCTTAATGGTGTTCATAGTCAGACAAGGGAAGACGGAGTACCTGAATTGAAGCGTATCTGCGCCAGGGCCTACTGATCCCATGTGTAAGCAATGGGATACTGAGAATAATCTAGTTATGTCGTGGCTCCTTAGGTCCATGGCACCGGATATATGCGAAAATTTCATACTTTATGATACTGCTCCTGAGATTTGGACAGATGCAATTGAGTTGTACTTTAAGGCAGATAATACTTCAGAAATGTTTGCAATTAAGGCAAAATTAAAAAATCCCCGCCCCCATTATAATAAAAATCCCCTTCCCCCTTCCCAATTCCTCAATTTTAAAAAAGGGTAAATTGCATGGTTTAGTTCAGGGCACAAGGATGTAACTCAATACTTCAACTTGCTGTCCAGATCTTGGTAACAGCTGGACCTAGTTGATGAACTCCAGTTGAGTTGTCCAGAGGATGACGTTAGAAAAGTGCAACAGAAAAATAGAGTTTTTTAATTTTTGTTGGGGTTGAGCCAAGAACTTGATGATGTGAGGGGGTGAATTATTGACACTAAACCTTTTCCCTCACTCAAGGCTACTCTCTTTAAGATTATGCATGAGGAAAGCTAAAGGAAGATTATGGTTAAAGGCCCAAATCCTTAATATGAAGGCTCTGCTCTGACTTCTTAGGCGATCTAGAAGTGGAGTATGAATCAGAAAGGAAAAAGGGAGAAACCTTGGTGTGACTACTGTACGAAAACTGGTTATACCAAGGATGTCTGCTGGAAACCCCATGGAAAGCTTGAGCATTGGAAGTCTCAAGGAAGGGGGAAGTAAGGAAAATTATGGTAGGCATGATTTTTAGGAGCAAAATCATCCACCGGATCACAATGGACCAAATTGAGGCTCTAAAGAAACTGCTCTCAACCTGAACCAACTGTTGAAGAGTGTGTTGTTATTTATGTTTTTTATTATGTATTTGTTTTATAAGGGTAGAAGGGTAATTCCTCTAATATTAATGTTTTTTAGGTTTTGTCTTGACCTAGGGTTTAGGGAGCACGGCTCCTTATTTTCAGGAGTGATTGATTCTAGATTGTCTGTCTGTTTTTTGTATTTAAGAGAACCAATGGCTCCTTTCTGTAATCATTGAATAATCAATAAACAGAAAGTTTTCTCCTTTCTTCAAAGTTTTCTCCTTTCTTCAAAGTTTTCTCCTTTCTTTTCTACATGGTATCAGAGAATGGTTGAATGATGCAAAAATCAACCATCAATTTCCGAGCAGCTATGACGGGAGAACTGAGGAATACATCTTCTGATTCCTTAGCCAGTTCTGGTCCTGAATCCTCTGTGATCACGACTGATCAATCCCTTGGAGGAGGAGGCAGCCCGAGTACCACATATGTTCTGCTAACAACACAAAAACTCAATGGTAAACGTGCAAATTGAAAGCCAAGGAATTCAGAAACCATGCCAGAAAGGAAACATGCAAGTCAGGTATCTTCTGATCAGGGCGTTAAACCCTCGGGACCATCTGCATTCACTCAGGAACAGTTGGAACAACTGACCAAACTGATCCAGGCTCAAACCATGACTCACCAACCCTCAAATGATGCCTTATGTTCTCTTGTTGAGAAAGGTAATCCATCCAATCCCTCTGTTTTTTCCTTTCTTGGAGTAAATCAGCCTACCGATTGGGTCATAGATTCTGGTGCCACAGACTATATGACCCATTGTTCACAAATTTTCTCTTCCTATCTCCCGTGTGCTGGAAATCAAAAGGTGAGGGTAGCAGATGGAAATTTTTCCACCATTGCTGGAAAAGGGACCATTGTTGTCTCTCCAAAGCTGATCCTTAAAAATGTTCACCATATGACCCATTGTTCACAAATTTTCTCTTCCTATCTCCCGTGTGCTGCAAATCAAAAGGTGAGGGTAGCAGATGGAAAATTTTCCACCATTGCTGGAAAAGGGACCATTGTTGTCTCTCCAAAGCTGATCCTTAAAATTGTTCTCCATGTCCCTAATCTATCATGTAACCTTCTATCCGTCAATAAATTAATTTCTGACTATAAGTGCACTGTGTCTTTTTCTGGTGATGGTTGTATTTTTCAGGATATTCATATGGGGAAAGAGATTTGCAGTGCTAAGCTTATGGGAGGGCTATATGTTCTTGAGGAAGATGAAGAATTCAAGAATAAAATATTTTCTAGAAACTTTTGTTTTCAAACTTCTCATGTTGATAGGAATAATGTCATGTTGTGGCGCTATAGATTGGGCCACCCCAACCCTGGTTATTTGAAAAAACTGTTACCAGATGTGTTTAGGAATAAAAACCAAGCCTTTTTTCAATGTGAGGTATGTGGATTGTCTAAACATACCCGTAGCTCTTATTATCCTCAACCTTACAAGCCTACTAAACCCATCACTATGATTCATAGTGATGTGTGGGGGCCTGCAAGGCAGAGTACTTTGCTTGGTAAACCTTGGTTTGTAACATTTATTGATGACCACACAAGGGTCTCATGGGTGTACCTTTTAAAACACTCTGATGTCAAACAAGTGTTTAAGAACTTCTACAACATGATTTTAACCCAATTTCAAACTAAAATTGAGATTTTCAGAAGTGATAATGGCAGAGAGTACTTCAACTCTGTCCTTGGACCCTTTTTCTTAAAAAATGGTACGATCCGTCAGAGTTCCTGTCCCGACACCCCAACAAAATGGGGTGGCTGAAAGGAAAAACAGACATATACTTGATGTAGTGAGGTCCTTAATGATGATCTCCAGAACACCCAAGTATTTGTGGGGAGAGGCTTTCCTAACAGTCATCTACCCAATCAACAGACTTCCCTCTAGAGTTCTATGATTTCAAAGTATCCTAGATAAGTTAAGGCACTTTTATCTCAATACCATACTCATTCGACCCTACCTTTTAAAGTGTTTGGGTGCACAACCTTTATACATGTCAAGAGACAAGAGAAATTGGATCCCAGATCAAAAAAAATGTGTTTATTGGCTATGCACCCACCCAAGGGGTATAAACTGTTTGATCCTGAAACTCAACACACTTTTGTCAGCGAAGATGTAACTTTTTTTGAGGATAAAATGTTTTTTAAGACTCATGTTCAGGTGGAGATTTTCAATGAACATGCGTCCATATCCCAAATTTTACTTGAAGGAGTGGGTGAGTCTCGAAATCCACCTAGTGATGGTTCTTATCAACATGAAAAAGGTGAGGACAACGCTACTGATTCACAGACTTTGGGTCAAAACAATGATGAATAAGAAGTTAGTCCCATTCCTAGGATTCAAAAGTTCCTAGGAAATTATTCTAGAAAGAAAGTCTTAATCGAGAACAATGCAGGCTCTCATATGGCTCCCAACACTGATCAATCTCCTCCCCTCACATGAAGATCTGGAAACACTCCCAGAAACAGGTGAAGAGACAGGGTATCGTTGTATGAGTCTGATGATAAGATCTCTACTGATCAAACCACTAAAATCATACCACCTGACCTTTTTTTGGATGTTCCTATAGCTATAAGAAAACCTCCAAGAGAATCCACTAAACATCCTCTTTATCCCCTTAGCAAATATGTGTCTTATCAAAATCTGTCACCCAAATACTATACCTTTTTATCCAATCTATCTAGCATACAAATTCCCAAATCCATCTAAGAAGCCCTACTGTCACCTGAGAGGAAAGCAACAGTCTATGAGGAGATTCATGCCCTTGAGAAGAATCATACATGGGATGTGGTGGATCTTCCTGCTGGGAAAACCCCAGTGGGGTAGATGGGTTTTTATAGTGAAGTATAATTCAGATGGGTCACTACAGAGATACAAGGCTAGATTGGTGGCTAAGGGGTACACCCAAACATATGGGTTAGACTACTCTGAAACCTTCTCCTATGTAGCAAAGCTAAATACATTGAGAATTATTCTATCTGTTGCTGTGAATATGGACTGGCCACTTGAACAACTAGATGTGAAGAATGCTTTCCTTCATGGAAATTTGAAGGAGGAGGTCTATATGGAACCCCACCACTTGAACAACTAGATGTGAAGAATGCTTTCCTTCATGGAAATTTGAAGGAGTGGTCATTTTCTCTGGGAAGAATGGTGGTAAAGTTTGCAGGCTGAACAAGTCATTGTATGGGCTGAACAAGTCATTGTATGGGCTGAACAAAGCCCAAGGGCATGGTTTGAGAGGTTTACAAAGTTCTTGAAGAAAGAAGGGTTCAAACAGGGTCAAGCAGACCACACTTTATTTGTTAAAAGATCAACAATTGGAAAACTGACCATCTTAGTGGTGTATGTGGATGATATCATCCTGACAGGCAGTGATTGATTTGGGGATCAGCGAGATCAAGAAAAATTTGGCCAAAGAATTTGAGATCAAAGAGTTGGGAAATCTGAGATATTTCGTAGGAATGGAATTTGCCAGGTTAGAGAACAAAATGATAGCGTCACAGAGAAAATATATTTTGGATCTTTTGGAAGAAACAAGCATGAGTGGGTGCAAACCTGCTAGCACCCCCATGAAGGCAAATTTGAAACTGTGGGAGAATAATACTAAAGTCCCAATAGATAAAGGAAGATATCAAGAGGCTGGTGGGTAGGCTGATATATCTAGCTCATACCAAGCCAAATATCTCCTTTGCACTAGAAGTAGTGCGCCAGTATATGCATGCTCCATGTGAACCACACTTAGAGGCAGTGTACAGAATTCTGAGGTACCCTAAAGGTACAATAGGGGCAGGGTTGTGGTTCAGAAAAAGTTCCAACAAAGGAGTGGAAGTATATACTGATGCTGATTGGGTTGGTTCCAAGGAAAGAAGGTCAACATCAGGATATTGCACCTTTGTGTGGGGCAACTTGGTCACTTGGAGGAGCAAGAAACAGGGGGTGGTTCCAGAACTACAGCAGAATCTGAATATAGGGCAATGGCCCAAGGTGTGTGTGAAGAGTTGTGGATTAAAAGGGTGTTAGAAGATATTTATGTTCCAGTGGGGTTACCTATGAAGCTCTATTTTGACAACAAAGCAGCCATCGATATTGCAAATGATCTTGTCCAACATGACAGTACCAAACATATTGAAATTGACAGACATTTTATTAGAGAAAAGTTGGATGATGGTGTGATCTGCATGCTATTCTTACCTTCGATGCATCAAATTGCAAATGGGTTGACAAAGCCTTTGGCCAGGCAAGGATTTGATAATTATGTGAGCAAGTTGGACATGTTGAATATCCATGCTTAACTTGGGGGGGAGTGCTGAAGACTGTGTTGTTATTTATGCTTTTTTTATTATGGATTTGTCTTTTTTATAATAAGGGTAGAAGGGTAATTCCTCTATCATTAAAGTTATTTGGGTTTTGTCTTGACCTAGGGTTTAGGGGAGGACGACTCCTTATTTTCAGGAGTGATTGATTCTAGATTGTCTGTCTGTTTTTTGTATTTAAGAGAACCAAGGGCTCCTTTCTGTAATCATTGAATAATCAATAAAACAGAAAGTTTTCTCCTTTCTTTTTCTACACCAACCTCTACCAATACCGATTCTGCAATCTTAGCTCAAACTGGTAAGGAAAACTTTGCCTTTGTCGCCAGTCATGATGATGAGAACACATGGATTATGACTCCGGGGCTTTTAGTCATATGCTTGGAAATTTAAACTTTTCTCTAGATTACCAACCTTGTAAAGAGAAACACAATGTAAAAATTGCAAGATGCTTGCTCTACCAAGGTTGTAGGAACAGGTTCTGTAAATTTATTCAACAATCTTACTTTAAAAGAGATGTAATATGTTTGCAAAGTGACTTTCACTGACAAATTCTATGAATTTCTGGGTTCAACTTTGAGGATGAATTGACAACGCTAATCCGAATTCCTGTCTATTTGTCGTAAGAACACTTTATGTCGAAATGCTTTAGCCATTTTAGTTTTCAGGGCCAATATACATTTTCAAGGCTGCATACAGGCACTCATGAATCATGGGCATGTCAAGATATTTTTCAAGGTTGCCTACATGTTTCATACCCAGGTAGTTGGCAACACAATCTGCTATAGGTAGGGGTTGTTACTTGGGACACTCGACTTGTGCATACTTATTTTCTGACTCGACATGGAACATAAGTCTGATAAAATCTTCTATATAATCTGCTTTTGGCTTTCTGTTGTTTTCCCAAAAAGTAGGCTATCAACAAGAAATAGGTGCGAAGCAGGAGGATCCAGTCTCAAAATATTTCCCACGGAAATTGTGTGATTAATTTTCTGACGTAGATGTTGCATGTTTATTACAAACAAATAAGGAGTAAGAGGAACCCCTTGTCGCACGCCTCTTTCGGTATGAAAAGATTCAAGAGGCATGGTATTCCATAACACAGTCAAAGTGCAAGTAATGATACAATGCATAACCAGCTCAACCATATTTAAATTCAAGCCAATAGTCACAAGAATCTGTCTGACATCCACAATCTTCTTCTCACAAAATTCATTGTTCGACGATGGCCACTGAAAAATCTATCTCTTCCACTGTCGAAATATCGTCTCAAATTGATCCCGTATCATCCCCTTTTAACTATAGAAGTTCTGAAAATTCCGCCATTACCAATCACAAACTGATCAATGAAAGTTACCTTCAGTGGTCCCAATCCGCGAGGATGTTTATCAGTAGTAAGGGAAGAAAAAGAAATTCTTAATGGGTGAAATAACCTTCCCGTCATTGTGAACTCTTGAGCGAATTCGCGATTGTCTATTTGGGTATTCTCATGATTTTTGTTCAAACTCGGTAATTAATTTATATGACCGCATGCAAACTACAAGAAATGGCATAGTGAGAACAATCTTGTCATGTCGTGGCTCATCACTTCCATGAATGTGGAAATTGGTAAAAAAATTCTTCATTATGGAACGGCCCAAGAATCGTGGGGGGTTGTTAAGGAAACATATTCAAGCTCAGACAACACGCCTGAACTCTTTGGTATTGAATCCATTTTACATGATATGAAACAAGGAGAATTGAGTGTAACTCAATATTTCAACACCCTGCGAAGGCACTGACATCAGATTGACATGTAGGAGACTTTGGATCGGAAGGTCCCAAAGGATACTCTCCTCTATCGCAAAGTCGTTGAACAAAGTAGAGTTTCAAGTTATTTTTGGGCATGGACAAGGGCTTGGATGGAGTTGGAGATTATGTGATGGTATACCTGTGTAAGGAGCGAAGAGGTGGACATCCTAAGCTTGATGCACGCAAGATTGGTCCCTTCAAGATTCTCAAGAAGATTAATGACAATGCTTACGTTCTTGATTTGCCTGAGCATATGAGGATTTTCAAGACATTCAACGTTGCTGATCTCTACCCCTACTATCCTGCCGACAACTCAGGGACGTGTTGCCAAGAAAGTGGAAGGGAATGATGAGGAATTATTTATTTATTAGATTTTATTATTTAGGAGCATAATTAATAGAAATATTTTAATGAGATGATTTAATTTATTTCCTTATTTAAGAAAATTAGGGATTCATGTATTTTATTATTTGGGAGAAAGTATTTTATTTCTTAGGGAGCAAGATGTTCTAGAGATTTCCTAGTTCTAGACTCTTCTGTTTTACACTATATAGAGAGGACTCTCATTGTAATCAACACATCTTTTCATCAATAAAATTATCAAGTTCTCTTGTTAAGCCTTTGTGGCTTGTGTTGTGATTTTCTTCGAGTTTTTTTTCGTCTGATTGAACGATATGAATCATCCGTCCGTTTGTATGATTACGAACTTGAATTCCCGTCCTGTCCTACATCATCAGTGCAGCCCACAATTTACATGCTCAAAAAGGCGAGTTTAGTGTAGGATTTCCTGCCTATATTGAAAATTGAATAGTTGATTCGAGGGCCTCTAATCACATGACTAAAAATAAAGCCCTTTTCAACCTACACCAACCATGTACCTTTGAAATCAACATCAAGATTGATGATGGATCTACTTCAAGAGTTACTAGCACCGGGACACTGAAGCTATCACCTCTGATTACCCCTAAATCTATTCTTTGTGTTCCTAATCTTAGCTTGTTGTCTGTTAGCGAGTTCAACAGTGACGATAATTGTTGTACTAAGTTTTCTCCTCACACTTGTGAACTGGACTCTAGACTCCCATGCATAAGGTAAAGGCCAAAGGTTGCATTAGCATTGCCAATCATCTTCCTAGAGATTAGGTCCTGAAATTGATAGATGTTAGAATCAAATTTTACCATAGTATGAAGATACTTGTGCAATTCTGTGGACAGACGACAGGTTGCATGTGAGAGAAGGAACGTAAATGACCCTTTTTAGAGTCAAGTCATTAGATATAATAGCAGTTCCTATACCCCTAACTTTAGAGGTGGAACCATCAGCAATCCTTACACGCCTTTCTTGGTGACAAGGGGTAAGATTGCGTAAAAGGTTTTTGTTCCAAGTGATGCTCAGAAGTACCAGAATCTATGATCCAGTGTTCGTGAGTATGAAAAAGATAAGTAAGGACCGGTTTTTGTCGGCAACCAAGTGGGGGCAGGGGTTAAGAGCCTTTTAAAGGCTTCAACCCGTTCTTTTGTGAAGAGGTGTGGAGTTTCCCATTGTTGAACAAAGTGATTGCCCAAAGACTCCTTTATAGCTCCTGACCTTGGCTTTCAGTTAGGAAGTTTTCCATGGATCTTCCAACAAGTTTCCTTGGTATGACCTGGTCTTTTGCACTGGTTACACCATGGTCTTTCTTTCTAATCTTTGTTCTTTTGAACAAACTTGGTAGCATGAGCAGAACCTTCTTGATGTGGGGAATAAAAGGGTTCCCTCCAATCATCAATTTCCTCTTGTTCTCTTCATGCTTAATTTTAGAAAATACAGCCTTGAAAGAAGGCAAAGGATTTTTCCAAGGATTTTGCCCCTAACATCATCTAGATCAGGGTTTAATTCCATGAGAAATGAGAAAACCTAGTCATTCTGTATGATGTTTTTGTAATTTTTGAATCATCAGTGCATTTCCAATGTTTTTCATCAAATAAATCCAGTTGCTGCTAGATCTTGTTGAGCTGGTTGAAGTACAGAGTGACATTGAGGTCACCCTGCTTAAGATCACTCATAGATCTCAGAAGTATTATCTTTCTTAGAATAAAGATCATGGGCAGCCTCTCTTGTATCAACAACTGTATCATAGAACATGAAGTTCTCACTCAGTTCAGATGTCATGGAGCCTACCAACCATGACATGATCATGTTATTTTCTGCTTTCCACAATTTGTACTTGGAATCATCAGCAGGAGGAGGTTGAACCTCTGGTGAAGTGCCCTTCCTTGCCTTTTCCAGAAACAAACATGAGAATAGATCCGGACCAAAGAAGGTAGTTGTTACCATTGAATTTATGGTTGGTAAGAAGATGGATATTATCGTTTCCATCTCCCTGAATGACATTTGTTCCACCAATTTGAGGAACAACTTCAGTAGAGGAGGAATTGAGAGACGAGGAAGACATTTCTGAGATGAACACAATCCAAAATGGAGGGAATTAAATTTTTAGCTTAGAACCTAAGAAAGAGGAATTTTCTTATTAGAATCAACTCTTAGGTCCCTTATTACAATTAGATTTACTGGACAAAGGTTGTCCCATGAATACAGTAGCCAAACGGCTGAAAACAACCCCAACGGCTCCTATACTGTGATCCAACGGACACTGTACATTAAAACTTAAAAGTGGATTCCGTGGCCAACAACAAAGAACAAGGAAATACATGCCAAATACATAGTAAAATAAAGGGAAATACACTACTTTTAAAAGTGTGCATTCATTTCTTGCCTTCAACAAAGCATATAGCATATGACATAAGTAAAGCGTTTGGAAAGAGAGAATTGGATGACTTTGTGTGCAAGTGGGGCTTGATTAACATCTGTGCTCCTATTTGAGGGGAGTGTTAGAATGGTTGTTTGTAGTTGTATTATATTTAGTTTTTTTTTATCCCGGCGCTTGTGTTAGGGTTTGGTTAGCGGTGGTGGCATGAAGTCATTAGCCGGCCTAGTGCTCTTTCTAGAAGATGAGTACTGGGTTTTGTTGAATTGAATCCTAGATAAAGTAGGGAGTAAAAGCTTCCTTTGTAAATAGACTCCACTAAATAAGAGTCCTAGATTTTAGGGTTAATATGTTTTAGAGTTTCTATGTATTATATAAAACCATTATGTGCTGAGTAATTATAGGGGGGTTTAAAGGCACCCCCAAAATTACTTCCGGCACCCATTTAATGAATATTTTTTCGGACGAAAAAAACGTCGGTGGCACCGGCGTTCCTTGTTGAACACCAACGTTAGTGGCAGTGATGGCGGTGGGCAACAAGAAACGCCGGTGGGAAGTCGTGGACTGACGTTTTCTGAGTTTTAACACTTTTACATAAGGAACGTCGGTGGTACTGGTGTTCCTTGTGGAGCACCAACGTCGCTGACACTGATGTTGGTGCCCCACAAGGAACACCAGTACCACCGACGTTCCTTATGTAAAAAATCACCGGGTGCCTAAAGTAATTTTTTGTGGTGCCGGGAGTAAGGGGGGTGCCGTAGTAAATAGGGGGGTGCCGATAGAATCCCCCTAATTATAATGCAGAAGTTTTCCCCTAATATTTTCTTCAAATCTCTTTAGCATCTCCTGAACCAGCTGCATTACTCTGGCTTTCTGAGTATGTTTTTTGCTGCAGGAATCTATCAACTGTAGCTGCTAGGCATGGTCAGACCTAAATTCCATGAAACTTCCCCTTCCAGTTTCTATCAAGCGCTCAAACCAGAATTCTGAGCCACTGAATACCCTTTGCTGGACTTTTCCCTTCTCGACTATGCATCACTGTCTGCAGATGCAGATATCTAGTGTTCATCCAAATGAGTGGTGTCTCATGGTTTTACTCCATGGAGCTCTTTAAGATGAATTGAAAACCATTATAGCGTACTCACCTGCTGCTTTTTTTTTGTAGCGCCTTTCCTCGAACCCTCTTCTAAAACTATGATAAATAGGATTATAATCATAAGAACCTGGCACCTCCTAGGTTGCCCCCTGGTGTTGGTCTACCATGATTATTACTACCCCGTCCCGTAATATAAGTCTGTTTTTTCCTTTTTTGTCCCTCTTTAAGTCTTTTTAGAATATCAATTGAGCATATGTTAAATTTTTCCTCATCCTGCCCCTAATTTGTCATCCATCTAACCACTTTCAATTACTTTTCAATTATTGCATTATTGATAGTCAAAGGTTACTTTAGACTTCGGTGACATTAACCTAATTTCATAATTTGTGTGAACATCTGAAAAAACTTATATTGTGGTATAGAGGTAGTATTTGGTTATTACTATATTTTTTTTTTTGTGGGGTTGTAATTCAAGTTTATAGATTTTTCTCAATCAGTTCCTCCAGGTGAGGGTCAACTGGCCCTACAAGTAGGACATACACAATGTTGTATACAAAAAACCTAAATTATTTAAACTGTCTAATGCTACATCTTAATGACACAAGCCAGTCCAGCTTTTCATTTTGGTTGTAATTCAAGTTCATAGATATTTATCAATCAGTTTCTCCAGGTGGGGGTCAACTGGCGCCTAACAATAATCATGTAGGACTTACACAATTTTTATATTTAAAGCAGCCTAATCCTAGATAAACACCGGAAAACACAAACTTTCTAGTGCTACAGCTTAAAGCAAGCCAGTCCGGCTTTGTCCAATTCACTTTCCTCCATGGGCTTGTTCAGAATATTACAGATGACCCAAAACGCATACTCTCTTTTCCAAACAACTAGAAGCTGAAAGAATAGACTAGAAAAACTTACAATATCACCTAAAAGCTTTTGTTGTTACGGAGTGTAATTTGTTCACATGAACACTCACTGTTCTCAGTTTATTTTTAGGCTGTATCTGTTGCTAATAGAGTTGCGGACGAGCGTTGTGAATCCTCTCCTGGTTCGCACAATTCTTTGGTTGGCTATCAAGTGCGCCTTGACAGTGCTAGGTACTGATTCTTTTTTCTTTTCCCTTTCAACATTTTTGTCAACGGTTACAGAATATTACTCTCTTAGCATACATATGGTGCTAACATGAGCTACAAATGTCTTCAGTGCTAAAAGTCATAATCAACCTTTAATGTTTGGACTGTTTTCGGTATTATTGAATTATTCTTTGTGATTATCTCAGTGTTGCTATTCTTGAATAACACTAGAGCATTTTGGATGTAATTTCCCCTTTTGTTTGTTTCTTTTGTTTATGGAAAGTCGTTGGTGAGAAATCCTCAGGCTTCAGGGGCATGTGTTGTTAAAACTGGAGTTTGAAGTCTATGAAAGCTTAATATTTAAGTAATTAATTTTATGTGCTGAAAATTTGTTTGAATGTCTGAATCATGAAATTGGTTAGAGAGTTTAGAAACTGTTGAAGAACAAGAGGTTTAATTGTCTTTTTCTGTTTTATTATTAAAATAAAAAGGCTTTGGCCGCCTAGGGTTTTGGGCCAGCTAGGGTTTTATGTTTTGCGTTCTGTCCTAAAATAAAGGAAGAGTAGGCTACAAGTAAACTTTTCCCTATTTAAGGGAGCTGCTGCGTTTGTGTAATGATCAGTGAATTGAAATAAAATTCTTTTCCTTGTCTATTATTTTCAACAAAAACGCTATCCATCTAAAAATCTGAAAATAATCAATTTTACAAATTTATCCTTACGTCTTCTTTGTATGTTACAGGTGTTAACGATATTAATGTTATTTAGATAAGTGTTGTGAAGTAATTTATCTTATTGGTATTATGTTTATGCTATTGGTAGTTGGGTCTGTGAAGGAATCAGATTAAAGCATAAACCAAATTCCTTATAGCTTAAGAATAGAACTGTGATAGGACTTAAGAGTTTATCTTATTTGTGCGTGTTTATCTAAGTACCGCGTATCTATATTAAGTGAAGTAATGAGAAGAGCAGAATAACAATTTCTCCATTCTATTTTCCCTATTCGATTCCCTTTGTTTATCATGCATATGTTTGACATAGTATCTGAGCGAATAATCAACATCTCGCTCTTCTCTTCAAAATAAACCCTATTTCGTCATCTACCTCCATTAAACTACCAACATGGAAGGAAAATTTGGAAACCCTAACCCTATTAATTCTAATGTGTTTGCAGCTATTGCTCCTCATCCATACATCACATCCTTAAAGTTGAATGGAAAAAATTACATGTGGTCCTGATCCGTTGTAAATTTCTTAACCGGAAAGGGAATGGATCATCATCCTGTTCGTGACAATGCCTATCAGGATGATCCGAGAGCTTCGTCTTGGCTTCAAGACAATGCTCAAATAACGTCCGTTAATGTTAAATAGTATTGAGCCAAACATTGGCTCTACCTTGTTGTATCTGAAATCCGCAAGCGACACGTGGATGAGATAGAAACACATGTACTCGGGATCTGAAAATCTGTCAAGGATCTATGATGTGTGCAAGCAGTATTTTCAGATGGAACAAGGAAACAAGAGTTTGGAAGATTACTACTCCTGAGTATTTGTGAATAATGGAATCTCTATTAACCATTGTTGGCTGATGTTACACTTATGGAACAACAACAAAACGATATGGATGTGATACGGTTCTTGTCTGGCTTGAAACCATATTTCGAATCTGTACTGGCCTCGATTCTTGGAGGAACGCAGCTTCCCTTGTTACCTGAAGTATTTTTCCGATTGTAGCGTTCAACTGCAGTCACGCTAGGTGTAAAGAGAAATGATAATTTCTTATTCATTGTTAAGAGAGATTACATTCTGTTAAATAGACTAAAAACGTGGCTGTTAACAAAGTTTAAACAACCATTGACTACAGCCGCCAAACAAACAACTAGCCGTTAGGTATTAGAACAGGGTGAAAAGCAGGGAAAATAACCGGAACTTAAAAGCAATATCAACAATAGCCCTTAATAATATAACCCAAAGAATACCCGAAAACACAGGAAAAGTCGGCTATGATTGTTTCTGGAAATTTCAATCGTGGAGGACGAGGAGGCCGAAGTTCTTGTGGTGGATGTGATGGATCTCATGGTGGAAGGTTTGGCCAAGGATTGGTTAAATGTGATCATTGTGGTAGGCAGAATCATTCGATTGACAACTGCTGGGATCTTTCGTGGAAGACCCAAGATCATTGTGGTAGGCAGAAATCATTCGATTGACAACTGCTGGGATCTTTTGTGGAAGACCCAACAACTCGGTTTTATAGCAACCTCTTCATTAGATGGAGTTGAACAGGTGACCATCTCCTATGATGAATATGAAAAATCAAGGAGTGATAGGACAGACACGACCAGAACTGAAAATTCCACTACTGCAGCTAATCTAGCCCAATCTGACAAAGGTTCATCTTCTTGTTTATTTGTCCTCTAGAAAACCCCAATGGTTTCTAAATTCTGGGGCTACTGAACATATGACGGGTTCATTATCTTCTTTATTTGATTACCAGTCTTTACACGATCCTAAAAGTGTAATATAGGCTACGGATCTGTTGCAAAGGTAGCCGGTATGGGTAAAGTAAGGTTAAAACATGATATTCACCTTTCACCCACCTTTCATGTCCCCGAATTTCAATTCAGTCACGATCTCGTTATAATAAGTCATCATATCTTTCAATTCTTGCCTTGAGATTCCATAATTTTGTCTTGAGTTCGTATATCTGAGATGTATTTCGACATTCGAGTACATCTCTTTTACGGCTTCCCAATATCTTTTGAGGTTGGAAGAAACATATGAGGTCTTCCCACAGTTGAATCCATCGAATTGATGAGTCATGCCTTTACCATGGAATTTTCAGATTTCCATGATCTGAATTTTGGATCTTTAGAACTCGGAGCTTTGGTTTCGCCGGTAAGGTGACCTAGCGTCCTCTTCCGTCAACTGCCAGTTGCACGGTCTGAGCCCACTCCAGGTAGTTCTTACTCGTGAGTCTCCTAGATGCCGGCAGAAGAACAGAATAGGTGCTGTTCAGCTCATCTTCACCGCCAACTTTGGTGGATGTGGCTGAATCCTCCAGATTGCTGGTGCCATCTGCCATCGTGTTTTTTTTTTCTAGAGTTTCAACATGTCTCTGATACCATGTAAAAACATTAGGGAAAAATTCTTGTATATTTTTTATTACTTAGCACATGCTAGCTTTTAAAGAATACAATGAAATTATGAAACCCTATTTCTTCCAGGATAAGTAAGCTAACTTAGCCCCTCCTCCAAGATAACTTCAGCCGCCTCTTTCTCTAAGCCCTACTGCCCAACATGGGCTGACTATGACACAAAAGGTACGGCTGTTGTTCATTAAAAAATACCAATTACAATTATACCCTTTTTATTTACAATACACATATATCATATTCCGACACTAAATAGCTCTTCTAGACGTGGTTCAGGGCTCTTCACCCCAGAATCCTTGGAATCAGACCCCGTGTGATAATCCGGAACCTGATCGTCACCCGTACCTGTTTCAACATGATCATTTATCTCATGGCTTTTCAAATTATCATCCATCCATTCTAGAACTTTAAAATCAATTCCACGACTCTTAATGTTCCCCTCTTTGGTTTTTTTATGGACAAAAAACAATTCAAGCTCAACAAAGCTTACATCAGCGGAAACACGTATTTTATGATTTTCTACATCAAAACACTTATATCGTATTTGACTTATATCGCAGAATAGCCCAAAAAAACGCATGATTCTGAATGTGGACAGAAACTGAGCACCCGAACACCTATAAAGGAACACTATTAAAAATTCTCGAGGTGGGGAATTGGGACATAAAGACGTTCAAGGGAGTTTCGAATCCCAACACTCTAGGTAGATTATTGAAACTCTTGGTAGATATCGACGACTTGTTGGGAAAGTGTGTTTGGACAATCTTTTTTTCTTTCCTTTCTATTCATTGAATAAAGTAATCTCTCTCTTACTTTTCTCTCCACAATACATCACATCTACTTTAATCGACACGAATTCAGGTGCAATCCAAACAATATTACAACCAAAAGGCATTCATTGAATAAGAATTAACTCGAATATATCCATGTCCAAACGGGCCCTCACGTGGCCAGATGTTTTGTATTCCATGAGTGTGGTAAGTAAATTCTTAGAATGTCTGATGCAGCCTCACTGAGAGGCAGTGATTTGTATCTTAAGATACTTGTAAAGAGCTCCGGGCCTGGGTAATATTTATAGAGCGAACTGTCATCTCAGAGATGCAGATTGGGCAGACTCACCATCAGACATGAGGTCTACCACAGGCTATTGCACCTTTCTGGGTGGTAATCTAATCACATGGAAGAGTAAGAAACAAGCTGTGGTGTCCAGATCAAGTGCGGAAGCTGAGTATATAGCCATGGCTCAAACATGTTGTGAGTTAACATGGAATGGTTACTCCTTGAAAGAGAATGGTTTTCCAATGTCATTTCCTATTCCATTATATTGTGATAATCAAGCTGCCTTGTATATCACATCTAACCCAGTTTTTCATGAAAGGATGAAGCACATTGAAGCGGATTGCATTTCGTTGGTGATTTTATTGTGGCAAAGAGATCTGCACTCCATTCATTCGTACCGGAGGACAAACTGGCTGATATGTTCACTAAAGTAGTAATAGGTAGACGATTGGAATTCATTCGATCCTAGTTGGTCATGATGGATATTTATGCTCCAACTTGAGGGGGAGTGTTAACAATATTAATGTTATTTAGATAAGTGTCATGAAGTAATTATCTTATTGGTACTATGTTTATCGTATCGGTAGTTGGGTCTATGAAGGAATCGGATTGAGCATAAACCGAGTTCCTTATAGATTAAGACTAAGAGAGAAAACAGATAGGTAGAATGTCACTAACCTATCAGCTCCATCATCCTTACGGACTATCATTCTTCTATGGCTCGGAAGACCGTGTCAAGTTTACGAGAAAGGGGATTGCAGCCGTACGTTCAAACGAGCCACTGTAATCCCTTTGTAGGCACACAGCACAACATTTAAGTAAGGCGGTGTTTAACCATCCAGCCTTACGCCTGAAAGCCAAGGACGCTCCGCCTTATCTATAGAAGCAATCCACTGAGTTCTGAACGAATAGTTCTGTGATAGGACTTTAGAGTTTATCTTATTTGTGTGTGTTTATCTAAGTACCTTGTATCTATATTAAGTGAAGTAATGAGAAGAGCAGAATAACGATTTCTCCATTCTATTTTCTCTATTCCATTCCCTCTGTTTATCATGCATATGTTTAACAACAAGGAGCATATGATACAATAGAATTATACATACTTTTCCACATAAAATTCTACTAAGTTTTTGTATGTTTAATTTAAATTAGCTGCTCTATGAATAAGTACAACTGGTAATTATCTTTAAATTTCCTGCTTTTGTAGGAGTCCGAAAACAAAGCTACTTTTCTGTACTACAGGAATTCTTCTGAGGATGATTCTGGTAGGTGTCCGTCCTTGTTATTTATCTGATGCATAGAAGACTAGAAATTATGCTGACTAACCTTTACAAAAGGTGTTTGCATGGTTCAGTTTTCTGTCTTAAATTGACGGGGAAGGAGAAAACTTCCAAATACATCTGGCAGAATATTTGTGCGTTCTGGTTTCCTTTCCTGTTTTGATGGAATAATACATTTGCAGGGAAATCCAACTTTGGCTGGTGTTACCCATGTCATTGTTGATGAGGTTCATGAGCGATCTCTTTTGGTAAGTTGTTTTTCTGTCTTAGTTTTGCTAAGTTTAGCTTGATGTTTATAAGATGATACTACCTCATCCCTAAATAATTGTTGTTTTGAAGGTTTTCACAATGATTAAGAAAATGGATGATTGTCATAAGTATTAGATAATAAAGTCTAAAACACCCTTTGACTATCATTAATGCAATGAATGTAAAGTTTGAAAAGTTGTTGGATGGATAATGAATTGAGGGGTGGTATGAGGGAATAAAAGTAATAAATGCTTTCTTGGTATTCTAAAGTGACTAATATTTATGGACAAATTTTTTTTTTGTTGCTAAGACGGCAATTATTTATGTACGGAGGTAGTTTTATCTAATTTTTGGCAAAATGTTGTTACGTATCATAGTGCAACTTTGGTATTATTTTTAATGGCTTTTCTAATACGTTTTTCTTTCTTATTTTTTGGTCTGTAATTCTTTGTCCTGTATCTATTCAGCAGTGGTCAAAGCAAAATCAAATTTGTTTTGTGAAATATTTCTAGCCTTCACTGTAGTATTTTTGATGAACATTGCCTTCATTCTCATTAGAGCATCCTGTCTTAGATATCCATAGAAGTAGTGGTATACACAACTGCAAACACCCCCCCCGACACACACACAAAGAGTACAGGGAAAACAAAGAAGAGAAGAATTAACTATAAATTGCCAAATTACTCAGTATAGACAAAGATGAAGAATTTGTTGCTACAATTTCCAGTTTGTTCCTTTTTCCATTTCTTTTTGCATAGTAGATGATATTTGAAGAGTATACCACAAATGGTCTGAACACGTCGTATTTTTTTTAACATAAATAGATTTGTTCCTATCACTATAGTCATTGATGTGACAAGCTACATCTTCTCTAAGGCATCCATATCTCTTCATTGACTGCCCCGTCCACTTGGGATTAAGAAGAGCATCATTTATACTTTTCGGTAAGTCAGTAGAGGTTACAACGGTCAGAAAAGCCTTATCATTGGGAGATAATCAGTTATAATTCAAATAGTAGGCTAAGGGATACCTGGGCCGTTAAGTATAAGCCCTAGGTGGTTTTCCAATTGCTATCGGTACATCGAGAAGGTCATGTTTACCTATCATAGAATCAGACCCTGTGAGTGATTCCTGCTGTTTTCCTGATACCTTGGAATTAGACTGATCCTGAAGAAGAGATTGGTGGTCAAAAGAATGAGTCTTCTATCTCTTGCCTGGATTGCTATCTGTGATAGACCTTCCTAAACAGCTCTTCTGGACACTGTGCAGGACTCTTCACCTCAGAATCTTTGGGATCAGACTCCCTATGATCATCCTGAACCTTATCATCACCTGTACCTGTTTCAACAAGATCGTTTATCTCATGGATTTTCAAACTAATATCGTCCATTCAGTCTAGAACCTTAATCAATGCCACGACTCTTAATGCTCCCCCCTCGGTTTTATGGGGAAAAAACAATTCATGCTCAAAAAGCTAACATCAGAGGATACAAGAATTTTATGATTCTCTGCATCAAAACATTTATATCCTTTTTGACTTGCAAAATTGCTCACAAAAACACATTTTTTAGACCTAGGTTCCAACTTACCACGATTTTGGATGTGGACAAACACAGAGCATCCAAACACCTTTAGAGGAAGACCATTAAAAATTCTCGAGTTTGGGAATTGGGATAAAAAAACATCAAAGGGAGTTTTGAAGCCCAGAACTTTAGAGGGCAACCTGTTTGTTACATAAATTGAAGTTAAAACTGCCACCCCCATGAATAGCTTGGACACCCAACGTTGAGCATAAGAGGCCGAACCACCTCTAGTAAGTGTCGATTTTTCCTCTCAGCAACTCCATTTTGCTGAGTGGTTCTAACACATGAACTTTGATGGACAATCCCTTGCTCAAGAAAAAACTTTCCCAAAAATTATTGAAGTATTTTGTTCCATTGTCACTCCTAACAATCTGGCTTTTTGTATCAAACTGGCTTTGAACCATGGCAAAGAATTTTTTAATAATATTTTCAACCTCGGCCTTTTCCTTAAGAAGGTAAACCCAAGATAGTCTCGAGTGATCATCTATAAACTTCACAAACCTCCTTCCCAGATAAGGTCTTAATCCTTGATGACCCCCGAACATCACTATGTATCATAGTGAAGGGTTCGGTAGGATTTCCAAATCCGTTTAGTCTATTCACAAATATCACAATGAAACATAAAATCTTTATTAATGCATAAATGTGGGAAAAGTTTTTTCAGTTATGATAAACTTGAATGACCTAACCTACTATGCTATAGATAAACGTTATCTTTATTCCAAACATATACAGATTTATTGCAGCTTCTTAGGGGCTAGTTTAACACATCACTCGATCCTTGGTCAAGCACATACAAGCCTCCAACCCTTCTACACTTGCCCAATCATCTTCTTCCGCACCATATCCTGAAACACACAATCATCCATTGTTTATTCAAAAAAAAAAAAAACAAAAACACACACAATCATGCATTGAAAAGTTAGCAGTACACCCCTCATCAGAGGTGAACCCATAAATGGATAAAAGATTACAGGATAGTCGAGGGACATGTAAGACAATTTTCAAGGTGATGGTGGGTGAGACACGACTATCCCAGCAATTGCAGAATATGGTCCATCGGATAATCTCACTTTCTGGTTTCTAGCACAAGGAAAGTATTTAGAAAAAAAATCTGAGGCACCAGTCATATGATCAGTTGCCCCACAGTCAATGATCCAGTAAGTTTTATGGCTAGTGTCGGATAAGGCTATCAAAGAAGTAGATGTACCTGACTGAACGAGGGAACAAGTTGGGCTAGAATGTGACTGATTACCTAGAAGTTTTGTCACATGCTCCAACTGCTCTTTAGTGAATAGGGCAGTACCAATCTAAGACGATTGCCCTTGATCAGAAGAGACCAAATTTGATCTCCCATTGTCACCTTGCTGACCTCCCAAGTTTTTCGTCTTCCAAACCGGTTTCCCGTGTATCTCCCAGCACGTATCTCGGGTGTGCCTTATCTTCTTGCAGTGCTCGCATCTAAGCTTCTGCTTCAACCCCTTCTTATTGTTATCGGCTTTCCCGACAGCCAGAGCAGATGATTCTGTCTCTCCTTGTGTCTCCTTGCCCATAACACACTTTCTTCCTCCTCCTTGCTAACTTCAGAGAACACTTCACGTAAAGACGGCAATGACTTCCTCCTGAAGATTCTGCCTCTCACCTCATCTAGCTCCGTGTTAAGACCAACTAGGAACGAGTATAATATGTCGTTCTCCTCCATCTTTTGAAATTCAACTGCATCGGCTGGGCAGGTCCATTCATCCTTGTGACATAAATCAAGTTCTTGCCAAAGATTCACTATTTCATTATAGCATGTAGTGACATCATTCGGCCCTTGTTTTGCAGCCCACAAACGTTTCTTGAGCTCGTAAATCTAGGACGAATTCCACACATCGGAGTACATCTCCCTTACGGCATGCCAGATGTCTTTTGCTGTCGGTAGAAACGTGTAGGGACAGGCTATAGTTGTCCATTGAAGTGATCAGTCATGCCATTACCATCGAATCTTCCGACTTCCAAATCCGTTGCCTGGCATCCTTCGAACTAGGCTCCTTTGTATCGCCAGTCAATGGCCAACTTGATGGTCTGAGACCACTCTAGGTAATTCCTACCATTGAGTTTTGAGTTGTGCAGGACTAAAGAGGCAGCAGTGTTGCCTTCTACGCCAAGTAACTGGTCAGCCCTGATCCCACTGGACTCAGAGACCGAACTGGTTGCGGAACCAGATTAAGCACCTATTAATTCCCCAGTCATTGCTGCTCGATAGTTCATGGCCGTTGGATCAACAAACCATGATTTGATACCATGTAGTGATTTTAGAATAAAAGAACAAATTTTATTGTAATGATTCGAGGATTACACGTGAGGTACACAAACCCCTTAAATAGGAAAAACAGACACGTAGACCTCCTAAAATATAGGAGCGAACTTTGCTAAACCCTAAGTACTGACAAAACCCTAAAACACCTTAATAATAATTACTGAAACCTAAGAGTAGACAAAGTACACCTCTACACTTACTAATAAAACATAATTATTAAGAATACATCGAAATTCTCAACAATTTTTTTTATATTTCGTATAGCTTTGATAGCTATAAGTTGTTACAGGGATTATAGTACAACTGTAGTTGTTAGGTTGTTAAAGAGTTTGTTACATAGCTGTATTTACAGTCAAGAGTTCCTATTACCTTGAACTCTTCATCTGTAATAATTTATATACGGGCCTTAGGTCCTCTTTTTTTAATATAAGGAATAACATTATTTCCTCTCATAACTTTCTTATCACTACGTTTAGTGTTTTTGGCAACTAGTTCAAATACTTGGGAACAGAGGGAGTATTTCGTAACTTTTAGCAATGGATGATAGTCAAATTGAGAAGAAATTTCCCGTTACATGGAGTCTTCAATTATGGATAATTCTTGGTCAAGTTGATGATACGCCTCTGGCCTTTTTGATCTTCCTCCATTTCTTTCTCTCTAATGAAAGAACCATATGGCGTTGTCATTTTTATATTCTATTGCAGAAATTACTAGTGTGGTTGAAAAAAGTTTCTGCATTATGTTTGTTTTTCAAAATAACGAATGAATAATTTGTGCTTTGGTCTTGCTCTGCTTATGTGTTATTTTCCTGGCAGGATGTTAAAAAAAGTGGAGCCTATTCTTGACAGTTGTCTAAATATTGCACCCGTTAGAAACCTGCCTTTTCAATTCTTGCTCAGGCTATGTCTTGGTATAATAGTTTTTGTCATGCCCTATATGTTCTCTCTTTGTTTAATATCTGAATTTTTCTTACTTGATCATTACCTCTCTGGTTGGTTGCAATGGTCTTACCTTTATATTCAGCTTTAAACTGGAATGCTCTCGCCATATGTCAACAGAATTTTTGTGTCCAAAGAAAAACTCTCGTTAGATTTTTATTTTTTATTTTTTTGTAGATATGTGTGTATCTATAATGTTGCCGGATCAAGTTGGGAAATTTATTAACATTTGTTTTGCTTAACAGGGCGACTTTCTGCTCATTATTTTGAAGAATCTGATAGACAAGCAATCTGCTGAAAGCCCGTCAAAATTGAAAGTTATTCTTATGTACGGTTATGATTCATGTGATTCATTCATGTCTGTTGGGAGGGTATTCTTGTCGCAATATGACTTTATCTTTTGTATCTGTTCTTTGTTTATTTGTCTTAGGTCAGCAACTGTTGATTCAAATCTTTTTTCAAGCTACTTCGGCCAGTGCCCAGTCATTACCGCAGAGGGCCGAACACATCCTGTTTCAACTTATTTTCTCGAGGATGTTTATGAAAATGTTGGCTACCGCCTTTCTTCTGATTCTCCTGCATCTGTGTACTATGAAAAAGTACCGCAAGGAAAGGTATTTTTTGCGAGCTAGTTCTTCAAACTGTTATTAAAATCTCTCCAAGTTTTTTTCTCTACCTAGGCGGGATGCTCCAATGCATCAACTTCATTGTTTTTTATGTCTGGAGTGCTCTTTGTGAGTTCAGGCATATAAAGCTCCTTTTGACTTTTTTTTGGTCGATCAATTGAATCTTGTTACTAGAAATGAGATTGTGTTTCTTAATTGTTTTAAACTAAATTCTGGTCCATTTTTCCATGGAAAAGAAAATCCTTCATGCCTGTAAATTGTTTATTTCAGTTAAATATCCTGGCTGAAGGATGTTGCCACTAAACGCCATTGTATTAGTCATGTCTTGATGTCATATGGGAAATAATCAATTTGAGTTTATTCTTTAGACAAGTTCATTGTTACTGCAAAAACAGTTTGCATTGCTCCCCTCCTGAACAAGTGCCTTGGTGTGCGTCTTACAAAAATGCTCTAGTTTGTGTTAGTTGCTATTTTCAACTAAAGTTAATGCAATAACGATTCTGTAGAATAAAGGGTAATTTTGTAATGTTTAAAAGGCCTGTTTTAAGTATTGGTTTATTTGGCTGTGTTTGACTTTGGTTCTGTTGACTTTCTCTTGTACTAGCTGTTGTGCTTTCTAGCCGTTGGGTGTGAGAACATTAAAATAAGTCTCCTGTAATTCAAAGGAATAAATTATTCTTCTTTCAAATCTTCATTCTCTAATATTTGGATTCTTAAAGTGTAAATTCCACATGGTATCAGAGCTTTGATGCTTGATCCGATAAATCGTTAAGTCCTCAACCCAACTCATCTTCTAGATCGTCCATGTCTGGGATCGATTCCTCCAGTGTGCCCATATCAGTCATAGCTGAAGAGATCTGGAACGCTGCTAAGGGGCTCTACTCAAAGAAAGATAACACATCTGAAATCTTTGAAGTAGAAGCCAAACTACAAGACTTAAAACAGGGAGATCTCTCGGTCACAAGCTACTACAATTTGCTGTCCAAAACTTGGCAGCAGATTGATCTCTTTGAGGATCTTCCTTGGAGCTACCTTAATGATGCTAAACGTTTTCGTGAATACAAGGAGAAATAGAGAGTTTTTAAGTTCTTAATGTGTCTTTACTCAGAACTTGATGATGTAGGTAGGATTCAGTCCTCCGAGGAACTCAAAGACTCTCCCTCTCTATTAGCTTATGAAAACGTCCTGCATCCCCAGGACATTCCCATTCGGAGGCAGAAAGTTGATCGTACTCTTGCCAGAGCCTCTGCAAGGAGTTGAAGTATTTTTCAATATCAAGGGTTTGTCTCAGTTTCCTCGTCCTGTTATGAACATTCTAACGGACTGAGCCCACTGAATGTAGTTATTTCCATTCAGTTTCATTTTTGTAATTGGTAGGGTCGGATTATCGAATTCATTTCCAGAACGAACAGAGGATTGTGCGGAAGAACTTGTGGTGCTTGAGAGTATTTCAGACATTGTTTAAGAAATAAGAATTTAGAAGAAGAAGCAGAAGCAGAAGAGAGCTTGAAAGAATTTCAATGCTCTGATACCATGTGGATTTTTAGAAGACAAGAAAGAGAGAAGATAAGTTTTATTTACTTTCTTCTTACTGAAAGATGCTGGATACAAAGAATAAATAGAAGTGGGTTGAGACTTCCCCACTTCAGCCGCCTAATTACAAGTTACAGCCAACGGACAGAACCATAAATAATAATACAAAGAAAAACATGACCTTATTGTTTTTTGTTTAAAAGACTAAAAGACCTTTCAATGCATAACCTTAATTTTTTTTATTTAAATAAAAGTATATTTTTTATTGTGCATCTAACCATCTTGAACACTGTCTTTGTGGGAAGTGGTGTTGCTAGATTTATCCTTCAGTTTCCACTGTGAATTGTTTCTCGTGCTAATGTGGTTCTGTTCACTTTGCGGTGGTGGATGTTCTCATAATTTCTAACTCTCCTTTGTGGATTTGTAAACCTGGGCTTGCAAAATGCATTTTGTACTCAATCTGCTAAAAATCTGTCATTTGATGATTACAGAGTGCCCCCATAGCCAATCACAGGAGCAAGAAAAATCTCGTTCTTGGTGGATGGGGAGATGAATCTCTGCTGTCCGAAGATTCAATCAATCCACATTACATTCCGAGTAGCTATCTCCAGTATAGTCAACACACCCAAGAGAATTTGGTGACTCTGTTGCTCTTTGCAGTGTTGTTAGAATTGGTTGTTTGGTGTTTTTAATTTGACAACTTATCTTTTTGGTATATTTTCAGAGAAGGGTGAATGAAGATATTCTTGATTTTGATCTTCTTGAGGATCTAATATGCCATATAGATGAAACATACCCAGAGGGTGCCATATTAATCTTTCTACCGGTAACAACACTTGGTTCGTGTACACGTGTTTTGTTTTGGGATGACATTATAGTTCATGTGTCTTATTCTACTATGATGTCTGACAGGGAGTTGCAGAAATAAACATGCTATACGATAAACTTTCTGCATCATACCGTTTTGGGGGGCCTTCATCTGATTGGCTTCTTCCTTTACATTCATCTATAGCATCAGAGGATCAAACAAAGGTGTTTTTAAAGCCTCCTGATAATATCCGCAAGGTACGTTTTTTTGATTTGTCGTTCTATAAGACTGTATGTATAAGACGTAGAATATTTCAATTTTTCTTTCTCCCTGCATGCATTTTTTCCTTCTTAAAACTCTATCTAAATTCATCTTTTGCCAACTGGATTATCTTTTTCAACTTCTGCAACTTTTGATGATGGAAAAAAAACTATCTTCCAGTATAAATGTGTAGACAAATGTAATGTTTATCACATGTTTCATATGTCTATTGACTAGGCTGTAAATTGCTATTCCTGAAATCAGGGGATTTGTTTTGATTTTACATTATATGAATTAACTGTAAATAAATTGATTTGATCAGATACTATAGTAAATTCTAAGGTTTATGTACATGAGATTTTGTATTACAATTGAATTCAAAGAGAAATAAAACTTCTTCCCTTCAGTTCCTCCGTTTTGCTTGGTATCAGAGCCAAACACAATTTCTCTAAGCCTACGCAATGGCTGAATCGACCACTAACAAAGGACCACCTGATAAAGCATATATGACCAATCTTAGGAATCAGTTTTCATCACTCCCCACATGTTCTGGACTCTCCAATTCAGTGTTCACCAAGGAACAATTAGACTATCTTCATCAACCGTTCCATGGCTATTGGGAAAGGCGAGATACCCCGGGTGTTGAAGAATGAGTTAGCGTTATTTTGTGTTATTGGGCTTGGTGCAGGCCCGTAGACGATTAGGGTTTTATCCTTATGATCACTGTGTCTCTACTTTCTAAGTATTCTAGTGGGCTAAGTTATAAGTAATTAGGGTTGACTTATAGACTTGCGACGGCTCCTATAATTTAGGAGTTGGTAGTCTAATACTCCTTCCCTCCTAAAATAGTAAGTCATTTTAGGGGTTTTCACATGGATTAAGAAATTGGATGAATGTCACAAATTTTAAGGAAAAAAGTCTAAAAATCCTTTGACTAATATTGCAGTAGTTGTAAAGTAATGATTAGTGGTTGAATTGATAATAAATTAGGGGTGATATGAAGAAAAATGTAGTAAATGCTTCATTGGTATTCTAAAATGACATATTGTAAAAGTTATCTAACGGACAAAAATAGATATTGGAAAACAGTTGTTTTTTATATTGTTTTCATTTATTACCTTGAGCTGTACAAAGTAATTGGGCTTTATTTTTAGTCGGCTGTCTTAACTCAGCAAGTTGTAATTAGTTGTTCGGTGTAATATTTCTGCCGCCCACCTTTAAACCAACTGTCTGTTGGTTTCCTTTGTATTATTTATACCTCTACTCTCAATGTAAATGAAATAGAAGAGCTTTCTTTTATTTTTTTCTTTCTTACTAGGAGTACATGGTATCAGAGCCTTCCTCTTCTAAAAAATAATTCTTTGTGCCTCGAAGAATGTCATCCATCTCTTCATCTTCACCTTCTGAGATGAGTTCGTCTTCAATTGACAATTGGGAAGTTTCTTATGGACATTCTGAACATAACTCTGCTACCATTTCAGTTCATAGGTTGAATGGTAATAACTACTTACAGTTATCTCGTTCTGTGAAGATGTTTGTTGCTAGCGAAGGGAAAATGGAGTACACTGGTGAAATACCAACTCCTGCCCAAACGGACCCGCGTTACAAACACTGGGACACTGATAGCAACTTGGTCATGTCATTGCTTATCAGATCCATGACCCCTGAGACAAGTGATAATTATATTTTATACAACTCTGCTTATGAAATATGGAGTGCAGCAAAGGAACTATACTCAAAAAACGATAACACTGCCAAGGTATTTGAGATTGAAGCTCAAATCCAAGGATTGTGCCAAGGAGATATATCTGTCACTCGGTAATTTAATGTACTGACAAGAGCTTGGCAACAACTTGACTTATTTGAAGAATACCCATAGAAGTGTAGTGAGGACATCAAAGTCTATAAAGATATTGTGGAGAAAGAACGTGTGTTCAGATTTCTTATTTGTCTGAACCACAATAATGATGATGTTAAGGGAAGAATCTTGGGCACTAAGCCTCAGCCAAGCCTAAAAGCTGCATTTTCTAAGGCACGTAATGAAGAAAGCAGGAGAAAATTAATGCTGAAAACAAACACCAGTTTTGTTGATCCTTCCTAAGATGCTTCTGCTCTTATGTCCAGATCCTCTGCTCCATGGAACCAAACTAACAGAGGAAAGAAAAAAACGCCATGGAGCGAGTACTGAAAGAAGATTGGGCATATAAAGGAAAAGTGCTGAAAGTTTCGTGGTAAACCAGACTCAAAACGATCAGAAAAAGGGGGTGCTTAGGGAATCAAGAAGGAGGATTATGGGAACTGTGTTAATCATGATGGAAGTAAAGTTGATAACACATGCCCCTTCTCTCAAGAACAATTGGAAGCTCTAAGGAAACTGCTTTCACAAATGTCCAGTTTCAGTCCTGATCCTTCCATTGTTCAAGATGAAACAACAGTGGCAAACACATGTGAAAATCTTCTTGCCCGACCCTCTTATGATAACTTACCTCAATCATGGATTATAGACTCTGGGCTTCTGCCCATATGACTGGATGCCGTCATTTTTTTTTTGGAAATTTATAGAAAATGTACTGAAACTCACTTGGTAAAATTAGCTGATGGATCATTATCACAAGTACATGGCTTTGGTGATGTGATTATATCACAGAACATATCCTTAATAAATCTCTTGCTTGTACCAAGGTTAAATTGCAATCTGTTGTCAGTTAGAAAATTAACTAAAGATCTTAAAAGTGCTACTATTTTCCACTCTAATGCTTGTGAATTTCAGGACTTGATCTCCAAGAAGAGGATTGGCTGTGCTGAATTGATTTCCGGCCTTTTCATCTAAAAGAATTCTGAAAAGGACATGATTTTCTCTACCCCTTGTCAATGTGATGTCAATATGAGTAGTATGGATGACTCAAGTGGAATAATAGACACATTTTTTCGATTTTGGCTCAAGTTTACTCCTTTCATACACATGTATGATAGCAGTACACCGGAGTAAGTTATTTATGAGTCTAGTTGTAGGATAGGATTGAATTAACACACTTAAAGGAGTGTGAAATTTTAGGACTTTTGAAGGCCACCGGTTAATAAGATACACAACAATTAAGGCTGCTTCCCCCCCACAGAGACTTGGGACTATGTGCGGCTATCATCAAAGATCTCACCACCTCAAGAATGTGTCTATTTTTCTGTTCAACAGCACCATTCGGTTGAGGGGTATGGACACAAGAGCTCTGATGTATAACACCCTCTTTGAGAAAAAAGCCCTCCAATGATGTTATTGAAGTACCGAGTCCCATTATTTGAATTTTTGTTTGAAATAGTTTTAACCATTTCAAAAAAGTTTTTAAAAGTTCCTTCCACATCAGACTTATCTTTCAACACATAGACCAAGACAACCTAGTGTGATCATCTATGAAAGTAATAAACCATCTTTTCCTAGTCAAGGTTTTAACCCTAGAAGGCCTGCACACATCACTATGAATCAATGTGAAGGGCTTGGCCGGCTTATACCTTTCACAGGGATAAGAACTTCTACGTTGTTTAGACAACTCACAAACTTCACATTTCAAAATTTTCAAATCTTTATTCAAGAACAATTCAGAGTACAACTTATTCATATAAGTAAAACTAGGATGACCTAATCTATTATGAATATAAAAGATTTTATTTTGATCATGTGAACCAACTGATTGATAACAATTACTTTGGGAATTATTCTCCACAGGTGCAAAGTTTTGATCCAAAACATAAAGCCCTCCTTCCACTCTAAACTTGCCAATCGTCTTCCCCGAGTTTACATCCTGAAAAACACAGTCAGAATCAATAAATCTAACCACACCCCTTTCATCGGAGGTGAGTCAAAATGGAGATAAGTTTACAAGCTAATTTGGGAACATGAAAGACATTTTTCAAAGTGAGATGGTGAAATTGGGATGGATCCAATGCCAACAATAATCGAGCTGGATCCATCGGCCAATCGCACATGGGTATTTCCTGCCAAGGCTTATAATATGAAAAAAAGAGTAGAATTTCCCGTCATATGGTCAGTTTCCCAGAATCAGCAATCCAACGTTTTCTGTCACTGGTTTCTAGCAATGACAGTTGGGAATATTACTGAATCAACATAGGAGCATGTAAGAAGTTTAGTCGATTGTTCTAATTGTTCCTTTGTGAAAGAGTGCAGCCCTACATGAGATGATGATGCTTGATAATTACTGACTTGGTTAGCTTGCCTTGATTCACCTATGGTTCCCTCCGATAGTTTCACTTTCCATGCTGGTTCACCATTGATCTCCCAACAGTTGTCTTTGGCATGCCCCAACTTCTTAAAGTGTTCGCATTTCACCATTGGTTTGCCATTTTTCTTCAAAGTCTCCCCTTTAGAGACTACCAACGCAGTTACTTCAGATTCAGGCTGATATTCCTTATGCATCACCTTCTTCCTGGCTTCCTCTCTACGAACCTCTGAAAACACATTTCTTAAAGATGGCACAGGGGTTTTCGTCCAAGGATTCTCCCCTTTACTTCATCTAGGTCTTGAGTGAGGCCGGCTAGGAACAACAAGTAGACTCGTTTGTTTTCTTCTCTTTTTCTGAATTTCACAGTATCATCCGGGCAATCCCATGAATCCTCATGGCACATATCCAACTCTTGCCATAAAATTGCAATTTCATTATAGTAAGATGTAACATCCCTGGATTTTTTCTTGAGATTCCACAATATTGTCTTCGGTCGTAGATCTAGGACGGATTCTCGATGTCTGAATACATCTCCTTCACAACCTCTCATATATCCTTGGCTGTCGGAAGAACATGTGAGGCCTGGCAATGGCTGGTTCAATTGAACTGATGAGCCATGCCATCACCTGGGAATTTTCGGACTTCCACAGACCATACCTCGGGTCCTCAGCATCTGGTACTTTGGCGTCGCCTATAAGGTAGTTCAGCTTCCTTTTTCCGTGGATCGCAAGTTTCACGGTTTGAGCCCACTCGAGATAATTCTTGCCTGTCAACTGTCTAGTCGCCGGCAGAATCGTGGTGGCGCTCTTCTGCCCGTTCTGTTCGTCGAATCAGGTGCCGGGACAGAGTACCTCTGCTGGTGGCGGAGCTCATCTCGGACATGGCTGCAGCGGCTGTGGTCTGCGGCGGCTGGGATTTAGCGTTTATAATTTTATTTTGAACATGGCTCCGATACCATGTAAAAATTATTAGGGAAAAACATCTGTATTATTATTCCTCAGCAGTCCTGACTTTTATAATACATCGAAACACTTTGTCAAAATTACCTAGCCACCTAGGAGTTTAGGTATTTACCTCTACTCCCTAATATACCTAGGAAACTACAAATAAGTCCTCAACCTATTCTAATAGGTCCCGCCCCAATAAAAAAAATTATAATTACATCACACTTTCCAACAATACTCTTCCTCTAAATGTCTTACACTCACATCCATAGTATAGGTAAACTGGAACCTGAAGCTTGGAAATGCATGCTCATAGGGTACTCACCTACACAAATAGGGTATAAATAGGGGGGGTTCTAAAGGCACCCCCGTTTTTACTTCCGGCACCCATTATTTGATTGTTTTTTTGATGAAAAAAACGTCAGTGGCACTGACGTTGATATTGAACACCAACGTCAGTGACGTTGAAAGTCGATGGACTGATGTTTCTAAGCTGTGACACATTTTATAACGTAAACGTCGGGGCCACTGACTTTCGTTTTTGAACAACAACTTCAGTGTCAGTGTCACTGACGTTGGTTTTCAATAGCAACGTTAGTGCCACTGACGTTCCGTTCATCAAAAATCATCGTGGTGCCGGAGTAATTTTTTGTGTTGCCGGGAGTAATGTGGTGCCAGAAATAAAAACGGTGGTGCCTTTAGAACCCCCCTATAAATATTGCGGTCTTGGATTTATAATACTGTTTGTCATGATGTTTGTCACCTTGTTTTGAACGAAGCATGTTCTTTGACTTTAATTAGCTTTAGGGGGAGATAAATAGGACTGAGACTAGGGGTTTAGAGTATTCGGAATGTAGATAAATGGATAATCTAAAAACTAGCAAATTTTCACCCTCTGAAACAAATTTTGACAATTTTCCTGATCAAAGAGAACTTGAGGCTGAGGATGAGAAGGATCAAAGAGTACTTGAGGCAGTGGATGAGAAGGATGAAGGAACTTTAGGCCTATCGTGTGTAAACTTTAACAGACTGCATGCTTAAGTCTTAAGTTTCAGGCTCTAAATTTACTTATCCTTAAAGTTTGTTTATGCTTATTATCATGTATTTCATATTTCTTTTTGTTTTTAACCATATGCTAGGTCATAATTGCCACCAATATTGCCGAAACCAGTATAACAATTGATGATGTTGTCTACGTGATTGACAGTGGAAAGCACAAGGAGAATCGTTATAATCCACAAAAGGTATTACCCTTGAAATTTCAAACTTTAAAATTTACTTTTGAATGGTAATCATAGATTATTGCGGATTCATTAATCTCGAAGTAAAATCGTCATCTCTTTCATTTTCTTGTGCCAATGCGCTTTTAAAAAGTGAAGTCATCCTAGAAGCTTCAGTGGATGCTCTCTCTCTGATATATATTTTTATATATCATTTTGTTGATCTACTTGAGGATATGTCTTGTGAACATGGTTAGTGATTTCTTTAAGCTCTTCTTGTGGGGATTGAGATGCTAGAAACCGTTAATCTCTTTCATGCAAGATAACTGATGCTTCAACCTTTTTCTGTTCTTATTAAGGTGGTTCAGTTGTTAGCTTGAACTGTTTGCGTTGTATGGTTCTATTTGATAATTTCAGAAACTGTCAAGCATGGTTGAAGACTGGATATCTCAAGCTAATGCTAGGCAACGCAGAGGAAGAGCTGGACGTGTAAAACCAGGAGTCTGCTTCTGTCTTTACACACGCCATAGATATGAAAAGCTTATGCGGCCTTATCAGGTACATGGTGTTTCTAAATTCATAATCTTTCTAGCATCGTGATGTGGTGCACAGCCTTCTTCCTTTCTGAATCAACGTCTAATCCCACAATCTATGCTCAAGATACCGGAGATGCTACGGATGCCTTTGGTTGAATTATGTTTACAGACAAAACTTCTATCTCTTGGCAGCATCAAGTCATTTTTGTCCAAGGTGCTATGTATTTTTTATTTTGAAATGATTTGCAACTCAAGAATTTTGAACTTTGAGTGGTGAATTCATGATACATTTATACTCCATGCAAGGTTCTAACTCTATCTGTGATTGCCTTCCTGATTATCACCTTTTCAGGCCTTGGAACCTCCAAAAGAAGACGCTATAACATCAGCAATTTCGTTGTTATATAAGGTACGAAGGTCTGTAACTTCACATGTTTGATCCAGGAATAAGGGGTAGATTGCTTTCTTTGTTAGTTTTTTCTGTGTATTTTGTGTTGATTTAGCCAGGTTGGGATATGTATATTCTTTGAGGACAAATGCCTGTTTTTCCTTTGTTGATTAAGAACAGCAATTGCCCTACCTTGTTTAGCCATACAACAAACTTCACATTGAAATTGAGAGACATTTTTATTAATTGAACGGTTGTTCAAAACGAGAATCGGACACAAAAGCGAGTCTTGATCATTCTCGGAATCACATAAAACGAGGTACTTGTCAATTTGTTCATGATTTGGAAATATTCCTTCTTGAGGTAGATCCACGCAACATTTCAACAATCCATTGTTGTTGATCAACGAAATAGTATAAGATAGAGAGGTTTTAAATTTAGGCCATGAGTCTTCGAATTTATTCATCGGTTTGAACGAGAGGGTTGGTGGGGTTGAGTTCCCGGCATCGGATTTCTCCTACTCTCCTCATGTTTGACTTCGAAAAAGCGAGACTTGAGGCCGGGTAGGGAGATTTGCCAAGAATTCTACCCCTTACATCATCAAGACTAGGGCTTAGACCCATAAGGAAAGTAAAGACCCCTGTCGTTTTCGTATTGTCCTTGTGGACTTTTGCATCGACGAGTACACTTCCATTTGTAATCACCGAAAAGATCGAGTTGTTGCCATAATTTGTTCGGTGATTGTAGTGCGAGTGACATCTTGATCCCCTTGCCTTAGATCCTTCAATTTTGACTTTAGATCATAGATGGCGAAGTATTGTCCTTCTTGGAGTGGAGGTCATGGACGACCGGTATTTCGCAGCGAATTGTAGAACATGAAGTTCTCACTTTGCTCCTTGGTCATGTAGACCCCACAAGCCATGACATAATCACATTGTTCTCGACCTTCCATTGCCTCAATTGATATTTTAACACATTTAGCTTTGAAACTTGATGAAAATCTTAGAGGCCCTTTTTACTATTCTTTCACTGGAGACTTGTTACCTCCATGTACCTTACCTAGTTTATAGTAACAAAAGCTTAATATTTGCTGAATTATATTGATCCTTTTGGTGCTTTGGTTAGTATCAAAAACTTTAGTTGCAAATTGATCTGAACATGCTAAAAAATTGCTGTTGGTACCAAGCATTGCGATTGACATTGCGGATGAGCCGGTGCAGCATGATTGTACCAAGCATGTTGAGATAGACCGTCACTTTATTAAAGAGAAGGTGGAGAGTGGTGAAATTTTACATTCAATTTTTACCATCTTCAAGATAGGTAGCTGATGATCTAACACAAGCTTTAGCTAAGACGCCGTTTGATCAATTTAGTAGCAAGTAGGGCATGATTAACATCTATGCTCCAACTTGGGGGGGGGGGGGGGGGTGTTGGAATAAGTTGGCCTAGGGCCTAGTTATTATGTTATATTTTTTGTTTTACCCTTACTTTTACTACTAGACATGTGTTAAATATTAGACATTTGTTAAATATGTTAGAATAAAATAGCTTCCTCACTAATCATATGTGTCGGCTTGAGTAGTATTTAAACAGAGAGTATGTAATCCTTTTTATTATATCATATCAATAAAAGTATTCCCTTTCTACTCTAAAGTTCTACATATATGTTTGTATGTCTGTGTGTTTGTGTGTGCGTGTGTGTGTCTATATATATAATCTCCGTCCCAAAATATGAGTCAATTTGGAGGTTTTCACGCGCATTAACACGGTGGATAAACGTCATAAATTTTAGTTCATAAAGCCTAGAATGCCCCTTGACTATCATTAATGCTATTGTTTTAATATTTGAAAAGTTGTTGGATTGATAATAAATTAGGGGGATGGTGAGAAAAAATCTAATAAATGCCATCTTGGAATTGTAAAGTGACTCTTATTTAGGGGCAAAAAATTTAGGCTAAGGTGACTTTTATTTTGGGACAGAGGTAGTATATATGTGTGTGTATTACATATCTGTGACCCGGATCAACTTGTTTTCAAGATAGAAGTTTTTTCATATACTATGCTATGCATCCCTTTAACCCAAAGGTTGGGTTGCAGAAGCAAATTTTATCTTCATGCCTTTGTTCTAGCACATATTTTTTATTTCATTCACCTATATGTTATTCGGTTTGCCCATTTAGTTGTTTCTGTAGCATGTTCATGCTTCTCTTTGTCAAGCTTATCATTCAGTTGTCTGTCCAGGGTATCGCATGTATCCCGTTTCTGTGATTCAGACCTCATGCATGATGAGGAAGGAAATAATAATTATGAATGTACTATATATCTTTCATTGTTATCCCAGCCCCCACTATAATCGCATAGCAAACTTGTTGTAAATGACTGATTGCAAATTATGTTTGAGCTAGAACCGTATTCTTTTATTGTTTGTTTATAATGAATGGTCATAATTAGGTTGGTGCTCTTGAAGGCGATGAAATGTTGACACCTCTTGGTTATCACTTGGCAAAGCTTCCAGTGGATGTGCTAGTCGGAAAGGTTTGTATTTCTGTGTTGACATTTTAATGCTGATTTGTCTGATAAATAAAGGGTTTTGGCATTATTTGCATCCATGATTTGCAAGTTTTACCATGTCACATGTCATTGAATTGTTGATGTACTAAAAAATTCTAGTTCTTTGGGTCAGTTGTCAATATGTGAACAAAGAGCTTGTCTTGAGCTTATTATGCTTAGATAAGTGTGTGTTGGATTATATTGAAATTATATAGAAAACGGTGTGTTATTTGTATGTTTCTACACTTAATTATTATTTACCAATGGTTTAACTTGTAAATAGTATGTTGATTTTCCTTCTCAACAGCTGTATATTATGCTTATTAGGTAAATATGTTAGGTGGGTTGTTAATGCTTTTATTTGCCGTCTTTGGTAAATGTGTTGGTCGTTGTTGACTTCTTATATACCCTCGGTTTGAGGAAAGTGATATGAAAATATCTTCTTATTTATTCCTTTCTCTTGTGTCCACATGGTATCGGGGCCTAAAATCTAAATCGACTCTCAGCTTTTGTCTATTGCTCATGAATCTTCGGCTGACAAAACAAAGGATTTAAGATTAGATAAAAAAGAAATCTTGATTTTCCATTAGCTTTCTATAGTAATATGTACCCCCTTTGTCCCAAAGTATAAGATATTTTAGTCTTATGCACACATATTAAGGAAGCTAATAAAAGAACTGTTTAGTAGTATTGTGGAACGAAATACCCTTCATCATTATGAAGTATATAAAATGTTAATTATCTACCTCACCATTAGCTTAAACTTTTGGGAGAGATGGTAATTTAACATGGTATCAGGGCAGGAGGTCATTAGTTCAAACCTCACTTCAAGTATATTCTTTCCAAAAAAATATTGTTTCAACTAAGGTGTAATAAATACAGAAAAGGAATCCCAACAGTCCTTCCATATTTATGAAAAAATTGCTTTACTTTTGATTTTGTGTTCTCAATATCTTCGTACTTTAGTTCTCAACAGAATTCTGCCACCTAGTCTGTACATCACCTTCAGTTTACCTTGATTTAAATGTAAGATGTACAAGATACACTAAGGTTCGGGGGTAAATATAATATGATGTCATAACAGGTATATAATGACATCATATATATTCCGACACTCCCCTCAAATTTGGAGAGTATGGATTGGACATTCCCAGCTTGCACTTGAGGTTCTGAAATAGCTTGTTAGGCAATGCTTTGGTGAAGATATCAGCTAACTGTCCCTTGGATTGGATGAAGGGTGTGCAGATCAGTCCACTTTCAATCTTCTCCTTAATAAAGTGTCGGTCAACTTCAATATGTTTCGTTCTGTCATGTTGAATTGGATTATGGGCCATGTTGATTGTTGACTTGTTGTCACAATATAGCTTCATAGGTTTTTCCCATGGAATTTTTAGATCTTCCAGAATAATCTTGATCCAAATCAACTCACAGATGCCGGTGGCCATAGCTCTAAATTCTGCTTCAGCACTTGATCTTGTAACCACATTCTGTTTTTTGCTTCTCCAAGTAACCATGTTGCCTCCAAGATATGCACAATACCCTGAAGTTGATCTTCTGTCATCAATGCATCCTGCATAATCAGCATCAGTAAATATCTCCAGGTTCATCTTGTCATGCTTTTGGAATAGGATTCCACTTCCTGGATTGCTCTTTAAGTACCCCAGAATTCTTTCAACAATTAACCAGTGAGTTTCTTTTGGATTCTGCATGTACCTGCTAACAACATTAACAGCATAAGCAATATCTGGCCTAGTATGGGCCAGATAAATTAGTTTACCAACAATCTTTTGATACAACTGAGGGTTAACAGGATTGCCTTTAGGATCATTACTGACTTTTAAATTATACTCAATAGGAGTATCCATAGGTCTACAACCAAGTTTTCCAGTTTCATTAAGTAAATCAACTATGTATTTCTGTTGTGTCATAAAAATCCCCTTTTTTGAGTAAGAAAATTCAAGACCAAGAAAGTACCTCAACTTACCTAAGGATTTGATATCAAATACAGAAAATAGGTGCTTCTTAAGTCTTTCAATTTCCTCTAGGTCACTTCCCGTGACAATTATATCATCAACATAAACAATAAGGGCACAAACTTTTCCAGGAGCAGTGTGTTTGATAAAGAGAGTGTGATCTCCTTGGCTTTGTTTGTATTGAAAGGAGGTCATAGCCTTGGTAAATCTCCCAAACCAGGCCCTTGGTGATTGTTTAAGACCATAAAGAGCCTTTTTTAGTTTGCAAACTTGCCCCCTTTTTGCCTCAAAACCAGGTGGAACTTGCATGTATATCTCCTCATTTAAGTCACCTTGTAGGAAGGCATTTTTCACATCAAATTGCTGTAATTCCCAGTTTTGATTCACTGCCAGAGATAAAAGAATTCTAATGGTGTTCATTTTAGCAACTGGGGCAAAAGTGTCAAAGTAATCTATACCATAGGTTTGAGTGTAACCCTTTGCAACAAGTCTAGCCTTATACCTTTCTATAGACCCATCAGAATTGTATTTAATGGTAAAAATCCACCTACAACCAACAGGTTTGATATCCTTAGGAGGAGTGCATATTGTCCAGGTTTTGTTTTTCTCTAGGGCTGCCATTTCTTCAATCATAGCCTGTTTCCATCTTTTATCAGACAGGGCTTCCTTCACAGAATTAGGAACCTTGTTGTTTTCCAGATTAGATAGGAAGGCTTTGTGCTTTTGAGATAGACCTTCATAGGTGTGAAAAGTCCTAATTGGATGATTAGTGCAGGCCCTTTTTTCTTTCCTCTTAGCAATAGGAAGGAAGAGATCAGCAGGTATATCCTTTTGCTTATTTTGAGTTGTTTCTGGTGGATCAGGTTCCTTCTCAAACTCCTTGGGTGGTTCCAGACTGTTAAGATTATCTTGACTAGTTTGGTTTTCATTACAAGGGTCTTTATCAGAAAATAAAGGTTGTGTTGAGGGACCAGGTTCATCACTCTTACTATTCTTACCCTTTTTTCTATGGTAAGTTTGTTGGGGGGTACATATTTCCCTTCTCCCAGGAGTCCTTTCAACAGAGGCTTTACGTTGATCACTAAGTTGTTCCATTTCTAGTTCAACATTGTTATTCTGTTTTTCAGTGGTTCCAGAAGATTCAAGGAGGATGAGATCCCTTGAATCATTGTAGGTATTCTCCCTCTGAGGATAGGTACACTTAGAGTAGAAATTGGCTTCTTCGTCAAAAGTGACATCCTTGGATACAAAGGTTCTTTTGGATGCAGGATGATAGCATTTGTATCCTTTTTGGGTAGGTGAATACCCAATAAAGATACACTTATGGGCTCTAGGGTCCAGCTTGTCTCTATTGTGTGCATATATATGCACAAAGGCAACACAACCAAAAATCCTAGGAGTGAGACCTTGGGAGATATGGAAATCTGGATAGGATTTATGTAGGATTTCTGTAGGACTTAGGTTCCCTAGGGTCTTTGATGGTAATCTGTTTATCAAGTAGGCAGATGTCAACAAGGCTTCACCCCAGTAGTATTTTGGAACATTCTTTTGAAATAGGAGCGTTCTAGTGACATTTAAGAGATGTCCATTCTTCCTTTCAGCCACCCCATTTTGTTGTGGGGTGTGTACACAGGAAGATTCATGGATGATGCCTTCAGTTGTGAAAAAAGGACTTAGGATAGAATTAAAGAAATCTCTAGCATTATCAGATCTGAACTTCTTAATTCCAACATTAAATTGATTTTTTATCATTTTATAAAAAACTGGGAATATTTTAGATACATCAGATTTATGTTTTAATAAATAAACCCAAGTTGTTCTAGAATGATCATCAATGAAGGACACAAACCATTTTGCCCCTGTGATATTTGAGGTTGTAGAAGGTCCCCAAATATCACTATGAATTAAGGTAAATGGTGATGACCTTCTTTCAGAGATAGAGTTATAGGACACCCTTTTATGTTTAGCAACCTCACACTCATAACAATGTAAAGATTCAGAATTAACATTCTTAAACATGCTAGGAAACATTTGCTTTAAAGTAACAAAGGAGGGATGTCCTAGCCTTCTATGATACAACCAGATTTTATCTAAGGATGTAGCAACATAGGTGGTGGGTAGATCTTTATCAAAAACATCATGTCCTTCTAAATAATATAGACCATTTATAACCTTAGCACGTCCAATCATCTTCTTCGATTGTTGATCCTGTATCACACACAAATCAGATGAGAAAACAGCATGGCAATTAGAGTCATTAGTCAACTTCTTTATAGAGATTAAATTAGTAGATAATTTTGGGACATGTAGAACATTTTACAGAATCAGATTCTCAGATATCTTAATGTCACCTATTCCAGCAACAGTTGTGAATGATCCATCGGCCTCTTGTAATTTTCCTATTACTAGGACAAGGTAAGTATGTCATAAATATGTTTGGGGCATTGGTCATATGGTCAGTGGCTCCTGAATCAATGACCCATATCTTTTTGACACATTATAAGAGAGAGATGTACCTGACAGAGCAAGTGAGCATTTTGAAGGAGCTTCCAAAGTTTCCAATAACTTTTTCAATTTCTCAATCTGAGTTGTGTCAAGACCAGTAACAGAAGGATTTTGACCCTTGGTTTCCTCAGATTGGGACATACTATTATAAGCAGCTTCTTTTTCTCCTCCTCTTTTCTGATCCTTCCCATTTAGTTTCCAGCAATTCTCCCTTGTGTGTCTCTTTTTCTTGCAATGAGTGCAGTACAGAGAGTCCTTATCAGTGTTCCTTGGAGAGTTTTTGACTGTAGTATCATTGTCTTTATCCAGTCCTCCCTTTACATTCTGATTTGTATTTTTTCCTTTATTGAACTTGGCTGCAAGAGCTGAACTTTCCTCTGCAGTGGTGTCCATCATCACACTCCTTCTTCCCTCTTCAGTTCTTACAAGTGAGATGGCTCCATTTAAGGATGGCAGTTCTTCCTTTCCCAGAATTTGAACCCTCACTGCATCGAATTCACTGTTGAGGCCAGCTAGAAAGGCAAAGATTCTGTCTTTTTTCATAACTCTTTTTAGAGTTGCAGCATCATCAGCATCTTTCATTTCTAGGCACTGATAATGATCCAACTCTTGCCATAGAGTTTGAAGATGACTGGCATATTCAATAATACTTTTGTTCCCTTGTTTGGCAGAATTAATCTTGGTCTTTAATTCATAAATTTGGGCTGCATTGTTGATTTTGGAGTAGGTTTGCTTGACGCTATCCCAAATTTCTTTTGCAGTACCTAAAAACATGACTGGATCGCTTATGTCTGTGGTCATAGAGTTCCACAGCCATGACATAATCATGGCATCTTCCTCATCCCAAGCATCAAACTTTGGGTCATCCTTTTCAGCCCCAGATCCAGTAAGGTGACTGAGTTTTCCTTTTCCTTTCAAAAGGGTTCGAACCACCTGAGACCATTTCAGATAGTTTTTTCCATTTAACCGATATGCTGCTTGGATGCCTTGCAAATCTCCATGATTAGCAGGTGTGTTTACAGCAGAAGATTCGGCTTTTTACCTACAAGTGGTTTACTTGTGGAGCATCTTTTTGGAATGAAGATTGAATAATGCAGATTGAACTGGAGGACCCCAAGTTTCTAGTGCTTGCATGAGCTTACAACATGAATCAAATAGGGTTATTGGGATGCCAAGTCACTTAATTTATGAGCCATTTCTGATGGTTTAATTTCATAATTATTTATTGAGCTTTTCCTTGCAGATGCTGATATACGCTGCAATTTTTGGTTGTCTGTCACCTATTCTCTCCATCTCGGCATTTTTAAGCCACAAACAACCATTCATATACCCAAAAGATGAGGTTATTCCCTTCAAAACTTTTTTTTCCCTTCTGATTTATCCTTCAAGATGATATGTATCTTTGTTATGCTTTATCCAGAAACAAAATGTTGAAAGAGCAAAAGTTGCCCTGATTACAGACAAGGTTGGTGGTGAAAATGATTCAAGTGTTGGCAACAGGCAATCTGACCATCTATTAATGATGGTTGCATATTCAAAGTGGGAAAAGATTTTACTTGAGGTTGGTTAATTGGAGCCTTTGTTACTATTTTTGTATACTCGTTTCTGCCTCTCTGGTGGGTAGGGCTTTCGCTTCAGATTCATACCTTAATTGGTTAGTTACACTTCTCTATGCTCTGCATGTCAGTCTGGGAGTAGTTATAATTTGAACTGTGAAGATATTGCATCTGTTTTTTTCGTTTGGAGCAACACCTGGGATGCTTTGGAAAATTGATATTATTCGGTCAAGAGTCAGCGATCTTAAGCTCTAGAATTAAATCATGTCCAACGTTATAGAGGAAGACTAGTTGTAATTCATCATATTGTTTCTTCTTATGATTCCTCAGTATTATGGCTCTGTATTAGGTAGTTTGTTCTCGATGAATAAGTGCCTGGGGTTACTAAAGCACTTCTTGATCTTTTGTCAACAATTATTCTTGACTTCCTTTGCTGCAGAGGGGAGTTAATGCTGCACAAGAATATTGCCGCACCTACTTTTTGAGCAGTTCTGTTATGTACACGATAAGGTTTGACTTTCATAGTTTTTTTTTGTTGTGTTGCACGGATTAGCTTAATACATAGAGGGACGCACGCTGTCTGAATTTTCAGAAGGGTGGACCATTTAAGCCTATTGTACGCTACCTTACCTTATTTCTGTATGAGGTTTTCACGAACTACTCCATTTTGATTCACTTGCATTGCAGTATAATTGATTAATATAATGATCATTGATTGCCATGTTTTTAGGTTGTCTGATGTAGGACATCTATTTAGCTATTAGTCTTTTATTCTTGTTTTAAATTAAGTGGATAGCTATATGGGCTTTTTAGCGTATTGCCTAAGCTCTCTAGTTGTTAGCTCATTATGTAATCATTTTTTCTCTTTCATGAATCAAAATCTTAAGAGCTTATATTAGCTCTTGTTATCTCTTTGTGTTGTAGATCTTCTACATCATTGTCCTTTATGATATACATACCAGCATGGAAATTCAAGCAACAAGCACTATTCTTAACAAGTTTATTTTCGATAACAAATTAATAGTAAAGGATGGCAAATTGAAGTACAAAGAATTCAACTTCACTTGTCCTATACGACTTTAGCATGAAAAGAATTTGGTAATTTAAGTGTGTACATGCGAATCCCGCCAATGCACCAATTTTTCAGAAATTGTAGATTTTCCACAGCACACCTGAGGGCGTATCCTACATAACCGGTATGTATCTACGTCGGATACATGACGAGCGATCGGGATTATATTTTTTGGTCATGAGTTGGGGTTTCAGGCTTAAACTTAATCTTCTGCTGATTGAGATGTTGCCTCTTGAAAATCGCCGTGCATATTCTGTTAAATGTTCTTCATATAGCAAGATAGTAGAAAGGCTAATTAACTAATAGCAGTGGTGGGACTTACCTGTAGTTTTATTGCTTTTTGTGTACAAAATTGCCAGAGACATGCGAATGCAATTTGGAACATTACTTGCAGACATTGGATTCATTAATATTCCCGAGAATTATCAGGTACTTATCAAAAGTCTATTGTGCTAGTTAATCTCCTAGTTTTTTTTTTTTTTTGCTCGACTTTCTCCAGTTTATTCAAAAGTTATTCACATGCTTTCCTGTAGATTCCTTCTATTATTAAAATGTGTGTCAAGTGTTGGAAAAGCAGTGCTTGACACCAAATTGATAAGTGTCTACTGGTCAGCCTTTTTCTTTGTTAAGGCAGATAATGTTAAATTTATAATCATGATATTTTGTGAAGTTCCTCTGAGTATGCACGGATACTTCATCTTGCAAGCGTGTCCCGTACCCGATATGTATCGGATACCGATACATGACAGATACGTCGAATACTCAGTTGGATACGTATTTGGGGCAAATCTGCAATTTTCAAAAGTTGGATATTTTATCGGATACTCGTATCTTGACTACAGATACGGGTATCCGAAGAACATGATACCTAAAAAATGACTTTAAACCTTAATATGTGTGTACATGCATACATACACACACATATTTACACTTGTATAAGTCTGTTCATACGTCATCAGCATGTTTGAATTGTCTTTTCCCATTTCATGATGTATTATGTCCTCATGAGCATGGAACATTTTATTTGTTTTTCTACCTAGACGCTACCTATGCCAACTGCACCTAATGCATATCACAGGTGTTTAACCCAACTCTGGATAAATTGTACCCTTGCAAGGCACATAGGAGAACGAAGTGTATAAGTTTCCTTTGTGTCTTGTACATTAGCCCAGTGGTAATCACTGCGGTTGTTAACCCGGAGGTTCCGGGTTCAAGTCCCAGTGGGGACAAAAGTGTGTGTGCGTGTGTTTCTTTCGTATCTGTCCAAAAAAATATGAGGTTTGGAGCCAATATGGTAATTTTGACTGTTCAGGAAACTAGAATAGTGTGTTCTGGAAGTCATGTTTAATGGGCTCTCATTCCAGGCCCTGCTGAATAGATACTATGATGTTATATCTTGAAAGTTGAAACTGTATCTAATGCCTTAAATTTAATTTGCCTCAAGTGGAATTGGTAAAAAAAAAAAAATCTCCGTCACTCAAGTATTTGTCCATAGATTGTTCTTCTAGGCTTCCTGTGAAGTTGGAATCATTTTTTTATTTGTGACATGCCTTGCTTTGTTTGGTCCTTTTTCTTTACTTGCCGTTCATTAAATACTCTCCGAAAATAACTGGAAAAGTCTTTTCACTAGATTGGAAGCAAAAAGAAAGACGGGCTTGGCAATTGGCTGTCAGATACATCACAAGTCTTCAATAAGTACTGTAATAACTCTTCGGTTGTGAAGGTAATGCCCCAGATAGTCACACTATCTTCAGTATATCCTGATAGCAGCTACTGGATATTGTTAAAATTGTTGTTTTGCTTCCCATCATTGTATGAGCTTCTCATGTTGTGGACAATAATCAAATTGTCCTATTATTCAATGTTGATATGAAAACTTGATTAAAAGTTTGATGATTCCTGATGCTGATGCTCTGTGATTTTTTCCCTGACCACCCAAATTTTACTACCTCCGTCCCAAAATAAGAGTTACTTTGGAGGTTTTCACGTGCATTAAGAAAGTGGATGGACATCATAAATTTTAGTTTATAAATTCTAGAATGCCCCTTGACTATTATTAAGGCTATTGTTTCAATATCTAAAAAGCTGTTGGATTGATAATAAATTATAAAGTGACTCTTATTTAAGGACAAAAAACCTAGGCTTACGGTGACTCTTATTTTGGGACGGAGGTAGTATATAGTTTGTCGAAATTATTGCAAATTTCGGTTTGTCTCTGTTTTTTTCTTCCTTTTAGAATTTGCTCTGTACTCTAGTATGTATTGATAGCTAATTCAATTAAAGGAATATTGGTGTTGTATTTTTTGATTACTACTGCTTCTTCAGGATTGAAATAATCTTGAGAAAAACAGTGATTGAACTTGTAATGTTTTTTCTGTTCCGTTAAATTTTTTTTTTGTTTTGTTTGGGGGGAGGAGGGGGGGAGCGGGAAGGTAAATATGACAGTTGTAAGTCCTAGATTAAATGAAAAAGCTCACTGTTGAGAGCACTTGGTCTATTTTCTTCTCTGTATAGCTTTACTGGCATTTGGTTCGAAGAAAGAGCCTGACATGTTTTGGTGGATAGTTTAAGAAGTTCAAACTGCATCAGGATCAGCCAGCCAATGGGGTTTTTGTTTCATCAAATTTACTGCATCCGAGTATCCAATACATTTCACAACTTAACGCTTAAGCTTAGTAATATACCTGCAGCAATGGTTTTATTTGGTCAAATGACAAGTATCACAGATCTATTTTCCACGTCATGATATATTCCTCAGACCAAAATTTTCTTGAAATTAGTTTCTGACCTTTTCATAGTATACCAGGATATAGTCTTCTTAATGTCTGGTGAGTTTTGGCAAGAGAGACAAGCAAATAGTGTCACATGCTGTTTTGAGGGGGTAAAATTTGTATTAAAAATGCCATCTAATTAGAAAAAATTCTATCATGCGCCATTATTTATGTGCCAAGATCTGGTTGGCTTTGTTTCTTTTCCATATTTACAATTTGTTGCAGGGGATCGATCTGGCATAATCCATATGTAGGGAGGACCAGCTTGTGATGGCATGAGTGCTGCTTCAATGTTTAATCTAAACATGATCCATCGGGATTTATGATATTGTTGGGGGACTATTCTAGATGTTTGCCTTTGCTTTTATTACTACTGTGGTAGTGTTTCTCTGTAGAAAAGAGGACACTATTACCTTTTTGCATTGATCTATTTTGGGTTTGTTTTTCATTTGGGTAAAAAAATTATCGCTCTTAGGATATCTCTGTGCTGATTGATTGAATCAAATTTTTTTCCTTTCAATTAAAGCTAGACAGTCTGAAGTAAGGAAAATGTTTGTATAAGAGAACAGCACATAATAAGAAAATGACCAAATGACAAATTTCAGCACTTTCAATACTCGTGTTAATGACTTTGGATCATGGTGAACAGTAATATCTTTGTGTAATAATGCATGCCAAATTCATGATGTTGTTTAAGATATATATACTTGAATGCTATGCATACCGAATTAGAAATATCTGCTTGTTGTTTCCTAGAGATTTTGAGCATGAACGAATTGCTGACTTTGTATATAGCCTTGAAATAGTTGGTTTGCCGTGTATAGGCAATTAACTTGTAGATGATGACAATTATTTTTTTATACTCTTCATAATCTCCAGTGTGGTAATATTCATTATTAATTATACTCTCTAGTTACAAGTTTAAACTGCGTAATTATGCTGCAATTTATACGTGAAATAATATTAGGGGAAGGGAAGAATGAATGCATTTGATACTTGTAAATGCTCAAAATCAACGTACTACCTCAATTTGCCTGATGTGGTGCTCCGTTAACTAAGTCAAGCCTACAACTACATCATCTAGGTCATCTAAAAGCTTTAGCTTATTGAGTGAAGCCGATACAATTGCCTTTTGATTCTCGCACTTACCTCATGTGAACAGATTGTCCAGCAAACAAATGCTTCATGTGATCTAATTTCTTCTATCTATGCATAATAGCTGTTTCAGATACTCAACCTGTCTGTACACTGCAGGCTGTAATTTGTGCTGGACTTTATCCCAATGTAGCCGCCCGAGCGAGTGACAATGGTGCATGGTTTGATGGGAGAAGAGAAGTTTATGTGCACCCATCTTCCATCAACTTTAACTTAAAGACCTTCCAGTATCAATTCCTTGCCTTTCTGGAAAAGGTCTGCCTTTTATTCAACCTTCCAGTATCAATTCCCCTTGCCTTTCTGTAAAAGCTCTGCCTCTTATTCAACCTTTGTTTGGAGAATTGCTGGCGAGAAATGGAGTTGTGTTTCGAGTTTTAATGGATTTGTGGAAGTACATTAAAAAAAAAATTAAAAAAAATAAATAAAACACACACACACACACTTCATAAAGCTGGTTGAAGGCTTTTGTTGATGCATTTCTTTTTTGTCACTTGGCATGCTAATAGTTTTATTTTTATTTTTTATGAGAGTGATATGTTGCTAGTTAACCGTTGGTGTCATCACTTTTAGTTACTAAAAGTAATCTAATGTCACTTTCATCTTCACGATTTCAGTGACGAATGTCATTTTTATATTTTTCATTTTCAGGTTGAGACGAAGAAGGTATTTCTTCGAGATACAACCATCATCTCCCCATATTCTGTTTTGCTGTTTGGTGGTCCTATAACTGTCCAGCATCAGGTCAACTCATATCTTTTTGTTGCAACACGTTATAATTCTTTTAACCTTGTTGTGCCTTTTCCTTTCTGGCGCAGAAAACTTTTGGGGATTATATTGTCTATTAGTTTATGTAAATTTGCAGCATAAGAATACATACACTGTTAGAAAAAATCATCCACGTTATATAAAATAACCTATGTTGATTGCTCTGCAGACTGGAGTGGTCACTATTGATGACTGGCTAAAAATTGCAGCACCTGCACAAACTGCTGTTCTTTTCAAAGAACTTCGGCATACTCTGTCTTCTATTCTCAAAGAGTTACTCAATAAGCCACAGGTTTCTCATCTTTATGTTTTATTTCCTTCTATGATGCATTTTTAACGCGTTGTAGGTGCATTTAGACTCTCATATGATTGCAAACTTGAGTCTAGCTGGGGCGTAAAAAAGAGATCAATGATGTTATTATGAGGCAAAATAAGAGTATCATTTGTTTTCATGTTAGAGCTTGCAGCACTTATTCATGTGATTGAGGCTGCAGTTAGATATCATAGATTGCCAACATGGGAATTAAATATCCCTGACTGCATTGCATATTTCTCCATCTTCCCTCATGTTTCGTTTTATTATTTTGACCGGCACTTGTCTGGAAAAGCTTGAGCCATATATTCTGTGTGGAATACATACCACTCTTGCCAGTAATTAATTTTTTTTTTTTTTTATTATTTGTAACATTCTATTATTTGTAACATTCTATATCTGCTAGGTTATACCTTATTGATATTTTACACAAATTTTCAATATTTTTGTTCTTGCCTTCTTGGGTTGTGTTATTATTCAGTTGTGTAACTTTTTTGAAAATGCCTACATGTTTCTTTTGTCCTTGTAGGTGGAAACTGTTTATGATAATGAAGTTCTCAGATCCATAATCCATTTATTGCTGGAAGAAGACAAAGCATCCAATCAACTTGTTCAACAGTGATATGGCCATATTGGTGCTGTGCTAATTCTTGGCATGAGGTGATTGATATCTGGCGTTTTCGGGATGGTGTTCATCCTTAAGATGCATACATACAGCAACACAGGAGGAGGATATCTTGTTTGCTTTCAAGAAAGTATCAGTATCTTTATATGATATGATGCCTTCTTGTAGTATTCTCAATGCGTAAAATTTCATGACAATATTGTTACGGTTTCTTCATCTTCTTCACCTGAATCTCGAAATAAATTCATTCGACCCAAACAATCTTTACCACCTTATTCTTTGATTTTGCGGTTTTCACTGTTTTTTTCTTCTTCTTCTACAAACATGTCTGCTTTTATCGTTCTTCTAGCCGTTGGGTGTCTTTTCTAGCCGTTGGAGGTTCTTTCTATATATTGTAATCCTTTCTTATCTACCCGATAAGTGTTCTAAGAAATAAATAAGAGTTTCCTCCAATATTCTCCTTCTCTACTCTGATTTCTACATGGTATCAGAGACTTAAGGTCTCAAAAAAACTCTTGTCTGTTTTTTCATCTTCTAAATGGTGACTGAGCAATCTTCAGAAGTTAATTCAAGGGAAGAAGCTATCTCTAATGCTGGCCCTTGGAGCTCTGAACCCTCTTTAATGCCACTTTCTAGTCACAAACTCAATGGTGACAACTACCTCCAATGGTCCAGAACGGTAAGATTTTTTATTACTGGGAGAGGCAAGGAGGAGTATCTAACTGGAGAAAGCAAGGCTCCTGCAGCAGGGGATCCTCTAGCAAGAAGTGGAGGGTGGAAAACAGCAATGTGGTGTCAATCTTGCTGGGATCCATGACTCCTAACATTGCAGAAAACTTCCTTATGTTTGATACTGCTGAGGAGATCTGGAATGAAGCTGTTGATCTCTATTCAAAAAGAGATAACACTTCTGAACAATATGAGATAGAATCAAAGCTGCAAGATACAAGACAGGGGGAGATGTCAGTCACTGACTATTTTAACCTCCTGTCAAGATCTTGGCAGCAGCTTGATAACTTTGAAAATTTAACTTGGCACTCTGCTGAGGATGCCAAGATGTACAAGGCCCTAAAAGATCAAAAAAGGATCTTTAAATTCTTGATGGGGCTAAACTCTTCTCTTGATGATGCTAGAGGTAGAGTTCTGAGCTCTAAACCTCTTCCATCCATCAAAAGTGTGTTTGCTAACATAAAACATGAAGAAAGCAGACGTAAACTCATGTTAAATGGGGTGTCTAACCCTGTTTCATCTACTGAAACTAGTGCTTTGTTCACCAAAAGCACTACTGGTCAGAATTTGAAATCAAAAGGCAATAGACCAGTGTGTGATCATTGCAAGAAAACTGGTCACACCAAGGATACTTGCTGGAAGATCCATGGGAAACCAGCCAACTGGAAGCCTTCTAGGCCTAATCACACACCTGAAAGCTCTGGTAGACTAGCCACTGTTGAGGAACAAAAGTCTGATGGTGTGTTTAGTATGGAACAGATTGAAGCCCTTAAAAGGTTTCTGTCTGCCCAAATGCTGCACAAACTGCTGCTCCTCAAGGCAATGTTTCCATAGCTAACACAGGTGTGTGTGCCTAAATGCTTATTCTGGGAGTCAAATCCTTAAAAATATATGGATAGTTGACTCTGGTGCATCAAATCATATGACTGGGAATCCAGAATTGTTTGTGAAACTTATGAAATGTACTCATCCTCACAATGTTAAAATTGCTGATGGATCCATTTCTCAGGTTTCTGGAACTGGAAACATCATTTTAAGTGAGAAAATCACATTAAAAGATGTCCTTTATGTTCCTAACTTACAATGCAACTTATTGTCTGTTAGTAGATTCATAAATGACACAAACTGTTCTGTGATTTTTCATACTAATGGATGTAAGTTTCAGGATTTGAGTTCAATGGAGGAGATTGGCAGTGCTAATGTGAGATATGGACTCTTCATTTTCAAGACATCCTACTCTGAGCTTTGTATTGATAACATCCCTAAGGGATTGTCTATTAGTTGTAGAAGTACCTCTGTTTACTCTGATGTTATGCTTCTGCACTATAGACTAGGTCATCCAAATTTCTTGTATTTGAAAAGGTTGTATCCTAGTATGTTTAAAGGAATAAAAATTGATTCTCTTAAATGTGAAGTTTGTCAATTTTCTAAACATGCTAGATCTAACTTTCCTGCAAATATGTATGTTCCTTCCAGTCCATTCTCATTGTTTCACAGTGACGTATGGGGCCCCTCAAAACAAAGGACAACCACTGGAAAAAGGTGGTTTGTGAGCTTTATTGATGATCATAGTAGAGTAACCTGGCTTTTTCTGTTAAAGGAAAAATCAGAAGTAGGCTCTATATTCAAAAACTTCTATACCATGATCAAATGTCAGTTTAATACTGAAATAAAGGTACTCAAAACTGACAATGGGAAGGAATACTTTGAACAGAGTCTTAAATCCTTCTTCACTGAAAAAGGGATCATACATATCAGTATCTGTGTTGATACACCCCAACAAAATGGGGTGGCTGAAAGGAAAAATAGGCACCTAGTGGAGGTGGCTAGGGGAATTATGTTCACTATGAGAGTTCCAAAATTCTTGTGGGGTGAGGCTGTGTTAACAGCCACATACCTCATCAACAGGATGCCTTCAAGAATTCTGAAGTTCAAAACCCCTATTCAAGTGCTAAAAGAAGCACACCCTGACACTCACTTCATAAGTACCATAGACTTTAAAGTGTTTGGATGTGTATGTTTTGTACATATACATTCTCATAACAGGGGAAAACTTGATCCTAGGTCTGTTAAATGTATCTTTGTTGGGTATTCATCCTCCCAACAAAGATACAAGTGCTACTGTCCTAGTACTAGAAAGTACTATAACACCATGGATGTTACTTTTATGGAGGATCAACCCTTCTATGGCAATGAAAGTCAGGGGGAGGTGTTCCAAGAATACTATGAATCTTGGAACATTAGTCCTACTGACAATATTGAGGAATCTGTGAGTCCTAATACAGAGAATGCAGAGCAAAATCAGCCTGAAAAAGAACAATCTAATTCTCCTTCTAAGGAGAAACAACATGAGAATGAGCCTAATATTATTGTCTATACAAGAAAGAGAAAGGCTACATCTCAAAATCCTGATTTTGAAGAATTCACTCATGATGATGAGGTGGGATCTCAAGACTTGTCATCAGAGGATCAGAGTACTGATAGTGCTGACTATCAGAACTCTGACACCTCCAGTGATAAGGAAAGTAATTCTCCTATTGAAGAACTACCTATAGCAAAAAGAAAAGGGACAAGGAGTTGTACTGCACATCCCCTGTACAACTTCCTGTCCTATGATCACTTAGCCCCTCAATTTCTGGCTTTTACAAGTAGTCTGGACATTATACAAATACCCAAAAGTGTCCATGATGCTTTGAAAAGTCCAGAATGGAAAGCTGCTCTAGAAGAAGAAATGGGTGCCCTTGTTAAAAATGAAACTTGGAACATCATCCCTCTTCCTAAGGGAAAACATCCTGTGGGATGTAGATGGATTTTCACACTCAAATATAATGCAGATGGGTCTCTTAACAGGTATAAAGCTAGACTTGTGGCAAGAGGTTTCACTCAATCCTATGGGATTATCATGAAACCTTTGCCCCTGTTGCAAAACTTAATACCATAAAGATCCTACTGAGTATTGCTGTAAATCTGGACTGGTCTCTGACACAGCTTGACATAAAGAATGCTTTTCTCTATGGAGATTTGGATGAGGAAGTGTACATGCATCTCCCCCCTGGGTTTGAATCCCTAGGCAATAAGGGTGATGTATGTAAACTGGAAAAATCCTTGTATGGCCTAAAGCAATCTCCTAGGGCTTGGTTTGGGAGATTCTCTAAGTTCATAAAGAGACATGGGTTTCACCAATGCCACACTGATCATACCTTATTCATCAGGAAGTCTTCTGGAAAAACTACTGTTCTTGTAGTTTATGTGGACGACATTATCCTCACAGTGGATGACACTGATGAGATTTGCAGATTTAAAGGGATTCTTGCCTCTGAATTTGATATAAAGGATCTTGGGAGTCCTAAATACTTCCTTGGAATGGAGATTGCCAGAAATGCAACTGGTATCTCCATATCCCAAAGGAAGTACACTCTAGATCTTTTAAAGGAAACTGGAATGTTGGGTTGTAAACCAGCAAATACCCCAGTTGAACCTGGCTTAAAGTTGGACAAGGCTGATGATAGTCCCCTTGTTGACAAAGGGAGATATCAAAGACTTGTAGGGAAGCTTATATACCTCTCTCACACTAGACCTGACATATGCTTTGCTGCAGGTTTGATCAGTCAGTTCATGCATCAACCCACAGAAAGACATATGCAAGTGGCAGAGAGGGTATTGAGATTTTTAAAGAAGGATCCAGGCCAAGGATTATTTTTCAAGAAAAACCAGTCTAGAGATGTCCAAGTATACACTGATGCTGATTATGCAGGAGGAGTTCCAGATATGAGATCAACTTCTGGATACTGCACATATATCTGGGGAAATCTTACAACATGGAGAAGCAAGAAGCAACATGTAGTATCCAGAAGTAGTGCAGAATCTGAGCTCAGGGCTTTAGCTTTGGGGGTCTGTGAAGGTGTCTGGATCAAGAGGATGTTGGCAGAATTAGGGCTTGATGTCACTAAACCTATCCAAGTCATGTGTGATAACACTTCAGCACTATGTATTGCAGAGAATCCTACTCATCATGATAAAACTAAACATGTAGAAGTGGATAGACACTTCTTAAGGGAGAAAGTGGACAATGGTGATATCACCTTGTTCCACATCAAGACTAAGGATCAAGTGGCTGATCTTCTAACAAAGGCTATTTCAAATCAAGTCTTCCAACATCTACACTTCAAGCTTGGCTGCATCAACATATACAACCAAACTTGAGGGGGAGTGTTGAATATTAGATATTAATTAGACTTGTTTTTATTATTTTGCACCTGTTTAAGTGCTAGTTCTATGCCTTTTTACCGTTTTTACCTTAGTTAAGGGCTTATTCTATCTTACAAACAGTAATCTGCTTTTACTGTTCTTCTAGCCGTTGGGTGTCTTTTCTAGCCGTTGGAGGTTCTTTCTATATATTGTAATCCTTTCTTATCTACCCGATAAGTGTTCTAAGAAATAAATAAGAGTTTCCTCCAATATTCTCCTTCTCTACTCTGATTTCTACATATACCAACTCCACCTGAAACAAACAATGGAACAAGTGTAGTTGACAAAGCTGTTGACATCTTCAAGGCTATGGATAATGTGTTTGACTGGATGATATGTATGAAGAGCTTACTAAAATCAATCAACAAAGAAGAGGATTAACAAATATCAACAACATGCTGCTGCATTATTCTAATAAATGATATAAAATTATATTTTATACATGCGGTAAAAATATTCTTACTAACAGTATGAGATAGCAGAGTGAATCTCCTGTTATGACAATATTTACTCTACTATTAGTGAAGAAAATTTACTGCATCAAATTACTATCTACCGCTGAAGACAAGACAAGGCATGTGGGACCAGATGTTTCCCAATTATTCACGACTTTTACTATTCATTTATTATTATATATTTTAGGGTAAAAGACATTTTGCTATGGTTTGTCAATTGAAGCTTTTGCCCCCTCGTAGTTTAAAAATATATGGTTCACCCCCTAGGGTTTTAAACAAACCATCAACTCTAAATTCAGGCAAACACAAGAGAATATTCCGACGGAATATTCTTTTTTTAAATAAAATACCATTTTTGCCTTCAGTCTTATATTACTCTTTTTCTTTTTATGTTATTTATTAAATAAAAAACCCACCAGCTTCTTCTTTTTTTTTTGGAAAAAAAACATTTTTATTCGGCACTATCCAAAGTGCAAGCATGAAGTACATCGAATGGGGGAGAGGAGCCCCATTCAACAACATTACCAACGACCAAAAAAGACCCATGTCTAGCTAGAAAGTGCGCAGGGGCATTCCCCGTGCGTTTGATAAAAGAGAATAGAACTGTGTTCAAAACGTGCAATAAGTCCCTACAACTCGTTACCAGTTGTCCAACATCAGATAAGTCTTCTTCGTTAGATTGGAGTTTTTGAATTGTTGCTAGAGAGTCCGCCTCCAAAATAAGTCGATAGTAGCCATAGGATATTGCAAACGACAACCCATGAAAGACTCCAAGAGCTTCTGCTTCCAACACCGAAATATTTGTGCCTATGTGAAAAGAGAAAGCATTAAGAATTTCCCCATTTTCATTTCTGAAAATGCCGCCAACTGAGAGAGAGTCATTTTTTAGACAAGCATCAACATTACATTTGATATATGACGTTGGGGGGGGGCTTCCACTTTACTGGCCAATTACGAAAGGATTGATTACCAGCTTCTTCTTTTACGTATTATTTCCCCAAAAATTACAATTGCAAGCGACGGCCAAAGTGACCATTCCAACCGCGATTTGCTCCTTATTCCGTCAAGGTAACTGATTTGCTTCTTTTCCCCCGATTTGCTGCTTCATATTCACCTATTTATCACCGATTCATACAAAAACAAATCCTCCTATTATCCACTACCCACTAAGACTGAGGGCAAAAATGGTATTTTATTTAAAAAAAGAATATTCCGATGGAATATTCCCTTGTGTTTGCCTGAATTTAGAGTCGATGGTTTGTTTAAAACTCCAGGGGGGGTGAACCATATATTTTTAAACCACGAGGGGCAAAAGCTTCAATTGACAAACCACATGGGGGCAAAAGGTCTTTTACCCTATATTTTATGAATGGTTGTAATTTGTATAATTCAGCCAAGTTGCCTATAAATACAAGGCATTGGCAGCCTGGGGAACGAGGAGGCAAAAAAAAAGAGCAAATACAAAGATTGAAATTTCATCTTTGCGAAAAAACCTCCAAGTCATTTCTATTTCTCTCATTTTTTCTTTCTTTGTAATTCCAAAATTGTAATCTTCTAAGTTAGTTGTTTCTTTTTAAAATTCAAGAAGTCGAGATTAAGAAGCTCGCCGACGAGCTAGCACTGGCCGGAAATCCGCTGACCGTTGATGATCACGTTGCTTACTTATTGGCCGGACTTGGCCACGACTATGACTCCCTTGTTACCATGATCACCGGCCGAACCTCTATCTCCCTGGATGAAGTCTACGCCCTCCTCCTCACCCATAAAGCCCGTCTCCTCCATCATAAACCAGTCGTTGTTCCTTCACCCCAGCCGAATTCTTCCCCACAAAATCCCCCCTGGCATCCTCAAATTTTGGTCCCTCAAATCGTGGCCGCGGTGCACAAAATCAACGAGGTCAGGGGCGAGGCCGAGGCCGTGGTGGTCCTCGTCCCCAGTATTCAAGCACTTCGCATGGGGACCAGCCCCCTGTCTGTCAAATTTGTGCAAAAACAGGGCACACCGCCGCCGCTTGCTATTTCCGTTATGAATATTTGCACCCTCCGGCTCCACGTCCTCCTCCACCTCGGCCCCCTCAGGCATATACTGCGTATCCCTATGCTCAACCGAATGCTAACTGGATTGCCGACACCGGTGCTTCACACCATCTTACCTCGGACTTTCGTAATTTGAACGTCTCCTCCGAACCTTATGACGGTACTGATCAGGTCTATGTCGGCGATGGTAAGGTTTGAAAATCTCCCATTATGGCTCGTCTTCTGTATATTCCCCTTCCCATACTTTTTCTTTATCTAATATTCTGGTGACACCATCTATTACTCGTAATCTTGTATCCGTACAGAAATTTGCCACTGACAATTGTGTATATTTTGAATTTCATGACACGTACTTTCTTGTGAAGGATTACTCGGGCTGCGTCCGTCTTAGAGGATATGTGAAAGATGGTCTGTACCACTTCTCCACCTCGTTCAACCGCCCACCCGCTCCGACCCTCACTTCCTCCGCCACTTCCTCTACCACATGGAATCAACGTCTCGGTCACTGCTCGCACCCCGTACTTAGTCAAGTTTTGCGTCGTCTTTCTATTTCTGTTTCCAATAAAGCACCACGTGTTGTGTGTGCCCCGTGTCAACTAGCTAAGAGTCATAAACAACCTTCATATGTGTCTGATTAAACTTCTACTGCACCTTTGGATTTGATTTATTCGGATGTTTGGGGACTGTGAATCCTGATTATACAATTTTTTTATGGATGTACCAGTTGAAGAATAAATCTGATGTTGAGACTATTTCTCCTTCCTTCTTGGCCATGATTGAACGTTTATTTAATACTAAATTAAAATCCATGCAAACCGATTGGGGTGGTGAGTATCGCCACGCGTCTTCTCTCCTCACCTCCTTTGGTATTCAGCACCGCCTCTCTTGCCCTCACACCCATGAACAAGTCGGCGCCATTGAACGGTGTCACCGCCAAATAGTCGAAGTCGGTCTCTCGTTACTTGCCCAGTCCAATCTTTCCCTTAGCCTACTGGGAAGATGCCTTCACAACCGACACCTACCTTATTAACCGTCTCCCTTCCACTGCCCTTAACAATAAAACTCTTTCCTCCGTGTCTTTGGGTGTGTCTGCTGGCCTTACCTTCGCCCCTACAACAATCATAAAACCGACTTCCGTTCAGCCACATGCATCTTTCTTGGCAATAGTCCATCTCACCATGGTTATAAGTGTCTTGACCTTGTCAATGGCCGTGTCTACGTTGCTCGCCATGTGGTATTCGATGAATCTGTCTTTCCGTATACTCCGACTTTGTCCTCTGTCCCGGCATCTGATTCTCCCACTGTTCATCTTCCTATCTCGGTTCCCACTCTCCTATACTCCCTATGCCGAATCCTTCTCCTGCCCAGCCTGACTCTCCTGTGGCTCTGCCACCTTCCCCCGCTTCGGCCTCACCTACCTCTCCTACGCCCAGCCCACCTACCTCCGGAGGACGGTGAATCCTGATGACCGGCAATTGCAGTTGCAGTTGCAGTTTCAGAGTTATAGACATATTCAAGATGTGTAATAATATGTTTGTTTGAATCTATCATGTTCTTTTCTTTCTTTATCTTTTTGTGGTTGTGAAAACACCACATGTATGTTTTCTTTTTCTTTATTACAATACTCTTTGTGGTCCAAGGAAGTAGAAACAGGAATTTCTGCTCCTAAATCCAACTTTCTTTGATGGGTATCTGCATCTGTCCAACAAAACTCAACAGCCTTATCTGTGCTTAAATCCGAGGTTGGAGTTTGGACAACATTACCACAACTCAAAGAGCTACTAGATAATTAATATTTATCCTTTAGGATGGAACCACAATCCGCCTCTCCACCCGAGCCTCCTAACCATCCATGGAAACTAGGATCTTTTTGGAGAGCCAGTAGTGTTTGTTTTGGGTCGGAGTTTTTTTTTTGAATTTTTTTAGATAAAGTGATTGAAGTAATGATTAGAGAGTTAAGATGTTTTTTTGAAATTTGTGTAGATTATGAAATGATTGGTGAAATAAAGTAGAATATTGAATAAAATAATGGTAAAAAGGTAATAAAGTTGATAAAGTGAAATAATGAGAGATGATTTAATATTTTTTTATTTGTAGTTGAAGATTTGATTGGTGAGAGAATTGTAAAAAATGATTGATGATGTGATGTAAAAAAAACTCCCAAAAAAACTCTTGGCAAAACAAACGGAGAATTGTAAAAAATGATTGATGATGTGTTTTTACAACCATGAAAGAAATAATAAAGTACAAGAAAACAAACATGTGGTGTTTTTACAACCACAAAAGGATAAAGAAAGAAAAGAACATAACAAATTCAAACAAACATAATTTTACACACCTTAAACAAGTATAGAACTCTGAAACGGAAACTGTCGGTCACCGTGATTCGCTGTCCGCCGGAGCTATAGTACAAGTTCCAGTTCAACTAAACTTCAAATAAGCACAAAACTGATCTTAACTTCTTGAATTTTAAGAAAGAACTAACTTAGAGCATTACAACTTTGGAATTACAAAGAAAGAAATTGAAAAAGAAGAAATGAGAGAATGGAAAAGACTTGGAGGTCTTTTTTGCAAAGATGAAATTTCAATCTTTGTTTTTGCTTCTTTTTTGCCTCCTCATTCCCGAGGCTGCCGATGCCTTTGTATTTGTAGGCAAGTTGGCTGAATTATACAAGTTACAACTATTCATAAAATGTATAATAATACATGAATAATAAAAGTTATGAATAATTGGGAAACATCTTGTCCCACATGTCCTGTCCTGTCATTTTATTCACTCCATTGCTTTTTTTACCATTATTATATTCACTATTCTCTATTATTACAATTTTTCTCATTAATTATCCCTTTTTCCACTTAAATTCCAAAGAAAAAATCTCAAGTTTCTAATCATTATTTCACTTTATTTTATTATATTTTCACTCGATTTGATTTAAGTCAAAATAATTCATGTCGATAGAAAATAGGGTTACTTAAGGGTAGACAAAACTAATATAATTTGTCCTTATTGGGTTAAAATCTTTAGTGCTGTTTCATTATTTGATCAAGAATATCCTAATTAGTTATTGGGTTAAAACTGATATTACTTTGATTATTACGATTTTTTTTAAATAACATCATATCAGTGGTCCAGACGTTATTTTTTTAAAAATAGTGTCAATAGACTGACCTTATAGTTACTGAAGTGTCACGAGTGTGTAACTTCAGATCTACTTACATTATTTTTGAAAAGTAACGTTAGTGGTTTTGACGTTCATAGTATGGTGGCAAAAAAAAAAAAAAAAAAAAAAAAAAAATATATATATATATATATATATATATATATATATATATATATATACGTATGTGTGTGTGTAAAAAAAATTATATATGTATGGTGCCGGAAGTAAAAAAAAAATCAAAAAATAAGTTTCAGAAATAATTTGCTGTGCCAATAAAACTCCTTGATAAATTAAGGGGGTCCATTTTGATGATAGTGCTAGATAAATAAAGCATCTTTAAGGTTTACATATCATTTGAAAAGGGAATAATTTTTTACACGCTAACTCTATTTTGGTCCAATATGAATCGGGAAGTTGTTGATTATTTTGACTTAATTTGGGTCGGACTTTGGGTATTTTATAGACTCAATACGAATCAGAAAACGCATTACATATTCTGCATAAAATTGGGTCAAAATAAGTAAGTGCGAAGAAAAAATAAATTTGAAGAATAAACTGAATATAATTTTTTGTATGCTACGAAATTTTGTTGTGCAAAAAGACATTATCATTCAAGGTGTCGTGTGAAGTTACCCTATTGCGATGAATTAAAATCTATCAAATATGCCTTATTTCCTTTAAATTAGATCGAAGCGTTATTGTAATATTTCAAAAAAAAATTCCGTACCGTCACTATGTACAAACTGCGAAATGTAAGAAAAATATACCTATGTTTCGTACCGTTATTCCCGAGTCCCGACTGTATGAAACTAAATTGAAAAGATTACGCAAAACATATGGAAAAAAAAAAGTATGAAATGGTTAAAGCCGTGACCAGGGGTGGATCTACATGTATTAGGCTGGGTCACATGACCCCATTAATATCCGAGATTTTTTTTTCATATTAAAACGTTATAGTTTTGTTAGTAAAATATGTTGTTTTGTGGTCCAAAAAATTGTAGTTTTAGACTCTGGTGATCCAACTGAAACAAATTTCTGAATAATAATAGTTTTAGACTCCGATGACCCAACTGAAACAAATTCCAGGATCCGGCCATGGCTATGACTGCTCTAATGTTAGACATTTGACGTTCCCCGATTGTACAAAACATACAATAGCGGTATGCATTGCAAACCCTTGGAAAAAGTTGTCAAATCTTTAGCATCCGAGGGAAAGGGGCTTCATAACCTTCCTATAAATAGACACATTGGCTTTCATACCTTGATTTATGATGTAATGTACATCGATCTATGTGCTTGGTCGATCATGGTAAACATGGTTGTGAGCTAGATGGGTTTTTTATGTATGTCACAACAGACTTTAGGAATCTTTGGCAACAGATTGCCAAGTTCTTTCAGCAATTGTTTGGTCCATTGAACTTCCACTCCTATATTACATGATCGAGAGACCACTTGTAGTTTCTGGGAGCACTAGGAAATGACGGAGTCTCCTTAATTTAGGCAATATCCATTTATGGATTTCCGGTCAGAAGTATCCACATCCCAGTATGCATTTAAAAAACCTTAGAGGTGAAGATATAAGCAAGGTTTGAAGTGTAAACCATAGAACAATGTGTGTTTTATGTATCTCAGAAGTTCTTTGACTTCTTGTCGATGCTCTGTCTTGGGATCTTTCTTGAATTGACTCAAATAAATTGAAAACATAGATGATGCCAGGCCTTGTGAAAGTCAAATGGAACTTCTATGTATACTAGGTTGTTCCATAGGTGATCCTTGATGAGGATGCAGATGTTTACCAACAACCATTGGTTTAAGGCATGGTTTTATATAATCTATGTCAAGTATGTGCAGAAGTTGTGCTGCAAAGGCTCGTTAATCAATGTATAAACCAGACCAATCCATGTGTGCTTCCATTCCCATGAAGTGTGAGACTTGGCCAAGAAATTTTAAAAAGTACTTTGAGTTCAAGGTAGAGATCAAAGTTTGAACGAGCTGCTTGGAGTTACCTATCACTAAAATATCATCAACATAGACTAGCACATACAATAATTGATTAAGATGTTTAAACACAAATAAAAAGGAGTCGGACATAGATTGTGTGAATCCTTAGTTGATCATTTGTTTCTTTAAGGCATCAAACCAAGCCCTTGAAGCTTGTTCTATGCCATATAATGATGTATGTAACTCGCACATATAATATAAGTGTTCAATATCGATGAATCCTTCTGGTTGAGGCATGTTTAATTCCTCTTGAAGAAGTTCATTAGACTGCACTATTGATGTCCACTTGATGTATGCCTCGGTTCAAAGATACATATATTGCAACGATGATTCTGATTGATGTGGCCTTTGCAATAGGGCTGAAGATTTCTTTAAAGTCAACTCCATACATTTGGTGAAAGCCCTTTGCAATCAATCTAGCTTTGTGCCTGAGGATATAGCCATCGAGGTTACATTTATGTTTGAAGATCCATTTGTTGCAAACCAGATGTTACGAATTATGTTTAGCTCTTGGTGAGGCATTCTTTTATAAGCATAATTAGGGCATCAAGATTCAAGAGAAGGATCTAAGATTAGGGCATCAAGAGAAGGATCTAGATCCTTAGTTAGCCTTAGGTCTTAAATGGGCCTTTTAGCCCAAATACCCTTTCATTAATCTCATTAAGTAATAGGCCCTCTAGGAAACCTTCATTTAATCATATTAAGTGAGTAGCCCATGTAAGAAATATTTTATCTTATCTTACTATCTTAATAAGAAGAGAGTATGGATGCTGATGTGTTCACTTGGGAGAAGCTGCAGCGTTTTTTTTTTTTTTTTACTGTTTGAGTGATAAAAGGGTTCCTTGCTTCTAGCCCGTTTTGGTTGGGCTTTTGGGTGGGCTTTTGTTATATAATTAGTATAAAAAATATAATTATTATGTTAATATATCTGGATGGATAGATAAAAAATATATGTGGATATAAAAATATAGATATAGATAGAAATAATAGTTTAAAGCAGTATTACTAGCCTCTTCTTCGTATGGAAAGAAGAAAATTAAAAATAAAAATTAAAAAAAAAAAAAACATAAAAGAAAGGGAAGATAAAAGCTAAAAGATAAAAGATAAAGGATGTTCCCTAAAAAAATTGTGGTTTTTCCGAATTTTATGCGTTCGAGAATGTCTCAAATAAATTGTGGCCGAAAGAATATTTTTAACTCTCGACATATAGGTAGAGGGTTTTGAGTTTCAGGTGTTCGAGAATGTCTCAAAAAAATTGTGGCAGAAATAAAATTTTAAACTCGTAGCATATAGCTACAGAATAGAGATGCTTCTTCAGATTTGAAGTGTTTTAGAATGTTGGGAATAAATTGTGACGGTCAGATTTTTTTTTTTAACTTTCGGCGTATCGGTGTGGTAAATGATGTTTCTTTGAATTTCGAGTGTTCCGGAATGTTTGAGATAAATTTTACGGCGAGAAAATTTTGAATTATTGCCATATAAATAAGCTTGCTATTTTATTATATGTATGTTTTTATATTAGTATATAGTATAGTATAGTAAGATAAGATAAGATAAGATATACACACTGTATATATATATATATATATATATATATATATATATATATATATATATATAGATAGATAGATTTTTTTTACTTTCGGCGTATCGACGTTGTAAATAATGTTTCTTTGAATTTGGAGTGTTTCGGAATGTTCGGGATCAATTTTTACGGCGAGAAAATGTTGAATTCTTGGCATATAAATAAGCTTGATGTTTTATTATATGGTTTTATTATTATTAGTATAGTAAAATATACGATATAGACACTCCATATATATAGATATATATAGATATATAGATACACATACATACAAATATATAATATAATATATAATGTATATATATAAAAGATATATATAATATAATAGCAATAGTAGTTTAATAGAATTTAGGGGGAAAAGGGGTTGAGTTATCAAAAACAAAAAAAAAAAAAACGCAAAGAAAAAAAAAAGGGGGGGGGGGGGGGGGGGGGGGGGGGGCGGTTGGATCGGATGGCGATTTTCCTCCCCCTATCATTTCGTCTGTCCGATATACAGGTGGAGAAGGTGGGAATATATGGGATTTGGTGGCTGGCTGCACTGTTGTAGAAGGTGTATGGTTCAGATCGAAGGAAGATGGTGCAAGGGTTGCGGTATTCTCGGCGATTAGGTGAGGGCATACGATGGCAGGCGATGGAATGACAGCTCTACCCTAGATTTAATGATGCATGCTATGGCCTAGGAAGAAAATTGGGTGTACTGGTACAGTTTTTATTGTTTTTTAATCAGTAATAGCAATTACCGATTTTAATTTACTGCTTCTCAGTGGAAAGATTGGATCTTTAAATAGAAACATTGTTTGAAGCTAGTTTATCACTTCAACCTGTTCTTGGTGTTCTTCTGAGTCCCAAAAAAAAAATTAAACTGTTTCTATAATTCAGGTGTGCAAGATTCTGGTGCATGTGCTTCTTCCTGTTTGAGTTGTGTTGTTGTATGGGGTTTAAGTTAGACTGTATATTTTATTTTGAATTTATGCTCAGCTCACATGTAGAGTTTGGCTATTTGAATTTTACGGTCTTGCTGTCTTCAAATGTAAACTATGACCCTGAGTATAGTATACGAAATTGCCTACCTTGAATTTTAAGTTATGAGTCTTTTGGTTTCAACCTGAGGAGAGTATACCATACTTTAAAACCAAACCTTGAAATGTGTCAAGGCTCTTAAATATGCCTGTCTTGAATTCATATCCTCAGGGTAGTCTTTCGGTTTTGCCTATTGTTTTTGTCTTGGTTTTCTGGTTTCAGGCTTCTGTAGGTGGTTCTTTTAGGATGTTAATTCAGTGTGTTAAAAAAAAATACACAGGTGATAGATACAGAGTAGGAACCTTGGGTTTGTTCTGTCTAATAATATGATTTTGGAGGTTTTTTAATGTTGGCTTGTGGTGGTTGGTATAATTGCTCGATGTTGTTTTGTGTATAGTCAGGTATATTCTTTGTTGGTAGTGATGTGTTTGATGATAATATCTTATTTGGCTTTAATTAGAGTGTTTAGGTAAAGTGTTATCTAGGCCTTAGAATTCTTTACTCATTACACTGTGATTAGCAATGTCATGTGGCTGTTGTACATGTTTAGGCAGTGATGGTTTTTACTTTGCTCTCTGATGTTTGTGTGTTTACAAGTAAATGCATTATTGTTTTACAATAACTTGTGGTGTTGGTTGTGTCTTTTCTGTTATATACTGTCCTGATGTTTTTCACCTTCTTTTTTCAGGAGACTTATTATGGCTGGGAAGGAGCTCCATCTGGGATGAAGAAAAGTTTAGCCTCGGGTTCTCAGGTATGTGGTTGTTAAAGAAAAAATTGCTTTCTGTATTTGCTTTATTAATTCTGTTACGCTTTAAGATTGTCTATGTTTCGTTGATAGGTGTGGTAGGTTTGCTATAGTAGGATCAGTCTATACTTTGGGACGCATATTGTATATGCTAGAGTTTATTATCCACTGTCTAGGAAATGAGAACTAAGGGCATAGCAAAGCCATGTCCTGGTATGTGTATAGGCATAGTTAAAGGACCTGCATACACACAGCCTGAGGATAGTATAGTGGCTGCAATTCAATGCTTCCCTTCTGCTTCTGAAATTCCAGGCCCAGGTTTACAGTCATGTTCTGTTAGTGATTTAGGGGTAGGTCCTGAAGGACATCTTAGAACAAATCTACAAATTGATGATGTACAAGGTTTTAACAATTGGTTAGCAAGAAGAAAATATAGACAGGATGCGATATTACGCTTAAAACAAAAACGGTTACGATCAGCGATTAAGACCTCAGGCCCTCAAGGTAAAAAAAAATGTTGAACATTAAAAAAGGGCCTTTACAAGCTGCATCACATGAACCAAACTTGAATACTTTGCCTTTAAAAGGTAGGTCTATTCTGACCTGCATACCAAACCAGTCTTCTATTTTGGCCAGCCAGCCTGATGTAGTTATTGTGAGGCCAAAAAAATGGCTCATGAGAAAGACAACTTTGTCTGCGGGGTGCAGTGGTCTTAGCAGCAAATAAATTACCTGCTGTTGTGAAAAAACTGTTATTGGGTCAGGACCAAAAGAGTAAAAAGTTCCGCAATTGTGTGCGCACCTATAACAATCACTTTGCATTTACGTCTTTAGGCGTACGCTATGATAAAGAACTTTCAAAAAGAAATAAAGGCGTGTACACATTTAGGGTCCAAGAACAGTTATACCATTTTATAAATGGTTTGAATGCAAGTGATGACCAGTTAAAAAATTTGCAGTTTTATTTTCATGATACTGAAAATGAAATTCCACGCAGAATAGAAAGTTGTCCACGATTGTTAGAAAATGTCGTTAGCCAGCTTATGCTGGTGTTAGACAAAAACCCATACGCCAAGTTTTTTAGAGCTTTAAAAGAGCATGATAACCTAGCTGAAAAAGAGATACTTTTATTTTGTAACCCCACAATAGATCAAAGGGTGTACAACAAGCCAACAGTTTCACAGGTAGCTGCTATAGTTGATCTTTCAGATGATGTAGGTGCATCTAGAGAAAGACATATTCAGGTTTATACCCATACTGACTAGCCACGTGTCATTCGGTATTACTATGGTTGTTATGATCCTTTGCAATATCCTTTAATGTTTCCATACGGGGATATTGGATGGCATCAAGGAATTCATAAAAGGATAGCAATATAGGCAAACGGAAACGTCAAATAATACTAGAAATAATTGAAGGAATTCACCCATTTAGGGCATTAAATGTTGACAAACTTTTGGAAAATGAAGAAGAAGGTATGTATAGGTGAACTGTTATTAGGATTATACATGGAGTTGCTTTCCTGGTTCTTCCTAATTTGTTTTCATTCCTGTTTGTTTTTCCTCCAGTTGTTGGTTTACGTGATAATGATTCCTCCAACATTTCAGTTCGTGAGTACTATGCATACAAATTTCAGAATAGGGATAAAGATGAATCAATCATTTTACATTTCGGTAGGTTGTTTCAACAATATTGTGTAGACATGTTTGTTAAAATGGAAACACAAATATTAGATTGGTTTAGTTCTCAACAAGATAGTATAAGAAGCGATTACTTACAAGTCCTTGCTGATGCGATGGCCTCAGGTGAAAATCAATGTGCACAAGTTGGTCATAGAATCATATTGCCAGCATCTTTTATTGCTGGTCCAAGACATATGAAACGAAAGTATTTAGATGCTATGACTTTGGTTAAAAAATATGGAAAACCAGATTTGTTTATATCAATGACTTGTAATCTAAATTGGCCAGAAATTAAATAGTACTTACTAAAAGGGGAGCAAACCCAGGATAGACCACATTTAGCGGTAAGAACATTCCATGGTAAACTTGAAGAACTTAAGATGGACCTTTTTAAAAGGAATATTTTTGGTGAGGTTGTTGCGTATACCTATGTTATAGAGTTTCAAAAAAGGGGCTTGCCTCATGCGCATCTACTTTTAATATTAAAACCTCAGTTTAAACTTTTTAGGCCTGAAGAATTTGATAAAATTGTTTCAGCTGAATTGCCTTATAAATCAAAAAATCCTCATTTGTACTATTTGGTCATGAAACACATGATACATGGCCCATGTGATCAGGCTAATCCTGAAAACGTGTGTATGAAATGAACTGGAAAATGTTGGAGTTCATACCCCAAACTATTTTGTAATGAAACTCTTAACACGTCTGATTCGTACCCTACATATAGACGTAGAGATTATGGGCAGAAAGCTAAGGTCAGGAATGTTTGGCTAGATAATAGATGGGTAGTGCCTTACAATCCTTATTTATTAGCTAAATATGATTGTCATATAAATGTAGAAATATGCTCCAGCATTAGTGCAGTTAAATATATATACAAATATGTTTGTAAAGGAAATGATAGGGTTGTGTACAATGTTAGTGATAGTAATAATAATGAATATATAGATAAGATTAAAGAGTATGTCTCTGCTCGATAGGTGGATGCTCCATAAGCTTTATGGAGAATATTTAGGTTTACAATGGGTGAAATAAAACCTCCGGTTATTCATTTACAGGTTCACCTGCCAAATCATCAACCAATCACATTTAACAAAAAAACAGAATATTACTGATATATTACAAAATAGTTTCGTTAGGAAAACAATGTTGACTGAGTATTTCTACATGAATACACATAGTAAATAAGCACATGACTTAAACTGTACATACACTGACTTTCCTGACTATTTTGTTTGGCTGACTGATAAAAAAACTTGGAAATTTAGGCAACGTGGTAATTCAGTAAGTAGAATAGTTATTGTGCATCCTAATGAAGGCGAATGATACTTTTTACGACTTCTGTTATCAAAGGTAAGGTGTCCGAAATCTTTTCAAGATCTGAAAACTCATAACAATAACTTGTTTGAAACATTTCGTGAATCAGGTTTGAGTCGTGGATTTTTAGAAATATATGACAGCCAAGAAAAATGCATACAAGAGGTATGTGGTTTTTCAATTCCATACGAGTTGAGGCGTTTGTTTGCTACCGTTTTAGTTTACTCATGCCCAAATGAACCCAAAAAACTATGGAACAGTTTGAAAAGGAAATATCGAAAGATTATGTTAAATCGGCTGATCTTTCTCCTTTAGCGATTAGAAGTGTTGTCTTACAACATATCAATGGTTTTTTGCGTTCAATGGGTAAAGACATAGCATTATATGGTATTGTACCGGCTTCATGCCCTTTAAAAAATCTTGCAGAATTCAGCAGAGAACTAAAAGCCGAGAAAAGTATAGTGGTTAGTGAATATGACATACAATCAGTAAATCTATTAAACGCTAAACAAAAAGAAGCTTACACAGCCATAATGGATGCAATAGCTATGAATAAATATTGTTCATTTTTTATAGATGGTCCGGGCGGTACTGGTAAGACTTTCTTATATAAGGCTTTGTTGGCTACCATTAGATCAAAGGGCAATATAGCCTTAGCTAATGCTACTTCTAGAATAGCTGCTTCTTTGTTATCTGGTGGCAGAACAACAAATTCCAGATTCAAAATACCAATAGACCTGCCGGAAATAGGTACATGTAAAGTAAACAAACAGTCTACGTTGGCTTTCCTTATTAGAGAATGCAAATTAATTATCTGGGATGAGGCACCAATGTGTAAGCGTAGGGCTATTGAATTGTTGGATTGTTTGCTGCAAGATATACTTGATTCGAAGGAATTATTTGGAGGTAGAGTTGTAGTTCTTGGAGGTGATTTTAGGCAGACACTTCCCATAGTGTCAAATGGTACCAAAAACGAAACTATCAATGCATCATTGATAAGTTCTCCATTATGGCCTAAGTTAATACAGTTTAAACTTACCGAAATTGTTAGAGCTGCATTAGATCCAACCTTCACAGAATTTCTACTGAAAATAGGAAATGGCTCTTTCCATACAGCCGATGCCGAAAATATTAGGCTACCAAGTTCTCAATAGTAGTACCACACAAAATACACAGGATGGTTTGGAAAAATTAATAGATTTTATGTACCCAAATATTGAATCATGTATGCCAACAGTGAGTCAGAACATTAATACATCCATTTTAACAACCAAAAATCAGGTTGTCGATGAGGTCAATGAACTTATGATCAACAAATTTCCAGGAAGATCATATGAATATCTAAGTTATGATGAAACGCTTAATGTATCAGATCAAGCACAATATGAGGATCTTTTAAATTCTCTCTCACCAAACGGCTTACCGCCACATAGGCTTCATTTAAAAATTAATGCACCAATTGTACTATTAATAAATCTTGATCCAAGTGAGGGCCTTTGCAATGGAACTAGATTAATATGTCGCAGCTTAAAACAGAAAGTTATACATGCTGAGATTCAAAACGGTGATTTCGCAGGGAGGCATGTGTTCATTCATAGAATTCCTCTTCAACCAACCAATGAAGAATATTATCCTGTTCCTTATAAGCGGATACAATTTCCAATAAGGCTTTGCTTTGCTATGACAATTAATAAAACGCAAGGACAAACACTTGATTTAGTAGTCATATATTCAAAAGAACCAGTATTTTCTTATGGGCAGTTATATGTCGCTTTATCTAGGGCAAAAAAAACAGCTTATGTCAGAGTTTTGATTAATCCAGCTTAATGATAAACACACCATAGACAATACAAAAAATGTAGTCTTTAGAGAAATATTAGAAAAAATTATGTAGTTCGATTTAATATTCCAATAAGTTCGTTAGACATTGTACATGGATTCCTGATATTTGCATGTCTGATTAATATATGTCTTCCTTCTGCAACACTGTTTATGCAATAAATGTGCTAACAATAACACGTTCTGTTGATGATTTTGATGTTATGGATTAAGGGACGGAATCAACAATTGATGTACACTGATGTTGAAGTTCCTAATATGAAAACCAAGTGGACTGTATTAATACAGGTTCTTGAAAGGCGTGCTGTCGAAACAAGTAGATCGGTTGTTAATCCAACCATATATCGAAACTATTGGCTGACTGATATGGCGGTATGTGATTCCACTACCATTTTTACTTCTTTTAAATATTTGGTCCACAATCCATTTGCATGATGTTCAATTTGTTTTTTACTCTTAAACAGGGCACTAAAATTCCTGCTATCATGTTTGGTGATGTGGATTTCTATGAAAGAAGTTTGCTTCCATACAAGCGATACTACATATCCAATGCATCCGTATGCCGGACAAAACCTGAATATCAAGTTGGGGAATACTTATACACGTGGTATCTTAACAGCTCAACACCGGTTCAGCCCATTATAGATGATGTTCCAATGAATCTACCATATCACTTTAATCTGACACCATTTGCTGAGTTTGGTAGAGATGCTGATCGAGATACTGATATCAATAAGTTTCTTTTTATTTGTTTATAAACACCTTCCGAATACTTTACATTTAATTAACTGATTATAAAATAATTCTCATCTTTCATGCAGCTGTGAAAGCTTTGGTACTGAAAAGCTTCCCTATAAAATTTGTTAAGCATGATCTTTGGTCGAGAGATTACGTTATGGTCAACAATGAGTAAGACCAATTGATTTCTTCAGCTTTTAAACTGCTTCGATTTCAGTGCAGTATTCTTTTAAAAGTTAATATAAGTGGTATTCATACAAACAATGTCACTGAAGATACAATAAAGATCATGAAAACTAAATTATGTTTAACTCATGCATTGGTTTTCTTTACCTGATATTAGTCTATGTAAGAGCTAATAATCTGTTCAGGATACTGCATGTGTCGGTTTCTGACAGACTCCCTTTACAATACTAATTATAAATTTCGAAATGATCATAGGAAAAAGCCCATCGTCTTAAAGACATGAAAGTATGGAATAGAACCTGTCAGCATTGAGCTTCGGCATAGCATGCACAATCATCCACTGTTGATTGTTGAAAACGTCAGAGTGACTACATTTAATGGTAATGCTCTCCATGGTTCATGTGTCATTCTTTCGTTATATCTGTTCAAGTATTTTGAATATGTTTTTAGTACATGTGATTAACCATGTATCTGTTACTGTGATGTTTTGCAACTGGTCTAAAAAACAGCTGAAAATGACCTATCATCTATGTTCAGATATAAAGCATTGATCTTAACAAATAATCTGTTTTATATATAGGCATTTCACTGTCCTCCAAGCACACGGCAATGTTCCTTCAAGATCCACCAATATCAGAAGATGTTCCACTGAAACAATGGTATCATTACCGGCGATGTCTTGCAGTTACTTTTTCATTAGATCAGAGTATTAATATGTCTGAATGCAAGCCATTTTGCAAGTATTTATGCCTGCCTCATCATGTAGGCATCTATATTTTTCTGTTTGATCTGGAACTATTTTCACATTAGGTACAAAGACCATGCCGGTGAAATTGTGTCGTTGGTGGATGCCAGAAAATACCGAGATCCTACAATGTTTCTGGAAACACCACAACTTGCTGATCTCATACCAATTCAGATGGCTTTAGTTCCATTGATACGGTAAAATCTGGTATCACCTAACTATGCATATGTATTCTTTAATGGTGCACCAATTTCCTGATCAGATTTAGGATTTGAACACAGCTGAAAACATGTTGGGTTGCCGGAAAAATCAGGCTTGTTTTAAGCCAAATGAGATTTTGGTTTCCTTCATGTGCCAGCTGTAACAGGAACATGAATGATGAAGAAGGCTGGGGATAGTGGTGTGTCTCATGTGAAGAGAATATGATGGTCAAATATAGGTACAACTACATAAGAATGGAATTCAATAACAGTTTCTCTCCTTTCGCTCATTTACCTACATGTATAGTTGTATACTGATAGATATTCATCTACACTGGTGCCACTTTGAGGTACTGTTGACAGATGAATCAGACACACTCCCTGTTGATCTGTATACCCCCGATGCTGAAATGTTGCTTGGATGTGATGCGGTGCAACTTGAGCAGCAAAATATGGCAGTAAGTAATTAAAACTTACAGCTTAATAAAAATAATGTATGAAACACGAGTGCTATTCAGTGTCCTGTTTTCACAATGGTTTCCCTGACCTGATGTTCCCTATACTATCATACAACACCCTTTGCTTGAAGCTGCAGCTCTGGAAGATACGCATATGGTGTGTTTCATAAAAGTTTATGAAAGGCTTGTCAGAGGAGTGAACATGCGGACTTTTCCGATTGTGAAGTTGTATGCTTATGAAGATTTGTATCCATCTAACAAACTCATTCCACATGAAGATAATGCTGGATCTTCAACCATAGCACTTGATGATATTGCATTTAACTGTTCCTTAGCAAAGCTGAAAGATGTGCAAGGTGATTTCTTCACTCCAAGTACCAAAAGAATTCTGGAGGAGCTCGCACAGGACAATGTTGAACGGTCTGGGCAGGATCAGGCAATAGGTTTGAAAAGAAGTTTGTTCCCAGCTGATGTTGTTTGCACAAGTACTTCTACTTCAATACTGGAAGCATGTACAGTGGTTGTAGAGGAAAAAGGGAATGACACTTTGATAGCTGCCATGGAAGTGACCAGTCCAGTCAAAAAGAACAAGAATAAGGAAACGACTACTTGATAATGCAGGTTTTAGGGAACCTTTTGTTTTGTTTCAGAGGAACAATTGCATAATATTGTGTGGCATTAATCAATGATTAATGGACAATAATATGTGCAGCTTATATAACCTCTGTTTATTTCAGCCTTTTTATAAAACAAGGCCATGTAGTAACCTTATGTAATGCTTTTGCTGCTGCATAGACTGCAGACGCTACTTTTGCTGTAAGATAGAAAAAAAAAACTTCCATGCTTTGGTTTATGTAATAATTGCAAGTAGCAATGTATGCATGTATCGTATAAATATGTTGGGAATGTAATGTAATTTACATATGCCTTTTCTTATCGATTTACTTATGTGTTATTCCACCTTATTCCTTTTCCTCTTACATTTTTCAGAAGATCATTTATTTATATTATTAAATACATAATGCTTGTAGGTGACACCAGAACTTCCCTTAGATAGCAACCGGGTACATATATCACATTGGGGTACATAACTACCAACTGGGCCAAAAATCGTGCGGAGCACGAAGTGCCCATTTTCCTAGTTTGATCATATAAAGTACTTAGCTCAAATGGGAAACCTTTTTCCTGCTTAATTAACTTTGTCACTTTAACCGTCTCGCGAAATAAGTAAATCATATTTACAATTTTTTGTCCATTATCTATTTATCACATGAATATTCCATAACTTAATTGAATGAAAAACTATTATTCAATTAATATACTTAAATAATAAAGATTTTGGAAACACGTGTTTTTCTGACTTTGTATCTTATAAACGTAATGTCAGTTTTGGTGACTTGATCTCTAAACTGATGAATAAACTGGTGGAACTAATCTGGAAAACTGAGACTGAGAATGATGGTCAGTTTTAGTAAAGTATATTCAGGTCTGTGAAAGTCAGTTTGATGAAGTGCAACTGAGTTTCTTCGAAGTCCGTAGTCCGGTTTTGGTTTGCTGAGTTCTACATCTGAACTGTTGATTACAAGTCTGGGAGAGTCAGTTTTGAATTGAGTTTCATCTGGTGGATAACAGTGGGAGCTGGGGTCCACATCTGGGTATTTATGACAATTCCGACAAAGATCTTATGGCGGTTAGGGTTTGGGACTTATGCCTATAAATACCAATATTGTAATCAATGCAAAGTGTGTCTTTCAAGAGTGTTTATTTCTCAAGTGTGTGGAAAACCTTGTAACTTTGTGCATAATAAAATATCTCTTTTTCTGTCCGTGGAGTAGTCGGCACAACGCCGGAAACCTCGTTAAATCACTGTGTTCTCTTTGTTTCTGTGTTTTATCAATTTCCGCCATACTTTATGTTTGCATTGCTTATGTCTTAGTCTTTCTTAAACGGCAAGTTTCTCATCTGTGTTTTCAACAAACTGGTAGCAGAGCGAGGTTCAAGACTCAGAGAAGTTGCAGGTTGAACAGAGTTGATCTTCACCAAAACCGGTGACCGGTGCTAGGATTTTGTGATAAAAGGTTTGTTCTTTAATTAGAAGGATGTCAGCAATGAACGTGAAGATTGATAAATTTACAAGCAGGAACAGTTTCAGTTTGTGGCAAATCAAGATGCGGGCCTTGTTAAGCAACAAAGATTGTGGACTCATTTATCTGATAAAAGGGATGTCAGATCAGCAGATTATGTCAGTATGGAGGAGAAAGCACATTCAACCATCATGTTGTGCTTGTCTGATGATGTTATCACAGAAGTTGCTGAGGAAGACACCGCTGCCAAGTTATGGTCAAAGCTAGAAAGCTTGTATATGACTAAGTCATTGACCAACAAGTTGCTGCTGAAGCTGAGGGTATTCAGGCTGATGATGCATTAGGGGACTCAGTTGAGAGATCATCTTGATCAGTTAAACATGATATTACTTGATCTCGGGAATATTGATGTTAAGATTGAGGATGAACATGCTGCTTTGATTTTATATTATAAAATACATAATGCTTGTACGTGACACCAGAACTTCCCTTAGATCGCAACCGGGTACATATATCACATTGGGGTACATAACTACAAACTGGGCCAAAATCGTGCGGAGCACGAAGTGCCCATTTTCCTAGTTTGATCATATAAAGTACTTAGCTCAAACGGGAAACCTTTTTCCTGCTTAATTAACTTTGTCACTTTAACCGTCTCGCGAAATAAGTAAATCATATTTACAATTTTTTGTCCATTATCTATTTATCACATGAATATTCCATAACTTAATTGAATGAAAAACTATTATTCAATTAATATACTTAAATAATAAAGATTTTGGAAACACGTGTTTTTCTGACTTTGTATCTTATAAACGTAATGTCAGTTTTGGTGACTTGATCTCTAAACCGATGAATAAAGCGGTGGAACTAATCCGAAAAGCGAGACCGAGAATGATGGTCGGTTTTAGTAAAGTATATTCAGTTCTGTGAAAGTCAGTTTGATGAAGTGCAACTGAGTTTCTTCTGAAGTCAGTAGTCAGTTTTGGTTTGCTGAGTTCTACATCTGAGCAGTTGATTACAAGTCTGGGAGAGTTAGTTTTGAATTGAGTTTCATCTGGTGGATAACAGTGGGAGCTGGGGTCCACATCTGGGTATTTATGACAATTCCGACAAAGATCTTATAGCGGTTAGGGTTTGGGATTTATGCCTATAAATACCAATATTGTAATCAATGCAAAGTGTGTCTTTCAAGAGTGTTTATTTCTCAAGTGTGTGGAATACCTTGTAACTTTGTGCATAATAAAATATCTCCTTTTCTGTCCGTGGAGTAGTCGGCACAACGCCGGAAACCTCGTTAAATCACTGTGTTCTCTTTGTTTCTGTGTTTTATCAATTTCCGCCATACTTTATGTTTGCATTGCTTATGTCTTAGTCTTTCTTAAACGGCAAGTTTCTCATCTGTGTTTTCAACAAACTGGTAGCAGAGCGAGGTTCAAGACTCAGAGAAGTTGCAGGTTGAACAGAGTTGATATTCACCAAAACCGGTGACCGGTGCTAGGATTTTGTGATAAAAGGTTTGTTCTTTAATTAGAAGGATGTCAGCAATGAACGTGAAGATTGATAAATTTACAAGCAGGAACAGTTTCAGTTTGTGGCAAATCAAGATGCGGGCATTGTTAAGCAACAAGGATTGTGGACTCATTTATCTGATAAAAGGGATGTCAGATCAGCAGATTATGTCAGTCTGGAGGAGAAAGCACATTCAACCATCATGTTGTGCTTGTCTGATGATGTTATCACAGAAGTTGCTAAGGAAGACACCGCTGCCAAGTTATGGTCAAAGCTAGAAAGCTTGTATATGACTAAGTCATTGACCAACAAGTTGCTGCTGAAGCTGAGGGTATTCAGTCTGATGATGCATTAGGGGACTCAGTTGAGAGATCATCTTGATCAGTTAAACATGATATTACTTGATCTCGGGAATATTGATGTTAAGATTGAGGATGAACATGCTGCTTTGATTTTGTTGGTTTCATTATTAGCTTCCTATGAGAACTTTGTGCAGTCCTTTATAGATGGGAAGGATACAGTTGCTTTAGAGGATGTAATGTCAGCTTTACATGTCATGGAGTTGAGACATAAGGCAGCTGAGGTAGACAATCAGGCTGCTGGACTAGTAGTCAGTAGCAGCAGTGGAAAGGGCATGGTCAGTCTAGGAAAAAGAATTTCAAGAAGACAAGGTCTAAAGAGAAAGAAAAAACAGGAGAACAGTTCTGGCACAGCTGTTGTGGCAGCTGAGCATGACTCAGATGAGGATATGGTTCTAGTGGAAGGAGAGTTAGCACATCAAACTGACGTGTCGATTCTGGACTCTGGGGTATCCTTTCATATTTTCCCTCACAGAGAGTGGTTCGCAAGTTATCAGCAGATAGATAGTGGTCATATATCTATGGAAACAGTAAGGTCTGCAAGGTAGTTGGGATTGGCTCAGTTCAGTTGAGGATAGCGGATGGAAGATTATGTAAACTGAGTGAAGTTAGACATGTTCCACGGATGACCAAGAATTTGGTATCTCTCAGTTCTTTGGACAACAAGGGATTCAATTTCAAGGGTGAAGCTGGAAAACTGAGTGTCTATAAAAATTCAGTTGAGATTCTCAAGGGAGTCAAGAAAGGGACCATGTATATACTGCAAGGGTCAGTTGTTGCTGGTTCTGCTGATGTGGCATCAATTGAGATTCATCGATCCCGCGACTTACAAAAGCGTGGTGGCACGAGACTGGGTCACATGGGTGAATATGGGATGCAGGTTCTTTCTCAGAAAAATCTTCTTGGGGAGTGTAAGGTCAAGCATCTGGATTTTTGTGAGCATTGTGTGTTTGGAAGCTTCATGGGAGCAAGTTCTCAAAAGGGGTACACAACACAAAGTCATCACTTGATTACATCATTCTGATTGCTGGGGGGGCATCAAATGTGGAGTCATTGGGTGGTCACAGATATTTTGTGTCATTCATAGATGAATATTCAAGGATGACTTGGGTGGTGATGATGAAACACAAAAGTGAGGCATTCAAGAGTTTCATGCAATTGAAGGCTCTAGTTGAAAATCAGTTGGGAAAGATGATCAAGAGGCTTCGTACAGATAATGGTCTGGAATTATGTGGAATGAGTTTGATGGTTATGCAGAAATGAGGGTATTGCCAGACATCATACAGTCAGGAATACTCCTCAGAAAAATGGTGTAACTGAAAGAATGAATCAAACTCTTCTGTAGAGAGCAAGATGCATGCTCTCTCATGCTGGTTTGTCAAGGAGATTTTGGGCAGAGGTTGTAAGCACAGCTTGCTACTTAATCAACAGGAGTCCTCACACAGGGATCAGTTTCAAGACACCAGTTGAAATATGGTCAGGAAATCCTGCTGATTACTCAGTTCTAAGGGTATTTGGAAGCATAGTTTACTATCATGTCAGTGAAGGGAAACTGGAACCAAGGGCCAAGAAATGAGTGTTTGTGAGGTATGGTGATGGAGTTAAGGGTTATAGAATTTGGTCATCAGCAGAAAACATAGTTATTCTCAGCAGAGATATAGTTTTTGATGAAAATTCAATGCTCAGTTCATCAGTGGGGAGGACAACTGAAACTAAAACCAGTTCTGAAACTGAGAAAACTGACAGTAAGGTGAAGCTTCAGATGGAGTTAGTTGGAATGCAACAATCAACTGATCCAAGCCAGTTTTCATCTGATCTGGTTACTGAACCAGAACTGAATTCAAGCCGATCGCCACCGAGCAAATGTCAGTTAAGCGTCAAACTGAGAACATGGGTCAACAGAGTATAGTTGTTAGCAGAGCTAGAAGATCCAAGAGGTATGGGTTTGATGATATGGTTGGAAATGCACTTCAAGTTGCAGAAGAGGTGGATGGTTTTGAACCTTCTACTTACAGGGAAGCGGTGACATGTTCTGAAGCATCTCAATGGGTTGCTGCCATGGGAGATGAAATGGAGTCATTACTAAAAAATTAGACTTGGGACCTAGTTAAACATCCAGCTGATATGAGAGTTGTTACTTGCAAATGGATTTTCAAGAAGAAGGAAGGAATAACTGAAGTAGAAGGAGTTAAATATAAAGCACGTTTGGTTGCAAGAGGGTTCAGTCAGAAAAAAGAAGTGGACTTTGATGAGATATTCTCACCAGTGGTCAGACATACTTCAATCAGAGTGTTACCAGCAATGGAGGCACAGTAGGACTTAGAACTTGAGCAATTAGATGCGAAGACGGATTTTCTACATGGAGAGGTAGAAAAAGAGATTCAACCAGAAGGTTTCCAAGAAGATTTTGTGTGTAAGTGGAAGAAGTCCTTGTATGGACTGAAGCAAGCTCCGAGACAATGGTACAAAAGGTTTGACAACTAAATGATCCAACTTGGTTACAGCAGAAGTCCTTATGATTGTTGTGTTTACAACAGTCAGTTGGAAGATGGATCATAGATCTATCTTGTGTTATATGTGGATGACATGCTGATAGCTGCAAGAAAGAAGTTTGATGTTCGATTCGAAAGACCTTCTCGCGTCGAGTTTGAAATAAAAGATTTGTGTGCAGCCAAGAAAATTTTAGGGATGGAGATCTGGAGAGATAGAAGTCAGAAGAAACTGTTTTTATCTCAGCAGGGCTATATACAAAGGATTTTGTCAAAGTTTGGCATGTCAGCTGTTAAGCCAATAGATAATCCTATGGCATCAAATGTTCATTTGTCAGTTTTTGCTTCACAATCAGCAGAGGAGAAGGAGTACATGTCAAGAGTTCCCTATGCTTTTGTAGTTGCCAGTCTGATGTATGCCATGGTGTGCACTAAGCCTGATCTGGCTCAGGCAGTCAGTGTTGTCAGCAGGTTTATGGCTCAACCTGGAAAGCTGTGAAAAGAATGTTCAGGTACCTTAGAGGTACAACTGATGTTGGTCTTATTTATGGAGGTGATACTCAAGAACTGATCACAGGATACTGTGATGCTGATTATGCAGGTGATGTGGATAGTAGAAAATCAATGACCGGTTAAGTTTTCACATTGGAGAATTCAGTTGTCAGCTGGAAAGAAACTCTTCAGGCAACAATGGCTTTATCAACTACTGAAGCTGAGTATATGGCTCTTACTGAAGCAGCCAAGGAGGGTATCTGGTTGAAGGGACTAGTCAGTAATTTGGGGCTACATCAGGATCAAGCTGAGATTTATTGTGACAGTTTGAGTGCAATTTGTCTAGCTAAGGATCAGGTTCATCATGAGAGGACCAAATATATTGATGTGAGGTATCATTTTTCTGAGAAATGAGAAGATGGTTGTAGTGAAGAAGATCAGCACCAAGGAGAATCCTGTTGATATGTTCATTAAACCAGTTCAGCAGAGCAAGTTTCAGTTATGTCTGGACTTGCTAAATATTCAAAGCTTGTACACTGAAATCTGGATACTCAGTTGAGGGCAGATCAACTGAGTGGATTATGTGGAAAAGTCTGGTACAAGTACATCATGGCATTGACGAATGCATATGGTACAAGTACATCTGATTACGCAATCTAATTGACTGTGAATGAGAGTTCAAGTCAAGGTGGAGCTTTGTCAGTTTTGGTGACTTGATCTCTAAACTGATGAATAAACTGGTGGAACTATTTTGAAAATTTGAGACTGAGAATGATGGTCAATTTTAGTAAAGTATATTCAGTTCTGTGAAAGTTAGTTTGATGAAGTGCAACTGAGTTTCTTCTGAAGTAAGTAGTCAGTTTTGGTCTGCTGAGTTTTGCTGAGTATATCTGAGTTCTACATCTAAACATTTGATTATAAGTCTGGGAGAGTCAGTTTTGAACTGAGTTTCATCTGGTGGATAACAACTGGAGCTGGGGTCCACATCTGGGGTATTTATGACAATTCCGACAAAGATCTTATGGCGGTTAGTGTTTGGGATTTGTGCCTATAAATACCAATATTGTAATCAATGCAAAGTGTGTCTTTCAAGAGTGTTTATTTCACAAGTGTGTGGAATACCTTGTAACTTTGTGTTAAATAAAATATCTTCTTTTCTCTCCGTGGAATAGTCGGCACAACGCTGGAAACCACGTTAAATCACTGTGTTCTCTTTGTTTTATCAATTTCCGCCTTTACGTTTGCATTGCTTATGTCTTAGTTTTTCTTAAACTGCAAGTTTCTCATCTGTGTTTTCAAGATGTACCTTGTATCTTGATCCCGGTAAAACAGCTTTTTTCATTCATCTAGGAGTGCTTCTAGTGTAGTTTACGATTAGACAAGCCGAGGATCATGGGTCTATAAAAAAAAACCAATGATTCGGATGACCGTCCAAACTCTTAAGTCGAATCACCCTCCTCATTAATCCCGGCATCATGTCACTATTGATCTGAGACTGCACTCTTCCGAAATAAAGAACAATTTACTTTACTATGCATATAGTTACCGAGCGCCACTAATATTACATAAGATTAAAATAAAGGATTAAACTAAAATTTATTGATAAAGTAAACTACCAAATACAAGATAAAACACCAATTAACAATCACAAGAAGAGCAAGAAGCGAAGTAGAAGGTTTAAAAAAAATATATATATATATATATATATATATATATTTTATGAAGAGGAAAAAATGACTGTGAAAGAGTCTTGAATGTGAATTTATAACCTTTTTTCAGATACAAACGTTTTTTCATTGTTTTCTTAATGGGATAATAATGATAGAGTTACTTGTTAATATCTACACAATTTTTACATCCAATATAATTTTGTGATCGTGGTTTTTTTAATTTTTTTTAATTTTTTACAAGTGAAAGATGTGAGATGAGATGATGATGGTGTAGGATATTAAAAACAAAAACAAAAAACAAAAACTATATTTACAAGTGAAAGATGTGTAATCTTAAAAACAAAAACAAAAAACTATATTTATTTATTTGCAATATTTCCGTAACATTTTTTTTTTTTGAAACATATTTCCGTAACATGAGAAACATTTTCTTTAGGGATGACATGGGAAACATAAAACACTCCATTGGGAAATTTGATCACAATTACTAATAAAATCATTATTAATCTTCCGATGCATCATGCTGAAACAGTTCTTCGCCAAGTCTTATCTATGAGCAAGAGTTGGACTCTACAGACACGATTCGGACCGAACTCCGGATTAATCGGGTCAGTTGATCCCGGATACTGGGAACTTTAAGAAAAAAAATTTAAAAAAAACAAAAACATTATTATATACTGCTTTTAGCACCTTTTTTTTTTTTTTTTATTTGTATCATTACTCTGCAAGAGCAATTTTAGAATAATATGATATGAAAAGCCATAGATGGGCCACAACCAAAAATAGGTATTTTTCATATCTTTTAAACTTTCTCTGTATTGGAAGATGCGGAAAAATTTTAAGAAATGTTATCAAAGCAATATATGACGGGTCAGGAGGATAAAATAAGATACAAAAGGGAAAAAAAAATGACCAAAAAAAAAATATTGATTGAGAAGGACAAAAACGCGTCTGTTACTACATGTTACTACCAGTGTTAAAATATGTTACTACAAAGAGTACGTAGTATGAAAACGCGTTTTTCACTTTCCAACCACTATCTTTTTTTTCTTGTCTTTTTTTTCCCAAATTAGATTAAAAGCCGTCCTCTGCAATTTTTTCCTATTAAAAGAAAACAAGACATATTTTACATATTTTATGTTTAGGGGACACATTTTCAAGTTTGCCCCTTACATATTATCAATCCACTTAAAAGTTCATATAGTATTACGTAAATGTTTTTATTTTTTTGTACAAGTATTACATAAATGTTGTCTCAAAAAAAAAAAAGTATTACATAAATGTAAAAGTTCATATAGTATTTATTACATAAATGTGTATATATATATATATATATGAGTCGTACCCAAAAATAAAAATAAAATAAAAAAACAACAGAGAGCATATGTGCCAAATGACTGAAAAGGCTAAGCTGTACACTGCTGTTGAAGAAGGGACTCACAAAATCAGCTAATATAAGCCTGACACAAAAAAAAAATTTACAAAGAAAAATATGAACCGTTATTTTTTATTTTATTTTTTTACGAAATGAACCGTTTTATGAGTGGTTAGATTGGTAATTGAATGATGTTTAGATTGATCGAACGGCTGAAAAATTGTTATAAGTTTTTACAGGTGGATTGTACGAAAAAGCGGTCCCCTCCCTCGCACTCCATGCACTACTAAAAATGAAAAAACAGAGCACCCCTGCCCTGTACCCTCTGCTGCACTCCAGACTACTCTGCAATGGTGGTATTTCTGTTGCTTCTGCTGCACCATTAAAATCTCTCCTCTTTTTAACGATTCTTGGAGGACAAGGGATGAACAAAACTCTGACCCAGTAACCTTTTTTTTTTTTTTATCGTATAATTAATCCCATTTTCTTAGCTTTTGCTCATTAATCTTCATACCTTCATCATACATACTCCATAGCTGCTTGCTTGCTGCTCACTGTGCTGATGGACTTGACTGCAGGTAATAAATTAATAATACGTCACAGATAGCTTCTCCTCTTGTTTTATTCATAGCTGAGTTTTTTTATTTCTCTTAGAAAATAGAAAATTCTGGTATGTGTCCTTTCCTTTGATGAATCATTCATATGGCCATGGTTTGAATCTATTATGCTCATTATATCTGTTTAGTAGTAGAGATTGGACATAAATCCTGACATCCTGTGTACTGTGCTTGATTTCTACGTGTGTGTGTGTGTGTGGATTGATTACTAAGCAGTAACGAAGTTTGAAGATCTTTGGCTTCAATATATATATACATATTTGTTGTTTTTCCAAAGGTTTTGTAATTTCTCTTAGAAAATAGAAAATTCTGGTATGTCCTTTGATGAATCGTTGAATCTAATATGCTTATTCTATCTGTTTGGTAGTAGCAATTGGACATAAATCCTGTACTGTGCTTGATTTACACTATTCTGCAATTACGAAGATTGAAGAACTTTGGCTTCAATATAATTTTTTTTTTGTTTTTGTTTTTCCAAAGGCAGTGTGTGCATGTTTGTCATTTCCTTTTTCTTACTCTGTATCCAGAGTTTCACTGATGGTGCTTGTTGTGAAAACATATAGGAATGGCTAGGAATCTGGAACATGAACTGGAAAGAAGAAAAGATCCATTATGTGATCATCATGCTTCAGGCAGTGATGAGAAAGACATGTTTGTTTTCCCATGGATGGGGATAATAGCCAATATTCCTAGTGAGATAAAAGGCGGGCGTCACGTTGGAGAAAGTGGTTCCAAGATTAGGGATGAGCTAACTCAAAAGGGATTCAACCCAGTAAGGGTACAAGCATTGTGGAGTGGTCAAGGCTTTTCAGGATATGCATTAGTAGAGTTTCAAAAGGATTGGTCAGGATTCAGAGATGGAATTGCCTTTGAAAAGAGTTATGAAGCTAACAACCATGGGAAGGCAGATTACTATTCCAAGAATTTCAGAGGAGGAAAGGGTTTATATGGATGGTTAGCCAGGGCTGATGATTACAATTCAGGGAGAATCTTCGGCGGACATCTCCGAAAGAAGGGGGATTTGAAAACAGTAAATGATGTTGAAATGGAGGAGAAACAGAAAGCCTCAATGCTGGTTTCTAATCTCAACAATAGTATTGAAACTAAAAAGAAATACATTAAAGAGATGCAACACAAGGAGAGTCAAACTTCATTGTCTCTTGTCAATCTGATGACCGAGAAGGCTGAAATCATCCGTAAATTTAATGAAGGTTTGGTCTCAACTCTCAAACAAGGTTTGAATTTTTTGGTTGTTCATAATATTTGTTTTGTTGATCTGCATGTGTCTTAATCAGAGAGAGAGAGGATGCAGAACACCGCACAAAATGAACTTGAACAGATATTTGTGGAGCATCAAAAGAGAAGGTCACGGCTAGCAGAACGGAGCAAGGAACTGATAGAAAGGCAGAAGCAACTGGAAAAATATGAGACCTACAATGCAAATGAAAGGCAAAAACTTGATCTTGAAAAACAGATGGTATGGAATTCCACCCTTTGTCTTTTCTTTTTTTAATTCTTGATTGAGACTAACATGAGGGCTTCATAGTAAAAAAAAAAAATCAGTTTGCTATATCCTTGTAGTAGTAATTCCAGTTTTGATCGTTATAGAATGCTAGAGCTTCGTTAGAGCAAACGAAGGTGGATGGAGATGTCTTGAAGTTGGCTGAAGAACACAAGGTTGTACTTTGCTTTAACTATTTTCTAGAAAGAAACCTGCGAATATTTTTGTGTAACACAGAAGAATCTGTCTTGTAGAGAGAACAAGCAAAACTTCATCAAAGAATCATTGAACTGGAAAAGCAAATTGATGCAAAGCAAGCTCTAGAGCTAGAAATACAACGTCTAAGAGGGGCTGTGAAAGTAATGAAGCATGTGGATAACAATGGGGATGCGGATGACAAGGAAAAGTTGAAAGACATGGAACAACAACTGAAGGAAAAAGAAGAAGAACTGGAGGGTCTTGAGGACCTCAGTCAAGCTCTCATCGTGCAAGAGCGCAAAACCAACGATGAATTGCAAGAAGCTAGGAAAGAACTAATCAGCGTAAGTTGTTTATAGTGATAGTTGTACTACTTTTACACTGATATGAGAGATTGCAGAAAAATGTTCTCTTATAGGCTGTTCTAAATGATCATCTACGTACGTACAGGGCTTAACGGCGTTTCCTTCCCGTACTCTGATTGGGGTGAAGAGAATGGGTGAGCTGGACTTAAAACCATTCAAAAAAGCATTGGAAGGAATACTTTCAAAGAAGCAACTGGAAGCTAAGGCTTTAAAGCAGTACACAGAATGGGAAGAACACCTCAAAGATCAAAACTGGCATCCTTTTAAGATTGTGAAAGTAGAAGACAGTGATAATATGAAGGTATACATGGACTTTGCTTTGTATATGTTGAATTTTGCAAAAGATAACATCATGATGATGATGATGATGCAGGAAATACTTGATGAAGATGGTGATGAATTGTTGGCAAAGCTAAAGAAGGAACACAGTGATGAAGTGTACAAGGAAGTGACAAAAGCATTGAAGGAGATTAACGAGTACAACCCGAGTGGAAGGTATGCAGTAGACGAACTGTGGAACTTCAGTGAAGATAGAAAGGCGCCATTGAAAGAAGGGGTTCGGTATTTGCTCAACTTGTGGAGGCAAAACAAGAGGAGGAAAACCTGAATGGACAACACCTACCACATTCCGGGCTGTCTTTGATGATCCGGAAAGATAAAAATAAGCAAAAGGAATGGTAGTTATTCTGTTTTTGAGCATGTTACTAGTTTTTGTTAGTTGTAGCTATCTGCATTGAGCAAAAGACAAAGTTCCATGTTATCACTTTACAACTGGCTTTATAATTATATAAGTCTTTTAAAATACCAATGGAAAATCTATTATATTTTTCTTTTTTTTACCCCTAATTTATTATCGATTAAAAAAAAACCATTACTTTACAACTATCGCATAAGTGATAGTTGAAGGGCATTTTAGACATTTGTCACTAAAAACTCACAATATTTTTCATTTTCTTCATCTTTGTAGAAATTCTATATAAAAAAAAAACCTTATAATTACAGACAGGCAATTAAAAATTGAACTCATGATGCAAGCTATTAGTAAAAGATCACCAATGGTTCATAAAAGTGAAATGTATATCAAGATAATAATACAGTTACACACCCTGTAAATGTATAAACCTTGTTCTTTATCACAATAAATCGCTATAAAAGTTTGATTTATTACAACAACACAGGCTCCTTCGGTACATGTAATTTACCTTCAACCTTCCAACTAGAAAAAAAGGAAATATTAAGTGCAATCGGGACACTGTTAGCATATATGTCAAATGCTATAAAAAAAATATATATATACGGTGTCTGAAACAGTACTACTGTTGTCTAGATATGCTTCCCAACAACCTTGTGGGACTTCTTTTTTCTGAAGAACCAAAACAGAGCCGACCCAACGACTGGCCACGTTGTAACAATTGCAACGTATGCAAGCAGCCACATCGAGTTCCTATTACAGCGTGAGAGCTGATTAATCCATTCTTTAATTTGAACCGAAGCAATGTCATCACTCAATCGAGAAGAAGAAGTTTCCGCCGGTGCATTCTCCGTAGTCTGATCCTTGTCCTGTTCATCTGTGACTGTAGTAGTATTATTAGTTTCAGGCTTACTATTCGGGGCGGCCTCATCAGTTGAACAATCCACCTCAGTTAAAGGATCCTTGCCTAAAGCAGTTACCATCCTTCTTTTCCAAAATTCACATAGGGAGCCTGATCAATTGAAGAATCTAGAGGATTCGTTGAGGACACTTGAACCTGTAAAACAGCCACATAACAACATCATTGTCTATATATGCATGCACCAGTTGCACATAACCAAATGCATCATCATTTAATAGTATATATATCCCTATCAGATAAGTTAACAACGTTGTTAGATCATATCTTAGGACGAATTTCCCGTTCGTTGCACACAAACGGATATTTTATATGTATGTCTCTGTGTATGTATGTATATGTGTGTGTGTGTGTGTAAATAGCAAGACAATTGACTATATGATCTGGTTCCAGCACCTCCTTTTCTCTGTGAATCAATGGACTTAAATACAATTGATACAAGAATTCATCAACGGCTCTAACCCACCTGCATGTCAAGGAAAAGTTCGGTCAAATGTAAAATGCATAGCAATATCCAGCTGTGATAGAAGAAAAAAACATCTCACTGCTAAAAAACTAATTTTCGCAGATGAGAATCATTAAAAGTTACATGAGATATTTGACTAGTAACACAATCATTCGTTTGTTTGGGGGGGGGGGGGGGGGGGGGGGGGGGGGGGGATTTACGAGTACCACAGTTTCTGAGTTGTCTTCTGCCAAGAGAAAGACCAACTATCAATCATTAGCTTTTCTTGATCAGATGTCTCAAATATGCCAATTAAACTATTAAAAAGAGAGTCTGGGTTCTTCTGTGCAATGTCTGTATCTCGGAATGCTAGGACAAAAATCGGTATGGACTATGGAGAGGAACCTTTGAATAACCACAGATATCTTCTTAAATCTAAGTTACTAATATTCTACATATATATAACCACTTACACCCATTAGAACCCCAAAACAAATTTTATCTGAAAAAAAGAGCGATCGTAATACTATGTGCTTGCTTTAGCTGTTCCTCAATTATCTTTACTCCAGTACAATGCAGCATGACGGGAGGAAGGGGGGGTCGAGGCCAAGCCAAGAAGAAAGGCAGGAACATACATACCATATACTTTTTGCAGTGATTCCTTCAAAGTAGGCTAAATGTCCCCCATGTTGTGTTGTAGCGAGAATCACGTTTTTGTTTACCCTAGAGGAAATATTAGTTGTTCAGCTACAAAGCAAATGTGCATATAAATTACATTTCTCCTTAACATATAAACCTTTTAGATGAGTTGGCATATTATTATGGAATCTTAGAAAGATGCCATGTGCTCAAAGCTCACTGTTGCCCTTTTATTAGAAAGGGAAATGAAAGAAGAAAAGCTATTATTACTGGGTGCTACAGTTTGTTTAGTATACCGCTATTTCTATACCACGTGCCGGCAAAGTCATGCGTGAGGGTGTTTGCTAAACCAAATTCATGATTAAACTACACTCTCGTTCACAACATAAACTTTTAGGTGAGATTGTAATTTATCATCTATTCCTTTATGTCCTTAAAGTAATATGTATACCTACATATATAGTAGAAATGTATTTTATCAAATATATAGAGACAACTCCCACACGACATTCTTCTTCTGTTATCTCCATAGTTACACAGGTTACTAACCTAGGACTAGTACATAGAAACACCCTTGTACGAAAAGCACACATACATACAGAAACAAAAGAAACAAGGATCCAGAAGCTGATTGGCTACAACAGCAAGATTGTTAATGATAGGACGAGAACTCACAGACACCAGAATACGAAAATAAGGACTGGACATTTACATTAGGTAGCATATGTATACCAGCGCCACCATTTTCCTGTCAGTAATTGTAGGATTAACTCGCAAATACATTAACTGACAAATTCCTCTTAAGACACCCATTCTCATTAGTAGGACAAAAAGAGCGCCTACATTAAAGAGTAGTTAATATACAGCTAAGCTGGCCTCCTTGAATAAAGTAGAACAGACATTTTCAGCATACTAGAAGATGATGATCGATCCTGAAAATGCCTGTTCGCAAATCAAGTATTATTAAACACCTCCAATTAGTCACCCGTCCATTTAATAACCTTCCCTCACACACATGGTCCCCATTACAACTAATCAATTTTTTCACATTATAAACTTCTAACTCAAGCAGTCTCACAGTTACCGGGAAGGCTTCCCATATAAATGAAAACCTCCCATGTTTCACCAACCTAACCCTAAGGTTATTATGCTCAATCCAGATCCATGGACATCCGTAAAAATAATATAGAATTATGACCCCAGATTTGTTATATTTTATTCTGGCTTCTGAGATAACTCCTACCCTAGCATCAAAACCTCAATATGATCCCAAGACTATAAACAATAATAACATGTCCCAATTTGACTCATTATACACCTGGAGAGAACAACAAATAACTAGATTCATCAAGTGCAAGCAGATTAACTACAAACCTGCACTCGTCCCATGGTATTGCCTCGTGGGTACAGACTGGATCATCTAAAGCACTAATGCATAGAAGTGGGACTGTGACATTTCCGACATAACCAGCACTGCTACATCGCCTGTAATATGTGTCCACGGTCTGGAAAACAAGATCATGGTAAGACGGTTACGCTGAAGAGTGAAAACAAGAAGCCAAAGGTCCTACCTCGAATTTTCCAACAACGCGAGTAGCATGATGGTCAAAGTCTCGGACAGTACGTGACTGCACAAAACATGAAGGAGAACATAAGCATATAAAAACATGTCAAAAATAACATACAAAACTAAAACTTCTTACAGCAAGCAATAAACTTATATACATGCTTTCTCACACAGCAAACAGAATATTGTTTTCCTGCGCCTCAAAATAATTTGCACATTTTCCTTTTTAATTAGAACCTTAAAAAATTCATCTATCAGTAAAACACTTTCGCATCTGTCTTCTAATATCTGAGGCCAAGACTGAGGAGGTAAAATAACTAAAAGATGATAAAAGGAAAAAGTTCATTGGCACTAGTTCATTACAGCAATAAGAAAGGAATGTTGAGTTGTACATGAAAAACGAGGAAGTTGTACATGAAAAAAGAGGAAAGATACATCAACCCATTTTGGAGAATAATGCTACCTTCAATGAAAATATTGTGCTATGGCTTATATTAAAGATTTATCTATGTGCAAAGTCAAGCATTTGGCATGTATTGCACGTTATAAAAGCTTGCCCTCCCACTATCCCTCTCTGCAGAAACTTACAAAATAAAAGGTTATTGGGTACATCAACCCATTTTGGAGAATCATGCTACCTTCAATGGCAATATTGTGCCACTGCTTATACTAAAGATTTATCTAAATGTGCTAAGTCAAGCGTTTAGCATGTATTGCATGTTATAAAAGCTAGCCCTCCCACTATCCCTGTCTACAGAAAGTCAGAAACTTGGTACAAAATAAAAAGTTAACGGTTTGGGTACATGTGCACTTCCATATGTATTTCGGTAATCAGATTATAGAAGACTAGTGCATAAGAATGCTGACCCGTGCAATGCCTTCCCAATCTGTTAGACGTGAAAAAATAGTCTGGTGTCTGCGGAAAAGTAAAGAAGGATTAATGATCTGAAATAATTGATGACTTCTGGTATAATATGAGTTTTGAGACTGCGGAGCACTATAACAAGACAATCAATAACAGAAAACATTGAAAAGGAAAACATACAGTTCAGCATAACCTCTTAACCCAAATGTCAGTGCTTTGTCATATAATCTTTGCACAAACCTACGACAAATAAACCTGTCACATATCTACAGAAAGCGAAGTCAGCAGACATATTTAGACAACTAAATCCGTAAACTACTTCAACAAAACGGTAGAAGAACAAGAAAATGTAGCAACATATAAATTGCTGGAAAAGGGCAAACTACTTTTAATCGCACTTAAGACTTCTAATAAGCTGAGAATAGAAAGATTGTATACATCTTAAAGACATTGACAGCTGTTCATATGGGGGAAAGCATGAGGCACTTAAAGGGAAGAAATGTTTGGCAAGATAGCCTGCAAACTTTAATCCCATGGGAAAAAGCTGACGACTCCATATCAAAGGTACTAGCTATAAGCCTATAACTGCTATTGCAGAAAAGCATTATCATGAAAATTTTGTGCAAGTATCAATGAAAAATCAAAGAATTAACCGACTCATAGTCAAATGGATAAAGGGTATTATTTGTTGCACAAGCAATAGCCACTGACTTCTCAATCAAGGCATAAGAGACTGCTAGAAATAAAAATATATGGTACTGAGGGTAAAAAAGAGAATGGTGCCGACAACCAATAAAAATCCATGCAAGTATAATTTCGAATCTACAAAGAGATTCATAAGCTCACCAAAAGGTCCCAAGGAGAACAAATGGCTGCAGCCCCTATAATAGGAATGTTACCTCTATCTTCACCCAAATATTTGACCTGAAAAGTCAAATTTAATACCTTGATTTTAACGTCTGGATGTAGCATTTTTTCAGTCACCAAAAGAAAAAGGTGAGCAGAATAGTTATTATAACAGTATACTGATACCAATTGTTTTAGTAGTAGATGGAGAAAAGGTTCGAGTCTTACAAGCACATTAGCACCAATGCTGGTGCCAATGGCAAATAGAGGAGCTTCAGGGTAGTGACAATGAAGATAGTCAACGACTTTACGTACATCATCAGTCCATCCAGCATTGTAGAAGCAATCAGACTGCCAGCATAAATCAAGAGACATATGAACAAAAGCAGGAAAAGAAAAACCCTTACAGTTATTTGCAAGCTTCTCTGTTTGATAATAAACAAAAAAAAATCTGTATCCCTGCGCATAGGGCTAGACCATTTAGGCATACCATTCGCGTCTTTACTTTATGTTCCTACAAGAGGCATTTTTAACAGCTCGGACCCATGATATATGGTCCCAAAGGCGATGAATTATTTCTGCGCTCCCAGCGTGTGACCAAAGGCACAGGTTTTGAGCCATAGAAACAGCCTCATATATATATATATATATATATATATATATATATATATATATATATATATATATATATATATACACTTGACTCAATGTATAGATCACTGACTTTATATTCTGAAGTAACTTTAGATAACAAATATTTGTTGCAACAGAATGCAGATAGGCAGAGAAAACGGAGATTAAGAGGGAAATACCTAGGGAAACTAGAAGTTGATTGGTTTTCTAATATTCTCTTAGTTTTTTTTTTTTTTTTTTTTTTTTTTTTTTGGAGGGAGGGAGGGAGGGGGGGGGGGGGGAGAGGGGGAGCATTTAAAAAATTAACTCCATTAAGTTCTTAAAAGTTGTAGCAGATCGCTAATCACATAGTAACACTTCAGATATTAACATTGGGCAATCTAAGCACGGCAGTTTTACATGATTCCCTACTGGCAAAATAAGGTACATACTCCATTTCCCTTTTGCCAAGCGGGTATGGCTTACTTTGCTGCGACAATCAGAACTTAAAGTTAGGCTGGTTGCTTGACACGAGGTGCTTTCTTGGCTCTCTTCACATAGGTTCAGCAACAAATAACAAGTTCAAACGCTGCAACTTGGTTTCTCAGCATTAATCTACACGGTTTGGATGGAAAGAAATCGGAGAATCTTCCAGCAGAAGCCATTCTCCCAGTTTCGTGGTCGATTTTGAAGTGATTAACACCATCAGACTTTTTGTGTCTAAGTGGAGGAATATCAGGAAATGTAGACTAGGTTGGAACATAGATATCAACTTGTGCGTACATTTTCGTATTTTCATTGCTAAGGGGATTTTGTATACTTTTCATTTCGGACGTACCTTGGGCTTGGTTATACAGATTCTGAAAATTAATATAGATTGCTAAATAAAAGAAGGAAAAAAATTGGCAGATCCTTTAAGCAGACTAAAAAATCATCGCCTTCATACAACATCCAGATGTAGTAAAACCCTAGCAGTCTCCTATGACACATTACTGGACTAGATGGCAGCATCTCAGCACCAGTCTTTCCTCTTTCCCCACCCATATCTGTGACATGACTGCAGAAATCCCATGTTTGAACTCACAAAATCGAAAAGTGAAGAGAAATAACTAACTCCCGAACAAAAAATTCAGCATCAATATCTTGATAAGATGAAGCTACCAAATGTAGGAATCAGGTATCTCATAGAAATGTTTGAAAGCATATAACATTAGTAGGTGTTTGAAAGCATATGACTTAAGTAGGTGTACTCACAGTTATTGAAACTCCCCCAAGGCCCCGGTGGTTGCTGATAACAACATTCCAGCCACGTTTTGCCATCTTGAAAGCTATGTGCCGCACATACTGTATTAAATGTTTCATAGTAAACAGGTGCATAAGGTAAAGTTGAAAACAAACAAAAGGTTTTGATAACATTCTTCCATTGGGGAAGTTTTATGACTCAAAACCAACAGCTAACTTGTCAGCATTCAGCACTATTATGTTTTTTAGCTACAAGGATAGAATTTTAGCCCAAAATAAAGACTTAAGAAACAAAATATCCATAGGAAGACAACCAGCAAAATAAATTACAACAAGAAAAAGGTACAGCATTAGACAATATTGTGTGAGACATGGAGAATTAAGACATAGGAGACCAAAATGCGCTTACCTGAGAATCAGAGTCACTGGTCAAGCCAGGAACTATAACCACAATTGGATTCTTGTCACGTGCTTCATCGCTTACTTGGATGACTGGCTTCATCACTTCACTCAAATCCAAAAGAAATGTGAAAAAGCTTTGTCAAAATTGAAGTACAATTACCATAAAGTCCAAACTACGGATTTCCCCATGTTTTTTCCACACTACCTAAAATAACACTTTGTTTTTAAATAAAACAAGGAACTTGACCATCACATCACTTTTTTTCTGACCATATTATCCTTCTTTTTCATCATCAGACATCTTCAACCGCTACCTCGATCACGCCACTATCACCACTAGAACCATTGCAAATGACCACTCATGTCAGACCCTTCCTGGATCCATGGCCTTTCACCACCCTATCTTAAACTTCAACGGCAGTGAATAAGCACAATTGGGGAAAATGGGGGCACTTCAAAATGCGTTTTTAAAGGAAAATCAAGTAAGGTGGGCAGGGGGGTGGTGGTTCAGGAACTTGGAGAGGGGGAAGGGGGGGGGGGGAATGCCAGTGGTGTGGGTGAGGGTGGTGACGGCGGACAGTCTAGAACTCAAATGCCCATATGTTGTACAAGCCTGATTCAGTAAAGAGCAGATTAGGTCCAGGACTGCAGGTTTTTTCAAAGAGAAATCACTTCACTCCCAAAAGAGTGGTCTAGCACATACTGATCCTGAATGAAGCATTGAGGAGTGTCGTGAGAGGAATATAGTCAACATACATGTGGTGTTTCAAGTGGCCACCCATCGCCCGTCCAACCGTATGTTTGACCGGGTGAAGGTAAAGAGGGATGGGAAGAAGGCAAGGGATGGGGGTGTGCGAGAGGAGAGGGGGTGGCATGTGAAGGTGGAGAAGGCGACCGCCACCAGTGATGAAGGACTAGGTGTGTGTGAATAATTGTAGTTTCGAAGTAAATTGTGATTTCAAGCTTTTCAAAAGATGGAGGGGCGAGTGGTACTTTGGAAAAAACATACGAGGAAATACGTAAACTGGACAAAACACATGAAAAGTAGATGCGGTTAGTCCTAAAATTTTAAAGCGTTGTTGAGAAAAAAATTACTACATGCCGGATTACATAAACAGATTGATATTTTCAGCTGTTTATGCCATTCTCATTGGAAAATAGTCACCATAAACACCAAATGAGTTCAACAAAACTTTATTAATTGTAACTAAAACATGAGGTCTAATCAGAATATTGATTCCTGGGCAGGATAATAGTCACCAAAAACACCAACACAGTTCAACACAACTTTATTAATGTACTTAGAAACAAATTTTAACACAAAAAGCATGAAAGATGATCAATATTCATAGACAATAAGACATGTATTATACAACTAAACAAAGATTGTTTGATGTTCAAGGTAAGCAATAACCTATCGCTGAAAAAATCTGAGCTCTGAAGTCAGTAATATATGGTTATGAAGTTAAGTGTCACATTTTCTTTGTCTACTAATATAGCAAGAGTTCTAAGAAGGCGTTGATGTGATATATAATACCAAACAAGAGGGATCTACAAGAAGGTAGTTGAAAAATGACAATCACAGAGCATACCGTCAGTGTGCATTAGCCAATCCAGAGCTATTGTCCCGCCATCACTCAAGTGGAAAAGCTGTCTGGACAAGTTATGAGTTCCATCAATTACATATCAAGTGTCATTTTATTTTTTACTATATTGATTAACTATATACACTCTAGCACAAGAATTTGTAAAATACTAGATATACATATACATATACCTATATGTCTGTGTCAAGTGCACACGAGCCCACTCAAGGGGCACCCATAGCAAATAATATAATGATTAAAAGGGTTAGCAAAGTGAATCTTAACATAGCTGCCATAGACTGGGGATATAATATACATAAAAACACAGCAAAAGGCAAACCGCTTGAAGCAGAAAGGAACCAAGTGTCACCTTTTATAGTTGAAGACAGGAGGCCTTCCAAAGAAGGTTAAAAATGCAGTCTGAAGATGAGGACTGCAAAGCCAAAATGTCGACAAATACCTGCAATAAAATATGCTGATTTCCATTAATTCAATGGAGAAAAATAGCATTTGATGTTGCAATTCATTGGAAAAACATCACAGTAACACTACTAACACAAGTATGTATGTATGTACCTTGAATGAAGAATCTTACACTTTGAAGCGACTTCCTGATAGACGTGTGATGAAGAATCAAAAGTCAAAGACACTTGCTGCCCTCTAAATCCAGTGAGTAAATCCCTGACGAAATGAATCTCAAAAAAATTGTACAAAAAAATAAGAATAATAAAAATCAATCCGATCAGATAATGAGATATTGGTATTAGGATAGCGGCTTTAAGAAACAGCTCGTATGCCGATGCTGGTTCCATTTCCAACTCCGCTAATATTTCGGAGCTGCCCAAGGAAGCCATAGAAGAGATTTTCTTTTCTTCTTGCTGTCAATAACGTCGATTTTTGGAACCGTTTTTTTATTTTATTTTTAAGTGGGAAGATGTTCCCGAAACACAAGGAAAAATGCAATAAACAAAGGTTGGTTGTATCGGCAGACCTGTTTTTATTTTCGACATTTTTTATTTTCGACATGATAAAATATTATTTTCGACATAACAATAACATTTTTATTATTTTGTTACTACCAATACCATATAAATGAAAAAAAAAAAAATTTACTTCTTAAACCACAATTGTTCAAAAATACTATTGAATCCTTCATAAAAAAAATCAACAATATAATCCCTCTTCTCAGATTAACCACCCCCTTCCCATTTGTCCCATTTTTCTCTTCCAGCAAACCAACCCCCACCCAATTTTCCGGCGACCTACCCCTCTTTTACAGCCCCCGCCATTAAAACCTTAGAATTAAAAAACCTCCCACCACCACCCCTGTAGCAAATTCTTTCCCAAATCACCATTCTCATTTTCTATCACTTGCTCTTCCTTTTATTTTGTTCTCATCCTCTTCAACCCTAAAACCTTCATTATTTTTTGAAGCATCGGATGTTCGTGGACGAAAAAAGAAAAGCAGCTGCTAAAGAAGTAGTAGTTGCCGGCAACCTGAGCATTCCGTTCATCGATTTCAGCGGTATCAATGGAGATCCGACCCGACGAGCTGACATCTCAGGTGGTGAAAGAAATCGGTGATGCCTATGAGTAATGGGGGTTCTTTATGGTGAAAAATCCGGAATTCCACCGGAAAATATGGTGGATATGATTGCTGGGATTAAGAGATTCAATGAGCATAATGACGGGTTGAGGGAAATGGGTTGACTGGGTTCAATCGAGTTTAAGGTTCTTTCTAATTTTTTTTTTGTTGTTGAACCGACCGGCGTGGGTATGGTGGAGGGAGGCTGGGAGCGGTGGGTATGGCAGAAGGAGGTGGAGATTGAATTTAGGGTTTGAGAATGAAAGAAGGGGAAGGATATTAAAATGTTATAAATAGGGATTTAAATGTAGTTATGTAATATTTATTTTTTTTATATGGTAAATTTTTGGTGTGTAAAAGTGATGAGGTCAAAATTATCACGGAGTTTCAGCGGTGTATGATTAGTGGATATCTGGCTTATTTGTGGGTGATTATACGGATGTCGGCCGGTGGCGATAGGAGGAGTGATTGAGAGATGGTATTTCTGCAGAGCTTTGGCCTGCTTTCTATTAGAATGTATATATCTAATTCAGGTTACACAATCCTTCCTCTTATAGGAGGAAGAAGCTTAGGAGCTAAGTAAAAGACAGGTGTTACGTGATAGCTTAATGATTAAGTAAACTTAGTAGCTAAACAAACTAAATATCTGGATTGCAAGTGGGTAGAATATCTCGGCGGTGGCCTCTTAGGATCGCATAGGTCGCCAACTTTGTTGTCCTGCCTTGCTCTTGCTCTTGCTCTTGCTTTTGCTCTTGCTCTTGCTCTTGCTCCCTGCTGCTTCTCATCAAGTCTTGTGCGGCCTCACAAGGACCTTTTGTCCAAGGTCGCGGGTCGGCCCCCTGGTCCCGCAGCGTTCTGGGCGGGGATTGACAGCAACGACCTCGACTTGGTTGGCTGGCGTCGCCGATGTCATGTCCGCGGGCCTTTGCCTGATCCGGTGGTTCAGATAGGCTATTTCCGGGACTCAAAGGTGGCGATACCATTTGTACGCATCAATGGCCCCCTACTCGATGTCTTGAGCAAGTTTCGTGGAAATGTTAAAGCACGGAGTAAAGTGAACTCAAGGATTATACTGTCTATTTGCGACCTCGTCGCCTGATGCGACTTGTTCACTTAGGACCGTGCTTTTAAAACGAGCGGCCTCGAAGCAACTTTGGGTCTATTTGCGACCTCGTTCTTGGCGAGGCGATCTATCCGTCCGTGGGTTAATGGGGCAGTATAACCGTCGGATCGTGGCTGGCGTCAGCTCTCTTGGTAACCGTAAGTGCGTGGGTACTGAAGCTGTCTTGGTACCTTAGTACGTGGGCGGATAACGGCCGAGTAATTGATTACATGGGCATTGATGATCGTGCTTTAATGATGACGGTTTTGAATTTCAAAAACCGAAAAAAGGCCGCACAAACCTGGGCCGTTAGATGGCTGGTTTCTCGGCCGTACGATCAAATTTCCTCCGCCTATATAAGGCTCCCATCCTTTCAACCCTCACACCTTTCGCTCTTCCATTCCCCCCAACTTTTCCTCTCGTAACTTTGCTTATTACTGGGCATGTAAAGGTTTTCCGGTGAGGGTTTTGGAGAGGATTTGGTGGTGGCTGAAGCAAGTTTGTGGTTTCAGGCTAGGGTTTGAAGATCCCAGCCACGAGTTTGAGGATTCCGACATGTTCTTCCAATTTCCGGCTTTAGCCTCTTCTCAGAAACAGGTGAATTCCTCTTCCCTTAGCCTATTTCCTTGTTTTCCTTTCCATGTTTCGATCATTTTAGCAAATTCGCTTCACTTTGTGGCAATGTATGTTCAACTTAAGCTATTTTGGGGTAAAAGTCGGGGCTTTTTGAGAGTGCGTTTTCATTTTGGGTATGATTTTTCTTGGAAAATGGGAGAGGGGTGAAGCATGCTTTTGTTATAAAGGATTTTTGAGTAAATGCACCGGGGTGGTTTAGCTTTGAAGCCTTACCTTTCTTTTGATGTGTTTATTCGTATATGTACTTCTACTTTATTTGTAATTGCTTTCCATTTCTCCTGTAAGAACGGATGGGAAGGCGTCGAGATGGGTGCAATCACCTTCCTGGCTTAATCACCATTATACCAGTCCGAAAGCTCCACGTTTTCCTCTTGTTTTTGTAGAATGTCCGATGGGGAGTATTCTTTAGGGGGTGACTCCGAAGGGGATCAGGAGGCATACGACTATGCACTAGGTGGAGCGGAGGATGACCCTTCTAGCCCCGATGTGTCTGCCGGGGATGACCTGTTTGATGAGATAACCGGAGGGGAAGCCGCTGCTAAAGTAGGCGGTGAATCTTTTGGTTTAGATGTTATGTTCCCTGATCCGGCGCCGCGACGTAAGAAGGGTCGCAAAGAGATGGCCCGCACTCAAGGGACCAGTACTAGTGAGGCAGGAGAAAGAGAGGCGTCTGATGTTGAAGATCAGGCCGCCGAACCCAGCTCTAGTGGTGCCGCTGCGCATGACAAGAATACGCCCTTACCTCGTAAGTTTGTCTGGGAGCTCCCAAAGAAAGCTAAAAGAAAAAGGGACCCCAAAACAATGACTGTTGGCGAAGCGACGGCGAAGGCAAAAAACCCGAAACCCAATAATCCGGAGGCGTTAAGGGAGTTTGCCCTTCTGGCCGCGTATGAGAAGGTTCTGGAGGAGGAGTGGGTGATGCTTCGCGACAGTGATGACCTTAACAAGCTTCTCCGCCGTCGATACAAGATCGATACAAATGTCTACAGATTTTCTCTGTTTGATTATTCGAAGGAGAAGGATAAGTTTAAACCCGGAGATCGCGAGGATTATGTTTGTGCCCGTCGTCCGGACGATACCCTGATCCTTCACTTCGATCACTTCTATGTGGGGCTCAGACCTCTTTTGACCCATTCTTTGTCAAGATTTGCGAGCTGATGAGAGCTCTACCCACTGATTTTCCTCGCTTGCTCTTCTTGCTACCCAATAAAATCCACAGATGGCAAGAGCGGGTGCTTAAAGTGGAATCTAAAGTTGGTTGGCCATTTCCGAAGGCTGCCCCACGCAAAGGGAAGCCCACCCTCTCAATTGGCGAGCCTTTACTCCCGAGCGTCGCTTCGTTAAAGGGTTGTTAGATCTCATTAAGTCTGAGGGGGTTGAGCTTTGAGAAATATGGCCTGGATCGATCTTCTTGATGTGGCTCTTCCCCTGGCGCGTATGGCTGGGATAGCGGGCCCAGGTAGAACGGAGGCCTTAGTCGCCATAGCCCCGGAGGAGTGTGACCCTGATTGGATAGGGGATTGCCACTTAGGCAAATGTCTTCCCTCCGAGTGCCTTGTTTGTGGAGGCGATCCAAAGAGAAGACCGCCTTGTAACTTTCCTTGTTTTTCATTTGTTCACCTTGTAAGTTGTATTGTTTTGTTCCTTTTTCAGGCATTTTTCTAACGAACTCTTTTATAGGTCTGGACGCCAATGAACGCCGGGCTCAGAAACAGAGGCTCGCTGATGAGAACGCCAAAATTCGACAGGCGACCCTGAAGCAGGTTCTGGGAAAGATACCATGTACCGTGGATGCCTCGGTTGTTGATGAGACATACGATCCTACCCAGCCAGCGGCGGCGCCCATAGTTGCGAGCTCAAGCCAGGCCGGGGGGCCCAAAAAAGATCGCAGGCTGATGCACCTGCTAAAGAGCCTCAAGGCCAAAAGCGATCTAGAACTGAGAAAGCCAAAACTGCAATCGGAGCTGACAAAGGCTCTGATCGTCCCGACAAGCAACCCGCTGATAAAGGCTATTTGCGGCCAGAGGTTACTGCTGAAGAAGTCGCTGAGGAGACGAGGGCGTTGCCCACAGGGACCCTTCCCCGAGGTTATGAAGGGAAAGAGGCCGACGTCATTCCTCTGGGACTCGCCGCCGGAGTTCAGATGGAGATTGGAAGGGGAATTACTGCATTCGTCGTGGTTCAAGACGATGCCCCCGTCGGAGATGAAGTCGCTGAACTTAAAGATCTTTCCGGACAGTTTGATCGCAGCCTCTATGGTGAGCTTTTTATTTTGTCTCGTATTTTTGCCAACTTTGTTTTTCGGGCGGGCTTACATTCTTCTCCTTTTTCAGCTTGGAACTCGTATTAACAAGGCCATTGAGGCTGCTGAGAAACGCAATGCTGAACTTAAGAAAGTGACCACGGCTCTTGGGGCCTCGGATAAGGCCAGGGTCGCTTCAGAGAACAAGAGCGCGGAGGCCTTGACCGAGGTAGATCGAATGAAAACGGCCATGCTTGAGAGTGCTAAGCTGGATGCTGAGCTACAACAAAAAGTGTCAATTCTGAAGGATGAAGCTCGTAAATCTGCTGAAGGGTTGTCGGCCGCACAAGAGGAGATTGCGAGTTTAAAAGAGCAACTTGCTGCCGTAGATAAGGCTGCTGAGGAGGCGGGTCATGCGGCCATTGCTGCCTTTAAGCGTTCTGATGAGTTTGTCGATTACCTGGAGGCGAGATTTGACCAAGGTTTCAACCACCTCGCCCGCTCTCTTTGGGCTTATCATGGTAGAGAGAGTATCACCTTTGAGGAAATGCTCCGGTGGGTTAGCATGTCCCAGCGAAATCCCGACTTGTTGGCCTTTCACCCAGATATACCTTATGCCGCGGATCACATCATCACTATTCAAACTAGGCAGATGGAGCATGGCGAGCCAGTCTGGGATCCTCCTCCAGTTAACCCTGTTAACTTTGCTATTTTGAAGACTCCTCCTACTGCCGTGAACGATCAACCAGGCGATGAGTATATTGACACTCCTCCCGGCTCAACCTAATGATTTTATGCCCTTGTTTTGAAACTTTATCCTGCGATCTTGTAATAATTCAACATTTGCTTCTGTTTTTGAACTATTCCGACGCTTTCTTTTGATGTGATTGTAATAACTTTAGCTTTTATTTTCCGCACTTTGATCCGTGGCCGTGTTTGTCTTGTTGAACTTCATTTGTGGCCGTTTTTTGGCCCCCTGATTTATGCATTGCATTTGTTTCTTTTGATTTCTCTCCTGCATCTTGTGTATCTTGTATGTGTGCGGCTCCCATTATTTTGGCGACGTTTAGGTAGCTCGCTAAAATAATAAAACCGAAGAATCTGCAAAAAAGATCGAAAATTCCTGTTGCGGCCCTCTTTATTTGGAACAAGGATATTAGCAACCTAGTTTGTTTTTGCTAGGGTCGCGTATGGAGCGTTAAAATTTCCCTATGCCCCCTTGTTTTGGGCGAGGCCTGGATGGGCTGGAGCGAAACAAGTTTCCGTCCCCCTTTGTACAAACCTTGGTCGCCGCGGACTTGTGGCAAATAATCGACCGGAAAATCCGAATGCGGCCCCTCTGTTTTAGACGACCTATGGTGCGATTATGCAGGGGTGTACATAGTCCAGTCCGGTCGGTTTTTTACGATTTTCTGAACTGAACTGTAGTTACGGTTTTGATATTTTCTGAACTGAACTGAATTGGTCATTTTTCTGAATTGGACTGAACCAATACAGTCCGGTTCGGTTCAGTTTCGGTTTTTAGACTGTATTTTATTTACCATAAAATTTTGATTTTTTTCTTCTAAAAATGAGACAAACACCATTATTGGCACCATAAGCCAGCGGGTGGTCGTTGTAACGACAATTTCAAAGGTTGCTTTCAGCCTTTCTCGATCAAAAGATGAAGAATATTAGAAGAAGCAAGAACGGCCGGTGAGCTCAAACGGCGGTTATTGGCGGCTGGGAAGCATTTTAGGTTTAGGTTTAGGTAGAAACGGCAGAAGTATAAGGTTTAGAAATTTAGGGTTGTGTGTGAGGGGTTTTTATAGTAGGAGCTAGTAATATATACATATATATATATATATATATATATATATATATATATATATATATATATATATATATATATATATATATATATATATATATATATATATATATATATATATATATATATATATATATATATATATATATATATATATATATATAGAAATGAGTTCATATACATACCTATTGATCCATGCTTACCGTACATACTACTAAAATAGTGCATCGATCACTATTTTAGTGCACCCTGGTTATTGTTTGAGTGCACCTAGTTAATGAAGCGGGGGAAATCTCGCTATTAGGTAATACTAGAAACCTAACTAAAACCGCTCCTCAATTTGTAGTTGCACTGAAACAATAACCAGGTGCACTAAAATAGTGATCAAATGCACTATTTTAGTAGTATGTACGGTAAGCATGGATAGTATGGTATGTAGGGAATATATATATATATATATATATATATATATATATATATATATATATATATATATATATATATATATATATATATATATATATATAATGAAAAATGAAGTATAACCGGTTTGGTTCGGGTCATACCGGTTTTTATGGATAACACCGAAAACTGAATTGGATTTCCGGTTCGGTTTTTCTTCAATTTGAAAAAACCGATTGGAAAACCACGGTTCATCATTTTCCGGTCCGGTTTAATCCGGTTCAGTCGGTCAGTCCAGTTTTCCAATTTCGATGTACACCCCTTATGCTTGTTGATGTTTGAAATTTTCAGAGTGCGGCCCTCTAAGTTTATGGCAGAATAATGGTTTGCCAGAAACTTAAAGGCTGAACCGGTTGGACGGGACTGGCCTTTCTTGACTGTCGTGTTGCTGAAAAAGCAAGGACTCTGAATTTGATTGGACAGGTCACTGGCAATATTTTGACCAACGGTGCGTGCACAGTCCATGTAGCCTAGAATCTCGCGCTGATAACTGTCAAGCGTTAAACACGCCCCCTGGATTTCAAATTTTTGGGTAAAACCGCGTGGACGCTGGCCGTCAGATCTTGTCAATCGTGGCCGTCTGTCTTGCTTTCCTCTGCTATAAAAGGAGGGAGCAAACCCGGCTCTATTCCATTCCTCTTTTGAACCAATCTTTATTGTGAGATTCATGTCTTTCACTCCGGGGAGGGTAGTGCAATCCGAGTGTGGAAAGCCCGTCCAGTACGTGATGTTTCCCCTTTCTTCCTTACTACCTCTCTTACCGCCAAATATCATTTTTGGCGTTACTTTGATGCCGTCAGGCTTGCGAGGGAGAGGGGCTTAAGTGATTGCTGTTAAGGGTGATTTTATGCGATTTATAACGTTATATTTTATAATGATTTCCTCCATATTCATATTATTTGCATAGAAATTAAGGGTTTAATCGAATTATTGAGCAAATGAGTTTTAAAAGTCTTTAAGTGTAAAGTTGAGCTAATTTCGTGATTTTATTGGTGATTTTTGTATGGTTTTACACTTTGCACTTTTCTATCAACTTGTAGGTGCATTTGCATGGCAATGAATGATCTTAAAGGATGTCCAACTGAAGATTAAGTGGAGAGAAAGATGCATATTGAACTTGGAGTGAAGATAAGGAAGCTTTGAAGAACTGAACGTGCGTTCACCAATCGTCCAGGATGGACGGACGTCCAACACACTGAACGAGCGTTTGAGGAGTGGACTGGCGTTCATAATAAGTGGACGGGCGTCCAGGGGAGGAAATTTGATTCAGAGTTTTGAAGATTTCAATGGACGAGCGTCCAAATTAAAGAAGGACGGGCGTGTGATCATGGCTCGGCCCGATTCGAAGTTTGCATTGAAGGTTGGACGGGCGTCCAGAAGGAGTGGACGGGCGTCCACGGCCGCCATGCTGAAACCGACCTAGTTTTCTATATATAGCCGCATTATTTCAACCCTAAATATTATCATCATATATCGACAGCAGCCACAGAAAACCCTAAAATTCTGAAGCCGAGTTGTGCTCGGTCGGCCAAGTCTTGGTGCTTGGTCGACCGAGGGTTAGATTAGTTTTTTTATTTTATTTCTTTCTTCTTGTTCGATCTTGATGATGGCTTGAAGCTGTGCAACCTTGAGCAAGCATGAGAAACTTTTCAGCAGCGTTTTATTTCTTCCTTTGGATATTTTGTGAGTTTAATTTAAAGTTTGTTTCTTTTCCATGATTATTTGTTATGCAATTTATATCGAGAGATGGTTGCTATTGATGTTTGCCATATGATGAGAATCGGTGTAAACACTAGATCACCATAGGAAAGAATAGATCTTTTTAACCTAAAAATACGAGAGTTGCTAGGTTAGAATATCTAGATTGTTAGATTGAGAAATCTTGCACCTTGGTTTGAAAGCGTTAATCTTTAAGATCGAGAGATAAAAGATTGATAGGCGAACTTTTATAAGAGATTAGGAGTTCATACCTTTGATAGGTGAATCACAATTTTAGTTAAATCATCATAAGATGATCTATAGAGGAAATTAAGGGTTGCGGGATGGTGGATCATTGCTTGTTCTATGTTTAATCGATATAGTCATTATCATGCTTTTATGAGTTTTATTGTTTTTCTCGTTTATAGTTTAGTTATGTTCGCAACGATCTTTCCTGGCTTTGGACTGACAATCCTCTGTCCAGTTTATCTTTTCGTTTTGTTATTTTAGGTTTTAATAATAATAGTATCAATCTTAGGAAAATTAATGAACTAGATACCCCGATTCCCTGAGATCGACTCCGGTATTAATCGCTATGCTACGATCCCTACACTTGGGGTATACCGGATTTATAAATTTATTACTTGTTGTTTTCCATTGATAAAATCCAAAACAATTGCAAAGTCAAGGGTGATGGTTCTTTGCTCCGGGTGCGGCTTTCTGGGTGGTTAGATTTTGTTTCACCACCTGCGACACCATTCAACCTTATGATGGTAAGGGAATTTTACTCCGTCTTATCAGAGGTTCCTTCCGAAGAGTTGTGTGGCCCTTCGGGGTGTCTCGGTCACCTTTACCCGGAGGCTATCAATGAGGCTCTCCGTATTCCTGCTATCGATACCTTTGCTCATTATGAGGTTGCCTGGAATCTTGGTGATGAGGCAAGTAGGCAGGTTCGTTTATGGCGGGCAATCTGCGATCTCTTCCCCGATTATCAACGTCCTCGCAACCTGGGCCCCGCGTCTGAACTGTCTCGCAGCAATCGTGAATGGAAAAGATTTATCAACTCAAGCGCTCTTCCGTCTGTGGATTTCGTGGTCGTCAGCGAGGCTGAAGCTTTCCTTCTGCATGCTATTCGCGACCCTCAGGTTGACATTGATTGGGGGGTCCTGATTCACCGCGAGGCAGTTAACTTTGCGGTCTCAATGAATCCTGATCGTCGTATTCCCTTTGACGCGCTTGTTGCTAGACTATGTAGTATAGCTAGGGTGCCGACGCACTCATTGGACCATTGTGGGTTTGCTTGAATGTGGTTTTAAAATTTCACCCTGCGGCCCCCTTGTTTTTGGTTAAACAGAAGGGATTTGTAGGCCGCGGGTTTGCCAAAAACAAGACTGTCTGCACCCTTTATCGTTGAATAAATATGGGCCTTTTTATTTGATGTTTCCTCCACAATACGCTTCACTCGCATGCAGTAAATAGACGGTTTACATGTAATATTTTTTCAAATTGTCGGCGTGCCAAGACCTGTTGTATTCGCGATTGTCACTTAATACGTAAGTTCCTTTCTTGACTATTCGAGCGACCCGTACTGGGCCCTCCCAATTCTCTGGTAGCTTTCATTTCTTGGATTTGTGGCTTGTGGCTTGTCTCTTGCGCAAAACGTAATTTCCCACAACGAAGTGATGATCGCAAATGTGTCTGTCGTGGTGGCGCTTGGCCGCCTGTTTATAATTCAGCAAATGGCCATACGAGTTGATCCGCCGCTCCTCTGCTAGATCAAGGTCGAGCTTCGGTCAGCGGGTTATCAGCCTCGCTGAAATGGGCGACCCTTAGACTTGATAGGGCCATTTCTACTGGGGCCATAGCTTCTGATCCATAGGTCAAAGCGAAAGGAGTCTCTCCTGTAGTTGTTTTTCGCGACGTTCTGAGCGTCCATAAGGCCGCCGGCAGGTGATCTGGCCATTTACCCGCCTTCTCACCCAAACTCTTTTTTAGCATGCTTAGCACCTGTTTGTTGGCGTTCTCGGCCTGACCATTTCCTTGCGGATAACACACTGATGATTGCCAATAGTTGACGTTATTTTCTCTGCAGAATGCGTCGAACTCTTCCCTGAACTGAGGTCCATGATCTGATACTATTACTCTGGGGACGCCAAATCCAGTCCATACTTGATCGAGTAAAAAATAGATTACGTCTCTGGTGTTGATTTTTACCAAGGCTTTGGCCTCGATCCATTTGGTGAAATAGTCGACGGCGACCACTACGTATTCGCATCCGGAGCGACCCTTCTTCAGCGGTCCAATGAGGTCAATGGCCCACATGTTCGAATGGCCAGGCGGCGACGACGATGCTTTTCTTGACCGATGGTAGCCTGGGAATATCCGCAAATTTCTGACATACGTCGCATGTTTTAGCGTATGTTTTGGCGTCCTCTGCGAGCTTCGGCCGGTAGTACCCAGCCAATAGAACTTTTTGAGCGAGAGTGCGGCTAGCCGGGTGGCCGCCGCACATCCCCTGGTGTAGCTCTGCGAGGACTCCTTCAACCTCTTCAGGTCGCACGCACCGTAGTAAAGGTTTAGAGAACGATCTCCGATACAAAATGTTGTCTAAAATGGTGTATCCGGCGGCTCTTCTGACCAGAGATTTAGCCTCGTTTGGATCATCGGGGAGTTCTCCAGAGCCAATATAGGCCCTCATGATGTCAATCCAACACGGGTTAGTGGGTCGGAAATCCATTACCTCAACCATGTCGATAGCGGGTCTTGACAGATATGTTCCACCATGATCGACGGATTGCTAATTTCGTCATCGCTAGTTAGCTTGGACAAGTAATCTGCTCTGTGATTGTCCTCTCGAGGGATGTTGGTGAATTTAAAGTATTTGAAGCCGCCCTCGAGTTTTTTGACGAGATTAATATATTTTTGCAAGATCTCGCAATGGATGCCGAAAGATCCGGTTACCTGATTGACTACCAACTGTGAATCACAAAATACGTGCACATTTTCGACTTTCATGGCCCTGGCGAGCTCAACTCCTACGATGGCTGCCTCATATTCTGCTTGATTATTTGATGAAGTGAAATCAAATCTCAGGGCCTTCTCAATTTCTTCCGAGGTGCCTGGTTCTAGCAAGATAATCCCCACACCGCAACCTTTATGGCTGGCGGAGCCATCGACATAGAGCTGCCAACAGTGACTTGGCCGCTGGGGCTCGTCCGCTGTGGTTGTCGTTTCGTCGTGGCCATGTTTTGTGTCGGCTTGTTCCCTGGCTTCCTCGTTGAAGCTTGCTGCGATTAAGTCGGGCAATGCCTGAGCTTTAATAGATTTTCGAGGCTCATATCGGATGTCGAATTCAATGAGCTCGATGGCTAATCGTAGCAAGCGACCTGACAAGTCCGGCCGGTGGAGGACTTGGCGCAGCGGTGCGTCTGATAATACTATAATGGTATGCGATGAAAAGTAAGCCCTTAATTTTCGGGCGACTATGACAACGCAGTAAGCTAACTTTTCGATATTAAAATAGCGACTTTCTACTGGGCTGAGAGCCTTAGAAACATAATTGACAGGCTTTTGTAAGGTGCCCTCCTCCTTGATAAGTGCCGCGGCGACAGGCCGATCCGAGCAACAGCTAAGTACATAAGCAAAACGTCTCCGACCGTCGGACTAGTTAGAAATGGCGGGCTTGAGAGGTAATCCTTGAGCTCTTTGAAGGCCTGGGAGCATTCCCCTATCCACGAGAAAGTTTTATTTCCCTTTAGGATTTTGAAGAAGGGTAGGCTTTTCTTCGGCAGATTTGGAGATAAATCTTCCCAGGGCTATTATCCTTCCATTTAGCCTTTGTACCTCCTTGATGCTCGTTGGCTCGCTCATATTTATCGAGCTTCAATTTTCTCAGGGTTTACTTCGATCCCTCTCTGGCTCACCATGAAGCCCAAAAATTTCCCTGCCTGGACCCCGAAAGTGCATTTTGCGGGGATTAGCTTCATTGAGTGCTTTCTTACATTTGTGAAGGTTTCGCGAAGGTCCACCAGGTGATCCCGGCGACTTGATTTCACGACCATATCATCGATATAAGCCTCCATGTTCTTGCCTATTTGTGAGCTGAAAACTTTGTTCACCATCCTTTGGTACGTTGAACATGCGTTCTTTAGACCAAATGGCATCATCTCATAGTAGTAGAGTCCGCCGGCGGCCCTAAAGGCAGGCAGTTCTTTGTCGTTTTCGGCCATCTTGACCTGGTGATAGCCAGAATAGGCGTCCAGAAAACTTAGCGTTTCAAAACCTGCAATCCCATCTACCATTTTATCGATTCGTGGCAGTGCATAAGGATCTTTGGGGCAGGCTTTGTTTAGATCAGTGAAGTCGACGCACATCCGCCACTTGCCATTGTGTTTTTTCACCATTACTACGTTTGCTAACCAAGTGGGGTACTGAAGTTCCTTGATTATGCCCACTGCTAAAAGTTTTTCGACTTCACTTTTTATCGCGATTTCTTTTTCTGTGGAGAATTGGAGTGCTCTTTGTTGGATCGGCCTGAAGTGGGGGTCGATGCTTAGGTAGTGTAATGCGACCTCCGATTCCACACCTCTCATATCGGTTACTTCCCAGGCGAAGGCATCCATATTTTCCTTTAGGAGCTCGACCAGACCCTCCCTTTCTTTCTCGGTTGTCTGCGAACCTATCTTTACCCTCTGATCAGGGTACCTGCTATTTATGATGACTTCGACTAGCTCGTCTTCAGCCGTGAAGTTGGGTTGATCTCGGACTTGCAGTGTTTCGACCTCTACGGCCCTGTATGGGACTTCTTTTATCGTGGCGATCTGGTCCGTAGCCATATTGAACCCCTCCATTCTAGGTCGTTTGGAATCGGCCCTGTTCTTTGTCATATATTGGAGGGAAAATCCGGGTCGGCTAGTGGCGACACCGATCTCGTCTCCCACGTGAAACTTGACCCGTTGGTGAGGCACATATGCCACCATTTGAAATTTTTTCATGGCCGGAATCCCCAGGATCATGTTATAGTATGAGGGGAGGTCGATGACCAAGAAAGTGATTACCTCAGTTCGGCAGGGCTCATAGTCGCCCAGAGTGATGTTGAGGTCGATCGTGCCCTTGACCCACACTGTATCGTTGGTAAAGCCCTTTAACACTCCGAGGTATGGTTTTAACTTGGCTTTCCCGAATCCGATCTGTTTCAAACAGTCGAAATAAATGACGTCGCGGCCGGCACCGGTGTCGACCATCACTCTGTTGACGCCATGCTTATCGTTTACCCCGATTTTAAAATGAGGGGTATTTATAGGGCCGTCGATTGTGGTGAGCTCGTTTTTAGTAAACACGATTCCTTTCTCATTTTCCCCCAACACTATATATGTTTTTCGAAACCACGCGTGTTGATCTGGTGGATTTGTGATTTCAGTTGACTATTGCTGGGGATGTTCCCGTGGATAACTTGAACCTCTTTTTGATAAACGCGGGGTTGGCGCCCCTGGTTGGGGCCGGTGTTTCCCTCGCGCTTATACTTAGTCGCGGGTCCTTCACGGATTAACCTCTCTATTTCCCTCCTTAGGGTGAAACATTCATTAGTAACGTGACCGTGATCCTTATGATAGTCAAAGTACTTCGATTTATCACGACTGTCGGGATCGCCCCTCATAGGCTTGGGCTTACGAAAGTGCTCGCGGATCTCGAACAGTATCTGGGATGCTTTCGTGTTGAGCGGCATGAAATTATCCTCGCTAAATTTATATGGTTTCTTGACCTCACGCTCATGATTCGCTTCCCGGCCCTTTTCTTTCTTGCGATCGTCCCCGCGATCTTCTTTCTGAGAATGCCGCTCCGGTTTAGGTTTTGCTTTCCCAGAAGACGGTGCTTCGCTCACTCCCATCATTCTGGCCCTTTCCAGCATTTCCCTAAGGCCCTCTTTGGGGGGTCGTAGGTTAAACTCTATCTTCATTGGACCTTTGGCGATCCCGGTGAGAAACACGTTATGACCGCATCGTCGGGGATGTTTCTAGTCTGATCATACACTCTGATGAACCGCTCATAATATTCCTTTCCGGACTCATGTTCTTCCATGCGAACCTCGTACATATCCTCGATGGTCTTCTTGGCCTACTTGTCGATTCAAACTCTTTGGTGAACTTTTCGGATAGATCTTCCCAACTTTCAACTGAGCCACGAGGGAGGCCGCGAACCCAAGAAGCAGCCATGTCCTGCATGCTACCGACTAAGGCGATGCACCAGGTGGACTTATTTTGAGTTGCTAAGGTAATGCGGCCTTGGAAGGCGGTGAGCCATTCGTTCGGACAAGAGTTACCATTGTAATAATTATAACTGGGGTAGCTAAACTTTTCATTGCTAGTGGGCAGTGTTTCGGTGATTCTTTTGGCGAGCACATCGATCCCCGAGATCGGGCGGCCTTTTCTGCAGGCCTCGACCTTTTTAGTTCAGCTAGCTCTTTCTTCATTATCTCCATCTGCTCGGCCAAGAAGGGGTCGAGCCTGGGTCGTGACAGGGTTTGTGCATCAGCTCGCTCAAACCTGCGTTCCGATTCCGCATGATCCTGCGATCCCTCTTGACGGGCTCTTTTTCCTTATAATCACGCGAGCGTCCTGCGCGTTTTTTCCTCTGGTCTAGGGGTATTTCTCCTCCTAGAAGGTTGAGACGACTTAAGGCCGGGGCCTTGTCCTTCTCACCTAACCTTTTAAGAGCTTATCCTCTTTCTACCGTCTTTCCTTTCTGATTATCACGACCAGGAGGGACTGAGGTTTGTGCGATCCCTTTCTTCTGTCCTTTGCGACCCGATGATTGAACACTTTCGTCGACCTCAATCCCCTGGATCTGACTCTGACTCTGACGGCCTTTGCCTAGGGCCGTAGGGGCGATTTCATTTCTGGGAGGATTCGGGGGTCGGATCAACATTGGGGCTTGACCCTTCGCCACCAGGCGAGAGTTGGTCAGGTACATGGTTTCAGCATACCTCGCATATTCCATCATTTTCACGACCTCAGGATCTTCCTGGAGACCTGGCCTCATTTTTGGGGTCGACCTTCGGATTTGCTGTGACCTGGCCGGCTCGCTTGCGAGCCCCATCCAAAGCAGCGATAGCCTCCTTTGATTTAGTTTTTTGATTTATGACATTCCGGGCGTCGCTAGGGGCCAGGGCCCCTCTCTGCGACCCTTCGCCATCAGCGGGAGGATTGTCGAATGTCTCTCCCACCGCTTCCCCGCGGGCCTGATACTGCGTGCCCACTTTTGCAGGGGTTTGGGGCGTCAGCTGTCCCTTGCTCTCTGCCATCGCTGAGTTAGCGAACTGATTTGGCTGGGAGATAAGATTTGCTTGTGGTGTCGCTACCGACTGACTGTTCCCTTCTGACAGCTACTTTGTGTTTTTTCTTTTTGACTTTTGTGGTTTAAATCGGAGATCTCTTGGATAGTGACAGATCGGGTGACGTGGCGTCTGGATATATGGTTTTTCAAGGGGGAAGCGGTGATGATTTAAACACGAATGACCCCAGAAATGTGTATGGCTCTTTTCAGTAGTGTTCTTTATACTGGTGACGGTTTTTCTGGTAAGTCGGCGTATATGCTATTGAGGTAAAAAGGTCACCCTTTGACAGTACTCTTCACTATGGGAAGAAAACAAAGGCGGTTTGGGGTTTTTTCGATAAGATTACCTCCATTTCCTTTGAAATGAACGCAATCGAGAGGGTACAGCCAGACCCTTTGGACCGACGGATGTGATATTCCTTCGATCTGTTGTATGCTATCACCTTTGGACGATTTTCACGCCGGTGACTGCAAACGTACTATCACGTGTTTCCCGGTAACGGAGCCAACTGATAAGGTCGAAATCATCACGGAGGCTCAGCGGTGTATGATTAGTGGATATCTGGCTTATTTTTGGGTGATTATACGGATGTCGGCCGGTGGCGATAGGAGGAGTGATTGAGAGATGGTATTTCTGCAGAGCTTTGGCCTGCTTTCTATTAGAATGTATATATCTGATTCAGGTTACACAATCCTTCCTCTTATAGGAGGAAGAAGCTTAGGAGCTAAGCAAAAGACAGGTGTTACGCGATAGCTTAATGATTAAGTAAACTTAGAAGCTAAGCAAACTAAATATCTGGATTGCAAGTAGGTAGAATATCTCGGCGGCGTCCTCATAGGATCGCATAGGTCGCCAGCTTTGTTGTCCTGCCTTGCTCTTGCTCTTGCTCCCTGCTGCTTCTCATCAAGTCTTGTGCGGCCTCATAAGTGTAAGGAAATCTACGCGGGAACGCAGCGGAATTCAAAATTTTGATTTCCTTTTACCCAAGATCGACTTCGTTTAAGCAATAAACAAACAAGTAGTAGACGGTGGTTACCTTGGTTGATCTAAAAGATCGACGCTTTGACCGTCTAATGAGAGTAGTTCTGCATAGAGCCGCCCAAGCGTTCGGCCTCTACCGCTAGTCCACACGAACACCCCGCCGGAATCCCATCATGGATTGCTATTGGAAAACTCCGGTTGCTAGACTGGCCTTTTTCCCCTCTCTTCAACTCTCTGTAGGATGCTCTTTATTTTACACAAAACTATTAGTTCTTGAAATTGTTTTGTACAAAAGAGCTTGACACCCACCTCTTATTTATAGTCATAGGTGGCGCCCCAATAGAGTAGAAAGGAAGAAAACATTTTACCAATAAAATAAGGAAAATATAATAGATTGATTTATCTCATTTATTATAATATCTTATATTAAATAAATCTAGGATATTGTCAATATCTTATATTGAATATTCCCAAGATATTGTCAATATCTAATATTGACTATCTTTATTTTATTACCATAAATCAATTTACACATGTGTATATATCACATATATATTACACAAATAAATCTATACCAATATATTCAACTAATGAAATTGTGAACATGTACATTCAATGCACAGCACACACACGCACATTCATTAAAATATATATATATATATATATATATATATATATATATATATATATATATATATATATTAATATCATATATTAATATTTGGTAATACTTATTAATTAAATTGCACAATCCAAATGTATCTTATACACACAAATTGCGCCACCTTAGCCAATAAATTGGCATCCGGAATATTCTTCAATTAATATAATATTATTAATACCTTGTATTTAATTAATTCATAATAAATAAATATCACCATATTAATTTACCACTATAACCCTTATAGTCTCGAGATAAACTTTCCTTATTTGGTTATCATCTATAACCACATTTTAATCCGGCTAGATGTTCTTATGTGTGTGACCCGATAGGCTTCCGAATATGTTGGCCGTAGACACAAAGTGCAAATTACGAAAATGCCCTTCATGCCTAACGATCACGGGATAGCGTCTAGCAACACACCGTGACCCCCAATCATCGGAAGAGTCAAATGCAATGACTATTACCTTTCATGTGAAACAGTTACCGTGTAACTTACAATCCTATCGCCATTTGTAATAATATCCATACGGTCGTACGTCGAGTGTCAAACATTAACGACCGTATCTTATAATCTGGATATCATGCTCTCTCGAAGTAACTCGTTTACTCCCACTTTGCAAATATTCATGAGAGTTCGACATTCCTTATAAGAAGGCCATTTCGGATATTCGATCCCAATCATAGGATACGCGATTCCCGGACGACCAATCATGTATACTCCGCATGCTTCAATATCATACCCAATCACTACCGCATGATCGCCCCGTGGCTAGGGAAACCTCAATAGTGTCAAAGCATGACAATCCACACCGTGATGCCATGAAGACTCCGGTCTTAAGGATAATTACACAACCGTCACATAGTGTGACACTTATCCGTGTAAGTGGGTCGTCCTAACGTACGCATTCTCTAATACACGTCCACGTACGGTCAAGTGTCTCTACACTTCGATAGACGAGATCTATCCCCGCCCTTAAAGACGAGAAGACATCTAATACGTGCTAGTCTGTTTATACTATCAATGCCCTATTTAATAGTACATCAGCCTAGAGACATTTAAGTATCAAACTTATTAAAGTGATTAAAGATCTCATCAACCATAATCGTCTATCATGGTTTTCTCTATCACGAGTTTAATACTAAGGACGTTATCATATAACAATTCATAATTGGTTCTTTAAAAGAACAGATATATGACAACATAAAAGCCATTTAACATATGTATAAACATAAAGAAATAGTAGAAATGATCCGACCCGGTCGGATCCGGTCCAACCCGATTGGGTTTAGGACACTATTTCAACAATCTCCCACTTGGCCTAAAACCAATCACTCGCACACACAAGACCAAGTTGAAACACAAGAATCTCATGCAATACTCGCAACTAGTCCTAGCCATTAACGGATCGCTGTCCGTTGGGACTCAGACTATCTTCACATCACTTTCCAAATGACCAAGTCAAAGGAACCGCCTCAACACACACACGAATCTCTGACGAGACCCTGGTCCTTGCTTTAAGCAATGAATCCACTTACTATATCAGCTATATAGAAAAGGTGGAAGAACCGTACAAGGTTCAAGAATGAACCTTTTAGATCCATGTACTGCTGCCGCTGCGCCTCTAAGGCACTGCTGTGTTTTGGCCTAGTTGTAGAATTTACAATGACCCATCGCTAAGAACATTTCCAGCTCACTGTATCACTCATTCAAAGTGACTGCAAACCCAGACTGTAGCTCCCACTCGCCTTCATAAGACTCAGGATATACGTCTGTATATCTACGTTTATTTAATTCCAAGTTTCAATAAACTAGGAAACTTTCCTTAACTTGTTTAAGGATATTCTCGACATTCACCAGATTTACTTTCATACTTGCTCATGACTATTCATGGACTATGAACATCCGGCATTACCTTTATGATGGTTTCTATCGCAGTAGCGAAGGAAACCTTCCATAAGCATCATCTTTCACCTTATCTTTAGGACTAACGTCCTAACATAGATAGATCTTGAGAACACTGGCCAGCAGTATCCCTGTCGCGATCTATGCTAAACTCCTTTTAGCATCACATCTATATAGGTAAACTATAATCTAACAGCAGTTAAATCTATCGCTATAGATTCTTATTTCCAAAATTAAGAACTGCCAATCCAAGTGCTTTCGTAAAGACCTTGAACTACCAAACATTAATTGACTGTGACATGGGGTGACAATTCTCGAGAGAGATATCCAATACCTTACTCGAAAATCGTAACACACTCCCACTATCCATATTGCACATGGGGCATATCCTTCTTTTGACTAAATCAAACTCCTTTGATTATCTAACAAAGAAATCGTCTAGAGAAACTTGTTTGAGTCCATAAATGGATCTCGTGGGCTTACATATCATGTCATCGTCTATGAACATCGAGTTTTCTACCCAACGTCTTCAACACTATCATATAGCCATGATACGAAGTTATAACAAGCATCATCGATTAGAAGCTGGGCTCGGTGGCGGCATAAAGGTAATTACAAGGTTTACACCCCGTACCCCCTCGGCCGTCACTATAGCGATGGTAATCATATTACTATCCATGTCAGCCTTTCAGGGACATTCCCTTTAGGTAAGACAGACTAGGTTCACAACCTGGTTGTCACTAATGGAATCTAATTCAGATTTTATGGCTCCTGGCCATATCTCTCAAACCTGCCTTTCAAACATTCTTTCATAAGTCGTGAGATATTCATTCTTCATGATGAACATACCAACAGCCCTTTCAGGCTTAAGGTTATCCACAGACTTACAGAACTTTTGTGTGCACTGAGCAGTGTTTTACACCTCATCGCTATGTAGCGTCAGCTCACGTTCCTATGGTTGGATATATCTTTGTGGTTCTCAAACTCTTTTTGAGATCTGATTCACTCCCACTGTTTCTCTTGGAAGAAACACTTCCTCTAGAAGACATCATGTTTGGAGACAAACACCTTTTGCTCCACGGACGAGTAAATAATATCTAGCGTACTTGCTAAGATATTCCACAAAGTTGCATATGTCGTACTAAGCTCCAAGCCCTTTCTGACTTTGCCTATGAAAACTTCATATCATCGGTTAAGATAGATTCGACATTATCCTCTTCCATATCTAATATGGAATTTATTCAACCTTTATTCTTATGAACTAGGTTAAGTATAAGGGCACTATCCCGAAACGGGTAAGGGATACATCGCATGGCTTGCGTCACACCTTTATCATATAAAGTGTTATTTCCATTTTGGGAACACAATCTAATTGCGTATCCCAAAGATGCTATCCTTCAAGGGAGAATCTTATTCCTTTTCAGACGACTTCTGAAACACCCTTCAGGTATTAATTACTTCAATCCAATTGAAGATTAATTCCTAAGTAACTCAACAATCTCATATTCGTACTGGCTCGAACTTTTCGGGCTTTCCGAACTATGCACTTCACTGAGTACACTTGACTATTTCTAAAAATAGTCATAGAGATTAACAAACAATTATTTGTGGCATTAATTGTCATAAGCCAACAAACATCGGTACGTTTAGGCTTTAGACAATTTTTCTAAAGTTTACGACCTTTTTCATAAAAGGGTATTTTAGTCATCTTTAGAAAGATACGTATTACCCACGTGATTCATAATCATATGGTTCAACATCATCAGAATGACGTTTAATTACACGCTTCCCTTCCAGAGAGACTATGTCTAGAGTAACCACAAATCAAGGATAATAACCATACAAATATTTAGTTGAGATCCCATCACTTATATCATCTATATAGTGACATCAATCTAGTATGTTAGATTCAGTGACCTTCCAACTTTATCGGAATAACATTTATTCTTTACGATTGAATATGTCTACTAAATCCTAACAAATAACTGAAAGCATGTTCTTTATAAGAACCGGAACATAATAACATTTATTTAGTTCCCTTATTAGTTTACTAGATCCAGAATATGGTAAGTGTTACAACGTTTGCTTCACCTTCCATATCTGTATTTAATGTTTCTAATTTAATCACACTCGCAAGATATCATATATCTAAGAGTTGACTTGAACTTAGATTGATTTATCTCAACTTACTTGCCTATAATAGAAACTTCAATAAGTTCTCTATTTAAGCACATGCCCTAACTTTCATTTTAATCCTTCAAGCACTTGTAAATGTTTCTTAATGTAGTCTTCATAAGACTTAAGAAAGACCACAAGAGCTATGTCTTTGATTTCCTTTCATAAAGAAAATCTAAAGTTTATTAAATAGTTTATTTATCCTTTTGAATCGTATTCAAAACATTGACTATTTAATTAACCTTTAAGCAATGATAGAATTAAGCCGATACTTAAATCTTACAATTTTGAAAACAACCTTTCCAAAATTAGATGTGGTCATTCTTATCCAACGTTTGAATTAATTGTCATCGTATGATTGAATGATCATCTTGGATCGTATCCAATATATGACTAATTCATTGAAACTTATTTCAAATGATTTAATCATATCATGAGCTTCCGCTTTCATTAATAATTAAAGTCTCGGAGCACTGCACCAATTATGTAATCTCCTTGTCTCTAACTACTGTAATGGGATTGCTCATGTCATTGCTTATTTTAAAAGGATTAAAATTACTCAACCATATTTGAGAACGTTTCTCAAAATTAACAGTCATAATTTGGTTTTACTATTCCAGAATAAAACATAAATATAAAGTTTGCTAAAACTACAACATAAAAATGAAAATAAAAGAGTGTTGTTGTTTATACACGTAAAATCAAAAATGGTCTTTTGATTTATGATTTTGTTCCCACTAGTCAACCACTCCCAATTGACTTTCAAGAATCTTTCAAAATTATTTAGTGGCCAAGATCCCATCTGGTTACCCCGATTCCCGACGAGGGCCGATCAACCGGAATAATTCGAAAGGTATGTAACGCTTACCAATCACATCTCTATGTGACTCTTGGTGGTTGACTAATCAACTCTTTGACAATTCACATCTTTATGTGGTAGTCAACCCCTTGCCTCTAGAATAAGACGGTCCTGACGAGGGCCAATCACCGCAATACTCTAGTCAAGTCATCACCCAATATTTGCGAGATCTCTTACGATCATATCTCAATAACGACGATATACCCGTGGTAGGTCAACTCCCGACGAGGGCCGATCAGTTGGATCCGAACAAAGGCTCTTCACCGTCGCTATAATATTGGGAGACAATATTTCGACTTGATTTTTGTTGTGGAAGTATTTACGTAAATTAATTCACTTAATTAATTTAATTACGGTCTCATCAAATATATCTATCTCTATAGACATACATCCTACACATTTATCTAGATCGTGCCTAGTCATGCATCTATCGTATCATATAAAATAAATACAAGCACAAAATAAATAAATGCGTAAAGTAACCGGTATGATCATGGACTTTTCCTAGGTGCGGTTTCGAATACAAATTGACGAAACCGCGGGTCACAATCTAAGGGTAGCTGCAACCGCCAATAAGATCTTTAATGCTCTATTCTCCAATGGGATCTTTATTTTCGTCTTTCTTTGGTCTTTATCTTCCGCTCCATTCTTGTTACATTTAATTCTATCTAATAAAATTAATACACCCGCCGTACCCGGGGAGGGGGAGGGGGGCAACAGGAATGGGATAAATGCAGAAAATAAACTAGGTCACGTTCTTCATAACGGCCTAGGACAATTTTTAAACCAACGAGAAAAATTAAATTATTCACATCTATCCTATCGGTCGAGTCACGATCAATCGGGGTCCATATAATCATATTATATCTACTATATCTAATCCATACAATGACATCTTATGAAAAAGATAAAATTAAAATTTAACTACTTGCGTCTTAATTAATCAATTAACATTTAATCTATTAAATAATTTTATCCAATCAATTAACTAATTAACATTTAATTAATTAAATGATTTAATCGAAATAAAATTAACGATTAATTTTAAACGATTTTAATTTTAATTTTAATTAATTGGAACTATTCCAAAAATAAATCAAAATTAAAATTAACTCTCTTTTGTTTCTTTCCTTTTGATTCTTAATCAAAAGGGATGCCTTTGGTTTCCTAAACCAAAAGGCATCTTCCTAAACCAAATTTAGCTTAAGCTTGGCCACTTTTCAAAATCAAAATTTTGGAAGTGGCCTAGGCCTTGGCCTTTTACAAATCAAATATTTGAAAAGGACCTAGGCCTATTCCAAATCAAATATTTGGAAAGGCCAAATAATTTTGGTTTAGGCCTGGCCACTTTCCAAAATCAAAATTTTGGAAGTGACCTAGGCCTTTTCCCAAATCAAATATTTAGAAAAGGCCTAGGCCTATTCCAAATCAAATATTTGGAAAGGCCATTATTATTTTAATGACATGTGGTATCCCAATGGCCTAAACTATTTGAACCATTGGTTAGCCACATGACACAACTAAACAAATGAGGAATTATCAATCACAACTATGAATCATATTGAATCACAAAATACACAAAACAAAAATTTGGAGATCCGCCAGCATTGACCGGTCAACCGACCGCTGCCGGCAGCAGGTTGCCTTGCTGCCGCCGCCGCCGACCAGCCGCCGCCGGTGGTGGTGCCGCCGCCAGTCGGCCGAGCACCACCCGATCTCGTTTTTTTTCTTTTCATGTATCAATTTTACAAATAAAAAATCTTTCATCTTTTAATTACGTGATTTAAACGATAAAATTAACTACGCAATTTAACATGCTTATTGCTTAAGCTCGCTCGAAGCTCGCTCCGATTGCAAGTAGGTAGAATATCTCGGCGGCGTCCTCATAGGATCGCATAGGTCGCCAGCTTTGTTGTCCTGCCTTGCTCTTGCTCTTGCTCCCTGCTGCTTCTCATCAAGTCTTGTGCGGCCTCATAAGTGTTAGGAAATCTACGCAGGAACGCAGCGGAATTCAAAAATTTGATTTCCTTTTACCCAAGATCGACTTCGTTTAAGCAATAAACAAACAAGTAGTAGACGGTGGTTACCTTGGTTGATCTAAAAGATCGACGCTTTGACCATCTAAGGAGAGTAATTCTGCATAGAGCCGTCCAAGCGTTCGGCCTCTACCGCTAGTCCACACGAACACCCTGCCGGAATCCCATCATGGATTGCTATTGGAAAACTCCGGTTGCTAGACCGGCCTTTTTCCCCTCTCTTCAACTCTCTGTAGGATGCTCTTTATTTTACACAAGAACTATTAGTTCTTGAAATTATGTTGTACAAAAGAGCTTGACACCCACCTCTTATTTATAGTCATAGGTGGCGCCCAATAGAGTAGAAAGGAAGAAAACATTTTCCCAATAAAATAAGAAAAATATAATAGATTGATTTATCTCATTTATTATAATATCTTATATTAAATAAATCTAGGATATTGTCAATATCTTATATTGAATATTCCCAAGATATTGTCAATATCTAATATTGACTATCTTTATTTTATTACCATAAATCAATTTACACATGTGTATATATCACATATATATTACACAAATAAATCTATACCAATATATTCAGCTAATGAAATTGTGCACATGTACATTCAATGCACAGCACACACACGCACATTCATATATATATATATATATATATATATATATATATATATATATATATATATATATATATATATATATATATATATATTAATATCATATATTAATATTTGGTAATACTATTAATTAAATTGCACAATCCAAGTGTATCTTATACATACATAAATTATGCCACCTTAGCCAATAAATTGGCATCCGGAATATTCTTCAATTAATATAATATTATTAATATCTTGTATTTAATTTATTCATAATAAATAAATACCACCATATTAATTTACCACTATAACTCTTATAGTCTCGAGATAAACTTTCCTTATTTGGTTATCATCTATAACCACATTTTAATCCGGCTAGATGTTCTTATGTGTGTGACCCGATAGGCTTCCGAATATGTTGGTTGTAGACACAAAGTGCAAATTACGAAAATGCCCTTCATGCCTAACGATCACGGGATAGCGTCTAGCAACACACCGTGACCCCCAATCATCGGAAGAGTCAAATGCAATGACTACTACCTTTCATGTGAAACAGTTACCGTGTAACTTACAATCCTATCGCTGTAATAATATCCATACGGTCGTACGTCGAGTGTCAAACATTAACGACCGTATCTTATAATCTGGATATCATGCTCTCTCGAAGTAACTCGTTTACTCCCACTTTGCAAAGATTCATGAGAGTTCAACATTCCTTATAAGAAGGCCATTTCGGATTTTCGATCCCAATCATAGGATACGCGATTCCCGGACGACCAATCATGTATACTCCGCATGCTTCAATATCATACCCAATCACTACAGCATGATCGCCCCGTGGCTAAGGGAAACCTCAATAGTGTCAAAGCATGACAATCCACACCGTGATGCCATGAAGACTACGGTCTTAAGGATAATTACATAACCGTCACATAGTGTGACACTTATCCGTGTAAGTAGGTCGGTCTAACGTACGCATTCTCTAATACACGTCCACGTACAGTCCAAGTGTCTCTACACTTCGATAGACGAGATCTATCCCTGCCCTTAAAGATAGAAGACATCTAATACGTGCTAGTCCGTTTATACTATCAATGCCCTATTTAATAGTACATCACTCAGAGACATTTAAGTATCAAACTTATTAAAGTGATTAGAGATCTCATCAACCATAATCGCCTATCATGGTTTCTCTATCACAGTTTAATACTAAGGACGTTATCATATAACAATTCATAATTGGTTCTTTAGAAGAACAGTATATATGACAACATAAAAGCCATTTAACATATGTATAAACATAAAGAAATAGTAGAAATGATCCGACCCGGTCAGATCCGGTCCAACCCGATTGGGTTTAGGACACTATTTCAACAATAAGGACCTTTTGTCCAAGGTCGCGGGTCGGCCCCCTGGACCCGCAGTGTTCTGGACGGGGTTTGACAGCAACGGCCTCGACTTGGTTGGTTGGCGTCGCCGATGTCATGTCCGCGGGCCTTCGCCTGATCCGGTGGTTCAGATAGGCTATTTCCGGGACTCAAAGGTGGCGATACCATTTGTACGCATCAAAAAGTAAAAAAAATATAATAAAAAAAGAATGTCGGAAGTAAAAACGTGTGTGCCGATAGAACCACCCTAAATAAAATTATAAAATATAAATACTAAAACTGGACGATCGTGGAGCACTGTTTGTTTTTTCAGTTAAAAAAATGAGGAAATACTTGTGTGGTGAGGGGGGAATTTGAGGTGAAGTAACGGGTGAAACGATCAGAACCACACAGTTTAAATACAGAATAAAACTGTGTGGTTTATATGATGCCACAAGGTGTGGAGACACCACACAAGAATTACTCGTAAGAGTGTATAGTATAATAAAGATTTTTTTCAAAAAAAAGTAAAATAAAGAATAAATGAAAAAGTTTAATTAATATAAGGAAATAAAACTGTGGTGAGGAAATTTGAGGTGAATTGACGGGTGAAACGATCAGAACTACACAATTTAAATACATAATAAAACTGTGTAGTTTATATGATGCCATACGATGTCTCACACCGTGTGGAGACAACACACAAAAATTACCCAAAAAATGACGAGTGGTCGTATGGAATGGTCAAAGCATGATGGGATTTTGTTTTTTTTTTTTTTTAAAGAATTTGAGAAAAAGACATAAATATTTTTTAAATTAGAGAATAAAACACGTTTTTAAAACTTTTAAATAAAAAATAAAATTATTTTTAAAATGGGGAAAAAAGAAATTCAAGCTATGTCAGTCGTCAGAGTTTTTTGAGGTTATAATTTACGTACACGGCCGAAAAGAGGTTATCCTCACGTACACGTACGGGTGGGTGATTCATGAGCTTATTTTGTGAGGGAATTGACAATTTCACGTATGTAACAACAACATTTGCTACATATGGGATGAATTCTTTATGTACAGGGTGAGGGTGTCATCCCGGGTGTACTAGGCCCGGGAATTATTTTTAACGGACGTATACGTGAGGGGCGAGTCCATTTTCTATGCAAATAACTTATCCACGGGACGAGACAATTTCACGGGTGTACTAGGCCCAAAAATGGTCTTTCTCGAGTGTATTACCGATAAAGTGTTTGAGCTGTTGCAAGGCCTTCTTTACCTAGCTTTTCAACAGCGTGATATATATATATATATATATATATATATATATATATATATATATATATATATATATATATATATATAAGTTAATTGTCAATAAGGACATTTACATATTTTGATTTAAATAATAGTCCAGCTTAATGTTTCATAAGGCATTAAGGACAAATTTAATTAAAAATACCTAGATTACCCCTAATAACAACTTTCCCTTTGCCGTAATCTAACAATCTTCACACTGTCAATACGATTTCTTCAGGAATTCAAAAGCAAAAAAACGGAAACGGAGAGACCCATTAGATGTTTAAGTCGGACGGTGAAAGGCTTGATGACTATCATGAGTATGTTCGATGGAGGTAAGTGGATCTTCAATGACTTGTGGATGTTTTAGATATGTTGAGTAGATGTTTTGTGGAGAGACATAGATTTATGAGGTTTATAGTGGTCTCCATAATCATGGTTGTTGTAGTGTTAAGGCTTGCTTGCTTCTTTGTTCGTTTTCTTACGGAATATGTCTCACACACTTGCCCTAAGTAGGCCTTGAACCCAAGACCTTTTGGTCGGTCCCATGGCCTCAACTTTGACCACTGCACCAAAGCCTCATTGGCTTTGTAGTGTTGAGTTTAGTGTGTGTGATTTCTTTTTCTTTTTGAATTTGTGGTTTAGTCAAAAAGTGCCAGTGAGGCTGATGTGCCTTTATGCTAACTAATTGAGACACGCTAAACTTGGGAAATTTTTGGGCGCACCTAGAAGGTTTTAGAAAGTTATGTAGATAGGAATGAATAAATAAAATATGAAAGAAAATACAAAGAAATGAAAGGGTATGGAATTCTCTTTATTTGGATCTGAACTGAATCTTGTCTATTAAATTTTAAATTCAACACATCTATAAATATAAAATAGATAAAAAAATAGATGGGGTGTATCTCGGCAAGATGAATCAAACTATGGATTATTATTTAAACTATACTCAAATTTAAACTATAGTATAAATGAATATGGATGTCGATTCATATCTCTTTGGTGGAGGTGTGTGATGTGGTTGAATCTTAACCATTAGTTTCAAAATTGAATGTAATTTGTGGTTTTAATTAGGCGGCTTCTATCGGCATCACATAATTACTATTGACATCATTTTTTTATATTATTTTTCATTTACTTCTGGCACCACACATATATTTATACTTTCGACACCACACTAGAACGTCTATGGCACAAATGTGTGTTTTTTATATTAACGTCAGTGGACTGACGTTTTTCATCAATGATACATTTATAACTATAATATCTGTGTCATTTCCCGATATTCACCATATTCCGATGTAATTTCCGAAAATCCACTATCGAAATTCACTATTATTCAAAATTCACGGTCGAAATTTAATGTTTTGCGGGATTCACTGGCGAAATTCACTGAATGAATTTCGACAATGAATCTCACGAAAAAACAATGAAATCGAACCAAGTCTCAAAACGAAGTGCATAAAAAATAAAAAATTCGGTGAAATTTTCATCACGTTTAGAGATCTAGATGAAAAGATATGGGTGTTTGAGAATGAAGGGAAAAAGAAAGAACAAAAAAACCAACCAAAAAGTATGAGTGTTTGAAAAAAAAATTGCACAAATGTCCCTCCCCCACACGTGAAGCTTACACTGTCCCAAATGTAATTAAATTAATGAACAAGGGAGCGTAAAGAAAGCTTACAAGATGCAATGAGTGGACCTTAAGATGTAGTAGATGCGGCGGCAATGTCCAATGATGTTATGATAGATCAACTGGAGTCAATATAAATGAGTTCCCAATACAATTGTATCATCACACTCTAAAACTAACGGTCCCTGAAAACCTTTATTCAAACATATGGTGGTGAAGGGGTAAAATTAAGGTTGACCGGAGCTTCGACGGTGATATCAGGGGATGGGTGATGGAATTTTGAGGTATAATAGTGTTCAAGTTGAAGAAGTAGTGGTTTCCGGTGAGTGGTGCCCAGAATTGGGCATGGAGGTGGTTATGTTATGGTTAAGGATATCTTCAAAAAAATGTTATGGTTAAGGATAATGAGGAAAAATAGAGTAGTTGAAGAAAAGTGGTGGAGAAAAATGATGGTCATTCACCGGACTCCGACGACCAGTGGTGGTTGGCCGGAAAGGTGGTGGTTGGAGAAGATGGTCCATGGGTATGGGAGAGATAGAATTCTATATCAAGATAGAAGATGACTTCATAATGATGATGTCAAGGTTTACACAGCATATATTACCACAAAATCTAACAGACTAGATTATGTAGCTTAACAAACATAAAGGTGTACCAATACAAGTGTGACACCTATTACAACACATGGACCAATAGAATTTCACCACATATAATCTACTATCTCGACACCCCCTCTCAAACTGAGTATGGTAGACACTCCACATTCAGTTTGTTTCTAAAAGGCAGAAACTTGACACCAGAAAGAGCCTTTGTAAAAATATCAGCTGGTTGATCACATGTTGAGGTGTGCTTCACATCTAGTTTACCTTCCAAGACTTGGTTCCTTACATAGTGCACATCTATCTCTATGTGCTTGGTTTTGGAGTGATAGATAGGATTCTGTGACAAGTATTCAGCTCCGGTATTGTCACGGTAGATGTCAGGTCTTCTTGTAACTTTGATGCCAAGTTCAGAAAGTAGAGATTTGAGCCAGGCAATATCAGCAGCTGCCTGAGCTAAGCTTCTGTACTCCGATTCAGTGTTGGACCTTAACACAACATGCTGCTTCTTACTATGCCATGAAACCAAACAAGGACCTAAATATATGCAGTGTCCTGCCACTGACAACATCCCCACCCTGCATCAGAAAAACCAGTAATAATCAAATGTCCACCAGCCTTGAAGTGAAGACTGTATTCAAGTGTGCCTTTGATATATCTCAGGAGTCTCTTTAGTGCCTGCCAGTGTACATCTCTAGGATCATGCATGAATTGACTGAGGGAGTTCACCACATAAGCTATATCAGGTCTTGTAAATGTCATGTATTGTAGGGCACCGATAACACTTCTATACAATGAGGAATTTGACATGGGAACCCCTTGGTTTGGGTCAAAGGTTTTTCCAGTGACCATAGGTGTGAGACATGGTTTTAGACTGTCCATGCCTAACATGTTTAACATGTTCTGTGCATACTGTTTCTAGCTCAGAAAAAGACCACTTGAATCTCTAGTAGCTTGCATTCCCTAAGAACTGACTAACTTCACCCAGATCCTTTAGTGGAAATCTGGAGTTTAGAAGTTTAATACACTTTTGAATGTACTGATATGAATTTCCTGTGATCAGGAAGTCATCCACATAAACAAGAATGTACAATGTTACCTCATTTGCCTTCAGAATGAATAACGATGTGTCAGAAATTGCTTGCCTGAACCCCCAAGCTATCAGTTGAGTCCTTAATTCTTCAAACCAGGCCCTAGGTGCATGTTTCAATCCATACAAGGCCCTGTTCAATTTGCACACATAGTCTGGCTTATAAGGATCTTTGAATCCAGCAGGTTGAGGCATGTAAACAGACTCCTGCAGTGTACCATTTAGAAAAGCATTATTTATATCAACCTGTCTAATGTGCCAATTGTTAGTCACATCAACAGATATAAAGACTCTGATTGTGGCATCTTTGGCTACAGGACTAAAAGTTTCACCATAATCTACCCCCTCTTGCTGTGAATACCCATTGGCTACAAGTCTAACCTTGTATTTGAGGACAGAACCATCTGATTTTTGCTTCACTTTTAAAATCCACTTGTTCCCAATCAGGTTGTAATGGACTGAAGTGGGGGGACTAAGTCCCATGTGTGATTGGCCTGGATTGAAGCTTATTCCTCCTCCATGGCTTTCTTCCAATGAGATTGAGACAAAGCCTCTGACATAGAGGTTGGTTCATTCAAGTGATCAGATGCACAATGCTTAGATACAAGGGTAAATAGGGGTTTAGGCTTAAAGATACAATGTTTAGATCTGGTTTGCATAGGAGGGCTAGGTGGGGGGTGCAGGGGATGAAGATGAGGGGGAGGATGAAGAGGGACTGGAATGGGAAGAACTACTGTGAGAGGATGGTGTAAGGGGGAGTGCTGGTGAGGGTGCAGGAGAAGATGTAGAAGGAGATGCAGGTGTACTAATGTGTGAGCTTGTAAGAGAAGCACAAGAAGGAGAGTTAGGAAGGGAGATAATTGGAGTTGAAAATGAGGTGACAGACAGGGAACCTAGATCACTATTAGGTTCAGATGTGACTGGAACAACAGGAAGATCACCACCATGAACAGAGAAGGGAGGAGTAGGTGATGAGGTGGAAGCATGATGGAGAGACTGGTAGGGAAATTCAAGTTCATTAAAGGCAACATCTCTACAAACATAGACTCTTCCAGTGGGATCCATACATTTGTGGACTTTGTAAGTGTGACTCAGACCAAGGTATATGCACTTTTGTGTACGATATTGGACTTTATGAGTGTGATATGGTCTAAGATAAGGAAAACAAGAACACCCAAAGGTTTTGATGACATCATAAGAAGGTTTTTTATGGAAAAGAAGTTCATGTGGTGAGACATGCTGGAGGACAGGAGTTGGCAAAATGTTGATGATGGTTACAACATGAAGGAAACTGTTCCACCAATATTTCTGAGGTAATGAAGCTTGTGCAAGAAGGGTCATGCATGTTTCAACAATATGCTTGTGTTTTCTTTCAGACCTGCCATTTTGAGGGTGTATGTGGGGACAAGGATGCCTAAAGGTTATGCCACACTGAGCTAGGAAAGGTTTCAAGGTTCTATATTACCCTCCCCAGTCAAATTGAACAGTCTTAATCTTGGAGTCAAATTGATTTTCAACCATATTTTTAAACACAGTAAAGGCAATGTGTTCGATAAAACTAGTTTTAAATTTATTTTATCGGAACAACCCAAGTATAAGGTTCGTAGTATAGGATGTTACCGAGTCGTCCTAAGGGAATCGAATAATTATCGGATTACAATATAGTTATTAAATCGATTATGTCACTAATTATTACCTAAAACTAAGGCTGACGTTAATTATAAAACAGAAACGAAGAACAATGACTAAAACAGCAAAAAACAGAGAAACTTAGAACTGGACGAGCGTCCACTTAGGGTGGACGGGCGTCTGATTATCGTGCTGGGAACGGAAATATGCAGAAAATATAACAGGTGAAAACTAGAATCTTTTGAATAACTAAACGTAGCAAATAACGATCAAATTGATTTATCAAATAATTTAAAGAACAGTAAAACAACAGAATCAACCACACAACAATCACACAACCATCTTATGATCCGAAAACGATTTTATTGGTTTGATCAATCTCAAAATCGATTAAATTCCTTTAACTCAATTCCTAGGGTTTTGTTTTCTTTTCCAAGCAAAACAATTAAACATACAGCACAAGATCATTAATTTGTTCCCAAATTACATAACCCAATTAACAATAAATGATTCCTCAAATTATTATTAACTGTATCGATTGAAAAGGTTCTATTGTTGAATCATATTTCCATACAAATTCAAATTAACATATGGTTTCGTTGATATTCCTATCAACAAAACACTTAACAATCAATCCAAAATATCAATCGATAAATAAATCAATATTCGAATCATAAATAAAAATAACCTAACAATCCATGGTTGAGGTGATGTTGATGTGATATCCTTCCGTTGTTCTACTGCGAATTGCTTAGCCTTGCATCCTCATCTGACTCCAAAATCGGATGGAAAGGAAAGAACTCATTGTGGTGCGGCTGCTCTCTTGTATTAGGTCTCAGCCGCTGTGTTTTTTCCGATGATGTGTTCACCCCCTAGGGTTTAGAATAAGCGCTGTATTTATAGGATTTTGAGGCGGCTAGGGTTAAAATCGGTGGTGGACGCCCGTCCAAAACACCTGGACGCCCGTCCAGTGTGCAAAACTTGTTTGAGTCGGGCCGAGCTGGGCCTGGACGCACGTCCTTCTTTAATTTGGAAAAATCAGACGCCAGTTCAGCAAAATTCTCAGCATCCTGAATCAAAATTCTTCCAGTGGACGCCAGTCCACTATTCCGGACGCCCGTCCAGGGGACGGGACATCAAACGCTCGTTCAGCTTTCTGGACGCCAGTTCAATACTTCAGACGTTCGTCCAGCATGCCTTCAAATTCGACCTTTCATCTTTATCTCTTTATTCTTCAGCTCCCACTCTTCAGAGCACGATTACACACTTTAAATCATCTTTTTCCAGCCGCATTCAACACCTGCAAGTCATTGAAAGCATACCAAAGTGTAACACGACTCAAACCAACATAAAATCATCATTTTAAACACGTAATTGGCACGTTTTACACTTTTTATAACTCTACAACCATTTCTTCAATTTATTCATTTAATACGTAATTTTCTATAAAAATTACTAAAACACGGGGATTATTGCTATGAAATATTGCGATATAAATCATAAAATTCACCGAGAACAACTCCCCCACACTTAGCTTTTTGTTCGTCCCGAACAAAACAATCAAAACCGGCTCACTGTACATGTAATCCACATAGGCTCTCGACTCACGTAACAACAGATACGACAAATATAGCAAGTACTACCAACATAGAGATAGATTCAGTGTGTGTGTAAAAAGCCCTTTTCAATCTCCACTATTCTTTCGCACAAAATCCGTTCAAATAATCCTAATGACTTTCCTAGGCATAGGCAGTAACCATTCCACAAAAAGTCTTCCCGTGTACTTATTAGGATAATCCCTAAAACATATCATTCAGTTTATACTGGGGATAAGATAGACGATAACTTAGTCTTATATCAATTCATACCACTTCTTAGTGCAAGTTGATTTAACTAATCTTTCACATTTAAACGCACATCAGAATGAGCTATTGCCCTGTCATAGCAGAATAGGATATTCGAGATATACCCTACCTTACTCAAATCATCAGGCAGCTTCTCCTGACTGTCGTGAGCTTTTAGTCATCATAGTGGTATAGGACATACGTGGTATACCCTACCTCACTCAAATCATTGACTAGCTTTCGACACACCCAATGTCCACTTTTCACATTTTCTTGAAATTTTCCTTCTACTTTTCATAGAACAATAGTCACGTTTTACTTATCACATTCAAACCTCAGATATTCACAGTACACGGTTAGAAATTAAGTGTAACGTTTACCACTACTATCAAGCACAAGTCTCTCTAAGATATATCACTAGGATAGTGAATGGATAAAGTTTAAAAACGTCGCTTCAATTTCAAAGGCTTACGTGAATATGAAATGAATACTATCTCGTATCAGTAAAAGCATGCTATAGCTATCTCATAGAAGTTACAGACAATCATCATCAAGAAACTACAACTAGCGAGCCTTTTGTTTCAATTGCATGCTCAAGATCTACAATTATCCAAGTTTACTTTGAAAAATTTTAAAATTTTCGAGAAAATCACATTTACTCATTGTCAGAAACATAGCATGATAACATACCCAATGTAGACACCCCCCCACACTTAAATCACATTATGTCCTCAGAATGTGCAAAATAAAAGGAAAGAATACTTAGCTGGTTTCAAAGTGGTTGTCGGGCTGTAGGTTGACAGTGGTCAGGCCGTAACATGAATGAACCGCTGCAGCTCGTATCACGAACAGACAACACTAAAAAATGATAACTGGCAAAAACCGCTCAACAGTATCTACAACACTCGACATAGCATATAATCTCGGGGTATATGAGTAAACATGAATGGGCAAATAAAGCATTCACAAATAGGACAAGGACAACCAACACACCAATCACCACGGTTTTATTCCTAATGCCCTAAAACTTAACTAAAAAGTAACTTAAAAGACTAGGCTGCCTCCTAAGAGCGCTTCTTTTATGTCATTAGCTTGACAGAGATTTCAAAGTCAACCCAGATCGGGCCACTTCGGTTTGATCAGGGCCACCTCTTCATCGGAATCAGAATGAAAGACAGGGGTGCGGCCGCAACAGCAACAAGTCAAGTGTTCTACTAAGTGTTTGAACTTAACTCGCCAGATAGCACTGACTCTCTTCTTCGTGTTGTTGCTTAATCGTGGCACTAGCTTACTGATAGGTGCAGGAGGCGTGGTAGAAGCATCTTTAAGGTTAAGGGAAATAATGTCATCATCCGAAGTAAAGAAGTCAGATGGGATCTCATCACAAATCGGCACATCATCATGTCAACCAACTTTTGAAAGTACGGGACTTCGGGTGCTTCATAAGGTCTGTCGAAATACTTTTTCAATCTATGACCGTTCACTTTAAAAGGTTGACCACTTTGTACCCTTTCAAGGAAATTGCTCCACCCGGATGAACTTCGACAATTTCAAAGGGTCCGGACCATCCGGACTTAAGCTTGCCGGCAAACGGATGTAATCTGGTGTTGTAAAGCAAAGCCATCTATCCTACCTTGAAATCTCTGTCTTTTATCTTTGCATCGTGGAGCGCCTTCGTTCTTTCCTTGCTCAGCTTGGCGTTCTCGTAGGCCCTGAGTCTGAATTCATCGAGCTCATGTAGTTGCAATAATCTTTTCTCCCCACAGAGTTGGCTATCGATGTTTAAGAATTTAATAGCCCAGTAAGCTCTGTGCTCCAGCTCGACTGGTAGATGGAATGGCTTGCCATAAACCATTTGAAATGGTGACGTACCCATAGGGGTCTTAAACGCAGTGCGAAAAGCCCAAAGTGCGTCGTCCAACTTCAGACTCCAGTTGGATCTATTTGAATTTACCGTTTTCTCCAAAATCCGCTTTAGACTTCTGTTGCTTACCTCGACTTGGCCACTGGTTTGGGGGTGGTATGGTGTACCAATTCTATGCTTGACACCATATTTCTCAAGAATTTTATCCAGTGGTGCATTACAGAAATGCGAACCTTCATCGCTGATAAGGGTTCTAGGACAGCCAAATCTAGTAAAGATATTCTTTTGCAAGAATTTCTTTACAACTTTGTGATCATTGGTTTGGGTGGCTATGGCCTCTACCCACTTGGACACGTAGTCTACACAGACGAGAATATATTTGTTAGAGCATGATGATGGGAATGGTCCCATAAAATCAATGCCCCAGACGTCGAAAACTTCACATTCCAAGATAGGCCTCAAAGGCATCTCCATCCTATTACTGAGTCTCCCTACTCTTTGGCATCTATCACAGCCTTTGCAAAAGGCTTCAGCATCTTTAAACAAGGTAGGCCAGTAAAAACCAGCTTGAAGGATTTTTGTGATTGTCTTAGGAGCTCTGTAGTGTCCACCAGCGGGACCACTATGACATTGCTCCAAGATATCCATTTGTTCATGCTCCGGAACGCACCTTCTAAGCAACCCGTCCTTGCAGACCTTGAACAAATAAGGATCCTCCCACACGAGATACTTTAAGTCGCTGAAAAATTTCTTCTTTTCCTGATACGTCATCTCTTCTAAATGCCCACTTGCTAAGTAGTTAACGTAATCAGCGTACCACGGCCTAACTGAATCAAGCTTCATCAATTGCTCTGTAGGAAAGTCAATGCCTATCTCCTTAGGGGCTTCGCCACCCTCGTTCACTAGGCGAGATAAGTGGTCAGCTACAACATTATCACTACCCTTCTTGTCCTTAATTTCGAGGTCAAATTCCCGTAGTATCGTAATCCATCCGAGTAACCTTGGTTTAGCGTCGCTTTGCCCATAAGGTAGCGTAGTCTTTGCGTGATCCGTCCACACCACCACTTTGGACCCTAAAAGATAACTTCGAATTTGTCAATAGCAAAAACGACCGCCAAGAATTCCTTCTCGGTAGTGGCGTAATTGCATTGAAATTTGGGTTCAAAGTGCGGCTAGCATAGTAAATCGGCCCGAACTTTTTATCAATTCTACGCCCTAGAACCGCGCCCACTTTGCGTAGTTAGAGGCATCGCACATTAGTTCAAAAGGTTTAGTCCAGTCGGGCGCGATTAAAATGGGGGCACTGGTTAGCTTATCCTTTAAGCTATTAAAAGCTTTCTTACACCCATCATCAAACAAAAACTCCACTTCCTCTTTCAGCAGGTTGGATAACGGCTTTGCTATCGTCGAAAAGTCTTTAATGAAACTCCGATAGAAGCCCACATGTCCCAGAAATCCTCGTACCTCCTTCACCGTCTTCGGCACGACATTCTCTCAATGGCTTCTACCTTAGCCTTATCCACCTGAATACCATCACTGGACACATTGTGTCCCAAAACAATCCCTTCTTCGACTAGAAAATGGCACTTTTCCCGTTAAGCACCGATTTTTCTCAACACAACGTTGGAGCACCATATCTAGGTTCTTTAAGATTTCATCAAAGTTTGTCTCCATAGGGAGAAGTCATCCATGAAGACTTCCATACATTTCTCCACTAGTCCATCAAAAATGGCCCACATGCACCGTTGAAAAGTCGCGGGTGCATTGCATAGGCCGAATGGCATTCTGTGAAAGGCAAAAGTGCCTGATGGACACGTAAACGTAGTCTTTTCCTGGTCATTAGGGTCGATGGCTATCGGGAAATAACCGAATATCCATCGAGGAAACAATAATACTTATGACCACTCAGTCTTTCTAGAAGTTGGTCAATGAAGGGCAGGGGGAAATGATCCTTAGCGGTGACTTCATTTAACCTACGATAATCAATGCAAACTCTATAGCCAGTCACAAGGCGTAAGGCAACTTCTTCCCCTTTTTTGTTCTTTTCCACAGTAATGCCTCCATTCTTTAGCACAACCCGAGTAGTGGGGCGACCCACTCACTATCGGCCTATGGCATAAATAATTCCCATGTCAAGCCATTTGATAATCTCCTTTTTGACAACCTCCCGCATGTGCGGATTCGGCCTCCTTTGAGGTTGTCGACCTTTTCGCTCCTTCCTCCGTTCGAATCTTATGCATGCACACGTACGGGGTGATTCCTCCGATATCGCCCACCCGCCATCCGAACGCGAGGATATGTTTCTCAAGCACTTTGATTAATTCTGCTTCTTGCTCTGGCTCGAGTTTAGACGAGATGATCAAGGGCAACTTATCACCGTCTTTAAGGAAGATGTATTTAAGGTGCTGTGGAAGTGGTTTAAGCTCCAAGTCAGTAGGGGGTTGCTCAATACTGGATTTTAAAGGGCCAAATTTTTCCTTGTGGGCTTGAAGTGGTTGACTGAAGAATACCTCATCTTCCCGAGGCGTAACCCCAGAAAGGTATTGAATGACATCATCTAGAGGAATCTTCCTGTCAGCTTCCGTTTTTTCTTTCTTATACTTAACCATCTTCTTAAGTTCTTCTTCTTCAAGCTCTTCTGCAAGCTGCTCCCAATCATCCAACTCCCAATTGGTAGTTTCTCTCCAGAAATCCATTTCGTCCCAACTACCCATTAAAACTTCCTCCTCTACGGGGTTAAAACGCCTGGTTGAGCTCCTTCAAATCATTCTTTGCTCATCCCCGGGATGTCCCGCATTTTCCGTTCACTCTTAGGCTCGGTGTGCGCAAGTTGTTGAGTTATAACATCCGGGGCTCCTATCTCCGTGAGCTCTTCCTCGGGGTTGGATTCATCTCCATAGATTGCTTCAATGAATGAGATCTCCCGGGTTGGAGCTTCCGCGAACATTTTCCTTGCTCGAGGGTAACGGAAGTGTCCTCTACTCTCGAGTGATTTGGCCGGTTTGGAAGTCAATGGTGGAGGCGAAGTATTTAGAAAGGCCGCCCCAGAATCAGGGGCATCTCCTTGTCAGACTGGTAATCCAGTATGACCCAGTCAGTTGGAAAAACTAAATGTTTAACATGGATAAGGACGTTGTTAACACAACCAGCTGCTAAACGGCTTGATCGGTCCACCAACTGAAGAGAGACGGGACACTCCCTTAGCCTTTTGTCCAACCCGAGACTCTTGCAGACGTTCAATGGCATCACATTGACAGAGGCCCCTGAATCGCATAAAACATTGTGGAACGTGTGGCCTTCAATCATGCAAGAGATTGAAGGTCGTCCGGGGTCACCTCGCTTGATTGCAACGCTCGTGAAACCGTTGAACATTATTCTCTTAGCACCTCTTCTCGCCATTCCCTTTAGCTTCTTCTTGCTTCCCACGAGGCATCCTTAAGATACTTAGAGCATTTAGGCATCTCGGTTAATACCTCGGCAAGTGGCATAGTCACCATAGTATCTCTAAGCATCTTTCTCACCCCGTCATCTTGTTTGTCGAGTTCAAGATATTCTCTCTTTTCTTTTCCGGATAAGGAAGGGTTTTCGAATGATTGATTATAGTTTGACTTTTAATGGCTTCGTCCTCCTTGTCCTTCCACACGACAAACTTCTCAGTTTTCTTTTTAGTCAAGTGTTCAGCTACCTGACTTCTCTCCTCAGCCTCCTCATCACTATCCCCCGAAGAATCATCATCATTCAGCTCTTCCTCACTGTTGCTTTCTTTGGAATTTAATTTCTGATTGCCCCCTCCTGAACTCATGGCGTTAGGAGGGGCTACTCGTTTCCCGATAACTTTTCGGGTGCAGCTGTCTTACCGCTTCTGAGGGTGACTGCATTCAACTCCTCCTCTTGTCCATAATTCCATTGCGGTGTGATGGCATTACAAGCAACCGACATCCGCCTTAGGGTTTTTATACGTATAACTAGGCGGTCTTCCCGGAGGTCTCGCTCACCTGTTGATCAGCCATCTGACCTATCTGTCTCTCCATCGTTTTTTGACCGGTGGCTAGTGTTCTCACCATGTCTACTAGCTCATCAAATTTCTTCTTAGAGACATAGGTGGGCTGTTGATTTTGCGTTTGAGCCCGGTTACCTTGGGGTCTTTGGTTATTGGATGCACCAGGTGGTGTATAATAACTATTTCGCAGGGTTTCCCGAATAGTTACGGTTTTAAGTTTGACTCGATTGACCGAGAATTTTGACTGAAGCTTCTGAAAGGTTGGTTCTGGTTTTCCATGGCCTGCACTTCCTCATTCATCATATTCCCGGCCTGCATGCCCGAGTAATTCACATCTGCTGGCCCTTCTTGCTGCTTCATTTGTATGTTGTCTAGTTGTTTGTTCATTATTTCCATTTGAGCAACTAGCAGTTTTGTCTCCGAGTTACTTTCAGCAGCCTCCTTTTTGCTTCCACTAACATGGGTCTTCTTTTGAGTAGCCCACATGTTATTCTTATCTATTGTTTTCGCTACCCCAGGCGGCATCATCTCCTCCTCCTCCTAAAAACGATCCATGAAATTTGTGGAATCTAAGTAATCTCTATTGGGTTGAGTAACACCTTGATAGAATAATTCTAGAAGTTCATGTCGAGTGTATCCATGGTTAGGGCACTTCCTCATTAACAAATTCAACCTCTCCCAGGCCTTTCCCACACTTTCTCCTTCTAATTGCTCGAAAGTAGCTATATCTCGTTTACGGTCCATTATCGTTCCAGGTGAAACGAATTTCAGAGCAAAGGCTCTTTTAACATCAACCCAGTTATGGAGAGAGTGATGGGGTAAGGACTTAAACCATCGATTTGCTTCACCTTTCAAGGCAAACGGGAAAAGTTTCAATTTAACGACTTCTGAAGGAACGCCAGGGTAGTGACCTGCTTCACATATTTGCACAAAAGTAGACAAGAAGTCATGTGGGTCTTCTGCAGCAGTGCCATGGAAAGAACTATTTTGGACCATCCCCACAACTACATTCTTTAAATCAAAATGCATTCCTCCCATCTCCGGAGGCCGAATTGGTCTATGCCCTTCCAAGAAATCTTGATCAAGATATGGCGCATAAGGGTCTTCTTTGCACAACAGCATTTGCGGCCGCTGGAAATTTATTCTTTGTTGAACGCTATCCGAGGTTGTTGTTGCATCGTTTGGTTTATCCAGGCTTGCTTCTCGTTTCTTTGGTTCCGCAACATTTGCATCAGAATTTGGTTTAACTGAGCGGGATCCATGCCGGGAGGATTTTGGTCATTATTCCCTTGGTTCTCCGGTTCGTCATCGCTAGAACCGTGTTCGCTCTTGTTGTCAGGATTTGGGAAAAGTCTTCTCTTGACAATGTCCCGTTCAGGTTCAGGACAATACAATAACGGTCCCTTTTTGCTCCTGGTTTGCATAAACCAGAAAAGCAGAACAGGAAGAAATCAACCTTAGGGTTGATGAGAGCGAGTGTAGAGAAGATTAGAGGGTTTAGAGGGTTAGAAGGAGAGAAGAGAGAAGAGATTGAATCGGCGTTCAGTATGAGTGAACGCTGGTTCAGGGGGAATTTTTGGAGGTGAACGCTCGTTCAGGTTATTGAACTAGCGTCCAGAAGACAATTTGGGGCAGACGGGCGTTCAGGGTCTGGACGCCCGTTCAGAAAGGCTCTTTTTTTATATATTATTTTTTTATTTACGAATTTAGAAAAAGATCTAGAAACAGAAATAAGAAAAGAAACCTACCTACGAAAAATTTAAAACAGAAAAGGCACTAAGACGGTAAAAAAAACGTGTTGAAATCTTCTAGGGTCAAAATGGAGGGGAAAACAGCAGATTTTGACCTCGAAAACGGTGTCGAACGGCTTATGGCGTTCGTCACGTCGTCGGCGTCGAAACGAGCTTTCCGAATTGGGGTCCTGCGCGCCAAACAGACACTCGAGCCGAAAGTTATGGTCAAAATACTACCGCGTGCTATAGCGATCCCTTTTGACACAGAAAACTGTCCTAAGTAGAATCCGACAACCGTTACCGATTCCCCGGCAACGGCGCCAAAAACTAGTTCGATAAACTAGTTTTAAATTTATTTTATCGGAACACCCCAAGTATAAGGTTCGTAGTATAGGATGTTACCGAGTCGTCCTAAGGGAATCGAATAATTATCGGATTACAGTATAGTTATTAAATCGATTATGTCACTAATTATTACCTAAAACTAAGGCTGACGTTAATTATAAAACAGAAACGAAGAACAATGACTAAAACAGCAAAAAAACAGAGAAACTTAGAACTGGACGAGCGTCCACTTAGGGTGGACGGGCGTCTGATTATCGTGCTGGGAACGGAAATATGCAGAAAATATAACAGGTGAAAACTAGAATCTTTTGAATAACTAAACGTAGCAAATAACGATCAAATTGATTTATCAAATAATTTAAATAACAGTAAAACAACCAGAATCAACCACACAACAATCACACAACCATCTTATGATACGAAAACGATTTTATTGGTTTGATCAATCTCAAAATCGATTAAATTCCTTTAACTCAATTCCTAGGGTTTTGTTTTCTTTTCCAAGCAAAACAATTAAACATACAGCACAAGATCATTAATTTGTTCCCAAATTACATAACCCAATTAACAATAAATGATTCCTTAAATTATTATTAACTGTATCGATTGAAAAGGTTCTATTGTTGAATCATATTTCCATACAAATTCAAATTAACATATGGTTTCGTTGATATTCCTATCAACAAAACACTTAACAATCAATCCAAAATATCAATTGATAAATAAAACCATATTCGAATCATAAATAAAAATAACCTAACAATCCATGGTTGAGGTGATGTTGATGTGATATCCTCCCGTTGTTCTACTGCGAATTGCTTAGCCTTGCATCCTCATCTGACTCCAAAATCGGATGGAAAGGAAGGAACTCATTGTGGTGCGGCTGCTCTCTTGTATTAGGTCTCAGCCGCTGTGTTTTTTCCGATGATGTGTTCACCCCCTAGGGTTTAGAATAAGCGCTGTATTTATAGGATTTTGAGGCGGCTATGGTTAAAATCGGTGGTGGACCCCCGTCCAAAACACCTGGACGCCCGTCCAGTGTGCAAAACTTGTTTGAGTCGGGCCGAGCCGGGCACGGACGCACGTCCTTCTTTAATTTGGACAAAATCGACGCCGGCCAAAGCAAAATTCTCGGCATCCGAATCAAAATTCTTCCGGTGGACGCCGGTCCACTATTCCGGACGCCCGTCCGGGACGGGACATCAAACGCTCGTTCGCCTTTCGGACGCCGTTCAATACTTCGGACGTTCGTCCAAAGCATGCCTTCAAATTCGACCTTTCATCTTTATCTCTTTATTCTTCAGCTCCCACTCTTCAGAGCACGATTACACACTTTAAATCATCTTTTTCCAGCCGCATTCAACACCTGCAAGTCATTGAAAGCATACCAAAGTGTAACACGACTCAACCAACATAAAATCATCATTTTAAACACGTAATTGGCACGTTTTACACTTTTTATAACTCTACAACCATTTCTTCAATTTATTCATTTAATACGTAATTTTCTATAAAAATTACTAAAACACGGGGATTATTGCTATGAAATATTGCGATATAAATCATAAAATTCACCGAGAACACAATGTAGGCATCAGATTTGGCTTTGAGAGGATAAATCCAAGTATATATGGTGTAGTCATCAATAAAATGAATATAGTAAAGGTAACCAGAACTAGATTTAATAGGGGATGGACACCATAGGTCAGTGTGAATTAATTGCAGAACGGAATTAGCTCTTCTAGGGGAAGCAGGGAAGGGGTTGGCATGCAACTTTCCATATTGGCAAGCATCACAAAAGGAAATAGATTCATTAACAGAAACATTACAATTCTTTAAGACTTGATTCAAAACTCTAACTGAGGGATGTCCTAATCTCCCATGCAAAACAATGGCTTGATTGGACTGAACACTAAGGGTAATAAGAAAATCAGACATTCTTCTGGATTGAGGGGAGCTCTGAGAGAAGTTAAAGCTGGATTGATCTGGTCTAGTGGCTTTGACTGGCTGAATCTTGTACATGCCGTTTTCCAAGGTTCCTTCCAATAGCACCTTCCTTGATGCTTGATCCTTAATAAGACATTTAGAAGCAGAAAACTCAATGAGTACAGGATTATCAGCTGTGAGTTTAGATACACTAAGAAGATTTTTCTGAACTTTTGGAACATGGAGAATAGTAGACATGTGAAGGTTGGGTTCAAGTTTAGTGTATCCAGTGTGAGAAATGTGCAAGTGATTACCATTACCAACAACCAAAGTGTCATTACCTTTATATTTAGATCTCAAAGAAAGATTACCAAGGTCTGATGTAACATGGTTGGAAGCACCACTATCTGCATACCATCCAGAATCAGATGCCATATCTGGTGCAGCTAAGTAAGCAACCATTTTCCTTGAGTTTTGTTGGCCTGATGTCTGGTTTTGGCTTGGTGGAACATAATCTTCTTCAAACATGTGATAACAAGAAGCAGCTATATGTCCAGTTTTACCACAAATTTGACAGGTTGGTCTTGGTGCACCAGAGTTGTTTCTTCCATTGCCCCTGCCTCTGGATCTTCCTCTACCACCATTAGAACCCCTACCTCTGTTAGAGTTGTTGTAGGGGCCTCTAGACTTAGACCTTTGATTAGTTTGTGCCATGTTTGCAGAGGGTGTTCCCAAATCCAGAGATCCCGGTGGATTGAAACGAGAAACGAGCATATCATGTGTGGTTAATTGAGCGTGAACCTCAGCCCAAGTCATAGACTGAACTCTGGAAGTTATGTTTACTATGGATGATTCATATTCTCTAGGAAGACCTCCTAAAACAGCAAGGATTAGACTCGAACTAGAAATGGGATATCCATCTGCTGCCAAACCATCTGAGTAACTTTTCATCTTGGCTAGGTAATCTGGCATGTAAGATGTGCCTTTAGAAGCTTTGGTAAGGGCATCCTTAAATTCCAGAATCTTGGATTGAGACCGACTATTAAACAGTGTTTCTAGTGTCACCCAAACTTCATATGCCGAATTGCACCCCACAACTTCTTGTACAGCTTGTTCTGTCATAGAACCCAGAAGCCATCCAAGGAGAAGATTGTCGATGGCCATCCATTCATCATAGAGAGAGTTTATGACGCCTAAAACTGAGCTATGAGCTGAACTGTGATACATCTGTGGTATATTTGTGCCAAAGAGATGATCCTCGAGGCGGTGACCATGAATTACAGGAAGAATGGTGTAGCGCCAGAGTAAGTAATTGTTTCTATCTAGTTTCACAGTGATATTCTGGGAGGGATTGGATCCAAGAATGGGTTTAGGTGAAAGAAGAAAGTTCGGTGGAGATGGCATATGAGAATTTAGGGTAGAAGTGAGAAATGGTGGGAGAGACACATGCACTTGTGAAAGAGTCGGAGTGTTGGCCGGAAATTTAACTGTGGAAGACACAGTGCTCTGGATCGGAATCAAAGTGAACTGAGACACCATTGTTGAGCTGGGAATAGTGCTCCGAATCGGAGTTGCTGCATGTGTGAGCGGTGGAAATGCAAGAGGATCGAGAACAAATGATACCGTCGGTGCTGCACCGACGGTGGATGGCTGGCCTTCGGTGGACATGGCCGCCAGGCTCTGATACAAAGATAGAATTCTATATCAAGATAAAAGATAACTTCATAATGATAATGTCAAGGTTTACATCATATATTACCACAAAATCTAACAGACTATATTCTGTAGCTTAACAAACATAAAGGTGTACCAATACAAGTGTGACACCTATTACAACACATGAACCAATAGTATTTCACCACATATAATCTACTATCTCAACAGGGAGTTGTAGTGAAAGGTGAAGAAGGGGGAAAGAGTAAGAGAAGAAAAAAAATTATTAGGATCACACCAGGGTGTGATCAACTCGTCAATAATTCCCAAGAATTCCCTCCGATTTTCGTCACAAGTGTGACAGGGGTCACACTCAGGTGTGATTTGTTTGAGCATATGAAATTCAAACTCTTTTGTCTATAACGACTCCACGAATTCACTTCCAACTTAAATATGATCTCCAAATGCATCACTCCTTATCATCATAATCCTTAATTTCCAATTGTGCAATATCTTTAAAACAACAAAACAGACACAAAAACAAAACAATAAAAGACCGAGAAGACAACTCTTTTCCTTTATTTATTCATTAAACAAGGAAAAAGGATCAAACAAAAGCAAACACGCATTTTGAATTTATAGTTTTCAGTTAGACTATTTTCAACGAACACTATTCTTAAGGAGGACTAAACCAAAGATAGGCATCCTTCTGAATCTTTTCCACATATCAATGAAATTGACAAGAATAGCATGTTCCTCATGAATAAATATATCATCTTAGCTCTAATTAGCGAAGTGCCTCCTAACGAATTATAGATCTCTTTATCAGTGCACATGATGAACCTAAGAGAATTATTGCACAATATGCACAAATTCAGCATCCTTATTCAAGGAATGATAAATAACATTATCAAATGAATTGGAATCAAGCACAACAATATTGTTACCTCTCTTTTCATCCTCTTCTTGGCTCATCCATTTTGAATCCGGAATTATTGCACTACACATGTACTCCTTTTCTTTACTTCCGGCGTCACATTATGAACGTCGATGCCACCGGCGTTTCTTTTCAAAAATAACATCAGTGAATATATATCGTTACGCACTAGTGACACTTTTACAACTATAACGTCAGTGCCACTTACTTTAGTTTTCGAAAGTAATGTCAGTGTCACTGACGTTATTTTCATGAAAAATAACTGTGTTGTCCGAAGTAATTTTTTCAGTAAATGAAATAAAAGAATACCGATTGTAAAAAGTATTATGCCAATAAAACACCCTAAAAAAATTAGAAGTCGTAATGATAAAAATAATGGGCTGATTGAGTCTGTCTCAGCCTATAATAAGACACTACTGTCTTCTGCCTCGTATCGACTTTAAATCTAAGGCCTCGGCCTACAAACTGCCTAACACCCAGATGTTCGTAGAGTCGCCCTTGATGAAACAGGGCATTCCAATTATTTCATCAAATGTGACCTTTTGTTTGTAATAGAATTCCAGAGTCCACAACCGACGACTACAGTCACTTTGCATGTTTTTGTGTATAAAAACATTGACTTTACATTTAGATGGAAGGACCTACACGGTGATTTGTCTTTCCAAACCACAATAATGCAATTCCAATTCCCAAATTTAAAAAAAAAAAAAAAAAATTGAATTAAATAAATATGAAACACGTGATATGTAAATTGTAAAGTAGTAGGACCTTACTGTACTTATATAGTTTGACAAACTTATTATATATAGGTGCATCGATCGTCCTATCCAGCAACACATATCTCCATATTTGACATTCATATTATATATTTTTTAATATTATTATCATATATATTTATTAATATTATTATCAAAAAGCTATGGGAATGAACAAGATGGTAGTTGGGGAAATACAGGAGGTGGATGAGGTGGAGGAGACATTGTTGACAAGGTCATTCTCCTTCTCATCTTCTTCGTCGTCTTCTTCGTCGTCTTCTTCTTCATTGATGGTGATCAATGAAGATGATGGGAATAACGAGGCGAAGAAGAAAACGATGCCGTTATTGGCGTTAAACCATGTATCATTTGTGTGCAAATCATTGATCAGATCAGTTGAGTTTTATGAACAAGTGTTGGGTTTTGTTCTCATCAAAAGGCCCTCTTCCTTCGATTTTCAAGGCGCTTGGTAACCCCATCTCTCTGCTTTCTGTATACATCAATTTGGTTGTTTGTTTGTTTGTTTTTGTTTTTTTCTTTTTCTTTTTCCCCTTCATTTTCCACTGCTATTCAACCAACAGCTACAATGGAACTAATTTATTCTCTACGGATACTTTTCAGATAATTGTGCTCTGTAATTAGGCGGTTTCTATACGTTTTACAAACCCCGTCCCAAAATGTAAGTTCGTTAAGACATTTTCATGTAAATTAAAAATATTGATTAAATGGGTTATATGTCATTAATTTTTATGAAAATAATTTAAAATGAACTTTGACGGTTATTAATGCAAAGTAGTGAAAGTAAGTAAGTATATAATAAACGAGTAAAAGGAGAAAAATATAATAAACTTCGTTGGTTTTCTAAATTCACTTATATTATGGGACAAAATGAAATAATGAATAAATTTATATTTTAGGATGGAGGTAGTAACAAATTACTGCCGGCACCACGCTTACTCTCAGCATCTAAAAAATTACTTAGAGCATCACAATTAGTTTGGTGCAGATAACGTCAGTGGTACTGCGTTCCTTCTCAATAATAACGTCCATGACACTAAGGTTAGTTTTTAATAATATCAGTGACACTGACGTTATAGTTATTTTTGAAAATGAACGTCGGTAGCACTGACGCTCATCGTGTGATGCCGCAAATAGAAAAAGAATACATTGTAGTGTCGGAAGTAAATGAAAAAAAAATGATGATAGTAAATACGTATTGTCGATATAAGCAGCATATAATTAATGAGTTTTAAAGCACTCCTCAAAACGGGAAAAAAAAAAAAAAAAACAAAACAAACAAACAAAACAAAACAAAAAAATTGTTTTAAAGCAGATATTAAGTTGTAATGAAAGGTCAATTATTGAGATGATATAATTTGTATTAATAGACAGGGGTGGACCCTTGTGCAATAAGGTGTGCCCAGTGGGCCCACTGAGATCAATTAAGTTGTATATGCTCAAAACACATTTGGTTACAACTTACAACAGATACCACTATCATTAATTATGGTGGACTCTAAATATGGAGAAACGTTTATGCAACAATAAAATATATACAACAAATGTCATAAAATACTTTTAAAACATTGTTTTTATGGCACATATATGATTCAATAGGCCCACATCATAATGAATGGTCTCAAAGTGTGTTGTGCACAGTGTTGTTGTCATTTTGTTGTGCCGCTATTTCTACTCCTAAATCAAATCATGTGTCTCGCATTTTAATCAATTGTGAGATCATGTGTAACGGTACATGTTGTGGCCAAATGTGTTATGCATGTACAGGGGCGGATTTGTGTAGGGGCAAGGGGGGGGCTCATGCCCCCCCTTAAATTTTGCTGCGAAATTACAATTATACCCTTGCATATTGTTAGTATTTTAAACTATAATATTAATAATTATTTGGCCAACTATTTATACAAAATCTGAGTAGTTTGGTGGTAGGATGCATGAGCTTTTTCCTTGGAGTCAGCAGTTCGAATCCTCCATCTACCTCTTTTTGTTTTTTAATCCTTCTACCTTTTTTTAAAATTTTAAAATCCTTCTACCTTTTTGTTTTAAAATCCTTCTACCTTTTTGTTTTAATCATTCTTCCAGCATTATACCAATACACATTTACACCCCTCTTTTTCTATTCTAAAACTCCTTCCTCCTGCTCTATAAATTTCAAACATCTCGCCCAAATTGCCGTCAGCTATGAAGCATGTGAAGGATCGATTACGGAATGGAGTGGGTGAAATTTTTTTAAATGACTCATTAGTGTTATATATTGAAAGAGACGTATTTAGATATATATCAAATGGATGTATCATGGATTATTTTCAAAAAATGGCAACACGTAGAGGTCAACTGTAAGATGATTTAGGGGTGTCGGGGGGGGGGGGGGGGGGGCTAAACAATATGCAAAGTCCGCAAATATTTTGCATAAAATCACAAGTGACATGTGAGTTTTTGGTATCAAAATTATTTTGTCTCTTATATTTGCCTTTAAAATTTTTAGTTTTAGTTTTTATGCGTCTAAGTGAAAATCCGCCCCCCCTTAATGGAAATCCTCGCTCCGCCCCTGTGCATGTATCATTTTCCTACGTCACGTAAACTTTGAAAAATAAAAATAAAAATAAAAGAGAGCAGTGATAGTTTCACAATAAAATGGTTACAACAAAGTACTACAACACATTTTTTCATCGTTAATTATGATGTAAACCTATTGATTTTTATGAGTCTCATATAAATCAATGGTATAAAAATGTATTGTGTACCCTCACCTCCGTCCCAAAATGTAAATATGTTTAGTTTTGTCCAATAATATAAATTTATTTAGAAACCCAATCAAGCATTTATTATATTTTTCTCCTTTTACCTTCTATTTATTATTTCCTCATTCATTTTCACTACCTTGCATTAATAACAGTCAAATATCATTTTAATTTTTACATAAGGTGCATCGGTCTAATGATATGCTAAACTATAACCTGACATGAAACGGTGTTCCAACCCTGTTAGGGTAAAAAAAAAAAAGATCATTTTAATTTTTTAATCAAACACATATGCAATTTAACCAACTCAAAAAATTCAAACGGACTTATATTACTGCCTCAAACATTAATCAAAATAAAAGTCGGAAAAAGAGTCAACGAACGAAGCATTGCATGTTTTGTGTCGGTAAATTACCTCGCCGACAATGTTTTGTGTCGGTATTTTTTTTCTTTCTTAGTGTGTCAGTGATTTTATTCGGCCAATGAGGGGAATACATAATTCTTAAATACAATTTCAGTTAGTTCTAAAAAAATAATACAATTTCAATTTTTTTATAAAAAAATCAAGCAACAATTTCAAATGAAATCATCATTTTAATGGTTGATCAATTTATTACATATAAGAATATGTTAATATTGATCAATTGTCATAACATGGCCGTCAAAATCTATGATGCACGCAATGGCGGAGCCCAGAAATAAAATTCAGCGGGTGTACAAATATTTATTCTAAGTAATTTATCTTTTCAGCAGGTGCACAAATTTTTTTCCGGTGTACTATACACTGTTTTTCTTCGGCTCAGCGGGGTCCGTGGACCTCATTGTTGTATGTGTGTCTTCGCTTCTAGATGCACCGATAATTCTGTCTAATGACATATCTCGTATCCGACACGATACACACCCGACACTTAAAATATGCATGTAGATGCGAGATCGCAATTTCAAAAATTAGATACGATCTTGAAATCAAGATATATAGTATAAAATGATCACTAATGATTGATTATATATGGGCGAGTAAAGATAAAAGCATATATAATCACTCGGCCACAACAAACGACATAATTTGTTTTTCATATTTGATTATGAGCATGTAGTTGCATAATGATTATTAAGTTTTATACCATGATCAACAATCTAAATAATGGTGTAACACATATTTTTTTCTATTAGAGGCACAATCATTTCGTCTTGTATAATTTATTTATTTATTTTTTGAAAGCATATATCATTAATTTATATATGCATTTATAAGGTAGTTGCAACATGGACTTTCTTTCCACATGGCTTTTATGTTGTATTAGGCAGCACATGCATAGCATACGTACAAATGATTGGGACACACCTCATAATAATTCAAATACTTACTATTATGGATTTTGTGGATTCAAATAATTCTACCGGAAAAAATTTATACTAATATGTCGTTAAATATACAGTCATAAGATGAGTCATATATTGTACATGATTTATATATATATATATATATATATATATATATATATATATATATATATATATATATATATATATATATATATATATATATATATATATTCAAAGATCCCGACGCAGATCTGGACAATGAAGGAAGTTAAATCTTTTAAAGAGACAAATAAAAAATTAAGGAAGAAGAAACAAGATGTATACTACGTATATTAGTGGATTTTAAATATGCCACATGTACGTAGGTAAGATGCACTTAATAAACATAATTGAACATTTGCGAGGCAATCCTGTGTTTGTTTATTTATGAAACGATTTTATAATCTTTTTCAAGTCTTGTTCGTTAACCTAAGCAAACGAACGATTTATTACAAACTCTAAAGAGCCGAACATGAGTGTTTTTAAAAGCAGCTTTGTTCGTTTAATTACTCTACGAGTCTACTCTACGAGAGACAATGACTATCTTATTGAGTTCTACGTAGAATTTCATTTCGTGTGTATATATATAGAATTAATTATTTTAGGGGGTTCTAAATTAAGGCATCCATGTTTTTAATTCCAGCACCACAAAAAATTACTCTGGCACCACGATTATTTTTTATGAACGGAACGTCAGTGTGCTATTGCAAAATACTGACGTTAGTGTTCAAAAACGAAAGTCATAAGTGGCACCGATGTTTACGTTATAAAAGTGTCATAACTTATAAACGCCAGTTCACTGACTTTCCACTGAGTTTCGTTTTTGAAGAGCGGTGTTTCAATATCAACGTCAGGGTCACTGAAGTTTTTTTCATCAAAAGAAAAATCAAATAATGGATGCCACCGTGCCAGAAGTAAAAACAAGGGTGTCTTTAAAACCCCCATATTATATATAACAAGGTCAATTAACCCTGAGGATGGTTTCACTTTCACTTTCACACATGCAGGTTATTTAATCATGGGATTGGGATCCATTTACTGGAAGCAGACAATAATCCAGGAGGAGGGAAGATTAAGGGAAAGAAAAGGATAAATCCAAAAGACAACCACATCTCTTTCCAATGCACAAATATGGAATTAATAATGCAGAAATTGAAAGAGATGAAAATAGAGTATGTTACAGCAGTGGTAAAGGAAGGAGGAATAACAGTGGATCAACTTTTCTTCCATGATCCTGATGGTTACATGATTGAAATTTGCAACTGCCAGAACCTTCCACTTCTTCCACTACTACCATCTTCTTCATCCTCCTCTTGTCCCTTGATCAAAAAGATGCCTATACCTATTGATCATTCTTCCAGCTCCTATGGTATATATGCCAACCCTTTTCTTTCTTTTTTTTCATTTTTTGTTTTATAATCTTTACAACTTGAATTGACTATATATATATATATATATATATATATATATATATATATATATATATATATATATATATAAAGACCATATTAAAATTTCGTAATGGTTTTAGATTCTCATTCAGAAAGTCTAGAGTTAATTCGAACTTTGTGAGAGTTAAAAAAAAAAAAAAAAAAAGTAGTAATAATAATAATAGTGGTTCTCTAAATAATAATAATAATAATAGTGGTTCTCTAAATAATAATAATAATAATTATTATTATAATAATTATTATTTTTTGAGAATTAAACATTATTATCATTATTATTATTATTAGAGTAAGCACAGCGGTGGTTCCCGATCACACCCTCTATTTACCTTCTTTATCGTTTTATATTGTTTTTGACCACACCCTCCCTATTTTCAAAAATAATTTTTTTACCAGTCATTGTTATAAATAAAAAAGAATTTTAGGATCGAAAATTTTTCAGTCATATATATATTTTACATTTCGGTGCCTTTATTGTAGGGTTATAAGACATATATATATTTTATGTGCTTTATTGTAGGGTAAGCTTTTATGTGCTTTAATCATTTTCCCTTTCCCATAATAAACGAAATAAATGCAGGGAAAGCAACTGTGAAGATGCAGTGTTGCGCAAAAGTGGAAGCTCTCATGATGGAGAGATTAGCAATTGAAATGATGAACATCTGCTTTTAAGGAAAAAAAATTTAGAGCCTATTATTATTATTATTATTATTATTATTATTATTATTATTATTATACATATTTCATTTCATTGAAAATTATTTGCTTGTAAGAATCATTGCCGCAAATGAAAATGAGAGAGAAATCACATTGAGTTTGCTTCAAAGATCTTTGAAATTTGGTTGTTGTCAGAGGCTTGGTTAAAGCATCAGCAAATTTGGTCACATGAATGTGTTGTAGAAAATGGAAACTTAAGAATTTAATAGACTAGAAGAAACTTCAAGGCACGTAAGAACATTGTATTTTAAGAGATGTTTCGTCCACACGATTTGTCATTTAGAGATTCAAACGAAAATCTCTCTCTATGATACAATGGAGGTGTTTGATTCAAACAGTGACTTATTTGAATCAAACTCGAGAAACTCAAGTTTTTGGTCTGATGATGCTTTCAAACTTAAAATTGAAATTGTTTGCATGCTTGTGCCTTTTATAGGTTGAAGGTACCCCATAAACGAATGGAGATACTCCTTACATGAAAGGGTAGGTTCATATCAGTTCGGACAAAAGCATGCAATTCTTGGATTTTTGAATTGCATCCATTCGTAGATGCATGAATCTGAAAATTCATGTATCTGAAAATCCGAAAATGCATATCCCCCCATTCGTTGCGATAACATTAATTCGTGCGGCAACTCATATGCAACCGATAATCAAAATATTTATTTATGAAAAAATATCTAACATAATGGACATGGTAGCCAGTAAGTTTCCCTTGTAGCATTTGATCTCGTACAGAGTGAACATCCAACTTTATATGTTTAGTTCTAGAATGAAAGACCGGATTGTAGGACCTGGATTCCGCATCTATATATGATATTGTCACGGATTTTATGCAATGAAAAATAAACAAGTAATAAATTTATAAATCCGGTATACTCCAAGTGTAGGGATCGTAGTATAGCGATTAATACCGGAGTCGATCTCAGGGAATCGAGGTTGTTTAATCTAGTTCTTATTAATTCTTCTAAAATTGTCACTACTATTTATTACTAAACCTACACTAAAACGGAAAATAAATGGATTTTTGAATTGCATCCATTCGTAGATGCATGAATCTGAAAATTCATGTATCTGAAAATCTGAAAATGCATATCCCCCGATTCGTTGCGATAACATTAATTCGTACGGCAACTCGTATGCAACCGATAATCAAAATATTTATTTATGAAAATATATCTAACATAATGGACATGGTAGCCAGTAAGTTTCCCTTGTAGCATTTGATCTCGTACAGAGTGAACATCCAACTTTATATGCTTAGTTCTAGAATGAAAGACCGGATTGTAGGACCTGGATTCCGCATCTATATATGATATTGTCACGGATTTTATGCAATGAAAAATAAACAAGTAATAAATTTATAAATCCGGTATACTCCAAGTGTAGGGATCGTAGTATAGCGATTAATACCGGAGTCGATCTCAGGGAATCGAGGTTGTTTAATCTAGTTCTTATTAATTCTTCTAAAATTGTCACTACTATTTATTACTAAACCTACACTAAAACGGAAAATAAACTGGACAGAGGATTGTCAGTCCAAAGCCAGGAAGGAAAGTTACGAACTTAACTAATGAAAATAAAATCTATTCTAAAAACTAAAACGAAAATAAAATTCTAACTAAGCAACGAAGAACAAGGCACAAAGTCGAAAGCAAGATGATGTTGAGATGGTTTCACATGCTTGTTCAATCGCCTAGCCTTAGCTCATCGTTGTTATAGAAATTATATAAATAAAAAGAAGAAGAAATTGTGTTTATAGGAGGTAAAAATCGCAGCAGAGCCGCCCCCAAAGGGGCTGGGGCGGCCAGGGATCGAATTGTGGTGGTTAGGGTTGAAAATAACGCGTCCTTATATAGATTTTTAGGTCGGTTTCGCTGAGGCGGTGCCGTGGACGCCCGTCCATAGGGTCTGGACGCCAGTTCAGAAAATTTCTGAACATCCTGAATCGACTTTTACCTCTTGGACGCCAGTCCACTAATTCTGGACGCCAGTCCACTGAAATTCCATCAATCCCGAACCGATCGTCGATCTTGGACGCTAGTTCACCCTTTTAGACGCCGTTCACCGGACGGAGGGTTCAAACGCTCGTTCACTTCGTTCTTCATGAAATCGCACTTCAACTTCAATTCAAATCTTGCATCTTCCTCCCTCTACTACTTAATCTTCGTTAAACATCTTTTTAGCTTCCATTTACTCTCCTTTCACGACATGCAAATGTACCTTCAAAGCCATAGAAACGTGCAAAATGTAGAACCATATATATAGATAGAAAATCATCGATAAAAACACGTAATAAGCTCGAGTTTGCACTTAGACATCTTAAAACGTCATTCTTTCAATAAATCCATTTAACATGTAATTTTCTATAAAAATTACTAAAATACGAAGGAAATCGCTACGGAATAATATCATATATATCGTAAAAATCACCGTTAACAACTCCCCCACACTTATATTTTGCTCGTCCCGAGCAAAACAAAACAAGAAAACCAAGGCTTACTCAAACATTGAATCACATACACTCCCATATATCAAATCACAATCGGTCGACTAGCATCAAAAACATACACCCCAGTGAAATAAACGATTACTCGAATGTGTAGTGTGTGCAAAGCCTTCTTCAACTTCCACCGATTCCACACTTGACAATTAAATTCAAGCTAACCAACAAATACCCATTTAAGATAGATAATGAATTATCCTGAATATACATACGCCCTACAAAACTACTCCCGTCATGACTAGAGTAATACATGTGTTTTCAAAATCTTTCCAGTTATACCCAGAGGATATTCCCTACAACATATACCTTGGCCTATACTGGGGATAAGGTAGGCGATAACTAAGTCTTTCATTTATTTCATACCAAATTCCTTATGTAAGTTGATTCAATTGACTTTCACATTTATACACACATCAGAATGAGCTATTGCCCATCATGGCAGAATAGGATATTCGTGATATACCCTACCTTACTCAAATCATCAGGTAGCTTCTTCTGACTGTCGTGAGCTTTTGGTCATCATAGTGGTATAGGACATTCGAGATATGACCTACCGCACTCAAATCATCGACCAGCTTCCGACACACCCAATTACTTCATTCAAATTCAACTTTTTCCAAAGCACAATAGTTACGATTTACTTATCACATTCAGGCTTTGGCATAGTCACGATACTTCCTACTTCAATTCCAACTACATACATATTACAATTGTCATGACATTAGCATTAAGCGAACGGTCTGATAACCAAAATAAAACATCATCGGTTTAAATGAGTACAGTCTACTAAGTTCAGCTCATCATCGAAGAGGCTTACGTGAAAAGAATTCAAGTAAAAGCTTATCACCAAAGGTCTATGCTAAAATACTAGTCAACTTAACACAAGTATGGGAATATAGCAAGTAAGTAAACCAAAAGAAAATCATGCTCGGGACGGATTTTTAAAAATTTCAAAAATTTTCGATTTTTCACAAAAGATACAAAAGATAAGTATAATAATTAAGCACATGTGTAGATACCACTAATCCCTCCCCCACACTTAAATAACAACATGTTCTCATGTTGTGCAGAATAAGAAAAACTTAGCTGATTGTAGTTCGAAGGTGGCAAGTCTGGAAGTGGTCGCATGTCAGATCCAGAAATGCTTGAAGAAATCAGTAGATTGTGTACCATCCACCGGAAAACTGATATCGTCTGAAAGCTCACAAGTGTTATAGCAAATATCCTGCATACATGAAAAACAACACAAAACGTACCTCGGGGATAGGGGAATATAACATATTGCGCAGAAAAGTTTGATATAAGCACATGATATAATTGCTCGATGGAAAAATCACCACACGAGAAAACACGTGGCATCTAAGCGTCAAATATAAAGCCACGAAGCTTACAATACAAATATGGACCAACATGTGCATACGTAAATATCAAACTCCAATTGAAAGTGTAAATGCACGTTAAGGCTTACAAGATTCATCAAAAAGTAATAGCAACGGAAAACCGACAGTAGCTTCAACTAAAGTACAGATGAATCAAGTATTAAGCGACGAAGCATGTCAATAGCAGGAAGGAGATTATAGTCGAGATTGCAAGTTACGCTTATGCAAGTTGCCTGACCCCAAAAACCGACACCAAAAACCTAGACGACACAAGACAAACCTAGCTTCCCTTATTCAACAAAAACAAAATAATAGAAAATAATAAAAAAAACTATTCTTATTATTGGGTTGCCTCCCAACAATCGTCTTTCTTTAGTGTCTTTGGCTAGACACATTTACTCCACTATCCATTATCAAGGAGGACTAAACCAAAGAAGGGCTTCCCTCTGCATCTTCCTCCACAAATCAGGGGTATTCATACGGATTCTAAGATATAGCATGAATCCTACAACCATGTCTTCTTAGAAAGTGATTAAACATTTTAGCTCTCGGGGATGAAGTGTCGGTCAACAACTTGTAGATCTCTTTATCGATGCTCATGACGAATCTAAGAGAATTATAGACTATTAGAGGTGCAACATCTATGTACTCGGTATGATCAACATCAACATTGTCGTTCAAGGACGGAGAACTAAGAGTATTAGATGACCGATGATCAAGAACAATAGTGTTACCGCCTTTTCATCTTTTTCTTGGCTCATCAATGTTGAACGGAATTACCGCACCGGTATCTTGTGAAGATGGTTCGATTTCCATGTGGCTTCATTCTCGTGGATTTGGAGGCTTGAACCCTCGCCGGTTTTCGATAAATCATCACCGGAAGCATTTAGATCAAGACAATGTGGGTTCTCATAAGGATTACGAGTTTACATCCCTACGACTTTCAAGACCTACCTCATGCTCGCGACTCGCCATCATCTCGGGTTCCCGTTCATCTACAATAACTTGGCGATCATGTGCACTTAATTCTCCTAAAGTCAATTCCCTCTTTTCTAGAGCAGGATCCACCAGGTGTGTCCTTTCTCTAGAAACTTCCTTTCTGCTCTCTATATATTTCTCTAACAAAGCTGCCATGTACGACTCGGGCTCTAAGTGAGGGAACACTTGTTGTTGATAATTGCTTTCTTCTTGATCCCATGGAGAATAAGGATGGTTACTCCTCCCACCATTGTATGTGGATGCATAGTTAGATTGAAGTGGATTCTCATAACTTGCATCATAATTGTCATATGTATTCCATTGATGGGATGAATATCCTTCATTGCACTGAGCCTCATAATGGTTTCCACCACAATACGAACATCTCACTTGAATGTTATTAAGTCCATGTCCATAAGAACTCTCATCAGTTGATGGTATACGAGCATCGGATCCAAAGACAAAAGGATCCATTAAGCTTGACACTTCTACTTTTGGGGAACCACTGAATTGAATGACGGATCCTAAGTTCATGGCACTGTCCTCTTCGCTATCATAAGGAAGTGGGAGAGCTAGGTCAATGCCTAGGTCTTGGGCCATTTCCCCGATTCGTCTCTCAAGATTCTTTGTTGTGCTCAGAAGGGATTGGATAATATTATTTTGCTCCTTCCGAAAGGAACTCCATTCAGCTTGGATATCATTCGAGTGCGAGGGGCCTTGAGAGTTATGAAAGTGTTGTGGGAAAGATTGGCTAGACTCACTTTGAAACATAGGATCGTTTGGCCATTCCTGATTGAACCACTGATCTTGATTGGAAAAATTGATATTTTGGTTCTGACTGAAGTTCGGGTTTTGATAGAAATTCGGATTTTGAAAATTGAAACCCTGATTCTGAAAATTGCTTTGGCCAGAAAACTGATTATTAAATCTCTGATATTGCTGGCCACAGAAAGCATTTACTTCAGCGTTCTGTCCATTCATGGGACAGAAACGAGCAGTGTGTCCCACGTTGTCACAATTCTGACATGTGACTAGATTGAAATTTCCCTGATTCTGGAAAGAATTGACTCGATACGCAGGAGGGGAAAGAAATTGACACTGGCCAACAGCATGGCCAGGTCGACAACATCTTCCACAGAACAGAACTTGTGAGTTCTGTGGAAAAGACGGGGTCTGATTCATAGGATTAAGCGACCTTTGAAGAGCTGCCATCTGCTGTTGCAGCATTGTGATCTGACTTTGCTCATCCATGTCCTCAATCCTCGGTAGAAGATTGGGTGACACCTTTTTTTTCGTTTAAAATTTTTTTCTTTGGAAAGGATGAAGAAACAGAAAAAGAAACGGAAACAGAGACAGAAATCTACCTACGAAAAATTTAAAACAGAAAAACAGAAAACGAAAAAAGGGAGAAAAACGTGTTGAAATCTTCTGAGCCCAAAATGGAAGGGAAAACAGCAAATTTTGACCTCGAAAACGGTGTCAAACAGCCTTTGGCTGTTCACCACGTCGTCGGCGTCGGAACGAGCTTTCCGAATTGGGGTCCTGCGCGCTAATCCGACACTCGAGCCAAAAGTTATGGCCAAAATACTAACGAGTGCTAAAACGATCCCTTTTATCCAAAAGTTCGATCGCTAAAAACGTGGAGTCAGATAATTCAACCTCAGATGTCCCCGAATCAATGTAGAAACTAGAAAGGATAGAAACAAAAACCTATCTACGAAAAATTCGTAACAAAAACAGAAAAATTAATAGAAACTAGACAACCGTACCGATTCCCCGGCAACGGCGCCAAAAACTTGTCACGGATTTTATGCAATGAAAAATAAACAAGTAATAAATTTATAAATCCGGTATACTCCAAGTGTATGGATCGTAGTATAGCGATTAATACTGGAGTCGATCTCAGGGAATCGAGGTTGTTTAATCTAGTTCTTATTAATTCTTCTAAAATTGTCACTACTATTTATTACTAAACCTAAACTAAAACGGAAAATAAACTGGACAGAGGATTGTCATCCAAAGCCGGAAGGAAAGTTACGAACTTAACTAATGAAAATAAAATCTATTCTAAAAACTAAAACGAAAATAAAATTCTAACTAAGCAACGAAGAACAAGGCACAAAGGTTTTCAATTAATTCAACGACGAACAAGCTATGATCCACCTATCTCACAACTCGAATTTCTACCCTAGATCGTTTAGTAAAGATTTAATAAAGGTTGTGGTTCACCTATCAAAGGTATGAACTTCTACTCTCGTAGATAATTCGCCTATCGCTCTTCTATCTCTCGATCTTAAAGATTGACGCTTTCAAAACAAGGTGCAAGATTTGTTCAATCTAGCAACCTAGAAATCTAACCTAGCAACTCTCGTTATTTTTAGGTTAAAAGTCCAAACTTTATTATGGTGATCTAAGTCTAACAACGATTTTCATCAACGTTAAACATCAAATAGCAACCATCTCTCGATATAAATTGCATAGCAAAATAAACACATAATAAAGAAACAAACTTTATAAAAACTCACAAAAACAAGTCCAAAGTCGAAAGCAAGATGATGTTGAGATGGTTTCACATGCTTGTTCAATCGCCTAGCCTTAGCTCATCGTTGTTATAGAAATTATATAAATAAAAAGAAGAAGAAATTGTGTTTATAGGAGGTAAAAATCGCAGCAGAGCCGCCCCAAAGCGGGGCCGGGGCGGCCTGGGGATCGAATTGTGGTGGTTAGGGTTGAAAATAACGCGTCCTTATATAGATTTTTAGGTCGGTTTCGCTGAGGCGGTGCCGTGGACGCCCGTCCATGTGGTCCGGACGCCGCCCGTAAAATTTCGAACATCCCGAATCGACTTTTACCTCTTGGACGCCGGTCCACTAATTTCGGACGCCAGTCCACTGAAATTCCATCAATCCTGAACTGACTGCTGATCTTGGACGCTAGTTCACCCTTTTAGACGCCAGTTCACTGGACGGAGGGTTCAAACGCTCGTTCACTTAAGTTCTTCATGAAATTTGCACTTCAACTTCAATTCAAATCTTGCATCTTCCTCCCTCTACTTAATCTTCAGTTAAACATCTTTTTAGCTTCCATTTACTCTCCTTTCACGACATGCAAATGTACCTACAAAGCCATAGAAACGTGCAAAATGTAGAACCATATATATAGATAGAAAATCATCGATAAAAACACGTAATAAGCTCGAGTTTGCACTTAGACATCTTCAAACGTCATTCTTTCAATAAATCCATTTAACATGTAATTTTCTATAAAAATTACTAAAATACGAAGGAAATCGCTACGGAATAATATCATATATATCGTAAAAATCACCGTTAACAGATATCACACCATAAGGCTGGCTTGCCAAAAATAGAAATCTACAACTCGGACAAAATACTTTTAAGCCATTGAACTTCAGCTGATGCATTTTCCAACTCTCTATATTAAGATTCTACGGTAGAATCAGATACCACAGACTGTTTCTTAGATGAACATAATACCAGAGATCCGGCAAGGAAAATACATTAGGCACCGGCAAATCTTCTATGTTAACATCACAACCCCGGTCAGCATCAATAAATCCATGAAATGTGAAAGGATAATCAAAGCTTGTTTGGTCATGGTGCTCATCAGTCATCCAAGCATGAGTTGATCTTTGTCGATCACCCATTCATCTGGAGTTGGGTTTTTGACAACTTCTGAACTGGATCCGACAATATACTCCGGTGGTCGAGGTTTGGTTCCCAAAAGATGGAATCTAGTGTTTGGTCACGAACAATCAGAATGACGGTCGATTTCCACAATAAATAGTTGGACCGGTCAAGCTTGACAGTGGAAGTACATGATAGATGACCTCCAAACGGGGTTGTTGGTGATGAAGCAGTAAGAAATGGAGGCGGAGCTAGATTCGTGGGTCTCATGACCCATATCCAATCTTCCAAAGATGATTAATATGAAATCGGGTCAGCTTAGAGTAGTTTGAGCAATGGATGAAGCATGCATTAGGTTAGTTGAAGGTGCAACCATAATGCATTAGGTTAGTTGAAGGTGCAGCCGTAGGAGGTTGTGGTTGAGCACCAAAAGTGGTGCCAGAACTGGTGTCTTGAGCCATAAGGCTCTGATACCATCACATAAACAAAATCTAACAAGAATGATTCGTTTATTGATGTTTTATTGGATCAGTATTACACTTAATATATTAGGACTACTGGGATTGACCGTGTGTAAGACATTGATACTAGCAAGAATGCCAAGGTCAACCACAGTAAAGCATATGCGAGTCAAGGTCGATCCCACATAAATAAGACTGCGTATAAACATTTTCCTAACTAGGATCTAGAAACACAAAAGTGGTCTTGGACCGATTGTCATGGTAGAGGTCCTAACCCTAAAACTAAGAAGGCTTTGGGACACAAAGACGAAAGTAATTCAAGTTAACTATTACGTAATTTGAGCTAATCAAACCATGAATCAGTTAACCTCCCCCAGTCTAGAATATATAAGTTCCGTGTTTTACACAAACACTAATTCATGTATATTAATGTTTACACTCCTCTGACATTTCAAACCACACCGTGAACAGAACGAACTATGTTATGCCTATAAGCCTATCATAACAGACTCGGGCAAAATAGAAAAACATGCATTAACGGAATCTATGGAAGTTCCTTATCCGGCCAAGGAGAGTGATCCAACACCCAATCATAAGGATAAGAAAACCTCACTAGGGCACCCATCGTGAACAGACCCGGTGAACCTATAGTTATCTAAATACCCTCCTTCTAACTATTCTGTCACCATGAACGGGTCCTTGGTAGAGGTCCTAACCCTAAAACTAAGAAGGCTTTGGGACACAAAGACGAAAGTAATTCAAGTTAACTATTACGTAATTTGAGCTAATCAAACCATGAATCAGTTAACCTCCCCCAGTCTAGAATATATAAGTTCCGTGTTTTACACAAACACTAATTCATGTATATTAATGTTTACACTCCTCTGACATTTCAAACCACACCGTGAACAGAACGAACTATGTTATGCCTATAAGCCTATCATAACAGACTCGGGCAAAATAGAAAAACATGCATTAACGGAATCTATGGAAGTTCCTTATCCGGCCAAGGAGAGTGATCCAACACCCAATCATAAGGATAAGAAAACCTCACTAGGGCACCCATCGTGAACAGACTCGGTGAACCTATAGTTATCTAAATACCCTCCTTCTAACTATTCCGTCACCATGAACGGGTCCTTGGGAACAACCTACGATATCTTGCCTAGATTTCATGACTCACTACACAAATAGAAATAAATCAGATATCCAGAATTAACAAAACAATAACGGACACAGCAGTTCAAGGCTAACGATTAATCTACAGTATGACCTGTCGATTAATTTACAGACGAGATCCGAACCACAACTTTATGCTTATTACACATCATATACTACATAGACCGAGTTCTTAATCAACTATTCATGATTCGATTAACTACTGCACAGATCATACATCGAATAAAATAAACAAGTAACGCTTGTTATCACATGTACACACATAATTCATAGTCAAAAGATAATTTGAGTACATCAAACAATCAGCCATCGATGTAGATCTAGATCTCGAATTGATGGCTGAATCACGTTGAATTTGCTCCCAAAATAAAAAGGGAAACCGAAGCTTTATTCAATAATACTAGAAATGACAATGATGTTCCCTGCCTTATATCGGCATCTAAACCGACATAGAAGCTAATTATGAGTCAAATACACGTATAAGCCGACCTACATTTGATTTTGGACTTTTGGGCCGTCGATTCATCGACAAGTACTTTTTGTCGATTTATCTACATGTGGGTTGGAAAGCCCAGTTCAGTGTATTGATCATATCTGGACTTCTACAACTACGATTGAGATGTTTCAAGATGCATTGGAAAGCTTGTCTCAAACCTACAACTTTGATGAATAAGTCCAAGCCCAATTAGAAAGTTCAGGCCTCCGAAGTTACATTGAAAGCTCATCATTCACATGTATATTTTGATTTGGAGGCGTCTTTTTGATGTGAATGATAGATGATAAATTGATAAGAGGAAAAATGTAGCTGCCATGATGAATTATGTTTTTGGATATGATGGAACATTTAGTCCCGATGAATTCTGTTTTAATTTTGGGATATGATGAAACATTTAATTCTGTTTTGGGTTTCTATATTGTTGTTTACCTCGGTTTCTTTTTTTGCTAGTATTTTTACTCCTTGCAGAAGTATTTTTTGGTGAGCCTTTGACTTATTTATTGCTCCGGCTGTGGTTGTTTTTTTTGGTAAGCTAGATTCTATTATTTCTCAATTTTTTGCTTGCTGAAATTTATCATTTTCGCTCCGCTATATTTCTTTTATGTAGCTATTTTCATGGCTTTGCTTGGTCTACATCGGATGAGTGACATGAATCCAGATTTGGATCTCCCATGCCCGTGTTGTTGGTGCTTGCTGCTTTTAGTTTACATGCTGGTAGGATTTACTCTAATGCCTTTTACATTTTTTACGAATGTTTTGGGGTGACGGAGTTTTGTGCTTCACATCTTTTTTGTTCGCTAAGTGTTGGGGTTGGGGATTTGAATATTGTAACAACTGCTCTTAAATTTGTAGCAACAACTATATTTGATACTTGTTGGAGATAATTGGGGGAAAAAGGAAAATGATTTTTAATCATTTTAAAATGATTTTTTTAATCATTTTTACAACCACTTTATGAGCCGGTTTCGATTAGACTCTTGTATCATTTATCAAGAGTTTATGATGAATTTGAAATCTACGTGTGACGTAGATGAAGACAGGTCTTTGAATCATTCAATTCGGATATCGGATGATTGAGAAATTAAGGCTTGAAGTTGGTTAGTTGAAAAAGTTGAAGTGTTGAAGCTTGGAAGTTGAAGAGTTCAACTTCCTTAATCCCATATTGGAAAGTGTGCTAATTTTTTCTCAATATTTAAGTGTGAAAGTTAGATAAAGGGTATAAGCTCCAAGGAAAGGGAGAGATGACTCAGAATGGTTTTAGTTAGACGATGTTCTGCTAAAATTGCCACATGCGTGCGCGCGCGCCGCCGCCGTGCCCGTGCCCGTGCCCGTGCCCGTTGACCGTTGGGCTTGGGGAATTGGGGAATCGTGGGCCTGAGGCAATACTAATTTTTTGGACAATGTTGCATTGTGTTTCTCTTCATCTGCTGACCGGATGACATTATTGCTGAGTTATTGGAGTGCTTTGCTTTATTACCTCAACTGATTGAGTTAAGGGAATTAGTGGAACTCCTCCAACTGATGGGCATCAATACACCTCCTTCAAGGCTGATGGAGTTACCTGATGTTTTCTTCCCTATATAAAGGTCCTCTATTGCAATGGAAATGGACACACAAGAAATACAACACAAATATCATATTTTTGCATAAAAGTTCAAAGAGCTTTTCTGAAGCACTGCAAGAGTTCTTTGTAGTTCAGGAGTTGAAGTAGCTCTCTTCTGAACAGGTATACTGAGTAGTCCTAGGAAACAATTGCATAAACCGAGGGTACTTGCCGGAGCAAATTTGTCTTAAGGACAAAGAGCTTCTCGCATCAGTTTGTTTAAAGATATCCTTTACTGTTTTGTTTTCATTTCGTTTTTTCAATACTGTAAATGTAATCTCTTCAGAATCAATAAAATAAATTGTTTCTTATCTCTTTGTTTATTTATTTTATTACGCGTATAAGATACTACGGATATATAACATTTTGCATGTGCTTCGTAGAACACTTGGTTTGGTTGCATTCTTAGTTCTACTTAATAGATTGAGAGAAAAATAATGTTTTTCTATTCACAATTGTAATAATGTGTGTACAAATATATAGTTACAATCAGATACTTCTAGAACAGTATATACGCAATAAATACAGAATATTTACTTTAATTACAATATATGCTATTACCACCCCTCAAGTTGGGCGAGGATGAAGGCCTAACTTGCGGCGTTGATGGTCAAACACAAGACGAGGAAGCGATTTCGTAAGACAATCCGCCAGTTGATCTTGAGCATGGACATAAGCAATACGTAGCGCACCACTTTGAACTTGCTCACGAATATAGTGATAATCAATGGCAACGTGTTTCATGCGAGTGTGCAAGACCGGGTTGGAGCAAAATTGGGTTGTGCCAAGATTGTCACAATAAATAACCGGTGTTTGACGAATAGGCCAGCCTAAGTCACGCAGGAGAAAAGTGACCCAAGTAAGTTCAGCAGCTGCATCAGCAACAGATCGATACTCGGCCTCAGTAGAAGAGCGTGCAACTGTAGTTTTCTTCTTAGAGCGCCAGGAGACAATATTACGACCAAGGCAAATAACATAAGCACTAGTGGATGAAAAATCATCCTTATTACCACCCCAGTCAGCATCAGAATAGGCGTGAAGAGTCATGGGCGATGAGCGATGTATCTGAAGACCAAAATGAACCGTGCCTGCAAGATACCGTAACAACCGCTTAGCATGGGACCAGTGAACATTAGTGGGTGCATGCATAAACTGAGAGAGGCGATTCACAGCAAAGGCGAGATCGGGCCGAGTGAAGCACAGATACTGCAAACTGCCTAGAACCATGCGATAGTGCGAGGGATTTGCCAAGGGGACACCATTAGTAGTCGTAAGAGCTGAGAGGTCGGTAGGCAAGGGAGTAGGTACAGAATTTGCCTCTAACATATTGAGTTTGCCCAGAAGTTCAAGAGCATAACATTGCTAAGATAGTAAACAACCCTGAGAATTGGGAACGACCTCAATACCCAAAAAATAGGATAAATTACCAAGATCCTTAAGCGCAAACCGGGAACCGAGTAGCTGAATAAACTCTTCAAGAGAAGAGACCTGATTACCAGTGACTATGAGATCATCAACATAAACTAGAACATAAAGCAGGGCCGAGCCTCGGGAATAAATAAATAATGATGTATCCGCATGAGAATTACGAAACCCCATGTGTAACAAAAAACCTTTCAATTCTTCATACCATGCACGAGGAGCTTGTTTAAGGCCATAGATAGCTTTGCGAAGACGGCAAACATAGTCCGGGTGAGCACTATCTGCAAAACCAGGAGGCTGGGAAAGATAGACATTTTCATGTAGAGTGCCCTGCAAAAATGCATTATTAACATCAAGTTGCCGCAGCGACCACCCCTGCGAAAGAGCCAAAGTGAGAACCAAACGAACAGTAGTGGGTTTAACCACTGGACTGAACGTTTCATAATAATCAATACCGGGCCGCTGTGTAAAACCTTTGGCCACAAGGCGAGCTTTATAACGATCTATGGTCCCATCTCGCGTACGATACTTAATGCGAAAAATCCACTTGGACCCAATGATGTTATAGGACGAGTCCGGGGGAACAAGATCCCAAGTATGATTCCGAATCAAGGCATCATATTCCTCCTGCATAGCTGTTCGCCATTTGGGATTTTTAAGGGCTTGGGTAATGGAGGAAGGTTCGACATCAGGAGAGGCAGAAAGTCGGGCAGCTAGGTTTAATTTTTGAATGGGTTTATGTATGTTGTTTTGGGCACGAGTGCGCGTGGGATGAGTAGGAAGGGGAGGGGATGGGGAGGAGGGGGAGGAGGAGGAGGGTGTGTCAGACATAGAGGGAGGTGGCGAGTCGAAGGAAGAGGCGGGGGACGGGGTGGGTGATGGGGAGGGCGAAGAGGAAGTGGGAGGGGGGGTCGTGGGGGTGATAGGGGGTGGGGAGAGTGTGACAGCTGAAGGTGGGCAAGGGATCCAGTCAGTGAGAGGAGGGATAGCAGGTTGGGAGGTGGACGAGGTGGATCGAGACGGAAGATAGTTTCAACAAACTTCACGTGACGGGAGACGTAGAGACGGGAGTCAGTAAGATCATAACAATAATAGCCATGTTGATCCTGCGCATAGCCAAAGAAGACACATGGTTTGGACCGGGGCTGCAGTTTGTGATCCGTGTAGGGGCGAAGCCAGGGATAGCAGAGACAACCAAAAACACGAAGGGTGTCATAGTGTGGTGGGGAGTGAAAAATACATTCATAAGGGGATTGCATACTAAGGACACGTGTAGGCATACGATTAATTAAGTAAACAGCCGTGGCAAAAGCATAAGGCCAGAAAGTGGAAGGAAGGGAAGCATGAGCAAGCAAGGTGAGGCCGGTTTCAACTATGTGGAGATGACGACGTTCAGATAGACCATTGTGTTCAGGAGTGTGCGGTGGTGTGGTGAGGAAAGAGATGCCAGATTGAGAAAGGTAATCACGGAGAGCAATATATTCACCACCATTATCAGAATATAGGATTATAATTTCAAAGCCTGACGAATTTGAAGGATGCGGCCTCTGCTCGGTTTAGCAAACATGTCATACAGAGAAGCCCACGTTGCTTGCGCTGAAGCAGTTTTGGACAACATGGTGGCGACGCCTGGTGTAAGAGAGGCCAAGATGAGGTTGAAGATGAGTCTATCTTGGCGTTTCCAGAGAGCATGATCAGGATTGGGAGCAGATTTTCCTTCAACTGTGATGGTGGCTGGCGGTGGTGGCGTTTCTCCGGTGATGTATCCCAGTCGGTCATACCCTTTTAAAAGGGATTCAATTTGGGGTTTCCAAACAGAATAGTTTGTGTGGTCAAGCTTAACAGTGATTTGAGACGCTGGATTGAAGGCAATGACAGATGAGTTGTTGGTTGAAGCCGCCATGGCTGAAGCAGTAAGAACAGAGCTGCTGCAGAGATAGGGGAAGGAGGGAGCCGAAAAAAAATTGAAGAATTAGGGTAAAGAATTTGGTGTCTCTGATACCATAATAGATTGAGAGAAAAATAATGTTTTTCTATTCACAATTGTAATAATGTGTGTACAAATATATAGTTACAATCAAATACTTCTAGAACATTATATACGCAATAAATACAGAATATTTACTTTAATTACAATATATGCTATTACTACTTTTGGTTTTGGGTATATTAATTTTGGTAGAGGAGCGCAAAAACGTCTTTTGGTGCTGATGGAGATTCTGTAGATTTTTTATTCATCTCCCATTAGTCATTATGATTTTTAGGTTAAGGATTTATTATTTGCTTTGTTGCAGCTTAGAGAAGTCGTATACACTTTTCCCTCTATTTTTTTCGTCCGAGATTTTGCCTCCGTTTTCTGTTCAAAATTTGTTCTATGCATCATATTTTCGGTGAACATAAGTTTTTAATAACATTTGTTAGTATTTTATTTGGTTGTTTTGTTGAATGCTTTTTAGGTGGTTTTTAGGTGATAGGTTTTTTTTTTTTCTCTTGAAAAATGGATTAAAGGTTGATGTCTTCATTTTTGTTTTGAATTTTTTTTTTCCCGTGAGACGAGACCCTACTTTTTCCATGCTAAGAACTAAGAGATCGTTCAGTTGGTATTAATTGTGGAAGATGAGATTATATATTCACCAACGTCAAGCCCTTCCAAACTCATCGCTTCCAAGCTAAATGTTATAACATAACACAATATTTTTATACACCGAATAATTTGATTCGAATGTAATATTATCCTGTCCGGCCATATGCATCGCATGGATCTTAGGCTAGTATATATATATAGTTAGTTAGTTAGTACGATGCCGTATCCTCGCTCTCCCCTTATACCAAAAGACGTCGACGAAATGTAGCCCTGCCTCCTTAAAACATATGAGTGGCAAACCCAGTGTGGGGAAATCCTGCTCATATGAAAGATGACAGCACCCTACGCTTCCAAATATAAAACCCCAAAGAAAAATTACAATGTGGAATAGTATTGAAACAAATATACCAAAGCAGAATTCACACGAGCAAGTCTTTAGAATCCTCGTTTTGATCTTTAACATCTTCAACCATAATACGATTGTGAATCTTATTACTCATGTCCTTCGGAATTAACCAGTTAATGAGATCTTCCATGTTGTCAGCAGCGTCTCGATTTAAGAGAAAAAGTAACAAAAATCATCAGCTCCATGCGAATTAGTATATAAAAAATGGAAGTGAAAAAATAGATTTAGGAAAATAATATATTATAATATTATTAAAAAAAGAGATTATCTTTGTTAACAAGTCAAACTAAAGATTTTTAAATAAAAAAATTAAAACATAGAAAGATTATCTTGAGACCAAACTACCCTTATAAGAAATACGAGTAGTTTACAAACATCATTTGAAGACCCGGAATGCGGGTTTGTCTCCGGCTCAATTCTCCTTCCCTTCCTTTTGTTTCCGGCAAAAAAAAAAAAAAAAAAAAATGCAATCGATATAATAACACGAAATACGCTAACAAATAATAGTTGATAAAAAGCAATTCACAAAAGAACAAACATCATTTGAAGCAAACATCATTTAAAAAGCAATTCACGAAATACGCTAACAAACATCATTTGTTCCCTCAAAAAAAAAAATAAAATACAAACATCATTTGAAGAATGCAATCGATATAATAACACGAAATATGCTAACAAATAATAGTTGATAAAATGCAATTCACAAAAGAAGATAAGTGAAACTTGAAAATACATGCCTAAAAAGACAATTAAAAAGACAATTATTTAAAAAAAATGCCTAAAAAATAATATTTGTAACGCATTTCGTGACGATTCCTCAACTAATGGCGAATCCATAACAAATACGTCACGAAATACTTTTGGAGCATACACCCCAAATATTATATTTTGAATTATATTTTTCAACTAATTGCTTTTTATTTTATCTTGAAGAGTAACTATACCTCAAATCATTCCCTTTTTTTTAATAATAAATATACAATATACCTTTACAAGTTTCCCAAAATAAAATAAAATTCAACTCAACAGTGGCTTGAGTGTACGTGTCGTGATACTCCAATTATAAGTTCACCAAGGATAATATGGCCCCATCGGTAATTGTTGCGGTCAAAAATTCAGAGATTTCGTATTCGAATTTCAGTGGGCAGAAAAGTATGCGTGCGTGTATTTTTTTCGTATCCGTAAAAATAAACGGCTCGTAATCTTGTCCGGATCCTGTGCCCAAGTCCGATGGGTTTCCACAACGCTAGTCCACAAATGAATCGGGCTATGGCGAAATATCCAAGTTTCTTGACCCAAGCAATGGCGCCACATAATGGGCTTTTTAAGGGCGCCCAATAACGGCTGTTAAAAGTAGTCCCCCACAGTACTATGTCCGTCTTCTTCTACATCTCCCCGGATCTTCTCTTGAAATCGCCGAAAAGTGAGAGTTCAGTCACTCTGATACTAAAAAGTCTCCTTCCTTAGTCGATTGAGGTGCGATTTGGCCACATAAATTCTCTTTTTACGTTGCTTTCCCCTCTTAATTGTAGGCGTGAGGTTTGATTTTATGTATTCTTTTGAGTTTTGACCAGGTTACTAGCTTTAGTACTTTACTGATATTCATTTGCTGTTAGTTGATAATTGAAGATCAAGACTGATATTTTTAATAATTGAATTTTTATGAAGGTGAAATTTGTTTCATCCTTTGCAAAATTAGTTTATTAGGTGGATAACGAATCGTCCATATTTCGTAAATTATTATTATTATTATTTTTTTCTGAAGGGACATTTCATTATTGTTGCAAGCAAGATTTTCATGTGTATCTTACTCGGATCAATTTTTTTTTCTTGCTTTCAATTTTTTTTTTCTGTTTTCTTAGCAAGATCCTGAGCTTTGTTTGATTTACCTAAGAGTAGCAAAGTTTTCCGAATTGGTGCAGAAAGTTTACAAATAATTTCGCAATATGGATTCATATAAGCTTTTGTAAAAGGAAAGTAAGCTGGAATTTATATGTTTGCTTTATGGTAGGGTTCTTAGGCCCTTACAGTGGGATGGAACTTGCTTATTTGTCTCAAAATTGTAACTTTTTTTGGATAGGAATATGTTGCCAGTATCAGCATTTTGCTGATGCTAATAGTTTTAAATCTTGTATTGCTTGCTTTTATATAAGTAATTATCTGTTTTGAGGGATATTCTTCACTTGAGAATCTGTTATAATTCCGCTGTTGGAATTTTGTGTTTATTCTCAGCTTATATGATTTGTTATGGATGCAGTGAGCTGCCTCGTGTTCCTGAACGTTGAAGTAAATCGAGAAGAATGAAACGTAAGCGTGGAGCTGGCAGACGTAAACCTACAAAGAAGGCTAATGTGGCAGTTGTTGACAAGGGAACTGAAAATTTAATGGCTTCAATTGCTGGAGACCAATCTGCCTGGAGTGATGCTGCAAATGATCCTGTGGATAAAAGAACGGAGGATGATGTAGCACAGGCCAATGCTACCACTTCGAGAGGTACTTCTGCAGGCTTGAAGAATGGTAAATCAAATGAGAAGACAAGCCGTGGAAATTCGTTTCACGGAAATAACGTGTTCAAGGATGTAGCAAGTTTTGCTGCTAAGCTTTCTAGAGCTGTTGGTTCATCAACCTCAGACCCACGTATCGATGCAAGGCTGTTACAGGATGAAATGACAAATGTAGGGGAACAGATGTCTTCTCGTCATGATCCTTTTGACAATAAGAAAGAGCTGAATGCTGCCTTATCGGTATGTTTTGTTTTGGATTTTCATTATGCCACTTCTAACCATCTCCAGTGCAGATGTGGTTTTCTTAACATTTGTATTTTTTGGCATGTTGATTCTGTCTGCAGGTAATTAAGACGGTAATGAAAATGGATGCTGCTAAGCCCTTCAATAGTCCAGTGGATCCTGTAGCATTGGGTATTCCAGTATGTTTCGTGGCCCAATTCAATTTGTTTTTTACGCAAAGATATTCATTGTTTTTGTTTCATCTCTAAGGGTGAAAACTTTTTACCCAGTCATCCTGCAACTTTCATTAATCTTCTAATCACGCAAGCCTGACACGAGGGTTGTGAGTCGTTATGAACTTTTGATTCGTTTGCTTAAAACTGGTTTTTCCTTTCATTTAGATAAAGCTCTTTTATTGCAAGTTTTATTTTATTAATATATGTATCTTCCTGAATGTATTGTAATAATTAGTCAAACCTAAGCGTGTTTAAATTGCATTATACACTTACAGACTTTCAAGTTTGAGGAAATATGTGTGTGCTTGAAAATATGCACATTTGAATGTCTTACAAAATTCAAAATTTTGTCCATAATTTCCTACTTTTCTTAATAAATAATGCTCAATATCAGAATTTTTAAACAATATTTGTCTTTTCTGTTTTCATGATACAACTAGTAAATCAGTTTTGTTAATGATAAAATGACCACACAAACATCATGCTTCTTATCAATAGAACTTTCACATCCCACATAAACATCAAGATACTTAATTTTTCAAAAGTTAAGGTAAAGCTCTTGCAATATTATATATCCTTTTCTCAAACTCTGTATCTGTTGTCTTGCATTAAAATGATGAAACTATAGCTGCATATATATGATGAATAATATATAAAACATAACAAAGTTCTATCACAGTGCATGGGCAGAATATGAATGTGAGAGTGAGATTCAATTAGCGTGATGCTAGCTAAAGAAAATTGAAACCTTAGGGGGGGGTTAGAGGTCTGGTGAAAATGCCATATACTTGTCGAAAAAAGAAAAGAAAAGAAAGAGGGAGAGCGGTTGCAATCCCAATTTGTTATTGTCTCCGTTTTTTTTTGAATTGTAAGGTTTCGGATTTGATGGGCTGTTCGTTGAAATTTCAATGGTCGTGCCTATGTCTTTGTCGCGTCTGGAGTTAAACGTGGTCATGCAGGAACAGAAAAAATTTGCAGTTCCATCACCATTGTACTAAATATACATTTCCTCTGCATTATAGATCGCCCTGTGCTGTATGAAAAGTTATATGTTGCTCTATTGGAAGTCACAGATGACACCTTTGCTTAAATCTCTGAAAACTTAGTTTTTTCAAGTAATTGTTATATACTTATATTGCTGATATAACTGTTTGGTTCATGACAGGATTATTTCGATATTATCGATACGCCTATGGACTTTGATACCATATGCAACAATATAGATCTCGGTTTTAAGTACAGAAACTCAGAAGACATCTACAGAGATGTGGAGTTGATTTGGGGTAATTGCTCCAAGTACAACAAGAATGGTACAAAGATAATGGAGCTCATGAAGCAAGCGAAGACTAAATTTTTGAAGCTCTGGTCTGCAGCAGGGTTATACATACAAAGGCAAGAACCTAGTAATGGTAAGAGTTCTGTTGGATATATCTTTTCAGTTATTGTTTTTTTATTTTTATTTTTATAAATATTTTTTTTTATGCTGATTTCAGTTATAGATTGTGGAGGTAGGCATGTTTCAGTTGCATCTACGAAGATTGAAAAAAAATTAGCCAGCAACTTTTCATTGCCATCTCTACAAGTTGCCTTGTTTTGTGATTGAGTCTCAAAATGAATTTGATATTGATTTTTTTTTTTTGAGGAGGATATTGATGTTGGTATGGAGGGAATTTGCTCACTGTGCTTGTTGGTATTTTTTTGCAACATTGAATGTAAGGAAAAAAAATTGCTACTTTAGATGTGTTCCTATCACATTGAGTGAAAACAAGCCTTTTTCTTGAAAACTGGCTTGTATAGGGAAACATTTTTTGAGAACAGATCACTGCATTTCTCACTAATTCAGTTGTACGATATTTGGTGCCCTTTATATATATGTTTATGCACATTTCTTTTTCGAAGTGCATTCAGGAAAAAGCCTACTGGATGCTGCTGAAGATAGTGTGAGACACAATTACCACGGGCACCTGGATGGTTCCATGATTAGCAATTCCTTCCATCAGGGAAAGCCATACCTAATGGGCCCAGATCCTCATCCACCACATCCATCTTGCTTCAGTTATGAATATCGGCCTCCACCGATATCATCCCATTGTTCATGTTCATGGTGCTACAGGGGTTCTCAGTCTTCCATGTATCACAATTCCTGGCACAATTCTCCTGGAGGTAGTTTCTCAGATCCCTTTCTGTTCTTGTGTGTGCGTCTTGTCCTTCTGTTGGCAAACCCACACGTTTGGGCAGGGAGCTTGTCAGAATTCATGCATTTATAATTTGCATTTTTTTCCTGATATTGTAAGTTTTTATTTTTAAAATTATATGGAATTTTGCACTGTCCTCGTATTCAAGCTTATTGCTTGCAATCAAAAGGGAAGGTTTTTTTTTTTTGTGGGGGGGGGGGGGGGGGCGGGTATTTGGGAGTGGGGTGGGGTAGGTGGGGGTGCTTTCAGATTATCCTTGCGTTTTTCATTCATTTATCTATTTAGTGTTTGATCATACATTTGTTTTGGAGCTGAAGTTTTCGCAAGCATTTTATTTGCCCAAGAATCGGAAGTGTGCCATCTCATTCTCATGTAATACATTACATTTGTTTCTTTGTGATTTTGGTTTCTGGGTGGAAGAGATCATTTTTGGCTACTTCATGATGCCAAGCTGTGTGGCGAATAAATGTATTTTTAATTTAGGTGGGTTCTATTGGCACACCACTTTTTACTATTGGCACCCATTATTTGATTATTTTTTCTGATGAAAAAAAGTCGGTGGCACTGACGTTGATATTGAATAGCAACGTCAGTGTCACTGACGTTGCTATTCAATATCAACGTGAGTGGAAAATCGATGGTCTAACGTTTCTAAGTTGTAATGCTTTTTTGACCAAAACGTCGGTACCACTGGTGTTGCTATTGAACACCAACGGCGTTGGTTTTCAATAGCAACGTCAGTGTCGCTGACGTTTCATTCATAAAAAATCATCGTGGTGCCGGAGTAATTTTTTGTGGTGCCAGAAGTAAAAATGGGTGTGCCAATAGAACCCCCCTTAATTTATTCATAGATACGTTTTAGCTTACTGTCCCTAGTATATATTCAAGCTCTTAATGAAGCTTCTTGAAATAATGTTGATGTTACGGAAGAGTCTAATGTGGTTCTGTATGCATACATGGATGGCAGGATCTGGTATGGAGAAACATTACGATCAGCGGCAGTTCGAGACAAGCTCCCAACATGAACGCTCTCATCACCTTCAGTTCCATGATAAGTGGTGGCAACATCAACCAAGCTTCGACCAACACCAAGCTTCCCTCCAAAAGGCCAGGATGAATTCACAAAATCCAGGTAGTTATTTTGGCTTTGTGTGAAATTGTGTTGTATATTGACCTCGGAATCTCATTTAAAATAAGATGTTATTTTATCTTATTATTGTGCATCTTCTGCTAGATGTCAAAATGCTGCAAATGATGGTTAACTCCTTTCTATCAGTTTAAGTCCTTAGATATTGCGTATAATTCAACAGAATACTGATTTATCTATTTCAATTTTCCGTCTCACAATTTTCATCAGTTTTTCCAGCTATCAGTAATACGGATGTAGAATTGTTTGATCTGTGTGTATATACTGCAAATCTTAATCTTTCTCTCTCTCTCCCCCCCCCCCCCCCTGTTTCCTGTGTTCAGTATTTGGGTATGTTACTCGGTGACGATTTTTATTTCTGGTGAAATTCTTGCTGCTTAACTGGATGTCTGTGGATTCCCACTTTTTTGGAAAGCTGTGTAATATGTCAAACTGTGGCTTTAAAATGTTCTACATCAGAAACAATTTCCTGGGTTTTGCTTTTATTACATGACTCAAGCTAAATGGAGAACAATGGCATTGTCTTGGGTAAAATAATATTATAATAGAAAGATTCACAAAGATAATATTGTCCATCTGTGTATGGATTGTAATGCTTTAACCATATCAATGAATATGAATTGATTTGCAAAAAGATAAAAAGTAAAAAAGGAAGATACCATTGTAATGACCATCAGTGGACTCAGTTTCTCGTAGTGGTACATCTGTGTAAATAAAGGGGTGAGTTTATGGTTCGGTTTGGTCTTTTCCTGTTACTGGTCGGTTTGATTAGGATAAGTTGTACTTCCAACCAAGTTATCATTCGGTTTCGGTTTCGGATAGTTGTTTATTTTTTTTGAGTAAGCACAAAAAAATATAGTACCAGGGGAGCCATTTTTACTACAAAATGAACATTGACGAAGTAGGAACAAAATGATCTAGAGATTCATCTAAACTTGCAGAATAATGAATACCTCATGGGTATAGCATAAGAATGATTAGCGAGTACATGTACAAAAAATCATGTGTTTTCTTACAGGTTATGGGTTTCGTTTGGAGGAAAATCGAATTAACTAACCAAACAGATTAAACTCTTGCTTGGTACCAATTCAATAAGTTCGATTTTGGTCATCTTCCGTTTGGATCGTCTGGCTTTTGGTTTGGTTGGGGTTTCTTGTTATTGTTGTTGTTATTTTTTATTTATTTATAATCTGAGAAATACCAGTGAACAGTCTTGGGAAGTATAATGGGGGAGTCCGTAAGATGAGTTAATACTTTCCTATATGCAACATTTCTTTAAGAGGGAAGTTCACAGTATTTGGAGTGGTATGAAATTGATGCACAGTAGCATTAAAAATGCATCATTGCACTGCGTTTTTTATTTGTAAGCGCCCTTCCAAGAAATATCTCTGTCAAATTATAATGACAAGTGGATAGCAGATCGGGTTTAGCTGTTTTGTGAATTAAGTATTGAAATCTTAGTCTTTTTGCATTCTTTTTGTGAGAATGTGATCATTTCTGTAAATGAAGTTTATAATTTTTAACCACAGAAAAATTGTAAAAGGCTTTCAAACCCTAAACTCTACTGTTTTAAAGATCTGAGAAGAATCCAAAAAAAAGAATCTAAAAAAAAGGAAAAAAAAAGAACTTATAAGTGGGTATGTTCTGAAGGATATTAAGCCGTCAGGAAATCTGTCTGAAATAAAAGCTGCTGTTGCTGCTGCTCGATAACTAGTGTATAGGAAGTGCAGCTCGTTAACATCATTTTCTTTGCATTTTTCGTGGTTTTTTGCTTTATCTTAAAAAGTAATACAATGGATTATGCTGCAGGTTCATCAAATACCTATTCCAACCAACAAAAGCAGTGGCAAATGTACTCTAGCCATACCGATGGTTATCATCCCGGATTGACACATGCTGATGATCTACAGCATCACTCAAACATGCCCCAGTTTCAGTGTCATGAACCCGGTGTCCCTTCTACATACAGTGCAGGTATTCCACCTTTTTGTTTGATCATGTTCAGGCATGATTCCTTTGGTATTCCAAAAATCGGTCTAGGCAACCGCCTAGGCGCTAGGCGGCTGCCAGGCGCCCCAATGATACCCTAGGCGGGCTGGGCTAGGCGGGTAGGGTCCTGGACGGGTCTTGGACGGGGTCTAGGCGGGGGTTTAGGTGGGTCTAGATGGACACTTTGCTTAATGCTTATTTCTAGTTATTTAAAAAAAACTAGGCGCTGCTTAGGCGGGTCTAGGTGGCCGCCTAGCTGTCTAGGTGCTAGGCACCCCCTCACCGACCTACTAGCGTCTAGCGTCTTGCGTCTTTCGTCTTTTAGAACATTGTATCTGGGCTTGCTACTTTTCCATCTTGATCTTTGTTCCTTATCGTGATCCGAATAGTTTAGTGAGTTAATGCTCAGAATGCTCCAGCAAGTAGCAGAGTGAATCTCTTGCATCATATCGTGGAGAACAGGAAACGTGTCTTTACTCTTTAAATCGGAATGAAATATCTTTGACTGTTGTTGCAGTTGAAAGAATTAGTGTTGCCGCTAAGGCAGTTGCTTTTCTCTTGCTTTTTCCTATATGAAATGAAGCTATGTTGATTCTTTACCATCTTATATTACTGGTTTTCATTTTTATCAATCTGGTTGCGTGATCATTCCACCAAGAAAAGAAGATTCAGTTTGACAACACTGCTTTTGCAATTCAGCTTTTATCCGTCATTTTTTTTTCCTTTTCTTTTCCTGTTCTCTGGTTAGGACATCCACATTTGAACTCGCCCATGGGGGCTATACCGAGGCATACTAAGCGCGTACAGGAAGACTTGACTGCTTTGGATCCTGATGGTCCCAGCCGCCAAAAGCATCAACGGGTGGTTGCAAATCAAATGAACTCATGTTCTCGTAAACATTCACCAGCACGCCATGAAGAAAATAGTGGTTCTGCAGGTGGCTGTTTATTATGTTTACTATTTAATTTGATCTATTTTTTTTGTGATTATAGGTGTTTACATGGACTTCCTTTTATTTTTATGGTTTAAATGGACTATTTGAAAGCTGCTTCACGTGCAAATGCATTTGGTTTAGGCAAAACACGTAGTGAATTCTAGTGTGAAGTAGTCTATTTTTGCAGTTTTTTTATATACTTATTTTCAGTTTGACATCACTGCTTTTGCAATTCAGCTTTTATCAGTCATTTTTTTTTCCTCTTATCTGGTTAGGACATCCACATTTAAACTTGCCCATGGAGGCTATACCGAGGCATACTAAGCGCGTACAGGAAGACTTGACTGCTTTGGATCCTGATGGTCTTAGCCTCCAAAAGCATCAACGGGTGGTTGCAAATCAAAAGAACTCATGTTCCCGTAAACATTCACCAGCACGCCATGAAGAAAATAGTGGTTCTGCAGGTGGCTGTTTGCTATTTAATTTGATCTATTTTTTGTGATTATAGGTGTTTACATGGACTTCTTTTTATTTTTATGGCTTAAATGGACTATTTGAAAGCTGCTTCACGTGCAAATGCATTTTGGTTTAGGCAAAACACAATAGTGAACTCTAATGCAGTTTTTTTATATACTTATTTTCAGCTGTTTTTCGTATTTGGTGCTGCTCACAATTAACCATTGCTCTCTTATGATGTTTATTTGGTGAAGGACATATCCACGTTACACCAGCCAGAGAATCTTCTGTCAGACCTCCTATATGTAGGCCTGAATCCTCTGTTGCCCCTGATACCAATAATTGCAGCTCTGAGGAGTATCAGATGGATCAAAATGAACCAGACTCACCCTTGTCAGACGATTGTGCGATGCCTGTTCCAGAGGAAGATGCCCACCTATCACAGCCAGGGTCAAGTACACCAGAAGCTTCTCCTTTGGTGAATGAACATACTACAGGTACTCTAATCTGTAGGCGTATTCAGTATATAAGTGTAGGCTAAACCGCTTTCATGTCAATGTCTTGGCAACTGATGCTCGGACTGTTCTAATTGAAGCAGACTCTTCTGCCTTGGAGAAGAAGACCCGTGGTCGGGGCCCGACACGTTGCCTTAAACTTCTTTTTCAAGGGAAAAGGATGTCAATAACCACTAATGAGCTGGGACAACCGGTTGGTGTTGATGCCCGGAAGTTAATCAGCTTCTTGGGCACCATAGCTAGGGATGGGCACAAGGCACCTCTTAATTACATTGAATGGAGGGCTATGCCAGAAGTACACAAAGAAAACATGTGGAAGGAAGTTCAAGTATGAGTAACTGTTTGTTTCACTTATCATGTTGATGTCTTTTGTTTGCTTTTGATTTATTCTTGCACATTATGCAGGAAAAATTTATCATTGACCCCAAGGGTAAATATTGGATCATGAAGTCCCTCAGCAAAAAGTGGAAGGACTGGAAAGCTAGGTTGAAGAGTGAACGTTACCTCACTCGTGCAACTAATGAGGAAAGGCTAGCTAACCTTGATGAAAGAGTCCTTCCAGATCAATGGAAATACCTTGTATCTCATTGGAACACTGAGAAAGCAGAGGTATTTGCATAATCTGCTGCGTTTGCTTTGTCAGTATACGGGAATTAGTCCATCTGCACAAGTCGTGTGCTTCTTCGTCTGCCTTCCCCTTTCCTTTGCTTTTTTGCTTTTGTTTCTCGTTTCTTTGTTTTCCCTTAATTCATTCAAATTAGAAGAGGGCATATGATAATTTAGCTTGATATTTGATAGAGACGTAGTGCCATAAACAAGGCCTGCAATGCAAAGCTGGTGTTGCGCCATGTCGGTGGATCAAAGAGTTATGCACGATTACGTGAAGAAGAGGTGATTCATTTTTTTTTTTTTTGTAAACTTGCTTATTGTCTTTCTAGTGATGTATAAGTGAATTTTCTTTTTTAGTTCACTTTTTGAGAACCTACTACCTGACGTATATTAACGAGTTTTGACCAACAATACAGAAGGAAAAAAGGCCTGATAAGAAGCCTCCATCTCGGGCTGAGCTATTCATTATGACCCGTCTGCGCAAGGATGGGACACCTGTAAATGAAGAAACATCTGCCATTATTGTAAGCCATTCGACCTTTCAATCTATTTTCTTCAGCTGCATTCACTAGTAAACTTGTGTCGATTTGAACATTTTTTTTCTTCACAGGAAAAGCTTCGGCAAACCCAGGACACAGCAGAAACAAGTACTGTTCAAGACGAAGCTTTTGTTCAACTCGTGGGCCGACGTAAAAATGGTCTTGTTCGATGCGTTGAGTTAGGTTCATCACCATCTGACCTTGTGCCGAGAAAACATTCCCAAGATGTGGCTAACCAATTGGTACTTGAGGCAAAGGCTGAGGTGCTTGAAATGAAAAGCAAAATGGGAACCATGGAGGAGACCTGTGCCCAGATGGCAACACAAATGGCTGCAATGATGTCCATGATGTCGTCTCTCCAGAAAAACATATCTAATGGAAACATGCCTGGTCCGGTATGCTCACCAGCTTATTTGATTATATAAATATATAATATATATATATATATATATATATATATATATATATATATATATATATTGCACAACATTTATTTTTTGGTGTGTTATGAATATTTTGACCAAGAGACGATTCCCTTCTATATTTTTGTTCAATCAATTTTCCCCCCTTTGACCTTTATTACGTTTAACAAATACTCTTTTTACCATAAGACGATATTTTTGGGACCGATTTACCCGTTTTCATCAACCTCCTCAACCCTCTCCTCTTTCACTGTAGAAATTTAGAAGATAAATGAAATAAAGAGAGCAATTCTTCTCATTAACTTGTTATTGAGACATGGTTAAAAGCTCCTACTTATAGGACAAAGGCTGTCCTATGACAAAACAGACCCAACGGCTAGAAAAGGAGCCCAACAGCTCTTGAAGAGTAAAAACATAAAGTAGGTTTGATTGAAAGGAGCAACACCCAACAAATAAACCCTTAAGTATACTTATGGTAAGATACATACTGAATACTATTTAACACGCTCAAGGTTGGTTGTGGATATTGTAACAACCAAGCTTGCAGGTCGGCTTCTGAAATATAGTGATTGAAGAGCATTTATTGAATGGTCTGCAATATGCTCCTCCTTTGATGGAATATATGATAGGTTGATTTCCTTATTCTGAATCTTATTCCTTGATGAAGTGTCTGTCAATGTCAATATGTTTGGATTTGTCATGATGAATTGGATTCTCAAGCATGTTGATTGTGGACTCATTGTCACATAGCAGATGGATATGATTGTGAAGTGGAACCTTGATCTCATCTAGAATCCTTTTTAGCCATATTCCTTCACAGACTCCCAATGCAAGGGCATGGATTTCAGCCTGAACCTTGCTACAAGAGACAACTGGTTGTTTCTTGCTCCAGGTAACAAGATCACCCTATTTGAATGAATAATACCTAGTAGTAGATCTTCTATCTACCACTAAACTTCCTCAATCAACATCAGTGGATAGGATTTATGTTTTCTTAAAAAACAACCCTTGTCGTGGAGTGCCTTTGAGATATCTTAGAATCTGAAAGACAATCTGTTGATGTTCTTGACATGGCCTGGGCATATATTGGCTCACTAAGCTCATTGCAAAATTAATGTCAGGTCGGGTATGCGATAAATAGATAAGTGAGCCGATTTCGCCCATAAGTCTTTTACTTCTCCTAATATCAACATGATCAGAATCGCCAATTTCGCCAAGTGTTAGACCAGAATCAATAAAGGAAGAAGTTGGTTTACCATCAATCATACCATTTTCTTCCATTAGGTCTAAGACATATATCCTTTGTGATATAAAAATCACCTTTTTAGATCTAGCAACCTCCATGCCAAGGAAGTATTTAAGGTTGCCAAGATCCTTTATTTCAAAAAAAATTGCAAGAGATTCCTTGAGACTAGAGATTTCATCAAAATTATCACTAGCTATTATATTAATGTCATCTGTTATAAATTTATCAATTTTGGTGAACATGGTATGGTCAGAGTGGCCTTGAGAGTACCCATAAGCTATAAATTTCTTGGTAAATCTACCAAACCAGGGCCTAAATCGGTTTGGGCCATAAAGAGATTTTCTCAGTCTACACACTTTATTCTCTAATTCAAGAATATCACATCCTGGAGGAACTTTCAAATAGACTTCTTCACAGCGATCACCATTTAGAAAGACATTTTTTTACATTTAATGGATGTAATGGCCAATCTAAATTCGTTGCAATTGACAGTAACACCCTGATAGTTTTAAGTTTTGCAATAAGAGCAAAGTCTCCTAATAGTCGACTCCATATAATAGTCGACTCCTTTTTCTTTTTTTCTGGAGAACAAGTTCAACAGATGGTCTGACACACTTGGAGTCCTTTTCTGGTTCAAAGTGGTCATGAACAATATCATTGTCGGAAGGAAGGAATGATATCTTCAGATAGGGAAATGTTGTCCGTGTCTGATTCATGCTCTGTCAGGACTGGAATAGGATAGGAGTCAGATTCCATTCCCGTGAAGAGGAATTGTAGTTTTCCTCAGCACCTGAAGAGGAATAAAAAGCTTGTAGTTCAACAAATGTCACATCCATAGTGGTAAAGAACTTTTTAGATTCAGTACAAAAGCATTTATACCATTTCTTACTTGGGGAATAGCCAAGAAATATGCACTTAATAGCCTTGGGATCAAGTTTAGTTCTATTATGATTGTAAACAAAGGGAGTGCACCTAAACATCTGTGGGGGGGGGGGGGGTGCAGATTGTGAATAAGATGAGTTTTTTTTTGGAAAAACTCATCTAATGCTCTCATAGGGGTCTTGAAATTCAGGATCCTTGAGGGCATCTTATTTATGAGATATGTGTTGGTAAGAACTGCTTCACCCAAAAAGTGCTTAATTGCCCTCATTGGAAACATAAGAGACCTGGCAGTATCAAGTAAGTGCTTGTTTATTCTCTCATCAACCCCCTTTTGCTGAGGAGTATCGACACTAAGAACTCAAGGAATTATGCCTTTTTTATTTAAAAACTTTCCAAGAGATTGTTCAAAATATTCAGAATCATTGTCAGATTCAAGACCTTGATATCAGCCTCAAATTGGCTTTTGATCATATGATATAAATTTCCAAAAACAAGACCAATTCAGACTTTTCTTTCGTTAACAATAACCATGTAAGCCTTGTATGATCATCAATAAAACTGATGAACCATCTGCTTCCAGTGACACGTTTGGCCTTTGAATGTCCCCAAATGTCATTATGAATTAGTTTAAAAGGATTAGATGGTTGAGATATTTTGCTAGGGAAGGAAGTTCTAATATGCTTAGAAAGATAGCATATTTCACAATGATAATCATTCGGACTTTTATTATTGTATAAGTCGGGAAACAATCTTTTAAGATACAAGAAATTAGGGTGCTCCAATCTATAGTGCCGTAACATAACTCTATCACTACTATTACAATTACAATTTGTAGTACTAAAGCATTGGGAAGTATCCCCTTTTGGATTTGACTCTAAGTTTCCTGGAGGAATGTAAAGACCAGAGGATGCACTAGCATTGTCAATCATCTTACTTGAGATTTGAGTCATGAAATTCACAAACTCACAAGTGTTAGCATGAACTTTTACCATAACATTGTAACCTCGATTAAGTCTATTGACATAAAGAGGGTTGTAAGTTAGTTTTGGAACATAAAGGACATGGTCAAGAGTCATGTCCTTTGATACAGTGACTGATTTCTATGCCTTTTGCTTTAGAGGCATATCCATCAGCAATTTTGACATCCGTTCCTTCATCCTGTGGACATGGTGAAAGACTACATAATAGTCCACTGTTCTCAGTCATATGCTCCGAAGCACCAGAATCAATAATCCTGTGTTGCTGAGATTGAAGGAATGTGGTGTAGGATTCAGAATTGTTACCTGATTGGGCCATACGAGCAGTTGATATCTCATGATGATTTCCAGCATTTTGAGCAGGATTCACAAGTTTCCTCAAGGCTTCAGTTAGTTCTTGGTGAAGATGTATGAGACTCCTTGGGATTTCCTGCCTGTTTTTGCCTGTTTTTGGCTTTCAATCACTGGGCTTCCTATGGATTTGCCTGGTTTCTTGCAATGGTCGCACCGATGTCTCTCCTTTTCCCCTCTGTTTGGTTGAAACCCTTAGTTATAAAGGCTGAGCCTTTATGTTGTGGTGGGTTTCCAGCTAAATGTCCTCCAAGCGTGAGTTTTCTTCGGTTTTATTCATGCCTCATTTCAGACAAAATTGCTTTCAAGGATGGCAGTGGTGTCTTTCCAAGGATACCTCTTCTTACATTATCAAGATCAAGGTTTAAATCCACGAGAAAGGTGAAAACTCTACCTTGTAGTTTTTTTTGCTTCTTCGGCACATTTCCAGTTGTTGCCCTATTTTACCTAACTGGTTGAAAAACCAAGTGAAATTACATTAAGTTCACCTTGCTTCACGTCTTGCATCTGAGATTTGAGTTCATAAATCTCAGAAGTGTTGTCCTTTTAGGAATTTTTGTAGTTTATCTGTATTTTGTATTATTTACCTTCGTATTTTATGTACAAATGCATGCTTTTTTCCGACATGCATTAATGCTTTCTAGCTGTTGTTAGCTTTATAGTAAGTAGTTGGTTAGCTGCTAGTCTTTATTAGCCACAATGGTTCATTTAGTTGCCGAAGGTTGCCCTTTGTATCCCAATGGTGTACTATTGAAACCACCTTCTTCCTTGTTAATAATAAGAAGAGTTATTTACTCAATATTATTTCTTTTTCTCGAACTCTTCATTGTATTGGTGCTCTCTAAAATATTTTTAATTTTTTCTAGATTTCAAAAGATGTCTACTCTTCCAATTACTACTAAGATTTCTTCTGTGGACACTGGGTCAAAGGGTCGTTGCCGTCAGCTAACTTATATTTCAGATCCACCACCATTTTTGTTTATAAAGATGGTGGAAATTATCTCCTCTGGTCACGATCGCTTAAAACGTTCATTGCTGGTCAGGGAAAAATTGGTTACTTCACTAGGAATACAACAACTCCAGAATCCTAAGACCTTAAGTATAACTTATGGGAGATACTAAAAATAATCCAAGGATATCCTGGTTGATTCGAGATCCATGGAAACTTCATCCTTTTTTACACAACCCATGAAATTTGGAGTCTTGTTAAGAACTATATTCTACGGTGGATAACACTTTAGAAGTTTATGAAATAATATCCAAGCTTCATGGGTTGGTTGTCTAGGGCATTTTGAATGTCACCCAGTACTTTAACTTGTTGTCTAGGTCCTGGCAACAGCCGGGCTTAGTGGATGAACTCCAATGGAGCTGTGCTGACGATGCAAAAAGGTACAAGGTGGCTATTCAAAATGATAGACTTCTCTAGTTCTTGATGGGTTTAAATCAAGATCTTGATGTTGTGAGGGGAAGACTCATTGGTTCAAACCAATGGGTTTAAATAAAGATCTTGATGATGTGAGGGGAAGAATCATTGGTTCTAACCAATGGCTTCCCTCAAAGCAGTATTTTCTGAAATTAGACATGAAGAAAGCAGGTGGAAAATCATGATGAAAGGGCCTACCATTCCCCAGGAAGCTGAAGGATCTGCCTTTGCCATAAAAACCGACCATAGGTGGAAACAAAAATCAGAAGGGAAAAGGGATAACCCTGGTGTGGCTATTGTAAAAAAACATGTCAGCATATATTTCTGTTGGAAACTTCATGACAAACCTGCCAGTTGGAAACCTATGAACAAAGGAACCTAAGAGAACTTCATTAAAGATTTTTTGGATACATTGCTTTTATACATTCTTACTCTCTCAACATAAGTAAACTTGATCCTAAGGCCTTTAATTGTGTTTTGTAGGATATTCTAGTAAATAAAAGGGGTATAAAATGTTTTTCCCCTCGCACAACATATTTCTACAACACCTTAGATGCTAAATTCTTTGAAAATTTGTTGTATTGCAATAATCAAACGAGAGTTTCTCGCAAATGTACGTTAAGAACCTAGCTTAACTAGGGTTTTTAGAGAGCGATTTGAGTATGAAAAGAGAGGAAAACGGGGAAGAGAGGAAAATGGGGAAGAGAGGAAACGACCGGTTTTATTAATGTCCAAAGATGAGCAATGATACAACTCACACAACCTTTATACCTCCTGGCACAACAGATGTGCCAGAGGTTAAGGGAAGAAAACACCTAGAAATACACAGTCTCTTACTCGATGTATAGTCCTTAACATCACGCCCCCCTTAAAGACCTTTCTTGACAACAAGGAAGGAGAAAAATTGGAAAGTTTGACAAGATAAAGTCTTCATCTTCCTAGGTGGAGTGATCTTCATTAAGGTTCAACCACTTAATCCTTCACTGCACAACAACTCTGTTGAATCTTTTCACAGATCTGATTTCTAATACCCTCTCTGGAGAAACCACAATTTGACCCTCTTGATTAGCAGATTGGCAGAAGGCTGTACATTTGCTCCCATGTACCTTTTTAGCATAGAAACATGGAACACAAGATGGATCTTAGATACTTGTGGTAGTTGCAACTTATAAGCCACATCATTAACTCTTGCCACAATCTTGAAAGGTCCAAAGTACTTGGCTGAGGACTTGAGATTCTTCCTTAAAGCCATTAAGTGCTGCCCGTAGGGTTGTAATTTCAGAAATTTATAATCACCAACATCAAACTCCTTGTTCTTTCTCTGTTGATCATCATTAATTTTATCCTAAATTGAGTTTCTTCTGACTGATTTTTAAGATCCTTCAGAATAACTTGATTGTCTCAAAAAATCTTCCACATCAACAATCTTCTCTTCAGCAAAACTTCCTAATGAGAGTGATGTGGGGGAATAACCGTACAAAGCCTCAAATGGTGTAAGATTGATGGCTATATGGTAATTGGTATTAAAAGCCAAGGGAAGCCATTTCTTCTATCTTCCAGGTCTCTGAAATGTCATATATCTCTGGTACATCTCAATGCATTGATTCAACCTTTCTGTTTGACCATCCGTTTGAGGATGGTAATCAGTAATGTACGACAACTTGACCCTGCTAACTTCATCATCTAACTCCAAAATTCAGAGGTAAATACCTTATATCTGTCACTATCAATGCTATCTGGAATGCCATGCAATCTATAGACCTCAATGAAAAAGATTGTTGCCACATTCTTAGTTGTATACCTATTTTCCAAGGCCATGAAATGAGCAAATTTTGTCAATCTGTCAATCACAACAAATTTCTCACATTTTCCTTCAGATTTAGGCAGTCCCGCAATGAAGTCCATGCTCAACCGTGACCAGGCTCTCTCAGGGATAGGTAAAGGTTGTAACAATCCCTGAGGTTTATCACGAATACTCTTGCACTGTTGATAGGTGGTGCATTTCTGTATCAAGTCCTGTACATCATTCTTCCATTAGAATAACCTTCTAATCCTACTGTAGCAGGCTTTGACCCCTGAGTGCCCTCCCATGGGACTGGAATGGAGTTGCTCAATCAATTTCTGCCTCAAATGTCCAGTGATTCCTACATTTATCCTACCCTTATACCTTAAGAGACCCTGGTGCGAGGTATAATGTGGATCTGGGGTGGTTGCAATCATCAAACCCCTAAAATTTTCCTCAACAGCGGGAACTTACTTCTTATATCCAAGAAGGGCACACTGAACTAATGAGATTCGGCTGACCCTGTTCATGATTCTGTCTGGACAATGCATTAACCACCACATTTTCACTTTCCCTTATGTAACTCCTTTTTGTTGTAAGAAGTAGTTTTCTAATCCATCAAAAACTTGAGGCTTTGCTGGTCTGTCTCTGTCTTGATTATGAATGGTCTGCCTTGTATATATTATTTCCATTTAGAAACTGCCATCAGAATAGCCAAAAGTCCTTCTCATAGATGGATAAGCCCATTTCCTTATAATTGAAGGCTCTGCTAAGACAGGCCACTGGCTTCCTACCATGTTGTAAAACTGCTCCCAATCCCTTCCTACACACATCTGTCTCTACGCAGAAAGAGGATTCAAAATCTGGCAATGTGTGCATAAGGGACTTGCACATGGTTGTGTTCAGATCCTCAGAAGCCTTGTGAGATTCAAAGGTCCACATAAACCCATATTTCTTCAACATATCATTAAAGGGTCTAGCCATTATCCCATAATGTGGCACAAACCTTCTATAAAATCCAGTGAGACTAAGAAAACCCCTCAACTCAGTGATGTTCTTAGGTAGTGGCCAATTGGTCATTGCTTCAATGTTGGAAGGATCAGCATAAACGCTCCCTTTTATGATAAGCATTCCACTCTGTCTTGGCCAAAAGAACATCTAGACAACTTGTCATATAAGTGATCCTTCCTATGGACCTTTAGGACAGCTCTAAGATGGACCATATGTTCTGTTATGTCATCAATGTAAATGAGAATATCATAAAAAAACCAGCACAAGAAGTGGCCTCAACAACTCATTCATATTCCTTTGAAATGTGGCAGGAGCATTTGTGAGGCAAAATGGCATGACAACAAATTCAATACGGCCATGATGATTCACAAAAGTTTTTTTTCGTACATCTCCCTCATTTGTCAAAATATGATGAAAACTAACCTGAGATCAATTTTTGTAAGAACTCTTGCCTTCCCCAACGCATCCAAAGATCATCAATTGACTTAGATCAACTCCAATCTTCATTCCCTAAGTCTTCTTCATGTCCAACTCCAACAACATCACGCTTTTTGTCGGACTCAAGGCCAAAGTCGTCGTCATCATCATCATCATATTCATCGCCCCTATCCCCCGTGCCATCGGATACAAATTCCTCTTCATCGGGTTCTTTCATTTCTTCTTCCATATTGCTAGCACTCTTTGGTTGCAATTCTTCATTTGCTCCCGATGCTTCACCCACCATTCCCCACGTAAGGCCCGAACCAGTGTGACCTCCTCATCATCTACTCCATCAACTATCCAAGATTGTGCATTATGAGCGGTTGTTGCTAGAAGCACATCAATTTTGTCATTCCCCTTCTTTTTCTTGGTCATCAATTTTGAATTGAATTGAACATAGGCTATAGCTTGTTCATTCGGTCGGTATCTAGTCTATTTCTCTTCATTTTGTATATCTACCAATAAAAAAATAAGACTTCAATCATTATTACAATATCACATAAATGTAAAGTTCAAGAACACTTTAGTAGAAAACTTTTGACTATTAAGTGAGATTACCCCTTCAAAGACACTCCGATTTCTCTCACAACCGGAGGAGCTTGTTGTCAAAGAAAGAATCCTCATTGCAACTGTTTGGAGGTGAGGTGTATGGTTGCCATAGTTAGACCACCATCTAACTATAAATTCAAAAAGACAATCAAAAAAAGACATTATTCATTATTGTCAATCGGTTATGTCATAGTAGTGAACTTAAAATTAAATACTTAATAGTTAATACTTAATGCTAAGTTATTCATACCTGGATCATAAGTATATTGCTCAAATCCTCTAATAGTCAAAAGTTTACCAAATGCATCATCCTTGCTCTTGTACTTTAGTAACTCAACATTCATCGTCTTGAATGTCGATGTCCGTAAAGAACCGCTCGATACAATCGTAGACCCCATCGATAATACTTTCACGTTCATTGGGGGACCATGAAGAAGAGTCTTATAGTAGTAATATGGATTCAACATGTAAACCATCACATGAAGTTGAGTGTCCATACGTCTCTTTCCTTTGCTATCCACTATGTCAAGTATAAGCCAGCTTATACTTGTCCTCTTTATTCATTAGCTTCTTTGATCTCATTCTTTGCTTTTTTGTGCTCACCATTCACAAAGCCCATAGCCGGCTTCTCATCTCCATCAACAAGTCTAAGGACATTTACCGGTTCAAATACCTTCAAAGTAAGAGCAACACCACTCCGAAAGCCAAGTATAAGCCAGCTTATACTTGTCCTCTTTATTCATTAGCTTTGTTGATCTCATTCTTTGCTTTTTTGTGCTCACCATTCACAAAGCCCATAGCCGGCTTCTCATCTCCATCAACAAGTCGGAGGACATTTACCGGTTCAAATACCTTCAAAGTAAGAGCAACACCACTCCGAAAGCCTTGTTGCACTATGATAGCATAGGCGTCTTTTCCCTTCCTACTCCTAGACCATTTTGTCGTCTCACATTCATTGGAGTTCACCATTTGCCTCAAGGCTCTCTCTTCTCAATTAAGCTTTGCAATGTTAAGAAAAAATTGGCAAATCTAGTCACTCCGGGTCGTATTATCTCTCTTTTTGTACACTTTCTCATCATTAGCAAAGTCTTTTGACAAGAGTAGACAAATATAGTAAAACTCTCGGTTTTCGTAATTATATTCTTGAAAGTAGAGCGCTTATCAACGGCTTCAAGCATAAGATTAATGGAGTGAGTGGCACATGTTGTCCAAAGATTTGTGGTCTTTTTTCCGTTATCAACATCGCGGCCAACGTATTGTTGAAGCATTCTCAGTCACTACTTGGGCCACATTCTTTCCTCAAAACACTTCCAATACATTCGTTCACATATTCAAAGATGTATTGACCCGTATGTGCATCACCGAAAACCTCTTTTGAAGAAAGGTCTAAATTCTTGAACTGACACACAAATTCATGATGCTTCTATTTCTATCACTCCAAGCATCGGTCATGATTGAAGAACCATGTTTCTCCCATTCTTCTTCGTGAGTCTTGAGAGATGACTTTGTTCTTTCCAATTCCTCCCTCAATAGTGGCCATCCAAAGTTGGTATTGGTTTGGGGGTTGGTAACCTGGGACCAAATTGTCCAACCGCCTCACAAAATCTTTTTAAGCTATCATTGTCCACCACATTAAAAAGAATGCCGATCTCACACACCCACCTAGCCAACCATTGGTGCACATTATGATTATTTCTTTGAAAAGTGCATCATTTATGTTTTGTTGTCTTGGTTTTCTTGGAAAGGTGACACCGGAGACGGATTCGGGGTTGATTTGAGATACATGTCTATCCATAGGACAAAGAGTACGAGGCCTTTTGTTGCTTCCTCCACTTTCAATGATTTCAATTTCATCCAACTCTGTATTATATCAACCTCTTTACTTAAGTTCTCATTATCTTCTTTCTTAACTGACTTATTCTTTTTCGCTCCATCAAGTGCTTCCTTACACAGTCTCTTGTCTTCTTTAGACGCCGACAAACAAGATGAAATGTTCCCCTTTATTCCGGCGATATGTTGCTTAATTCGATACACTCCCACACTATATTCCTTCCAACACTTTAAACATTGTCATTTGTCCGGATTACAAAGCTTTCCATACTCTCACCGAATATCATCACTATTTCTCTTCATTTTGATTGTAGCATCTCAATTTGAAGCATTAGACGAACCAACAATACTTGGATTTTGGATATTGTTGATTAACTTGATTGATTATCGTAAAAAATTTAAAAACAAAATAAATCTAAGTAAATTAGTAAGTTACTAACAATTATGCATACAATCAAAGTAAGGGGGTTCTATTTGGACTCCCCTATTTACTACTTGCACCACATTAATGAATATTTTTTCGGATGAAAAAAACGTCACTCACACTGGTGTTCGTTGTGGCACACCAACGTCAGTGTCACTGACGTTGGTATGCCACTAGGAACACCAGTGAAAAATCATGGACTGACGTTCTAAGATTTAACACTTTTTTATATATGGAACGTCAGTCACACTGGTGTTCCTTGTGGAACACCAGTGTGACTGACGTTGGTGTTCCACAAGGAACACCAGTGTGACTGGCGTTCCCTATATAAAAAATCATGGGGTGCCGAAGTAATTTTTTGTGGTACAAGTAGTAAGTGGGTGCAAGTAGTAAATAGGGGGTGCAAATAGAACCCCTCAAAGTAATTGCACAAAAGCAAAAATAAAAAACTCATTTAGTAAGTTACTAATACATCATCACTAGTCAATAGCATTACCCATTAAATTAAAACTAACAAAAGTACTATGTAAAGTATACAAAATAAATGAAGGAAATGAATTTTTCTTAGAGTAAAATACTTGCAATAAAGTTATTTGCACAAAATAAAAATGATCAAAAACTCACTGGCCGGACTGTTGGGGCTGCTCTCCGGTGGTCGGAAAATGCTTGCCAGTGCTGGTCGCCGGTCGGCGCTGTTGTGATGAACTAGGGCTTGGGGGAGGGGGGGGGGTGTGTTTCGAGTTTTGGGGCTGCTAGATTTTTTTGTGTAAAGATTTTCATGTGTATATATCCGTCTACCTGCCTAGACCTTCCTAGGACTCGCCCAAGATTCTATCCACCTAGACATGTCCACCTAGGGTGTAAACGGAGCAGTGGGTGGCCGCCTAGCCCGTCTTTTAGAACATTGCTCGCCATTTCCCATTTTTCAAACTGTCAACCAACTTCTTGTAATTGATCATCTTGAGTTGGCCTTCTTCTGTAGCCCTCTTTGAGTTGGCCCTCCTTGATGAAAGACGAGCACATTCTGGAAGTTGAAGGTCATGTGGATGTATTGGCTCATCCAATCAACCCATAAAAACATATCACAACCCCTCTGTTTGATCAACCGATATCATGTTGAAACACTGTACACTGCATAGTCCACACTAGGCTAGGACACTTTGAATCACTAGCAACGGAATTCCCATCTGCTATAGATATTACATAGTATGGCTAGGAAGTATCTTGCAGCCATCATCCTTAGCCACCTTATGGTCCAAAAAGAATGTGAAGCACCACAGTCAACAGAATTACCATTGGTTACTTCATAATCATCTGCTTGATCTTGAAGGTGTTAGGAGTGATTGTCCTGCCAATGAGTAGACTGACAACTCAATGAGTAGACTAGCAACTGAGTTTCCTGTACTACACCTTGAGTGAAATCTAAGCCTTGTCCTCAGCTAATATGTAATGGATATGCTTTTGTTTGCACTTATGGCCATGGTTATACTTCTCATCACACCTGAAACACAGCCCCTTAGCCTTCTTGTCTTGTATTTCCTTGGGGGGTAATTGCCTTCTGTAAAACTGGCTTCTATTATGTGATTGGCATTTTGTCGAACACATTAGGTGCAGAAGGAGCTTGCTTAGTTTGTCCCTCAAAATGGGTTATTCTTGGCAGTGGTTTATGGTTCAAGGACAGAATTACACATTCCTGGCATCTCGTAGCCTCCATTGCAGTTGATGGAATTTTTTGTAAGTCTACGGCACTGCATTTGAACAGGCTCTTCAATTCCTCAAACTCTGCCAATTACTCATCAACAAATCCTATCTGTTTCACTTGATGAAATTCATCAATCGCCATTTCCATAGACATCGTACCAAACCATTAGCACTTCCTCTCTCAAAGCTCCAAAACAAACATCAACTATGCCTCCCAAATACATCCTAGCAAAACCAACCGTATGACTGCCTGTAAAAAGAAAATCTCTCGCAACGCCTAGTCCACTCCGTAGGAGCCTCTCCATTGAATATTGGAAAATCTATCTTAGCAGGTTCACAGATTTGCTCATACCTTTCATTCTTTGATGATGTTTTAGCTGACTCGGTCCTGTGAGGAGTTGGAAGCAATCCATCACCTAGCGCCACTGCTGAGTCTCTTGAGTTGATTCGAGCTTATGTTCAACCTTGTCCATGAAAGCTCTCATCATTTGCTTGAGAGAATCAACTTGATTCTCGATCTTATGATCCAGCTAGACTTAAAGTTCTTACATCGAATTGAATTCCTCACTCATCTTCTGTTGAGATGACCTGAGTTCATCAATTGATTTGGCAGCCATAACCCTAGTTAAGCTAGTTACGAAAAGAGAGGGAAAACGGGGAAGATGAAAGGAAACATAAGGGAGAGGAAAATAGAGATTTTATTAATGTCCAAGAATGAACATTGATACAACTCACACACCCTTTATACATCCTGGCTCAACAGAGGTTAAAGGAAGAAAACACACACTGGCACATCTAGAAATACACAGTCTTCTACTTGGTGTCTAGCTCCTACCACTATACCAAGAATAAGAGCTTGATAATTGCAACCTTGATTTTGTTCCTAGTTGCAACCTTGGTCCCGTTCCTATTCCTCTACCTCCTAACTTGTACCAAGAATAAGAGCTTGATAATTGAAACCTTGATTTTGTTCCTAATTGCAACCTTGGTTCCGTTCCTATTCCTCTACCTCCGAACTTGTTTGTGCAGGATGCTTCTAAAGGCCAGGGTAGTCTGGGTAATGGTTGGAATAGACCCCCTATAATTCAAGTATATTCTAGAAGACGTGAGCACTATCCCAGAAAGAGGGAGAACATGGGCACTTCATCTAGACCAGGCTCCTCAGCTGAACCCAACTCCACACCTGACCGAGGTGCTCCTTATCTACCCGGAGCTTCAGGATCATGTACTGTTTACCCGACACTTCAAGATCAGGTAACTTATCTTTACCTCCTAATACTAAGGCAATCTTACCGGATAATGACCTATTGCCCTTAGAAAAGGTACCAGATCTTGTATGCTTTATCCACTTGGCTTAGTTTGTTTACTAAACTCTTGATCATGGTGTTTTCTCCAATAATGTCAATGTACTGACACATGATGTCTGATGTATAATGCCATGCTGTTCATAGAAAGAAGTAAGTTGGAACTCAGCTCCATTGTCAGGTCTTATTACTTTAACAATTTTGTTAAATTGAGTGGAAACAAACTTAACAAAAGATTTAACTAACTCAGAAGCCTCAGACTTCTGTCTCATAATAACACTTATGTAAACCCTGAAAAATCAACCATAGTCTAAAAATATTGCCGTCCATTCACAATAGAGTGCCTTAAAGGACCCCAAATATCAATATGAACAAGATCAAACACAACATTAACAACAGTGGTACTCAAAGGAAAGGATTTTTGTTTAGTTTGGCCATAGGGCATACAAAACATAGATCATGTTGAAAGAATTTTACATCAGCAAATCTAGAACTAATCACTTGCAGTCTTTTGTCAAGTAGATGCCCTAGCTTATAATGCCAGAAAAGATCATCATCTTGTCTATCTGACAAAGTGTATTTTGTACAGAATTACAAAACAGAATTAACAGGAGCAGTCTTGACAGGCTGCGTAGCAAAACATAAACATAGAGTCCTTTGTGCAACTTAGCTGAATCAATCATGTTCTTCTTGCTGTCTTGCAAAACACATAAGTTAATAGTCGATCAAAGAAGGTATATATATCAAATTATACTTAAAACCAGAAATATATTACACATCATGTAGGATCAGCTGCGGACTAATCCTCACTTGTCCCATATGTGTTACAGAAGCAATATTGCCAATAGATAATCCCTTTTTTATGTTAGATACAAATTTGGGATTACTTAATAGCTCTAGAGAACCTACAATATGATCGGTGCACCAGAGTCCAAGATCCATTGTATGAGTGTTATCAAATTTACTCACATGATCTTTGAACATGTGAAAACTAATTAAGCTGGTTGACAGCATGCCCAGTGGAATCATAACTCAACAGAGCCATCAACTTTTCTAGTTGTTGTGCAGTTAGATATGGGAACCCTGATGCAACAGTCCTGTTGTGGGCTTGATCATGTTTTGCTGACTGTTCCACATCTATCTGGTCCACCATATTTGCTTTTTTGGACTTGAATCTAGGTGTATAGCCATTGTTTCTGTAGCAGTTTTCTTATGTGTGGCCATTGAATCCATAAAAACTGCATTGAACTTTCTTGGAGTTCTTGGCCCTAGAGCTGTGTGCAAGCACAGATACTCGTCTGCTGACTGTCTTGTTTTGGCCTTGTCCATTCTTCTGATTCATCAAGATCATAGAATCTTGATTTCTGACTTTGTTTGCCACAAACAATTTCTGCCCTCAAACTTTATAGCCATTGCAAAGGCATCATGGATTTGAGGAAAGGGCACCATAAGCATTGCCTGGGACACCATGGGCTCAAACTCATCCCTGAGACCTTTCAAGAAATTCATCACATGCTCTGCTTCCATGTGATCTAGTGATAGCATTACAATGACACTGTGGATCACAAGAACAAGTAGGCATAAGCCTGATAGTCTTGATTTCCTCCAAAAAAAAAACAATTAGCTTGGTGAAATACTGATTCACAAAATCAGCACCCTGCTTCAGTACATGCATTTCAAGAAGATCATAAAGTCTCAAGGTATCATCATTAGAAAATATGTCAACCAGATTCTTCCAAACTGCTTGGGCATTCTTAAAGTACATCAAACTCTGTGCAATGGTGTTTTCAACTGAGTTTAAGATCCAAGATCTCACCATTGTGTCACATTGCCTCCAAGCATGAAAGTCTGGTGAATCTGCTTATGGCCTTTTTATTGTGTCGGCTACCAAGCCATACTTATTCTTGGTGATTAACACCATCTCCATGGACATCTTCCGGGAATTATAATTGTTGCCATTCATCAATGGCTGCACCGACAACATTGATGTGGATTCTCATTCGGATGAACATAGAACGGACTAGATGGGCTCAACTCTTGTTCTTCGCTGCCATGGCTGACAAGAACATGAAAACTAGAAAAACGCAGTTGATGATCAAAAAACCAATCAAGAAAATTCAGAATTAACACATAATTCTCTTAAGAATTTGTGTGAACTATAAAGAAGATGAAGAAAACTCTCAAGTTTCTTCTCTAAACAGAGTAAAAACGCAGAAAACCATGAAACTCTCAAGTTTCCCTCTCCGATACCATGTTGAAATTGTGAAAGTTGAAGGACACAACAAACACAACCAAATAAAATGCGGAAGTATATTACTCAAGAATAATGATCGAGTTAAGAAACAAAGCTTTTGATAATGGTGTATTTATAATGGCATACACCTCATGGACCAGTTAAAGGAAGTTACATAGTACTTATAAGTGTGTTACAACAGAAAAACCGTTTGTACACTATCCAAGACACTCAGTAGTCTGCTGATCAGCTGTATACTCAGCAGTCTGCTGACTTCTGCTGATCAGCATATGTACTCAGCACATCCTCTTGTATAGCAGTAGTCTTTCTATATATTGCAACACTGCCAGTCTTTATTAGCCTCACTAGTTCTTCTAGTTGCCCAAGGTTGCCGCTTTGTATCCCAATGGTTTACTAATTAATAAGAAGAGTTTTTACTCGATATTATTTCTTTTTCTCAAACGCTTTGTCCTTCTTTGAGTAGGGTCACAAGCTGCCTCCCATATATCAGTAGCAATTTGGTGGAACCTAAAGTTTTCGCTGAGTTCTAGCGTCATGGCACATACCAGCCATGACATAATCATGTTATTCTCGGCCTTCCATTGTTTGAAAGTAGAATCATCAATAGGAGGTAGTGAAATATCACCATTGATGTGCCCTCCGTTGCCTCTATCAGAAACAAATATAAGAGTAGAGCGAGCCCAGAATCGGAACAACTTCACTTTAGGATGAAGTTTGAGAAGTGGATGACATTTCTGAGTATTGAAATGAGGCCTTTTTTTTTTTTTTTTTTTTTTTTTTTTTTTTTGGAGTGGTTGGCAAATTAGTCTTGTGGGTAATGTAGTTTGGAAAAAAACAAATGAAATTCATAACTTGGACATGACAATGATGTAAATGTAGACTATGTAGTTGACCATTTAACATAAGGTTGAATAAACTGTACACAATTGGGGTCTGATCTGAATGCCCGAGCTCTCCCACAACCCCGTATAGGCAACATTTATTTCCGTTCATCGTGCTGCAAATTTTTTTTTTTTGGGGGGGGGGGGGGGGGGGGGGTGAGATTTATTTCCATGCAGCAGGCGGCCTTTTGATTCACGAAAGAAAAAACATTTGATGGTGATATTATCACTCTTTGTTTTTAGGCTCACAACACATCTGCCACTTGTGAGGAGTTACCACTGCAGCAATTAAGCCCCACACCATCAACAGCTCGGTCAAGTAGGAAAAAACGCCTTTAGATCGATCATTGGAGGTAATTCGTGAAATTTGAATGCGGGTGTTTGTTTTCTTTAAGTGTTTGAAGGTGTGGTTGTGTATGTTCTTCCAGTTCTTTTGTATTCTAATAATGAAGAATCTAGGAATTCTATCGAGTGTATGTAAAAGTTATCTGTACGACTATTGTGACTCTTCATACTATGGGACGGGTACCGTACTGTATCTAACTGCATTCTGCTGTGGCTTACTGCTTTGCTCTGTGTGTGTGTTTTTCATTTCATGTAAAATATTTGATGTTCTTTTCTGGACATTACTCTGCTGCTGTTGGAGCTCTCATTTGTATTTTATTGTCTTGGATGATTTCGTGGTGATCCTAGCTGTCGAATGAACAGATCGAACGCGAACAAACTCGTGTTTAACTCGTGATCGTTTGTGATTATAAGTTCATTTCCTAATCGAACGAACACGGGCTTTACTCACTTACGTTGGATTATGGTCATGAACCTGTTTATATAGATAAACAATGAACCTAAACACATAAGATGACAAATATATTGCTTTGTACTTTGTGTTATGAATTTGGACTTGGCTTTTTATACCTTATTTAACCAAACTTGAGTTGAGCTAGAGCTGGACGATCAAAATACGTTTACCAAGCCAAAGTTAAACACGAGCTTCAATAATTTTCATTCATAAACGAGCCAAGCTTGAACATAATTCTTTAATCGTTTATTAAACAAACCATAGAGATCTACACGAACCAAAGCTTGAACATAATTTTTCGTTTGTTTATTAAACGAACGATCACGATTATAAGCTTAAAAAAACAGATAATCGATTCGATTTTTTAATGGCTCACTATTGATTATGGTTATATACTCCATCTCTCTTTGAACTCGACCCTCACTTTGAGTTTAAAGGTAAATGGCTCACTATGCAATATGCCTCAACCCAATTCGGCACCCTTATCTCTCTATAATTTAATGCATTTACTTTTGTAACACCACGGCATTTTTAGTGTAACAGTTCATCGAAAACAATCAATCGGTCGAAATTCAATTTTAGAGTTGTGTTTCTGCTTTTTACTTACTACCTGTGTGAATCGGTCGAAAACAACCACCCTTAGAAAATTGTGGCATGACAGTGTCATTATAATCCAAAAATATAACCGTACTCATGGTCTTTACAGAGGAAAATGATAGAGTCAATATTACGATATGGAAACGATTATTAGGGAAAATAGTGTTATGGAAATTATTGATTTGTGTATTAATTTCTAAGGGTAGTTTCGGTATATTGGATAGTTGTAGAAGTCCTACTGCTGACTATAAATATTGTACTCTATGATTGATTGAGATATACGAATTACAATTGACCGAAATATGACATAGTATCAAAGCGAGGTTATAATTTATATTGTTCGACTATTCTTGTTATTCGTTGAATTATTCTTGTTTTTATATGAATGATCCAAATATATCATCATAATTAATGATATTGTCTCCGGCGGTGCTGTCCATTAGACTTCACAGAACTATGGTCAAAGTTGCTCTTTTTATTTTTGAATGAAGATTCAAAAATTGTTTTGATCTCACGGCAATAGGAGCAGGCACGCACGAGAAAAAAAAATTGAAGCAGGAAGAACTTCTATGGCAGCAGGCGGTGAGGCTTTGAAGAAGGGCCATATTGGCGCTAAATCAACCGCTGAAAACACAGAGGGATTCTGCAATCATTGCGGGAAGAGCAGGGCCTGCTCCGAAACTCATGGCAGGCGCGACGAGCAGAACCGGTCAAGACATCATGGCCGTAGCAACGGCCGGGCAACTGAAGGAGGTGACCATGCAACTGCAGAAGCAGGATGCGAAAGGGAATCTAGAAAAGGAGTAGCTTCAGGCCGAGTCAATCTTAGCTCGGTTCGGGTAAATGAAGCAGCTTTGGGCTCGCCGAATGTGAACTCTGGTGGCCTGAAGCAACCTGGGACGACTTAGATACCGGTTTATCCAACTTGACGCCGGAACAGTGGCAAGGCATACTCGAGATATTGAGTCGTGCTAAACCTAAAAATCGTTTAACAGGTCAAGGTTCGTGGTTCATTGACACAGGGGCAACTCATCACGTGTCGGGTGACCGAACTTTATTTGTATACGACCGATTAAGGATTGTCCGATTGGCTTACCGGATGGACGTTCCTCGTTGTCAACTCATTCGGGAACGGTTATTTTATCGGGGAATTTACGACTTTTGAATGTTCTATACGTACCAGAATTAAACTGTAATTTGATTTCGGCGTCCCAATTTTTGGACGATCATAATTGTGTGATGCAGCTCACCGATCGTTTATGTATTATGCAGGACCGATTGACGATGACGCTGATTGGACCGAGTGAGAGTGTGGATGGACTTTTTTGGTTTGTGGCCGTTCAAGAGGCTCGGGTTCTGGCCATTGATGGTGCGGAGACTGCGGATTTGTGGCACCGGCGTTTGGGACACCAATCAGAAAAGGTACTTCGGCAGGTTCCTAATATTTCCATTTCCCAAAATTTTAATAAAGATGGATGTAATATTTGATTTCGGGCAAAGCAGACCCGTGAACCTTTTTCCATTAATGACAATAAAGCTAGTCGTATTTTTGAGTTGATACATTGTGATTTGTGGGGTCCCTATAGTGCTCTCTCGACATGTGGTGCTTCATATTTTGTAACTATTGTTGATGACTACTCTTGTTTGGTGTGGATTTATTTGCTGTTAAATAAAATGGAGGTTGAAACTATTTTTTTGGACTTTGTCGCTTTGATTTCTCGTCAGTTCGAGGTCACGATTAAACGAGTTCGTAGTGATAATAAGACTGAGTTTAAGCCTTTACTTCCTTATTTTCGAAATGAAGGGATAATTTTTAAAACTTCTTGTGTTGGTACTCCGCAGCAGAATGGAAGGGTAGAACGTAGTATCAACACATTCTAAATGTTGCCCGTGCCCTTAGGTTTGATGGTCATTTACCCCTTAAGTTTTGGGGAGAGTGTGTTATGGCAGCTGCCTATATAATTAACCGAACCCCGTCGAGTATTTTGAACTATAAAACGCGATGTATTAATTAATGTTTCTGTCACACTTATAGGACAAGTCAGGGTAAACCCTCAGCTGGTCCTATATGATGTATTTTGCATTCCTGGTTGTAAATACAATCTTTTATCTTTACCTTCCTTTATTAATCATACAAAAGGTGCAACTGTTTTTCCTTCTAACAAGTGTGTTTTGTAGGACAACAACAAGGAAGTGATTTGTTTAGCTGAGTTACACAGAGTACTCTATGTCATGGATCATCCAATTATAATTTGCTATTAATGCTGTAGGAAATAACACTTTGTCTGATAGACTAGATGATGCCCTTTAATGGCATTATAGACTAGGACATTTGCCAGATAAAGAGATTAGTTATTAGTTCACAATCTGCTGATGTCAAATTTTGTGCTCATGATCTTTGTTATATCTGCCCTATGGCAAATTTAAAGAAAAATTCCTTTCCATTAAGTATTATTGATGTGAATTTGTTTTTGAACTTGTTCATCTGGATATTTGGGGTCCTTTGAAACAACACACCGTGAATGGACATTAATATTTTCTTACTATTGTAGATGACTTTTCTAGATTTACTTAGGTTTTTCTAATGAGGCACAAATATAAAGCTTCTAATCTTGTTAAATCCTTTGTTAAATTTGTCTCTACTCAGTTTCGTAAAGTTATCAAAGTAATTAGATATGACAATGGAGCTGAGTTTCAGCTTACATATTTTTATGCTCAACATGGCATCATACATTAAACATCCTGTTTTATTACACCTGAGCAAAATGATATTGTTGAAAGGAAATATCAGCATCTGCTGAATGTTGCCAGGGGTCTGAAGTTCTAGAGTAATTTACCCATTGAGTATTGAGGCTTTTGTCCTATACATGATGTAATATTGATTAATGCCACACCTACACCACTGCTGAAAGAGAGCACTCCACATGAGGCACACGAGGTGATTTATGGCACCAAACCAGATTATTCTGTGTTTAAAGTTTTTGGTTGTTTAGTTTTTTCTCTGGTTCTTGTTCAACCATTGATGAATGGAAATAACTATAATCCATGGAAAATGTCCATGGAAATGGTGCTGATCACCAAGAACAAAATTGGCTTCGTAGACGGCACATTTAAAAGGCCAGAAGCAGATTCAGCAGACTTCCATGCATGGAGACAGTGTGATACAATGGTTAGATCATGGATCTTAAATTCTGTTGAAAACACCATTGTACAAAGTTTGATGTATTTCAAGAATGCACATGCAGTTTGGAAGAATCTTGGAGCAAGATTTTCAAATGTTGATGCCTTAAGACTTTCAGATCTTCTTGAAGAAATGCATGCATGCGGAAACAAGGCACAAATTCTGTCAATCAATATTTCATAAAGTTAATAATTTTTTTGGAAGAAATCAAGACCATCAGGCCTGTAACAGTCTGTTCTTGTGATCCTCAATGTCACTGCAATGCAATTAGAAATCTGATGGATCTATGGAGGCTGGACATGTGATGAAATTCCTTAAAAGTTTGAGGGATGAATTTGAGCCAATGGTTTCACCGGCAATGTTGATGGTGCCATTTCCATAAATTCATGATGCCTTTGGAATGGCAATCAAGTTTGAGAGACAAAGTTGTATGTGGCTAACAAGGCCAAGAATCAAGATTCCATGGTTCTCTTGTGACAAAAAAATGGACAGAGACAAAATCAGATTGTCAACAGACCTAACTCTGTTGCAAATCCCAGACCTAAGAATCCTAAGAAGATGCAATGTAGTTTTTGTGGATTCAATGGTCATACTGAGGAGACTTGCTACAAGAAACATGGATTTCCTCCTGGTTTCAAGTCAAAAAGATCCAATATGGTAGAAGAGGAACAATCAACAGAAGAAGATCAGGCACCAAGTAGGTCTGTTGGTCCGGGGTTTCCCAATCTTACTGCACAGCAACTTGACAAGTTGATGGCTCTGCTGAATGATCCTCCTAGACATGTGATTTTCTGTTGGTCAACTTGCTGATATTGTCACACACTACTCACCTGGTACAGGAACATGTGATTTAAATGTAGTAAGATCAATACAATGGATCTTGGACTCTGGTGCCACATATCACATTGTAGGATCATTAGATCTATTGCAATCCCAAACCTTCATCTGGGATAAAAATGAGTCTGCCTAATGGAAATAATGTCTCTGTCACTATATAGGACAAGTAAGGGTGAACCCTCAATTGGTCCTACATGATGTGTTTTGCATTCCTGGTTTTAAATATAATCTTTTATCTTTACCCTCTTTTATTAATCATACAAAAGGTGCAGCTGTCTTTTCTGCTAACAAGTGTGTTTTGCAGGACAAGAACAAGAAAGTGATTAGTTTAGCTAAGTTACACAGAGAACTTTATGTCATTGATCAACCAATAAGACTTTCTGTTTCCAACGCGGTAGAAAATCACACTTTATCTGATAGATTAGATGATGCTTTTTTATGGCATTACAGACTAGGACACTTGCCAGATAAAAGACTGCAAGTCATTAGTTCACAGTCTGCTGATGTCAAATTTTTGTAATCATGATCTTTGTTATGTCTGCCTGGTGTGTCGTTAACCCACAAAAATCATTTCCCTTCACCTTACAACTAGTATAAGGTGAGAAGGAGTCGATCCCATGAGGAACAATTGATTATTTGTTTTCAGAACAGTAATAAAACAAGTTTTGTATGGTAACTTCAAAATTATGTATAAAATCACAGAACATGTAGAATTAACTACTGACCGAAAATATGAAGCGGAATAGAGCAAATAAGTAAGGAAAAATCAAGGAGAGACGAATCCAGCTAAAGCCAATGTTTCCTCCCTAAATCAACACAATTGATCATTGATGCAGAAATGACTCATTTAATGCTTGATAAATTGGTTATAGCTAACCGCAACCACGAATTAGCCAGGTTTTCCAACAACCGATAACTAGGACAACCGCCACTAATTATCCCCTAATCGAAATCACACTCCTAACAACCGCGTGAAGTTGGTGAACCGACAACATTAACTAGCAGAAAAACCCAATTTCTAGGTATTAAGCCAACCGGTCTAATTTTAACCATAGAACGCTTAATTCTCACAATAGTGATTCCCACGAGAGGCGATCCGGAAGAAATTTATCGTTTACCACTTTTAATTTCACCTAAACAACCGTCTTCGTGTAAATTATGGCGATGAACTAGACAATTAACCTAAAAACCCTGCAGTGGAAATTAGATTGATCTTCTAATTCTAATTCGATTAAAATAGAGAATAAAACGATACCAAAAATTAAACGAGGAGAAACATCAATTTGATCTCACAATTGCTAGATTTAGGGATTCACAATGCTTTAACTGGAAAAAAAAGGGATTAGCTACTCATCATAATCATGAAAAAGACAAGAAATAATAATAAATACCTTAATCAATTGCACAAAATAAGAAATGAATTGAGTTGTTGATGAAGAAAAACCCTAGGACAAGAAAAATCTGAAAGTCGACAATGGGGCTGCTCCAAGTCGCATACGCTGATGATAAAACGTCGACTCAAAATTCTGAATTCTTTCCAAAAAGCTGCATCCCTCCCCCTTTTGCGTTGGGCATATCTTTTTTTTTGGGATTTTCTAATAATAAAATAATATGAATAATCCTAATAAAAAAACTAATAAAATAATAAAGTATGGTCCATCCATAAAGTCAGAATATGTAAAAAAGAGTGAATAATGATGTTGCAATGAGCCATAAATTCGCAGCCAACTCGATTCGTTTCTGCCCAGCTCGTTGCCTAATGATAGGATCCTACCGTTCCAACTTTTAACATTCCAGCACTGTTTTCTTTTTCAACTTGAACGCTTCACTTCCACTTTGTCTAAATAGCTCCAAATGACTCCAAAATGCCTCAAAACATCCAAAATCATGTCTCCATCATATTAAAAAACCTGAAATACACCAAAACAACCACCCAAGCGATATCTTTTCACAGAAAACGCCCTAATGCACCATATATGTAGTCAAATATGAAGCTATCAAATTCTCCCACACTTAAATGGATGCTTGTCCTCAAGCACCGTACTCTCATCCCAAAAGAAAGAAATAAAGAAAAAGAAAAGAGAGTGCACTAAGGGACCTAGCAATGATATGCATGACCTACAACTAACGTGAATGCAACACACCATTAGTGTCCAAACATGACCCATGTCCAACTTTATCATCCATCTCGCATATCACAACTCAAATCAAAGAACAATCAAACAATGCATACCACACACTAGTGTTCATACTCATCACGTTATCATATTGGTTCACACATTTTCAAGTAGGAAAATCAATGAACCTCAACTGTCCTCACGGATTATCACTCAATTCATATAAATGCAAAATGGACAATTCACTCACACTCAAAATCAACGCCAACACCAAGCATTACCATATGTTTGAATGTCAATCTAATCTCCACCACTACACATTCGAATTCCAAAGCACAAATCAAGAGGTCTTTAATAAGGTTGTAACGGGGTAGGGACTGAAAATAAGGTGGGGAAAAGGAAAGATATGGGTTAAAAGTGTGTCATCAAGCAACAAGCGCAACCGCTTACAACTTCAATGAACCTTACATTTTTTCCAAATATATAAAAGGGGCCAAAGTCCAGAAGGACAAGATAAGATACAAAATGGTTGAGAAGGACAAAATGTAGTAACACATGTACAAAAATGTAGTAACACATGTAGTAAATGTCTTTCTAAACCATTTTAGATTAAAATTGTCCTTCACAACCTTTAACCTTATATAAAAACTGCAATTATTCTTAAACTCAAACTTTGATTTCATACTTTTATTGATAGCTGCACCTTTTTTTTCCTTTTATTATTATTATTTTTTTTGATTTTTTTGATTACTTTGGCAGCTTAAGTCACACTTGATACAAGTCCCAAATGACATATATATAAAAACAAATGAGGACAAACTCAAACTTGCAGCAAACCACTGTAAGGAGACAATCTCACTATATATGTAAAGCATAGTTTACTCTCATGGCTTAATGACACAATAGGGTAACAAAAGAGAGGATCTCGTTAGAAAAAAAGCTTATGGTTAATATTTCTAGAGCTAGTCAAACGAAGGGTCAGGCTAGACGGGGCTCACTATGGGGTATAATTATCGGATGGCCAACAAAAGTGGGTCTAGAAAAGGGTTAATCCTAGGTGACTCAATCATTTTAAAGCGAAGGATCCAAAATAAAATGTGGTCTCGAAAAGTATATCAATGCAAATTCTAGAATGACATGGCATTGCGTGATACCACTCAAAGGAAAAGAATTGAACGAGTGTGCTCTTTGGCCAAGTAAACCTCACTTTTAAGTGGCTTTCGTTAAGGTTCAAAAATTTTACCACCAAAAATCCACAAACCAATATGATAAGGTGAATGCGCATCAACAAAACTGTGTGCTTGCAATGGTTCATTATCGTTCTGTTCTCATTATTCAACATAAGATAAATCAAAAAAGTTGGTAAAGTGTCATGCGAATTCTCTCATGGTGTGGTGAAATCCTAAGAGTGCCTATCAATGCAACCTAAGTATGTGCAATATGCAATAGCTCCCCCACACTTAAATCATACATTGTCCGCAATGTACGTTAAAGTGTAGAAAAGAACATGAAATGTATAAATATTTACGAAATGGGAATGCATGATATGCATGTAGCTAGCTATGAGAAAAAAAACAAAAAAGAATAAAGAAAAAGGGAGTGGGGATGGGGGTTAAATCTGAGATGGAGGCAGCAATGGGTTTAGAGGGGATGGTAGAACGGGGATTAGTGTAAGAGGAGGGGTGTATCTTCGTATTCGAAGAACTTCCTGCGGTTTTGGCGGACATGGCCGGAGAGTGAGTTGCAGCTCGACGGGGACGAAGGGACCTGCTCTGTGCCGGTTTCTTGTCCCTTACCATCAGAGGAGAAGAAGAAGTGGCCTGATTGTGTGTTGGTAGCCGGACTGTGTGTGAGGAGCTGGTGGTGGTGGGTTTGACGGGAGGGGAAGCGGGAATGGGAGTTTGTTTGGGAAGAAGAAAACAGGATGCTTTATATATTTTTATTTATTTTTCTCTTTCAATGATTATATAACAACAATAAATATACATGAAGTTCTAATCCTATTTTTTTTCCCCGGAAAATGAAAGATTTTATAGAAAGCCGGACTAATGCCGAAAAAACATACAAGGACAACGTCGGACACCGCCGGCAAAGGCCGGATCATAACCGGACAAGGCGAACAAAAGACACAGAAAAAAAAACACAAAAAGACAAAGATTTCAACATCACAAAACATGTAACAAATTGGGAAGAGGGTGCTGAGCAACAAAGTAAAAATTTCTCCCAATGATTGAAAGACGCTCAGACACGGGTCCTCTAATGCAATCTATTACCTGACAAAATACTTTAACGAAACAAAAACAACTTAAACAGTCTAAGAAATATAAAGACTTTCTTCCATAATATCATCGCCGGAAAAGCGTCACACCACCCACGCGCCGCCGTAAGCCACCACCAAATCAGAAAGAGCCCGCAAGCCTGGCTTACCTTCCCAACCGGAAAAGCAACTGACGGAAGGAGACGCGGATCAAACGGACATGGCAGCCTAACCGCCGGTGATATCAAGCTGAAACCGACGGTCCTCTCCAGATCCAAACAAGACAGCCGCAGATCTAACCACCACCATCGCAAACAAGCCAAGCTTGTGGAGAGAAGATAGTAGGAGGTTAAGCTTTTTGATGGGATGAAGCAAAAACCATCGTTCAGCCCCAAAATCGGAAGAAAGCGACACCGCTAACCACCAAGAGATTACTGAGCAGCGAGCAATCATTCACCCAGCAAGCAGATCTGCTATTGGCGGAGTCCAATCACCAGATAAGGTCACCGGAGAAGAAAAGCTTCCGCTAGCCGGAATCCATGGAGATGAGCGGTAGGAAAAAGAGAGAGACAACTAATAAACCCATATATTTACACGACGGGAAGAGAAAAGAGAAGAAAAAGCCACCTCCAGCAGGGTTTCGGAGGGGCGGATGATGCTAAAATGCTAGTTGTTGCCGGGAGGTTTTGGGAGGAGAGAGGGAGAGCCAAGAGAGAGAAAAAAACTTAAGAATATATTCTAATCCTATTAACACGGCTGGAAGTTTTAATTTATAATTTTTTTTCTTTTTTTTTTGGAGTAAAACCTAACAATGATGATAGGATCCTACTATTCTACACATTAGCTTGGCAGAAGTGAAACAATTTTCATGCTTACTTACCTCAAGAATGCTAGGATCCGGATCCTAACATACCTTATTCTAGCTTTTTCCCAAATTCCAAGCATTCTGGTTTTCTCACTTTCAGAACGGTAGGATCATACCATTCTGTTTATGAGCTTTCTAGAATCACTTGTTAAATCCCTTTGATATACCTTTTTGTAAGTAGGATCCCACCATTATCCCACCCAGCAAACCAGTCCTCATCACCAAAATTAACCACTTTGATGCCCATTCACACGCATGCCACCTCCTCGGCTTTCGATTCTTCACTATCTTTGTATTTCTCTTCAAGGTAATAATGGCTCCACAAACAAACATCAAGCACTCGTTTAGCGAAGAAAACTAAAACGAGATTTATTGTTAGTATACCATTGGGTTGCCTCCCAATAAAGGCCTTGGTTTTACGTCGTTGGCTCGATTAAGTCGACTTCCCCGACCCTTCGACTCACAAAACTTTCAAGGTAAGGCTTCAGCCTATGGCCATTGACCTTGAAAGACTTGTTTGTCTTTGGGTCTTGGACTTTGATTACCCCTTGGGGTGACACATTAAGCACTGTATACGGACCGTCCCATCTAGATTTCAACTTACCTGGCATGAGTTTTAGCCTAGAGTGGAACAATAGCACTTTCTGACCTTCTCGAAATTCCTTATGGCGGATCAATTTATTGTGCCATAGCTTTGTTCTCTCCTTGTACATCCAGGAATTCTCATGTGATTCCAGTCTTTGTTCCTCTAACTCTTGGAGTTGTAACTGTAGGATGTAATATCGCCGGATGGATCATAGATCCACCCGATTACGCAGCGGAAAGTATGAGATCTAGATCTAGTCAACCAAAATACATAAAATAATAGATCTAAACCTACGAGGGGGTTTAGATTACCAACCTTTTTATGGTGCAAGAACGCCAAGAACAAAAGATCAATCCAAGCTAGTTGAGAGCCTAGTTGAGAAGCCAAAGTCTTCCAACGTGTGTCTCCAAACACCACCAGATGGATGATGTTTCATGCCGCCGGACCTCCTTGATATACTACCTTAGAAAACCCGAAGTTTTCTAAACTAGTATTTAGCCGAAAATTCAAGGCTAGAATACTCACCAATATTTCAAAAATAATGTCTTGTAATTTGGCTTGGGAGAACTCTCTTTATATATAAGAGAAATTCTAGTCTCCAAGGTATTAATTAATTAATACAAAATCAATCAAATTAATCCTTTTCCTTAAAAAGATAAATCTAGAATATTCCTAAATTAATTAGGATATACAAAATTATTTCCCTTCACCTTACAACTGGTATAGGGCGAGAAGGAGTCGATCCCACGAGAAACAGTTGATTATTTCTTTTCAGAACAGTAATAAAACAAGTTTTGTATGGTAACTTTAAAATTACGTATAAAATCACAAAACATGCAGAATTAACTACTGACGTGAAAATATGAAGCATAATAGAGCAAATAAATAAGGAAAAATCAAGGAGAGACGAATCCAGCTAAAGCCAATGTTTCCTCCCTAAATCAACACAATTGATCATTGATGCAGAAATGACTCATTTAATGCTTGATAAATTGGTTATAGCTAACCGCAACCGCGAATTAGGCAGTTTTCCTACAACCGATAATTAGGACAACCGCCACTAATTATCCCCTAATCGAAATCACACTCCTAACAACCGCTTGAAGTTGGTGAACCGACAACATTAACTAGCAGAAAAAAACCCAATTTCTAGGTATTAAGCCAACCGGTCTAATTTTAACCATAAAACGCTTAATTCTCACAATAGTGATTCCCATCGGAGGCGACCCGGAAGAAATTTATCGTTTACCACTATTAATTTCACCTGAACAACCGTCTTGGTGTAAATTATGGCGATGAACTAGACAATTAACCTAAAAACCCTGCAGTGGAAATTAGATTGATCTTCTAATTCTAATTTGATTAAATCAGATAATAAAACCAAAAATTAAACGAGGAGAAACATCAATTTGATCTCACAATTGCTATATTTAGGGATTCCCAATGCTTTAACCGGAAAAAGGAGATTAGCTACTCATCATAATCATGAAAAAGACAAGAAATAATAATAAATACCTTAATCAATTGCACAAAATAAGAAAGGAATTGAGTTGTTGATGAAGAAAAACCCTAGGACAAGAAAAATCTGAAAGTGACAATGGGGCTGCTCCAAGTCGCATACGCTGATGATAAAACGTCGACTCAAAATTCTGAATTCTTTCCAAAAAGCTGCGTCCCTGCCCTTTTTGCGTCGGGCATATATATATATATATATATTTTTGGGATTTTCTAATAATCAAATAATATGAATAATCCTAATAAAAAAAACTAATAAAATAATAAAGTAGGGTCCATCCATAAAGTCAGAATATGTAAAAAAAAAGTGTTTAATGATGTTGCAACGAGCCATAAATTCGCGGACCAAATCGACTCGTTTCTTGCCCAGCTCGCTGCCTAATGGTAGGATCCTACTGTTCTAGCTTTTAGCATTCCAACACGTTTTCTTTTTCAACTCGAACGCTTCTCTTCCACTTTGTCTAAATAGCTCCAAATGACTCCAAAATGCCTCAAAACATCCAAAATCATGACTCCATCATATTAAACCTAAAATACACCAAAAACAACCACCCAAGCGAGATCTTTTCACAGAAAATACCCTAAAATTGCACTATATATTTAGTCAAATATGAACCTATCACTGCCTCTATGGCTAAACTGAAGAAAAATTCTTTTCCTTTACGTACTACTGCTGTAAATGATGTTTTTGACCTTGTTCATATGGACATTTGGGGTCCCTTGAGACATCATACCGTAAATGGGCAACAATATTTTCTTACTGTTGTAGATGATTTTTCTAAATTTACTTGGGTTTTTCTTATGAGGCACAAATATGAAGCCACTGACCTTGTTAAATCTTTTGTTAAATTTGTTTCTACTCAGTTTCACAAGATTATTAAAGTAATTAGATCTGACAATGATGCAGAATTTCAACTCACTGACTTTTATGCTCAGCAGGGTATCATACATCAGACATCCTGTGTAAATACACCTGAGCAAAATGGTATTGTTGAAAGAAAACATCAGCATCTGCTGAATGTGGCAAGAGGTTTGAGGTTCCAGAGTAATCTACCCATTGAATATTGGGGTTTCTGTCTTTTACACGCTGTAAAGTTGATTACTGCTAAACCTACACCACTGCTGAAGGAAAGCTCTCCACATGAAGTGCTTTATGGAACTAAACCAAACTATTCTATGTTTAAAGTTTTTGGTTGCTTAGTCTTTTCTTGCACACTTCAACAGTATAGGACAAAATTTGACTCGAGATGTAGGACTTGTGTCTATCTTTGGAATTCAAATACATCTAAGGGTGCTATTCTCTTTGACATTACCAACAAAGATATCTTTGTTGCTAGAAATACTCAATTTAATGAGACTTATTTTCCTTTATTTCAACAGGTATTGGGAAAGGCTAGATATCTTGCTGACATGCTTGTTCCTTTATCAGTAATGGACACTTTTGATGATCTGCTGAATGAATCAGCAAACCAACCAAATAAAGGGTTAGCTGCAGCTAAGGCATCTAATGAAGAGCACGCACCAGTAAATCAGGCACCTGAACCTAGACAACTAAGAAGATCCACAAGAACAAGAAAATCACCAACCTTTTATCAAAGGGGTGCTCATAATGTTCAGTAGACTCCACACCTACTGAGTGCAGTCATGAGTCTGGACAATCTCTCAGCAGACTATGCCAGATTCATTAATGCCATTGATGCTGTTAAAGAGCCTAAGACTTATAATCAAGCCATCAAGCATGATGAAAGGAAGAAAGCAATGCAACAAGAAATTGAAGCTCTACAAAAGACTCATACATGGGAAATAGTTGATCTACCCCCAGGCAAGAAACCCATTGGGTGCAAATGGGTGTACAAAATCAAACACAACCCTGATGGTTCAGTAGAATGATACAAAGCTAGACTAGTAGCAAAAGGCTACACTCAAACATATGGGATTGATTATCAAGAAACCTTTTCCCATGTTGTCAAAATCACAACATTTAGAACATTACTTGCAGCAGCCAACAATTGGCATCTACATCAAATGGATGTCAACACTGCCTTTCTGTTTGGAGATTTACATGAAGAAATATATATGCAGTTACCCCCAGGTTGTGCAACAACCAAACCAAATCAAGTTTGCAGACTTACTAAGTCATTATATGGCCTCAAGCAAGCCAGCAGACAGTGGAACTGCAAGCTAACTGAATCTTTGGATGCTCAAGGAATCATTCAAATCAAAAATGATCACAGCCTCTTCACAAAAGGATCATGACAGTCTTTCATTGCCTTATTAGTATATGTGGATGACATCATAGCTGCTAATCCTAGTGAAAAGTTGATTCATCAAGTCAAGGATACATTACATCTGTAGTTCACCATCAAAGATCTTGGAAAATTGAGATATTTCCTAGACATTGAGGCTGCTAGACGTCCAAAAGGTATATCCATTTCACAAAGGAAATACACCCTTAACCTCCTAGAAGAATATGAATTTTTGGGAGCCAAACCTGCGGTAAGACACCTATGGAGTCTAAGAAGACTTTACAACATCGTGATTCACCACTTCTAAAAGACAACACTGCATACAGATCACTAGTGGGCAAATTGATTTACCTCACTTTTACCAGACAGATATTGCTTTTGCAGTACAACAACTAAGTCAATTTCTGGACACTCCCACTGAAAATCATATGAAGGCAGCTTACTGGCTGCTAAGGTATTTGAAGACTAACCCTGGTCAAGGAATCTTATTCCCAGTAGACAACAACCTTGTAATCAAAGGCTTTACAGACAGTGATTGGGCCGGTTGTCCTGAAACAAGAAGATAAGTATCATGTTATATGATGTTTCTAGGAGATGCTCCAATCTCTTGGAAGGCCAAGAAACAAACAACTATAGCTAGAAGCTCATTTGAGGCTGAATACAGGGCAATGGAAAATGCAGTTTGTGAAATTCAATGGCTGATTTATATACTCCAAGATTTGCAGGTCCCAGTTCAGTTGCCTGCGTGTTATTTTGTGATAATGCCAGTGTAATGCACATTGCTCACAATCCATTTTTTCATGAAAAAACAAAACATATTGAAATTGACTGTCATGTTGTAAAAAACAAAGTCAAATCAGGACTTGTCAAACTCATTCCAGTCAATACAAAAGAACAAGTAACCGACATTCTTACCAAGTTCTTGGATGCACCTATTTTCTCCCATCTACTAGACAAATTGGGAATTTCAAAGATCTTTCCGAGTTCAAGTGGCTGAAGGGAATGCTGAGTGCATGATGTTCATGTACCACTCTCAGCTTGAGGGGGGTGTTATATTATACAGGCTGAAGGGAATGCTGAGTGCAGTCACCCTGCTGACAGTATAAGGACAACAACCTGTTGAACTACTAACAGGATGAGGACAACAACCTTTCGATCAATTCAGTATGATGTAATCTATAAAACGGTTATTCAGTTATAGTATGTTGTAACTATTTGTAACTAACTTCTAACTCGATTCATGATGTGTATGAAGTTATAATACCTCATGATCAACTGCATTGTATTTTAACTTGTAACTTTTACTTGATCAATAATAATTCTGCATTTTATTTTGAGTTTATAATTCTATAAACTTCATCTAGGGATGGCAATTTCGGTCCAACCCGGTGGATATCCACCCGGCCCTACCCGTTAGGGTAGGGTATTTTAAGGGTAGGGTAGGGTAGGGTATGGGTTTGATTTTTCAAAACCCACCGAGGGTAGGATAGGGTATGGATATGTATTCTCTACCCATCATAATATCCACCCGACCCAACATCTATTATTTTTTTATAATGTAGTATGTTTAAAAAAACTGGAGAAATACTAAGAAAAAGAAAGTAAATAAATATTAATTCAATTAATACTCATGCCTCAATCATTGGTAATATTTTGCAAAGATTACGACTTCTCTTCCGAATTGTCTAGTTTCTATTGCATTTTCCGGTAACCTTAGTGTTCCATCATAGCAATAGAAATGTTAGAAACTTAGAATTGTTCTTATATCCGTATTTTTGGTTGTTTCAGCTTCTTTCTATTTTATGATTTTTTAATTAGTTCTTCAACTATAATTCATTTTTGGGTTTGATAGCTATGTTTTTTTAAAATATTTTTTCTTGTTAAGCTTTATGCGTTGTTACATTCGTGACAACTTCTACGTCTCTTACCTACCCGATGCATATCGTATGTTGACTATTCATGAGGAGGAAGATAGTGATATACATGAAGCTGATGGTTAATTTGAGTGGTTTTTCTTTTGCCTCTTGCTAGAACGAATAAATTATAGATTGAATAATAAGTGTTTGCTTTAGTGTTGGTTTTAAAGAATGGACTATTTTTATAAAAGACATTTGGAAGATGATGAAGCCTTTCTTTATTATATGAAGTTGTGAAGTTCATATCACTTTCAACACGTGGAATCCGTAATAGGGTATGGGTTTGATTGTCGTTGGGTAATGGGACTTGGTAAAGAATATGGACCTAGGAGTTTCCACCCTTGAAGACCCTCCTAGTGAGGTTAGAAGACATTTGGAAGATGATGGAAGCAGAATGGGAAGTTCATATCTTTTAGGGGGATTGTCTTCACTTGGTCGAATATGGACCTAGGAGTTTCCACCCTTGGACTCCTAGTGAGGTTGCAACCCCTCTAAGGGGAGTTCATTGCCAAGGGGCCTTCGGGCCTCTTCATGTAAAAAAATTTTAAAATTAACAATTAAAACTCACAATAAAAACACTTAGATGAATTGAATAAATAAAATCGATAATTACATTGAAAAGTTAAATCCACAATGGAATGAACAATTAAAACACACAATCTAATTCGACAATTACATTGAACAATTAAATTTTGGAGTTGAAAATGAACAATCAAAATCCAAAATAGAAACAAAACGTTATAATTTACGGTTAAAATGATTAGTCAATTTCACAATTAAAAGATTCACATAACAATGACATATACATTTTTTGAAATGAATATTGCAGGAAGAAGGTGGTGATTGGGGTTGGATATGGTAGGGTATTGGTATAAGTATAGATAGAGGAAGGATGCAAGGTTGCTTGTGGGGCATGATAGAGATCGAAGGAAGGAGCTATAAGTACCCACACCTCAATATGTGAGCCGTGCGTCGTGTCCGACATATTTTCGACACTACACGCGTCGACACGTCTCCGACACGTGTCAGAGACGGAACGATACATTTTTTTGAATTTCTTAAAACAAATCAAATATCCATCACGAAGCGACACGTTTCCGACAAAGTGTCGACACTCCAACACAGCGCGACACGGTTGTTTCATAATTTTTTAATTTTTTATTCCAAAATTTTCATGTTTTTCTAAAGGATTAAAAGAATGATTAAAATACGAAATATGTTATACATGATTTGACAAATAATATGATTTATAATATTATAATTTAGCAAACGATTTTATTATTAGATTATTTGTTCAAATGTAATAAAAATAACTATCTTTTACAAATTGTAATTAATTGAAGTTCAATCGAGTTTTTTTGTAATTTTTTATGATCATCTAATGCTCAAATATAATTTTGTCAATTGATGTATGGTTAACCTTAACCTTGTGGGTCCCCACTCGCCCGATCCCTTGAGTGAAGATGGGAAGGTAGTGGATTTTTATTCGGGGTCGCTTTTTTACCAAGAAAGCGAAAGAAGTCGTATCTTTACGGGATTCGAACCTGCCTCCATGATTCTTATTAGGACTACAATGACACGTGCCCTTTATCACTAGACCATATCCAAGGGATGTCAATTGATGTATTACGTGTTTTATTTAGTGTTTTTTCTTTATGGGAAGGGGAAGTGGTTTTTTATTCGGGGCGGAGATAAGACCCAAACCATGATTCTTATTAGGAAATGCAATGACACGTAACACTAGTTTAATGAGTTTAATTATACATATGTATTAATCTTATAATATCATCTAATATATATATATATATATATATATATATATATATATATGTGTGTGTGTGTGTGTGTGTGTGTGTGTGTGTGTGTGTGTGTGTGTGTGTGTGTGTGTGTGTGTGTGTGTGTGTGTGTGTGTGTGTGTGTGTGTGTGTGTGTGTGTGTGTGTGTGTGTGTGTGTGTGTGTGTGTGTGTGTGTGTGTGTGTGTGTGTGTGTGTGTGTCACAGGCGTGTCGTGTCCTTATTTTTGGATGTTAGCCGTGTCACCGTGTCCATGTCGTGTCGAACAACGTGTCCGTATCCGCGCTTCATAGGAAGGGAGTGATTTGTATTTTATATAATTAAATCAAAGTTATTTTTTATTTAAAGTTAAAATGTGGACTTATTGACAGTAAAAAAATCAAGCTGAACTTTAAACCAACATAACCCCTATGTCGGTGTAAAGAACATAATTGAATGGAATGGATATATTATATTACTACGTTCTTCGTGAAGTGAAATAGTGAAATAAACAAAATTCTATAATATGTGACACATGAGATTACTAGCCAAATAACTCATGCATATGCACGGGAGGTAAGTTTATAAATAAATAAAAAAAACACAGTGATATTGTCACTAAATAAATTCTAATCAGAAGGACTTTAAAAATTTTGGAAGAAAAAAACACCCTTCTTATTTCATCATATTTCGGTCGTTGGACATTAGTAAAAGATGATGAACCTTTCTTTGTTGTACATAAAAGATAAATTTTATTTGTCATAAATACCGAACCTAGGCAAATTTATGTAGCATAACCGATGAAGAATTACCCTGGTGATAAAAGTTGAGGCCCCAAGACTAAGAGGTTATGGGTTCAAGCCTCTCTTGAAGAAGAAAAAGATAGTGTGTGAGTTTCGTAAATAGACTTTCGTCTCCGTTAAAAAAACAAAATTATACCTGAATAGGATAATTGAATCTATCTATCTATATGTTCTGGAAAGCCATTTGCAGGAATTTGGAGATACGAATCATAATTTTATCACACTTTATAACTACTAAACTTAACTTTACAGTGTTTGAATCAACAAATTGACGGGTTAGTTTGAGTTTATCCATGCGATTATGCACTCTTTGAATAAGAATCCATTTTCGTAAAGATCCAGACTTTCGTATTTTGGTGGGTCTCCAAGATCCTTCCGATGACCTATGTTGTGTTGGAGGGGGCTTAAGGCACCTCAGCCTACCATATATATATATATATATTGAACATTGATATTTACTACACCTCTTAAATTCTCTGGAAATTTCGCCTACCATTACAACAAAGTTACTAAGGCTACAGTCTTTTTTTAAATAAAAAATACCAAAATTTCAATTCATTCAATGAGCAATTCAATACCCCTGAAATTTTCCCCTAATTAATTTTGCATATCCCTCTTACACAATTATTAGAGCATTGAATCCACTCCATCACTCAATCTTCGTGTCTCTATCTCTTTTCTTTTTTTCTTTTTCTTTTTCTTTTTCTTCTTTTTTTGTATGCGAAGAAAGTGCCTATTTTATTCTCTGAATTGTTTGTAACTCGGGTTGATTGACTTTCGGTTACATCAATTTTATTTGTTTCCTTCTCCATGTGTTTATTAAAGCAATTTCCATCACGTTTTTATGATTTTTGCATTTATCAATACATTGTCATTCTATTTAGATGATGGGATTCTTGATGTGTTTGGTGACAATTTACAGAGAAAATGAAGAAAGTTGATGTGGCATTGGTATCTTATTCTATCGGTATATCAATTGTTCTATACTTTTCTCTAATTCAAACTCTATTACTATTAAGGTATTACAACAAAATATCAATTACATTGTTGAAGAGAACAAAATAATAAATTGATAATGTAAAAACATAAAAGAAAAATTCGATACACTAGAAAAGAAAGCAAATAATACATAGAAATTATTAGAATAAAGACATTATATCAAATAAAGTACTCATTATATCGACTTTTATAAAATGATAACATGATATCATAAAAGTACTCACTCTAAGGTGTTTATGGTTGAATTATAAAGTCATTTACCTTCTCATTTTTTGGCTAGGTGCATAAAATGCAGGTGAATGCTAAATTTTGTAATATTATGAGGCGGATGTTGTTATACTGCAAAATAGCACAAAGAAATAAAAATCAACATAATTGAAACCATCAATAAAATTTATATTCATTCTATCCAAATCAATAAATAGAAACACTATAAGGTCTTGTAGGTAGCCTAGACACGACGGAATGAAGCGGCGGGAGAGAAGAGAACAAAAAAATCGTCCTCTATTCCGCAAAAGGGAACAAAAAAACACCAAAATTTATATTCAAAGAGTGTATTAAGAAATCTGATGATTTTATTGAAATAAACAAAATAGAAAGTGTATATGAATGAAGTTACACATTTTGAGTGCAGAACCTAAAAAAACAATTTTAGCCGGAGGGTGATGGTGGTTGTAAATAGGTACGGCGGAGAGAAGCGGTAGTAGAACAAAAGTAAACAAAAAGGCTATTATGCTACCGACAAACAACAACAACAACAACAACAACAACAATATTAACAAGAGAGCGGCTACAGTCCAATTCAATAATTTAACGGGATGATCCAGTTTCTAATCATCACCGTTAAAAACACATCTGAATAATTATATTCGTTGGATTATTTTTTGGTACAACATAACTATTGTGTACTTTAACACATCTAATACTTATTCAAACCTGTCAAAAATTTGCGCCCATTTTTCAAACGTGTGATTAATCCATTGCTCTGCTAAATTGTTCTTGCTCTTTTTACGTCTTTTCCCTTTGCTTCTGCCAAAAAAAAGAATTAAAAAACAGACGATTATGGATAATTTTCCCATTGTTTCTTGAAGGCTTTTGTTTTCACGCTTCAGTTTTTTTTTTTTTTGGGTGGAGAGGAATAACAAAAACAGAGATCAGTCCATTGTTAATTTGTTTAAGTCAAACTCACCACATATTCTTCATCATAAATTTTGGATTGGAAAGGTTCCAACTAAAAGTTGAAATCCATGATTACTCATCATCTCTTCTTCATCAACAATTTCCTGCTTTATTTACAATTTCTTTTTCCTCTCACGGAATATTACAATAATTGAAAATAAAAACGAGGAAGAAGAATCGTTTTAATTTTAATGGAGGGAGACGAATGGGTTGCGGAGAAAAATGAAAATTTAAGAATGATTTTTTGTACGTGGAGAAGAGGAATTTTGAGAAATTGAGTTTAGGATGCGTGAATTGACGGAGATGAACTTTTAAGTGGTAAAAGAATTTGTATGGTACATAATATTATGGTGTATCAAATACATATATCCAACGGTCATAATTATTTTAATGTTAATCCAACGATAAACTGGACCGTCCAGTTTTTTTTGTCTGACTGGACCGTAGTATTTCCTTATTAACAATACATCAAAATAAACTAAATAATAACTAAGGATGAAGGGTGTTGTCAAAAAATTAATAAATAGTGATAAGATGAAAGGTGGTGATAAAGCTCATTTTTTAAATTTTGAAACAAGAAGGCTATTATGTAGCCAAAAAAAAAAAAAAAAAAAAAAACAACAACAACAACAACAACATTAACAATGCATCAAAATAAACTAAATTATAACTAAGGATGAATAGTGTTGTCAAAAAATTAATAAATAGTGATGAAAATGAAAGGTGGTGATAAAAACTCATTTGTTAAATTTTGAAATTTACATTTAGCGTTAATTTTCATGAGAGATTTGAGGGAGTAATTTAAGGGATGATGTTTGGGAGGGAATTAATTAAATGCACACATGAAACGGGTTTTTTCGGGTTTGAAACGGGTAATTGATTTAAAACACAATAATAACTAAGGACGAAGTGTGCTGTCAAAAAAATTAATAAATAGTGATGAAGATGAAATGTGGGAATAAAAGCTCATTTTTGAAATTTTGAAATTTGAAATTAGTGTTAATTTTCATGAGAGATTTGAGAGAGTAATTTAAGGGATGATGTTGGAGAGGGAATTAATTGAATGCACAATCTTTTTTATGAAACAAGTTTTAAAAACGGGTCAATTGCGGTTTTGGGGCGGATTTGAGGTAAAGGATGACATAGGGGCTAAGGGAAAAATTAATAAATAGTGAAAATTGTAATTGTGGGGATGAATGATGTGTTTGGGATAAAAGCTCAGGTTTTTGAAATTTGAAATCGATAAAGGTAGGGCACGTGTTATGGTATGATGGTGGAGATATAGGTATGATGGTTATGGTTGCGATCAGGGTGATGTATGGTGGTGAGGGTAGGCAGTGGCGGATCCCATATTTTTATTTTCAGAGGATCCATGATTTTCTTTTTCCGAACTAATAGTCTTTTTAAACAAATCCATAATTTTTTTATGAGTAAAACTTATGTAGATCTTTTTAAGGGTCTATAGACCCCATTTGAGATAACATAGATCCGTCGGTGAGGGTATAAGATTTGGTGGTATGATAGGGTTAGAAATGAATGGCGATTAAGTACATGTTTTGTCGATTTTTATTAGAAGTTAATTTTTTTCCAATTTCAAAAGTATTAAGTGAAAATACTTTTATTCATTCCGTGTGAATGAATTAATTTTAGTAATTTTTTTTTGAGACAAGTAACACTTTATTCTACCGTCATAAAATTAAAAGAAAAGACATTTCTTTAAGTTTCAACAAACCGACAATGAGATTTCTTTACGATTTTCCCTATTATATTTTTTTGTAAGTACAATTTCCCCATTTTATTTTTGAGAAACAAATTCCCATTTTAAAGGGAAGATTTATGATGATTTATTTTGTCAAAGGGTGGCGGCACGATTTTGTTGACTTTAAATCATCATATGATGATGATATATAAAATTAACCATGATAGCCTCAATCTTACAAATTAATTCCCTATATCCTCAAAATATCATTTTGCTCCATATGCTAGTGTTTTGTTTTAATTTCTTTTCATAGTTGTCTGTCTTCTTCTCTCTTTTTTTCCCCCTAAATTTAGTAATGCTAGCGCTATAATATATGATTACCAAACAATTATATAACCTCTACTTTACGTACTCCAACATCATTTTACGTAATCTCTATATATAGTCACTGTATCGAATCTCTACCGTACTACAACCGTAAACCAATATAATTATGACATATTTACAAAAACAAATACACATATAAATAATTTATTTTCTATTATTATAGTGATAAATATTACCTTGTATGAATATTCAAAATATGTATAGAAGATCTTATTAATGAAATATTTGTAGAAAGATTTTTTGTGACTCGATATATATATATATATATATATATATATATATATATATATATATATATATATATATATATATATAAATATATATATATATATTATATAGAAATTAAAAAATTGAAACGTAAAAAATTCGGATTGCGGTAAGTATGATGTCCAATTTTATCAGAATCATTGAATAGAGATCATGTATCTGATTCGATGCAGCACATTTTAGTTGGATCTGGAGTTGTATATACAGATTTACCATTTTTTACAGATTCTAATGCAAGTGCTCTAACAAAATATATGATTACCAAACAATTATATAACATATACTCCGTATTACATCATTTATTATTGTGTAAAACTTATTAATTAAAGTGACATATAATATGAAGAGTGTAAAATTATATTGTATAATTTTTCTGTACTAATACTAATTTCTTTTTTGCCGCATTCTTTTATTATGTTACAGTGACATATAGTTATATAATACTATTAGCTATAAAAGAAGATGAATATATATAACATTGCCTGCGATATTGGCTTCTATTTAGATAATAAATTTAAATCACATGCTATGTTTTTTTTTTTTTTTTTTTTTTTTTTTTTTCTTTTCTAGAACATTAATCGATCATTTTAATTATAATAATTGTATGTACACATACATAGAAGAAAAAAAGGGAAGAAGAAAAAAAAAGAAGGCAATCGTGACTCCTTTAAATAGGGAGTAGAATTTATGACAGAATGTAAAGAAATTCTATTCAGTGATTTAAGGTAATGAGGATCAATCAATTATTTAATCTCTAAAAAAAATCTATAATATTTCAGGGTCGACGTAGCAATGTTCTTGACCATTAAGCAAACTCATGTTCTACTAATATATATTAATGCATATACAGTTCAAAGACTCAGCCGCATCCATAGCAGGACAACCCTTCTCATAGGTAAGCTTTTTTTAAGTTTTATATTTATATATATATATATATATATATATATATATATTTCTGTTAATTTCTCAACTGTTTTATTGCTACCTTCTCTATCGTTTCATGTATATATCTGCTGCGCTTATATAAATTATTAATATTAATACAGAAAATATTGTTGTAGATGTTATTTTTTAAACTGGGATTTTGATTTCCTGGCGATCTTATTTTGGACAGAAACAGGTTTAGAAAGAAAAATAAAATAAAAATAAAATTAATGGGGCGTGCAAAGTTGAACATGGAATTGATTAAGAAGGATAAAACAAGAAGGGTGACATACAGGAAGAGAAAGGATGGATTAATGAGAAAGATGCATGAATTCACAACACTTTGCGGTGTGAATGCATGCGCAATCATCTACGGTTCACCAGATGATAAAGAACCAGATGCAGTATGGCCGAAGAACAACGACGAGGAAATAAGGCGTTTGATCGATTTATACGAAAGCAAGGGAAAGAATACTAATGGCAATAGGAGTTATGGTTTGGTTGATTATTTTGTCGATCGAAACAAGAAAATGGAGGATGAACTGCGAAAACTGCGCAAGGCGAATGAAGATACTAGTATTGCTAATAAATACCCTACTTGGTTTAGTTTTATGAATGGTCTTTCTGAGATGCAATTGAGAGAATTTGGGAATTCTTTGGATAAAAGAATCGAATTTGTGAAGAAACGGCTCGATTCAATCAAGGGAAAGGATTCTAACGAATCCGGGCAGCAATATTCGCAAATTCGAGGATTGATTCACAATGGAGTTGAATTACAGCTCACGAATCAACCGCAGTTGAATTCGCCAGTACCGGCTACTCAGATGCAAACGATAAACAACAACAACCCGAATTCGATGATGACGCTTTTACTAAACGAGAATGCGTCCGAGGATGAACTTCAACTTCAAATTGACAATGGAACAACAAGCCATATTAACCTTCGTGGCGAACCGGGGGCGGGGGCGGCTTCGTCTCGAGTGGTGGAGAATGTTGTCTACAACCCTAGGCCGTTGAGGAACTATTATTATCCGGCGGCGCAGACTGTGCCGCCGCAGTCATACTTGCAAATGCAATACTCTCTTTTTCCGGGTGTTTCACCGGAGTTTGTCACTCTGAGGGAGCCAGAGCCAGCCATTGATGACGTACATCAAGCTCAAATGATGGGGATAATTCCATGGTTCTTCTAGCCAGCCATTGATGATGACATACGGCTTATGTTTTTCTTTTTTATATATTTTAAGTTTAGTATATTTTTTTACTTATTTATTATTATTGGATTGGAATTCTTTTTATTTTCTAATAATTAAACGTTTTTATTTTATTTTATTTTATTCTAAAGAAGATCTTTTATTTAAAATTTGAAAACAGGATCCACAAGTGGTATATATAGTATCTATAGCCCAAACTAGGTTTAAGCAGGGCGGATCCAGCACACCCAGGGGGGCACGTGACCCCACTGGATTTTAAAAAAAAAATTTTAATATTAAAACTATATAGTTTTGTTGTTAAAAATGTCGTTTTGTCGATAAAAATTGATGTTTTAGACTCCGGTGACCCCACTGGAATTTTTTTGGGATAAAAGATGTAGTGGATAAAAGTCATCACTGGAATAAATTCCTGGATCCGCCACCGGGTTTAAGTATCTAGAGCGCTTCACAGCAGTCGAAATGAAAACTTGAGAATGTGGGTGAACAATGTATGGAGAGTGTAGCAGCTTCTTTCGTCAATACCATGCGATAATTACCAGGGGCGGATGTATATGGTGGGGAGGGGGCAATCGCCCCTCGAATCCGAAAAAACATTATTATGTATGTTGTGTATTTTTTTTGCCTTCCTAAAAATTTACATTCGGCCATAGTATCGCCCTCCACCGGGATCCTGCGTCCGCCCCAGATAATTACCATGCAATTACAGTCTTGAAGCTTTTCATTATCACAGTCCCGAGCATAAAAATAAGGCGCAAAATGTTTGTTTGTTTGTTTATAATTAAATTAGATGAAGCATTGTAAAGTACAATAAAGGGGATATAGAATTATGTACTAGATAATAATTTGCAATATGTAGAGGTGGCAGCGGATTCTAGTATTATCGACCCTTTGCCTAGGATTCTGCCGCCGCCGCTAGTGGTAATATCCATGTATTATCAATTTCTTTCAATTGGTCTATTGCTACTTAGTATAGGCGGGGCAATTCTATACATTTTTTTTTTTTTTTTGTCTAATTCATATTTGCTTTGGTAAAATCAAATTTTGCTATGTTCATACCGTGTGCCTTTGATAAAGTACTCAAGTAAAAAATTTCAACCGTTCAATTCACTTTTAAATATAGAAATGGGGGAATAAACCGTTGTAACTTGTGTTACGATAAATAATATTGAATACAAGGAAAAAGTAAGGAGGTACATTGATATAAACGTGCATCCATTGTTGGACAATCTTATTCAAAAACGAAAGAAAAATTACAAAGAAACGAATAACAACAAATTCGAATTACAATTGCAAAGGAAACGGAAAAGGATATATGATCCGAGCCCTGTGTTGCACACAGTTTTCTTAAGACTAATTCGTCCCCTCACCTTCGTGTGCCGTGAGCTTTTGCCGGACGTTAATCTCCCAGGATAGAACGGATAGCAATGACAGGAAGCACAACGCCTTCAATTGCTTAAGAACCTTGTAGTTTGAACTCTCAGTTTTCATGTAGAAAAGAAGTAAGAAGAAGCAGATTGCGGGTGTAAAATTCGGTTCTGTATGCTGTTCTTTATATAGGCTTTATTCTGTAGAGGATGTCATAAAACAGATGGAATTCGAAGTGGAAGAGCCTCAACTCGTATTGAATGTCATTATAGCAAGGAAATGGAACAGGCACAACAGCAGCTTGGATGCCATAAGTGTTGTCAGCTATGAATTTGATAATTCAGTTCGAAAAAATAAAAAATAAAGGTTCAGGTTGCAAAACCGAACCTTCGTTGGGAGCCTTTGAATCGAGTTGCATTCGTGTCCGCAGGACGCGCGCTCGCACACAAGTTCAAGCTGAAATCCGGATGGATTTGCACCCCCCTGCGCCCGCGCGTAGAGAACAGTGTATAAAGTTGGTAAATTCTTACCACTACACTAATACAACATCATATATATGTTGGCTCTTTTCCTTCCTTCCTTCCAATGTGGGAGAAATTGGTTTCTCCAATTTTCCCTTTATTACTAACACTTTCCATTCACCACTTAGGCCCAATAGGCCCAATTTGACATATCATTTAACATATCCATTTTAACCATCATTTTCCAACAATCCCCCACATGAATGGAATAGTGTTTAAACCCTAGCAAAGGCTCTAAGAATGAAATTGAGAGTTCGGCGGTAGATCAATGCATAGGATAGGTAGGTGTGACCCTTTGAACCTTCCCTTGATTAAATATGTTTACTTTACTGGCTGACTAGTAGACGCGATGTCCTTGAACTATTCTGCCGTTGATGTAAATGATGACATATCAACCACACCGCATCTACCTATCAACATAGGTTCTTGCGGTTATGTCCATTTTGGCCGTGGACATCCGCTCGGTTCAAGAAGAGTTTCTAAGAATTGCGCCCTCACAATTCCCTTTGAAGCGGCCCTCTTCTCTCTTACATAGGTGATTCGTAATTCGAATTTTCTCAAAATATTCTTCTTACACAAATCATTAAAAGCTCTTTCGTGAGCTTATCCTCGTTCAATCTCTTTGTTTCTTCATCTTAAGAATGAGCTTGAGGGTTACCCCCCACAGTGACTTTACTTCGGCAATTAGGTTTTCCCATTGAACCAAGATCTTGGGATCTCCAATCTACAAGGTTGGGTTTTCCTTCGCAAAAGTTTTATTCCATGGGCTTTAGTCCCATTCCTCTTGATGATTTAGCAACTACCTCTCTATTTAACCTTTTGGTTAGCGGATCTGCAAGATTATCCTCTGACTTAACATAGTCTAAGGTAATCGTACCAGTTGAGAGTAGTTGTCTAATGGAATTATGTCTTCGGCGTATGTGCCTAGACTTACCATTATACATTATGTTATCGTGCTCTTCCAATCGCCGATTGATCGTCATTGTCACGGTGAATACATATTCCCGGCACCGGCTTCGGCCATTGAGGAATATCCTCTAGGAATTGATGCAACCATTCTCGCTCTTCCCCACATTTATCCAATGCCACAAACTCGATTCCATTGTGGATCGGTTATCACGGTTTGTTTGGAAGATTTCCAAGACACGGCTCCACCGCCTAACGTGAATACAAAGCCACTTGTGGATTTTGAATCCTTTGAATCGAAATCCAATTTGCATCAAGTATATCCTTCTATAACAATTGGTTCTCTTGTATAGTGAAGGCCATACTTACGAGTATATCTTAAGTATCTCGGTAACCTCACTATAGCTTTCCAATGTTCATGACTCGGATTACTAGTATATCTACTTAGCTTGCCAAGCGTAAGCGATATCCGGTCTAGTACAACTCATTAAGTACATTAGACTTCCAATGATCCTTGCGTACTCTAATTGAGATACATTCTCACCTTTATTTTTGAACAAAGGTTGACTTTGATCTATTGGAGTTCTAGCTTCATTTGAGTCATCTTTATTGAATTTTTCCAGGATTTTATCAATATAATTAGATTGACTCAAAATGAGACCATTAGAATTTCTTGTAATTCTAATTCCCAATATCATCTCTGCTAAACCCATATCTTTCATTTCAAATCTGGCGTTTAACATATCTTTGGTAGATTTGATCATCTTATCATTACTACCAAATATCAGCATGCATGTCATCCACATAAAGACATAAGATGACATAGCCATCTTTTGTTTCTTCCATGTAAATACATTTATCACATTCATTGGTTTTGAACCCTTTTTCAAGCATAACATGATCAAACTTTTGATGCCATTGTTTTGGTGCTTGTTTTAAGCCATATAATGACTTAACCAATTTACACACTTTCTTATCTTGTCCTGGACTAGAAAAACCCTCAGGTTGTTCCATGTAGATTTCTTTGTCTAAATCTCCATTTAAGAAAGCGGTTTTCACATCCATTTGATGTACTTCTAAATTACGCAAAGCGGCTATAGCAAGTACCATCCTAATGGAAGTTATTCTCGTCACTGGAGAATATGTGTCAAAATAATCAAGACCTTCTTTTTGACTATAACCTTTTATTACTAGTCCGGCCTTATATTTATCAATAGATCCATCGGTTTCATTTTCCTCTTAAAGATCCATTTTGATCCTAGTGGCTTACATCCTGGAGGTAGATCAACTAACTCCCAAGTATGATTTTGCAATATAGAGTCTATTTCACTATTTATTGCTTCTTTCCACATTGGACCTTCAGAAGAAGTTGTCGCTTCTTTAAAGCTTTGAGGATTTGTCTTTATCATATAAGTGATAAAATCTTCACCAAAAGATTTTTCAGTCCTCGACCTTTTGCTTTTTCTTGGCTCAACCTCAGTTGTCTCTTCTTCATTTACTTGTTCAGAAGGGTGATCCTGAACATGAACACGCTTTAATGAACTAGGTTCATTTGTTTTAGCCGGAAATACATTCTCAAAGAATGATGCATTTCTCGATTCCATTGTCGTATTTTTATGTATTTCAGGATTATCTGACTTATACACAAGAAATCGATAAGCACTACTGTTGTGTGCATATCCAATGAATATACAATCAACAGTTTTTGATCCTATCTTTACTACTTTGGGTGTAGGTATGAGCACCTTTGCAAGGCACCCCCACACTTTCAAGTATTTGTAAGAAGGTGGTTTACCTTTCCACAGTTCATAAGGAGTTTTCTCTTGTTTCTTTCGGGGTATCTTATTTAAAAGATAATTGCTAGAAAGGATAGCTTCCCCCACAAGTTTTGTGATACTCCTGAACTCAACAACATTGAATTCATCATTTCTTTCAATGTTCGATTTTTCCTTTCAGCAACTCCGTTTGATTGTGGTGACCATGGCTCGGTTATTTCATGAATAATCACATGTTCGGCACAAAAATCACTTAGTGGTGCCAAATATTCACCACCTCTATCGCTTCGGAGTATTTTGATCTTTTTTCCATGTTGATTCTCAACTTCTTTTACGAATAGAATAAATTTATCTATCGCTTCATATTTTCCTTTTAACAAGTATACATAGCAATATTTAGTGCAGTCATCAATAAAGGTAATAAAATAATTATTTCCGCCTCTCGATTGCTCAATTTTAAGATCACACACGTCGCTATGTATTAGTTCAAGTGGTTGCGTATTTCTTTCAACATTTTGAAAGGACGCTCTTGTTAATTTCGCTTGAACACAAGTTTCACACTTATGTTCTTTATCAATTTCGAATTTGGGGATATATTTTAGGCTTATTAATCTACGCAGGGAATTTTAATTAACATGTCCTAGTCTACCATGCCATAAGGAAGGTGACTCAACCAAGTAAGCAGAACCGGAAATATTATTATTAATATTGTTTGGCTTAATAGCCATTACATTCAGCTTCACCATGCCATTACATGCATACCCCTTACCGACATACATACCACTCTTAGTTAAAGTAAACTTGTCGGACTCTAAAACAAGACGGAAGCCATTCTTATTCAACAAAGGCCTCGGACACCAGATTCTTGCGCATATCCGGGACATATAGCACATTCTTCAGAGTTAGATGCTTGCCAGAAGTCATCTTCAGAATCACTTCTCCTTTTCCATCTATAGTAGAAGTAGCCGAGTTTCCCATGAACAAAGTCTCATTACCTTGAACTGACTCGAACTTAGTAAACACTTCCATGTCAGAGCATATGTGCCTTGTAGCTCCTGTGTCTACCCACCATTCTCTAGGATTTGAATCCATCATGTTCACTTCTGACACAACAGCACAAAGATCAATATCTTCCATGCCTTGAACAATATTTGCTTCAGAAACCTTCTTCTTTGGCAGCTTGCAGTCAACAGATTTGTGACCAATCTTGTCACAATTAAAGCATTTCCCTTGGAACTTAGGTTTTGATATGCCACCTTTCGGTCCCAATTTAGCTTTTGGTCCCAACTTAGACCCTTTCAAAAATTTGTTCTTCTTCTTCGAGCTTTGGCCATGTTCCACCATATTAGCTCTTGGAAAATTATTAGAATTGTTTCCTCTTTTATCAGACTTCTTATTGTCATCTTCAATACGAAGCCTAACAACAAGATCTTCCATGCTCATTTCCTTTCGCTTATGCTTAAGGTAATTCTTGAAATCTTTCCAACCGTTAGGTAATTTTTCAATTACACATGCGACTTGAAAAGTCTCACTAAGCTCCATTTTTTCAGCTTGAATTTCATGAAGAATCAATCGAAATTCTTCCAATTGTTCCATGAGTGGTCCGGAATCCACCATCTTGTATTCCAAGAACCTGCCAACTACAAATTTCTTTGTACCTGCATCTTCAGTTCTATATTTCTTATCTAATGCATCCCACAATTCTTTTGCATTCTTTTTCTCACAATATACATCATACAATGAGTCAACTAAACAATTCATTATATAATGTCTACAAAGATAATCAGATTGTTTCCATTCATCAATGGCAAACATAAAATCTTGATCTGGCTCCCCTTCTGTTGTTGGTGGATCCTCAGTTAGGAACTTTGCCAGACGCAATGTTGTGAGATAAAACATCATCTTTTGTTGCCATCTCTTAAAATTCAGCCCATTGAATTTTTCAGGCCTCTCATGCTGATTCAGAGGAGCAACAACTCCATTCGGCACATGCTGGACCAAAGCTTGAGTCTGATCATCAGCCCCTTTTTGTCCTTCATTGGTTGCCATTTCTGAAATTTAACACACAAGGATTAAATTCCTTTCAATACTGTATAGAACGTTCGTGAACCGAACTATACTAATTAAAACAATCTCAAAATTGTTTCTCCTGGAAACAGTCTCAAACTTGTGTTTTTATTTTATAGAACAATCTTTAATTGAACTATACTCAATTCAACAAAAGATTCGTTTAGAACTCGTTAAACCACTGTCGTTTTAAACCCAAACAGCTTGGTTTTAATGAAACAGGTCGTTTTAGTTAGAAACAACTCGTTTAATCAAACAGCTCACATTAACTGAAACATCTCGTTTTAATAATCAGCTCGTTTTTCAATAAAACAGCTCGTTTAATAATAAAACAGCTCGTTTTTAAGCAGTTCGTTTAAAACAGCTCGTTTAATATTTAGCTTGATTAAAATCAGCTCGTTTTAAACAGTCAGCTCGTTTTAAAATAAAATAGCTCGTTAAAATAGCTCTTTATAGTCAAATCAGCTCGTTTTAAAACCCAGCTTGATTCAACCAAACAGCTCGGTTTTACACACCTCGATTCGCTTTCTTCAATTACAGAAAACTGAATCTTTTCAAACTTGTTTCAAACACAGAATATAGGAATTCAGTTTGATGAATCTCAAAACTGTTCACAAGAAGAACTTGTTCGATGCGACACAGTTATACAAACTATTCGTTCTTAATTTCCTCTCGTTAATGAACAAGAAATATCAGAGTTAGTCTTAAGATTGTTGGACAATCTTATTCAAAAACGAAAGAAAAATTACAAAGAAACGAATAACAACAAATTTGAATTACAATTGCAAAGGAAACGGAAAATGATATATGATCCGAGCCCTGTGTTGCACACAGTTTCCTTAAGACTAATTCGTCCCCTCACCTTCGTGTGCCGTGAGCTTTTGCCGGACGTTAATCTCCCAGGATAGAATGGATAGCGATGACAGGAAGCACAACGCCTTCAATTGCTTAAGAACCTTGTAGTTTGAACTCTCAGTTTTCATGTAGAAAAGAAGTAAGAAGAAGCAGATTGCAGCCTTCAATTGCTTAAGAACCTTGTAGTTTGAACTCTCAGTTTTCATGTAGAAAAGAAGTAAGAAGAAGCAGATTGCAGGTGTAAAATTTCGGTTCTGTATGCTGTTCTTTATATAGGCTTTATTCTGTAGAGGATGTCATAAACCGAACCTTCGCTGGGAGCCTTTGAATCGAGTTGCATTCGTGTCCGCAGGACGCGCGCTCGCACACAAGTTCAAGCTGAAATCCGGATGGATTTGCACCCCCCTGCACCCGCGCGTAGAGAACAGTGTATAAAGTTGGTAAATTCTTACAACTACACTAATACAATATCATATACATGTTGGCTCTTTTCCTTCCTTCCTTCCAATGTGGGAGAAATTGGTTTCTCCAATTTTCCCTTTATTACTAACACTTTCCATTCACCACTTAGGCCCAATAGGCCCAATTTAACATATCCATTTTAACCATCATTTTCCAACATCCATTAATACATATTTTATAACCGTGCTCATATTATTCACAATAATAAATAATGTAAACAATGTGTGTAACAACCGATCTGACTCGATTGAATTTAGTGCCGACACTAACAAAAACCTGATTATGATGTATACAAACTTGCTAAGAGATACTACTGCAGCTACTACCCCGACGTCGACTTTAACACGAGTCTCCATGTGGATAGCTAAATATGTTACCATGAAAACAATGCCAAACATATTATCGAAAATACTTTTGTGATTTTCATTGATTGGATTAAATGGTACAACACGTGGATAGCTAAATATGTTACCATGAAAACAATGCCAAACATATTATCGAAAATACTTTTGTGATTTTCATTGATTGGATTAAATGGTACAACACAAATATATTATGGTCACATAACTTGGTGACCAAGTATTTCTAGGAATAGGATAAATACAATACAAATATAAATAATTACAAAATCATTCGGTGGTTATTAAATTATCCTCAATACGCCCCCGCAATCCCACGGGAAGCGGCTGAACGGGGAGATTGACCTTCAACTAAGAGAAGTGTGGATTGCCTAATGGTTTGGTAAGAACATCAGCCAGTTGATCTTTAGAGGAAATGAAGGCAAACTGAAGACGCTTGGAAGCCAGTTGATCTCGATATGTTTGGTGCGAGCATGGAAGACAGAATTGGCGGACAAGTACGTGGCCCCAATATTATCACACCACAAAGTGGGTGGGTAGGGCAGATCAACCCAAAGCTCTCGAAGCAAGTGGGCAAGCCATTGAAGCTCAGCAGTAGTGAGGGAAAGAGCCTTGTATTCGGCTTCTTTACTACTTTTGGAGACAAGTTGCTGCTGTTTGCAAGTCCAACTAATAAGATTCGAACCCAAAAAGACACAATAAGCCCCAGCGGAGCGACTGTCGTCACAATCAGCCGCCCAATCGGCATTAGAAAAGGCTTGAAGCAAGGCAAAAGATGTGCGAGAAATAAGAAGACCTTCGGAGATAGCTAGTGTGCTTAACATACCTGAGAATACGTTTGACCGCCATCCAATGATCATCCGTCGGGGAGTGCATAAATTTACGGACGTTGTGAACATAAAATGCAATGTTGGGGCGAGTAAACTGAAGGTACTGAAGACCCCTCAACAATGATCCGATAAATAGATGGATCAGTAAACGGGGAGCCAGTATACTGAGAGAGCCGAGACTTATCTTGCATGGGAGTAACGCACGGCTTGCCTTTGTCCAAGCCGGCCTTCTGAAGGAGTTGCAGAATATATTTCCGTTGCGTAAGATAGAGACCTTACGGAGAACGAATGACCTCAATACCAAGAAAATAAGATAAAGAACCAAGGTCCTTAATAGAAAAGTGGCCACCAAGAAACTGAATAACTTCATCAACAAGGACAGATGAGGAGCGAGTCACAATGACATCATCAACATAAATGAGAACATACGCACGAGCAGTGCCACGATGATAGATATATAAAGACGTCTCCGCCTTGGACGGCACAAGCCCATATGAAGCTAGAACGGTAGTAAATCATGAAAACCAGGCTCAAGGGGCTTGACAAAGCCCATATAAGGTACTCTTGAGCCAACACACATGATCTAGATAATCAGGATGCTGAAATCCCTGAGGTTGTTGCATGAATACACTATCAGTCAAATAACCATGAAGAAAAGCATTTATCATATATACCTGCTTAAGGGACCAACTGCGAGTAACCACTGGAGATAAAAGAAGCCGAATAGTGATAGGCTTGACAACGGGACTGAACGTCTCGTGGTAATCAATGCCAGTTGTCTGATGAAAGCCTTTAGCAACCCACTGACGTGTCCCTACTGGGTGTTCAGTCTAACCGGCAGTGTACCAGGTCAACTGTAGCCTAGTTGGTGAGTCAAGGTCGTATCCCACAAGGAGTGTGTTGGTTAACCACCGATTAAGTTCATATTTTTGATCCAAGCCGTAATTTGTGTAAACGATAAGTAGCACGTAAAATAGCTAAACTCAATGACAAATGGAACTAACCAAGACAATGCTTTGATCCAATGGAATTCCGTTGACTATGATAGAGTTGGCTACTTACCTTCCTTCCTAAAATGTTCGAGAGTGTGAACCGGTGTGTTCCTCGACTAGCAATCCCTATTCTTTCGAATGAATGAGATCACTCTATGCCTCCTCATTGACTTAGGCACCCTAAGTCTAATGATTCAACATGATATGCACTTGAACACAAGCCTAAGCTACCCTCGGATAAGAAACCGAATTCCACCTTAGGTCGGTTTTACCTTCCGATTCTTCTACCCTTTTCCCACACTCAACATACCCTTTCGGTCTTTACCAAGTGTGTATACGCAAACTAGGGTTAATTACCTCCTATATTACTAGGAACAATTCCAAGTAGAAGAAAGTTCAACACTACAAGAAACTCAAATGCAAAACTACCAACTCATTCACAATCAAAAGAATCCATCTTCACTTCACATTATCTTGGCTAGTGTGTAACTAGCCACTCATAGTTATGAGCCCCAACATGTTAAAGTTAGAGTTCATATCTACAAGAACAATTAAATCAAAGTAAAGGCTAAGAATTATACCTATCACAAGCTAATATCTTGAAAAAGGAAACTTGCATTCAACCTTCAAAAGCTCCAATGGAGAGAGTGTATCCCAAAAGCTACAAATTTTTCCAACTAGAATTCATCCAAGGAATCAAAACAAGAATTCTTAATGTTTACACTTGCAATTTAAGAGCTAAAGTTATGATAGTTTTGGCAAGATGATCCTTGAAAGTGGAAGTGCCTTCAAGATAGAGGAAGAGTGTGTTTTTTTTCAGCCCCCCTCGAAATGTAGTCGAGAATAAGCTTTAAAACTTGAAATCCGGGTCTTTCGGCGTCCGCCATCGGTGCATTTGGCGTACGCCGGCTTCTGACAGGTAGCTGGGTGAATCAGAATCATTAAATGCGGCTCAGGTTCTCAACTGTCAAATTCCGGCGTCCACCGCATGTGCAAGTTTTAAAGCTTATTGTAATCTAGCGTATTTGATGAATTCAGACAGTTTATTTGCAATTGTAATCTAGTTTTTGGCTACCTTTAAGGGTTGATGGAACTACCCTTGATCTTCGAAAGGCCATCTGTTGCCAAAATTTAGGTAGAATGTGACAATAAATGTGTTGAGGTCAGTTTGCTGAGTTCAAATGATATGCCTAAATCGAAATCCAGCCCGCGTATCCTTATTCGAGTCCGTCCGGCCACTAAAGTAGCGGACAAGGCCATCGGCCATGATAATCCGCGAACCTGGGAGCCACTTGGGGATCGCGGGCCATCAACCTCGCCTCAAAGCCTTTAGTCCATGCGACGCCAAGATAGGTTAAGGGGCCCGACTACTCCTTATTTCGTATCTTCGGGTGCGCTTGTTAGCCCCACCTTCGGCCTTACAACCGGCATGAAATGGATTTTTGCTCCAAAACGTGTATCTTTCTTGGTTATAGTCCCTCCCACCATGGCTATAAATGCCTCGATCTTCCCACCGGACGCATCTATGTCTCTCGTCACGTCGTCTTTGACGAGCATACGCTCCCCTACACCTCTTCTCTTCAACCTCTCACGTCCGACTCCCTTACTCTCCCTTTATCCTCTTCCATAAAAATATCGGCCCCGTCCCTTACTCTCCCTTTATGTATATTATTTCAGACAAATTTTAAGTGTGATTTCTTATTTATCTCAACTAGTTAGAAATCAAAATCAGCTAACAATCAAAATTTTGCAGGCAACTTGCCAAAGAAGATGAGAGAAACTTAGAGAGAGAATTTAAAGAGAGAAACTTTCCTTCTATGATCACTTCCTAATATTGGAATAAAAATAGGGTGGTTCTATTGACACCTCTATTTTTACTTTCGGTATCCATTATTTGATTTGTTTTTTTAATTTTTCACACGACAATATTATTTCTTACACAATATAAAAAGGTGGGTTCTATCGGTACACGCTGATTTACTTCCGGCACCCATTTGTTGAATATTTTTTTTTACTTTTAGGCACAACATTATTACTTATGGCACCACGTAAAAATAAGAAATTAGAAATATTTACACTTTGGTCCCTACACTAATTAAAACTATAACACAACTAATCATATAAAAAAAAATATATAAAAAAACAATTATAACAACTAATCATATACAAAATTATAACAATTAAATGAATCTCTCCCCCTCCCCCCACCCCCCACCCTCTTATTCAAAACCTCTTCCTTTCCCCCTCTCATTTACATACGCATAAAAAAAAAAAAAAAAACTGTGAAAAAACTGTGGAGGAGAAGAAGAGGGTGAGAAGATGAAGACAAGAGAAGAAGAAGAAGACAAGAGAAGAAGAAGAAGATAATTTGAAGAGAAGATTTGATTTTTATTGCAAAAAGGTATGTCACTTGTTGTTTCAATGCAATAGATAGTTTAATTCGGTTTAGTTAAGTGTTTGTATGGTGGTTTATTAGTTGTTTTGTCACTTTCCGGCCGTTTTTCCGATTGGGTAGTTGGGGAAGACGACTTGATGCGGAAACGTCACCACTGGTGACGCCCGTACTGTGATAGCAACGTCGATAACACTGACGTCTAAGCCCGGATGTGAAAATAGGGTTTTCAACAGAACGTCAGTATAGCTGACGTTGGTTTGTTACTTCCAACGTCGGTATGGATAACGTTTTCCTCTATCAAATGATTATGTTTCTACAGGTAAAACGTCATCCAGGCTGGCGTTTTTAGAGCAGAATGAACGACAGCACGGCTGTCGTTCTTAGAAATGTCACCTAAGGTGTTGTTCATGTTAAACGTCATCCATTGTGGCGTTTGTATGTAAATATGAACGTCAGTGGGGTTGACGTTTCTGCGTAAAATGAAAATGCAAAAAATTTATATCTTGTTTGTGTACAGTCTTTATTACCCTTCAATTAGTCTTGTTGATGAGTTTGTAATGTGGCTAAATAAGATAGGCATAGCTTACCTGCATTTTCTAGAGGATCTGGATAAGGTTGGTGAATGGGCCTGGGGTGCTGCAACATTGGCAAATCTTTACCGGCAACTTTCGAAGGCTTCTAGGACCAATACTATTGGGGTTTCTGGATACATGACATTGCTAGAGGTAAACTTGATATTTTGTTTTTTTTGTAATATTTTTGTTTTGTTTAGTGTTTATGTTTAAACACTTACACGACTGACTGTTTTGTAATATTTTCTTTTCCAGGCATGGGTGTACGAGCACTTTCCAACATTCCGTCCTCCGATGAACAATAACTTCAATCCAAGGGAGATGGTACGGTCATTGAGGTGGAAACCTGTTACTGGAATTAACGAGTATGTGGCATTGACATCGTTGAAGCATATGAGAGAGGACTTAGACTTGATTGAGGCACGAGATGTAAGTATGAACTTTCGCATTAACTAAGATAATGGCTCGTTATATTTAAAGCATTTTCAATCTTGCAGGTTGTTTGGGATGCTTATAAAGATGTGAGAACGGTCCCTGATGACGATGTATGCTGGTTTTATGGCTGCATACGGACACTGGACATTGTAGTGGTGTATCACCCAAACCGTGTCGTCCGGCAGTTCGGACATGTCCAATCCATACCACAGTCACCGATTCCTCCTAAAGCATCAAATAAAAGTGGCAAGGTGAAGAAATACAACGTCAAACATGAGTCACGTGATGATGAATTCATTCATTATGTGAATCATCTGGTGAATAAGGTTCAGAGAATGGGGAAATCGAGATTTGATTGGGAATGCACGGCTGATTACATGAACTGGTATCGAGGTGTTTCCATACGTCGTTTGACTAGAGTGAGCAAAAAGAAGCAGCGAGATCCACGAGAGGTTTGACCATATCTATCTACGAATATACGGCCATTTGTTTTGTTTCTTTATTGAATGACATAAACGTTTTTTTCGTTTCACGTATAGGATGAGTCAAGCAAGGCTAGAGTCGTTGATGCTGTACGAGATGCAGTTACGAATGGTACAAAGAAGAGAAAAAAGGACCTATTGAAAGCGCTTGAGATGGCCTTGGAGTTCATAACTACGAGGCAATGTAGTCAAGCCGAAGCCGAAGCCAAAGCGAAGCCGAGGCCGAGGCCAAAGAATCAACTCAGGTACAAGATCAACGAACAAAGAAGCGTGCAAGGACCACGAAAAAGAGATAGTTGCATCGAATGAACATTGTATGCACAACGGTTATTTTATACATTGTTTTTGATAAATCGTTTTCACGTGTTCTATTTGATACATTGTATTTGATACTAAGAAATGATTGAATTGGTTTTTTTATTCCCCGTAGAATTGCTATTTGTTCGTATGTGGTTGGTGTCACTTGAAATACCATTTGTTGGCCTGTGTTATTTGTGCGTATGTGATGTGATTTGGATTTTTTGCCTATGTTATTTGAAATGCCATATGTTGCTTCTATTTATGAAAACGCCACCCACACTGGCGTTCATATTACACTACCAACGCTGATGGTACTGGCGTTTCCAGTAACAGAGGCATGGAATAGGGTGTTGCCAATGATATCCAAAACGACACCCATAATGGCGTTGTCCTTAAGCTTCCAACGTTGGCATCAGTGGCGTTTATAGAAACGTCAGTAAGTGTGGCGTTGATGATACACACGAAACGTCAGCTTAGATGGCGTTTTGATGAAACAGAGTGGGCATGACTCTGTTGTTGGAAATGGTTGCAACGTCAGTGATACCGACGTTCATTATACCCTAGGAACGTCAGTACTCCTGACGTTTTAAGTTTTTTTACAGACTTATGAAAAGCTGAGTTTGGGGCATAAAACGTCACCCTGTGTGTCGTTTCTCACTAAAGAGGAACGCTACCCATGATGGCGTTCTCTTTCCCAGAACCAACATTTTTCACTTTCTTAACACACAATCATACCACAAATTAAACCAATAATCACACATTTCAACAACAAAAAATGAGTACAATGAAAGGAATTTACAATATACATCATTCTGCATCCACAAAATGAGTACCACAAAATGAGTACCAATACATCATTGGTATTTACAAAATAGATCATTGTGCATCCACAAAATGAGTATCAATAAATCATTGGAATTTACAAAACCACTTTCAACTTACTCGTTGGCCAAATCAATATGATTGCCCATCCATGGATCCTTGACCACATCATGCCATAAACCGATTCTATCCCGTAATTTCTCATACCATTCATTTTCTTCAATCGTCCGAAATTTATGCCAAATCATGTTCATAACCCTAGGTATTGGACAAGTGTCTTTCATAAACAAACGAACAAAATGGTTACCATTGCAAAAACCCATCCATATATGGTTAGGTGGCCAAACCGAAGGTTTTTTCTTACTAGGAAGGAAAGTTTGGTTTTCGTGCGATGTAGACAATATGTTTAGGGACACACCATATACGTTGCACACATCCCAACCAAGGAAACTATCATTTCTTCTTGCAACACTTTTCTCACCCGTGGCCATGCACTCTCTCCAAGCCCTATTCCGTGTGCTATTACTCTAAAGCCACAATTTCCATCCGGAGCTACATTAACCATTGACGAAATATGCTCATGAACATTTGGCGGAAAATATTTAAGATACCTTTGTAAGTATCCAACGGTAGAAGATGTAGGCATTGAAACCTTTGCACGTTTGGATGGTGCCCGAGTACTTGGAGGTTTTTTCTTTTTGGAAGAAGAAACACCTTGAGATGAAGGTGGAGTTGAGGTAACACTCGATAATTCTTGCTCAACTCGTTCAAACATACTCGTCTCCCTCTTAGTTGAGTTGTCCTCCAACTTCCATTTGTTTCCGGATCCCTTAGGCCGGCCACGACCCGTCTTTTTTGTTTTCGGCTCTTGCAACACCGTATTAATCGGTTCACAAATTTCCCTTATCTTCAATATCAACCTCTTTCTCTCCCACACGTCTGCCATCTTCAATTTTTCTTCCAAGGCATGGATAACTGGCACGTAGTCTAAATCCGCTTCATTTGGAGGTGGCCCTTTGATATCTAGGGTCTTCCAATGAACATTGATGGATGACAAAGGGATGCATCCGGGCTTCTTCTTAAACCTTGCCATTTCATGCCTACACGGCAATCCGTGTGTCTTTCGAATAGTACATCCACACTCCTTATCCAACGTATTGCTATCATTGCTTTTTTCCAACTCATCATTCAACAAGCCCAATGCGTATATAGATACATGATGTTTAAGCTCTTTAAACAACGGATTATCTTTGAATTTCTTCAACTCCATGAAAAGAGACGTCTCAAAAGATTTTTTTGATGTTTTTGATCTCTTGACCAATCAAGCAAATACCGGCTTCCCACTCCGCAACCAAGTCTCCAAGCCCGGTTTTTAGCCAATTTTTAAACACAGAATGCATTCCCTCGACTCTCGAGGTTGATGTGTTTCCTAGATGAAACACCGAGTTCGTCCATGCCGACACGAATGCCTCCTTGTGTGCGTTCAGCCATGTACAAGAAACATAACTCATTGCGTCTTCAGTAAAAGTCTTCTTACACTCTTCCAATCGCTCATTCAACTCCTCTTCTGAGTTTGCTTTAACAACCTTTGTCCATGCTCTCATTAAATCCTCCCAATGTTCGCTAGTAGTCTTCGTCTTCAAATTAGACACAAGACCTTTCTTGATGTGCCACCGGCATAACAGGTTCCTTGCTTTTGGAAATACAACACGTACTGCGTTCATTAATGCTTCTTCCCTATCTGTCACAACACAACCTATTCGCTCGCTTTGGTCACCGATTGCTTGGCGAAGCATAGTCAAAGCCCATGTGTAGTTGTCTTCCCTCTCTAAACATAGCAATGCAAATCCAACCGAAAATGACATGTCCGTAGACGTCACGCCAACAATCTGCAAAAGGGGCATCTTGTACTTGTTTGTCTTGTATGTACAATCCATAAGTATAACAGAAGGAAAGCATCTTGCAAGGAGCTTTCGTTAAAGGCCCAAAATACATCCTTCACTACGTTTCGTTCATCATACCTACACTCAATGAAGGATGTGTTCTTGTCCGCCAAATTGTAAACCTCTTGCATTACCGTACGACCCTCTCGTGTGTTCTTCCTTATCTTAGCACGAATGTTATAGATCGTCTTTTGTGACATACAGTTTTTCCCATCATCCTTTCTCAACAACCGTAGTATATTTTTAGGCATAATGCCGTTTCGTGTCATTGTTGCAACAACTTCAACTTGTTCTTTATCAAGCCAACCAAGGTATGAATGGCCCTCATCATACTTGAATGATTTGTGAGTATGTATACCATGCATTCAAGAATTTTACGGTCCACACTTCCCTAAACTTATCCTTTACGGCTTTCAATAGAAACGGACATCCGGATTTCCTTGTGGACGATTCCCTTGGCTTATTCTTTCCGGTACTGCCAACTTTTTTCTCGTACTTTTCTCCTTTGCAATGATCCCTTGGAAATCCACCCCTCTCACATTGGAATGTAATGTGATGTGTCTGCGTTCCGGTAATGTTCGATCTCATCTTCACAATGACGACACCATTCGCTCTTGCCAATGCCTTGAGGTGTTTGGTGACATCTTCATGTGTTTGAAATACCTGTGAACATTATAAAAATGTGATGAATAAAATCAAGTTTAAAATGCACAAACAATGACATAGTACAACTTTTAAGTACATACTTGATCAGTTGTAAACACTGAAGTCATATCGGTTGATAACTCTTCAGGTATATCATTCCTCAAGGCAAGCGTGGTATCTCGAAGATACTTAAGATGTTGTTGATCCTCATCGATCATTTCATCAGCCCAATGCTACAGAAAAACGCACATTTGAATTAGCTACAATCATAGAAAATTGGGATAAGCATAAGAGAATAACGTATTCACTTAATGGTTTATTACCTTAAAATACTCCGCGTCGTTGTCTCCTAATGGCCCCTCATTATTTCTCTTGTCATTATTTGTCTCATCACATTGTTTCTATGTAAGAAATATTCAAAACAACAATTAAATGGTAGTTCAATACAGTTTAATGAACAAGTGTTGTGAACTACATAAAACGTCACCGTAACAGACGTTGTTAGTGCTCAATAAACGTCACACAAACTGACGTTTACAATTCACTGGAGAACAGACACTCACTGATTCAAACGTCAACAGTGCTGTCTCGGATTTTATCTAATGAAAATAAACAAGTAATAAAAATAATCCGGTTTACCCCAAGTGCAGGGATCGTAGCATAGCGATTAATACCGGAGTCGAATCACAGGGAATCGAGATTGGTCTAGTTCTTAATTTTTCTAAAGGTTGTCACGAAAAATAACTAAAAACGAAAACGGAGAAACAATAAACTGGACAGAGGGTTGTCAATCCAAAGCCAGGAAATATGATTACGAACCTAAAATAACTAATTCTATTCTATAAACTAAAACGAAAATAAAATTCTAAGCTAGGAACGAAGAACAAGGCACAATGATTCTTTCAATTAAGGTAACGAGGAACAAGCAATGATCCACCTATCTCGCAACTCTCAATTTCTACCCTCGGTCGTTTAGTGAAGATTTAATAAAGATGTGGTTCACCTATCAAAGGTATGAATTTCTACTCTCGTAGATAATTCGCCTATTAATCTTTCATCTCTCGATCTTAAAGATTAACGCTTCCATAACAAAGGTGTAAGATTTCTCAATCTAGCAACCTAGAAATTTAACCTAGCAACTCTCGTTATTTTTAGGTTAAAAGTCCAATCTTTAATATGGTGATCTAGGTCTAACAACGATTCTCATCAAACGTTAAACATCAAATAGCAACCATCTCTCGATTTAAATTGCATAATCAATAAAGCACATAATAAAGATACAAACTTTAAATAAAAACTCACAAGACAATCCAAGATTCGAAATCAAAACGCTGCTGAGAATTGGCTTCACAAAGCTCGTTCTAGGCTTAGCCTTAGCTCATCGTTGGAATACAAATAATATAAATAAAAAGTAGAAGAAATTGTGTTCTTGTTAGCAGGGAAACGCAGCTAGGGCGCCCTGAGGGCTTGTGGCCGCCAGGGTCGAATTGTGTTGTTTAGGGTTGGAAAAAACGCGACTATATATAGGTTTTTAAGTCGGTTTCAGCAAAGGCGGTGGCTGGACGCCCGTCCAAGGATGATGGACGCCCGTCCAGATGCTTTGAAATCTTCGAGTCGGGCCGAGTCTTCTCAAACGCCCGTCCTATACATTTTCAAACGCTCGTTCACTAAAAATCTCAACATCCCGATCCAACTTCTCCTCCCGGACGCCGTCCACTCTTACGGACGCCCGTTTGGGTAAAAATCATGCTTTCCGAATTGAGCGGCTCCGGTGGACGCCGGTCCATGCTTACGGGACGCCGATCCGCATTGGACGGATGGCAAACGTGCGTTCGATCTTCAATATGCATCTTCCTCATTCTATTCAATCTTCAGTTAAACGTCGTTTTAGCTTCCTCCATAACATGTAAGCGTACCTACAACACGACAAAAACATGCAAAATGTAAAATCATACATATAGATAGAAAACACCAATAAAACCACGTAATTAGCTCGATTTTGCATTTAAACCAATTTCATATGCATTCTCTCAATAAATCCTTTAAACACTTACTTTTCTATAAAAAGTAATAAAACACGAAGGAAATTGCTACGAAATAATATCATATATATCGTAAAAATCACCGTTAAAAACTCCCCCACACTTAGCTTTTACTCGTCCCGAGCAAAACAAAAAGAAAACATAGACTTACTGACGTGGCCTTTTCTAGTGCTAATACCAGTCCTTAACCGACGGTGTATCGGGTCAAACCGTAGTGCTAGTATGGTGAGTCGAGTATCGTATCCTCGGGGAACTTAGTAATTCTTCTAAGTGTGTTTAAACACCAAAGAGTGTTATTAACTCGATCTAAACCGCAATTTTATAACACGGATCACTACTATTCTAGTCAACATAAAATAAATACGTAATTTAAAAGTTATTATAATATAATATATATAGATATATAAATATATATAGATGTGCATAAGTTGCAAAGTATATATATAGATATAAATATATAGATGCCAAATATATTATTAGAGAACTAGCCAAAGTTTATATAATTGATTTATACGATCTTTTCAGTGAATGGAATGTGCTCGATCTTTCCTTTTATATTAGGTTCAATTGAGTAAATGAAACGGTGCACTCCTGAGGTTAACAATTCCTCCTTACATAAGCGTACGAAATTGTCATATGTCCATTGTCATCAGTCCAAGATCCACAATCGTTACGGTTTTTCCGAACAGGTCCCGAGTACGATTCTACCTCTGAATAAAAAGGAGTCATTCCGTTCGTCAAACGGTCAATTTTATTTAAAGGCTCCGGTTGTCAAGGCCGGGCGATTCAACTTTCCGGTTTAAGTTTCAATTAAACTGATGATTTAACATTATTACGATCTCGAGTACAAATTTCAATAAGATTCATCTTTTTAGGACAAATCTGCCCCCGGGTAGGAAACTGGGTTCCGTTGTCACGTTATTCACTCGGCCAATTTTTACCCTCCGGTTTTTCTATTAACGAGTTCATAACCTAGCTCGTCGAGCGTCAATTCATAATTAGATTATGAATTCTTTCGAATCAAACTTTATCAATAGAAAAAGATTCAATTAACTCAATTTTAGTCAATTTTACTTAGACAACATTCCTCTACCGAAAAGATCGAAATAAAATGATTACATAACTTTGGCTAGTTATTAGATTTAGCCTACTAACATTATACGAAAATAAAAACAAACATAACAAACATAAATACTTTAGAAGTTTTACCCGATTACAACAGTTGAATCGGAAAATTTGTATTCTTCCGGATGCTACAACGACTTCAACAACATTGATCTTCGATAATTTCTCGAGCATTATACGATACTACTTTATTTATGGCATAAGGCCTATATACATACCTACTACTAATAAAAAGAGGTAAAGAAAATATATTTGGTACCCCCTATGTGCCGCAATCTCGCTCTATTTATAGTCGATTTTTCCAAGCCGGATCGATCCGAGAAAGGGCCGGATCGATCCGGGAACAAAAAATCTTATCCCCTGGATTTTTTTCTCTGCGGGGCCACATCTTTGGGTAATCATCATGTCTCTTCGGATCGATCCGAGGTAATTCCGGATCGATCCGGATAGATTTTTTCCAAACTTGATGCGAAACTTGATAAAATCATAACTTGAGCTATGGATCTCCAAATGACATAATTCAAGATGCGTTGGAAAGCTCTTGAGAAGATCTACAACTTCCCTGAAGGACTTTTCTTCAGAAAATGCCTTTTTGATGGGACATTTGTTCGTCGAAAATATAACTTGATACGGTGTCACGAACCATTGATCCACTTGAACTTTAAAACTCGTGGCACTTCCTTAATTCCTTCAAAAGATATGATTTTACTCCAAAAAGTGTCGTCACTCGGGGTCTTGGTTTACCTAAGATCGTAAATAAAATACCAAAAATACCCACGTGAATCGACACGACACTCCGGTTATTAACCCGGTACAAAATTTATAACTTTTTATCATTTTTACTTGATTTTTATAGTATTTAGATTTATTCATAACTATTAATATTTTATAAGATTATCGTTATAATTACTTATATTTTATATAAAAAGAGTCGATAATGTATATAAAACATCGTAATTTTTATCATATAAATGTTATACATCAACTACTCCCCACTTAGCTCTTTGATCGTCCTCGAGCAAAATAAGCGGTAATATATATAAAAATGACGATAAAAATAATATACGTGGTAGATTATATTTCAAATTAGTAAAATATCATTTCAATATTATAACCATATTAATTATATCTTTCTTAGAAATTGACAAGATAAAAAGTGTAGATAACTTTGATAAATTATTTATCAACTATTATTCAAATGAAATTTCACAAAATCTACTCAATAAATATAATTAAAATTCTAGAATTATTTTCCTATCTCAACTTGTATGAAATATTTGGAATCAAAGACTAAGTCAAGTAATTGACAAACTGGCTTATACTCTTTAGGATGGGACATTGGTTAATCGAAAAGATAGAAAAGGAAATCAAAAAGAGAAAGAAGCAAGTCGTACGTACTTTACACCTTCACGTTTGATCAAAAACAATCTCGATTAATAACATCCTCTTATTCCAACTATTTTTCAGATTTTCTCTCTTCTTTTTCAATATTAAGAACTAAAAGCGTGAGTGTGTGTAGAAAAATCAAATTTACAAGCATTGCTTCATCAAGATTTATCGGAGTAATACTCTTTCGATCTAAAATTACGAGTCCGGTTTCCTTAAACTCGTAATCATTCTTGAGATCTTATGATTCGAATTTTTATCGGGAGCTTTATACCTCATAGTGATATAGGACGTTTCTAGATAACACCCTACTGCACTCAAATCATTGGAAGCTGCTACCGATTTTTTGTATTTGTCGATCAAAGATAAGGAAGATACCTGGTATTCGATTAATTCTGTGTAAATATGGTGCTTCGTTCTTATATATATCTTCTCTTTTTTTTTTTTTTTCTACCTCAGCATACACCATTCTTAGCTTCTGTTCCATCATCTCCTTTCATAAGTACGTACAAACTCGTGGGATTTTTAGGAAATGTAAACCAAAATAAACCAAGGGTCGGTTATAATCAAAAATGGCTATTTCGAGTGAGGTCTTAATCACTCTAATCAAAGGTGAAGTAATTTTTGTGGTGTCAAAAATCTCATCATTCCTAATCCGATTCCATATTCATATTTCGTTTTGCAAAGAAAATTATTCTAAAAAAATTTATTATAAATATAAGTATTTCGTTAAATTTCATATGAAATTTACTTGATAATATTTATGTATAGTTACATATACTTAAAATCTTATAAAAATCTAAAATTGACATATATAATATAATTATAATATATCAAATTTACTTTACTTAATTAAAATCTATTCTTACCAAATTATACTATTTTTATTCATATTAATTATATATTATCTAGTTATTTTGATCCAAGACAAATTAAACTAAGTATTAAGCAATTAAGTATAACTTTATATAAGAAAATTTTAATTTGTATTTACTAACTTACTTCTACTCCCCACTTACGAAATGGCATCGTCCCGATGTTCAGTGAGTAAATAAAAGTTAGTTTGAAAATAAAATTAAAATTTTACATAATTTTGATTGATTTTTATTTATTTTTTTTAAAAAACAAACATATATTATTTTGATTAAAGTAAATGACATATATATTAAACATTAAGGAAACTATTACAAACTAAAAAACGATTAAACGATCTACTTAAACGACTATCATATAAAAACATAAACTTCTAACTGATTATCAACCCGTAGATGAACATCCGGGAGTATCCACCGGAAGTAGTCCTAAGCGAGAATCACGAGATGGAAAAATCTCGTCGTAGTAAACTCGGGCATGTGATTCGGTTGGACACAAAGATGAGAGATAACCCAGGCAAACGGTAACGGTCTTCCCTATTACGTCTCTCTACCGCAAAATTAATTGCGAGTTTTAAACATCAAAACTCCCCAATCAATGTATGCTCCGATGGTTAGTGCATACAACGGCGACATTTCATCATCCGTAACCCCATAAAAATATCTAGTTGGATAGATCCGAGAATTAATGAAGCGTTTCCACGCCCTTAAATGAGGGGTAAGGCCGAGTTGAAGAATCATAGTTATGATCAAACAACGGAAATACGAAGCGAAAGGCTTCGCAAAAGTACGATTTACAACATTATACGCATCTCCAAGTTCCCAAAGAAACTCGAAGTGTGGGTTTCGATCAAAAGTACATGGTGGGATTTGATAGATTTGATTTATGATGAGCGGTGAAAATGAAATAACGATTCCCCTAACTGTAATAAGTTGAGACGAGGCTACTGACGTTATCTCAGTGAGAGACGCATAAAAATCTCTGACAATCGAAATGTTTATTCTACTTCTGGGAGTCCTAATCAACTTTTTCCATCCGCAACCTCGGATTAGATTCCGTCCCCACTGATCAATTTTTTCTGTGTTTAAGCCTTTCTCTATCAGAATAGGAGAACGGACGAAATTTAGATGTCTCGGGACGTCATTATGAAAACAAGAGGCATGCCCTTCAGGAACCACACCATCAGGCGTATGTGGTTCGTAACTATTAACCGAGGGAGAGGAGCGGTTAGACATTTCTGACACAGAGATTTAAACTAAGCTAGATAGAGGGAAAGAAGAAATGAGCAAAGTTCAAGGCTGCTGCTCTTTCCTTTTATAGAAATAAATCTATCAAGCAAAAGTAGAAAAGATCTCTTGTTTTGGCGTTTTTGTACTTGCCGGATCGATCCGAGAAAGGGCCGGATCGATCCGGCCTCGAACTAGTAATCTGTCGGAGTTGGTACACTCGGGTCGGATCGATCCGGTAAAAGGCCGGATCGATCCGGAACACTACTGTTCACGGACAGAGCTGATTTTGCTTGTAAAATGCCTAGATTTTTCTAGATGACACGTTTTCTCCCTATCTTTGGTTCATTTTCATTGTTTTATAACCATAAATTTTACTACACAATGCGTAATACCATAATATGTAATGAAAACATGAAGATCGTATTAAAATAAAATCCTACCAAAATCAAAATAACCTAAAATTTTACGATAACGAAATTGTACGAAAAATAAAATGTTTCAATGTCAAAAATCATAGAATGTTTAAAATTACTCCTCTTCATCACTCATCTCGACGTGGCTTGAACTTGGCATAGCTTGATAACGGGTCGATTCTTGGGATGGATCTTGAAAATAAGTGGACATCCGTACCGAGCTATCTAGTCCCATCGAGCTCATTTCTCTCGTAATATCAGAAAAAGTGCTTCCCCATCCCGTCGTGGTATGGCCAAATGATCCAGATCCAGCCCATTCAGATGTCGCAGCTGCCGTAGTACCTGTCGAAAAATCCCCTACACCACTAGTTTGAAATCCAAAAGAATGTGGCATTTGTTGGAAGTCTGAGCGAGGTGGCATCGGTGGAATGAAATCGGGCAAGGTATAAGGCTGGGTTTGGCAATGCGGAATATCCATCTCGGCATAGGTAGGGTTCTGTAGTAAATTCATTTGATATAAACCTCGTATGCCTTGACGTAAATCTTCAGACCATAATTTATTCCTTTCCGCAAAAACAGCCATATTGGCATTAGCACGATGAACATCATAGGCCATGGATTGAAACATGTCGTAAGTGATGGTATTCGGAAGTTGAGTTTGAGTTTGATTTGGATGAAGGAGGGACGGCGGTGGGTGGAGTAGGTGAGGTCGTCTACGGTTAGGGTCCAAAAAATCTATTCTTCCCGCCGGACTAAGTGGTAAACTAGGACCTATAAGTGTGTCATCCACCATCATCAAATTATCACTTGGGAGCTCACGGACACCAATCGGCGACACAAGGAAGAAATAAAACATGGAAAAGGCATGTGATCGCCGGGTCTAGCATTCGGGGCAAATTCCTTGGCCCTTCTACACATTACTCGCCTACATCCACGGGTATATCATTGACCATAGCCCAAGCAATACACAAATCCTCTTTACCAAAAGATGTAAAATGTCGAGTAGGGTAAAGAGTGTGACTAATAAAACGTTTAATGGCTCTCATATCCCTTATACATTTTCCATAGGAAAACCTGTTTTCATGCCGACGGCGGTGGGATCTAACTCATTCGGGCTAGTGAAACAATATAATCAAAGTCGCGAGGCTCATCCAAATTCCAAACCGTATAATAGTCCTCATTTCTCGGTATATCGGGGATACCATAAATAGCATTTATAATGTGAGGAGTAAACGGCACCGTCCTAGTTCTTAGGTTGACAGAAGTTAACTCACCATCTTCTGTAGCATTATGAGTTGCTACCAGAGAATAAAATTCAGCTACTAAGGTTGTGTTAATTTCTCCCGACCTTAAACTGGCTAATTCCAACCACTGTCGCCTTTCAAAAATCTCTTTTACCTCCCTTCCCAAATCTTTGAAATCCAAACCCCTCTCGACTGCAACTAAACACTTTCCAAATTTATTTTTCAATGCTTTCTTAGCCGCTTTGCGAGACGCGGTTCTATCAAAACTAACGATCAATTCTTCTTCGTTAAAGGCCTAGTTTCGATGACTGGAATTTGGGTTGGGATATTAGGTTTACGTTTTTTACTAGCTTTTGATGATTCGGCCATTCTACGATAGTGACACAATAACAAAACAACAACAAAACAACAAAAAAAACAACACAAATGAGTTACACAAAATAGTGAAATAAAAAACGAAGTTAACAAAATAAGTGACTACAATGTTACCTTCCAAAGCTTAAAAGGTTAACAAGTTGGCCGGAAAAGATGAAAATTCGCCGCAATAAAAGTTGAAGCTTCCCTTGAAAATTCTTCAATTTAAAATTGAAAATTTGAAGAGAAGAGAGGAAAATGAGAAGAGTGTAAGGATTGGGGTGATGTGAGAGTGAATTTTAGTGATGATTTTGAAGAAAAAAAATCGAGGGGGAAATGGGGAGGGGCGGCTGTTTTCTCAGAAAAATGGAAGAGGAAGAAGAAGGGAAGATCCTGTTCTTTTTTAGGTTTTTTAGCTTCCGGATCGATCCGGGGTTAGGCCGGATCGATCCGATTTTTATTTTTTTATTTTTTTATTTTATTTTAAAACCTTAATAAAACTTCTACAAAATTTAAATAAAAACTTTTTATAAAAACTTTATAAAACTTTTAAATAATTCCATAAAGATCCTATTTATAAAATTTTCAAAAGTTATATAAAAATTTTATAAATATTATAAAATTCACAAGGGTCCTAATTCCATCACTTCTAAATCTTCCGGAGTTCGACGTAACGTTCTATCAACCTAACCTTAAGAAATGAGGCGTTCGAATTTTCCCTTTGATCTCCATCGGGATTTTCGGATAACCACCTAATCGTTCCCTTCTTAACAACATTCAAACACTCATCCCGGGATTTGGTTGTGCTTTCCCTACATTTCCCTTCATGCTCACTTTTTCCACAGATTTCGCATCTCCTTAAAAACTTTGCCCTTCTCTTTATCGAACTTCTCGACTTTCCATTACATACTTCTCTCAATCTCGATCTCTCTCAACAATTGCTTGTTTTTCTCAAAAACCGAAGCTTCTATTTTAAACGCGACATCTTTATCCAAGCCTAATTTCAAAAGCAATATAAAAATTCCTATTCTATCTAAAAAAGGCATCCGGTTCTTTTACGTCTATCCGGTAAAAGACGAAACTAATTTAAACATAAATAAAAACGCGAGAAAAGTAGAGTAAAGATAGATAGCACCTGGTATTCGGCTGAATTTAGTTCCTCTACTTTTCGTTTCTTGATTTCTCTCGCTTTTTACTTTGTCGGAGGATCAGTTAGTAGCATTATTTCTTCTTTTAGTGCGGTTCCTTCTCCTTCCACAAATATCTTTACTCTATGGCCATTGGCTATAAAAGTTGTATTTCCATCGTTAGTTCAACGACTCCGATTTGTAAACCCTTGTTACTTTAAATGGACTCGTCCATCTTGATTTAAGCTTTCCCGGAAATAACTTTAAACGTGAATTGTACAAGAGTACTCGATCACCTACATGGAACTCACGCCTATAAATTCTCTTATCGTGAAAAGATTTCGTGCGTTCCTTGTAGATTCGAGCGTTTTCATAAGAATCTAGACGGAATTCTTCTAGTTCGTCAATTGAAGCAATCTATGATCACCGACGGCCTTAGGATCGAAATTCGAAATTTAATAGCCCGAAGGCTCGGTGTTCTAACTCAACTCGGGAGATGACGGGACTTACCAAAAACTAACTTATAGGGAGAACAACCAATTGGTGTTTTAAAAGCGTTCTATACGCCCATAATGCATCGTCTAGCTTAACCGACCAGCTTTTTTCGGTTTGAATCAACTCGTTTTTTCTACGATTCTTTTAATCTCTCTATTAGACACCTGCGACCACTTGGTTTGCGGATGATAGGGCGTTCCTAACTTATGTGTTACACCATATTTTTCAATTATCTTGGTAAATGGTCTATTACAAAAGTGTGAACCTCTATCACTAATGATAGCCCTTGGAATGCCATATCTAGTGAATATGTTCTTTTTAAGGAATCGTATGACAACTTTGGTATCATTAGTGGGAAGAGCTTCAGCTTCTACCCATTTCGAAACATAATCTACCATTACTAGAATAAATCTTTTTCCAAAAGATATAGGGAATGGTCCCATGAAATCTATACCCCAAACATCAAATAACTCACATTCTAAAATAGGTTGCATAGGCATTTCATGTTTTTTAGATACATTTCCCCATTTTTGACAAGACTCACAAGATTTAACATATTTATAAGCATCTCTATATAGTGTAGGCCAATAAAAACCACATTGTAAAACTTTAAAAGCGAGTTTTCCAACCTCCATGATGACCTCCCCGCCTCACGATCATGACAAAATGATAAAATACTTAAAATTTCATTATCGGGCACACACTTTCGATTATCCCATCCGAACATTTACGGAAAAGGTCCGGTTCCTCCCGTAATAGAATTTTAAGTCATAAAAGAATTTCTTCTTCTCGCTCGCCAAGTCCAATGAGACGGAATATAATCACGGGTTAAGTAATTAATGATATCTCCAAACCAGGGTGACATTTCCTTAGAAGGAATTCTATTCTTTAATAACCGCATGGTCGAAGGAGTATCTATTCTAAACAAGCTTGTTCATCGGAAATGAATCTTTAATTTCTATTCCTTTCTCAACATCATTTTCCATTCTACTTAGATGATCCGCTACTACATTCTCACTTCCCTTTTTATCTTTAATTTCAATATCAAATTCTTGAAGTAAGAGAATCCATCTAAGAAGACGTGGTTTCGCATCATTCTTACTTAGTAAATACTTCAAAGCTGAATGGTCTGTATAAATTATTACCTTAGAACCAACTATATACGATCTGAAATTATCTAAGGCAAAAATTACAGCCAACAGTTCTTTTTCTGTAGTTGTATAGTTCAGTTGAGCTGCAGTTAATGTATGAGATGCATAGTAAATAGCTTTGAGAATTTTGTTATATCTTTGACCTAAAAGCTCGCTCCTACAAACTAAATCACCGGCATCACACATAATCTCAAATGGCAAATTCCAATCGGTGCTACTAGCACTCGGTGCGATAGTCAATCTCGCTTTTAATGTCCGAAAAGCTTCCTTACATTTACCATCAAAGTTAAAAGGTACTTCCTTTTCAAGCAAATGACTTAGAGGCTTTGCTATCTTTGAAAAATCGGCAATAAATCTCCTATAAAATCCCGCATGTCCAAGAAATCCTCTTAGAGTCCTTAGATTAACCGGTGGTGGTAATTTTTCAATCACTTCCACCTTGGCTTTATCAACTTCAATTCCTATTTCGAGAGATTCTATGGCCTAGGACAATTCCTTCGATACCATTAAATGACATTTTTCCCAATTTAAAACTAAATTGGTATCCTCACTGACGTTGTAACACTTTTTCTAAGTGCGACAAACATTTATCAAAAGAATCTCCGTAAACACTAAAGTCGTCCATAAAAATTTCTAAGAATTTCTCAACCATATCGGAAAATATAGCCATCATGCATCTTTGAAACGTAGCAGAGCATTACATAAACCAAACGGCATTCTTTTATACGCAAAAGTTCCATAAGGACAAGTGAAAGTAGTCTTTTCCCTATCTCCCGCCGCAATGAAAATCAGTAAATAACCCGAATAACCATCTAAGAAACAAGAATATTTATGACCACTTAAACGTTCCAACATTTGAACTATGAATGGCAAGTGGATGATGATCTTTCTTAGTATGATCATTCGATTTCCTAAAATCAATGCACATTCGATAACCCGTAATTTCTCTTGTTGGAATCCATTCATTCCTATCATTCTCTTTCACCGTGAAACCTCCTTTCTTTGGTACAACTTGAGTTGGACTAACCCATTCACTATCTGATATGGGGAAAATTATTCCCATTTCTAATAGCTTAATGACCTCTTTCTTAACAATTAGCTGCAAATTCGGGTTGAGGCGGCGTTGCGGTTGAATACAAGGCTTAGCATCCTCCTTCAGAATTATCTTATGAACGCAAATCTCAGGGCTAATACCTCGAATATCGGCAACTGTCCATCCAAAAGCTTTCTTATGCTTTTCCAACATTCTAAGAAGTTGATCTTCTTGTTGCTCAGTTAAAGCTGATGAAATAATAATCGGTAATAGATTATCAGTTTCTAGAAAAGCATATTTCAGATTTAAAGGTAACGGTTTTAATTCCAGATTCTTCGGCGGATCTTCTATTGACGATTTAAGAATTGGTCCTTCTAGTTCTAATTCCAAATACTTATGCCATGGTGGCTTAAAGGTAAAACTTTCTGTATCTAAAGAAAGAATTATCTCTTTCATTTCAATGTCTTCCTCATCTTCTTTATAGATAGACAAAGAGTTAAGCATTCTTCTAATCGTCTTCAAAAGTTGGTAATCGATTATCGTAGACGTAATGAATATCTTCTATAAAAGAACACGATTCTGGTGATGGATGATTCATAGCTTTGAAAATATTGAAAGCAACTTCATCTTCATTGACTCTCAAAATTAATTCTCCTTTCTGAACATCGATTAAAGTTCTTCCTGTAGCTAGAAATGGACGACCTAGAATAAGAGGTGCTGAATAACCATCTTCCATTTCCATAACTACAAAGTCTACTGGAAAATAGAATTTGTCTACTTTAACCAATACGTCCTTAATAATTCCTTTAGGGTACTTAATCGATCTATCTGCCATTTGCAGAGTCATTTCAGTCGTAGTAAGCTTTCCTATGCCTAGCTTTTTATAATCCTCATAAGACATTAGATTTATACTTGCTCCTAGATCACATAAGACCTTCTTAAACAGAAATCCTCCAATTTCACACAGAATGGTAAAACTACCAGGATCTTTGAGTTTAGGTGGTAACTTATGCTGCAAAATTGCGGAACATTCTTCATTTAGGCATATATTCTCATATTCCTCTAATTTTTTCTTGTTTGACAGAATTTCTTTCAGAAATTTTCCATAGGCAGGTATATTAATCAGAGCTTCAATAACAGGGATATTAACTTGAATATGACGAAAAGTGTCAAGGAAACGAGCATACTTCTTATCAGTTTTTGCCTTTTTGATTTGATCTTTAGGAGGGTAAGGTAAAGATTCTAAATCTATGACCTTTGGCTCCTTTGTCGTTTCTCTTTTCCTTTTTCCTTAAACCTTCGAGTATTACTCGGTTGCCATGTTTCGAGACTCTTGAATTTTTTCTTTTAAATTGTTCCCCGAATCAATCTCTACTTTAGATTCCTTCAGCTTCTTCCCGTTTTTCATCCTTGTTTTCATTATCTTCCATTCTAACATGTTCCTTAAATAAAGTCCTTAAATCTTTATCCATGGGATCTTTCGAATCTTAGGGATTTTTACCCAATTTTCCCTTTCACTTTCGTGTTCCGAACTTTTATTTCTTTTCAAGAAATTTTCTATAATTTCTTCTTCCTCATCCGTAAATTCAAGTTCATCTTTAGTTTTATCATTCTTACCATCTAAGTCATCTTCTACTTCATTATTCCCAAAGTTTTCAACTCCATTACTTCCACTGAGCTTCCTACTTCTCGTAACTACAACATTTACCTCTCTTGGGTTCCTTTCAGTGTTACTTGGTAATCCTCCTGGGGGTCTGCTGTTATTACGTTCACCTTCCCTACTCAAATGATCTTCCATATTCCTTAATGAGGCTTCTATCGTTCTCATCCTGGTATCATGTCCACTCATAGATGTTTTCATTGAACTCATGTCCTTAGTGACTGTACCAATAGAAGTCACCATCGTTTCTATATTTTTAGCTTGAGTAGATACTACACCCATCATATTTTCCATTAGTTTTTCCCATTTTTCAACTCCTTCTGCAGGCTGAGTTGAACTTTGAGTTACTGGTATACTTTGAGTGGTATGTTGAGGATAGGATCTAGGTAATGATTGTAAATTCTGATTAGACGTGTTTTCTTGATAAACTTGATTATTATTCATGTTCCTATATGGAACTGGATACGGCGGTTGTCCTTGCTTACTAGGGTTTTCAGACCATCGATAAGTAGGGTGATCTCTTCTAATAGCATTAAACGAGTTTGAGTAAGCATTGTTTAAATTCCTATGCCGTCGAAGAAAACTCACCTCCTCTCTTGAGTATCCCGTTGGTTCTTCGATCCCTAGTGGCATTTTATCCCGAATTGAGTATTCAGTTGGCGTACTATTTTCTGAACTTTGGTTTTTGCTCGATTGTAGGTCATCAAATTTCCTACTTAAATTTTCTAAATGTGCTAGAACTTCCGTATTAGACGTACATTCTCCCGCAAAAGCTACTTTTCCGGTGCTAGAACCGGTTTCCCACATTCCGTTATTTTTGGAAATCTTTTCTATAGCATCGTAAACTCGTTTGAGCTTCACTCATCATTAACGAACCACCACATGCATGATCTACATCAAGCACATGAATCTTTTCTTAATTTACGACAGAAGAGTTGAATTTGCATATCTAAGGAATAACCATGGTCGGGACAAGCTCTTAACAGCTTTTTAAATCTTTCCCTGTGCATTCCCGAGCGTTTCTTCGCATCCTTGTCTAAAGTTAGCAACCTCGACTTTTAATTCCAAATTCCGTCCAGAGTGAAATATTGTTTCGTAAATTCAGTTTGAATCTCCTCCCAACTAGTAAGTGAATGATGTGGAAGAGACATAAACCAATCTCGGGCTCGTCCTTTTAGAGAAAAAGGAAACATAGTCATCCTTGTTAATTCCTTGTGAGCACCTTGACTTTTGGCTGTATTGCATAGTTCTTCAAAAAGATAGAGATGATGATGCGGATCTTCATCATCTTCTCCTAGGAATTGGGCTCTTGCGTCAATTAAACCAAAAAGATGAGATTTAATCTCGAAATTATTCGCTCCTTCATTAGGTAAAAGTATGGGATTATTAGTCTGATTTCTTCTTATGGTTTGGTCACATATAGGCCTTGGGTTTACTGGGTTGTTACGATTATTCTGGTTCCGATTTTGATTATTTCTATTATTATTATTATTTTGATTATTAAGGTTAACGGGGTTTTGTCCATGCCCTAGAGCATGTTCCGGCCCTTGTTCGGGTGTTTCATCACCGATTTCACCATTCTCGTATTTCGTTTGAAAATGATTCGTCGGGATTTCCCCGACTAGTATGACCACGTTTTCTCTCTACTCTTAACTCGCCTTTCGTAAGTGTTTATGTCGCTTATAAGGAGTGAGTGGGGCCTTACCACTTCGGTCATCAACTAACGAAAATAGAAAATAACACGAAATTAATAGTAGTAAAAAATGGTAACTTACCTATAAGGTAAGTACCGACGAAAATAAAAATAGAAATGAGATAAGAAAAGTGTTGACTTATTCTCGAGAATTTTGAGCTAATACAAGTAGTAACCATAGACACAAAAAAGAAGTTAGCGTCGTTCCCCGGCAACGGCGCCAAAAGGCTGACGTGGCCTTTTCTAGTGCTAATACCAGTCCTTAACCGATAGTGTATCGGGTCAAACTGTAGTGCTAGTATGGTGAGTCAGAGTATCGTATCCTCGTGGAACTTAGTAATTCTTCTAAGTGTGGTTAAACACCAAAGAGTCGTTATTAACTCGATCTAAACCGCAATTTTATAACACAGATCACTACTATTCTAGTCAACATAAAATAAATACGTAATTTAAAAGTTATTCTAATATAATATATATAGATATATAAATATATTAGATGTGCATAAGTTGCAAAGTATATATATAGATATAAATATATAGATGCCAAATATATTATTAGAGAACTAGCCAAAGTTTATATAATTGATTTATACGATCTTTTCAGTGAATGGAATGTGCTCGATCTTTCCTTTTATATTAGGTTCAATTGAGTAAATGAAACGGTGCACTCCTGAGGTTAACAATTCCTCCTTACATAAGCGTACGAAATTGTCATATGTCCATTGTCATCAGTCCAAGATCCACAACTGTTACGGTTTTTCTGAACAGGTCCCGAGTACGATTCTACCTCTGAATAAAAAGGAGTCATTCCGTTCGTCAAACGGTCAATTTTATTTAAAGGCTCCGGTTGTCAAGGCCGGGCGATTCAACTTTCCGGTTTAAGTTTCAATTAAACTGATGATTTAACATTATTACGATCTCGAGTACAAATTTCAATAAGATTCATCTTTTTAGGACAAATCTGCCCCCGGGTAGGAAACTTGGGTTCCGTTGTCACGTTATTCACTCGGCCAATTTTTACCATCCGGTTTTTCTATTAACGAGTTCATAACCTAAGCGTCGAGCGTCAATTCATAATTAGATTATGAATTCTTTCGAATCAAACTTTATCAATAGAAAAAGATTCAATTAACTCAATTTTAGTCAATTTTACTTAGACAACATTCCTCTACCGAAAAGATCGAAATAAAATGATTACATAACTTTGGCTAGTTATTAGATTTAGCCTACTAACATTATACGAAAATAAAAACAAACATAACAAACATAAATACTTTAGAAGTTTTACCCGATTACAACAAGTTGAATCGAAGTCGTATTCTTCCGGATGCTACAACGACTTCAACAACATTGATCTTCCGATAATTTCTCGAGCATTATACGATACTACTTTATTTATGGCATAAGGCCTATATACATACCTACTACTAATAAAAAGAGGTAAAGAAAATATATTTGGTACCCCCTATGTGCCGCAATGTCGCTCTATTTATAGGCGATTTTTCCAAGCCGGATCGATCCGAGAAAGGGCCGGATCGATCCGGGAACAAAAATCTTATCCCCTGGATTTTTTTCTGCGGGGCCACATGCTGGGTAATCATCATGTCTCTTCGGATCGATCCGAGGTAATTCCGGATCGATCCGGATAGATTTTTTCCAAACTTGATCCGAAATTTGATAAAATCATAACTTGAGCTATGGATCTCCAAATGACATAATTCAAGATGCGTTGGAAAGCTCTTGAGAAGATCTACAACTTCCCGAAGGACTTTTCTTCAGAAAATGCCTTTTTGATGGGACATTTGTTCGTCGAAAATATAACTTGATACGGTGTCACGAACCATTGATCCACTTGAACTTTAAAACTCGTGGCACTTCCTTAATTCCTTCAAAAGATATGATTTTACTCCAAAAAGTGTCGTCACTCGGGGTCTTGGTTTACCTAAGATCCGTAAATAAAATACCAAAAATACCCACGTGAATCGACACGACACTCCGGTTATTAACCCGGTACAAAATTTATAACTTTTTATCATTTTTACTTGATTTTTATAGTATTTAGATTTATTCATAACTATTAATATTTTATAAGATTATCGTTATAATTACTTATATTTTATATAAAAAGAGTCGATAATGTATATAAAACATCGTAATTTTTATCATATAAATGTTATACATCACTTACTCAAGCATTGAACCACATAAAATCCCATATATCAAATCACAACCGGTCGACTAGCATCAAAAACATACACCCAATGTAATAAACAACTACTCGAATGTGTAGTGTGTGCAAAGCCTTCTTCAACTTCCACTGGTTCCACACTTGACAATTAAAATCAAGCTAACCGACCAATACCTCATTAGAGACAGATAATGAATTACCCTGACTATACATACGCCCTACAAAACTACTCATGTCATGACTAGAGTAATACATGTGTTTTCGAAATCTTTTCAGTCGTACCCAGAGGATATTCCCTACAACATATACCCTGGCCTATACTGGGGATAAGGTAGGCGATAACTAAGTCTTTCACTTATTCATACCACTTTCCTTATGTAAGTTGATTTAATTTATCTTTCACATTTAAGCACACATCAGAATGAGCTCTTGCCCTTCATAGCAGAATAGGACATTCGAGATATACCCTACCTTACTCTAATCATAAGGCAGCTTCTTCTGACTGTCGTGAGCTTTTGGTCATCATGGTGGTATAGGACATTCGTGATACGCCCTACCTCACTCCAATCATCGACCAGCTTTCGACACACCCGATTAATTCATATATTTTTCTCTTTTTTTTTCCTTTAATAAAAACTTCTTAAAGAACAATAGTCACGTTTCACATATCACATTCAGGCTTCGATATATTCACGATACTTCCTACTTTAATTCCAACTACGCACATATTACAATTTCCATGACATTAGCACTCAGCGAACGATCTGATAACCAGAATCAAACATCATCGGTTTAAATGGGTACAGTTTCCAAAGTTCAGCTCGTCATCGAAGAGGCTTACGTGAAAATAATTCGAGTAAAGGCTTATTTATAAAAGGTCTATGCAAAAATACTAGTCAACCAGCACAAGTACGGGAATATAAATGAGTAAGTAACCAAAATAAAATCATGCTCGGGAAGGATTTTTAAAAAAAATTCAAATTCAAAATTTGTTGAATTTTTTAAGAATGGTGGTAAGCATAATAAATTAAGCACATTGTAGGTACAACCAATCCCTCCCCCACACTTAAATAACAGCATGTCCTCATGTTGTGCAGAATAAGAAAAACTTAGCTGGTTTGTAGTTCGAAGGTGGCAATTCTGGAAGTGGTCGCGAGTCAGATCCAGAAATGCTTGAAGAAATCAGGAGACTGTGGACCATCCACCGGAAAACTGGCTTCATCTAAAAGCTCACAAGCGCTATCGCAAATATCCTGCACACATGAAAAACAAGACAAGATCTCGGGGATAGGGGAATATAACATATTGCGCAGAAAAGTTTGATATAAGCACATGATATAATTGCTCAGATGGAAAAATCACCACACGGGGAAAACACAGGGCATCTAAGCGTCATATATAACCACAGAGGTTTACAAAACAAATATGGTCCAACATGTGCATACAGAAATACCAAACTCCAACTGAAAGTGCAAATGCGCCTTACAAGATTTAAAAAGAAATAATGATAGAGGACACTACAAAGTAGTAGGGCTAGGTGCACTACAAAAAATAAAAATAAAATATAGCACAATGCAACTAAATGATATGCAACTATACTAAAAAGGTAAAAAGAAAATCAAGAAAAATGCTAGCCCAACTAATTCCATAGATATCACCCTAATCTACAATTCGGACTAAGCGATGAAACATGTCAACCATAGAAGGACGGTCAAATATATAAACGTCTACTAAATAAAGCCACAGAAGCGCAACAAAATTCGATTATGCAAAGCCATAGAAGCTTGCCATGTAAAGTGTAGACGTGCCTTAAGACTCATCAGAAAGTGATAGCAACGGAAAACCGACAGTAGCTATACTAAAGCAAATATAAATCATATAGAAAAGAAAATTGAAAGTGTAAACGGTCTTAAGGATTACAAGATCCATCTAAAAGTGAAAGCGACGGAAAACCGACAGTAGCTTCAACTAAAGTCCAGATGAATCAAAAACGATTGTAGCTTCCGCTCATGCAAGTTACCTGGCAACAGAAACCGACTCCAAAAACCTAGACGACACAAGACAAAACTAGCCCCCCCCCCCCTTATTCAACAAAAAACAAAATAATCCAAAATAATAATAATAAAAAAACTATTATTATTATTGGGTTGCCTCCCAACAAGCGCCTTTCTTTAGTGTCTTTGGCTAGACACACTTATGTCACTATCCATTATCAATGAGGACTAAACCAAAGAAGGGCCTCCTCTCGCTTTTTCCTCCACATATCAGGGATATTCGCACGGATTCTAAGATATAGCATTGGAATCCTACAACCATGTCTTCTTAGAAAGTGATTAAACATTTCAGCGCTCAGGAAAGAAGTGTTATTCAACAACTTGTTGATTTCTTTATCAATGCTCATGACAAATCTAAGAGAATTATGGACTATTAGAGGTGCAACATCTATGTACTCGGTATGATCAACATCAACATTGCTATTCAAGGACGGATAACTAACAGTATCAGATGACTTATGATCAAGAACAATATCGTTACCTTCCTTTTCATCTTTTTCATGGCTCATTAATGTTGAATCTGGAATTATAGCACCATTATCCTGTGAAGATGGTTCAGATTTCCATGAGGCTTCACTCTTGTGGATCTGGAGGCTTGAACCCTCAGCGGTCTTGGATAAATCATCACCAAAAACGTTCAGATCAAGACAATATGGGTTCTCAAAAGGATCACAGTTTACATCCCTACGACTCTCAACGTCGGCCTTCTGCTCAGGACTCGCCATCATCTCAGGTTCCCTTTCATATTCAATAACTTGGCGATCATGTGAAACTAATTCTCCTGAAGTCAGTTCCCTTGCTTCTGGAGCAGGATGCACTAGGTGTGCCATTTCTCCAGAAACTTCCTTTCTGCTCTCTATATATTTCTCTAACAAAGCTGCCATGTAATACTCGGGCTCTGAGTGAGGGAACACTTGTTGATAATTGCTTTCTTCTTGATCCCACGGAGAATAAGGATAGTTACTCCTCCCACCATTGTATGTGGATGCATAGTTAGATTGAAGTGGATTCTCATAACTTGCATCATAATTGCTATTAGTATTCCATTGGTGGGGTGAATTACCTCCACTACACTGAGCCTCATAATGGTTTCCACCACAATACGAACATCTCACTTGAACGTTATTAAATCCATGTCCATAAGAATTCTCATCAGTTGAGGGTATACGAGCATCGGATCCAAAGACAGATGAATCCATTAAACTTGACACTTCTACTTTTAGGGGACCACTGAATTGAATGCCGGATCCTAAGTTCATGGCATTGTCCTCTTCTCTATCATAAGGAAGTGTGGGAGCTAGGTCAATGCCTTGGTCTTGAGCCATTTGCCTGAGCCGTCTCTCAAGATTCTTGAGTGTCCTGTTTTGCTCCTCCAATTTAGCTTCAAGATCGTCCGATTGAAAGGGGCCTTGATAGTTCTGAAAGTTCTGTGGGAAAGATTGGCTAGACTGACTTTGAAACATAGGATCGGGACTGTTCTGATTGAACCACTGATATTGATTGGAAAAATTGATATTTTGGTTCTGACTGAAGTTCGGGTTTTGATAGAAATTCGGATTCTGAGAATTGAAACCCTGGTTCTGAAAACTGCTTTGGCCAGAGAATTGATTATTAAATCTCTGATACTGCTGGCCACATGAAGCATTCTTCCACAGAACAGAACTTGTGAGTTCTGTGGAAAAGACGGGGTCTGATTCATAGGATTAAGCGACATTTGGAGAGCTGCCATCTGCTGTTTCAGCATGGCGATCTGATCTTGCATAATCCTAGTTGATGACATTTTTTTGTTTTTTTTTATAGAAAAGATAAAGAAACAGGAAAAGAAACGGAAACAGAAACAGAAACCTACCTACGAAAAATTTAAAACAGAAAAAACACTAAGACGGTGAAAAAAAACGTGTTGAAATCTTCTGGGGCCAAAATGGAAGGGAAAACAGCAGATTTTGACCTCGAAAACGGTGTCGAAACGAGCTTTCCGAATTGGGGTCCTGCGCGCCAAACGGACACTCGAGCCAAAAGTTACGGCCAAAATACTACCATGTGCCCTAACGATCCCTTTTATCCAAACTTATAACAGAAAATCAGAAAAATTAATAAACTAGACAACCGTACCGATTCCCCGGCAACGGCGCCAAAAACTTGTCTCGGATTTTATCTAATGAAAATAAACAAGTAATAAAAATAATCCGGTTTACCCCAAGTGCAGGGATCGTAGCATAGCGATTAATACCGGAGTCGAATCACAGGGAATCGAGATTGGTCTAGTTCTTAATTTTTCTAAAGGTTGTCACGAAAAATAACTAAAAACGAAAACGGAGAAACAATAAACTGGACAGAGGGTTGTCAATCCAAAGCCAGGAAATATGATTACGAACCTAAAATAACTAATTCTATTCTATAAACTAAAACGAAAATAAAATTCTAAGCTAGCAACGAAGAACAAGGCAAAATGATTCTTTCAATTAAGGTAACGAGGAACAAGCAATGATCCACCTATCTCGCAACTCTCAATTTCTACCCTCGATCGTTTAGTGAAGATTTAATAAAGATGTGGTTCACCTATCAAAGGTATGAATTTCTACTCTCGTAGATAATTCGCCTATTAATCTTTCATCTCTCGATCTTAAAGATTAACGCTTCCATAACAAAGGTGTAAGATTTCTCAATCTAGCAACCTAGAAATTTAACCTAGCAACTCTCGTTATTTTTAGGTTAAAAGTCCAATCTTTAATATGGTGATCTAGGTCTAACAACGATTCTCATCAAACGTTAAACATCAAATAGCAACCATCTCTCGATTTAAATTGCATAATCAATAAAGCACATAATAAAGATACAAACTTTAAATAAAAACTCACAAGACAATCCAAGATTCGAAATCAAAACGCTGCTGAGAATTGGCTTCACAAAGCTCGTTCTAGGCTTAGCCTTAGCTCATTGTTGGAATACAAATAATATAAATAAAAAGTAGAAGAAATTGTGTTCTTGGTAGCAGGGAAACGCAGCTAGGGCGCCCCCAAGGGGCTTGTGGCCGCCTAGGGTCGAATTGTGTTGTTTAGGGTTGGAAAAAACGCGACTATATATAGGTTTTTAAGTCGGTTTCAGAAAAGGCGGTGGCTGGACGCCCGTCCAAGGATGATGGACGCCCGTCCAGATGCTTTGAAATCTTCGAGTCGGGCCGAGTCTTCTCAAACGCCCGTCCTATACATTTTCAAACGCTCGTTCACTAAAAATCTTAACATCCTGATCCAACTTCTCCTCCTGGACGCCAGTCCACTCTTCTGGACGCCCGTTTGGGTAAAAATCATGCTTTCCTGAATTGAGCAGCTCCAAGTGGACGCCAGTCCATGCTTCTGGACGCCAGTCCAGATTGGACGGATGGCAAACGTGCGTTCAGTCTTCAATATGCATCTTCCTCATTCTATTCAATCTTCAGTTAAACGTCGTTTTAGCTTCCTCCATAACATGTAAGCGTACCTACAACACGACAAAAACATGCAAAATGTAAAATCATACATATAGATAGAAAACACCAATAAAACCACGTAATTAGCTCGATTTTGCATTTAAACCAATTTCATATGCATTCTCTCAATAAATCCTTTAAACACTTACTTTTCTATAAAAAGTAATAAAACACGAAGGAAATTGCTACGAAATAATATCATATATATCGTAAAAATCACCGTTAACAAGTGCCGGCGTTTCATTCTGCAATACAACGTCAGTCACAACAACGTCCCAGGAACGTCACCACAGTCGGCGTTCCTACTGCAAAAGGAACGTCGACAACACTGACGTTCAAACAGTAGAATTCTATTAGGCATTACAACCAAAACGTCAGTGTCGGGGACGTTCGTACCCACTTACGGGCGTCCTCTAGGATGACGTTTCTAGATTCTGACAGGATCGCTCATGAACGTAATGCAACGCCGGGATATGCCCTAGTACGTTCGGAAACAGCAAAAAAAACCAACATTTCTTCCACCAATCAATGTCTACCATGGTAATATGCATGTAGGAGGTTTACCCATTCACTTAACTAAAACATTGAACATCAAGAAATGAATTTTAGACTAAGAAATTACCACATTTGATGATTCCATCTTCTTCTCCACTTGACTAGAAAATGGAATGTCTTCAAGTGATATATCTACATCATCTTCATTGTAATGTGTGTGTTGATTGCTTTGAGTTGGATGAGGATGATGATCTTCATAGTTAGTATTTGTTGATGATGAAGCTTCCATGGTTGAAGATGAAGGTTAATGGTGGATGTGAATGATGTGATGAAGAGAGGAAGAAGATAAAGTGTGGAGGTGAAATAAAATGAGGTGGTTGTATAAGCAAATGGGGTAATATTGATTAAGTTAGAAGATTAAGGGTGGTGATAATATTTTTTAATGAAGATTAAGTTAGATCATTAGATTAATAGAATGATAATATTGGATAATTAAATTTTTTGAAGGATTAATTTAGATTTTATAAAAGTTGTGGTGTAACAAGTATTTTTATTATTATTATTGTGGTGTGTGTAGTAAGAAAATAATAAAAATAAAACTGTGGTGCCGATAGTATATTTTTGGGGTGCCGGGAGCAAATGGTGCCGGAAGTAAATCAGCGTGTGCCGATAGAACCCACCTATAAAAATAACAAAAACTACATAACTACGCTCTGGTCTCTTAACTTTTAAAATATTAAAACATACCCTATTAATTAACTATCGAAGTTATTTCCCTCACCATTAATTCAAAAACACTCTCTCTTCTTTTCCAAACCAAAACCCAAATTCATCTTCACCTCACTCCCTCTTCCAGCAGCCGCCGCTGCCGCCGCAAATCGGCTCCCCCTCCCCCATCCTCTACAACCCGTAAATCACCCAATCCCCTCTCTTCCCTGCTGCTCCAATGGTGGAATCCGCCAACCAACTCCTGCAAAATCAATTAATTCCTCATTCACCTGTAAATCACAGCCCCTCCTTCTCCCAGATCTGAATTTGAGCAACCCACATCCCCAAATCTAAAAATCGATGCGGATTTCGAAGAGTCGTTCGTGTGGATCACCGTTTAAAACCAGACACTTGGACGACTATTGTGAAGGATCAACAACTTAAGAAAAGCTTCGATTTTTTAGACCGCATTGTATTATCCTCATCCTTCTTTTATGTTTTCTAATTAATGTATTCACGAAGGCTATCTTGGCTAAAAAGAAAATTAAATTTTTTTAATTTCATTGTAACTTGCCCTTACACCTTGTTCTATGCAATTGCTTGCCTCGTTACTGAAATGCAAGAGAGCCTCTTATGCTTGTATTCAATTTATTAGTCTTACTATTATTTGTTATACATGTCTCTCATCGAAGATTTCGTTGCGACACAAATATATTTCATTATCCTCCTATATGTTAGGACATATATCTGCCGTATGCCCACAAACCATGGGCCGCAATGCGCTGGACATACATGATTATAACTCTGCATTACCTAACCGAATCGAAAGTTTCGGTTTCTCTATTTTACAAACTTAATCGAAAACTGAAAAACAAAAAAAAAAAAAAAAAAAAGTATTAACCGCACCAAATGATCTTGGTTGAATTCGGTTCGATGTTCAGATAACCTGTTTCCGTGTACAACCCTACCTCCATCTGGCATTGTTTTTCCATTACCCATATATGAGGAAGTTATTGCGTGCATCCGCCATATGCAGAGTACACCAAAATAAAAAACCGTAGGCCTTTTATTTTTTAAACTGAATTCAAATTTTGTGGTTTAAATTTGTTTATCTATCTATTCGGTATACGTGGATATACCACATAAAAACTTCCCCGTATATGAACTAGGTAATTGTACCTGATATTCTTTTATAATATATCCGAATACTATACCTTCCTTCCCACTTCCCACTTCATCCTCTTTGTATGTCACTGTCTCCCAATAAACTTCATCTTGTTTCCAATACTACTACAGATCCCCATTTCATTACAATTAATCCCACCCCAAGAAAATGAGTGGATATTCCAAGATGAGACAACCCTTCCAGCTCCAAAAACCCAAATCCATGGATTCATCCTCAGATTCAGATCTCTTTTATTTCTCACAACCCCACAAAAACAATATGAAAATCACCCCCAATGAACAAGAGAAACCCTCCTACTCTGAAGATGATGATGGTGGTGACAGAAAGATTGATGATGATACACAAATCAAGTCAAGTGGGGGGAGCTTCTCAATGAATTCAACTCGTGGATTTAAACTGAGTAGGGAAAGCAGTGGTAGAAGTGAAAGATTGTCATCTGCAGTGAAGAAAGTGCTGCCTATGAGAAGATCTTCTTCTGTTTCTGAAGGGTATTGCAGGATCATATATGATGAATTTCTTGAAGTTCATGATGAAGAAGGCTATGTGGAAACAGAAACAACTACTACAAGCAAGAACAAGATGAAGAAAATGGGCAATGGGGTTAGGATCTTGAAAGCTTGTAAACGCATTTTTGGTTTGTAGTTTTTTTTTTAACTCAAAGTTTTATTGATCTTAAACTTGTCGGAACCAAACAAATGACTTTTTTTTTCCTTGTTAATTTCAGAAACGAAAGATAAACACGCTTCATTTTTTTTTTTAGCATTTATCCCGCTTGAACCGTACTTGATACATCGGCTGCAGCGGTTACCAGGCTATATCCGAAAAGACGATCTCGGCAGGTTCGAGCCGCTGCAAGCATAATTAGCGTATGTTAAACTTTTCGTATCTGAAAAAAAAAAGGCTCGAGACTGGTGATCATCTAGTGTAAAACCACTAGACCGATATCTTGTTGGTTTAGCCCCTCTCTTTAGATTCGTTGATTACGTTTCAAAAAAGAATAATGGATGCATGGTCGTCCCTATGATATCGAACACCCTAAGCCAGAATAAATTTAAGGTCTTTTATTGTATGAGAAAAAATATGACGACAACTATTTTTCGGTATACTAGAATGATGAATGGCGTTAATTTGATTAGACTTTTTTTTAACTTAATTCTAGTATGAATTTGAACCTATAACGATATTTTAGATTAAAAAAAAAAAAAAAAAAAAAAAACCTGGACCTAAAATACACAACTAGAACATGACAAAAAGACCCTTAAATTACAAATTATGACGCGAGACACAGGTATGGCAGGTGTTGGTCGTCCCAAAGACGGGCCTGATGGATGTGATAAGCATAGTTTATGGTGGTCAATGACCACCAACTCAATTTTAAATTAATTGTCGAGAATTAATACACATGATTACATTCATCAATATATTGACATGTGTTTATTGAATTTGTTGATAATCAATTTTTAAGAAAATTTTGATAGTTTAATTGTAATTTTTTTTTTGAAATGTTTAATTGTAATTGACTATCATAAAATTTGCCACTAAACCCACAGGTGATGCAATTCTAAGGATGCCAAATTTATTTATTTTTCGAATAGCTGCTCCCCTCTTGAGTGAGTAAACATTTAGTATAACACATATGCTGTGAATAAACAATTTATCAATAAATATATCATGAGGTATTGAGTGTAAATTCATTCGTTTAGTTATTTAAAATAAAATAATAATTTAGTTCCCACTTGGTGTAGTTGAGTCAAACGTACTTCGTTAAAGTCGACCAAATTACCTTTGACTTTTGACTATCACCTCCACTAGTTAGATCTTTGTGTCCCTGTCTCCAGAGTGTCGAGGGAATGAGAACTTTATATACAGTATTCCCTCCGTTTCGAAAAAACTGAGGCAGTTGTTAAAAAAATTTGTTTTAAAATAACTGAGGCAATTATATCTCAAATGCAGGATTTATTGTTTTTTTCCTATATCTATCATTATTTATTAAGGAGTGAGAGAATAATTACAACATTGCATTAATAAAGACTAAGGGGTTTTTAGTTATTTTGGCATTTAAATTAAAGTATTAACTCAAATTCTTAATCTACGTGTTTTTAACAACTGCTTCAGTTATTGGAACGGAGGGAATACTACCTCCGTCCCATAAAAAATATCCACTTTTTATGGGACACATAGATTAAGAAACTCAATTAATATACTCTTTTTTGTAGCAAATGGACACATATACCCTTATTAATAAGTTTTACTTCGGTTAATGTATGTGTATTGAAATCAACATTTATTTATTACGATAAAGACTTTTCATATGGATTTTAATTTTTTTTTCAGACTTTTCACATTCATTTTAATTTTTTTCTTTTTTGGTGGAGGTATTGAGCCATAAGTAGTAGTACTACTACTACTACTAGCATTAAATTATAGCTTAGGGTTATAAAATGTCAACAATGAGTAATTTTGATAGAAGGGTATAGTTGGAAAAAAATCATTAAACGATGCATTGGTATTGAGAAACGACACTTTTTATGGGACATAGCTTTTTTTAAAATGTGGACACTTAGTTTTGGTGTGTGAGGGGACATCGCTATTTATAGATATAGTCGGTGTTTGGAAAGCCAGCAGTGTGAACGAAGTGGTGTGAACAGGCTGCTTTCGAAGTGGATAAGGTTTCTGAGTCTTCAATACTTCAATTTTCCCACATCCTGAATGAACATGACCAGAAAGTTGGAATCTTTCACCTTCAAATGTGTCACCACGAAATCTAGGTGATGAAATTCCAGATTTACAATCCTGTTGATCCTCATGTGCTCAGTTACAATCATGTAACCTCTTCTCCTAGACACACATATACTCTCGGTGTCCTTAATTATTATACTTCTGAACAGAAACATGAAATTAATGCTTCAACAGAAAAACTTTCACTTGGGAACAGTTCCAGAAGTTCCCACACATTCCTACCACCTTCTCACCCTTGAATCAAGTCCTCCAAACAGTGAACCTATTCCGACAGGCCATCCCATGCAAACTAGGTCAAAAAGTGGAATTTTTAAACCCAAAGTGTATTCTTTTTCTATCACCAACATATCTCTTCATGCTCACCTTTCTGAACAATCCAATGTATCGGAAGCTCTGAACCATTTTCTCAGTGAAAGTTGGCTATGTCAGAAGAATATGAGGCCCTGATAAAGAACCACACTTGGGATCTTGGGCATCCTGATCCCATACAACATCTTTGTAGGCAACATATGGGGTTTTTAAGTTAAAACTAAACCCAGATGGATCCATTCTGAAGCATAAATCTAGGTCGGTAACAAAAGGCTTCTCAAGACCCATAGAGTGGATTTTATAGAAACATATAGTCATATGGCTAAGGATTCTACAATCAGGGTTTTCATGGCAGTTATTGTGTCATATAATTGAGGAATAAATCAAGTTGATATAAACAATGCCTTCTTGAATGGGCCTCTAACAGAAGCTGTGTATATGCCTCAACCTGAAGGTTTTGTTAATGCCTCAAAGCCTAACTCGGTTTGTATGTTAAACAAGTATATGGCCTCAAATAGGCTCTAATAGCCTGGTTTGATGCCTTAAAGAACCATATGTTGACATGGGGATTCTTTCGAATTTTCAATCTAAGTCAGATACAACTTATTTATTTACAGAAATGGCACACACTTGATGTATGTACTCGTATATTGTTGATGATATCTTAGTAACAGGGAACTATCAGCCTTATGTTCAAGGGTTTATTGAGGCACCGAATGCCAAGTTTGCCTAAAAAATATGGGTCCTATGGCACACTTCTTGGGTACGCAGGCTAAAAGAGACACCACTATGATGTATATGTCACGGGAACACTATGCTGCTCCATTGCTAAAGAGGTTGGATATGGAGAATCTGAAACCTAGTCCAACACCAATGACAACTGGTAAACATAAGGACAACTCATGCGAAATCCTACTACTATGTACACGAGTGACATTAGAGGTCTATAGTTTGTTACTTCAACCAAACCAGATTTGTCATACTCAATAAACTATCTGAGTCAGTTCATGCAGAATCACACTACAGAACATTGGCAAGCCTTGAAAATTCTTCTAAGGCATGTCGTGAGAACCTTAAATTACAGTCTGCACTTCAAAAATGAATGGACCATGGATCTGAATGGGTTCTCAGATGTAGATTGTTCATGTTTCCCTTTAGATAGAAAGTCTATAAGTGGATATTGTGTTTATCTATGTTCATCCTTGGTGTCTTGGGGTTCTAAGAAGCAAAGTATTGTTGCAAGGTCTAGCACGGTGTCAAAATACATGTACTTGGCTAATTTGGCAGCAAAAGTTACTTGGCTTACTCAACTGTTAAAAGAAATGCAAGTCCCAGCATCTTCCATTCATGTTTTGTGGTGTGATAGCTTGGGTGCAGTTGCACTTGCTCAAATCTTGTTTATCATGCCCCCTATCAAGCATATAGAAATAGATGCTCTCTTTATTAGAAACAAAGTCTTGAACAAAGAACTACAGATTGCTAATGTTCCATGAGAAGCACAGATTGCAGATGTCCTTACCAAAACAGTGCCTATAACTCATTTCAGGTGTTGAAGCAAACTCAATATTTATATATTTATATAATGGTAGTTTAGTAATTACTTACTAGGATGACATGTGTCATCTCTTGGGAAAAGTAGTTATGGTGAATCTAGTGGTGTGTGGTGAATCAGGTTTGACATGTGTCATCTCAAGACTATGGATGTACTCTTCTTCTGCAAATTCCCAGTATGAAGAATCTATGGAAAACTTCTTGATGTGTCATCTTTTTGTTTTATTAAGTTAGTAGGATTTGAAAGCTCCGAAAACTCATAATGAATCATGAGTGAATTCGATAGGAAAAATGAGATGAATTTTTTTATGAATCTAAAACTGGAGTAAAAGGGCTTGTGAATGGCAAAATTACAAAAATCCCACAAATATTTCTTCATGATAAGTTCAGTTTTCAATAAGATTTAGCCAGTACAGATAAACAATTCAATGTTCCTGTAGTTGACTTTACTGGAATAATCAGCCAACCTCATCTGCCAGCAGATCTGAAATCATCAAGGAGATTAAAGAGGCAAGTGAAACATAGGGTTTTTTCAAATAATTAATCATGGGATACCCGTGGAAATTATTGATGAAATGATTGAAGGGGTTAGAAGATTCCATGAGCAAGACTCTAAAGTGAAAAAGCAATATTATTCAAGGGATGTTTCTAAGAAGTTCATATATAATAGCAACTTTGATTTGTTCCAAGCTCCAGTTGCCAATTGGAGGGATACTGTAATATCCCGACTTTTCGAATAAGTACAGACGTGTTTTTTTTACGGAAAACAGGGTATTGTATTTAATTTATGGATTAGGTTTTATAGCAGAAATATTAATTTGGATAATTAATAATTGCTTGAGAATTAATTATGATTAAAGGAAATTAATTGTAATTAATTGAGTTAATGGGGAAGTTTATTTTGGGATTAAAAACCTCCCATTGTTGGAAGGAGTTGTTAGCACCAGTTTCTCTGCAAAAGTTCGAACTCCTCCCTTCCCAAAATCAGAAAAAGGCTTCAAGAGACTCCTTCAAATTCTCACAAGGTCTTTGATGGTTTTCAGAAAGGATTGGAGATTCGGAATCAATAGAAGAAGATGATCGTTTTGGTACAAGAAAGTTCAAGTTTCGTATAAGGTGTTAGGTTGAGGCTTGTGGAGGTGCTGCAGGATTTCCTTCAAGTTTTGGCTTTGGTTTGCTTGCTAGAAGGTAAGGGGCTATTCCTAATGTTTAGTTAAGGATTTATGATGTTAAGGTTGTGTTTTGGGTATGATTTATGGTTAGAAATCATGCTAGTTGTTGTTGTTGTAATACTAAGTGCTATAGTATGTTTAAAGCCCGATTTATTGTTGTTTCTCTGTGTTATTTGATGTTGATCATGATGGGAAAGAGTTGTAAATCGGTTAAGAGTAGACAAGCATGTTTTAGGGAGTTGCAGGTGGAATGCGTACGCATTGGTTAGCACTGCGCACGCATTGTTGATGCAAGATGATCTGATTCTGTTTCGTGCAGGAGCAATGCTCACACATTGGCCGGACAGAGACTTCTAGCAAGTTTCTAGTCAGTGAATGCGCACACATTGACCCCAGTTTTGGGGAAAATGATGATTTAAGCTATGAGATGAGTTTTAAACGTTGTTCCTTGATATAATAACATTAAATAAACATGAATAAGCCTTGATTAAGCTTCTGATGTGTTTAGTTCCGACACCGAATGTACTCTTCCTAAGAGTTGAAGTCCGGGACCTTCGGAAGAGTATGATTGACTTGTGCTTTGATGGATTAGTATCCATCATTGTCTGTGTAATGTGCTAGGTCTTATTCGTGTCTAGTGGACTAGGAAAGAGAGTAGTAGAGGTGATGAAGCTTACTTGAAAATACTTAGGTGGCTAGTTAATAAATTAATAACAAACGTACGTGTGTAGTTAAAAGATTAAACAACATATCATTCTTGGTAAGGCACTTGACCATATCACGATGTGTGGGCTATTCGGATAAAGTGAATAACTCTGCTGGATTTTGAAAGGCTCCGGGAGTAGGAGAACTTGATGAATGAATAACTCTGCTTGTCTCGAATGGGCACTAGGAGTAGAGGGACTTCACCGAACACGTGCACAATCAGAGTCTACCATAATAGACTACCGTGGTTATTGGTGTGATCCATCAATATGTTGCACCCAAATACTTCGTGGTGAGTAGCACCATGAGTAGTGTCCTTGAATGTGTTAATTACTGAGAAAATTCTACCATCTTTATGCTTTAATTTTTGTATTTTTCACTCTGTTTGGAAGATGTAAAGATCAATACCTTGATTATTGCCTACTTGGATGTGCTATGAAGGTTTGAAATGCATATTTATTTGTATTAATGCAGTACCATTTGTACACTATCAGTCTATCGCGTAAGAAGAAGGGAACTGCATGTCTTGAACACAAATGATTTGCCTTTTTTATTTTAAATAAACTAGATTTAGGCAACAGCTGCTTGATTTCTTTGTGAGTAGTGATAATGCGGTAATAAAATAGCTATAACATTGTACACAACACATTTTGGGGTCATTGATTTTGATGTATGACCTATTTAATCATATCAGTTGTTAACGAGCCGAGCCGAGTATTGGTGGTTTGAACTCGAGCTCGTTTAGCTCACGAGCTCGTTCGTTTGTTAAACGAACAAAAAATTATGTTCGAGCTCGGCTCGTTTAAAAGATGAAATGTTCGAGCTCGGCTTGTAAAACATATTTTTTGTCTTTCGGCTCGAGTTCGATTCGTTAAAATATAAAACATAAAGTGCAAATTTAAAAATAACAGGTTAGACATTAAAATTACATATATTACACAACTAAAATTACTATAAAAATATAGATTTTTGTCCAGAATGACAAAATTATCAAAAAAATCGGGGTAGAAGGAAAGTGTAATTTAATACGGACAAAAGTAACAAATGTGGAATAGAGTAAATATGAAGTAACAATTGTGAAACACAAAGTAACATTAACACGTGAAGTAACAATTTTAAAGTAACAATTGTGATTTTTGTCCTTTATAATCACGAAAATGTTACTTTTGTCATTCCAGACCCATTTATTAATTTTTTTGTCCTTGTCGCCCCTTCCCCCAAATCTAAATATTATATAAATTCAATCTATAATATGTAATAGATAAATAAATGAATTATCCTCTTTTGAGTCAGTGTTACTATAAATTGATGTATTTATATAAGTACGTTCGCGAACATAATCGAATGTTCGCGAAACCAAGCTCGTGTTCGTTCGTTAAGCAAACGAGCCTACAATCATGTTCGAGCTCGGCTCGTTAAGCTTAACGAACAAACGATCACGAACACTAACGAGCCGAATATGAGCTTGTTCACGAATGGCTCTGTTCGTTTAACAGCACTATGGCTAGGGGTGAACAAAAAAACCAGAAACCAAACCAACCGGCCGAACCAAATCGAACCAAACCGCAAAGGTATAAACCGTGGTTTTTTGGTCGGTTTTTTTATTGTAAAAAACCAAACCGTAAAAAACAATTTGGTTCCAATTTAAAAAAAATGAAAACCGTTTAAAACCGGACCAAACCGGATTTTATATGTATACATACATACATACATACATACATACATACATATATATATATATATACATATACACACACACACACACATACCTACATCTATTAATACTTTAAAACATCAATGTGCTTTTTTCGGTCCAACTCAACTTGTTTAAACTTTGTAATTGTAATGCATTAATGATCAATTACTAATCTCATATCCTAAAGATTCATATTTTGTTGATCATTTCACAGACTTGTCTTTAATTTCCAATCATTTAAGAGATTCTCGAGTACATGTCAGTTCACAACTCACCACCGCTAACTCTTTCTTCTCTTTCTACTTCCTCAGCACCAATATTTGAATTATGTGAATGCTTATTTGTATGACTTACTTCTTCTAATGATGTTGATGAACTTAATCATGGAAATTTTCCGATTTGTTCATTTGTTAGGTTTGACATCTTATATAAATAAATGCATTTATATACATTAGTTTTATATAAGTTTGTCTTTTATTTGCTTATAATTAGATTATGTTGGACAATAACATTGTTGAATAATCAAAATACGAGTTGGTGTTTTGGAGAAAATAAAATGACGAATATGTTCTAACTAATAAAGTCCAAAACTATATCACATGTTTTTTTTCATTTGAAATGTGTGAAAGTTAGCTATCTTTAATTTATCTCTCGCTTACTTATGGAACAAACGCATTCCTCTTTCTTCCTTGACTATACTCAAAATATTATTTTGTCAAATGGATTTTGAGATTTATAAATGATATTCAATAATATAACGATTAGTTCATTATTAGTATTTTTTGAAATCGATGATTCATTGATGAATTGAAATGAGTAAGGGATGACTCTTTCATTATCTTGTTCGTCCCAAACTTTGGAATTCAATTGTAGGTGTCGATTTCGTTGTGTTGGATGGTGTTGAAATATGATTGGTTTTTGGATCTTTAAGATTCGCATGGGTAGATGTTAGTTAAATATAAAACATTTGTTAAATCATCTCATTGGATTTACTAGCATAATAGTACTAATGTATTACATATATTATCATTTGTTGTTACGAGGCAATTTGTGATTTCCTATCAATAATTTTAATTGTTAAAGAAAAACCGTAAAAAACCGGAACCAAGCTGAACCAAACCGGACCGAACAAATGGTTTACGTCTGAAAACCGTTCTAGTTTGGTTTCGAAAATTGAAAACCGTATAAAATGGTTCGGTTTTAAAAAACGGAAAAAACCGGCCGAACCGGACCATGTTCTCCCCTAACTATGGCTATCAAAAAAAAAAAAATCAATGATTTAAAAATTTGTTGTGGCATTTGTTGTGCCTATTTTATTGTGTCAAAAACATTTTTCTTTCTTTATTTATCATGAAACTTCCCTTTTCATAAGTCTAAATTGAAGCTCAAGATACCTATTCTTGGTTCAAGAAAATGTTTTGATTTGTGAAAACATCTTTATCCGTTTCATTAGTTTTTGCCATAACCAAAAAAAAGTGTGGCTAATATATATTTGGCTAAACTCATTTCCCACACTACTCTGACTAAAAATAATTATAGCGCAACACTTTTCTTGTGTGTAGGAAAAAATGTTTTTCTTATAATGTTAGTATCACTCAGGGACGGACCGGCCTAACCAAGTTGGTCCAAACTAGGTTTGAGTCATGTGTCTGACATCCGAATTTTAGCCTAACCAAGTATAGATCCGGTTAACTGTTTAGACCGTCATTTTCGTTTAGCCTAGCTAAAGGGCTACCCAAATTGGCAAAATATTTATGTCTCAGACTTATATTGAGGTAATGCTTATCCCACATTCTCAATACGGATATCATAAAAACGATATAGCGTTGTTATTAGAAAATGTAGTTTTAGATTCGGTTATCTCATTGAAATAAATTTTTGGATCTATCACTAGACAAAATTAAACTTCTTGAATAGTGCCCAATTCTAATGGGAAACTTGAAAAAATATACCAAAAAAAGTTACTGTAAGTGAAAATATGTTCCAAAAGTATTTTGTTGTTGTGGATGTGCTATAGTCTATAGAATAGCCACGGGCTTTTTTTTTAACATAACAGAAAAGAAAGGAATTAGCATCAACGAAGGTTCAAGAAAAAGGCAGCAAAATGTATTTTAAGCATAGATTTTTTAAAAGTTACCTTTTGGAGTATATTTTCATTAAATTTAACCTTATTTAAGCATTAATTTTCAAGATTCCCTTCTAATGTGTAAAAAGTGTTAATGAGGGAATTCTTCTATGAGAGATATAATATTGGAGTACTCGAAACACATTATGAAACTTGGATCAACTCTGTTTGAGTTGCTTTCTGAAGCACTTGCTCTTACTCCGAATCATCCCAAGGACATGAATTGTGCGGAAGGGCTTTTCGTTTCGGGCCATTACTATCCATCATGTCCTGAACCCTAATTTACATTGGGCACTAGCAATCATACGGATAGCGGATTCGTTACTTTACTCATACAAGATCAAGTCGGTGGCCTTCAAATCCTACACGAAAATCAATGGGTCGATGTCCCTCCCCTCCACGGAGCCGTGGTTGTCAACATTGCCGATCTTTTACAGGGCAAGCTACACATCACATATACAGACGTTTTTCTTAGTAGATTCTTTATTTTACCGATTCAAATACCATTTTAAAATACACATTAGTAAAGTGGTGGTGCAGATTAAAATACATACACTTAATTAGGAGAAAAGATGTAGTAAGAGAGTCTGAAAGATCTGATCAGAGGCCTATAGAGGTTTTCCAAACAAAGCTAGTACATGCTAAGAATGTACAAATTCAAAGTTAATTTAAAAAGAAAAAATTATCTGAAAAATCGAAACGAACATAGACTATCGCGCCGGCTTAGTTAAAGGGTGTCAATAGAAAATATGTCGTGCCGATAAAACCGTCTTCATAAAATTGTAATGCAAAATCCACATTACCAAAAAGAATTGTCCTTCTTAAAATAGAAAGATCTTTCTCCTTTAAACTCGGAGGAGGAGATTAAGACAAAGGAATCTTTTAACAATATCCAATTGACCATAACTTACAATCCTAAGGCTAACCTTCCTTACTTTAAGGTAAGGAGAGGAAAAACCTCCCACAAATCCAAGGCACCTTTTTTTTTTAATTACCTTCTAAAAATAGAAAGTCAATCTCATCAACTCCATAAATACATCATCTTCTACCATCACTTTCAAACCATAATCCCTTCCCTGTTTTAAGGTTTCTGATTTCCTTCTTTCTTTTTCAATCTGATTCCTCGTATAATACATTTCGTACATAATTGTTCGATAGATAGATATAGATAGAAAACTGGATTCTGTTCTGTTGTTGACATTGATATTTTTTTTTTTGGAAAATGTCGACGGAAGGCGTGATGGTGGATGACGCCGTGAGCTGTGGGGGTTCGCCTAAGAACAAGGTGAAGTTTTTGTGCAGCCATGGCGGAAGAATACTTCCGAGACCAGCTGATGGAAAGCTCAAATATGTTGGTGGGGAGACGCGCATAATCTCAGTCCCTCGGGACATCGAATTCCAAGGTATCTTATCTCCCTACGATCATCGAGAGAATTCGCGAATTTTATTTGCATCTGTCTTAGTCTTCTAATATGTAATTGCAGAGATGATGAAGAAGCTGACATACCTAATAGAGGGTGACATGGTCCTTAAATATCAGCTAGTGACAGAGGATCTTGATGCCCTTGTATCAGTAAAATCGGACGAGGATCTAAGGCACATGTTAGATGAGTATGACCGATACGAAAGCACAGGGACCCCGAGGTTTCGAGCCTTCCTTTTCCCAGCACACCCTGTTGTGATCGAGAATCATGCCGAAAATAATGCCGTTGAGCAACGATACATTGATGCCATTAACGGGATTGTTCGTGTCACGTCACCGCCCTTAAAACATCATCATTTTCTCAACACAACCCCTAAGGCTTCTTCAGTTATCTCATCTTCAAGTGTTTCTCCTAAAACCCCTGAAAGCAACTATACCGACGCCATGACCCCAGAAGCCATGCCACCACATCTGCCCCACAACCAATACGGAAACCGAGGCGGACAAATGCACAGAGTTCATAGTTCACCTACAATATATAACCTCAACAATAATAACAACAATAGCCCAAAATATTCTCACCAACACCAAAAACATCAACATAATTATTACCAGAGCAATCGGCAGCCACCTCCGTATTATCATCAACCGAGCAAACTACTGATTGATCATCCACACAAGGGATCACCCGACACGCTGATCTCAGTTAGGTCATTCGGAAGAGCGGAAGGGATGAAATATCAATTTGATCATCCCCCAAGTTACCATTATCCTTCAAAGCATACCGGAGGGAGCGGATGTTGTTCCTCTAAATGCATGCATTTCGAGGATTATGCTTCTTGCTCATCAGATAGGAGGATGGAGAGAGCGGGAAGTCTCTCTCCAAGTCCGCTTTCCCTCAGTCCCCGACAAAGCCATGGCCATGGCCATGGCCACATTGTCTACAAAGTGTTTGATAGCTAATTCTAGACATGTATGGATGATAGATAACATGTATTTTTGTGAAGTCATACCCACTCATATAATTTGGCATCTTGTATGACTATTAATGCGAATCAAACAGCGCGGATCCATGTAGGGGTAGGGGGTCACGTGACCCCACCGATATACTTTTGTTGTAAAAAAATGTCATTTTGTTGTTAAAATATGTAGTTTTAGACTCCGTACGGAGGCTTGCCTTAGCTCAACGCATGAGCGATGCCAAAACCACACAAACAAATTCAAGTGATAAATATTCAAGGTAAAGTTACTAATTAGGCCTCATCAGGAATTTCAGCTTCAAAGTGCAACATAAGATTCTTACTCAACTACATACTATATCGAGCAAGAACAAATTGACCTTCATTACGGCACTTGTGGACTTGAATTAGGGTCACCACACTCTGTTTCCCACTTAAATTATTGAAGAGGTCACTCACCAAACATATAATCCTTTTACTAGAGAATTAGGGATAAAGACACAGTCTGGAATATTTTTAAGTAACAGAACAGTATATATTTTTGGGACAATTATTCAAAAGGACACATATTAGACTTAATTAGGCAAAAATGACATCTAAAACAAACACTTAGTTATAAAGACAAAAATTAGGTAGATAGACTCAAACACCCTTAATGAAGAAAAACAAAACCAAAAAAAAAAAAAGCGGAACCACAGGAACGTTGAATGTGTATCTATTTTTTTTTTTTTTTTTTATTTTTTTATTTTTTATATTTAGAATCTCATGTTGTTGTCGTTGATGTCTTTTGTTTTATTTTTATTTTATTTTATTATTTTTCCTGGACGTCCAAATTGTGTTTTTTTTTTCTTCTGGATCTGGATCTGGACGGTGATTTTTTTCATTGACCATCGCGATGCATTGACCACCGCGATGTACTGACAACCGCGATGCAGCGATAACCGCGATGCATTGCCCAACCCAATGCATTGACCACCCTCGATGCATTGACCACCGCGATGCAGTGACATCGGCAATCATATATGCATGACATCAACAATTTATGCAGTGACATCGGCAATCAGATATGCAGTGACATCAACATTTTATGCAGTGACATCAGCAATCATATATGAATGACATCAACAATTTATGTAGTTACATCGGCAATCATATATGCAGAGACATCGCGATGAAGTGACACTGCGATACAGTGGCCACCCCCGATGTAGAGACACCGCGATGAAGAGGCACTGCGAGATAGAGCAATCGGGATCGATACAGTGATCACCGGGATGCAGTGACATTTGATTGAACCAACACCGTGATGACATTTGATATTTTTCCGACTTAATTTCATAAAATCGATTTCTTTTCTTCATAAAATCGACTTCAAATGGCTATATCTATTGATATAAAACTACGATCAACATAAATCTTTCACCTTAATTCATATTTTTATGCAATGACATCGGCAATCATATATGCAGTGATTCAACATTTTATGCAGTGACATCGGCAATCATATATGCGTGTCATCAACAATTTATGAAGTGACATCGGCAATCAGAAATGCAGTGACATCAACATATATGCAGTGACATCGGCAATCATATATGCGTTTCATCAACAATTTATGCAGTGATATCGGCAATCAAATATATGCAGAGACATCGTGATGCATTGACCACCGGGATGCACTAACAACTGCGATGCAGAGACACCGCGATGAAATGACACCGCGATGCACTGACAACCGCGATGCATTGACCAGTCTGGAATATTTTTAAGACACAGTCTGGAATATTTTTAAGTAACTGAACAGTATATATTTTTTATGGCCAGAAGAACTACTTTTATATTCTTTTTAATGGGGACAAAGAGAAAAAATACGCGTTTGTGCTACCCTGGTTTTTTTCTTTTCATTTTCAAACACTCATATTTTTTTATTTAGAATTCAAAACGTGATAAAAAAAAATTCACTAATTTTTTTATTTTTTTATGCTATTCGTTTTGAGACTTGGTTCGATATAATTACATCATTTTTCGTTAAATTCACTGTCGAAGTTCACTCGGTGAATCCCGAAAAAAATCGAGAGTGAATTTCGACAGTTGATTTTTTGAAATCACGTCGCAATATGTTGAATGCGGTCTCAAAATAAAGAGCATGAAAAAATAAAAAAAAAATTGGTGAAAGAATTTTCAAATTTGGAGTTTTAGATTGAAAGATATAAGTGTTTAAGAAAGATATATGAGAGAGAAAATGAGTTGGTCTTTTTTTAGGAAAAAGATGCGGTTTTTTTTTTCTCCTTTATGCAAAATTATTGAAAAGCTGCCAGATGAAATGTCTTTATCCTTCTCCACAAATCCCTATTTTTTTATTGAAGGGAAATACTTAATTAGTAGACTTTATCTACGGTTGTACATAGTCCAGTTCGGTTAGTTTTTCATAAATTTTTGAATGGAACTTTTTGGACGGTTTTGATATTTTCAGAACCAAACTAGACTGAACTCACCTATGAAACCGACCCAACAATCCAGTTCGGTTTGGTCCGGTTTCGGTTTTTAAACTATGTTCTTGTTTTATCTAAGCTAATAAGCTTTTTTATCAATTCATTGTAAATGAGGACTTTAAATCAGCAAGATTTATGCATATTCAAAGTACATGAATACACCAAACAACCAAACACACACAACAATAACTCGCCCAAATCAAAATGATAAGTTGATAATTTTTTAGTCTTTTACCTTTGATTTCAAAGATCTCACACGCTGCACGAATTGATTCTAACGAAGATGGAAAATACATTAACGGTGATTGACAATGACGACGGAGACTGGTGGTGGTGTCATGGTTTGGTGGCAGTTCTTTTTTCTTTCATGAAGGAGGAGTGAAGGCTGAAGGGAACTGGGGAAAGTTGAAAGATCAGGTCCGTTAAGTTGAATGTGGTGGAAGGGTGGAAGGATTTGGAGAGAATCAAGGGAACATGGAGAGCGGCGGATATGTTTGTAGGCTGGAACTTAGGGTTAGGGGCGTGTAGTGCTTATATATCGGGATTAAAAAATATTAAATATATAATGTATGTATATATATATCAATTTTTTTTATGGAAAAATTAGTTTATAGTCCACTTTTTTACCCTTAATTAAGTGCTAATCCAGTTTCAAATTTTTAGTTGCATTAAGGACAAATAAATTCCACCGGACGAATATACCCCTGTTTTTTTATTAACCGGCTCTGTTCGCTAAACAAGAAAACCCACTTTCTTCCATTTCAATTTCTTCCAATTTCGCTAATGATTACTGCTTCTCTGGTTGCTAATGCATCGGTTTCAACTGATTTTCAAGAAAAAGTATTGCCCAACAAATCATTGAGTTATGCGGCTTCTTCTTTGTAAATTGTCAAATTTCGCATTACCTGATCAATTGCAAGAGCAGAAAACTTCTTGGGTGTCTCTGAGTCTGATATTTGTTTCCAAGTTAGGTAATTTATCATTTTTTCGATTTTCGATTTTTTCGGATGGAGATTCTCCTAACATGTTAAGGCACGAAAGGGAAATTCAAGTCCACTAAATGATTTGTTCAAATGAACAAAAGCATATGATCTCTTTTGACACACCTGCTAAAAATAATTCATTGATTTTTTTTCTTCTATCATATGTGTTTTAGCTAATAGATGATTTAAGGATCCAGGAAATGCAAAGCTAAGGGAATCTAGCATTGCAATTTCTCAGCAATATTGTTGTTTGTTGAGTTATTGTACGATTAATTGTGGCTTTGAAAGCTAAAATGGAAGGAACTATAGTACGTTGCTTGAGCTTTTTGTTGGGTGGTGTTTGTGTATAGAACAAAGAAGTCAGCTTTCGGTGTTATATAGGACCCCTTTATCGTATTTACATCCAATATTTTCGCCTTTTTAGGTTTGTTCTCCTTCACAGTTAACATATTTGTCAGTTGCATCGGACTTTGTCAGTCAAGAAATGATCAATAACTCACCACAAGATGAGCTAAATTGGAGCAGATTTTTTAGCCCTCTTTTGATAGCTTTTTGGGCCGTACATAATGGTTGTTTGGAGCTGTTTTTAAAGATGATCAAGGGCTTCTTTTGAACTGAGATTAAGACATAATATGGAGCAGCATATGGAGCGGTTCTTACAACAAGATGGAGTGCAATACAATATTAATTAGAGCGATTATCTATCTTAGTGTTAACATGTGAGCTTAATTATCATACATGTTGATGTTAATGTTGTTATAAAAGTTGTTTATATCATAAGGATCAAACATTAGCAAGCTCACGCACCGTGATACTGTTAGTGTGTTCTTGTGTTTGAATGTGATACTGATACTGTCTGTTGTGATATTACTGATATTGTTGTGATCTGATAATGACTTTTTCCCTTATCCGAAGTTTGTTGAATAGGAGTTTTATTTTATTAAATTTTCATTCCCAAAATCATCAATCTTTCAGTTCAAAAGCCTTGTTCAAGAGCCTTGAGCAGTTTTGATTCAGCCAAAAATGGTGTTGAAAATCTGCTCTCGAATCAATTAATTTTCCGTTCATTTTGCAGCTTGAAATATGTCCAAAAGCTGCTCTATTTAAGCTCCGAATTCCGCTTATAATCTGCTTCAATAACATCAAGCTTCAGCCTTCAAGATGATACAACTTGCTGCTGAATATCAGGTTTTAAAACAGCCATTAAAGCCCCGAGAATCTGCTCAAACTTTCAATTCGAACAAGCAGTTCAACAATTTCATTGATAATGGAATCTTTCATTGAGTATGCAGCCTTGTTCTCTGATATTTCCGAGTCCATGATTTTTGGTTAATCGTATACTATTAATGATAATTAAGCCTTAAATGAGCTTGATACTGATACTGATACTTTTTACTGATACCGTGTTAGTGTAAATGCTACGATTAAATTCGGCTTTCAAATACTACGACGAAAAGGTATCAAATGAGGTCTCAAAATGAAGATAAAAAAAATTATGAACTTTGGTGAAACAATTTTGATGATCGGTGTTCTAAATCAAAAGTTACGGTCGTTTATAAGAAAAACACTCCGGTTAATGCAAATATTTTTTCGGCTTTCAAAATTTACGTCGAAAGGGTATCGTATTTGGGCTCAAATTAAAGAGGAAAAAAAATATGAAATTTGGTGAAAACATTTCAATGATCGGATTTATAAATCAAAAGTTATGAGTGTTTAAAATAATAAAAAACAAAACAAAACAAAAACAAACCTGAAGCAGAACGGAAGGACATGAATATATGCGCGCATCCCTTTAAACGGGTGTTTTTGTCCGTCTGAAATTGTTTATCCTTTTTGCAACTAAAAAAAGGAGTGTGTCCTATTTATTCATTTTGTAATTTTTTCTGTCATTTTGCCTCAATCTCCCTTTTTTTTTATAAATATAAGATTTTAACCGGTTCGGATCGGTAATTACCGGTTTTTTCAGATAAAACTGTAAATTTGTCTGAATTCACGGTTCGGTTTTTGTCCAATAAAAAAACCAATCGGAAAACCGCGGTTTATGATTATCAATCCGTTTGGCCCAATCCAATCAGTTAGTCCAGTTTTTCAATTTCATTGTACACCCCTCACTTTACTTGTCATACAAGCTGAAATTACATATATAGGAGTGAATGATCTGCATGATTTGCGTCATACCGAATTGAGGTATTCCTTAGCCATAACGTGAGCTGTATTATTGCCCGACCTTTGACAAAATAAAATTCAAAAAGGAAAAACATCTAAGCATGTTGCGACAGTCTTCTATGATGCTTCCCACTTGTGAAAAATTTCGAGCTTCTGAATTTAGCTTTTGGATGATAGAAAGAGAGTCTCCCTCGAAAATGACGTTAAAATAGCCCCATGTAATAGCTAAGAAAATCTCATGACAAATCGCAAGCGCTTCACCCGTGTTCACAAAACCGCCTTCCAACTTCCTTGAAAAAAAATTAGAATGTTACCATTTGAATCTCGAAGGATACCTCCAACTGCAACTGTTATGCCAGTGAAAGAAGTATCAACATTAAAATTGACAAGATGTGGAAAAGAGATGTCATGTCGTACGTAATGGCTGATGTTCCGGTTGAGTAAAAGGTGGTTGGTTCAAGAATAGATCAAGGCCCTTCGAAAAGAATGTAAAGCAATGACACATGGCGGATCCAGGAATACAGGCCATGGGGCGTAATTTAGTAACACATTTTTTTATAAACTCATCAGCATTTTATTCACTTCCAAAATGGATACAATAATGATTCAAACAAAAGAAGCAGCACAGTAAATGGTTCAAACATAAAGTGTTGTTCCCCTAGAAAGGCTGACACAAGTTTAGAGGGAGGGAGGGGTTGAATAAACTTGTCACCAAAAACTAGATCTAAAACGATTAAGGTTCAGTTTTAACTTGTGTGGAGTTGAGCTGACTAAGCTGAGTCTAAGTCAAACTGACTTATAACAAAACTGAGTCAACCGGCAGCGGATTTAAGTTTTAGCCTTTATCTGGATCTTGTTGTTTCTAAGAAAAAGCTGAGTATGCTAAACTGAATTCTGGTGAATCTCAGTTTGTGAACTGTGAGTGTGTATAACAATCAGTTTCAGTATGCTGTATAAACAATAATAAATGTTGAATAAGTAAATGACTGAAAGTAAATGCGTAAAGTAAATAGAGCAAGAATTATAGTGGTTCCAGGTGGTGTAATCCTGTACGTCCACTCTTCCCCTGTGATGTAGGAGGAAAATTCCCCTAGAACTTTCTGAGGTATGCTGTTACAAAAAGTCCCAAATGATAGTCCTTGACTAATCCCTAACTTCACTATCTAAACAATCAAAGAACTTGTAGGATTGCTGCTCTCAAACTGCTTAAGCCACTGGTCCTTGGAGGGTTGTGTTGCCTCTTCACCAACTACCACCACAAACACAGTCGGCCGGATTGCTACAACTGTCCTTGGAAAATCCTTGCCTGGATTGCTTCACAGTCTAAACCTTTGATTGAAAATCAAAGTTGGGCTGAGAATCAAATTGATTCTTGCTTGTGGTTCTTTTAAGTGTTGAATTCTGGATTGAATCTATGTAGCTTGAACACTTGAAGAAATCTAGATATGATCTTGTTGAGCGCAAAGAGTGATAGCAATTCAGATGAACAAGACTTGGGAACAATACTCTTTGTTAATTCTTGTTTGATCCTTGATGCCAACTCCTCTATTTATAGTGTGAGGTCCAACGTTCATCTTGCTTGAATTTGAATTCTATCAACGTCTATATTTTCAGATGTCAGGTGTCAGTGACCGTTCTGACATGTCAGTGCTTCATCCAATAGTATTGCTTGATTTATAACGTTCGAATGTACTTTCAGTTGCTTGGATGGCTGACTATAAAACTGAGTATCCTGGTCGGTTTTATACTGAGTATGTCAGTTATCAGTTTGTTAACTAACTTAGAGCGTTAACTGAGTTTTTACTCTTCTTCAAAACTTAGTACTCTATTCTTCTGATTTTATATGACTTAATCAGAGTACACCATTCCTTTAAATAAATCTTCTAAGATATCATTGTCCTTATGATTCTTAGGTCACATTGTCCTCTTGTAAGAAGACCTAAACAAGATCGATAAAGTCAGTTCAGGTTATCACAGACTTACCTGAATTCTAACTTTACAGTCTCGGCTTTAATCTTCATAACTGAGTTTGAACCCTCAGTTCTTCAATCTTCAACAAATGAGTCTGTGTCCCTCAGTTCTTCATTTACTAAATTTGTTCCCTCAGCCTTCAGTTCTAGATAAGTCAACCGAGTCTGTGTCCCTCAGCGAACTTACATTCTTCAGTTCTGAGTAAACTTCAGTTCTTGGTTCTGAGTGACATATTCAGTTTTATGTCATGTTCCAGTTTTCTAAATGATTTCCAGTTTTCAGTTTTATGACACATCTATCTATTACAGTGCTTGTCTGATACAACCTATACAATTATCAGACTCTAGTAAAACCTATACATCCAGTTCTAGACATCTTTTAGCTTTTCACTATAACAGCTAGTTTCAGCATTTCATCAATGAGGTGTAAACAAACAAGAAACTAAATAAGATGAATAATCATCAAAACTAAAATTTTATTTCCAACATATAGTACCACAAAAGCCACTATTTATAGAAGCATGGTAATAGAATAGGTGGTTGGTTCAAACAAAAAGAGCGGCCACAATAAATTGTTCAAACATAAAGAGCAGCCACAAAAGCCACTATTTATAGAAACTTGTACTCCACATGTTCCAATTTATCTGAGTCAGTTGTTAAAATTACGCATATTAAGGATGTGAGTCATTAACTCACATCCTTAATATGCGTAATTTTGACAACTGACTCAAATAAATTGGAACGGATGGAGTACAATTAACTTTTACGATGAAATGACTAGAATGTCATTGGATATAATTAATGTGCCCTTTTTTATATCTCTGGTGTAATAAACAGAGGCCAGAAGGACAAGATAAGATACAAAATGGTTGAGAATAACAAAATGTAGTAACACATGTACAAAAATATAGTAACACATGTAGTAATTGTCCTTCTCAGCTATTTTAGATTATTGTCCTTCACAACCTTTAACCTTAATAAAATAAGGGTAAATCAAGTAAAAACACAATAAATGTTGTATTGGAAATTGTATTACCTCACATAAAATGGAATAAAATGTTTTGATAACTGTCTCGGTTATTGTAGAACGGATGGAATAATAGAATACGTGGCGAGTCAACAGAAGAGTATTATAACATGTTAGTTAATATTTTTTCTTCGGTGTTTATAGACTTAATACTGTATATACATAACCAAAAAAAAAGAGTGGTGCTACGGGCACATCCGTGTGCCACAATGGTGTGCCACAACGGTGTGCCACAACGGTGATCTTCACCGTTGATCTGTGCAGGATCTAGATGATCATCTAGATCCTGCACAGATCAACGGTGAAGATAACCGTTGTTGCACACGGTTGTGGCACACGGATGTGGCATCTAAATGATCATCTAGATCCTGCACAGATCAACGGTGAAGATCACCGTTGTTGCACACGGTTGTGGCACACGGATGTGGCAGTAGCATTGCTGAAAAAAAATACATTGGGGGCGGAAAAAAATCCACTGGCGTCGGATTATTATGTCGGTTGATATTTTTTATACAAAAGCTTAATATCGGATATATAGGTTAGGTGGCACTGCCTATGAGAAGAACATATCATGTGAATTCAACAATGGCAAACAGAATTCAACTTTTCATCTTATAAGGGATGTTAGAAGTACAATTAAGTAATCCTCTATATGTTTATTAGTATATTGTTAGTCCTAATTATTGTCCTAATTAGTGGATAATTAGGTGCTAAGTCTTTCCCTCTTTTCCGGCCTATTTTTCAATAAGTCCACTGTCCAACATTACCGTAAAAACAATGTTTTCTGCTTTTCCAACTAGCCGTTGGACACACTTTCTCCTATATAAAGACGGTGCTTAGTTGTAATAACTTAATGAGATTTTCTATTCTGAATATAAAGAATACTTTCTTATTGCTTTAAGTTCTTACATGGTAACAGTGCCTGCTCTATTTCTTGATTTTTTTTAAGAACTTCAAATCTGCTCTTTCTCTTCTATGTATGATTCAGCCACCACAAGCTCAGCTGAAGTCAATAGCTCTGAAACTCCTATCATATCAGGGGAGTTACAGAACATTCAAACCACTTATAAGCTCAATGGAAAAACTACATCAAATGGTCCTAATTTATCAGAACCTTTTTGAAAGGCAGAGGAAAAATCAGCCATATAATAGGGACCAGTCCAGCTAAAACTGATCCCAAGTACTCCAGCTGGGATGAAAAGGACTTCATGGTTGACGTCACCAAAACCAAGCCTTAGAAACGGCGTCAAGAAAGGGACAGACCTTTTCTAGGCTAGACGGATCCTAACCGGCAGTGTACCGGGTCAAATTGTAGTGATAAAGTGGTGAGTCAGGTGTCGAATCCTCAGGGAAAAAAGTGGTAATTCTTTTAAGTGTGGTTAAACACCAAAGAGCCGCTATTAACTCGATCTAAACCGCAATTTTATAACACGATTACTACTACTCTAACCAACATAAAATAAATGCGTAATTTAAAAGTTATTCTAATATAATATATATAGATATATAAATATATATAGATGTACATAAATAGTAAAATATATATATATATATAAATATATAGATACCAATATATAGTTTATAGACTAGACTAGCCAAAGTATATGTAATCAATTTATTCGATCTTTTCAATTAATAGAATGTGTTCGATCTTCCTTTTTATTAGGTCCAATTGAGTAAATGAAACGGTGTACTCCTAATGTCAACAATTTCTCCTCACACGAGCGTATGAAATTGTCATATGTCAAATTGTCATCAGTCCAATGTCCACAACCGCCCCATGCTAAACTTAGTTAGTCAAAACAGGTACCGGGTACAAATCTACCCCGGATAAAAGAGGTGATTCCATTTGTCGATGGCCGATGTTATTCAAGAGGCTCCGGTTGTCAAGCGGATCGATTTAATACAAACGGTGTAGTTTCAATTAAACCGTGATTTTAACATTATTAAGATCTCGAGTACAAAGTTAATAAGATTTGTTTTATTAGGACAAATCTGCCCCCGGGTAGGAAATAGGATTCCGTTAATCAGACGGCCATTTTTACCCTCCGGTTTTTCTATTTTTACTCATATCCTGACTTCTCTGGTCAGTTCATCGTCAGGTTATATGTGGTATTCATCCTGATTGATTACTTCATTCCGAATATGTTATCAATACTTAGCGAAATAGAAAAAGATTCATTTTAACTCAATTTTAATCAATTTTATTTTAACATCATTCTTTTAACGAAAAGATCGAAATAATACGATTACATAACTTTGGCTAGTTATTAGATTTAGCCTAATAACATTATAAAAACTAAAAAGAAGAAAATAACAAAGATAAACATAATTATTATAGAAATTACCCGATTACAATCGCCGACTCGTAAATCGTCTTTTTTCGTGTATTCAACGATTTCAGCAACACCGAACCTTCGAGAATTTCCCGAGCATTACTACGATACTACTATTACTAATTTATTTTGGCATAAGGCCTATTTACAAACTAAAGAAAAAGAAAAGAAAAAGAGAAAGAGGAGGGAGAGAATATATATAGGATATGGTATATATATATTGGTACCCTGGAAATGAAGCCTCTGCATCCCCTTTTATAGAAGAACTCCCTTCCCGGACCGGTCCTGAATAATGCCGGATCGGTCCGGTAATTATTGCAATCAGTACATGCATGTGCAAGCATGTGTATGCATGTTACCTTAATCATCACTTAGCATGTGCAAGCATGTGATCTTTAATCATTACTCAAAGCATGTGCAAGCATGTGATTTGTTAGGGGAAGTAATGATGATTCCCATGTGATCGATTATCAAAGTAATGATTACTTCCATAATTATATAAAATTATATAATTATATTATTATCTTGTAAAATTCATAACTTGCATTCCCGAACTCCAAATGACATGATTCAAGATCTTTTGAAAAGCTCTTCAAATGATCTACAACTTCCATCAAGATCACTTCTTCGAAAACGCATTTTTGATGAGTCATTTGTATGTCAAAGACGTTTTCTCGATTTCCACTAATTGACCACTTGACCTTTTATATCGGTGACGCTTTATAACTTCCTTTCAACAACTTGAATTGACTTCAAAAAGATGTCGATACTCGGGATTTCGAGTTCATCTTAGGATTCTCGCAATGAAATAAACACAAAATACCCGTGTAAAATAGACACAACACTCCGGTCACTAAAACCGGTACAAAAACTACAACTTTTTACTATAAATACTAACTTTTACTACTAACTATACTAAACTATAAAGATTAATATTTTATACTAATTATATCATAATTTCATATATTTTATATAGAATTTGTCGATAAAACATAATAAAATCACGTATATTTAATCATATAAAAGTCATACATCAACTACTCCCCACTTAAGCTTTTGATCGTCCTCGAGCAAAAATAAGCGGTAATATATAAATAATAGATAATATAATTGATCGATTAAAATTTCAAAAGTAATATATATCATCAATATTATAAACATATAAGTTATAAATTTTATAGAAATTTAATAAGAGAGAAAGTTTATATAACTTAAATAAATTAAATATCAAATGTTAATCAGATGGAAACATGCATGCAATAATTCATAAATATAAATAAAATATTAGAATTACTTTCTATCTTGATTATTACGAATTTCTGGAATCATTAACTAAGTTAGATAGAAGACACAATGGCTTATAATATATTAGGATAGGACATTGTTTAATCGAAAAGATAGAAAAAGAAATCAAAAAGAGAAAGAGGCAAGTCGTACGTACCTACGTCTTCACATTTTTAATCAAAAACAATTCCGATTAGTAACATCCTTTTATTCCAACTATTTTTCAGATTTTCTCTCTTTTTTTTTTTAATATTAAGAACTAAAGCGTGAGTGTGTGTAGAAAATCAAACTTTCCGGCATTGCATCATCAAGATTGATCGGAGTACTACTCTTTCGATCTAAAATTACGAGTCTGGTTTCCTTAAACTCGTAATCATTCTTGAAATCTATTGATTTGACTTTTTCTTTAAATATAATTTTTTTATGCCTTCATCCCAGCAATAGGACATTTCGAGATAATACCACCGGACTACTATCATTAGGCAAATCGGGAGCTTTATACCTCATAGTGATATAGGACGTTTTAGATAACCCCTACTACTACACTCAAATCATTGGTAGCTACTACCGATATATTTTATTTTTATATTGTCGATCAAAGATAGGGAAGATACCTGATATTTGATTAATTCTGTGTAAAAATGGTGTCTTAATTCTTAATATAATTTTTTTCATAGGATACTAACATATCTGAACTCATTCCAATCTCAGCATATACCATTTTTCTCTCAACTCTTAACTCTTTTGTCATCATCTCCTCTCATAAAGTACGTACAAACTCGAAGGATGTCAAAGAAATGTAGACCAAAACAAGCTAAGGGTCGGAAATTTCTAGTTAATCAAAATGGCTATATTCCGAGTGAGGTCTTGATCACTCTTTAAAAAGCTGAGGTGGGGTCAAAAATTGGAAATTTTATTCAGGTAGGCTATTTGGCTATAGTTATATTTTTGTGGTGTCCAAAAATCATCATTCCTAATTTTGATTCCACATTCATAATTTATCTTAAAAATAAAATTATCTAAAAATTTATTTATAAATATAAAAATTACTTGAATAATTCCATAAAAGAAATATTTGACAAAAATTATTTAGTTATACATACTTAAAATCTTAAAAATCTTATAAAAGATATAAAACATATTCATAATATATCTAATATATTTTACTAAATCAAAAATTAATCTTCTCAAATTATATCATTTTTATTCATATATTAACTAACTTAAATCATTCAAGAAAAATTAAAACTAAGAAATAAGTAATTAAAGTACTAATTTATATGAAAAAGGTTATATTTTATAAATTTTTTTTATTTTTTCGAAAATTTTAATGAAATTTTCAAACCTAACTCTACTCCCCACTTACGAAGTGGCATCGTCCCGATGTTCAATGAGTATGAAAAAGTAGGTTCGAAAATTAAATTAAAATTATAGATGATCGTTAATATTGAATAATGTTTACTACAACAAAAATTAAACAAAAGCATATATATTAAACAAAAGAAACTATTACAAACTAAAAGATTCAAAATAAAACAAACTTACTAACTAACTTACTAACCTTAATCAACTTACTAACTTATTAAAACAAACCAACCTTAAACAAACTTAAATAAAAACTAACAACAACTATCTCAAATAGTTGACGAACAACCCGGATTCTCCACTGGTAGTAATCCTCTACGATAATCACGAGACGGATATATCTCGTCAGAAGCAATTTCAGGGACTTCATTCAAATGAATACATAACCTTGAAATTAACCAAGCAAAATGCATCGGCCTTCCATTATTATACCGTTCCACTGCAAAGTTTACTGCCGTCTTAAAAATCAAAATCCCCAATCCACATGAGCTCCACTTATCAACGCAAACAACAAAAGTATCTCATTATCACTAACCCACGCAAAGTCACTAGTCGGATAGACTCGTGAGTTAATGAAATGTTTCCATGCTCTCAGATTAGCAGGTAGAGCTGAAGTGGTAGAGTCGTAATTTTGATCGAACTCTGGAAACAAATACGGAAAAGCTTCCGTGACATAGTTGACAACGTTAAAGGAGTTCCCTAACGCCCATTGATATTCAAAATGAAGATTATGGATTTGATCGAAAATCGGTATTTCGTAAATATGATTGATAATATGAGGTGAAAAGTGAATAAGTGTACCACGAACGGATACAAGTTGTGACGGATCGACAAGATCGACAAGAGACGAGCGGAATAAAATTCCCTAACGATAGAAACATTAATCCTACCTCTTGGATTCCTTACAAACTTTCTCCAACCTCTATTCTGAATTAAATCCTTCCCTGACTGATCAATTTTTTCATAGTTGATACCCTTTTCTACCAAAATTGGAGAATTTGCAAACCTCGCATTCACCAACAAATTAACATTTGAAGCGCTAGATTCCGGGACAAAAACATCTAATGCCTCCGGATCGTATGAATTGACTGACGGTGATGACCGGTTTGACATTTTAGTTGAAACAGATGAAAATAATTAAACAGATAGAAAGGTGAAAGTAACTGAGTGAATTTGCAATTTTTCACTCTCAGCTTTCTTTCCTTAAATGGACAAAATTGAGAGTATACGTGGCTGCATATTAACACTCTCAATCATGACTAAGCAAATTTAACTCCCGGATCGGTCCTGAAACTGACCGGACCGGTCCGGCTTTAAGATATTTTTACCGTGTACAAAGTTGTAAAGTTCAAGTTTGCTTGTTTATCTTTAATAGGCTCATGGCTATTAGAGTTTAAATAAGTTACTAAAGATTATCTAAGCGATACGGATAAACGATACACGAATTATATTTTAAAAACGACATATGAAAATATTTTTTGTTCTTAGATTTTTTATGAAATATTTAAATACTATTAAAAATGATTAAATTTACTACTACGACATAAAACGATTATGAAAACGAAAAACTATTAAATTAGCAAACTTAGTATTTAAAATGCGGAAAATAAAATAAAAAACGTATTTAAAATGTTTAAAACTAACAAAGTTGTACGAAATCAAATAATGTCAACATCATCATCCTCATTTGGATAAACTGGATCATTCAAACTTGGAACCGATGACGTATCCGTCGTGGAAACGTAGTCGTGGTCCGAACCGAACCGTCGAGACCTATCGAACTCATACTTGACGTCATCCTTGTAAAATCCGAAAATCCTCCCCGCCTAGATGTAACAACACCACGAGAACCCGTATAAAAGACACCCCGACCACTAGATCGGCTTCCAAAAGGATTTGGCATATGATGAAAGCTCCGAGATGGTGGAATAGGTGCTATCCATTACGGTAAAGTATATGGGTTAGATTGACGGGCGGATAGGCGTTTTATCGAAAGAAGGATCAAGATGCATCTCGCTCATGTCTCAACATCCCTCTACGTAAATCATCACTCCACCGCCTACTCGCTCAAAGCAAACAAAGCCATATTAGCTCGTCCTCGGGCTACATCGACACTAAGGATTGAAACATATCGTATGTAATGGTGCTTGGGAAAGAAGGCCGCCGCCGATCGAAAAAGATGAAAATGCGAAACCGGGTGGAACCGGTGGAGGTGCACTACGCCTAACTATCGAGTCTATCGAACCCTCGGAGACCTCCTCGGACTAGGGCCTATCGGGGACTCATACGCCATAGTGAATTTGTCGTTAGATAGGAAAGGAACTCCCGATCTACGACATAAATCCGAAATAAAGCCGGAAAGTACATGTGACTCCCCGCCTTGGCAATAACAATAAACTCGAAAACCCTTCTATACATAATTTTCCCCACATCCACCTTAATATCATGAATCATCGCCCAAGTAATGCATAAATCTTCTTTACCAAAGGCGGTGTGTTTGGTAGTAGGATAGAGAGTATGGCTCAAAAATCTTTTGATTGCCCTCAGATCTCTAAAACACTTCCCATAATTAAATCTGTTGTCCACCCATTCTCGTCGTAGCATCAAATTCTCCGAGCTCTACAGAGGCAATGCGCTCATACATAGCGGGATCATCTAATCTATAAACAAACGACTATGTAATCCTCTTCATCCGGAAAAACTTCTACCCCTAAAAACAACATTAATAAGTTCCGGACTAAAAGACACATGTCTAGACCTAAGGGGAATAGACTCATCATACTATCCTCAGTGGGTGTCAAAGTAGATAGAACTGCATAAAACTCTGCCACTAAGGTAGTATTGATCTCTCCTGTCCTCTAAGCTGCAAAATCCAACCATTGGCGTCTTGCAAAAATACGCCTAACTTCCTCTCCTAAGTCATCAAAATCTAAGCCTCTTTCCAACACAACTCCACATTTACTATAGATATTCTTATAAGCATTCTTAGCTTGAGGTGAAGTTTGTGTAGCGACAAAACTAACGATTCTTCTTCCGGTGTTAAATCTTTAAGACCTACGACTGGTACTTCTATTGGAATATTAGGCTTTTTTTTCTTAGAGATTTTGCGACTGGATGAGGCCATTCTACGAATTTTGGAATAATAATAAAACAACAAAACAACAACAACAACAACACAAATAAAATGTCACAACACACTTAAAAATCAAAATAGTTGAAAATAAATCTAAAAATTACAAAAATCATGAAATTGATAACTAGAGTAAACAAATTATACCTTATAGTGAACAAAACGGTGAAAAGTGGCCGGAAAAGTCGTAGAAGCCACCGGGATGAAATGGAGCTTGTGTTCGATCTTTTTCGAATTTTTCACTTGTGTTGAAGAGAGGAGAGTAAAAGAGGAAGAATATATGTAATGGTATAGTGTAATTTGTATTTTGAAGAAAGAAAATTTTTGGGGGTGGAGATGATGGTGCCGCGGCTGCTGTTGAAGAAAAGAGGAGAAATGAAGAAGAAGAAAAGATCCCGTCCTTTTAGGTTAACTCGAACCCGGATCGGTCCTGGATAAGGGCCGGATCGGTCCGTGTGAAATCTTTATGATTTTTTCGAAATTTTTTATTTTTTTGGATTTTTGATATAAAACTTATAAAACTCAATAAAAACTTAATAAAAATAGAAAATAAAATTTATAAATTTTATAACAATTTCTCAAAATTTATAAAATCTTTATAAAACTTATTTAAAAGTTTATAAAAATTCAATAAATTTCTATTAATTCTTATAAAATATCTAAAAACTTTAAAAAAAACTTTTTATAAAACTTTTATAAAACTCCTTAATTTTATAAAGATCCAATTTTATAAAATTTTCAAAGTTATGCAAAAATTTTATAAAACTAAAAACAATAAAAGACTTGAACTTACGGGGTTTCTAATTCTTCAATTTCTATAAACTCCAGATTTCTAACATACCGTTCAAGCAAACTAAATCCTAGAAACGTAGCGTTTGAATTAAGTCTTGGAAGTCCATCGGGATTTTCGGTTAACCACCTAATCGTTCCCTTCTTAATTACATTCAAACACTCATTCTGAGATTGAGTTATATTTTTCCCACATTGCCCACTTGTGTTCAATCTTTCCACGATTCGCACTTCCTTAAAAACTTAGCCCTTCTCTTGATCGAGCTTCTCGACGTACCATTACAAACTTCTTTCAATTTTTTCTCTCTAAACAATTGCTTGTTCTTTCCAAAAACTAAGGCTTCTATAGTAAAGGCGATATCTCTATTAAAACCAAACTTCAAAAGCAAAACAAAAACTCCTAATCTATCTAAAAAAGACATCCAGTTCTTTTACGTCTATCCGGTAAAAGACGAAACTAGTTTAGACATATAAAAGTAAAGATAAAACCTGGTTAATTTGATACTTTCGACTTTTCGTAGCATCGCTTTTTAATCTTTCGGAGGGTCGATCGCAACATCACTTCATTTATGAGAGAGACTTCTTCACCTTCCGAAATAGTTTCACCCCGTGACCATTGGCTATAAAAGTTGTATTCCCATCGTTAGTTCAACGCCTCAGATTTATAAACTCGTGTTACTTTAAATGGTCCCGTCCATCTTGATTTAAGCTTTCCGGAAACAACTTTAAACGTGAATTGTACAATAACACTCGATCACCTACCGGAACTCACGACTATAGATTCTCTTATCATGGAAGGATTTCGTGCGTTCCTTGTAGATTCGAGCATTTTCATATGAATCAAGGCGAAATTCTTCTAATTCGTTAATCGAAGTAGTCTATGATCACCGACGACCTTAGGATCGAAATTCGAAATCTAATAGCCCGAAGGCTCGGTGTTCTAACTCTACCGGGAGATGACAAGATTTACCAAAGACTAATTTGTAGGGAGAATGACCAATTGGAGTTTTAAAAGCTGTTCTATATGCCCATAACGCATCATCTAGTCTAACTGCCCAGTTTTTACGGTTTGAATCCACTGTTTTTTCTATGATTCTTTTAATCTCTCTATTTGACACCTCTACCTGACCACTGGTTTGCGGATGATAAGGTGTTCCTAACTTATGCGTTACACCATATTTTTCAATTAACTTAGTAAATGGTCGATTGCAAAAATGTGAACCTCTATCACTAATGATCGCCCTCGGAATGCCATATCTAGTGAATATGTTCTTTTTAAGGAATCGTATGACGACCTTGGTATCATTAGTGGGAAGAGCTTCAGCTTCTACCCATTTCGAAACATAATCTACCATTACAAGAATAAATCTTTTTCCAAACGATATAGGGAAAGGTCCCATGAAATCTATACCCCAAACATCAAATAACTCACATTCTAAAATAGGTTGCATAGGCATTTCATGTTTTTTCGAAATATTTCCCCATTTTTGACATGATTCACAAGATTTAACATATGTATACGCATCTTTATAAAGTGTAGGCCAATAAAAACCACATTGCAAGACTTTAAAAGCGCTTTTCCAACCTCCATGATGACCTCCCGCCTCACGATCATGACAAAACGATAAAACACTTAAAATTTCATTATCGTGCACACATTTTCTCGATTATCCCATCCGAACATTTACGGAAAAGATCCGGTTCCTCCCGTAATAAAATTTTAAGTCATAAAAGAATTTCTTTTTCGTTGCCAAGTCCAATGAGACGGAATGTAATCACAAAGTTAAGTAGTTAATGATATCTCCAAACCAAGGTGAATTTTCCTTAGAAGGAATTCTTTTCTTTAATAACTCGCATGGTTGAAGGAGTATCGATTCTAAACGAGTTGTTCATCGTAGAAACGAATCCTTAATTTCATTTCCTATTTCTTCATCGTTTCCATTCTACTTAGATGATCTGCTACTACATTCTCACTTCCTTTTTTATCTTTAATCTCAATATCAAATTCTTGAAGTAGGAGAATCCATCTAAGAAGACGTGGTTTCGCATCTTTCTTACTCAGTAAATATTTCAATGCTGAATGGTCTGTGTAAACTATTACCTTAGAGCCAACAATATATGATCTAAACTTATCTAAGGCAAAAATCACAGCCAACAGTTCTTTTTCTGTAGTTGCATAGTTCAGTTGAGCTGCATTTAACGTATGAGATGCATAGTAAATAGCTTTGAGAATTCTATTATACCTTTGACCTAAAATGCCTCCTACAACTAAATCGCTTGCATCACACATAATCTCAAAAGGTAAATTCCAAATCGGTGCTACCAATGCGGTGCGGTAATCAACTTTGCTTTCGTGGTCTTAAATGCTTCCATACATTTACTATCAAAATTAAAAGATACTTCTTTTTCAAGCAAATGACTTAGAGGTTTTGCTATCTTCGAAAAATCTGCAATAAATCTCCTATAAAATCCTGCATGTCCAAGAAATCCTCTTAACGTTCTTAGATTAACTGGTGGAGGCAATTTCTCGATTACCTCGACTTTAGCTTTATCAACTTCGATTCCTACTCCAGAGATTCTATGACCTAGTACAATTCCTTCTGATACCATTAAATGATATTTTTCCCAGTTAAGCACTAAATTGGTATCCTCACGGCGTTGTAACACTCGTTCTAAGTGTAACAAATGTACCATTAAAAGAGTCTCCGTAAACACTAAAGTCGTCCATAAAAATTTCTAAGAATTTCTCAACCATATCGAAAATATAGACATCATACATCTTTGAAACGTAGCAGAGCATTACATAAACCAAACGGCATTCTTTTATACGCAAAAGTTCCATAAGGACAAGTGAAAGTAGTCTTTTCCCTATCTCCCGCTCGCAATGAAAATCAGAATAAATATCCGAATAACCATCTAAGAAACGTAATACTTATGTCCACTTAAACGCTCCAACATTTGCACTATGAATGGAAGTGGATGATGATCTTTCTTAGTATGATCATTTAGTTTTCTAAAATCAATGCACATTCGATATCCTGTAATTTCCCTTGTTGGGATCCATTCATTCTTATCATTCTCTTTCACTGTGAAACCTCCTTTCTTTGGTACAACTTGAGTTGGACTTACCCATTCACTATCTGATATAAGAAAAATTATTCCCATTTCTAATAGCTTAATAACCTCTTTCTTAACGATTAACTGCAAATTCGGGTTGAGGCGGCGTTGCGGTTGAATACAAGGTTTAGCATCTTCTTTCAGAATTATCTTATGAACACATATCTCGTGGCTAATACCTCGAATATCGGCAACTGTCCATCCAAAAGCTTTCTTATGCTTTTTCAACATTCCTAGTAATTGATCTTCTTGTTGCTCAGTTAAAGTTGATGAAATAATAACTGGTAAAAGGTTATCATTTTCAAGAAAAGCATATTTCAGATTTAAAGGTAACGGTTTCAATTCCAGATTCTTAGGCGGATCTTCTATTGATGATTTAAGAACTGGTCTTTCTAGTTCTAACTCCAAATACTTATGCCATGGTGGTTTAAAAGTAAAAGCGCCTTCATTTAGAGATAAGATTATCTCTTTCATTTCAATGTCTTCCTCATCTTCTTTATAGATAGATAGAGTTAAGCATTCTTCTAATCTCGTCTTCAAAAGTTGGTAATCGATTATCATAGACAGAATGAATATCTTCTATAAAAGAACATGATTCGGTGATGTATATTGATGGTTCATAGCTTTGAAAATATTGAAAGCAACTTCATCTTCATTGACTCTCAAAATTAATTCTCCTTTCGAACATCGATTAAAGTTCTTCCCGTAGCTAGAAATGGACGTCCTAAGATAAGTGGCGCTCGAAAATCCTTCTTCCATTTCCATAACTACAAAGTCTACTTGGAAAATAGAACTTGTCTACCTTAACCAATATGTCCTCAATTATTCCTTTAGGGTACTTAATCGATCTATCTCGCCATTTGAAGAGTCATTTCGCCTTAGTAAGCTTTCCTATGCCTAGCTTTCTATAATCCTCATAAGACATGAGATTTATACTAGCTCCAAGATCACATAAGACCTTCTTAAACGAAATCCTCCAATTTCACATGGAATCGTAAAACTTCCGGGATCTTTCGGTTTAGGTGGTAACTTATGCCGCAAAATTGCGAACATTCTTCATTTAGGCATATATTCTCATATTCCTCTAATTTTTTCTTATTTGATAGTATATCTTTCAAAAACTTTCCATAGGCGAGGCATATTTATCGAGCTTCGATAATAGGGATATTAACATGAATATGACGAAAAGTATCAAGGAAACGAGCATACTTCTGATCAGTCTTAATCTTTTTAATTTGATCTTTAGGTGGAAAAGGTAAAGATTCTAAATCTATAACCTTTGGTTTCGAAGTCATTCTCTCTTTTCCTTTATCCTTAAACTTTTGAGTATTACTTGATCGCCATGTTTCAGGTTCTTGAATTTTTTCTTTTAATTTGTTCCCTGAATCAATCTCTACTTCAGACTCCTTCAGTTCTTCCTGTTTCTCATCCGTGTTCTCTTTATCTTCTATTCTAACATGTTCCTTGAATAGATTCCTTAAATCTTTATCCATGGGATCTTTCAAAATCCTAGGGATTTTTACCCATTTTTCACCTTCATTCTCAGGTTCCAAACTTCTATTCCTTTTCAAGAAATTCTCTATGATTTCTTCTTCCTCATCAGTAAAGTCAAGTTCATCTTTAGTTTGATCATTCTTACTATCTAAATCATTTTCTACTTCATTATTCCCGAAGTTTTCTACTCCATTGCTACCGTAGAGTTTCCTACTTCTTGTAACTACAACATTTACCTCTCTTGGGTTTCTTTCAGTATTACTTGGTAATCCTCCAGGAGGTCTACTGTTGTTACGTTCACCTTCCCTACTCAAATGATCTTCCATATTCCTTAATGAAGCTTCTATCGTTCTCATTCTGGTATCATGTCCACTCATAGATGTTTTCATTGAACTCATATCCTTACTGACTGAACCTATAGAAGTCATCATTGTTTCCATATTCTTAGCTTGAGTAGATACTACACCCATCATATTTTCCATCGCTTTTTCCCATTTTTCAACCCCTTCGCAGTTGAGTTGAACTCGAGTTACCGGTATACTTTGAGTGGTATGTTGAGGATAGGATCTTGGTAATGATTGTAAATTCGATTAGATGTATTTCCTTGATAAACTTGATTATTATTCATATTCTTATACCGAACCGGATACGGCGGTTGTCTGGCTTACTAGGGTTTTCGGACCATCTAAAAGTTGGGTGATCTCTTCTAATAGCATTAAACGAGTTTGAATATGCATTGTTCAAATTCCTATGTTTCGAAGAAAACTCACCTCCTCCTTGAATATCCGTTGGTTCTTCTATCCCTAATGACACATTATCATGATTTGAGTATTCGGTTGGCATACTATTTTTCGAATTTTGATTCTTTCCTTGTTGTAATCCATCAAACTTTCTACTCAAATTCTCCAAGTGTGCTAGAACTTCCGTGTTTGACGTACATTCTCCCGCAAAAGCTACTTTTCTAGTGCTAGAACCGGTTTCCCACATTCTCGTTATTTTTGGAAATCTTTTCTATAGCATCGTAAACTGTTTGAGCTTCACTCATCATTAACGAACCACCACATGCATGATCTACATCCGCACGTGAATCCTTTCTTAGTTTACGACGAAAAGCTGAATTTGCATATCTAAGGAATAACCATGATCGGGACAAGCTCTTAACAATTTTTTAAACCTTTCCCAGGCATTCCCAAGTGTTTCTTCGATCCTTGTCTAAAGTTAGCAACCTCGACCTTTAATTCCAAATTCCGTCCCGGAGTGAAATATTGTTTCGTAAATTCGGTTTGAATATCCTCCCAACTAGTTAACGAGTGGTGTGGAAGAGACATAAACCAATCTCGGGCTCTTCCTTTTAAAGAAAAAGGAAACATAGTCATCCTCGTTAATTCCTTATGAGCACCTTGACTTTTGGCCGTATTGCACGTTCTTCAAATAGATAGAGATGATGATGTGGATCTTCATCATCTTCTCCTAGAAATTGGGCTCTTGCGTCAATTAAACCAAAAAGATGAGATTTAATTTCGAAATTATTCGCTCCTTCATTAGGTAAAAGTATGGGATTATTAGTCCGGTTTCTCCTAACAGAGTTTGATCACGAGATAGGTCTTGGGTTTGGTGGATTGTTACGATTATTCGGTTCCGATCTTGATTGTTCCTATTATTCGATTATTATTAGGGTTAACGGGGTTTTGGCCATGCCCTAAAGCATGATCTAGCCTCTCGTTCGTTTGTTTCATCACTAGTTTCGGACCATTTCTTTATTTTTATTAGAAGATGATTCCGTTGGAGATTTTCCAAGGAGTCCTAAGCCGGTTTGACCACGTTTACTCTCTATCCGCAATCGCCTTTCGTAAGCGTTTATATCGGGCTTATAAGGAGTAAGTGAGGCTTTACCGCTTCTGGTCATCAACTAACGAAAATAGAAAAATGCTCGAGTTTTAAAGAAGAAGAAAATTGGTACTAAAAGAAAGTAGATACCAACGAAAAATAAAAAAAAGAAATGTGAGAAGAAGAGTGTTGGTTTATCCTTGAGAATTTTTAAGCTAATACAAGTAGTAACCATAGACACAAAAAAAATAGCGACTTTGTTTCCCCGGCAACGGCGCCAGAAAAGCTGACGTCACCAAAACCAAGCCTTAGAAACGGCGTCAAGAAAGGGACAGACCTTTTCTAGGCTAGACGGATCCTAACCGGCAGTGTACCGGGTCAAATTGTAGTGATAAAGTGGTGAGTCAGGTGTCGAATCCTCAGGGAAAAAAGTGGTAATTCTTTTAAGTGTGGTTAAACACCAAAAGAGCGCTATTAACTCGATCTAAACCGCAATTTTATAACACAGATTACTACTACTCTAACCAACATAAAATAAATGCGTAATTTAAAAGTTATTCTAATATAATATATATAGATATATAAATATATATAGATGTACATAAATAGTAAAATATATATATATATATATATATATAAATATATAGATACCAATATATAGTTTATAGACTAGACTAGCCAAAGTATATGTAATCAATTTATTCGATCTTTTCAATTAATAGAATGTGTTCGATCTTCCTTTTTATTAGGTCCAATTGAGTAAATGAAACGGTGTACTCCTAATGTCAACAATTTCTCCTCACACGAGCGTATGAAATTGTCATATGTCAAATTGTCATCGATCCAATGTCCACAACCGCCCCATGCTAAACTTAGTTAGTCAAAACAGTACCGAGTAAAAATCTACCCCGGATAAAAGAGGTGATTCCATTTGTCGATGACCGATGTTATTCAAGAGGCTCCGGTTGTCAAGCGGATCGATTTAATACAAACGGTGTAGTTTCAATTAAACTCGTGATTTTAACATTATTAAGATCTCGAGTACAAAGTTAATAAGATTTGTTTTATTAGGACAAATCGCCCCCGGGTAGGAAATAGGATTCCATTAATCGACGGCCATTTTTACCCTCCGGTTTTTCTATTTTTACTCATATCCCGACTTCTCCGGTCGGTTCATCGTCGAGTTATATGTGGTATTCATCCTGATTGATTACTTCATTCCGAATATGTTATCAATACTTAGCGAAATAGAAAAAGATTCATTTTAACTCAATTTTAATCAATTTTATTTTAACATCATTCTTTTAACGAAAAGATCGAAATAATACGATTACATAACTTTGGCTAGTTATTAGATTTAGCCTAATAACATTATAAAAACTAAAAAGAAGAAAATAACAAACATAAACATAATTATTATAGAAATTACCCGATTACAACTGCTGACTCAGAAATCGTCTTTTTCCAGGTATTCAACGATTTCAGCAACACCGAACCTTCGAGAATTTCCCGAGCATTACTACGATACTACTATTACTAATTTATTTTGGCATAAGGCCTATTTACAAACTAAAGAAAAAGAAAAGAAAAAGAGAAAGAGGAGGGAGAGAATATATATAGGATATGGTATATATATATTGGTACCCCGGAAATGAAGCCTCTCGCATCCCCTTTTATAGAAGAACTCCCTTCCCGGACCGGTCCCGAATAATGCCGGATCGGTCCGGTAATTATTGCAACCGTACATGCATGTGCAAGCATGTGTATGCATGTTACCTTAATCATCACTTAGCATGTGCAAGCATGTGATCTTTAATCATTACTCAAAGCATGTGCAAGCATGTGATTTGTTAGGGAAGTAATGATGATTCCCATGTGATCGTTATCAAAGTAATGATTACTTCCATAATTATATAAAATTATATAATTATATTATTATCTTGTAAAATTCATAACTTGCATTCCCGAACTCCAAATGACATGATTCAAGATCTTTTGAAAAGCTCTTCAAATGATCTACAACTTCCATCAAGACCACTTCTTCGAGAAAACGCATTTTTGATGAGTCATTTGTATGTCAAAGACGTTTTTCGATTTCCACTAATTGACCACTTGACCTTTTATATCGGTGACGCTTTATAACTTCCTTTCAACAACTTGAATTGACTTCAAAAAGATGTCGATACTCGGGATTTCGGTTCATCTTAGGATTCGCAATGAAATAAACACAAAATACCCGTGTAAAATAGACACAACACTCCGGTCACTAAAACCGGTACAAAAACTACAACTTTTTACTATAAATACTAACTTTTACTACTAACTATACTAAACTATAAAGATTAATATTTTATACTAATTATATCATAATTTCATATATTTTATATAGAATTTGTCGATAAAACATAATAAAATCACGTATATTTAATCATATAAAAGTCATACATCAATGGTCATGTCTTGGTTGGGGAGCTCTATGATCCCAAGGATTAGTGATACTTGCATGTTCATGGATTCCGCCAAACCGACTATCCCTGTATGGCATGATAGAAACCGAAACCCCATGAAGCTTCACTGTGTCATTGATGTAAAGATTAGCTTACTTCTTGAATGCTATGTTCTCATTAACTGGCAAGAAGTGTGTTGACTTACTTAACCGATCAACTATTACGATCTTATCATACCATGTCTTAGTCTTTGGCAAACCGCTAACAAAGTCCATGGGAATCTTCATCCATTTCCACTCAGGAATCTCCAAAGGCTTTAGCAACCCTGCCGGTCTCTTATGCCCAGCCTTTACCCTCTGGCAAGTGTCACGTTTTGACACAAACTATGTTGTGTCTACTTTCGTAAAAGGCCGCCAGTAGTACTGTTTCAACTCTCTATACACTAGTCGCTCCGGGATAAACTACAAACGTTGTCTTGTGGTCTTCATTCATCACTGTCTTCCTCAAATCACCCACATTCAGAACACACCCGATTATGGTACCAAATGTAGTCATCTTCATCTAAATCATAACCATTGGCTAGTGTAGTTGTTGCCACTCGCTTGTAATCAACCATAACTAGATCATTATCTTGCCTCTGCATAATCTCATTAACTATTTCGGACCTAGAAATCAACGGTGCAACATACTTTACTTGTTCTTGATGGCCCATCTCTTGAATACTTAACTTTTACAAATGATCAACAACTTCTGGCACACTAAGAAGTGTATTGATCGGCCTTCTACTCAAGGTATCTGCTACTACATTTTCCTTTCGTGAGTGATATTGGATATCCATGTCATGGTCCTTTACATAGTCCAACAATCGCCTTTGTCTCATACTTAACTGTTGTTGTTTGAAGAAAAACTGGAGGCTATGGTGGCCTGTGAAAATCCGTGCTTGAACTCTGATGACGCTTAAAATAGTCTATCATACGGCATCAACATTCTTTCCATTATGAGCTAAAAATAGTTGTTTCGACCTATAATTATGAACCATTTAAGTTGAATATCATATGCCGGGTTCATGAGTCGAGTAATCGGCACTTAGTGTTTATTTTCCATATTTCGATATTATTTCATGCGTTATTTGATTATTTTCAGGATACGAAATATTGGGCTGAGCATCATGGATGAATCTGGAGTGGACTGAACGAAAGGATTGGGCCTAGGGTATTCCAGAACCTTCCAAGCTAAGTCGGCAGAGAGAAAAAGACAAAACTACCCTCGGTAAACCGGGAGCTACCGCCGACTTACCGAGAGTCCAGAATCATCCGAAACGCGTTTTCTTGGACGAGGGGTAGATCTAGGTGTTTCTAAGAAAGTTTACGTAGCTATAAATAAGAGGCCTCGCCTCAGAATTCAGTGTACCACACAACTATTACAAGTATTATGCAATAAAAGTTCTTTGTTCTTTATTTTCTTTATGAGTTCTGGTCGGAGAGACGACGGAGTCGCCGCCTAGGGAGAGATCTGAGGGAGATCTACGCTCATCTTCGAGGGTATGATTTTCTGTCTTTTCCAAGATGTAGATATGTCGTTGTTCTATTCGACTAGTATGTGCTAATTGTTTATTTAGTTTAATTATGTAGTAGTTAGTTTATTTTACCCCATGTGTTATAGATCTAATTCGTTGGTGAAGAATTCATGAAATAGTGGTTTCGTTTTTCAGATCTGCGAACAAGACTTGGGAACAATACTCTTTGTTAATTCTTGTTTGATCCTTGATGCCAACTCCTCTATTTATAGTGTGAGGTCCAACGTTCATCTTGCTTGAATTTGAATTCTATCAACGTCTATATTTTCAGATGTCTGGTGTCAGTGACCGTTCTGACATGTCAGTGCTTCATCCAATAGTATTGCTTGATTTATAACGTTCGAATGTACTTTCAGTTGCTTGGATGGCTGACTATAAAATTGAGTATCCTGGTCGGTTTTATACTGAGTATGTCAGTTATCAGTTTGTTAACTAACTTAGAGCGTTAACTGAGTTTTTACTCTTCTTCAAAACTTAGTACTCTATTCTTCTGATTTTATATGACTTAATCAGAGTACACCATTCCTTTAAATAAATCTTCTAAGATATCATTGTCCTTATGATTCTTAGGTCACATTGTCCTCTTGTAAGAAGACCTAAACAAGATCGATAAAGTCAGTTCAGGTTATCACAGACTTACCTGAATTCTAACTTTACAGTCTCGGCTTTAATCTTCATAACTGAGTTTGAACCCTCAGTTCTTCAATCTTCAACAAATGAGTTTGTGTCCCTCAGTTCTTCATTTACTAAGTTTATTCCCTCAGCCTTCAGTTCTAGATAAGTCAACCGAGTCTGTGTCCCTCAGTGAACTTACCTTCTTCAGTTTCGAGTAAACTTCAGTTCTTGGTTCTGAGTGACATATTCAATTTTATGCCATGTTCCAGTTTTCTAAATGATTTCCAGTTTTCAGTTTTACGACACTTCTATCTATTACAGTGCTTGTCTGATACAACCTATACAATTATCATACTCTAGTAAAACCTATACATCCAGTTCTAGACATCTTTTAGCTTTTTACTATAACATCTAGTTTCAACACTTCATCAATGAGGTGTAAACAGACAAGGAACTAAATAAGATGAATCATCATCAAAACTAAAATTTTATTTCCAACATATAGTGCCACAAAAGCCACTATTTATAGAAGCATGGTAATAGAATAGGTGATTGGTTCAAACAAAAAGAGCGGCCACAATAAATTGTTCAAACATAAAGAGCAGCCACAAAAGCCACTATTTATAGAAACTTGTACTCCACCCGTTTCAATTTATCTGAGTCAGTTGTTAAAATTACGCATATTAAGGATGTGAGTTAATGCATTAACTCACATCCTTAATATGCATAATTTTGACAACCGACTCAAATATATTGAAACGGATGGAGTACAATTAACTTTTACGATGAAATGACTAGAATGCCATTGGATATAAAATGTGACCTTTTTTATATCTCTGGTGTAATCAACAGAGGCCAGAAGGACAAGATAAGATACAAAATGGTTGAGAATGACAAAATGTTGTAACACATGTAGTAACACATGTACAAAAATATACTAACACATGTAGTAATTGTCCTTCTCAACCATTTTAGATTACTGTCTTTCACAACCTTTAACCTTAATAAAATAAGGGTAAATCAAGTAAAAACACAATAAATGTTGTATTGGAAATTGTATTACCTCACATAAAATGGAATAAAATGTTTTGACAACTGCCTCAGTTATTGTGAAACGGATGGAGTAATAGAATACGTGGCGAGTCAACAGAAGAGTATTATAACATGTTAGTTAATATTTTTTCTTCGGTGTTTCTAGACTTAATACTGTATATAAATAACCAAAAAAACATACATTGGGGGTGGAAAAAAATCCACTGGCGTCGGATTATTATGTCGGTTGATATTTTTTATACAAAAGCTTAATATCGGATATATAGGTTAGGTGGCACTGCCTATGAGAAGAACATATCATGTGAATTCAACAATGGCAAACAGAATTCAACTTTTCATCTTATAAGGGATGTTAGAAGTACAATTAAGTAATCCTCTATATGTTTATTAGTATATTGTTAGTCCTAATTATTGTCCTAATTAGTGGATAATTAGGTGCTAAGTCTTTCCCTCTTTTCCAGCCTATTTTTCAATAAGTCCACTGTCCAACATTACCGTAAAAACAATGTTTTCTGCTTTTCCAACTAGCCGTTGGACACACTTTCTCCTATATAAAGACGGTGCTTAGTTGTAATAACTTAATGAGATTTTCTATTCTGAATATAAAGAATACTTTCTTATTGCTTTAAGTTCTTACATGGTAACAGTGCCTGCTCTATTTCTTGATTTTTTTTAAGAACTTCAAATCGCTCTTTCTCTTCTATGTATGATTCGGCCACCACAAGCTCAATTTGAAGTCAATAGCTCGAAACTCCTATCATATCAGGGGAGTTACAGAACATTCAAACCACTTATAAGCTCAATGGAAAAACTACATCAAATGGTCCCAATTTATCAGAACCTTCTTGAAAGGCAGAGGAAAAATCAGCCATATAATAGGGACCAGTCCAGCTAAAACTGATCCCAAGTTCTCCAGCTGGGATGAAAAGGACTTCATGGTCATGTCTTGGTTGGGGAGCTCTATGATCCCAAGGATTAGTGATACTTGCATGTTCATGGATTCCGCCAAACCGACTATCCCTGTATGGCACGATAGAAACCGAAACCCCATGAAGCTTCACTGTGTCATTGATGTAAAGATTAGCTTACTTCTTGAATGCTATGTTCTCATTAACTGGCAAGAAGTGTGTTGACTTACTTAACCGATCAACTATTACGATCTTATCATACCATGTCTTAGTCTTTGGCAAACCGCTAACAAAATCCATGGGAATCTTCATCCATTTCCACTCAGGAATCTCCAAAGGCTTTAGCAACCCTGCCGGTCTCTTATGCCCAGCCTTTACCCTCTGGCAAGTGTCACGTTTTGACACAAACTATGTTGTGTCTACTTTCGTAAAAGGCCGCCAGTAGTACTGTTTCAACTCTCTATACACTGGTCGCTCCGGGATAAACTACAAACGTTGTCTTGTGCTCTTCATTCATCACTGTCTTCCTCAAATCACCCACATTCAGAACACACCCGATTATGGTACCAAATGTAGTTATCTTCATCTAAATCATAACCATTGGCTAGTGTAGTTGTTGCCACTCGCTTGTAATCAACCATAACTAGATCATTATCTTGCCTCTGCATAATCTCATCAACTATTTCGGACCTAGAAATCAACGGTGCAACATACTTTACTTGTTCTTGATGGCCCATCTCTTGAATACTTAACTTTTACAACTGATCAACAACTTCTGGCACACTAAGAAGTGTATTGATCGGCCTTCTACTCAAGGTATCTGCTACTACATTTTCCTTTCGTGAGTGATATTGGATATCCAGGTCATGGTCCTTTACATAGTCCAACAATCGCCTTTGTCTCATATTTAACTGTTGTTGTTTGAAGAAAAACTTGAGGCTATGGTGGCCTGTGAAAATCCGTGCTTGAACTCTGATGACGCTTAAAATAGTCTATTATACGGCATCAACATTCTTTCCATTATGAGCTAAAAATAGTTGTTTCGACCTAATATGAACCATTTAAGTTGAATATCATATGTCGGGTTCATGAGTCGAGTAATCTGCACTTAGTGTTTATTTTCCATATTTCGATATTATTTCATGCGTTATTTGATTATTTTCAGGATACGAAATATTGGGCTGAGCATAATGGACGAATCTGGAGTGGACTGAACGAAAGGATTGGGCCTAGGGTATTCCAGAACCTTCCAAGCTAAGTCGGCGAGAGAGAAAAAGACAAAACTACCCTCGGTAAACCGGGAGCTACCGCCGACTTACCGAGAGTCCGAATCATCCGAAACGCGTTTTCTTGGACGAGGGGTAGATCTAGGTGTTTCTAAGAAAGTTTACGTAGCTATAAATAAGAGGCCTCGCCTCGAATTCGATGTACCACACAACTATTACAAGTATTATGCAATAAAAGTTCTTTGTTCTTTATTTTCTTTATGAGTTCTGGTCGGAGAGACGACGGAGTCGCCGCCTAGGGAGAGATCTGAGGGAGATCTACGCTCATCTTCGAGAGTATGATTTTCTGTCTTTTCCAAGATGTAGATATGTCGTTGTTCTATTCGACTAGTATGTGCTAATTGTTTATTTAGTTTAATTATGTAGTAATTAGTTTATTTTACCCCATGTGTTATAGATCTAATTCGTTGGTGAAGAATTCATGAAATAGTGGTTTCGTTTTTCAAATCTGCGACGGTCTATATCACTAGATTTGAATACCTAGTAAATTACTAGTTCATGATAATCAGCGCCAGCTACGTTAATCGACAGATTTAATTTACATGTTAGTAGCCTGATCAACTATTTGCATGTCATCGTAAATTAGCATGAAGTACTCATAGTGAAGTGTTAGTTTGGACATTGTTTCGATGGACCCTAGGAACGTGCTAATCAGTGTCGATAGCTACCTAGGCGGGTTAGCGGTATGGGTTAACGCTCAATACTGGAAACTCTAGTTCTTTATGCGTATAGCCTATTACGGACCAATTAAGGAGAGTAGCTTGTATATAGATTGTCTACTACCATGGTCGGAGTAGATAGGGTTAGGTTTTGTACCCGTAGCTGATGAAGAATTAAAATTTACCAATGGGGAGGACTATTGCATGTGTGGGGGGAATAACTAATCACTCATAATTGAACTAATACATTAGAAACTCTTGTTTACTCCGTGTGAACTAGCGTATTATTGTTATTGTGTGAGACCAATTTTACTACTGTCTAGATTATAGTTGGTCGTAGACCGTTATTTGTGACAAGCTCAATCTTGATAATTTGAAGTGCTTACGAGTCTCAGTGGGATTGACCTTGACTCGCCAGTACTCTACTACGATAAACCTAGTCCTATTGCTAGTAAGTGTTTTGCACACGATCAAACTCCGTGTATATAGTGCCTCAAAGTTTTCAAGGCAAAAACCACTACTGCTAACTCAAGATCATGTGTAGGATAATTCTTTCCGTGTGGTCTCAAGACTCTCAACTGTCTAAACGCATAGGCGATCACTTTCCCATTCTGAGCTAACACGCAACCAAGACCTTGACCTGAAGCGTGCGTATAAACGTCATAATTGCCAAATAATTTAGGTAGGGTTAACATTGGGGCTATGGTCAACCTCTTCTTAAGAGTTCGAAAGGCCTCCAACATTCCTTACTCCACTCCTACCTTACACTTTTCTGAGTGAGTCTTCTGAGAGGTGATGCAATATTTGAGAAGTCCTTGATGAACCGTCTGTAGTAACTGCTAAACCTAAGAAACTTGTGATTTCTGAAATTTTACTCGGTCTAGGCCACTTAGTCATTGCTTCTATATTTGTTGGATCCACTTTAATTCCTTCTGCTAAGATGACATGGCCCAAAAAGTTTACTTGGTCCAAACAAAACTCACACTTCCTGAACTTCCCACACAACATGTTTTCCTTAAGAGCCTGCAACACTATCCTTAGATGTTTCTCATGTTCTTTCTCATCTTTTGAGTAGATCAGGATGTCGTCGATGAAAACTATCACAAACTTGTCGAGTTATGGCATAAAAACTCTTTGCATAAGGTCCATAATGTTGAGGGTGCATTTGTGAGACTGAATGGCATGACTATAAACTCATAATGCTTATACCAAGTGTTGAATGTTGTCTTCGGGATATATGTCTAACCTTCAACTGATGGTATCGTTGCCTTAAGTCAATCTTAGAAAATGCTCTTTTCCTCTGAAGCTGGTTAAACAAGTCATATATCCTCGAAAGTGGATACTTATTATTCAACTTTATGTAGTCTATAAGCATCCTCATATTTCCATCTTTCTTCCTAACAAACAGAATTGGAGCTCCCCACAACGATGTACTAGGTCTGATCATCTTATTTTCTAACATATCTGCAAGTTGTTCTTTCAACTCAACTAACTCTACTGGGGCCATCCTATAAGGTGCCTTAACAACTAGTCTTGCTCCAAGAACTAAGTCTATGGTGAATTCAATCACCTTGTCTAGCATATCTCTTGGTAACTCACCAGGAAAAACATTAGGATACTTCTTCACTGTAATAATATCCTTTAACTCCGAACTTTCCTTAGACATATCTATAGCGAAGAACAACAAAGCATCACATCCCCTATGTACTACCTTATCTGCCCTAAGAGCTGAGATGATAGGGTAATGTCTTGTATTATAATCCATGGAATTTCCTTGATAGGTGATCGAGAATTTTCCAGGTTTCTCAAAGATTACTTTCTTGTCCATGCAGTCTAGATGAACGTGATTCCTTGACAACCAATTTATACCCAAGATAACATCAAAATCTGAGAAGTCCAACATTACCAGATCACGTTCATCTCAGCTCTGTACTAGAATCCATGGAATTTCCTTGATAGGTGATCGAGAATTTTCCAGGTTTCTCAAAGATTACTTTCTTGTCATTGCAGTCTAGATGAACATGATTCCTTGACCATCAATTTATACCCAAAATAACATCAAAATTTGAGAAGTCCAACATTACCAGATCATACTCGCACTTATACTTTCCAACTTGTATCCTACACTAGGGTATCATCTTATCAACATTAAAAGTCTCCCCTAAATGTGTCATGATTGAAAGAGGTTTCCTTAACTTTCCAAAAGGCATCCTAAGTATTTCAACAAGTATTTCAAGCAACCTCCTATTAGTATAGTACCTAACAAGTATTTCAAGCAAAGGAAAACACCTTAAACCAAAAAGGGAGTCTTTAAACAGAACAAAAAAACTATGATACATGTCACAACGCCATCATCAAACTCATACACTACGGCATCCAAAGCAAAAACTTTCATGGGACCGCTAGCTTTAAACTTCCCTATTGGTGGTCTGGAAGTTGCTGTTGAGGCATGACTTGGACCCTTTTTTGGGAAATCCCTAACCACGTGTGATGTGCTGCCACAACGAAAACAAGCTCATCTGCTCACCCGACACTCTCATGTGTGTAGCCGCCACACTAGGGAAAGAAGGTGGTGGTGCTAATGCTGCAACTGTAGCTGCCGGTGCTCTCCTGAACTTCTTATGTGGAGCATGTCTATGCCCCTGACTTGAACTGAAGGGCCTCTTCACTCCAACATTCTTACTTGCCTTGGCATTGTGCGTCTTTACTTCCTAACACATGTTAACCAACTTAGACATTGTCTTTGGCCTTTTCCCTGCCAAGTGGTCCATGATCTCCTTAGATAATCCCTCCATAAAACGGGATACCTTGCTCGTTTCACTAGCCATGACCGTAGAACATACTTTCCCAACTCATGAATACTCCTATGATATTACATGATAAATATGCCTTCATGCCGAAGGTGGTAGAACTGGCTCTCCTTAGCCGACCGCTGAGCTACCAGATGGAACTCCTCTATGAAAGTGGCCTTGAACTCGTCCCAGTCCATGATCTTTCCCCTGGTGTTCTCAATAATGTCTACCCATTCTTGCGTTGCTCCTGTCAACAGAGATCCTGCTAGATTTGCCCACTTATCTCGAGCCAGCCTCATCTGTCCAAAGTTTCTCTCCACTATTCTTAACCAATTGTCTGCCTCTGTGGTGATGGTCTTAGCATTAAAGTGCTCAATTACTGACTTCTTGACATCCAAGAATCGTCTAGCATCATCACGTACCTCATCAGCATTAGATATAAAAGCCTAGAGTATGTGACGGTGGGTAGGCTCACTATAGGTAGTAAGATAGGCGGGTGGGTAAGCCGGAGGTGGTGCCTGAGGCGGGTAAGGATAGGCCTTTGGCTGAGGGTGGTATGGATGATATATGTGTTAAGGTTGAAATGGTCTTTCTGGCTGATGTTGTGGTGGATAAGAGGCCGGGTATGGTGCGTATAGATCTGGTGCTAGCTCATATATGGTTGGTGGAGGGTAATCTGTCTGTGCAGGGTAACCATATGAGGGAGGTGGATAATATAGTGGTGGCGGTGGATAAGCTGAGTAATAGATAGGATAAACTTTGGGTTGTGGTGTATATCTAGGTGGTGGTGGATAAAAGGTAGGGTGAGGCATGTAAGCAAAGGGCTGAGTGGACATGGCGGTAAAGGCATTGAGGTATGTGGCAGGTTGAGATGGTAGAGGGATACTTATCTGGCCTATGATGAAGGTAGTGGTAGAAGGAGCTATTGATTAAGGCAAAGCACTCGTGATCTCAGATGTAGGAACGAAAACTTGCATAGTTACCACTTCAGAAGTTTGTTCAGGTTGTCCTTGACTATTCTGAACCTCCATCTATCCTTGTTCCTCTTGTATCATCCTATGATTCTGCTCAACCTGCTCAGAAACTGCTACACCCTGACTTCCTTGAGCCTCACTGGATGTCTCGGTACTACGTGTATTCTTCTTACCTAAAGCCATTCTGGAAAGAGAAAGGATCAACTAAGCTGCTAAAGAAACTTACATGATTCAACTTAATCTACGAACTTAGACGTAAGATATGAACTTTTCTCTGATACCAACTGTGACGCCCCGTTCCCGGATACCGAGTCCTTATCCGGAAAGAACGTCTGGGCACGCATATATATTTTTTTTAAATAAAATAAATATATATGTAAGCCTCGTGTAACAATATATTAAGAGTAAAGCGGAAACAAAACTAAAAAATGACTCGGAAATGTCAAAAGACACAACACGGATCACTAGTACCACTCCACGTCTAAAGAAAAACCAAAATAGAGAAACAAAGAAATAAATAAATGTCGTTCAACTATTACAATCCCAAATGACACGGAAAAGATAAAAGTCTAGATCTCTCAAACAATTACATTTTATCTCTCAAAACAATATTAAAGTACACAGAATAAAATATTAGCATGCATCTCTATTACAGTGTAAGAGCTGGAGGGAATGCTGAGTGCAGTCTGCTGATGAACTCAACAGACCACATGAAGACTCAGCAGACTGCTGAACAGTTTGGCAGACTATTGAACAAGTTTTGGGGGTGAGGGTTCAATCGTATGAAACCCCCACCCTGACATTTTTCTGTAAAGACGCTCGAGACCGAAAAGACGTTAGTCAAATTGCTCTGATACCATAATAGCGAAATATAATTGTATTGCATTGATTATTTGATAATAATAATGAATATGAATACAATATTTATAGACTAATTGATGAAAGATAGAAATTTATCTAAACCAAATAATATATTGTAACATAATTCAAATGCGAACAATATTATCTAAACAAACTCAATCTTGTCATTATCTGATCAAGTTTTATCAAAACCAGCCTTTCCGACCCTTCTTCTCATAAAGTGAACTACCTCTTACGTAATAATCACATTATCCATGGTTTGGCGGCCCGGAATAATGTTGCTCTAAAAAAGGGTTTTAAGCTTATCCATTAAACTTGTTAGCCATAATTTTGGTAAAGATCTTAATGGTCACATTGTAGAGTGCAATCGGCACGAACCAAGACATGTCAAACAGTGGTAATTGTTTGGGAATGAGGGTAATAAGCACATCACTCATATAAGGGGATAATCCTGAACAGAAAGTTCGGGTGACAAAGACATATAAGGGATAATCATTTGCTTTTCCTTTCAGATAATAGATGATGTGTGGAAGAATTCATTATTGTTCTCCACCTTCCTAATACATTCGACGATCTAGATCTTTGGAGATATCCCACTTCTTCCTGTTGAAGGATTTCCAGGAACTCGCTCCCTGATGATGGATGGATTGCGCGCCCAAGGTCTAGAAGGAATGTGGACTAAGAAATGGCAAAGGAATTTCGGAAACCCTGCAGTCTAGCAAGGCATCCGCGCTTCCTAACTGTTACTGAACCAAAAATGTGCTTACTCTAGAAGAGCAAAGACTATCAATGATCTTACCCACAGACTGGTCCATATGGGGGGCCTAAATGCTTGGATAGATCCAGTGCCATTCTTATCATACTATGTTTGTTCGCCATCAAGCTAGGAAGATCACTATCCTCATTGTTTATGTTGATAACATCATCATTACAAGTGATGATCATCAAGAAATCTCAAAATTAAAACATTTTTTGGCTGACAGGTATGAAGTGAAGGACCTTGGCACTCTTAAGTACTTTCTCTGGCATGGAAATAGCTTGAAACCGGCAAGGACTGTCTGTTTGCCAAAGGAATTATGCTCTAGATCGTCTTGAAGAGACTAGATTCCTAGGATGCCAGCATGCTTTTTCTCCCAATAGAGCAAATCCCAACCTAAGTAGTGTTCATGCAGATATAAGGTTGTTGATGAAGGGCAATGTCAAAGACTTACGGGCAAACTGCTCTATCTCTCTCACACAGGACCTGACATATCTTATGTTGTCAGTTTAGCCAACAAATTTATGCATTAACCCAAGAAAATGCATCACAACGTGGTTCATAGACTCCTCAGTTACTTCAAATCTAGACCTAGGCAAGGCTTACACTTCAAGAAAACTACAATCAGAAATCTCAAAATCTATAATGATGTTGATTGTGGTGGTTGCCCCATTGACAGAAGATCTACAACAGGTTACTGCTTCTACCTTTGGGGGTAACCTTATCACCTGGAGAAGTAAGAAACAACATATTGTCTCCAGAAGTAGTGCAGAAGCTGAATTAATGGCTCTTGCCCTAGGTGTTTGTGAAGGAATTCTGATAAAAGGGTTTTTCAAGATCTAACGCTCTCAATCACTTCTCATGTGAAGTATTTTCGTGACAACACCTATGCAATCAGCATGGCTCAAGACCTTGTCCATCATGACAAATCCAAACATGTAGACATTGACAGACATTTCCTCAGGGAAAAAGTGGACTCCAAAAACATTCTTCTTATTCACATAGCTACGAACTTTCAACTTGCAGATCTGTTTACCAAGGCTGTACCTTCTTCCAAGTTCCCTGGCCTATGGTGAAGAAGTAATGAAGGATTATTATGTTATTATTTAATTTATTCTCTATTAAATTGTAAACTAGCTGTTTGTAAGCTTAGTTGGTTAGATCTCTTCCTAACCTTCAACCACCCCTTTTATTGCTAGTTGTTTAATTAAGCTGCTTCTTTGTACCTATTTTTAACTTTATTCTAATGAATACAACATCAAGTATTCTCCATTTCTCTTTTCATTTACTTTAGACGACTCGATTTCGCTCTAAAACAAACAGCAGCAGACACTTGGTGAAATCTGAACAAACCCCTCTACACCTCAAAAACTAACACCTTTAGTCACGAACTCGGGAAGTTGCACATCTGATCGAGGCTATTTAGCTGAAAGTGCCATAATAATATCTTCCATTGAAAACAGGGGCGGATGCAGGATCTCGGGTATAGGGGGCAGTAAAATTTTTAAAAGCAAATAAAAAAATTAAGGGAGGGCAAACTATATGTATCGTACAAATTTTAGTGTATTTTTTTCGAATTAAGGAAAGACAGTTGCCCCCTTGGCTGTATGTAGGTCCGTCACTGATTGAAAATGGAATACTGCGCAAGAAATATGCCCCGATATTAATTACTACAAAAATTAGCACAATGATAAACTTAATTGTCAGAACATTAAGCATAATAAAATCAAATGCATGTTTTACAGCAAAAGTACAAGCTAAAAATGAAACCAATTATAGCACCCAATATAGGCTCAGTAAATTTCGAAGTCTTTTATTGGCTGGCACCAAAAAAGTGTTGAGAACCACAACTACTCATAGCACCATATATATTGGTAGATGGGGCACCACATTTTTGTATGATTTCCTTTTCAAGAGAAAAAAAAACATCCCACGTGAGCACGTTTCCTTTAATAAAGGAATATCACTCATGATGACGATGGTAGATAACATAAAGTATCGGTGACATTAATTTGTACAACAAACGCCAATCAAGGTGAAGTTTATGCCTTACAACTTTTTAACATGAAACTGTGCGGAAAAAGTAGTAAAGTAGTTTTCTAGTGCCATGCACTTATAAAAATAAAAATAAACAAATTATATGGTGAGTGAAGCAAATTTGTCAGGCCATATGCCAAATGTAGAAATGATCAAGAAATGAGAGAAAATGATAAACTATTATTCAAGAACCTTTTCGAGTTATATAAAGGTCCTTCGTTTATATAGAAAGGACTCCTAACGGATAGAAAAACAAAGTTGCACAATTGCAACCGCTATGAACAGTAAAAACATGGCCATATTGATCCTTAATACAAACTAGCCTAATTACACCGATTCAAACTAAACAAGGATGAAATAAACACCAAAAATTCAGCATAATTCAACATTCTCCCTCAAGGTTGGTTTTATATGTCTCTGCAACCAAGCTTGTAGTGAAGGTGTTGAAAAACTTGATTGCTCATAGCCTTAGTAAGAATGTCAGCCACTTGATCCTTTGAGGGAACATGAATAAGAAGAATGTCCCCATTGTCAATCTCTTCTCTTATAAAGTGTCTGTGCACTTCAACATGTTTAGTCTTATCATGTTGAGTGGGGGGGTTTCAGCAATACATAAGGCAAAAATATTGTCACACGGAAGCTGAACAGGAGTAGAGATAGGAAATCCAAAGCCATCAGTTTTCTAATCCAAAGGCCTTCATAAATTCCTAGAGAAAGGGCCCTCAATTCAGACTCTGCACTACTCCTAGAACCCACATGTTTCTTGCTCCTCCAAGTGACCAAATTTTCCAAAACCTGATGAGCCTTTCCACAGCATGCATTTGCCTCTCAGTGGGTCTATGCATGAACTGATTGACCATACCTACAACAAAACTTATATCAGGCCTTGTATGAGAGAGAGATATGAGTTTGCCTACCAGCCTTTGATATCCTACTTTGTCCATAAAAAGACTGTCACTTTCCTTGCCAAGTTTGAGGCATGGTTCAACAAGGGTGTCTACTGGTTTATATCCCAGCATACATGTTTCTTTTAGTAGATCAAAGGTGTATTTCCTTTGAAACAAGGAAATGTGTTGAAATTAGTGATCTAATTATTTTAATTAGTGTGCTAATTATTTTATTTCATCCTTTGTTTAGGCCCTTAATATATGTCTTTTATCTTTTAGTCCTTCCTGATATTACCTGGACTAGTGGGGCTGTTTTTACTGTATAGTGTCCGTTGGGAACACTGTACATTAGCTGTTAGAGTGCTTGTTGGTTGTATCAGGACTTCCTGAGTCCTTTATATCATAGTTATCAGAACCGGCCCGGCCCGGCGGTCGAACCGGTCGACCCGGTGACCCGGTCTCAAACCCGGGCCGGTTCACGCATTCGACCGTTTAAGGAAGTGAACCGTTCAAACCAGGCTGACCTGGCGGTCGAACCGGTGAACCGTGACCCGACGGTCGAACCGGTGACTTTTAAAATTTGAGTCTTTTTTTAAAAAATTGTCATTATTCATCCGTTCATTAAGCATTGCAGCTTCAACCATCTAAAAACACTTATCCAGTAACAATAATTCTATTTTTTCTTCATTTCTCCATTCGAATTTAAGGTCTTTAATCATTTTTTTAACTCTTTCATTTTACAGTATAACATGATTTGTATAATCTTCTACCTATTAAATGCTCTTTTACAGAGGATATGTAGTTTTCATTTTCACATACTTGCTCAAGAATGTGTTTGACCACATAATTCCTTTATTAGACGATAGTAGCAGTTCAACATCAAATGAAAATGAACACACAATTTATCAATACTTGGATCTAAATAGTGCATTTTGATGAAATTCAAAGATCGATTTTTTTTATTTCATTTGTAATCATGTTATGATTTGCATGTAGGAATATTATGAAAATGAATATGGTTTTCAATTTTTATTTATGTATTTGTACATTTAATTTTTTTTGTAAGTGATGATATGACCCACCGGTTGAACCTGTGACCCGATGACCCGGCGTCTTTTCTAGGTCAATGACCGGGCCGGGTCCGATAACTATGTTTTATATAGCCTTTTCTCTTGTAATTGTAAACTACCAAGTATTTTACATTAATAAAAACTCTCTCTTCTCCCAAATACATGTCCTAATTTCTACATGGTATCAGAGCCTTGATCCAAAATCGCTCAAATTCAAAATTTTCAGAGATTTTTTCAAAAACCAGAAAATGTCTTCTGTTGAGCAATCAACCTCCACTGATGTTGTTCCACACTCTGAGGGAGCAAATCTCATTCAGGGAGGGAGTGATACCAACAGTCATCTCCTTACTAGCCACAAATTCGATGGTAATAACTACCATTTGTGGTCTAGATCTCTGCTGATGTATGTGTCTGGAAGAAGCAAAGAAGGACATCTAACTGGTGATACTCCCCAACCTAAAGAAGATGATCCTAAATTCAGACAATGGAAGGCAGACAACAACATCATCATGTCATGGCTTATTGGATCCATGACTCGTGAACAAAGTGAGAATTTTATGTTCTACAACAATGCTCAAGAGGTCTGGGAGGCTGCTCATGACCTCTACTCAAAAAGGGACAATACTTCAGAGGTCTATGAGCTCAAATCTCAACTTAAAGAGTTGAAGCAAGCAGATTCTACTGCCACTCACTACTTCAATCTTTTGAGTAGAATCCGGCAGCAACTTGATCTGTTCAATGAACACAAATGGAGCTGTTCTGAAGATCACAAGAACCATAAATTGTTCATTGAAAGAGACAGAGTGTTTACTTTCCTTATGGGGCTCAACCCCAATTTGGATGATGTCAAAGGAAGAATCCTTGGCAAATCTCCTCTCCCCAACTTGAAAGTTGCTTTTGCTGAGGTCAAACATGAAGAAAGCAGGCGGAAACTTATGTTGGGGAGCACCCAGGCTGCTGTTGAACCTCAAATCCCTCAACAAAACTCTTCTGCTCTTACTTCTCAGCCTCTTCAACCCTCCAAAGGAAAAAAAGAAAGGCCTTGGTGTGATCACTGCAAGAAGCAAGGGCACATCAAAGATACCTGCTGGAAACTTCATGGAAAACCAGCAGACTGGAAACCTAAGGCTGGAAATGGAAGGGAGCCTCAAGCTAATCTATCTGTTCAGAAAAAAGTCTTCACTCAAAAACAGATAGAAGCCTTAAAAAGACTCTTCCACTCCACTTCCACCTCTGGAAATCAGTCTGTTGTATCTTCAGCTTCTATAGCACATACATGTATCATTTCTCAAACCTTTAAATCTCATGTTCGGGATAAATGGAACATTGATTCTGGTGCTTCTGAACACATGACTGGGGACAAGACACTTTTTTCCTCCATTCACCCTTGTACACAAGAGAGATATGTCAGAATTGCTGATGGTTCCACCTCTAAAGTAGAGGGTATGGGAACTATCAACATAAAGGGCATATGTCTCAAAGATGTACTCTTTGTTCCAAAGTTGTCATGCAATCTGATCTCTGTTAACAGATTAGCACAACAGCACAATATGGTGCTAAATGTTTCCTCCACATCCTGTGACTTTCAGGACTCCAAAATTGGGAAGATGATTGGTAGTGCTAAGACCAATGCAGGTCTTTATCTCTTGTGTGGTGATGAGTACTATAGTGAAAATGTAATGTTATGGCACTATAGACTTGGACATCCAAACTTTGTGTACTTCAAAAAATTACTCCTTGATCTGTTTGTCAATACAAGGCCTAATGATTTTGTGTGGAAATTTTTGTCTTGCAAAAGCAATCCAGAACTAACATTCCTTAGAAAAGTTATCAACCATCTAAGCCTTTTAACCCGGTACATAGTGATATTTGGGGACCTTCAAAGGCTAAAAATATCACTGGTACTAGGTGGTTCATCACTTTTATTGATGATCACACTAGGCTTACATGGGTTTTTCTAATGAAGGATAAGTCTGAAGCTAGTATGATATTTAAGAATTTATATCACATGGTTCATACACAATTTGAAACTGAAATCAAGGTTTTAAAGTCTGACAATGGGTCAGAATACTTTGAAACAACCCTTGGGACATTCATGAGAGAGAAAGGCATTGTTCATATAATGAGAGAGAAAGGCATTGTTCATATAAGTTCCATGTTTGCTATGAATGTGTTGACACCCCTCACTTATCTCAAAATGTGATTCGAGAGGAAAAACAGCACTTACTTGACATCTCTATTTGCTAGACCTCTCATGTTTGCTATGAATGTTCCTAAGTTTACTATGGGGAGAAGATCTTCTGTCTTAATAGATACTTATCTCATTAACGTTTTTATAAATAGAATGCCCTCAAAGGTCATTGCTATGTGTAGAGATTCGTAAATGATGTTGGAGTTCAAAACACCTATTAGTGTGTTTAAGAATATATATTCAAATTGTATATATTCAAATTGTAGTTCACTCAAAACCTTAGTCCTAAAGTTTTTGGATGTATTGTGTTTGTTCACAACCATCATAGAAACAAACTTGATCCAAAGGCAATCAAATGTATCATGATTGGGTACTCCCCTTGACAAAGAGGATATAAGTGTTATTGCCCTTCCACAAGGAAGTTCTATAACACAATGGATGTAACTTTCCTTGAATCTAAGCCCTATTATGACGCACTTGAAAACTCTGAAGTTAACTATATGACTTCCTCTCAAGGATGGAATTTACAATTACCTCTTGATCTAACTAGAGAAACAGAGTCTCATATAGACAATGAAACTCAGAATCCTACTACAGAGGATCTAAGTACCTCTGACAGGAGGATCACTATATCCTTTTGGACCTGAGCAAGGATCTCAATGTGACAGACCTCTTGTGGAACTGATATATACCAGAAAACATAGGGGATCAGTAAGATCTCCTTCTCCTACTAGTCCTGAAACTGAACATCCTATCCTGACAATCATGAAATCACTCATGATGATACTCCTGATGATAGGCCCATAGTGAGGAAAGGAACAAGTGCTTGTACTAAAGTCCCTTGTATAACCTTTCTGAGGCATATCAATCCCTCATGAATAACCTTAATAGTTAGTATGTGCCTTGTACCATTCATGAAGCACTTGAAAAACCTGAATGGAAACAAGCTGTTGATGATGAAATTGGGGCCCTAATAAAAAAACAACACATGGGATATCACATATCTTCCTAAGGGAAAAAAGGTGGTAGGATGTAGGTGGCTTTTCACTAATAAATATAACTCTGATGGGTCTACTAGCAGACATAAGGCAAGGTTAGTTGCCAGACGGTATACACAAACCTATGGCATTGACTACCAAGAGACTTTTGCACATGTTGCTAAACTTAATACCATCAGAGTACTTTTGTCCATTGCTGTGAATCTTGATTGGCCTCTTGTCCAATTAGATGTCAATAATGCATTTCTAAATGGAGAACTCGATGAGGAAGTTCACATGAAGATTCCTCCTGGGTATGAAACCCCAGGAAAAGGAAATATGGTGTGTAAACTTAAAAAGGTCCTCTATGGACTCAAACAGTCCCCTAGGGCATGGTTTGGCAGATTTACTAAATTTGTAAAGGCTTATGGCTATCAACAATGCCTTTCAGATCACACTATGTTCACCAAATTCACTGAGAATGGCAAAAGAGTGATTCTAATTGTCTATGTTGATGATATAATCATCACTGGTGATGATATAATCATCATTGGTGATGATTTGGATGAAATTCAACTACTTAAACAATCCCTTGCTAGGGATTTTGAAGTCAAAGATCTGGGACTGTTGAAATACTTCCTTGGCATGGAAATATCTAGGACTGCAACTGGTATTCATATCTCTCAAAGAAGATATATCTTGGATCTTCGTGAAGAAACAGGGATGGCAAATTGTAAACCTGCTTCTTCTCCCATAGAGCCTAACCTGAAGTTTCACAAGAAGGCTCCAAGAATTATGTTGATGTTGGGAGATATCAAAGATTAGTGGGGAAACTAATCTATCTTTCCACACAATACCTGACATCTGCTTTGTTGTCCGTCTAGTAAGTCAGTTCATGCATAAACCCTGTGAAGAACATCTTCAAGTCGTGGACAGAACCCTGAGGTACCTAAAGGGAACTCCTGATCAAGGACTTCTATTCACTAGAATGAGAACAAGAACTGCATATCTACACTGATGCAGATTGGGCCAGTTCTATAGTAGATAAAAGATCTACTACTGGGTATTGCTCTTATATTTGGGGCAATCTAACTACTTGGAGAAGTAAAAAGCAACCTATAGTGGCTAGAAGCAGTGCAAAGGCTGAGCTTAGAGCTCTATCTTTTGGGATCTGTGAAGGCATGTGGTTAAGGAAGATTCTAACTGAAATTCAGGCCCCAACCAAACTCCCTACTCAAATGTTCTGTTACAACAAATCAACAATCAACATGTCAGAAAATCCCATTCATCATGACAAATTTAAACATGTTGATATTGACAGGCATTTCATCAAGGAAAAGGTTGAGAACAAAGAAATTCAGATTTCCTTTGTTCCTTCTCAAGTTCAAATGGCTGATATCTTCACCAAAGGGACCTCTATTGCTAAATTTCTGCACATTACAGGCAAGCTTGGTTGTTCATCTCTATACACAACCAACCTTGAGGAGGGGTATTGAAATTAGTGATCTAATTATTTTAATTAGTGTGCTAATTATTTTATTTCATCCTTTGTTTATGCCCTTAATATATGTCTTTTATCCTTTAGTCCTTCCTAATATTACCTGGACTAGTGGGGCTATTTTTATTGTATTGTGTCCGTTGGGAACATTGTACATTAGCCGTTAGAGTGCTTTTTGTTGTATCAGGACTTCCTGAGTCCTTTATATAGCCTTTTCTCTTGTAATTGTAAACTACCAAGTATTTTACACAATGTTCTAAAACTCGCTAGGCGAACTCGGTACGCTACAGGGGCGCCTAGGGCCAAGGGCGCCTAGGCGATTTAGGGTTTTAAGGGGGGTTTTAGGGTTTTAAGGGGGTTTTTAAGGTTTTTAGGGGGGTTTAGGGTTTTAAGGGGGGTTTTAGGGTTTTTACGGAGGGTTTTAGGGTTTTTACGGAGGAGTTTAGGGTTTTAAAGGGGTTTTAGGGTTTTATGCCTCTTTCTTGTCTAAACACTTAGGAAAACTTGGATGTTCGCCCAGATGGAACCCTAATTGCCTAGAAGGGCCTAAGAGCGCCTAGAAGGGCCTAGGAGCACCTAGAAGGGCCTAGGAGCGCCCAGAAGGGCCCAGGAGCGCCCAGAAAATTGCCTAGCACACTTGTCGCCTAGATAAATCGCCCAGAGCCAAGTCGAGACGCCCTAGGGTCGTCTAGGGCCTAGGCGGCGCCTAGGCGATCGCCTAAGGCGATTTTTAGAACACTGATTTTACATTAAAAAAACTCTCTCTTCTCCAAAATACTTGTCCTAATTTCTACAAAATGCCATCTTTATTTCTAGAAATTTCCATTTCTAGAAAATACTTAAGATCTCCCAAATCTTTTTATCTCAAAGGCTTTAACTAGGGATGCCTTTATTTCTCGATCTCACTTTGATCATTTCATATTAGAATAATATCATCTACATAGTTAACTAGGATGATCAAATTCCCAGGTCTAGTAGACTTGGTGAACAAGGTATGGTCAGAATGACATTGATGGGAGCCATGATTGATCATGAACTTAGTAATCTCTCAAACCATGCTCTGGGAGATTGTTTGAGTCCATAAAAGGTTTTTTCAGTTTACAAACTTAACCATTTCTTCCCTGTTTTTCAAGACCAGGGGTATTGGCATGTAGACTTCTTTTTTTAAGTCACCATTCAAGAGAGCATTCTTGATGTCAAGTTGAGTTAATTGCCAGTCCAGATTAACTGCAACGCTCATTAGGACTGTTTCACTTGGCAACGGGGCAAATGTTTCATAATAGTCAATCCCATAAGATTGAGTAAAACCTTTTTCCACAAGTCTAGCCTTGTATCTATTAACTATTAAGAGAACCATCGCATTGCATTTGATGGTGAAGATCCGCTAAAACCCTACAGGTTTCTTTCCAAGAGAGAGATTGGTGATGTTCCAAGTGTCAATTTTTGTTAATGGAATCCATTTCATCCTTTATGGCACTTTTCCACTCAAGACATTACATAGGATCATACACATCTTTAGGGATCTGGACAGTGTCCACATTTCCTATAAATGCATGAAATTTGGGTGACAGGCTATGATGCACCGACACTTCAATCTGGTCGGCGTGCGCCGTGTCCGACACAAGACACGCTCCGACACCGTGTCCGAAACGTGTCGGCTGATTAAAGAGGTGGGAGGCAGTCTTGGAACGTATGCACTTTCATAGTAAAAATGATACTTCTTCCCATTTCAAGAAGATGCATGTTTTTCCTTTCAGCAACCCCATTTTGTTGGAGGGGGGGAGGGGTATCCATATGTGTACTGATATGAGCAATCCTTTTTTCAGTGAAGAAAGAGTTTAGACTTTTCTCAAAATATTCTCTGTCATTAGCAGACTTTAAATACCGTGGTTTTAGTATCAAATTGATGTTTGATCATGGCAAAGAAATCTTTGAAAACATTTCCCACCTCAGACTTCTCATCAGGAGAAACAATTGTGTTCTTCTACTATGATCATCAATGAAACTAACAAACCACCTTTTATCGGTGATGGTTTTTGTCTTTAAAGGAACCCATATGTCACTGTCAAAGAGAGTGAAGGGTTTTGAGGGTTGATAAATGATTTTAGGAAAAACAGTTCTAGTGTGTTTAGCAAGATGACAGATTTCTCAATGAAAAGAATCAATAGATTTTCCTTTAAACGTTTCAGGATACAATTTCTTCAAGTACACAAAGTTAGGATGTCATAGTCTATAATGAAGCAACATAATACTCTTACAACTAGAATCAGAAACAATGCTACTAAAACCCTTTGAGGTAAGATTAGTAGCGAGATTAGTGGGGCAAGTCGTGAGAATGAAGAAAACCAGACACAGCTTTAACACTGCCAATCATTTCCTTCAAATTCAAACCCTATAATTTGCAGCCATTAGACATTAGTACAAAAAATCACATTACAGTTAGCGTCCTTAATGAACCTACTTACTGTTAAAAGATTACACTGTAGGTTAAGCACAATAAGAACATTATTTAAGGTGATATTTTTGTCAATGTAGACACTGCCTATCACAGCAACTTGAGACATGGTACCATCAGCAATCTTAACATTGTGGGGTACTTTACATTTGGAAATAGAAGTAAAGACTTTAGGATTTATAGTCATATGATTGGAAGCCCCAGAGTCAACAAACAAGAGAACTTTAAGATGAGAATTACTAGGATAAGTAGAAGCACACGGACCTGTTTTGGTTATGGATGAACCGATCTGAGCGCTAGCATTTTGAACAGATAAGAGCCTTTCCAAGGCTTCAATTTGCTCATTATTGAAGCTGGCATCAGTTTTTTTTTCTTCCATGGTTACACATTTCTCAGGGCTCTCTTGTCCATGATTCTGTTTTAAAGATTTCCAGTTGGGAGGTGTGCCATGCAGTTTCCAGCAAGTTTCCATGGTAAGACCAGTTCTCTTGCAATAGTCACACCAAGGTATGTTGCCTTTTTGTTTCTGGGGTTGTGAAGAAGCATTTCTGGTAAATAGGGCATTGGTTTCATGAGAAGGAGTAGGTGTGACATAGGGTGATGAATTCCCACCCATTATGAGTCTTTTCTGCTCTCCTCATACGTAATTTCAAAGAAAACGGTCTTTATAGATGGTAGAGGTTTCATCCCAAGGATTCTGCCTTTAACATCATCAAGGATGGGATTCAATCCCATGAGGAATTTAAAGACCTCCTCTGATTTTTCATTTTTTTATATATATTTGCATTTCCAACAGAGTGCCATATATGCTTTCAAAGTTGTCAAGTTGTTGCCATGATCTTGACTAAGTTGTAGAAATTAGTACACACAGGTCACCTTGTTTAAGATCTTGTAACTTAGCTTCTACCTCATAGATTTCTGAGGTAATATCTTGTTTTGAGTAGAGTTCTGAGGTGAGGCTGAGGATGCAGACCATATCTCTTCAGCAGTGTCATGCAAGAAAAAGTTCTCAACAGTAGCAAGGATCATGGATAAGAGCTAACATCAGCGTAGTTTTCAACATCATCGGCCTTAGGAGACTTACTTTTCAACTCTCCGCTTTTCATAGAAGGGTTGATCAGCCTTAGGAGACTTACTTTCTCCAGTAGGGTACCCTTCTTTGCCTCACCAATGATGTACAGTTTGACAAATCTTGACCACTGTAAGAAGTACTCACCATTGAGTATGTGAGAAAGAAAGAGATAGCATTGAGGGTTCAGAGTTCCGGGAGGAGTTCATAGAGCTTTCCACCCTTGATTTAACATCTGGACATTGCTCAGTTGCCATTGACAGATTTTGAATAAAAGTTTAAAAAGCTTTAGACTCTGATACCATGTAGAAATAAGCATGAAAGGAGGAATTCAAAATTCACCTTCGGAATCATAATAGGGCTTAGATTCAAGGAAAGTCACATCCATTGTGTTATAGAATTTCCTAGTAGAAGGACAATAACACTTATACCCTCTTTAATCAGGAGAGTACCCAATCGGGATGCATTTGATAGCCTTTGGATCAAGTTTGTTTCGTGGTGGTTGTGAATAAACACGGTGCATCCAAAAATCTTAGGATTAAGATTTTGAGTGAATCGACAGTTAGGATATATATCCTTAAACACACCAATAGGTGTTTTGGCGAAGAACTCTTGAAGGCATTCTGTTGATGAGGTAAGTGGTCGTTAAGACAAGCGACTTCTCCCATAGAAACTTAGGGACATTCATGGCAAACATAAGAGCTCTACAAGTGTCAAGTAAGTGCTGTTTTTCCTCTCAAAGCAATACCATTTTGCCGAGGGGTATCAACACGGGGAACTTATATGAACAATGCCTTTTTCTCTCATGAATGTTCCAAGGGCTGTTTCAAAGTATTCTGACCCATTGTCAGACTTTAAGACTTTGATTTCAGTTTCAAATTGAGTATGAACCATGTGATAGAAATTTCTAAATATCATACCAGCTTCAGACTTATCTTTCATCAGAAAAACCCATGTAAGCCTAGTGTGATCATCAATAAAAGTGATGAACCACCTAGTACCAGTGATATTTTTAGCCTTTGAAGGTCCCAAATATCACTATGTACCGAGTTAAAAGGCTTAGATGGTTGATAACTTTTCCGAGGAAAGTTAGTTCGGAAGCTGTTTTGCAAGGCAACAAATTTCACACACAAAATCGTAGGCTTTTTATTAACAAACAGATCGAGAATTAATTTTTTCAAGTACACAAAATTTGGAGAAAATGATAAACTCTTATTCAATTGTCTCGTTTAGAATAGAGATCATGAGGTCGCCTCCCGAGACCTCCTGAGCGGTGTTGTGGAACATAAAGTTCTCACTTTGTTCACGAGTCATAGAACCAATAAGCCATGACATGATGATGTTGTTGTACCTTCCACTTGTACGTATTTAGGATCATCTTCTTTGGTTGAGGAACATCACCGGTTAGATGTCCTTCTTTGCTCCTTCCGGAACACATACATCGGCGGAGACCTAGACCACAAATGATAGTTATTACCATCGAATTTGTGAACCTTTTCAAGTTACATAAAGGATTGCTCGGTTGCCATTGATGATTTTGAATAAAAGTTTAAAAAGCTTTAGACTCGATCCATGAAAGGAGAGAAAATGATAAACTCTTTTGTTTAGGTCCTTTGTTTATATAGAAAGGACACCTAATGGCTAGAAAAGCCAAGTTGGAGAATCGCAACGGCTATGAACAGTAAAAACAGGGGCATATTGATCCTTAATACAAACTAGCCTAATTACACATATTAGAACTAAACAAGGATCAAATAAACATAAAAAAACAACATAATTCAACACAAATGTACTTTTATTTAATCTCTTTTTTACCCTTTTTTTCTTATTACAATAATATATGGCACAATCTACCTTAGCCTGCTTCACCTCTAGCAGCAAGAGATGGTTTGTACCACTGACTCAATTTTTGCAGCTGTTAGAACTTACTGACTGAAATTACTTAATCCAGCCGGTTCGGCCAGTTGCAATTGTCTTAATACAACAAAGAAACGGGATCGTGTGAAGAATTTCAGCACAAAATAATGTAAGAAATGACAGACTCTTCTTTCTCCTTAAAAAACATGATGAAAACAATTTCTGACTAGTGGCGTATTGGGGTTTTATTACCTTAGGTCTTCATCCAACAGGAAAGAATTTGGAGTGAAATTCTGCGAATCCATGGTAATAGTTTCTCTCATCTCAGCAACAACCTGGAAGAGAACACATTTTTCAGAGACATCCCCGTCTACTTTTATGACTTCTCCATTCACATCCCTCAGGTCTCAAAAATGACTCAAACTACTCAAACTAGGATGGTGTGTGTAATTTCTCAACAATGAGCGATGTGAATGGAAAGTAAGAAACGTCAGGGAAGATTTTCAAAGCTATCCGATTGATTAAAGTCAACAGAGCCAAGACACCTCATTTGACACACTTTGAGTCCCATACTTGTCATCCCAATACATAGTACTTATGCGATAAATTTGTTCGATAGTCAAAGCCTGACAAGTAGCACAAAATAAGAGGGTGAAACTAAATAAATAAATAAAAACCTGTCCAAACTATTTCCAAAAGACTTTACCGGGCAAAGATCCTGTCTAATCTTCGTCAAAGAAAATTTTCTCTTCTGGTGTATCTCCTACAGAATTCAGCCATAAGAATAAATCAGGAATTTCTCAGTTATTCTGTTTATCTCGCAGCAATATGATCATTACCAGAAATCCAACAGCTTGCCTGATGTGATTAAGCTCATGCCAAGAAGTGCTTGCAAACTGAGTTTATAATACTTCAGTGCCAGATAAACACGCAACTATTTTGGCAGTAAATGCATTTGAGCAAAGACATTAATTTTAGCCAATAAGGCATTAGCCCAGTGGTAATCATTGAGGTTGTTAACCCAAAGGTTTCGGGTTCGAGTCCCAGTGGGGATAAAAGTGTGTGCGTGTGTTTCTTTTGTATCCATAAAAATTAAAAAAGACATTAATTTTAAAGACCTCCTCCTTGGTGTTGACTATCCATCTCTTCAGTTTAGCAAGACCAGACTTCACATACTCGCCGTGAGAAAAAGTACAACATTCTCGTCGCAACAACAGGCTACATATTCAAATCATAACATATACACATAGTAAAACAAATGGAAAGCGGTAATTGCAGATTTTGAGAGATCGACTGAATACCTATTAAACAGTGATACATTGATGAAAGAGAAGACTTGAGCGATTAGTTTACGGATGAAAAAGGAAGGTACCTGAAAAGGGAAGGCACAAAAAGCTAGTTTATCCAAGAGAAATAGAGCCCAAGTTGAGTTGAGGACCCTAAATATAACCGCAAAACAATGGCAATTCATTTAACATAGAGGCATGACTTAACAGGCAATATTTGGAAATCAGAAAAAGATAAAACACCATATCTGCATTAATAGGAGACGAGAAAAAAGAAGCAAAGAAACCATCTGTTTAAAAAAAATATACATGAATATTAAAAATGTCCGGCGTACATGATTTTCACGGACACGACTCATTAATGAATCCAGGAACTTGATGATGATATCCCACTGACTATTTGTAGGCTGCTGCATAACTACACTGGGAGACCATGAGGTCCATGATAATTTCCATCTCAACTTTGTGGTGCCTTCAGAACAACAGAACAATAGTTTGTCAGATTAGTTTGTCCTAGTGCGTCTGCCCCCAACCCCCCAATATATATATAAACACGAATATAAAGAAAGAATGATTCCGGGTGGAGAGTAACAGAAAAGAGAACCCAAAAAGATAAGTGCTACAGGAAAACACTCATAGCATGGTGGGAAGGTCTTCTAACTTCTAAGATTGGTGATCTTAGAACCAGGTGTGAAATAAATCAAATGAATTACAAGATAAACATGTGGGAAGAAATTAAAACGAATGCATTTGAACTTCTAAGCGAATCTTAAAAACTACTAATCCCCAGCCCAGAGAGAATTTGACTTAAAAATTAAAACGAACGCATTTGAACTTTCAAGTTAATCTTAAAAAATAGTCATCCCCAGAGAGAATTTGACTTAAAAATATTACAATTCAAATACCATTTACAATACACAAGCCAAAAATCAAGAAGTTGGGTAACAAAAAACGCTTATTTACTTGTAATGAAAACAAAACCATGATACCATGAAAACGCACTTCAGCAATGGCAAGCACAATTGGTGCGGACATTTAATACACTCACACATATAATGAAAAGAGAAGCAGAGATCTCTGTATCATATTGACTGAATTTCTAGGTTACCATATTCACTTAAAAGACTTAATGGCAAAAAACAAAACCACAAGAGTGCAAAAGCTAGGCACACAACAAAGAAGCATAAGTAGAGTTAATTATAGACACTTACATGATTAAATCTACTTTCAAGTCCACCAGAACCAGCAGAACGCTGAGAATCAGCAGTCAAAGATCCATCGGAACTCAAATTCCTTTGCACAAGACACAGAAGAGCAGATGTATTTGTCAACCAGTACAGAAAGGTGCCATTTTCATTGCCATCCTTAAAGGAGTTTGCCCGTGCATGAAATTTATTAGTAAAAATGCAAAAATCGAACTTTCACATAATGAAAGACGGCTGCATGGGTTGTAAAAAGAATCCCAAAAAGAGGTAGAACGAGTATTTGAAATCACAAATCACCTTCAGAACATCATTAATACCCTCAATGATGAAGTCAAGAATAGCTGTTCACTCGACTTCAAAGGAGTTCCGATGAACAAGGCATCTGTAAATGAATGCAGCAGCAACAGGTTTTCCCTATAGAAATCCCAATATTTGCTTGATACACCGTGAGAGAATTTTGTAATTATCCTGTAGAAAAGATTATTTGGCACAATGCATAGTTGCGAAAGTAAGAAAGGACAAGTTTCTTATTAAAAAGCTATCAAAGAGTTAACTGCACAACAAAACTCCAGTTCAGGCAGTCAAAACAAAGGAAGGATGAAATAAAACCTGTTGCTCATCAAAGCTGAATTCTGCATGGCGAGAACCGGATAAACCTTGTGATACAAGTCCTCCAATCATTTTTGAAGGAGTCGTAGATTCCTACATCAACCCTAAGTGTCATTAACAATAATTTACAGGGAAAAAAGCATGACATATCTTCAACATATGTATGTTGCAAGTATAGCATTCTCACAAATGATGATTTCCGGTCCAAGGATGGAGGAAGAAGAGCACCAGGAAATTTTTGTCTCATAAAAACAGGGATATTCACGAGAAAATAAATAAATAAAAAACAATGTAGAAGAAGCCAATAGTATCCAATATATACTACAAAAATGATTTTTTTTTCTATACAAAATAACGCAAAAGAACTAGAAGACACAGGAAGCAATTACAATGTCACACATTATAACAACAATTCTAGCATCAATTAGACACGGCTCTTACATCTGAAAGAGTTTTTGCAAATCCGCTTCGGATGCTCCTTGGTGTTGCATTCGATGTTTTTTGTTGAAGTACATGGTTCTCGTCCTCCTCCGAAAGTGAAATTATCTCCTTTAAACTAAACAAAATACAAGAGCAGAAGACATGCCAATTTTCCTTAAGTTCTGAGAAATCAATAAGTATCTTCATGGTTCCTTCTACAAGGAAGAAACTCAACAACAGAGGAATTCCATTTTCTTTCAGGACATGCCACTAAAACTTTCTGGCACATGTTTAAAAAAGTAATCATCACAGTACAAGCACTTTCATTAAGACCTTTACGACAAGAAAAATGAGATGGGAAAAACAAACACTCATGCTCAAACAACCAAGAGTCTAATTAATCAAAGGACCAGAACATTTCATCTATTGCATCTAGTGGGCAGCCAAAAACACCTATACAGAACCCAATAAATGGAGCAAAGGACAAACCTATGCAGATTCTGTTTCAGCTGCAACCATCTGCTTTAAATTTGCTTCAATCTATCAGTAGTATCCATTGTAGATGCTTTGGCCTTGATCAAATCAAGCTCAAGTGCAGAATTTCTTCTCTAGCTACTAGATGATTAAAAATTTCTGCAAAATGAAAGGATAAAACATGTGAGGAATTCTTACCTACCGGAAACCTATAAGCATCCAAAATGTTAAATATAAAGCAGTAGGGTTTTTCTTTTCATGACACTGGAAGCAACTCCCATAACATCATCCTACCGTGATGAAACAATAGTTCTCACAAACAGAAGAAGAATATAAACAATGTCAACATAATCACCTTGAGTATAAAATTTACCACAGAAACTAAAGATTGCAAAATTTTCACAGCCAAGCGAAAAGCAGGGTGACATGAGAAACTGAACGAAATTTTGATTGAACTAACAACTACTACTACAGGCATTATATCTACAAATCCAAGTACCCATAGAGCACCTAGTCACATTCAAATGCAAGGTGCGTAAAAAAAAAGGGGATCAAAGGATTCCGGCGACACAGAGGAAGTCCAGAGTCCATTTAGAAGCCATGGAAGCCTTGTAGTGGTTTTGCCGACGAAGTTTTCCATTTGCGTTTTTTGCGCAAATCCGTTATGACAAATTTTAGGGTGGTTCGCGGAGAAGTATAGCTTGGTGTTCCTGACCAATGAATTTTAAATACGTATTTTTTATGGTACGCTTTGTGTATAAAAAAATCCCACCTATTTAATAATTTATGTGAGTTATATCGACATCATCAAATTATTAATGACACGCTTTATTTTAATAACTTTTAAAATCTATATATTTTACTCTTTCATTTTTTAAAAATTACAAACTAACACACTTTAATCCTTTTAACTTCCTCCTACCTTTTTATACACATTAATTCTCTTTTATTTTTCATTTCCACCAAACCAACACGCATTACCCTACGAATATTGCCGGAATATATAATCTCGCCGGAAAACCGCAAGGGAAGCGTTGGTCACAAGAATCAAGCTAAGAACAACATCACTTTAAATCAAATCACGTAAGTATCTTGTTTTGTTTGCATTTTGGTAGTACTTTGGTACAAATTGGACGTTATAGCTTGATTTGGGTTTTGATTTTCTGTTGAAAAGAAATGTGTATTGTGATGTGAATTCGTTGTATTCGTTTGTTTCATTGTAATGTGTATTCGTTGTTGGTTGAAATCGGAGGAATTTTTTGTGTTTTTCGATAAACCGGGCGTTTTTCGATTGGAGGTTTGGGGAAGATGACCGGTGCTTAAAACGTTGGCCACAGTGGCGTTTCGATGTAGATAAAACGTCAATATGGTTGGCATTAAAGTCATACAGGCCCACTAGGGGTAACATGTTCCTTCGTCAGTTCAGGTGATGTTTACCTTACTTCAAAACGTCAAAGTCACTGACGTTATTGGTAACGTCATCTTGAGTGACGTTTTATGATAATAAAAATGTCATCGAGTTTGACGTTATTGTGTTAAAGGAACGTCATTTTTCTTGACGTTATGTGCTAAAATTCATTATATTGGCATACTTAATGTGCACATAACAACTTTGAATTAGTGTGTTACTTGACTTTGTAGACAAATGTCCACCAACTATGAATTAATGTACTCCGAACTATGAATTTTGGCCATGTAAGTGAGTTAACATGAAAATTACAATTAATCTAGTTACATTTTTACTCATAATATGGGTCTTAATATCTAATTATGGCAATGTAAACGTGTTAGTTAAATATACATCGATGTGTTTTGCCCATGATGTGTGTTGTGTGGACCCAATAATACAAGCCGTGAGATCTATTTGCTTTAACAGATTGGGATCTCTTACAAAGTGTTGGGATCGCTTTGCTATTTTTGTAGACTGGCTTACCTGAATTAGTTCCATTAAGAAATGACCAAGGATATCCATTTGTTAATATCTCCCATAAGTTGATATGCCAAGGATATTCATTTCTTAATGGTCTGATTCAGGCTAGCCATTATCTACGTAAAAAGGCCTAATGTCCCTCTCACTTTGAAAACTGGGAGTATAACTCACAGTAGAAGAACTTCAGGTATTAAAACAACACTTGTTGATCGTATAAGAACTTTAGGTATGTAGTATGGATTAAGGTACTAGTTCTGTCTTGTGTGATTTGTTATGTTTAGCTTGAGTATCTATGTTGTCTTGTTTTGGAATGACATACGGACTGATTTTTATTCATATTCTGGTTCCTTATTCCTTTTTAATATACAGTGAATGAAAATGGATCATCGTTTCTTCAAAGTTATGATGCCCGGTTTCCAAACAAGTTTGGTAGGTGATATTAATTAAGTTACATTTTTATCGCTCATATCACAATGAAGTAATGTGATGTCTTTTTCCTCATAGAAACTAGCTCGACCATTCATTCGTAAATTGGACCCCACGTTGCGGAACACAAATTCGGGGGTTCTCATAAGCTGCTTAGGCCGAGGGTAGTGAGGGTCGAAGAGACCGACGACGATTCTCTTCGTTTCTGTGGAGCCGGTTGGGAAGCATATGTGACGGCTCATGATTCGCATCAGCATGATTTCATTGTGTTTGAACATAGTGTGAATTTCAATTTCAATACAATAGTTTTTTATGACACTTCATATGAGAAGACTTTTCTGATTCTGAAAGTGATGATGCGGATGATGATGATGTGGATGATGATGTAGGTGGTAACGAAAATCCCCGTTTTGAGACGACGCTGGCAGAGTGGACATTTTCACATGGTTATGTGGTGAGATAAGTTAAAATCTTTTTAGTTGTTTTCTTGTTTTATCTTTTTCCTCGTTGCACTTTCTAACACTATTTAAATTTGTTTGTGATTGGTAGAATATTCCAATACCATTTTCTAGACAAATGACATGTTGCGAAACAAGACCGTGGAGCTACGAAGTGCCACAGGGGAATAATGGACTGCTAGAATTGTAGCTTATGTTGGACACTATCAACAAGTTCGTTTAAGCGGGTTGAATGATTTCCTTAGTAAGAATAACCTTAGTGTTGGAGATACATGCAGCTTCGAATTCATTGATCAGCCAACAGATAATCATGTCGTGTATAATGCGGGGTTTATCAGACGACCAAGATTAAAAATAGTTCCATTAAAACTCTTCTAGATTAATTTTGGATCATTGTCACTGTATTTTGTTTAGGTTCTTTTGACTTACTTTTGGGAATATGTCTGGATCAGTTTCACATTTTCATTGTATTACGTTTTATTTAAGTTTGGATTAATTGTTTGAATTAAGTTGTTTTTATGATTTTATATTGTACTACATTTTGATTGTATATTTGTGTTTGGGTGATTGTTTGTATCATAATTGGATGATGCAAAAACACACGAGTATTTTCAGTGCTGGGCTATAAACGTCACTCAGGGAGACATCGGTATTACACATTAAACGTCAGTTAAGCCGACATATTGCAATATTTTTGAACCGACATCTATAAATCTGATGTTGCTTTGCAATACCGATGTCCCAAAGGCCGCCATTTAACAAACAAAAACTCATTAAGTTCCGGAGTCAATAACATCGAACAATGTGACATTTGTTTTTGGTTCTAACGTCAGAGTTGGTGGCGTTGTAGCAGCAAGAAATTATTCAGTTATGGACAACAAAACGTCACCACTTCTGACGTTTATTATACACACGGACGTCATATGTATTGAATTTTGTATGGATGCCGGCCGGAAAATCCAATGGCTGATCGGAAAAGTCTAAAAAACTTCATTTTTCCCTTAATTAATGGTGTTTCAAGCCATAGAGTATGAATTTTGATTCCATTTGCTTCCATATTGTTTGAAAAGGATATTTGGGCGAAAAGTTGGAGAAGATGAAGATGAATTTTGATGATGAAGAAGGTTGGAGAAGATGAAGTTGAATTTTGATGATGAAGAAAGTTGGAGAAGATGAAAATGAATTTTGATGATGAAGAAGGTTGAAGAAGATGAAAATGAATTTTGATATGAAGAAGGTTGAAAAAGATGAAGATGGAGATGAAGATGAAGATGAATATGGAGATGGAGATGAAGATGAAGATGAATATTGATTATGGAGATGAAATGAAGATGAATGTTGATTTGGATTATAATGTTTAATTTAAATAACCAAAGGACTAAATTGTATTTTTTGAAATTTGTGGTGTAAGGAGTATTTATTTATTTTTTGGGTGGTACTTAAGTAAAAATAATAATACAAATAATATGGTGGTGCCAAAAGCAATTTATAGGGTGCCGGAAGTATTTGTGGTGCCACAAGCAAAATCGTGGTGCCAATAGAACCCACCATAATTTATTATGATTGGCGAAATTGTGATGACATGGATGTCTTGGCTTATCATGGATCATAATACAATCACTAAACCATTATTATGTTCATTATTTTTTTTTTGAATCATCACTACTATACGTGGACGGGAACTAGTGATCAAGCCAGCCCTGATTAGCCGATTCCTTGAACTCCCTAACATCGGATCAGCAAACACTGGAGATTTAAACATCAAAACCGATGCGTTCTGGCTGGAAATAGGCATAAATGCAACTCCAGAAAATAAGAAACTCAATTGTCCAAGATCGGCACTTAAGAGGCCGTTTGAAGAATTTGCTCATCTCATCATCAAGAATATAGAGGGAAAGCTTGGATCGATGCATGGGATGACGGAAGTAAGGACTAAACTGATGGCTATCATCTATGAAGGTATGCAATTCAATTGGGCCACCTTCATATTCAACAGACTTAAGGAACATATTAAAGGTATCTTTTGGGTAAGAAATCGATGCTGGAAAGTTAGCAGCAAAGAAAGGAACACATAAGAAAGGTATCTTTTGGGTTAGAAAATCCTTTGGAATTCCCCTCCAACACCTCCTGGACAGTATGAAAATGGCACCTACTCAGCTGTTCAAACTACATGATGCCAAGGTGATGTTCACCTATGTGAAGGCTGAAAAGAAGATAAAACAGCCTGAAGGTAGTTCTTCTGGATATAGGAGGAGAACCAGATCTCACACAAGAGCAGCCCAACAAAGAAATCTGCCCAGCAATGAGGTAGAACCCCCGGTGATTAATGATGAAGATCCGGAGGAAGAAGAGCACACACTTTCTGAAAATGAAGAAGATCCAGAGGAAAAAGCCTATACACTGTCTATCTGAAGAAGAAGAAGAAAAAGTTGAAGAAGAGAAAGAGAAAGAGGATGATCATCACACTGATGATCATGGAGAAAAAGATGACTATACTGACAACCAATCACTCCTTGGTGTTATTCAAGGGAGTGAAGCGAAAAAGTTGAGTGGATTCGAAATAAGAGTATGTTAGAAATCACTAGTTTAACGCGGCGGAATTTAAATTTGAAGATCGTTCTTCGTTTAATGCAATAAACACGTTAAGTAGTTTTACGGTTATACCTCAGATGATCTATAAGATCGTCGCTTTGACCGTCAACGGAGAGTAGTTCAGTGCGCAAGCCGTCCACGCGTCCGGCCTCTATCGCTAATCCACACGAACCCCTTGCCGGAATCCTCCTTGGATTGCTACTGGAAAAACTCCGGTTGCTAGACCGGCCTTTTCCTTCTCTCACAAACTCACTATGGACTGCTCTCTATTTTACACAAGAACTATAAGCTCTTGCAATTGTGATGTACAAAAGAGCTTGACGCCCACCTCTAATTTATAGTCAAAAGTGGTGCCATATGTGTGTACGAGAAGAAAACATTTTTCCCAATAAAATAAGGAAAATCAACTAGATTGATTTATCTCTTTAATTATAATTTATTTTGCTAATATCTTATATTGAATATAATTATCTTATTACCATAAATCTATTTTTCCAAAATCAATTAATATCTTATATTAATATTATGATAATCTTATTAATTAAAGTGCACAATCAAAGTGTATCTCATACACTTAAATGTGGCGCCCCATATGCCAATTAATTCGCTACCGAAATATTCTTTAATTAATATAATTTGTATATAATTAATATCTTGTATTTTATTTATTCATAATAAATAAATACCACCATATTAATTTACAACTATAACCTTTATAGTCTAGAGATAAACTTTCCTTATTTGGTTATCAACTATAACCGCATTTTAATCCAACTCGATGTTCATATGTGTGTGACCCGATAGGCTTCCGTATATGTTGGCCGTAGACACAAAGTGCAATTTACTAAAATGCCCTTTATACCTAACGATCACGGGATAGCGTCTAGCAACACACCGTGACCCCCAATTATCGGAAGAGTCAAAAGCAATGACTACTACCTTTCATGTGAAGCGATTACCGTGTAACTTACAATCCTATTCCGTAATAATATCCATACGATCGTATCTCGAGTGTCAATACATTGACGATCGTATCTTATAATACGGATATCATGCTCTCTCGGAATAACACATTTACTCCCACTTTGCAAAGATTCTCGAGAGCTAGACATTCCTTATAAGAAGGCCATTTCGGATATTCGATCCCCATCATAGGATACGCGATTTCCGGACGACCAATCATGTATACTCCGCATGCTTCAATATCATACCCAATCACTACTGCATGATCGCCCCGTGGTTAGGAGAAATCTCAATAGTGTCAAAGCATGACAATCCACACCGTGATGCCATGAAGACTCCGGTCAAAAGGATAATTACACAACCGCCACATAGTGTGACACTTAATGTAAGTGGGTCAGTCTAACGTACGCACTCTCTAATACACGTCCACGCACAGTCCAAGTGTCCCTACACTTCGATAGACGAGATCTATCCCTATCTTCTAAAAGATAGAAGACATCCAATACGTGTTAGTCTGATTATATTATCAATGTCCCATTTGATAATAGATCCGGTCCTACCCGATTGGGTTTAGGACACCTTTCCAACAGAGTCCTCAGCACAGAGCAAGGGAAAATGACAGCCATTCCACCCTCTTCAGTCAAAAATGAAATATCCTTCAAGGACTTGAAACACCACACAACCCCCAAACAAACTCACTCTGCCGTGGAAATTGAGGAAGAGGTGGATGAGGAAAATACTGCTGAAAAATCGCACCAGAACACTCAAAGGGCCCCACTGACATTCCAGACAGAGCCTTCCCAATGGACATTGGACCTTTAATTGTTGATATGGAGAAGAGGGCTCCAATCCTGGAACTTCTAAAACTGACAATAAGAGACACATGTACCTCCATGGATCAAAAAGTTGAGGCTTTACTAAGCCACATTGAGTTGCAAGATGCCATCATTGAGAAGCAAGGGGATATGTTGACTTAATTGAATTCTTTGGTCACCCAGCATGTTCACACAAAAATAACACATCTGGGAAATGCAATTGATGGAAGACTTGACCCCATGGTTGAAGTCTTGGACAATCATTCTCAACAAATGCAGATCATTGATAGCACCCTGGATCATGCTATCAAACAGATTGACAATCTCGTCTCAGTATCAGCAGCAACCAACAAGATCCTCTCAACTCAACATGATGCTTCCAAAAAGGGGGAAAGTAATGGTAAGCCTGGAAACCTCGAGGAGTCTGAAAGTACCAGGAAAAGTGTCAGAATTTCAGAGAAGAAGTAGATTGTAATAACTATTCTCTTTATGCCTTTTATGGATGAATAAAATTTCTGAGTTTTATTCTTGTTATTATATGAAATTTTTGCACTTATATTCAGGGTTATGAGGGTTTTGGCATCATCTAAAATGGGGAAATTGTTAGGAACATTTTGTTGTTTTTATGATGGCCATACTAAATGTTATATCAAGCCTGAAATAAGTCTAAAGGAGTTAGTAATGTTTGTATAAGACTTTACTTAGAGTCTGACATTTTGTATAAGTTCAGTCAAACAAGCACTGTACTAGATCGGTAGGACGACTCGATGGCGAAGACCGGTGGACCAAATTGAGTGAAGACGACCAAATACCAAAGACGGTGAACCAAAGATCTTTATGGACATACTTATAACCAGGGAAGTCTGTGATGACTTTGGATAAGTCTAAGATATACATTACAAGTGATGGATCTAAACTTGTTATTCAATATAGTGTACATTGATCTCACACAAAATAAGGATCAGTGAAGTAGAGCTCTATCAGCTGTACAAATATCAGTTAAGAAACACAAGCAGAAAGGAAGCAGAGACTAAAAGCAGCCCAGTGACCAGCAGATAAGTAAAGTAGTCAATGGACCGGCTAAGCAACGGCCGAGTGAAGCAATATCAAAGTCAAGTATACTGTCTACACTTGATTTAGAATGTGGAAAATATGGAAATCAAGCAATTAATGCATAATCAATCAAGGACGGATTTTGTGAAGAACGTTTGAAGAAAATCGGGATCACCGTAATCAAGGAAAATGAAATCAAGAAAGAATCAAGGATTATTCTCCGCATTAAATAACCAACGGACCGAAATTCAAAATCAAGAAATCATGACTATAATTGGAAGGCATTGACAAACAAGAAAAACACACACGATACGATTGATCATCAAGAATTCTAAGTGCCGAAACTCTTTCAAATTCTCTAGCCTTCATCTTGATCTACATATTTTAATCTAGAAAAGATCAACTTAGAATCAAAGCTTCAAATCCACACCAAGTTTTGAGATTGATCAAGCCTTGTAAATTCAATTCACATCTTACTTGAGCAATTGAATCGGATTGTCTGAGAAGGAACTGCAACCCAGTGTGATAGCTGCTGAAAGAGTTTTTCTCAATGAGCTGTGTGTTGAAGACTGAGTCACTGAAATTTTCGTAGCTAGGGAGTGATAGTCTTGAGATTGTGAAGCTTGTGTAGCTAAGGACAATTATACTATTTTATTGGTGAACGACAATAGTGAATTTTCCAATCATCACAAGAGAAGAGTGAATTAAGGGAGCCTTGTGTTATTTACTTACATCATTTACTTTCTGCATCTACTTTTATTTACTTACATCATTTACTTTAACACGAAAAAAAAATTCGCATCTACTTTCATACCCAAAACATACATATATATTCTATTTTACATGTGTGTGATTGCTTAAGTGTTTTGAAAATACGTTCGAAGGGTTTAATTTCATCGTGCTTCGAAGATGGGTCTTTATTAGCTTGCAACTTCGAAAAAAAGCTTTTCATCAAGAAAAGTTTTTGAACTCTCAATATAGTCATTCACCCCCCCTGAATATATTTTCACCCTTCTCTGGGACCAACAAAAAATACACCTTAAACCTTCTTCAAGAATATGAGTTTTGGGGGGCTAAGTCTGCCATAACACTTATGGAATCCAAGCAGACCTTTTAGCATAGAGATTCGGCTCTGTTGTTAGATGATATATTGAGCATATTTTGAAATAATCAAACATATATAGTGCATTAAATTGATATAACATGTATAACATCATGCACATGTATTAAAAAAAACACACATTCTATTTGGAACTTGTAAGGTAGCCTGACTCGGCAAGGGTAGGTGCAGTGGCAACAAAAGGGACCGTCTTCCTCTAGTAGATGAGAAGGGACGGAGTTAGAAACGAAGTCCGAAAAAGCTCTTGAAGGGGACGATTGTCCTAGTGAGGGAACCGTCATACGTTCGCTTCACATAATTTCTTGTAGTGAGGTGTAATTTCATTTTAGAATGAAAAAAAAAATCAATTTCTAGAGAGATTAAAGAATTTAATATAATATTTTCATTAATAACCATCACAAGATCTTACGTATACACACACGTTTAATTTTATTATTAAGTTAACCTATATACATTCTGTATTACTACTAGTAGGTCAAGTTTGTCGGTTCAATTTTTTTTAATAAATTATTTGTTTTCATTTTTATTTTTTTTTAATTTTTCTTATTTTAACGTGCGGTTTTTTTTTTGGTGACATTTATTGCTTGATTGATGGTAGGGAAAGGAAAGGAAAGAAGAGTCCTCTATCAGCAGTCTCTTTCTCTCTTCGCTCCACAAGGAGTGAAGGTCCAATAACGGGGAGGAAGAAGACTCTCTTTGGACTTGCGAATTTTCTCATATATATTACCCACGTTCCGCACACACAAAACCCTTCTCTTTTTCTCTGTAAGTCTCTGCCTCCACGCCCCCCTCCCTCCCCCCGCTTCTTTCTATCCTTTTTTTTTTTTTTTTGTTTTTTGTTTTTTGTCTGCTAATAACATGCGCTGCCTGTTTATATTTGTATGTCTCAAGTTTCTTGTTAGTAAAAGTAAAAAATCTTGTTTTTCTTGATCAAACAGACTTGGGTTTCTGGTGAAGTGGGCTGGTTGATTGGAAAAAGACTATTATGGAGAATCGGAGTTCAGGAGAAAGTTACTTCCAGTTTTCACCCGTTGGAGTTCGTGGTTCACTTCATAGGCCCCCTCCTGTTTTAGTTCGTGAAAGGTCACAACTTTGACTGTTTTGTCTCTATTTTGATGTCCACTTTCATTCAAATCATGTGTAGTCATATTCGGTTTCATGATATGTAACTCTTATTTGGATTCACCTCTTCCTTTTTTTCTAAGTTTGGATTTTTTTAAGGCCCGTTTGTTTAATCAATCTGTATAAAAGAAAAAAAAAAACAAACATTTGGTGCATATGCTCATATCATTATTAGCCGACCCGTATAGTCGAAAATATAGTGGGAAATTAGACTTAGTGCTGAGTTGTTGTTGTTTCTTATCTTTATGCGTTTATTCTGCGTTTTTCTAGTTTGGTTTTGGCTTTAGATTAGACTACATAAGAGATTGGTTAAATCTTAGTCTATGAATGCTGTAGAATTGTGATTATATTGAAATTGTAGTGGCTTGTAATTTATGAATGGCATTGTTTGCTGTGATTAATTGCAGTAAAAGATTTGATTTTGAAATGACTAGTATGCGATACAATCTTGCATATAAGTATTGATATACATAGCCTTTTCTCTAGGTGGGAGAAGCTTATTTTACTTTATTTCAGGTTTTGGTAGGGAAGGAGTGTGGGTGGGGGTGAAATTGGGATAGAGATAATTTACTGTATTTGGACTTACAACAGTGAAATTAGGACACCACACCACACGCCAAAGTTCTGGCGTCATTAATAGGATTATTTGTTCGGTTGCAGGTATTTGGCGGAACTCTTAGCAGAGCGGCAAACATTGGCACCATTCGTACAGATTTTGCCAGCTTGCACCAGGCTTATAGATCAAGGTTATCGATAACGCATGCTTATCATTTATTCTTCTGATAGCGGTTACTTTTGGCCTTTTTCGATTACTTTTTTAGTGTGTGAATCTGTACATGAAAAATTAAGGCACTTTTATAATAATCTCTTTTATGCGTTTTTTTTTCCTGCCTGTATGCAATAAAATAATATTTAGTTTGAGGATGCAAAATAAACCAATTTTCCCTTTTATTACCCTTCAATAAGCAAACACTTGTACTAAATACTTATTGACTGCACCGGAGGGATCTTCTCTGAGTTGATCATTGGTATTGCTGATGAGGTGAAATTAAGGAAGATAAATCGGGAAATGCTTTTTCGGTTGTGCTTCTTATTGTACTGATAGAAGGAAAACTTTGCCCGAAGAATGACATGGTTTCCTAGTTAAATTTAAATTATTTGGTGCAAGCACCTTTGGTATTTTGATGCTTCACATTTGAATGTTCATGTCATTTGTGAAGAGGAATTTTACAATAATCAATGATCATGGTACTTAACATTGGGAATAAACACTCACTCTTATGTTTTGACATGTGCCCTTGAGTACTATTGACATGTTTTCTTATATCCTTTTATAGGGCTATCCCAATAGAGAATATTCATCATTATTGACCTCCGTTGTAACAAGAGTTGACCCCAAAGTCTTTACCTTTGAGCAATTTGATCAGAACTAACTATTAGTTGCAGATTTACTTTCTTGAATTCCAACGTGTACCTGCTTCAAATGGACTAATGTTCATTTGTTGCATACATATAGTTTCTCACGGTTTTTTCGCAATATTGTGAGCCTTAAAGCGGCATTGTGACCTAAAATCGCATTATTTTGGCATCATATTCTTGCAGAGATTGCGAATGTTTCAAGGTTAGTATCCAATCCAGTTTTGGACCAGGAACAAATAGTTGGTGAATATCTATATGGACCACTAGGTCAACAACAACAACTCAATGGAGGGCTGATGAATGCTGAGATATGGAGTCCCATGGGAGTCGAGGTAAGTCTGATAGCATTTTGATTCTGTATGATTGATTGATGAATGCCGCTGTACGTATGTATGCCTGTTGTTTTCTCGAATAGTTATTGCTTCCCAATTCTGTCTATGTTATTGTATATGGCTTTCTTTGTCATTCTCTCTATTTAACATTCCTAGGGTATGTCATTGACTGACCAAGAAGTACGGGGGACACAGACATAGACACGAGATAAAAACGGACTGAAATTCACATTTACTTTTCAAAATCTAGGATACAATATAGCCGATGACACGTTTATTTAAAAAGTATACATAATGTGATATGACGTTACAACACTTATTTCAAGAAACAAATCTTGCAACATCAAAATATACCAATTGCAATACATCACGATACTGATAAAGTTATACTAATTGCGCTTCTTATTAATATGGAAAAAAATCGATATATCAATTCCTGTCAATGTGTAGTTCATAAATGTAATATTCAAAACACAAATAACAAAATAAACTTTTAAGTAAGAAAAAAAGCTACCATCATAGGTACTATGTCTAAAATTTTGTCAACGATTCCCTAAAAGTGTTAGTATAATGTCAAAGTATTGTCTATGAAGCTATCGTGCAAGTGTCAGAAGTATTCGAAAGATGTCCATGTAGTATTGTTGGCCTGTTGGGAATCAAAAAATATTAAAAGAAAAAAATCTGGTACGTGTCTGTGCCGTAAAAGTGTTAGACACGGACATAAGACAAGTGATGCTTGATTAAATTTAATGATCTTCCTTATATCTTTTAATGCAATGCTAAATGCCGGTCCCTCCAGCCAAGTGCACTTGTCCTCAAGTTTGAGACATCACATTTACTGATGTGGCTCGTATCGTTTCTGCACCATTCTCTTCATGTTAAGGAAGAGTTTCTAAATGGGACATGATCTAATTTTGTTTGGTTATCTAAAAGAAAAAGAAAAAGATTCTATGCATTATTGTTCCTCATTGAATTGATTTTTACCCTCTTCCAGGAAGATAGACATTTACAAAAGTTGGCTCCATTTCAGCCGCCGCCATTGCTGAATCGTCATTTTCCTCTGAATGCTCCAATTACTCCTGTCGTGAAGAGAGTCGTGAGGCTGGATATTCCAGTAGACAAGTACCCTAATGTAAGAATCTTACTTAAATTCATTGTTATTAAAGACTTGATTTTTTTTTTTTTTTTTTACAATTTTCAAATCATTTGGAAGATGACAATTCTTGCTTGAAAATTTACAGTACAATTTCGTGGGGCGTATACTTGGACCGCGTGGCAATTCTCTGAAGAGGTTTGAAGTAGTAACACAATGTAGAGTATTTATTAGAGGCAAGGGTTCTGTAAAGGATCCTCTCAAGGTTAGTTTCTTTTCTTATCTTTTTCCATTGTCTCTGCTTAATTAGAAGCTTTCTATTAGGTATGTCAAGTGTAGGTTTGTATCACAATGTTTGGATTTTTTTTTTCTTCTTTTCAAAACTCTTCTTTTCAAAGCTTTCTTTTCACTTCCTGTATGCGTTTGGAATCCTTTTTTTTCTGGTGGGGAGTTTGACGGCTTTTAAATTACTGATTTTTAACGCGTATAAAATTCTGTTTCCATCAGGAAGAAAAACTGAAGGATAAGCCCGGGTATGAACATCTGAATGAACCGCTACACATCTTGCTGGAAGCTGAATTTCCCGAAGATATTGTCAATTCTCGAGTGGAACAGGCCGTGGCCATATTGGAGGACCTTTTAAAACCCATGGTAGTAGCCACATTCTTGAAAATCTTGCATTACTTTTTTCATTAACTTGAATCCTTATTATTATTATTATTATTATTATTATTCTCTGTGTCTCATAGGATGAATCAATGGATTTTTATAAGAAAGAACAACTAAGAGAACTGGCCGTGATAAACGGTACATACAGACTGGAAAGTCCAAGCATGAGTCCTAGCTTGAGCCCTAGCATGTCCCCTTTCACGGGACTGAAACGTGCAAAAACCGGAAGGTAAAATCTGCGATATATCTGGATTGCATCAAATCATCATGTATCTGGAAGATATGGGTTTCTCGTGTCTTGTGAGGGAAACGACATTGTGGATTTCTTGCATGGGGGATTCGGCTCGACAGATTCTACTCCATGCCATGGATGAATTACTTGGACTAGTTTTTTAACCTTTGGCCAACTAAATTTTGATCTATTTGTAAAGTATTATTTATCTATTTGATTTCTTGAGGATTTTTATAAACTTAAAAAACAGTTGGTGGTCAGTTCTTATCTTTAAAAGAAAAAAAAAAAAAAAAAAAAACAGTTAGCATGTCAGTCAGATATACTAATCAGTTTTACCTTTTAAGTCATGGACTAGGGATGAATAAATTATAGATCAAAGTTTTTTATATTGTAAACTCTTGCCATTTATGTTAGTACATTATAGTCGGTTTTGTGTCCTGAAGATTACCTTTTTTCTGGAGAAAAAAAAATGTTTTTTGGTTCTTCAAGTTTCTTGATTGAGAATGAATGTTATTTTGTGAATGTGAAAGAGGCAAAACAAGTAAGAAATGGAAAGATACAATAAATGACCGAATACAATATTGTTACAACGATTATATGAAAAAATCTCAAAAATTAAAATTCAAGCAACGCGCTATTTCAAACCGAAATGAATGTTAATTAAACACGATTAAACACACACCCTGAAAAGAGGGACACTACATATACATATATATATAGAAATACACATTCTTTATTGTGAAAAACTAAAGTTGTCCATGCCGGCTGGGGCCCGTGAAGTCTTTCTTTACAATTAACCGCTTCATTTGGAATCTACGCTCGAAGAACATCTGCACGTCGCACCGCATGAGATTATACAACAAATCACAAAATAATTTGGGTGGATTGGATTGAAACTTGAAAGGCATGTATATCATATGATGTTTAGCATTGAAAACTTAGGTAAAGGCCTGGTTTTCAAGAAGCAAAAAAAAACAATGATCCAAATTGGTTGTCAACTTCCTGTAAAACATGAATCAGTGGTTCAAAACACATGAACCGCCTCTGAGCGAGATTCTGAAGCATCGTTTGACCAGAACCGGGACAAACAGGCGGTTCTAAACAGGCTATACACCACTGCCTAGCCACGGTTCCAGACTTCCAGTTCATTATATCTCACACCGCCGAACCAACAGGTTGCAGTGAGCTGGCCATGTCGACCTACAATGGATCCTTTTCTTTGACATACTCCTTTCATGGGGCAACGTGAAGAAATCATGATTTCTTTACTCAAGAAACCCACAACACACTAGTGTACTCTCAAAGCACACTTCAAAAGATTATGCACCTTAAGTGATCCAATCAGAAATTATGAAAACAGTAATGAAATAGTACGAAAAACTGTAAAAGAATGCTTCATTGATTGAATATAAGTAAAAATCTCAGGATTACAAAGAGGGTAGACGTCTATACATACATATATATATAGCAAATATTGATAGATAAGCTAGGCGCCTAGGCAGGACTTTCACACAAGGTGTTCGATGAATTTCTCATGATCTTGATCAATCCGTTACATCATCTATAGTAATCTAAACACTACCAACTACTTTCACCTTCTTCTTTATATATAGTTCATTGATGCTATTGCAGCTATTTATTCCATAAATAAGTCTCTAGGTTCTGAACAGCCTATAAACCGCTTAGCCAGGTCTACCTACGATGTGTCCTTCTCTTTCACATACTCTCCTTTCAAGGGAAAATGGGATGGTGGGCTTGGTCAACACTACGTAAAGAGCAATCTCTGGGTGTCTACTATGTTGTATCATGTATGTAAGTTCTCCAGTAGAACAAATCATAAACATTGCATTTCCAATTATCGGTTCCGGTAACGAATACCACAGCTTTCGGTGTTCTATGATTCACCTCAAGTTACTAGCCATATAGAACTGGAGAACAAGGGAAAGGGTCATGACTTAAAAATACACACGTTCTAAAGCAAAGCCACATCGATGATCACCTGAATAAAGATGAAAAATGCCTTTCACTTTCTGAATCTTTTATCAACAGTCCCTCAAAAACAACAAATAGGAGCCAAAGGAAGCTAAATCTGATATTAAATAATGTGATATCTAAAGCTTTAACTTGCTATCTGTACTGAATTACACATGAAGCAATCTGACTAACCCATTATCATATCAAATTTGTAGAAACTACACTATCAAACATATCCAACAGGCAACAGCAGATGCTTCAAACTTGAAAGTGACATTTAAAGATACCCAAAGCAAGATTAGTTATATTCCACATCCATCTTTACGCGAAAATAATGCAAGCAAGCCATACATAGACAAGTACTTTCTATGTACCTATCAAACACATTATCAAACCAACAAATGACAATTTCGAAGTTGTATGTGTTTATGAAACATAAAATGCATCTTCAAACCCAGACAAGCCTCTCACCTTATTCATGTTGGAGAGCAGTATTCATGTTGGGGAAAGAATTCAATCCCTAAGACCAAGTTCAAGCTCGAGCTCATCATCCTGTTCAAACAACTTAAGCAAACGAGCATACTGTTCCTCACGCTTCTTCTTTTGCCACAATTTGTACAGGAAAAATGATAAAACCACAGATGCCACAAGAACAAAAAAGATTATAAGGATTTTGTAATGGCCACCACTGCTAGATGTCGGTGGAGAATCTGTCTTCGTTCCGTTTTCTGAAGAATCATCTGAAAAAACTGAAAGAACGAAAAAAAAAAAGAAAAAAGAAAATTGCACATCTAAGAGCCAAACGATTGTATAAACATGGAAGGTTACTTAAGAACACAAGAAATTGAATTCTTTTTTTTAAAAAGTAAAAATATACTAAATCTATCACATTTTCACAATGGGTAGGATAAAAATTACACCATTGATGCAATTAGATCTAACTTTCAAATTATTATTTTTTTTCCAGAGGAAACTAACCTGAGATGAAGTGCAGAGAAACAGAAGACAAGAACAAAAGAGAACGCAAAGATCTCCAAGAACTCATCTTTTCTTCGTCTCCAACCCCCATGAAAAAGAAAAAAAAATTCCGTATTGATTTGTGTTCTCTTTGATTTCAAATATCTGACTTTGAATTCAGTCCGACTATCGACTTGGAACCTATCGCTCGCCACGGGGATTACTATGCTTCTTTTGTTTTTGTTTTGCCCTGTGCTTTTGTATTGATCCGTCTGATTTAGCCCACCACCTCCCCCCTTTCTCTCTCCTTTTTATTTTTCTATTATTACAACAAACAAAAAAAAAAACTCTTATTCTATTTCGAAAAACGGTTAAACTCTAACCGTGAAGGCCATCGTCTCCGATTCTACATGAATGCGAGAAGAGGTTAATCATAGGACCTAGTAACTCAATGACGAGGCTTTGCATTAGATATCTCTTACCGAAAGGGGCCGGCCCTTTATGGGACTCGAACCCCCACCCTCCGACTTTAGATATAGCAAGACACTACACCACTAGGTCATATCAAAGGGATCTCTTATTCTATTTCAAACCAACTAACAAGCATAAACAAATGTTGAATAAGAGTACATCAAACACGCTAACACAACTGAAGTTATTAATTACATAGAGCTTAGCATCAAACTCCATACACCTTGTTAGAGCACGCATCAAACTCCATACACCTTGTTAGAGCACTAGTAGCAGAAGCCCTATATGGTGTCATATCCATAAAATGAAGATAAAAAATAGAGTTTACCCCAAAATAGCTTCCACAGCAGAGTCCCTATCACTATTTATTTTTTGGGATATGAACGCAGTGCATCCTCTTTGTGACGGACTATTCACGTCCCTAAACATATTTAATTATTAAAAATTATAGGGATAGAGATAGGAATGCTGCTGGATTGAAATAATAACTATTTAATGTGTATAAATAAGGTTGTGAGGTAGAATATGTATTATTTAATATTATTTGAAATGTTATAGAGATAAGGATAAGGATGCTATTGTGGAGGTTTTGAATTGAGATGTTGTAAAATAGGGATATGTATTATTTTATATTATTTTAGGGATAAATTTTAGGGCCTCCGATAAGAGTGCCCTTATATCTCTATAATAGGGATAAAATGTAGGCATACAGTAAAAAACAAACTCCATCAGCCTCCCCATCATTTCCCTACAATAGAGACCATGAACAGTGTCATCCCAAATGTAGGGTGGTATTGTAGCTCACCCTACATATTTTTTATTCATTCATTCCCTCTTTCTGATAAAACATAATTTTGAAAAAATTGTTCATAGATAAAAAATGAATATTTTAATGGTGTAAGGACAGATATAGGGACGCTGATGTAGAGTACTCTGAATTTAGCTGCTGTAAAGTAAGGATGTGTATTTTTTAATAGAATTTTTTGGGATAGGGATAGGGAGAGTGATAATAATGCTCTAAACCATGCAAAACGAAAATCTTTAGCCTAAAGAACTGTTTTCGAAAGGAATACACTTGTCGGGGTCTCGAATCTTCCACATCATGAATTAACTTGTTTCTGCACAGCCGAATAGCGTGTGAAATCTCGCGGAAAAGATGACACATATAAATCCTACCAAAGAAGGCCCCAACCAGATTTCGTAAAATTACATCGAAACCACTCTTCAAGCGAGCCGATCCAAAAGAAGCTAGGCCGTTCCGAATCAAGGATGGCAGTTTGACGGATTTGTTTGGGCTAATAACAGCCCCTCAATGAGTGTAAAATGGTTTCATCTTCACTGTTTCAAATCTTAACATTAAGCAAATCATAAGGAGTCCTGTTTAGAAGCGATTTCTAACAGTTAGTCTGTTAACAAGATAGCATGCACATAAAACAGATTCAGCCCACAAAAATTTGGGGTGTTTTTACTCATTCTAAGCATAGTCCTTGCAGCTTCTTGTAAAATTCTATTTTTTTACAACTCCATTTTGTTAAGGAGTCCTTAGAGATGAGAATTCATATTTGATTCCACATGATCCACAAAACCTAATGAAATATGAATCAATAAATTCTTCTACCTTATCACTCATAATAGTCACAATATCGCCTTTATGTTCATTTTGGAGTTGCTTTACAAGATTCTCAAAGGATTTTGTACTATCATTTTTTGTGTGCCAAGAATATAGTCCAAGTGTATCTATAGAAGTTATCAACAATGATAAACACATGGGAGTCCAGGGTTTGATCCCCTTTTGGGGTGTGTGTGATGTTATCCTTTCGTTTCCGGGAAAAAAAAACTCCAATACTCATCATTCTACTGGGACCAAACAAATATATATGCAAAAGGTTCAAAACATGTTTTGAAAAGTAATACCTGTTTTTGATCTAAAATTTGTTCTATGTTGCTTACCTCTAATGCAAGTCTCACAAATACCAAAATCATTGAAGTTTAGGTTAAGCATGGTATATTGGTATAAATAAGATCTTGTTTGATCAACTTTTGTATAATAGAAATGTCAACATGTCCTAATCTTCTGGGTCAAAGATTAACATCAACATTTTTGGACATTAATCACTTAACTTTGTTAATCATATTGTTCAATTTAATTGACTAAAATATATGGTTGAAAGAATCATACACCGAAAAGCTAACGGGATATGTTGAAAGAGCCATTGGCCAGACTTTACCCCTGAGTAATAGTTAGATTTTGCAGAAAGGATCCGGACCGAATTTCGGAGTCGGAACAGTGGATTCCGGATACCGAGGGCTTTAAGCCAAAATAGAAAAGCTAACGGGATGGAATGTTAATAAAAAAAAACAATGCAGGTCATGTTAATTAAAAAGGAAAAAAAAAATTGAACAAACTACTTGTTTTATGGTTAATTGGAGGGAAAAAATAAATAACGGCTGAGATCGGTAATGGTACACATGGCAGCCTTAGAGGGTAGGACTTGAGAGATGACTTGAGAAATGCAACTTGAGAGGATCCGATCCTGGTAGTATTGTGGCTTAGTCATCATTTAGAGAGTTGAAACCTACTGCAAATGCTTTATTTGATTTGGCGTATAAACTACTAGAAATGTCGTTTTTTGGGACGACATGTTGTTGTCTCAAAAAAAGGTTTTTTCGATGTCGTTCCAAAAAATAAGTTTCGGGAAAAGTCAATTTTTCGTGAGTTTTTTGGTAGGAAAAATTGGCGGGGTTATATTTTGAGACGACAAAATCCTTTTTTGGGACGACATGTTGAATTGGAGGGAAATTTGAGTTGGTGGGAAAATTTTAGCGGGAAATTAAATTTCTTTTTTGGGACGACAACCTCTTTTTTTTGGGACGACTACCTGTCAGCCTGGAATTCACGTGGACTCTATCATTTTTCGGGACGACACTCTTTTTTGTGGGACGACAAAGACGTCTCTTTAAATATCGGCGGACGGTATCGGCAGGGCAATAATGTTTCTGCCATACAACTCAAGCACACATGGGCAATAATGTTTCTGCCATACAACTCAAGCACACATGGGATATACCACATGTTGACACTAATAACCAATTAGCCCAAGCCTTTGCAGATATTAATGGTTCTTTACCTGGTTATTTAAATCAAGCAGAAAAGACCCCCCATAACTTAAGTGTATACCAGGAGAAATAAAGGTCAACCTTCTATTGAAAATCAGGAGGGAACCTTAAATCCTAACAAAAATATTGAAGAATCTCTCCAACATCACCATGAGATAAGTGAACAATATGAGATAGATGATAGACCCATAGCTCTTTGAAAGGTGTAAGGGAATGCACAAGCATCCTACCTTATTGGAAAGAGGCCATAAACGAAGAAATTAGGGCGCTTGACAAGGCTAGAACATGCGGAAATAACTAAGTTACCACCTGGAAAACGTCCAGTAAGATGTAAGTGGGTCTTCACTATTAAATTCAATACTAATGGGACTATTAATCGTTATAAAGCTAGGTAGGTTGCAAAAGGGTCCACTCAGTCATATGGAATTGACTATATGGAGACTTTTGCACCAGTTGCCAAGCTCAACACCATCAGGGTCCTACTATCTCTTGTTGTAAACCTTGATTGGTCCCTGCAACAACTTGACATTAAAAATGCTTTTCTAAATGGGGATCTAAGGAAGAAGTCTATATGAAAATACCACATGATTCTGAAAATAATTATAACAAAAACCAAGTTTGTAAACTCAAGAGGTCTTTGTATGGTCTGAAACACTCTCCTAGGGCTTGGTTCAATAGATTCACTGTAGGGCCGGCCCCTTTCGGTAAGAGATATCTAATGCAAAGCCTCATCCCTAAGAGGCTAGGTCCCATGATTAACCTCTCCTCGCATTCCTGTGGGATCGGAGGCGAGGGGGCCCTCATGGTTAGAGTTTAACCGTTTACTATAGTAATCAAAGAGAGGATATAAATAGTGTCATAGTGATCATACCCTGTTTCTCAAAAGATCATACACTGCAGCTTTCCATGGGGAAATATTGTAACATGGAAAAGCAAAAAAGCAATCTCTGGTCGAATTAGTGCCATAGGCATCTGTGAGGGTATATGTTGAAAAAGGTTGCTTGAAGATCTGGAGTTTCCTGTCACTAAGCCTCCCCCCAATTACACTTTCCTGCCTTGAGCATGGCAGAAAATCCGGTTCAACATGATAAATCAAAGCATGTTTGATGTTGATACACACTTCATTCGAGAAAAGGTTGAAGAGAAGATTCTCAAGTATCCTATGCTCCCACGAGAGGGTAGTCGACAGACATTTTAACAAAAGCCGTGTAAAGTCAAAGTGTTTCAAACCCTTGTTGTCAAGTTTGGTTGACGTTTTAATATCTACAACCAAACTTGAGAGGGAGTGTGAATATACGTATTTTACCATAAATGATAAGGACAGACATCTCATGGCCGAACGGTTCCGGATCCTGCTTCTAACAGAATGTTCCATGTTAACAGGGAAAAAAAACCCCCCAATAATAATAGAGGCACTTGGTTGAAAAGGAACAAGCCATACATAGAAATAATAACCCTGCCGTTTTCAGCAACAAAAAAAAAAAGAAAAAAAAAAAGAACCTTACAGCTAGAACTTCCAACAGTAGATTCACCATACCATACAAAGATCTTCTATACCAACATAATAATAATAATATTTAACCACAACAGTTGTTTTTCTGCTCGATTGGCTGCCCCTTGATTTGGACCGTGCTTGGTGCCTTCCTGTTCGCAGCTGGTTGGCTTGCCATCCTGCACCATGCACATTCACATGTAAAAACGAATCACAAAAGTTCCTAATCTACCTCCCCCGATGATATGGTAAAAAGAGTCACAAAAAGGAAATGAACGACTAGTTAATCTTTACTTCTTTTTTATCTCCCCGGCCATTGTCAGGAAAGCTTGCTCTACATTAATCGCATCTTTTGCACTTGTCTCGAGAAAAGGGATCCCAAGTTCATCTGCAAATGCCTGAGTTTCAAGCACAACACAAATTAGATTGCTTAACATTTGGCAAAAAGAGCTACCGGCACACAAATATCACGTATCAAGAAAAAAACAAATATCTCAACATAACTTATGTTGCATTTGGTGGTAGAAGGAGGTACAAATGTGTTAGTTGTTAAGATTGATGTTGCCCTGGTAGATGTGACAATGGAGAAAGGTGTGAATTGTTCTACAGTGGATCTAGTGAATATAGAATATGATTCAATTTCAGTAACAAGAAAAAGGATAGTCCAGAGCACATTAGCATCCCGCCCATGCGCCATACAATCTAGGCCTATTGTATGCAATCTTACCATATATTTCTATAAGATACTACTTCAATGAGTGAAACTAGTCACACGGTGACAGCCTTTGCCTCAACAGAAAAATATTTATATATGTCTTCGAAGTTGGAGAGCGACGCATATATCACAAGTTACAGAAATCTAGGATTGATGCTGCAAATTAACGGAGGAATAGACTAGGGAGAAGCAGACTACGAATGTGAACAAAAGAAAATAATAAGATGAGAATGAAAGCATGCATGTGTGAATATAAAGATTATGAAACGAGAAATGAATGAGCAGTAAGAAATTCAGACAACCATTTAACAATTTAAATAAATACACAAGCCATGTGTTTGAGATTCTTTAAACATGAGCAAGGACATCCTTCAGATGCACCTCTTAGACGTGGGTTTCAAAAAAGTTTTCCTACTAAACTGGGAAAGGTTCACCAGAAGAATGTAATGACCGAAGCTTGAAAAGAAAAATATTGCATACTGCAGATGGTACATGAAGAGCCCAACAGTCAAAAAGGATTTGTATAACCTGTCAACCTAGTGGAATATGCGTGAGTTTAATGATGTTTCAGAAGATGACGTCGTCACAAAAAGTGGGAAATAACTTTAAGTAGCTGGTCAAGGAAACCCTTCCAATCATGTAAGAAACTGTAGAGGCACTACTAAAAGGATATTACCTTCATGTTGCAATAGAGATGCAGCCAAAAACATGTAGCACATAGACTGATTCAAACTGGAAGACGGTACAGAAAATCAAATACGTCAAGGGTAAAACCTTAGTGTTAGGCCCTTGAAAGAAATGCTCGAGCATATCAAAACAAAAAATAGAGTACAGCATCATATAGAAAGTTGAGATGCAAATATTAGAATATAACTAGACAAATCAGATATACCTTTGCGGTTTGGGTGTCAACAACCTTATTGTCCACCAAATCACATTTATTCCCCACCAGAAGCTTGCAGACACTATCATTGGCATATCGATCAATCTCATTTAACCATTGTTTAACATTATTGAAGCTTTCCATCTCAGTAACGTCATATACAATCTGTAACAAGTTGGCGCTGTCAGAATATTTAGTGAACCATATGATAGGCAAAAAAGGACAAGGACGGATTCAGACTATTAAAATATTTTCAAAAATAAAAAGTTGAGCACTAATTGAAATAATCCATGTGTCTCCTGCACATATCAACGGTTATTTTAAACTGCAAAAGCTAGAACCAGATGCAAGTAACGAGTCACTTCAAAAATGTCATAAGGTTCATTTCACAATATTACCAGAAAACCAGACTAAATAGAGGAAGAACCGTTAAAATAAGCGGAATATCTTCCCCACAACCATTAATACTTCCCATGAGACCTATAGACAATAAAGCTAATCCAAACAAGCTTCTGTTCAATTCATCTTAACACAGAAAACATCTGGCCAAGACGAACATCGCAATGGACAGATTCCAGAAACGTCTCTTGAAAAATGAATTAAAGAGCAACCCAGTGCATGGAATCATACAGTTATCCTAGGTGCAGTCCAAGAAAGGGCCAGGCCAATTAAATCTATTGTATGTATCCTTACCTTATCTTTTACAAAATAAAATAATTTTCCAATATTATAGATGGTGATCTCCCTATAACAATGTAATAACACAGCACAAAATATAAATGAAGAGTTGACAAACTGAAGTAATATAGACACGAACTAAAAAAATAAATCTTACAATGATGCCATGGGCACCCCTGTAGTAACTGCTGGTTATGGTCCTAAAACGTTCCTGTCCAGCAGTGTCCCACTGCAACATAACAAAGGTTACATACTATCGTAAATAATCCAGATAGGCAAGCATGAATCAAAATGTCCAGACATTTAAGTCTATTGGCTTTTACTATGGGTAGTAATGTCCAAGCTCAGGCATTTTATTCCAGAATCAAACTCTAAGGGGTGGGGCAGGGGAATGAACTAATCCGTAATCAGATAAAATGCCAACGTCCTACCAAGCAGTTCAATACAAAACTTTTAAGTCTAATTAACTTTATAAAACAACCACAACCAAAGTTTATGATCACCAAATCCCCATTATAAAGAAGACTACAACTTTCACTGAATCACTTATAGAGGAAAAAGGAAAAGCAGGGTGGAACGCACCAATCTAAGAAAACCTCAAGTAAACAAGAAGCAAAAAGAGAAGAGCTGTAGGGAGGAAAATGGAAGACCTAAATAAGCCGGGGACACAAATGACAAAATCCTTACAATTACACAAATTGCAGAATGCCTACCTAATGCTATGAAGTATGAACTACACTTACAAATCAACAAACAAACTTTTACTCACAATTTGAAGCTTGATTGTCTTCCCATCCAAATCTATCGTCCTAATTTTCTGAAAGAAAAAAAAAATTGAAATTTAGGTTTCCTGGAGAAGAAAAAACAACATATAACATTGAAATGCAATTCTACTACAGAACAAAACAAAATCAAACTTACGAAGTCAACTCCAATAGTGCTAATATAACTGTCAACATACGAGTCATCCTGTAGATCAATGAGAAGAAATCAGTTAAAACTGAAATACCCTAAATATACAACACAGACAAAATCCACCTCCAGCAGCTTAAATTGGAATGAAAAGATAACAATACCGCGAATCTGAGAAGGAGACAAGACTTGCCGACGGAAGAATCGCCGATTAACAATAATTTGAACAGATAATCACTACGGAGAAAGAACAGAAAAAAAAAAACAATGAATTAAACTAACAGGAACACAAAAAAAATTGGAAAGAAAAAGCAAGTAGCTAAGTAACAGAATCTTACTATTCATTGCTCATAGCTTTTTCCTGAAATTAACTCAAACGAAATTGAAAAGCAGGAAGCCGTCGGTCGTTTGATAAAGAGAGAGAGAGAGATGTGTTTTAGCTTTTATGCTGTCACACTTCAACTGTTGACCACTGTTCACACGTCAGGGAATGAAATCAAACACCTTGCAAGCCAGCAGCAGGGCTTTCCTAAAAGTATCTCCACATGCACCGAAGTGACCGGTAGGTTGATCAGGATCACACAGTTTACATCCAACATCTAACCGTGTTGTTCTGATCAACCCACCGGTCACTTTACTCTAAAATCCCTCACCACACAAGAAGTTTCCCCAATAGAGGGACCAATTGATGATTGAAAGTAATCAATTGAAGGCAAATTCTTACGTAGGACTCCTAAGTTGTTTACGTGGCATCATCTGGACCACACAGTTTCATCAATCAAACTGTGTGGTCAGATGATGTCACGTAGACAACTCCCTACGTGGAGAGTCTCTACCATAGAATAACCCTCAATTGAACTCACTATTTAATTTAATACTAATATTTCTTGGTTTTGTATCGAATAAACACAACGTAATAATGATATGTGTGTTACAGCCTTAGAGCAACCATAGTGGCAAGGTTTTGGAGATAATCTATTAATAAATAGATAGCCAAGAATGTACAATTACAAAATAATAGAGGTTAAATAGAAAGGAAAATTTAGACATTCTCTACACTCTTCTCCATTTTTAGATAATGCCATAGAAGATTTCTCTCTCAAAAAATCATCATCAACACCACTTTTCCTTTCTTTTCTAAAAAGAAAAACATCACCTGCTTCCTTCCACCTCCTTTTGCTTGAAAGGATCTATAAATTTCTATGAAAAATTTCATTTATTTTCTCTTTGATTTGCAACCGGTATAGTCATGAGGATTCACTTTTCCTTCAGCAGAGATGAAAATCAAAATAGATCTGAGCATAAGAAGTTCAAATTATTCTAACAACTACTAAAATATTTTGTATTTGTTTTGGTTTTGAGTATGATTTTCTGGAATTGTTGGGAAGGAAATTAATGGTGTAATGGGTTCCGGCGACGGCGTTGGTGGTGTTGATGGTGGTGACGGGGTTAAATGACACAAAGGAGTGGGGACAGATTATTTTACCATTACACTATCTTTTCAACAGAATATTTGTATAGATTGCTTCTATAATTTTACTCCAATGATAATGTGCCACGTATTGGACTTCTGACAGAATTGAGAGCATGAATTGAGCTTACCATTAGGGTTGCTCTTACTAACGAAAAAACCAATCGAATTTTTTTTTTTTTTATAGTTTATGGAAAACAATACATATTTATATGTGTTTGATTTACTTCCCCAGATGAATTCTTCATTTGTGCCTACATTACTCATCCCAAATATTGTAACACAGTGCTTGTGTTTGTTTTGCAATTTGTTTTTTTTGGGAATTTTTTTAACATCACATCACCAATCATTTCTTACAATTCTCACACAAATCAAATTTTCAACTATAAATAAAAAAAATATTAAATCATCTCTCATCATTTCACTTTATCAACTTTATTACTTTTTTTACCATTATTGTATTCATTATTCTACTTTATTTCACCAATCATTTCATAATCTACACCAATCATTATTCTACTTTATTTTACCCCATCAACTTTCTAATCATTACTTCAATCATTTTATCTTAAAAAAACTCCCAAAAAAACTCCACCTCAAAACAAACGGAGCCACAATCTCTCGATCAATAAATCAACTGAATTGATCGCTTGAATTAAGTTGCGTAATTTACTTGTCATGTTCAAAATATTGCTGGAAAAACCAAATTTGAAAAATCCAGTCAAAGAAAAGAGAATATGACATACGCGATCTTATGCGTTGCAATAAGTGTCTCGTTGGAAATCTATAAGTGAGAAAACCTTGTGGAAAAAAATATTTATAAAAATAGTTCACTGCTTTTTATGCGCAATTACTTGTAGATTAGGCTTCTTGTGCATCTTTACGCTTGAGAGAAATACATGTTGCAGCACAAGTATACATTGGTGCTATGCATTGGTGCTTTTATATGCTGCCGTTGTCATGTAATTATGTAACATCCCGAATTTTCAAAAAGTCCTGTAACTTGGCCTATTTTGGATTTTAGTCCTGCTCCTGCTCCGGTGAGGAAAATAGTCCTTACAAAAATGATTTCTCCTTCTAATTTCCCGCAATTTCATTCCTCCAAATCTAATTCCTAATTTATTACTTTGCATCTTCCATCTAATCCTCTTCCATCTTCTTCCTCCATTTACTACCTTCAATTTTTCATCTTCATCTTTTATTTTTTATTTATATATTAAATTCTCTGTAATTTGTTTTTAGGCTTCTCCTCAATGGAAAACATCATCGCCAGAAACATAAGAGATTAAGGTAGTGGTGCCGCAAGGGAGCACAATCCATTTGTTTGAACTTGTTTATCATGTGTTTAAATAACTAGAGGAAGACTAATGCACCTAATAATGCAAGGAAAATCTGTCCGATAAAAGATCAAATAAAATCTGGAATTGAGGATAACATGCCGGTTCTTCAACTTAAATGTCTTAAATATGAACTTATGAAAGCGTCGCTGAAGAAGAAAAATTTTGGAAATCTGCTTCCAGAATTAAGTGGCTGAAAGAGGGCGATAAAAATACTAAATTCTTCCATATGGTTGCTAATGGAAAAAGAAGGAAAAAGAGAATCAATGGCATTTTTAACCCCTCTTTGAAGCACTGGAGCTGCAGCCCTGCTAGCATTGCATCAGAATTCCGTAACTATTATGCTGATCTTTTTTCATCCACAGGAATTAATACTGCTATCTTGCAGGAATTGGAGGACATGGAGGCTTGTATAACACCTGAAATGAACTCTTTTTTGCTAAAAGCTGTCTCGGAGCAGGAACTCAAGAGTGCAATTTTCCAGATGCATTCATCCACTGCCCCAGACCGGATGGTATGTCTCCAGCCTTTTTTAAAAGTTGTTTTGAAATTATAAAATCTGATCTAGTTAGAGCACTTAATAATTTTATTCGTGAGGGTAGGTTCCCTAAAGAACTAAACCATACTTGCATTGCCCTCGTGCCAAAAATTGCGCAACCTTCTGAAGCTGCTCACTTTCGTCCAATTAGCCTTTGCAACGTTATTTACAAAATTGTTCGAAGGTTCTAGCAAACAGATTAAAGAGGGTCCTACCCCTTTCGATTTGCATAGGTGAAAGTCAAAATGCTTTTGTCCCTAATAGACAGCTTGTAGATAGTTACATTATTGCCCACGAGTCCATCCATTACATGCTAAATAAAAGAAAAGGAAAGGATGCATATATGGCTGTGAAGCTTGACATCTCTAAAGCTTTCGATAGAATTGAATGGCCATATTTTTTTTTATTTTGAGAAAGTTGGGTTTTAGTGACAAATGGGTGTCCTTGATAAAAGAATGTGTTACCACTGTCTCCTTCTCTTTCATAATAAACAATGATAGGTGGGGATTTCTTAAACCAAGTAGGGGAATTCGCCAGGGGGATCCTTTGTCCCCGTATCTATTTATTTTGTGTGCTCAGGGCCTTAGCCATTTGTTGGGGAAAGCGAATAAAGACACATCTATGATTGGAGTGAGAATTGCTAAAAACAGTCCGTGTATTAATCACCTCTTTTTTGCGGATGACTCGTTGTTGCTCACAAAAGCGAATGCGTCGTGTGCAGCAAAAATGCAAAGTATCCTTAATATGTATGAGCAAATATCGGGTCAATCTATTAATTTGCAAAAGTCGGTAATTTGTCTTCTTTAGCAAAAATGTGTCTATACAAAGTGCAAATGCGAGATTCTTTCTATTCTTAATGGTCTAATTTGAAGTCCACCACTCAAAATATCTGGGGCTTCCTATAGTTATTGGTCGGTCCAAAAAGCAGATTTTCTCTTATATATTGGACAAGTGTAAAAGTAAGCTCAATGGGTGGAAATATAAATTCTTAAGTCTGAGGGGGAAATCTGTCTTGCTGTCGTCCACCCTATTTGCTATCCCTAATCTCACAATGTCTGTGGTCAAGCTCCCAAAAGGTCTCGTGGATAAACTTCATGCTTTAATGGCCAATTTCTGGTGGGGTAATTCGGGTAAGGACTTTGTTGGGTATCATTGGGCAAAATGGGACCATCTTTGTAAACCTAAAGGCAGGGGCGGACTTGGCTTTCGTAACTTAGAGGCTGCAAATATTGTGGCGCTAGCTAAAACCCTTTGGAGGGTTCACTCTAATCCTGACCTTCTGGTATCTAGGGTGTTGCGTGGAAGATATTTTCCTAACTCCTCTGTCTTTGATTGTAAGGTCCCTTCTAGTGCTTCCTTCATCTGGAAAAGCCTTATGCATGCACAGTCTTTCCTTAAGGCCAGTACGTGCTTTTCTGTTGGGGATGGAAAATTGATAAGAATTTGGAAAGATCCTTGGATTATTGATAACCCATCCTTCAAGCCCATCACGCCTATACCCACCCACAATCAAGACGCCTTAGTCGGTGACTTTGCCGACCAATCAAGCTTGGGATCTGTTAAGCTTTCGGAGTTTTTACGGCGGTGGATATTAGACAGATTGAAAGTATCCCCGTTAGTGTAACCGGTGTGCCGGATAAACGGCTATGTGTTTTCTCAAAGAATGGAGAGTTTGTTTCGAAAGTCGCTTATGACTACTTCTGCACAACTTCAAAACCCGCGGTGGTGCTTCGACCGGTTCGTCATTAAATAAAAAATTTCGGAAGCTCATTTGGGCGCTTTCGCTCCCAAATAAACTAAAATATTTTTTGTGGAAATGTACGAAAAGTATCCTCCCGGTTTCGGTAAGCATAGGTGTTTTGGCATGGATACCTCTCGTTCGGCCTACGGTGAGGAAGTAGAAACTATTGACCATTTATTTATTCGCTGTCCGTTTGCAAAAAATGTTTGGAAAGTTGTCGGCGTGCATTGGGATGTTTTCCAATTAGATAGGACAACGCTTATTTCCTGGTGGGATAAAATAGTTGCGGCGCCTGATTAGGATTGTCCTTTCTTGCTTTGTTTTTTGGGCACTCTGGAAGGCGAGATGTAAAAGGATTTTTGAAAACGTGTTTTGGTCTTTCTTGGATACTGCTACTTTTGCTTGTGAGATGAATAACGATTATTTGCAGGCATCATCTATGGAGAGGGTCTCTTCTAATAATAATTTTCATCCCTCTCATGATTTGCAGCACGATATCCCTCAAACTGAGGCGGCGAGGGTGTTTGCTGATGCAGCCTGGAAATGGAATCTCGTCTTGCAGGCTTTGGAGCAGCGTTTTTTGATCCCTGTGGCACGCTTTTGGAAGCTTGGGCATCGCCGAGGAGTACAAGCAGTTCTGCTCTTGCTACGGAAGCAGGGGCAATGAGTTGGTGTCTACGACGGTGTTTAGCTTTAGGTGTAAAAAATCTAGTATGTTCATAATATTGTTTAATTCTTGTAAGTTTCTGTAATAGTCCTAGTCCACCTCCCCTTGATTGTAGAGCAATTGTGGAGGACATTAAAGTGCTTATGCGTAGCTTTGATTTTTGTACTATTTTGCATGTTGAAAGGGAAAGCAACAAGCTGGCGCATGAGCTTGCTGCCTTCTCTTTCAAGTCTGATTTTGGAGTCTTTTGGAAAGGTTGTACGCCGATTTGGCTATGTACAGGTTAAATTAATGAAAGCTTTCGTTTCCTGGGGAAAAAAAAAAGTTAGAGGACCATTTTCCTCACCGGAGCAGGAGCAAGACTAAAATCCAAAGTAGGCCAAGTTAGAAGACCAAAATCCTAATTTTGCCTTACAGCCCCCTTGAAGCTCTGTGTCAAGGGCCAACGTGTAACTCCCACATGGAGACCTAAGTCCATGCCCCTTGAGGGGTGCTTAATATGTCTCGGTGCATTCTCACTATGCACAGTGTCCTTTGGTATTGATGTAACAAACCTTATTTGTGCGAGGATATACTACGGAGCTAGTAGAGAGTGAGAGAGATATACTATTACAACTTATGTGGTAGTGATTGTAAATAATATCATATTACATGCATATACCCTTATTGCTATTTATTGTAACCGTTTATTCTACCCTTTACTAAGTACGAAAGTACTTAACCCTCTTCTCTTTCTTTTGTTCCCACCCGAGAATGTGGTTGACATGATGATGATGATTTTGGTTATGACGATGGAGTTGACAGAGCTGACGCTTGAGCTCTAAAATTACGATAACTTGGACATTTATCTTATGCACTTTTAATCATTCAGTTTTGAGACATAGACTTAGTACCTTTTCCGTTTCATTTGGGATGTAATGAGTCGAACAACATTTATTTTGTTGTTTTGTCTTTTCAGTTTTCTTTCACGTTGATTGGGACTGGTGATCCGTTGTTTGTCGTTTGACATTCTTTTTCCGAGTTATGTTTAGTTTTTTTTTATTCCGCTTTCACTCTGATTAATTGTTACGAGGTTTACGTATATATTACTTTTGACGCTTTAAAAACTTAATATATGCATGACGGACGTTCTTTTCGGATAATGACTCGGTGTCCGGAACGGGGCGTCACAGACTATTATTGTGGTTGCCCCCGTCGTAGCATTTTATTTATTTCTTGAATGAACAAAAAAAAATCTCAGTTAAAAAACGAAAAAAAGGAGGAGAGGAAAACGTTAAAAAATGAAGATGATAAATCCTATGGGCAAAAGGGCATGTTCAAATTACTCCTATGACTTGGAATCCTAAAATGCCTTAACCTCCCCACTTGTTTCTTCATATACCCTTCACATAAAAAGGTGGCAGAAAATTTATCTTCAACCTCCCTATTCACATCATGCACAAACACATCAGTCTCTCCATCTTCCTTGTTCCTAGCCATCATCCCCGCCGTATATATCGCCGCCATCCTTCCCGGAGCTTGCTCGTAGTAGCCGGTGGGAGCATCGACCATAATCAAATCCCATTTGATGTTGTAAACTTCATCAGGCAATCCCTTTAATGCTAGCTCACAAATGGAGTATTTAGGATCAAGAACATCGGTACACTCGGGTCCTTTGCTCGTTTCCATAAGGAAATTCGCTTGGCTCACTTTGCTAGTATATGTAACAAGAAAAGACTCCAACATAGGGAATGTTCTTCTCATTTGCTCAATCCAAGCCTCATCTTCTTCTAAGAATACAGTTCTTCCGCCATAGTTTAGCGAAGCCCACATCAGGCTGTCGTATCCGAGCCCAAAAACGAGGAAATTGCAAGGGGATTTCTTGTCCAAAACCTTGGATGTCACTGATATTTCATGCATTGTTTGTTGCGGTGTGATGCTTGAGGTAGAGTAGTGAATGATAGCATGAGAAATGGATGGTGGGATTTTGCTACAAATGCGGCTACTTGTTGAGCACTTTGCTGCATCATCATCTTTTGAAGAAATATTGGATGAATATTGGAAAAAGCTTGACCTTAGACCAAATAGAAGGAAGAATGCTGCAAGAATGCTTATCATCAGGAGCTTTAAATTAACCGAATATCGTTGTTTTATATGCCTCATGTTTCTTAACAGATTTAGCATAAAACTGAATAGAGAAAATTATTAGATTTTGTACTTTGAGTTGTGGGAAGCAAAAATGGACACTATATTGTACTAATAACTTGTGAGTTGTGAGGAAGACATATATAGATGGTTAAGTTTAAACTTGAAAGCCAACCAGACCCTATATGCTTAGACAACAAGCCATTGCGATTGCGATTGCGATAGCGATACAAGTGCAATTGATGGAGAAAGAGGACTATCTATATATATATATATATATATATATATATATATATATATATATATATATATATTCTGGATGAAGCAAAATTACTGGTGATGTATATAGATCTGAAAAGTTTGGTAGTTGATAGAGATGTACCGTTAGCTTTGATTTGGATCAAAATCTTTCTCAAAAGGCAAACAAAATGTCCCTTTACCTACGAGCCCTGAGTAAGAGTCAGACTCTGTAGACACGACTTGAGCCGAACTCTCGGTTAGTCGGACCAGTGGATTCCGGATACCGGGGTTTTAAGCAACAAAAAAAAAAGTCCCTTTACCTACCGAGCCAACCATTTTCTTTGCAAACCAGATTGTGTATATACCTAGATACACCGACTAGGGACACTTATATACCGATCAGAAACCAAGACTTTAAGTCAAATATAGGGTTTCTTCATCTTGGTTTAACCGATGGTTCGGATTTGACCATAGAGATAGAGTCAAATCATAACGTCAACCGGTGGCAGAGGGACTAGGCACACTTGTGGGCACTGGGTTCTGGTCCTTCCATCTACGGGGCGCTTAGTCAGCATGATTAACTTCCTCACCATTCTGTCAGGTCGAGATGGAGGGGCCGTGTGGGCGAGAGATATCGCCTTTTACACCAAAGAGAGATATATATAATCAATGTGAGTGAAATCATTGGAGGAAATGATAGTTTTTCTTTCTAAATCTTTGTTCCTGATTACATTAAATAAATAATAATAATGGTCAATAATACATTGCATCATTCAGGGGGGGGGGGGGGGGGGGGGGGGGGGTATAAGCAGAAATTGGTTAGTTCTTTCTATGAATACTGTGAGAGATACAAAATGGCCTGAAATCTCAAAAAGCCAATAAATATATATATATATAGTATATGCTTAGCTTCTATCCAATTGGAAAAAACTGTACAGGAAGGTTGGCTCTCAAGCAATCAGCCCTCATTCTCAGGGTTGTTTTGGGGCTCATAATCATCAATGGTATATCTCTACAACAATCTTCAATACAACTGTTGAACGGGTTTGATGGCCGACCGACCAATCAGCACCTTATTTAAGGAGAGTGCGTTTTTTTGCCAATGACCGTTGTCATCATGTGTTATATTCTATCCTCTATCTCACTAAATAAGATCATGTCGTGTGGTCGTATAGAAAAAACTATACACATTGCATGAGTGTGATAGAGGGGTCACCGGGCATTTCCCACATAGTTCATAAAAGAATCTCCTTGCAAATTGGTGTCACGATAGGCTTTCAAGTTCTTGTTTTTTTCTCGAGCTTTGCGCACTGCTTGTTGTATTTGTCTTTCATGTTCTTTCAGCATGTCCTCTATACTTCCGTCAGGGGGAAGCAACGGCCCAGAGTAGTTGATCTTTGACTTCTTAGACCCATAACCCTGTTACAAACGATGCAATTATTATAAGAAAAACGAACTCCAACAAAAGCCGGCGGCTTTAAGTTGAGTGTGGTGCATTTAAATGGTCCCTTAAAAAAAGGATAGTGTGCTCCTTACCATTGCATATGCCTCATCAACCTTATGTGATAGGCCTGGTCCACCCATCAAACTATGAGATGAATCGGTCCCACTAAGTTGGCGGTGGCTATCATTGCCATTCAAACGTTCCCCTGGCCATTGTGAATGGACACTGTTGTCTCGAGTAGGATCAAGCCGCGCACCACCGTGAACTCCAACTGAGTTTGAGAATCTAGACAAGTGTGCTGCCCCTCCTCCTCCATTGGGTTTATTATATGATTTGTGTGTTTTAAATTCAGGATCATATTTTGTTGAGTGTCTCATGGAAGTACTATGGACCCCACCACCAGCTTCACTTACCTGGGTGTTTGCAAAGCTTTTAGCTGCACCATTTTGCACCAAAACACCGTTATGTGGATGTCCTCCGGAAGGGTCGAACGGAAATCCAGAACCACCGTCTTCTTCAGGAAAGAACTTCTCACTGCTACTTTTGGTATTATTATTATTATTAGTCCGCGCCTGCCATTTCTGATTTTGCAAGAAAATTTTCATGTCATGTAGCATCATCACCATTCAAAGAACATACAAGAAACGGTTTAAGAGTTAAAACCTCTGTTGGGAATGCATTTCATGCAATATGGAAAATGTACCTGAATGGACGACTGCAGCTCGGCATTAGCATGAGGTGCAGGGACTGCTTTGGATTCTTTGGAGCCTTTTCTCGAGGAATCTGAATCACGCCCCCTACTGGCAGTGGCCTTTTGCCTGCCACACAAAAGAAAACCAAGTTCAGAATCCCTAAAAAAAATAGGTAAACAAGGGAAAAAAAAAAAACATCCGATTATAAAGTGTGAAAGCTAGAACTACATGCCTTTTAGCTTCTTCATCCCTATTCTTCGCATCAAATTCCTTACTTGGGGGATACTTTGGCAATGTTGATGGATCACAAGGAAGAGGCTTCGTCGTGAAGAACTGCAATATCGATTCCAGGTTGAACAAACAGTCAGTAAAAATATTTCAGGTAAGAGCTTAATTAAACACACAACAAAATCAAAATAAATAAATAAATTGGAATAATAATAATAATGCATTTTACGATTACTGTACAGGAGGAAATAATAAGTGAAAATATTCGGATTTTCACTTATATATGCATAAAGTCTGTACCTCACTCTGAAGGGCAGAACTTGCCGATCCCCTACACTCAGGTTCGAAAGCCAGAAGACTATCTAAAAGTGCCAAAGCTGAAGGTGGGAAATCTTTGAATGACTCGGATACAGTGCGTTTGTAGGGCTGTTGAGGTTTGAAAATCGTTGCATGTGGCAACTTTGATTTTCTCCAATATTCTTCGGATGGTGAACCACATAATTTAAATATTTTATGCAACTGTTCCACCTGCAAGAAGCCAAAAGCGAACCATCATCGGAATTTCCAGTCATTCACTAATAAAAAACTGCAAATGCTCAAGTATGATTTTGAAATCAGAAAAAAAAAGGGAAGAAATAAATAAACTTCGACAGTACTCATCAATCATATTGTAGTAAAAGACAAAAGGAATGTTCCCTGTGTTCCCTATTCATCGAGTTTATAAATTACCTCTGTTCTTCCTGGCATTATAGGTTTCCCTGCAAACAGCTCAGCAAGAATACAACCGGCACTCCACAAATCCACAGATGGTCCATAATTCGTTGCACCAAGCAAAAGCTCAGGGGGTCGGAACCATAAGGTAACTACACGACTAGTCAGAGGATGTTTTTGATTGGCACGGTAAAAGGTGGCTAAACCAAAATCTCCAATCTTCAGGTTGCCATTATTGTCAATTAAAAGATTTGATCCCTTGATGTCACGATGCAAGATCCCACGACTATGACAGTGATCAAGACCTCGAAGAAGTTGTTGCATGTAACACTTGATCTGGAAGAACAACAGGTTAAATCCTTTATTACAAAGACAGTCACAGAGATATGAAACTCATGTATGCATCATCAAACAATTGAAAGAGACAATGATTCATTTGTGACCTTAGTAGCTTCAATCATGATTCATTTACCGGCCATATACTTCAATGAGCACAAAAGAAACATGCTTTATATTACTACAGCCGTCATCAACTTCAATATGCATTTACGAAGATTAGGCCAAGCTAGAAAAAAACATCATTTTCCATCACTGCTCGTGATTAGAACTGTGATACATACCTGTGGCTCTGTAAACTTGACTTTTGCAGATACGGCAAGGCCAGTGAGGTCATGCTCCATATACTCAAATACAAGGTATAGATTGCATGAAACCCTAGACGTCACTAGACCTTCTAGTTTCATGACATTTGGATGATCTAATCTACGCAAAACAAGGATTTCCCTTGCCATGAAACGAACACTTTCTGGATCCATGTTGACAAACCGGACTTTCTTCAAAGCCACAATCTTCCCTGTTTCAAGGTCACATGCTCTGTAAACACTGCTGTATGTCCCTTGACCAATCTGCACAGTAAAAAAGGCACGATTTCATACAATAATTAAACTATTAAAGTGAGAATGCCAGTCCTGCTTCAGGACAAACAGATACCATATTTTTTTCTATCCTTTAACGGGAATGGAACAAAGCAGTGATAATTTGTCATAATATTGGGCAGTATTAGTTGTATTTATGTTGTATGCATAAATGTATGATTTACCTTAACTTCATAATAACAGTAAAAGGAATTCAAACATGGTGTGAATTCCTTGCTCCAAAAGCACAGAGGGACACTGGGACAGTAAATTTAAGGTTTGCAAGCTCAACAGGACTTATCACCTCTTTAGGTTCACATTTAAAGATGTCTACTTTTTCAACTATTACATCAAATAACAAACAATCCTGTCCCAAAGACGAGTATTAATGCGTCCAGTACTTATTTCTCCCTGATTTCTCTGATGTCCCAACATACACAAATGTCCACAAACTAGATTCAACAATTGCACAGGGGAATATTTGAAAATGATACTTCCTTAAATCTTGGGCAAACAAAACTGTTATATGAAAAAGCTTTCACAGAGAAGAGAAATCGGAAACATCATGGCAAGAACATTTAGCAAAATAAGAAATGAAACAGCTTTCTCTTCAAAGGGCACAATATTCAAAAATAAATAAGAGGAACAATTAAAGACCTTATCAAGTTTCTCAAATGAATCGGCTTTTCGAGGTACCCATCCTTTAATAGCTTCACCTGCTACAGCAGCCAGCCATGATGGCCACCCAGCAGCAACTTGAGCCCCATCAACCCCATTTTTAACACTAAACACCCTTGAGACTTGAGGTTTCCCATCAGTCATACCATTACCATCCCCCGTCCCGTCTCTTTTTGGCACATGGGAGATGATGGAGGATTCGCAGGATTTCTCAAAGGCGGCATTGTTCTTCCCTTCCTCTTCCCCAGACGGTGGTGTTGAGCCTGCACTTCTCTCAACATTGTCAGTCAATATAAGCCTTGTAGTAGCATCATTTGCACCATTATCAACCTCTGTTAACACACCCTCTTCTTTTGACACATTGAATCTTTTGAGGTCTTCTTTTTCGATTTCTTCTCTTTTTTCCTCAGGTTTGGGCTTATAGAACCTCCCTTGGAACAAGCACAACCCATGATGATTCAATCTTACAGCTCCCCGTTACAAAACAGGAAACTGTGAGCTTATCTCAAATTCCCAAAAACAAAAAACGGATTCAGTTCCACTTTTTGACACATCTATTTGTGATCAAATCAGCATTATTCTAAAAAACCCTTTCAATCAGGCAGATAGGAATGAAATATCTCTCTCAATCCCCCAAACAATGTAAAGAATCCTCCCACATGGATCTCAACAACCAATCCAATCCCCAAACCGAGTCTTTTTTAGCTTCAGAATGAAAAAAAAAAAAAAAAAAAAAAAAAAAAAAAAAAAAAAAAAAAAAACCGAATATGATTGAATATATCCCAAAGAGGTCAACACGGAATAAGGATCCTTACAGAACCCTGATCCCAAATTATAAACTCATTCCAATAGAACGAAACCCACATTGTTGAAATTACAACCTGATGATTTGCAACAACAATGTCCACAACAATGAATATCTTTTTTCCCAGAAAGAGAGAAATATAAGAAGCAGAAATTCAGAAAAATGACAAAAATCGGTTCCAGTTTGATGGATGGGGAGATTGGTGACTATGATCTAATTATTCAAAAAGGGAATTTTTTTCAAGGCGGGTTCCAGCAGTACAGACTGTACAGCGAGAGAGAAAACGAATTTGAGAGAAATTCGGATCTTAAAAGCCCTAGAAATGCGAGTGGCCGGTTGATTTGCAAATTTTAAGATGGGCTAAAATTATTATTACAACAACATTAAAATCAGGAAAAAGAATATAGCATGAATAATGATACACCTAGTAATTTTATTGGAACAACAAAACAAACATCACGTATTATTATTTTCCCCAATATGTTTGATGTAGGATGGATTTGGAGTTTAGGAGAAGAAACGCAGAACGGCACGAAGGTCCCGTGAGTCGTGAGCTTGAAGGGAAGGAAGGAAGGAATACATAGTGGGGTCCCACATGGTTGGGAGGACTCCCCTACGTGCGACATGTGGCAATATATTTGCGATTCTCTTCTTCTTACATACATGGTACCCACCTCCGATACAAAATTTGGTCGCTTCTTACTTCCTGATGGAATAAAATGAAAATCGTCAAAACACGTGGATAGGTGGGTAGAGAGGTAGGATGCAGTGGGGTGATGGGGTAGGAATACCCACCCACCTTACCCTACCCTACCCATCACTCTATCCTACATCACCATACCAACTACCTTAACCTCCCTACCCCACCCAGCACCTCACCCCTACCCTACCTTATCCACCACCCCACCCTATCGTACTCACCTCTACGCTACCCTACCCACCACCCCATGCTACCCTACCTTACCCACCACCCCACGCTACCTAACCTCATCACTTCCATCATATCTTACCTTATGAATCATACCATACCTTATCTCACACATCCTTAATCCTCTATCATGCCCTACTCATTACTCGATGTGTCACATTTTATATAATTTGTTTCATTCTATTTTTTGACATTCCAAATGCAGTATTGCAATAAATTTATTTTATTCCATTCCTATTGTTTTAATCATTTACATTCCATTCATGCGTAACAAACATGTCATTAAGATTTTTATCGGAATCTAGAGATATTTCATTTTATTTTTTTATATTAACCATTACATCACACGTAATGTTTGTAAATGATGGATTTATTTATGCATTTTCTCAATTCTCGCTAGCTCTACGTTCTCCCCTTCCTAACCATAGAGAAGGATGATCTTCCCGAACTCCTCAAATCTTGTTGGAGATATAAACTAAATTCATGGAATGAGAACTTAGAATATGTGCTGAAACAGTAAACTTTAGCGTAAATTTCGGATTCGTTCCGGAGAGATTCACCGGGAGCTTATCAAGTCTAAAAATACTACTCACTGAATGGATAATATTTGGCTTTGGAATCACTCGATTCGGATATTGAATGAATGAAAATTAATTGGGGGTCGTGGACGTGTTGCTAGGCGCTATCCACGATCGTTAGACGCTTATCAAGTAGAGAGTGGATACTTGGACATATTTTCGTAGCGTCACTGAGATATTTCCCATGCATATATACACGATACGGATTACGTACGGTGAAACTTGAGGATTTGGAAGCCTCGTATCCGCTCATTAATTGGAAAAAGTTCTCATTTTGAGCCTTTCCTTGATAGAACTCATGCACTAGATCTTGAATCCGACAACTTTGGATCCCATGTCACAAGGCTTCTATCAACTAGATCACATAAGTACTCTTTTGCCACGTTTTCTAAGTTTTCCTTGTTGGAATTCAACACAAATCCTTCAGCGATCCATAGCAGCGTCAACTTATTCACACGAATTAATGCATCTTCAGGAAATGCTCCAAAATAGAGAAAACATGGCTTCAGATGCTCTGGTAAATGCTGATAACTTAATTCTAACACGTCCATACAACCTTCCGTAGAAACGTAGGAACCTGTTGTTTCAAAAATTTTATTCCACCAACTTAGACTTATTTCGGTACTAGCAAGGAGGCCTCCAATTAAAACAATTGTCAAAGGAAGGCCGTTGCAATTTTTTGTAATCATCTTCCCAATCTCTGAAAAATCTGGTGGGCAAGCTTCCGTACGAAATGCCTTCCTTAACAACAACTCCCAACTTTCCTTCTCTGACAGAAAACGTAGGTGATGAAGGATTCCAGGAATAAATTTAACATCTTTTACAAAAAAAAACTCCTAAAACAATTTTTATTCCTTTTTCTACATAGACTAAAAAAAAATTTAAAAAACGTAGGTGATGAAGGATACAATCATTTTTGGCTTGTAAAGCAACATTATGAATATGCGTCATGAAAATAATCCTATTCCCGTTTTGGTCATTTGGAAGCGATCTTTTAACTTCATCCCACGCTTTAACGTCCAACTATAGTGGAATGGATTTGCTATTGACTTTTTAATGCTTTGTTGTTGCTTGTATGCCTCCCTATGACTATATCTTGATAGCTAGTAAGCTTCTTTCTTCTTCATTAAAGGTGACATCTAAGGATATATTATACATTTTCTGGACAATAACATTAATTTTTAACCTTTTTGTGACTCTCAATATAGCCGATAAATAAACATGCATTTTACAGCCTTAGGTCTTATGTTTAATTTTGAGAATGAATATGAATGAACATAAGCTAGCTAGACATTCAACAAATTTACAAATACCCACAAGTTTGTTGAATTCCTCAAAGTCCAAGGTCCGGATTCTCGGCTTTGAGAATCCCGGCTTTACCCGGCTTTGGGGACATGGCCGGATCACGTTCGTCCATTCCAATCGGGGAGAGTGAACACACAAAAATTGGGTGGCCGTGATCCGGCCACGTTCCCAAAAGCTGGGGGAGAAGCCGGACTCCAAAAGCAGAGGATCCAGTTTGGTCTTTGAGATGCACCGACAGTAGAGTACGTAGGACTGTTGTTGAACACGGGGGATCCATCCGAGACAACGATGATTCATACCGTATTCTAGCATGCATTTCTGCCAAAAGAACATTGCTCAACACACATACATAGAAATATATTCCAACATAATAATATATCAATTATCAAGTGAGAGCTGCTTTTCATGCAATGTGCATATCAAGTGACCAAACCAAAACATACCTGATAATAAAATTTACAAATATAAAAAAAAAAAGTAAGAGGAATCTTTTTGTTGTTACCATCACGCCCACTACAGCTTCAATATTTGTGGAAAAAACTGAAGCGAAAGATTGACAGAGAATGTTGTTGCCAGTGGCTATTGATTCACAGAAAATAGCAACAAAGAGAAAATGTAAGGACAACGAATCCGGAAGAGTACATGGTAAAATTCATCATTCAAGAAACCGATAGAGCTGGTAAGGCTTCTGCAGTCATTCTAAATACATTTGAAGAACTCGAACATGCAGTGGCGGATCCAGAAATATTATTCAGCGGGGTCCGTAACTTTTTTTCAAAGTAAATTTTATTTTTCACGGTATCTTAAATATTTTTCTACACATAAAATGTAGAGTTTTCTTATATTTAACGGGGTCCGCGGACTCCCTTTGCTAAAGGGTAGATCCGCCTATGCAAACATGATGTACTCGACGCACTTTCCTCCGTCGTTCCATCAATCTATTGTGTTGGACCTCTTCAATTACTTGAACATCAAGTTACTGATCATGAAAGCCTAGGCATTCTTGGATCAAATCTTTGGAAAGAAGAGCCCGAATGTCTCGATTCACAGGAGGTGAATTCTGTCGTTTACGTCAACTTTGGAAGCATAACAGTCATGTCACCAGAGCAACTAGTGGAGTTTGCATGGGGACTTGCGAATAGCAAGCAAGCATTCTTGTGGATCATTCGACCCGATCTAGTCTCCGGCGATGCTGCGATTCTTCCTACTGAATTCTTAGAGGAAACAAAAGACAGAGGGCAAATGGCAGGGTGGTGCCCTCAAGGCTCAAGAACAAGTGCTAAATCATCCATCAGTTGGGGGATTCTTGACACATAACGGATGGAATTCCACGTTAGAAAGTATATCAAGCGGAGTTCCAATGATTTGTTGGCCTTTCTTTGCGGAGCAGCAAACGAATTCGTGGTATTGTTGTACTCAATGGGGGATTGGAATGGAAATAAATCGTGATGTGAAGAGGTCATAGTATTCTCTTCCCCATCAAGCGTAATATGACGGCCGTCAGGATTATAAAACCGTTGTAACAATGAGATCACTGTTGATTTCCCACTTCCACTCTCTCCTACTAAAGCTACCATCTATAACAGTTTTTGCAATATAATTTGTCAGCAGTAGGAAGAAGAAACAAAACAACTCTGATTAAAAAGTTATAAAGTTCACACCTTTCCGCTATGAATGGTTAGGCAGAGATCTTGAAAAATGTACACCTTTTCTTCAGCACAGAATGAAGCAACAGTACGGATATTCCCAACTGCATCATTCACGACTTGACTCGCAGACTCATACATTATCTGAAATATAAGCTAAAATAGCTTTAGCTTAGAACACAAACAAAAATAAAGGTTCTGATTCTGAAGTCTTCCTTTGTGGAAAAATCAGTATCATTTGCAGAAAAAGAAAATATTTGACATTCATTTCATTGTGTGGATTCTATTTCTTATAAATTTAAGGATGCTATGTTTTTCGAAAAGGGTTCAATACTTGGCTTATGTGACGTATATTCGTTCATTCAATTCATTGTATAACATGAATATGGTGAAGTTTTTAGTATAAATAGTGATGTAACCTTGTTCAGCCGCAAATGAAATTAATACTAACACAGGAAATAGTGATGTAACCTTGTTTAGCTTAGAACCAAATCGATGTTTTTCTTGAGGACATACAGATATGAGATTCCGATATCTGCATGAGTTAATAAACCTTAGTCGCCCCAAAAATCTAATAGCAATTATGTGGTGAAAACTGATGCAATAGAAATGAGAAAATATGCATCTGTCTTCTTGCAATTCAATGGCCAGAGGGGCAGCAGAAATCAAAAGAGAAATACCTGGATGAGAATTTGAAGACCGCGGTTTAGATAGCGGTACACACCATGATCTGAAACAATAACTTTTTACCGAAGAGCGGTATTTCAACAACTGAAGTAGCAGCTTGGGGTGAATCATAAAATTCAATCCTCTTCAAGGTAAGCATCTCTCTAAAACAGGGTGGTATATTCAAGCAACCGCACCTATTCACGATAAGTACATCTAAGCTAGGAAAAGACTCGCCATACGCGATCCATTCAGCCACGTATAAATGCTGCAGTTTCAAGAACTTAAGCTTTGGAAATTCTGTATCTTCCATGTCCCATTCATCCCCAACAAAGGCATAATCTAGTAGCTTCAGAACCTTAAGACAGGGGATTTTACTGATCAATGGTAGATATTTCCAGTCTAGGCCGCAATCTGATAATGATAATTTCTTAATATTTGAAGGAAATTTGAACACGGCTAGATTTATCATAGCGGAAACTTTCAGTAACTCGAGTTTACTAGGAAAGTCCAGTTCAGGAAAAAGCAAGTCCACTTTTTGTTCTTCATAGAAATAACGAAACATGTCATCCGAATATCCGTAATAATGGAAGCCCAGTTTTTTAAGAGAAGGTAACCGTTTTAGAAGGTCTTCCAAATCTTTTGTTGAGGAGATAGATGGTGATGAAAAGCTTTCTAAGTTAACCATTTGGGGGTATGCTTCACCCTTTTTGACACCCAAACTACTTAGGTAGCACCAACCGACATCCACATGCCTAAGCCTTCTCATGTTCCAAATAGTTCCGGGCAACTCTAACTGAAATACTCTAATTCCTGTAAGAATCAGAATTTCCAGATTCCAGAGATTGGATATAGAAGACGGAAACGGTGACTCCGGGCCTACGACTCCAAATGAGGTCGATATACATCTCAGATGAACTAGTGAAGCTATCTCACTGATTGAACATTCTAACTCTTCCAAATCCATCACTTGAACAAGTTTCAAGTTGCTAACAAAAGGACATTCAAGACGATCAAAACCCCATTTAGGACTATAGAGTAAAGTGTGCATACTTGGACATGTTTTTGTAGCATCATTGAGATACTTCCCTTTAATATGGATGCAAGCGCGATACGGATTACGTACGGTGGAATTTGAGGAATTAGAATCCTCATATTTGTCCATTAATTGGAAAAAGTTCTCCTTTTGAGCCTTTCCTTGACAGAATTCATGCACTAGATCATGAATCCGACAACTTTTTATCCCACCGTAGGAACTTCTCTTGTTAGCAATCACAAGGCTTCTGTCAACTAGATCACATAAGTACTCCTTTGCCACGTTTTCTAAGTTCTCCTTGTTGGAATTCACCACAAATCCTTCAACGATCCATAGCAGTGTCAACTTATTCACACGAATTGATGCATCTTCAAGAAATGCTCCAAAATAAAGAAAGCATGGCTTCAAATGCTCTGGCAAATGTTGGTAACTTAATTCTAACACGTCCATACAACCTTCCATAGAAACATAAGAACGTGTTGTTTCAGAAATTTTATTCCACCAACTTAGACTTCTTTCAGTTCTAGCAAGGAGCCCTCCAATTAAAATAACCGTCAGAGGAAGGCCGTTGCAGTTTTTCGCAATCATCTTCCCAACCTCTGAAAAATCTGGTGGGCAAGCTTCCGTACGAAATGCCTTCCTTAACAACAACTCCCAACTTTCTTTCTCAGACAGAAAACGTAGTTGATGAAGGATGCAATCTTTTTTGGCTTGTAAAGCAACATTATGAATACGTGTCGTGAAAATAACTCTACTTCTATTTCGGTCATTTGGAAATGATCTTTCGATTTCAGCCCAAGCTTTTACATCCCAGATATCGTCCATTATAATAAGGTACCTTTTGCCTTTGAGACACTTACGAAGCATGTCAGCCAAATCTTCTTCCTTCATGTCATACATTTTGTCATCCTTCCCCTTGATATCACCTAGAATATCGAGCAATATCCTTCTAGGATTGTGAACTTGGGAAACGATACAATAAGCAAACATGTGAAAATGGTTCCCAACCGTGCGGGAATTATAAACCTTGTTAGCCATGGTAGTCTTCCCTAGGCCAGCCATTCCAACAATAGCAACAATGTCAAGAGACTCGGATCCCTCTTTAAGATTTTCAATTATTATGTCTACCTCATCCTCCAAACCCACCATCACTTCATTGAAACCTGAAGTCCATGGATCTGCAATCTTCAGTTTCCTTAGAGAAATTGCTGAACAATCGAGGACTTCACCATTAACCGTCTTTCTACCTTCAATCTTCTTAAGCTTGCTCTTACAACCTTAATTTCGTCTAGGACCTCCATAAGACGTGCCATATTATACCATAATGGATGGCCAGTTACCGAACAAGAATTGATAGCATATTCTGTTTGGTATGCCAAATTGATAACTTTTAACCAAGTATCCTTCAGTTCTTTTTGTTCATTTTGTTGTTCGAAAAGATCATTGAGATAAGGCCTTAAAGACATTAGTCCCTCCTCAATTTTGATAATCAGATGCTTCGTAGAAGAGATAAAATATGCATCCCTCTTAAGCTTTTCCTTCAAGAACCCAAGATTTTGTAAGAGGAAGTCGAAAAATCCTAGACCATTAATCTTGGGGAAATCATACGAAAATGAATCCTGGATGTGTTCATAAACCTGTTGAATCTTGCCCTTTAATAGGTCAGCCTTCCTCATAAGGTCGCTTAAACACGTGTTTGGCTTGGAGAAATTCCCTTTCATGTCATCAACAAGATACAAATCCTCTTTGACAAGAACCTTGATTTCTGCGGTTATCATCATCACCTCTTTATCCTCTACATGCTGATCAGGTGGATTAGCTAGAAATGATATACCAAACGTTAGAGATTCTTGAAGAATTTGAAAATCGTCCTTCAAAATATCCACTAGATTCTCAAGGAGAAGGTCAAGAAATATTTGAACAATCTGCTCCAAAAGAAAAGGGTCTAATTGCCCCAATTTCATTTCCTTTAAGAATCTAAAGTAAAAGGCCTTAAAAACAGGGACACAAGGTTTGATCTTCTGCAGCACATTGAACAAGAAAAGATTTAGTTTTGCTGCCATATCTTCATCTACTGCTTTCACCCAATACAAAAATATTAAGCATGCTGAATATTGAGCAAAAGCATGGACAACGAGCTTGACTTCCTTGAAACGTCTCCATTGCTTAGGAGTGAGATTATAGAGATTATACAACAATATTAGCTATTTAGCTTTTTCTCAAGGGTTGCAATTTGATTCTCGAGCAAAAGAATTTCATCATCATTTTTGTACTTGTAAAGATCCTTCACATTCTTGAGAATAGCATCCAGAAAATTCAGGGTCATTTTGTTCTTAAGAGAATTACGGCTCAACGAGCACTGTAAAAGAAGTTCACACGATTCTTCAAATTTTTGCTTACAGCGCTGTATTCTGCCTTGCACGTCTACAACCCAGTTTTCGATTTCAACTTCTGCGTCTTTCAAACAGGAAGTAGAATCAAGTTCATTTCATGATATTCCCCATATAGCTTCACGAGTACGGTTTACCGGCATTAAAAGGTTCCTGATTTCTACATCGGAATCCTCCAACGTCAAAAATGACCAGAAGAACATTCCCAAGAATCTAAACCCAAATTTACAAGATTGGATCTTGTCCACCATCTGATCAGCCCATAAGGAATGTCGTTCTGAAATCAAAAGGCTCTCTTCGAGAGAAGAGAGCTGTTCAAGAGCAGAGTCTACGCAAGCCTCAACCATTTCCTGTCTCTTTTATCGTTCCTCTCCTTTACATGTAAATAGCTATTGTCATGTTGTTAACTGGGACAAAGGGTCAACTCGTTATTAGCTCGATTTGACATTTAAAAACAAGCTGGTGCCATAAAAAAAGCCCCTTTTAAAACTCCAAGTGCATTTCATGGAAATTGAGCTTTTCACAGTAAACCCCATAACAATAAACAATTTTTTTTGAAAATCCACTAATTCACCATAGAAACACAAATCAGGAAGACAAAACTCTATTCTGGGACCCTGTAAGCAAATGCAATTAAATTCCTTTCACTATAAGGTGACCAATGACTCAAAATCCAAAGTAGGGAGTAATTAAATACAAAAGAAAATACCTTCAATTCAATCTGGATTTGGATTGTTGTGAATGACCGGTAGCTCCTGTAAATCTTCAAAGAGTTGATGTCTTACAGAAGCTTCGCTATACTTCAATGGATACTTAATTAGCTGAGAGACCAAAAAGGATCATTCACAAAAGTCCAAGGAAATAAGGAAGTTGACGAATATTAGCAGGTTTTTTTTTTTTTTTTTTTTTTTTTTTTTGGTTGTGTTTTTTCCTTTTCAAGACACTTTCCTCCCTCTAGTTTGGTTTGGTTTGACATATGAAACATTTAATTGTGATTTTTTATTATATGGTTTGATTCTCCGGGTTTGCCATAAATCGTAAAAACACAATGGGACGAAGGTTTTTTTTTCCCTTAGAGGAGAATGATAAATCGTCTGCAAACTATATAAGAATGTGAACATTTTATCAACTCATTCTCGTATGACAAATTGATTTGGCATTTCTTCAATAATGGAGTATATTCTGTTGAAACATTAATGCATAATGTTCTCTCGGCGGCATCGAGTTTGCACTCAATAGGTAAAGGCAATGGCTTGTCTCAGGTGTGCAATAGATCCGAAGAAATCGCCTGTCATTGTCTCCTCAAATGTGACATCCCTAAAACGTGTTGAATATTGTCTCCTTACGGAAATTATTTGAGCTTCATGCGTGTACATTCTTTTTAGACATGTTGGATGAACTCTTAAACATCCATGATGATATGGAAGTGGAGCAAATTAAATAGTTGCTCTTCTCTGCAGAGGTATCCCTGAGGGCAAGCCAACTAGGCCAAAATCCACATTTTTAGATGGCAATGTTCAGAAATCGTCTGGGTGAAAGTACATGTAATTGGATCTTTCGAAGAATAATTCAACTGATGAATTGGTGGCGTTTTGTGATGATTTATGGCTGTGTCAACGGTGACAGCTTTCGTCTCCGGAGAATATAGGAGCAAGCCAATAACGTAGTTCTGGATAAAAGGACAAAAGATCGTTTATATAGGTGTTCCACGTGAGAGGTGTTGATTTATAGCTTCCTGATTTCAACTATACAATTAATAATCACCACATTAATAATCTGTTTTACACAAAAAGAAAAGCAGTTATAATTATAAATGGATCCAAATCGTTCATCTTGCATATATGTCGAGAAGGATCTTTCAAGTTGAAGATCCTTCTCGATCCAATCGTTCATCCATTGCAATTACCAGTTGTTTTCCTCGATCAAAAGATGCCTGCCTGCAGGACATTACACGGATAGACGAAGTTCATGCTGCTAAACGAAATTCGAAAAGAATGCAATTCAACAGAATGCAAGACAGTTTGGGCTAAATTCAACAAGATTGTTCGATCCGAATTCAGCATGCGTTTAGAGAAGAAGAGGATTAAGTGTCGGACAAGACATGACAGCTTTTCGTGTTCATTTGTGTAATGATTGATACTCCTCCAGGTGATTTAAGGGCTCTCTTGTAGGTAATATATATGACATTCAAAAAGCAAGAGAAAAACAAACATGCTGAAAAGAAATCCTTGATAATAATGCATGTTCTCTCTTGAACACGACTCCCGCGATGGAACGCCTCCAAATGGAATGTTCAGTATTTTCGACCAATACATATCGGGAACCTGCAAAATATAAAACATACATTATATATGCACCATTAAAAACCATCCATTGAACAAACTCAATACATATCGATTTTTTGTTTTTCTTTTTTTCCGCGTCTCTGTTCAGAATCAAGAATGCAGCAGTGTTTCCATATCAGAATAAACCCCAACAAAGACAAGTATGATGCAGACACGCGGGAAAAAAAGGAAAAAAAAGACTATATATAGACAAAAACTTCCATTGAAACAAGAAAAAAGCTACATACTTTCAATTCATATGGACAAAGGAGAAGAAATCAAAAGAGAAATCAAGTAATTTTATTTTTCATTACCTAATCTTGGAAAAACTATTCCTGGCCGGAATGACTAACTTGAAGCTCCTCATTTCCCAAATCTTTTTTCGCTTCCTGTATTTCAACCACTGAAGTAGCAACTTTATATGAACCAAAAACTTGAATCCTCTTCAAGGTAAGAATTCTTCCAAAACATGGTGGTTTTGTTTTCAGGTGATAGCATTCATCCACGATAAGTACCTCAAGGCTTAGGAAAAGATTCATCAAACGCAATCCATTCATTCAAATCTAAATTCTGCAATTTCAAAAACTTAAGCTTTGGGAATTTTGTATCTTCCATGTTCCATTCCCGCTCATAAAAAGAATCACCTAGTAGCTTCAAAACCTCTACATGGGGCAATTTACTGATCGCCGGGAAATCTTCCCATTCTAGGTAGCACCTAGATAATGACAGTTTCTTAAGAGATGAAAGAAAGTTAAGTGAACCTAAACATGCCTCTTTCACACGGGAAACCTTGAGTGACTCAAGTTTACTTCGAGAGTCTAGTTTTGGAAAATGAAAATCATCCGTTCGATTATATAAGTCATAACCAAACTTGAATTTATGAGGAGGTACTGGAAGATCATGCAATGGATTATTGGAAACCTCATACACGAAGCTCAGTTTTCGAAGAGAAGGTGACCTTAGTAGAAGGTCTCTTAAAACTTTTGTTGAGGAGATAGTCGGTGATGAAAAGCTTTCCAAGTTAACCATTTGGGGGTATGTTTCACCCTTTTTGACACCCAAACTACTTAGGTTGCACCGACCGACATCCACATGCCTAAGCCTTGTCATGTTCCAAAGAGTTCTAGGCAACTCAAACTCATCTCTTATGCTTCCGGTAAGAATCAGAGTTTCAAGATTCCAGAGATTGGATATAGATGGAAGTACGGTCCGACTATTGACTCTTATTAATGAAGTCGCTATAAATCTCAGATGAATCATGGAAGCCATCTTTCTGCTTAAAGATGTATCATCATCGCAATAATATAATACATCAAAATTCATCACTTGAACAAGTTTCAAGTACTTAACATAATGATAGCCACTACAAAAAGTTATACCACTATTGAGTAGAGAGTGGATACTTGGACATATTTTTTAAGCGTTGAGAGGTTTCCCTTTCATATGGATGTAAACACGATATGGATTACGTACAGTGGAACTTGATGAATTAGAAGCCTCATATTTGTCCAATGATTGGAGAAAGTTCTCCTGTTGAGCCTTTCTTTGATAGAATTGATGTACTAGATCATGAATCCGACAATGTTTGATCCCACCATTGGAACTTCTGTCATAAGCAATCACAAGGCTTCTGTCAACTAGATCACATAAGTACCCTTTCGCCACATTTTCTAAGTTTTCCTTGTTGGAATTTTGCACGAATCCTTCGGACAACCACAACAACATCAACCTACCCACACGAATTAATGCATCTTCAGGAAATGCTCCAAAATAAAGAAAACACGGTTTCAGATGCTCTGGTAAATGTTGATGACCTAATTCTAACACGTCCATACAACCTTCTGTGGAAACATAAGAACGTACTGTTTCAGAAATTTTCTTCCACCAACTTAGACTTCGTTTAGTTCGAACAAGGAGACCTGCAATTAAAATAATCGTCAAAGGAAGACCTTTGCAGTTCTTTGCAATCATCATTCCAACTTGTAAAAAATCCGGTGGGCAACTTTCTGCATGGAATACCTTCCTTTGCAACAATTCACAGCTTTCTTCATCAGACAGAAATCGTAAGTGGTGAAGGATACAATCTTTTTTAGCTTGTAAAGCAACATCATAAATACGCGTCGTGAAAATAACTCTGCTTCTATTTTGGCTATTCGGAAGTGACGTTTTAACTTCATCCCATACCTCAACGTCCCAGATATCGTCCATTATAATCAGGTACCTTTTGCCTAAGAGACTCTTACGGAGCATGTGAGCCAAATCTTCTTCCATCATATCATACATTTTGTCATCCTTGCCTCTGATATCAGCTAGAATATCGAGCAATATCCTTCTAGCACTGTAAACTTGTGAAACGGTACAATAATAATCACCACATTAATAATCTGTTGAAACATCAGTCAAAGCTTCGATTTGAACTCTGAAAATGCAGAGAAGAGCAACTATTTAATTTGCTCCACTTCCATATCATCATGGATGTTTAAGAGTTCATCCAACATGTCTAAAAAGAATGTCCACGCATGAAGCTCAAATAATTTCCGTAAGGAGACAATATTCAACACGTTTTAGGGATGTCACATTTGAGGAGACAATGACGGGCGATTTCTTCGGATCTATTGCACACCTGAGACAAGCCATTGCCTTTACCTATTGAGTGGAAACTCGATGCCGCCGAGAGAACATTATGCATTAATGTTTCAACAGAATATACTCCATTATGCATGAAATTATTCTTGACCGCAAGGGCATTGTAAACCTTGTTAACCTTGATAGTCTTCCCTAGGCCAGCCATACCAACAATAGCAACAATGTCAAGAAACTTAGATCCATTTATAAGATTTTCAACTATTATATCTACTTCCTCCTCCAAACCCACCATCACTTCATTGAAACCTGAAGCCCAAGGACCTTCTGGGACTCTATTTGGAGCAACTGCTGAACAATGGAGGATTGCACCATTGTGTGTCTTTCTACCTTCAATCTTCTTAAGCTTGCTATTAGCATCCTTAATTTCGTCTAGGACCTCCATAAGACGTGCCATATTATACCATAATGGATAGCCAGTTACAGAACACGAATTGATGGCATATTCTGATTGGTATGCCAAATCGATAACTTTTAACCAAATATCCTTCAGTTCTTTCTACTCTTTTTGCCGTTCAAAAAGATCATCGAGATAAAGCCTCAAAGACATTAGTTCCTCCTCAAATTTGATAATTAAATGCTTTGCAAAAGGGATAAAATCGGGATCTTCTTTTAGCTTCTCATTCAAGAACCCAATATTCTGTAAGAGGAAGTCAAAAAATCCTAGACCGTACGTCTTTGGGATATCATACGAAAATGAATCCCGAATTCAGTCATAAGCCTGTAGAATCTTACCCTTTACTTGTTCAACATTCCTCGCAAAGTCACTTAAACAAGTGTTTGCCTCGGAGAAATTACCATTCATGTCATGGACAGAGAGAACAGGATATAAATCCTCTTTTACAAGAACCTCAATTTCTTCGGTTATCATCATCCAATCTTCATCCCCTAGATGCTCATCAGGTGGTTGAGCTAAAAAAGAGATAGCAAACATTAGAGATTCTTGAAGAATTAAAAAATCGTCCTTCAAAATATTCACCAAATTCTTGGGGAGAAGGTCAAGGAAGACTTGAATAATCTGTCCCATACAAGATTCCCAAAGCTTCCGGATTTAGATTTGCATGAATGGATTGCGTATGGCGAATCTTTTCCTAGCCTGGAGGTACATATCATGAATAGATGCTATGACCTGAATGCAATACCACCCTGTTTTGGAGAAATATCGACCTTGAAGAGGATTGAAGTTTATGCATCAAGTTTAGCTGCTACTTCGGTTGTTGAAATACACGAAGCGCATAAAGAATTCGCAAATGAGGAGCTTCAAGTTATTGTCTCAATGTTTGATGCAAATACTTCTCATATGATTTCTTCTCCTATGGCCATATGAATTGAAAGTAGAAAGATGCCTATCTGGGATCTCTTTTTCTCGTTTCAATGAAAGTTGTACCACAAAATAAAAGTATAAACACTCCAACATGAAAATGAAACACCCTAAAATACTCATAGGGACCAACCCAAAAGTGCAACAAAAAAGAAAAAGTAAACAAAACAATGAGAACAACCTGATGCAGTACCATTGAAATGTCTGTCATTGAAAAGATTAAATTGCCTTATAACTCAACCACCATACTTGCCATCACAGTTCCGGAGAAGATTCATCAAAATAGTGGTCCGGAAAACTGAAGAAAGTACAAGAGAAAACACAATTATATCCAAACAACAAAAAGGCAAGGCTCGAAACAATAACTTGAAGCTCCTCATTTCCTAAGTCTTTTTGCGCTTCATGAATGCTCTTCAAGGTAAGCATTTCTCAAAAATAGGGTGGTATTCTAGTCAAGTTATCGCATCTATTCACGATAAGTACCTCCAGGCTAGGAAAGGACTCACCATAAGAAATCCATTCATATAAATCCAATTGCTCTAGTTTCAAGAACTTGAGTTTTGGGAACTCCGTGTCTTCCATGTCCCATTCAAGCCCAAAAAAGGAATCATATAGTAGCTTCAAAACCTCAAGACAGGGCATTTTACTAATCACTGGGAAATACCTCCGGTCTAAATGGCAGCATGATAATGATAGTTTCTTGAGAGTTGAAAGAAAGTTAAACGAACATAAACATGCCTCTCCCACATAGTCAACATTCAGCAACTCTAGCTTACTAAGAGAGTCCAGTTTTGGAAAATGTATGCTCAGTTTATAATCTTATGAAATTGTACTTGAACCGCAGTTTTTTTTAAGGAAGGATGACCTTTGTAATTTCATATCAAAGTTTTGTTCTTGAAATTTCTGTTGAATTTGAGTTTGCTTTGTGCATTAGATTGTGTTTGATAATATTATATTTTGGCTCCTTGTCTAAGGAATGTTGTGATTCGATCTTCATGCCAAGTTTTACATTCATACCAAGATGCATGTTCATGCAATTAGCATTTTTCTTCTGAATTTAAAATCAATTTGTTGTACAGAGTGATAGTCAGTAATTTCTTGTACATTGCCCCATTTGGCACTCATATTAACAGTGATTTACATACCTCAAATTTTCCTTTCGATTACATGCAATGAATTAGAAACCGATCCAAACATCCAAACATTTTCTTTGTGTTAGGTGTATTTTGCCGATCAAGACATAGCGGAACTCCGTGTTCAAAAGTCAGGATGCTAGAATACGGTATGAATCTCCTCGTAAAAATTGACGACTTCGCAGAGCATAAATGTCATGGTTCAGTTTCATAAATAAGCTCAAATTGGCGTATTGTTGCACGTGTAGCGCGGTGCTTCGGTGAAAACACATAGATACAACAAATAAAGGGATGTAAAACAAATTTAAATGATTTTACTTTCAAGCCATTAGGGAACAAATCATAACAAATACATGTGGTGTGCCACGGAACAATAATGCAGGCCATTGCAGATAGCTTTTTCCTCTTGGCTTTTTGTACTTGCTTTATTTCAATTTATTTGATTAAATTTGATTGTGTTTTTGTGAAATTGTACATAAACTTCAATCCTCTTCAAGGTAAGCATTTCTCCAAAACAGTTTTCAGCCTATTGCATCCAGCCACGATAAGTACCTCCAAGCTAGGAAAAGACTCTACATACGCAATCCATTCAGAAAAATCTAAATGACAGATGAGCCTCGGGAATTCTGTGTCTTCCATGTCCCACTTAGGCCCAACAAAGGAAGCCGCTGGTAGCTTCAAAACCTCAAGACAGGGCATTTTACTTATCACTTGTAAATATCTCCAGTCTAAATGGCAGTATGATAATGATAGTTTCTTAAAACTTGAAAGAAAGTTGAATGAACGTAAACATGCCTCTCCCACGTGGGAAACATAAAGCGACTCAAGTTTACTGAGAGAGTCCAGTTTTGGAAATTGTATATGCCGCAGATAATCGGTGCAAAGGAAGTTCAGTTTTCGAAGAGAAGGTGACCTTTGTACAAGGTCTTCTAAATCTTCTGTTGAGGAGACAAGTAATGATGAAAAGCTTTCCAAGGTATGCTTCACGTTTTTTGACACCCGAATTACTTAGGGAACACCGATCGACACATACATGCCTAAGCCTTGTCGAGTTCCAGAAAGCTTCGGGCAATTTTTCAAAAAAGAATCGAATTTCCAGATTTCCGGTGATTGGATCTTCTGTTGAGGAGACAAGTAAAAGAATGATGAAAAGCTTTCCAAGGTATGCTTTCTCGGATCACGTGCCGATTTGTTTTTGAATTACATCCATAGGAGTTCACGCATCCCCGCTTCTCGCACCGGATCTTGAAGTTTACTTCTATTAGGGAACACCGATCGACACATACATGCTTTGTAAATGTTGATTAGCCTCTTGATCATCACCGGTGACAATAATGTCATCAACATAAACTAAGCCTTGTCGAGTTCATAGTTTTCGAATGAGAATCGAATCACTACCGACACTCTTTGTATCATCATCGATAAGAATCATCACTTTCCCGAGGATTAGTGATGTTTCTTGAGTCACCAGTAGGGTTGACAATCCCATGAGGGGAACTGACTTTAGACAATTTTGGTGTCTTCTTTTTTCTAGTGTAAACAATAGGAGTTTTCTCCTTTTTGTCCACGTCTCCTGCTCCTGAAGTAGGAGAAGCACATGCAGTAGGGAGGTCACCAATGGTGGTTCCTTGTTCATTTTCATTCTCCCTACTGGGAGTAGGGATGCCACTCTCAATTTTGAAGTAATCAAGGTAATCTTCTGTGTGACCAGTAGGAATCTCCCCCTTATTAGTAAAGTATGACACATCCTCATGAAAGGTAACATCCCTAGAGATGATCACCCTTTTGTAGGAGGATGGAGTACCCAATGAATACACATCTTAGGCCCACAGGATCCAATTTTCCTCTCGTTGTGTGCATGTATGTGAACAAATGCAACACAACCAAAGGTCCTTGGACCTAGACTTTCGATTTGGACATGCCGGAATAGACATTCCTTAGACATTCAATGGGAGCCTTGTTGTCCAAGACTTTAGTGGGAACGTTTATTAGGTGAGTTGTTGTAAGGTTAATTTCGTATAGAGATCAAGTTTTTAGATAACATAGGGACATGTAACACATCCCTTAGAATGAGTTTATCATTCAAAACATAGTCTCCTATCCCGGTCACATGGATAGGAGAGCCATCACCACGATATAGTTTCGTTATTATTACGATTTTGTAGGAAATCATTTTTTCACAAGAGAAAGCCATATGGTCCGTGGCACCGAATCAACTACCCATTCTATTGGACCTTCGAGACTTTTTATTAAGACCAAGTCATACCGAAAAAGCCAAGGAGGTTGATGAGCTTTCTAATGACTCAATGAACTTCCTTAGCTTTTCAATTTCGAAGGTCCTAGATTGTGGTCTTGATTCGGCTTGTAGGCCTCTCGGACATTCTCACCGTTCTTTGTCCGATTCTCATTGTTGTTAACGGTGTTAGCGACCACTCTTTGTTGGTGTTATCATTCCTTGGTTTCCCATGGAGTTTCCAACGATTTTCTAGTATGCCTGCTCTTTTTACAGAAAGAGCAGAATAGAGAATCTCTATCCCCATTTCTGGTGTTATTCTTTTGATAATTGTTCCCACTCTTTTGAAAGGAGGGGTTCTTATCTGTGGTATTCTTTGCACTTTGAGCAGCCAGAGCAGAACTTTCAACAGATGAGGTGTCAATCATGACACTTCTTCTGCTCTCTTCTGCGCTTATAATAGAGATTGTTTCATTCAAGTTAGGAAGGTCTTCCTTCCCAAGAATCTGAACTCTGACAGCATCATATTCCATATTTAGACCAGCTAAAAAGGAATAGATTCTGTCCTTTTCAAAAATCCTTTTTAGGATAATAGCATCCTCACTGTTATGCATCTTTATGCATTGGTAATGGTCAAGTTCTTGCCACATACCTTGCATTAGGCTGGAGTATTCAGTGATGGATCTACTACCTTGTTTGGAGTTTGAGATCTTTGTCTTGATCTCATAAATCCGTGCCGCATCTTTAACCTTTGAGTAGGTTTCCTTAACAAGTAAGTATAGAAAATTCACGTGTACGCAGCCTTGAAGAAAATGAAATCGTCAAAACATAGGAACCTATTGTTTCAGAAATTTTATTCCACCAACTTGGACTTCTTTCAATTCTGAAACAAATTTAAATAACAAAGTATTACTGTTGTATTCAATCATGATTGCACAAGTAGTAGTAGTAGTAGTAGTATTAGTATATGAATTTGCAAATCATATGACTGAGAATCTAGTGAATTACAGAAAACTGCAATGAAAATCAGAATGTTTGCCTAAAATATATGCAGATCTTGCATTAAACAATTAGGGGGAAAAAAAACAATTTATTTGGGATCTTCATCATTACTTCATCTTACTCAAATAATATGCCAATAAACAAAGAAGATGAAGTTTCATGACACTATCTAAAAACCCTGAGTAGAAAAGCATATTATGTGCAATCAATCAATCAAAAGAATGGAGTTGAGTACCTTATTATAAAAGCCAATCTATATAGAGTCATCATATTCCAACATACTGCCCCTGCAGAATAACTTGAAGCTCCTCATTTCCAAAGTCTTTTTGCGATTCCTGTATTTCAACAACTGAAGAAGCAACAGCTTTGTGTGATGCATAAACTTTAATCCTCTTCAAGGTTAGCATTTCTCCAAAACAGGGTGGTATTCTATTCAGCTCATCGCATTCATCCACGATAAGTACTTCCAGGCTAGGAAAAGACTCTACATACGCAATCCATTCAGCCAAATCTAAAAACCGCAGTTTCAAAAACTTAAGCTTTGGGAATTCTGTATCTTCCATGTCCCACTTAGGCCCAACAAAGGAATCATATAGTAGCTTCAAAACCTCGAGACATGGCATGTTACTAATCAATGGTAAATATCTCCAGTCTAAATGGCAGTATGTTAATGATAGTTTCTTGAGAGATGAAAGAAAGTTAAACGAACGTAAACATGCCTCTCCCACAGAGTCAACCTTCAGCGACTCAAGTTTACTAAGAGAGTCCAGTTTCGGAAAATGTATACTCAGTTTACAATCGGCGCTGCAACGGAAGCTCAGTTTTCGAAGAGAAGGTGACCTTTGTAGAAAGACTTCTAAATCTTCTGTTGAGGAGACAAGTAATGATGAAAAGCTTTCCAAGTTAGCCATTTGGGGGTGGGAATGGGGGTATGCTTCACGTTTTTTGACATCCGAATTACTTAGGGAACACCGATCGACACATACATGCCTAAGTCTTGTCAAGTTCCAGAAAGCTTCGGGCAAATTACCAAAATGGGGTCCACTAAGAATCAGAATTTCCAGATTCCAGCGATTGGATATGAACTGGTTTAGAGTAGGTATAGAAAATGCACGTTTACGCGGTCTTGGAGAAAATGAAATCGACATAAATCTCAGATGAACTGCTGAACACATCACTTTTATAAACCGTGCATCGCAATCTAACTCTTCCAAATCCATCACTTGAACAAGTTTCAAGTTGCTAAGATCACAACGGCGACGAATTTCCCATTTACAACGAAAGAGCAGAGAGTGGATACTTGGACATATATTCGTAGCATCACTGAGATATTTCCCTTTCGTATGGATGCAAACACGATATGGATTACGTAAAGTGGAACTTGATGAATTAGAAGCCTCGTCATTGACCATTAATTGGAAAATGTTCTCCTCTTGAGCCTTTCTTTGACAGAATTCATGCACTAGATCATGAATCCGACAGCTTTTGATCCCACCGTATGAACTTCTCTCATTAGCAATCACAAGGCTTCTGTCAACTAGATCACTTAAGTACTCTTTTGCCATATTTTTCAAGTTTTCCTGTTTGGAATTCTGCACAAATCCCTCACCGATCCATAGCAACGTCAACTTATTCACACGAATTAATTTATCTTCTACAAATGCTCCAAAATAGAGAAAGCATGGCTTCAGATGCTCGGGTAAATGATGGTAACTTAATTCTAACATGCTCATATAATCTTCTGTCAAAACATAGGAACCTACTGCTTCAGAAATTTTATTCCACCAACTTAGACTTCTTTCCGTACTAAGAAGGCCCGCGATTAAAGCAATTGTCAAAGGAAGGCCTTTGCAATTCTTTGCAATCATCTTCCCAACCTCTGAAAAATCTGGTGGGCAACCTTCTGCATGAAATGCCTTCTTCCGCAACAACTCCCAACTTTCTTCCTCAGACAGAAAACGTAGATAATGAAGGGTACAATCTTTTTTGGCTTGTAAAGCAACATTATGAATACGAGTCGTGAAAATAACTCTACTTCCATTTCGATCATTTGGAAGTGATCTTTCAACTTCATTCCAGGCCTTAACGTCCCAAACATCGTCCATTATAATAAGGTACCTTCTGCCTTTGAGACACTTACGAAGCATGTCTGCCAAATCTTCTTCCATCATATCATACATTTCGTCATCCTTCCCTTTGATATCAGCTAGAATATCAAGCAATATTTTTCTAGCATTATGAACTTGAGAGACGATACAATAAGCAAATATGTGAAAATGACGCCGAATCGCAGGGGCATTGTAAACCTTGTTAGCTAGCGTAGTCTTCCCTAGGCCAGCCATACCAACAATAGCAACAATATCAAGAAACTTAGATCCATTTATAAGATTTTCTATTAGTATTTCTACCTCCTTCTCTAAACCCACCATCACTTCATTGAAACCTAAATTCCGAGGATTTTCAATCTTCAAACTTCTTAGAGCAACTGCTAAAGCATCATGTGTCTTTCTACCTTCAATATTCTTAAGCTTGCTCTTAAGAATCTTAATTTCGTCTAGGACCTCCATCAGACGTGCCATATTATACCATAAAGGATGGCCAATTACCGAACACAAATTGATGGCATATTCTGCTTTGTAAGCCAAACTGATAACTTTTAACCAAGAATCCTTTAGTTCTTTCTGTGCTTTTTGTCGTTCAAAAAGATCATCGAGATAAGGCCTCAAAGACATTAATTCCTCCTCAATTTGGATAATTAAATGCTTTGCAAAAGGGATAAAATTTGTATCTCTTTTCAGCTTCTCCTTTAAAAAGCCAAGATTTTGTATGATGAAGTCGAAAAATCCTAGACCATTAATCTTTGGGATATCATACGAAAATGAATCTCGGGTTCGGTCATAAACCTGTTGAATCTTGCCCTTTACTAGTTCGACCTTCCTCGTAAAGTCACCTAAACATGTGTTTGCCTCGGAGAAATCACCATTCATGTCATCAACAGAGAGAACAAGATACAAATCCTCTTTGACAAGAACCTCAATATCTGCGGTTATCGTCATCCATTCTTCATCCTGTCCATGCTCAGGTGGTTCAGCTAAAAATGATACAACAAACGTTAAAGATTCTTGAAAAATTAAAAAATCGTCCTTCAAAATATCCACTAGATTCTCGAGGAGAAGGTCAAGGTAGATTTGAATAATCTGTCCCAAAAGAAGAGAGTCTAATTGTCTCAACTTTATTTCCTCTAAGAATCTAATGTAAACGGCCTTAAAAACTGGGACACAGGGTTTGTACTTCTGCAGCACATTAAACAACAAAAGATTCAGTTGTGTTGCCATTTCTTCATCCACTGCTTTCACCCAATACAAAAATACTAGGCTTGCTGAATATTGAGCAAAAACATGAACAACAACCTTGAACGCTCGCATTTCCTTGAAATCCCCCCATTGATTAGGAATGAGATTAAAGAGATTATGCAACAATGTTACCTTCTTCTCGAGGGTTGCGATTTGATTGTTGAGCAAAAGAATTTCATCATCAGTTTTGAACCTGTATAGATCCTTCAGATTCTGAAGAATAGCATCCGAAAAATCCAGGGTCATTTTGTTCTTAAGAGAATCGAATCTCAATGAGTGCTGTAATAGAAGTTCACATGATTCTCCAAATTCTTGCTTACAATTCTGTATTCTGTCTTGCAGATCCAGAATCCAACTTTCCATTTCATGTTTCCTGTTTGCCAATGGAGAAAAAACTAGAAGCTTATATTTTGATATTCCCCACATAACTTCAAGAGTATGGCTTACGCGTATTAAAGTGTGCCTAATTTCTGCATCAGTATCTTCCAACGTGGAAATGGACAAGAAGAACATCTTCAAGAATCTTAGGCCCGATTCACAAGATCGAATCTTTTCCACCATCTGATCAGCCCATGGGGAATCTTCAGAAATCAAAGGTAGCAGCTCTTCAAGTGAAGAGAGCTCTGCAAGACAAGAGTCAAACACTTCCAAAACTCCCAAAGGGAGCTCTTCGTCAAGAGCAAAGTCCGGCCTGTCCTTTACCGTTGAACAACTAACAAACCGCAAACAGTTCCAAAACTTGTCCATCTTGTTCGTGATTGCCCACGAGAATCCTTACAATCTTTCTTTTTCCGATGGGAGCTTGATCTATGGGCCTTCTGCAGCACAAATTGACTTGCAAAAACATTTACTAGTGTCAAGTTGTTGTGGCTGCATGTCGACATTCTTGACTGGCTATCACTAATATACATATCCTCCAAAAAAAAATCCCAATGGTAAAGGTAATTACGTTCATAATACATCAAGTTATAATACGAGATTTAGATGCTATTCCGTCCGTTTTTTTATCGTCACATTTCAAAATTAGGAAAATGTTGTAAAATGAATTTTACATCTTATTTATGTAAAAAGCGACAACAAAAAAATACAATAGTTAAGAATGAAAAAAAGTTATGTCAATCCAAAAATACCCTTTATAATTAACTAGCCTCATTCCTCCATTATGTGCATCATTCCTCCATTATCCTAAAAAATCTAAACCCTACCTCCTTCATTCTCGCGCCTCCTCCATTAACAGCAACATCCATTCCCACTCCGACCTTTGATGGTACTTACTTCCGGCGGCGGCGCCGTCGACTCTGTTTCTTACGAAATACGGAATTGTTGATGTCAAAAGAATACTCGCAACGAGACGATCACTTTTCTCTACTGCGGTCTGCACAAATTATCAACCTTTAAGCCTCGAATTTGAAAGACGGTACCCGAACTATTTTTTTTTTCTCTAAACAAGAACAATGCGCCGCTTTCCAGGTTTTCAGAAAAAGAACGTATAATAATTTAATTAGGTAATTTTTTTTTATACCCAATTAAATAATTACTAGCCATTAATTAAAAATCCTTTTTAATTGGGCCGGCGGCGGCGAATCCATGCAAAGCAACCATAGAGAAGTTAAGCGGCGGCACGAGAAGCCGATCACCGGAAACGTTGATCGGAGAATCCATTGCAGCATCATCAGCGGCGGAAAAACAAATAGAATCATCGATCGAGTGATGTGCATTCTTGTGATGGGAATCATATTCAATTTTGCTTTCAAACGTTGATCAATTTTGCTTTCAATTCGTTGATCAACCATAGAGAAGTTAATCTGTTTTTTATTATCTTTTTTTTTTTTGACTGATGCTTTTTATTTTCTAATTTGGGTGTAATGTTGATGAAATAATGTTTTGGAGTCTGTGTAGAGTCCTGTGTTGCTATCTTATTGACGTCTTACAAAAATCTTGTTTCGTTCTTCAATTCTCGCTTTCAAATTCGTTGATCTATTGGTATGGAATCTTGTTTTATTGCTACTGGATTATGAGGTAGTAACATGTAAACAACAACGTAGTAACATTTGAACAACGAAGTAGTAACACTGCTACATAATGTAAGTAACGGTACCAAACAATCGTAGTAACATTTCACGAAAAAGTAGTAACGTTTCGGCATTTTTTTCATGAATGCGCACGATCTTAAGCGTACACAAATCCCCTATCGTGCTCCCCTTCCCAAGTAGGGTATAGAAAGCTACCGAAACAATGGAAACGCGAAAAACGGAGTGATATTTTGACTTTGAACATTTCCAAGGAAAATGTAGTAACGTTTCGTTAATTTACCCGATTTTGTTGAAAAAAAATAAAAAATATCTTTAATTATCATTAAGGGTATTTTTGTACATCTCTTCTTTTTTTGTCCTTCTCAACCAGTGTCTTAGTTTTCTGTCATATTTCATCATTTACCATATTATATTGTCCTTTAGGCCCACCGCCCGTTTCAAAATTTGCTTTGTTTATATTTATCTGTCATTTTACATTTCTAATGCATCATTTATTATTTTTATTTCCTCATTTATCAATAAAGTATTTACATCTTCAATAAAAAATACATTTCCAATACTAAAAATTCCTTTACCAACAAAGTATTTACATCTCAAATAAAAAAAATACATTTTCAATACTATATTTTAAACATATTAATTACTTTCTTAATCTGTGTGATTCTTCTTTTTGTGACAGATAAAAAAACAGAGGGAGTATAAGATAGAAAAAAAAATGTTGATTTAAAAAATCTAAGGTAAATAGAATAAATTATCAGATTTAGATCGCATAAGTTAAGAAAAAATGCTATAAGCATTTCGGTGGTATAATGTACCAAAAAATGTCTAATGTAAAAGAGGTTTATTTTTTAAAAATTTAGATCGTATAATGTCAGGGGAAAATGCTATAAGCATTTCAGTATATAATGCATCAAATTGATTAGATTTAGATGGTATAATGTACAAAAAAATAATGTGATATAAAAAGTCTAAGGTAATGGGAAAAAATATTAGATTTAAATCGTAAAATGCTATAAGTATTTTAGCGGTATATAATGTATCAAATTGATTAGATTTAGATCGTATAATGTACAAAAAAAATAATGTGATATAAAAAGTCGAAGGTAATGAGGAAAAATATTAGATTTAAATCGTAAAATTCTATAAGTATTTCAGCGATATAAAATAACAAAAAAAAAATGTTTTTGCAATGTTTTGAACCCATGACCATAGGATGAGAAAACATACTTGATAGATGTTATTCCACTAGGCAACTATAGCTTTTTGTTACAATCTATAAGACTTAAGTACATATACTAATAACAACACTAATTCAATAATACAAAAAAATAAATTTCTTTTTGTTTTTTATTTTTCAAATTTTGGGGTGGTCTTGAGACCACCCCACCTATAGAGTGGGTCCGCCCCTGGCTGCATTTTTATTCTCAAAGGGTCGACATTCTTGACTAGGAGAAAGGGTCAACACAGCCTCCAAAAAAAAATGGTAAATGGTAATCGGTTATTTATAATATGACCTAATTATTATTTAACCTATTTATTTAATTAAAAGGATTTATTTTAGGGGTATTTAGTTATTTAAGTTTGTCAATCGAAATTGTTGTAATAATAAGTTTATGACATAATTCATGTCATGAATAAGCTTGAACTATACAAGTTGGGTCAAAAGCCATTAATGCCCTTCCCCTTCTTGATTTGGGTGATTTACTTAACACTAAAAATGTAATTAACCCTTTATTAAAAATATGATTATCCTTTCTTAATCCCACCCCCTTAATTAGGGCGGGTAAAATAACCACCCTAATTTACGCGTCAAAATCAGATCAACAGCCAATTTCCTATCTTATTTCCCCCTTTGCAAAGCCAATTACTCTGCTTCCGTCCCTCTCTTTGCAAAGCCAATTACTCTGTTATGTCTCTCCCTCGGTGTCCAGTCATTGTCCTCGCCGGAACAGCCCATCTCTTTTCTTCTTCTCCGTCAATCATTGTCTGAGCCGAGTTGGGTGGTAATCGAAAGGGTTTCTTGGCTCTCCATATCGGTATGTGAATGAAAATTAAGCTAATACCATTGAATTGCATGTAAATGATTGAGTTTGTGGTGTATATGATTTTGGAGATCAGGAAGGTGTGTATGTGGTGTTGAATGATTTAGGCAAATTGAGTTTGTTAGTTTACTTACCCTTGCAGGATTAGCTTAAATCGTGTGTTTAACTCTGAATTGAATTGAAAATGGGGGTGACCCCGATTGAAAATGGCTTTTTGATTTGAATTGAATTGGTTAAATGTTGAATTGGTGATTTGTGCAGTTATTACCCTGTATGACTATCTATATCTATATCTATCTATTTGGTTATATTTTCTAGTTGCATTTCCAGGTGAATGGTAATCGTATTAATCTTAAAATATTGATTATAGTGTGACACAAGTTTAAACTTATTAATGGCTATGTGAACTTCTATCTGCATTTCAAGGTGGATTGTTTATAGTGTGACACAAGTTTAAACTTATTAATGGCTACTTGAACGGAATTGAAATTGATTTGTGATTTAAAATAAATTGAATGCAATGCTACATTCAAACATTCAAGCGTTATGGATTTTGTCTATGTGTATATTGGTTTGTAATTATTGTATTGAATAAAAACAGGATTTCGGTGAAGCATGATGGAAGATAAAGTTTATACTTTTATATTTTACCCTGTGGAGATTGAAAAAGATGTCAATGATTTATGGTCTTGGAAGTATGTAGGGTGTGAACCCGAAGAAGTCTCGACGATTTTGAATGTCAAAAAGAACATTACATTTAAAGAATTGTATGACATGGTGAAAAATGAGTTGGAAATCGATACAACATTGTATGAGTTTGAGATGAAATATATGGTCCCCATTAGTAAAGCTAGACCGATGGTGCTTGATTGCGATAAGCTTGTGAATCGGTTTATATCTGTTTGTAATTTAAAACAAGATGCTTTATTAATATGTTTGAAGGAAAATGAAAAGTGTACCGAGGTTTATGAAAGTCAAGAAACATGTGAAGTAGTAAATGTGTCGGAAAGTCAAGAAACATGTGTTGAAAGAGATGAAGAGACAGATGTTGATGTTTTGGGAAATGGGATGAAAGATATGTTGGATGTAAGAAGAAAAAGCATGGAGACTTGTGTTGAAAAGAATGTTAATGAAGAGACAGATGTTGATGTTATGGGGAATGGGATGAAAGATATGTTGGATGTAAGAATAGAAAGCATAGAGACATGTGTTGAAAAGAATGTTAATGAAGAGATAGATGTGGATGTTGTTGGGAGTGTCATGAAAGAGATGTTGGATGTAAGAATAGAAAGCATAGAGACATGAACTGTTGTTTGTGGTGGAGCTGGTGAAGAGGCAATCCTACCCTTCAAGGACCAGTGGAATACTTTGAAGCAGCAATCCTACCTGTTTCAAATATTCAGTTTGTGAAGCCATAGCTATTGGTGAAAGACAGACAACTTAGGGATTTTTGTAACTGCAACCTCAAAGATCTCTTGTGAATTTCCTCCAACATCACAGGAGAAGAGTGGACTGACAGGATTACACCACCTGAAACCACTATAAAAACTTGCCTACTTACTTTCTACATTTACTTTCTGTTATTTGCATGCTAGTCACATCAATCTACTGAAACTAGCAACTGAACTACACACACTTACACTACTGAGTATCTAAAACTTAGTATCATCTATTTAAACAACAAGTAATAAGGCTTAATTTGAATATATTCCACTGCAAAAATTCCAGTGATATCTACTGTCAGCAGACTACTGAGTGGTCAGCAGGCTACTGACCTTGCTGAGTTTGTTAACTCCAAAGTTTTAAGTGTTAAGTTTATTCACCCCCCCCCCTCTAAACTTAACCAAAGCCTTTTGGACCAACAATTGGTATCGGAGCAGTGCTTCTGTTATGAAGTAATCCTACTTGTTGTGCTTGTGAAAATACTTTGAAAACTTTTTCAAGTTTCTGATTTTCAAAGCTTTGCATCATGGATAACAACCAGTATACTAGAACTATGTTGATGTGCTCTCTAGATCGTTTTGATGAGTATAAACGTCGTATGCAGGCTTATCTAGCTGCAACACATGATGAGATGATGGATGTGCTGACTGAAGGACCACTGGAGATCACTAAGTCAGTAACTGTGAGAGATGAAACTCAGTATGTTCCAAAGCCAAAAAGAGAGTGGAATGCTGAAGATAGAAAAAGAGAAAACCTCAACAATATTTCTATTGATATCATATACAGAACCTTGGATAGCAATATGTACATGAAAGTGAAGGATTGCAAGACTGCAAATGAACTTTGGGAAAAGCTATACGGGCAACATATTCGGAAGCCTATCGGGTCACACACATAACGACATCTAGCCGGATTAAAATGCGGTTATAGTGATAACCAAATAAGAAAAGTTTTATCTCGACTATAAAGTGTTATAATGATAAATTAATATGGTGGTATTTATTTATTATTATTAAATTAAATACAAGATATTAATTATGTTGATTAATTAAATATACGTATAATGTATATGCAGAAGGGAGGACTTAGATAATTCCACACACGCACGCTGCCGTCGTTCGTCCGTCTGTCCGGGTCGGGTCGGGTGTGGTTATTTATTTTTTGGAAAAAAATTATTTATGAAATTAACCAAAAAATAATTTTTAATTTGAAATTAACATTTCTTGTGGGAAAGTCGAGTGGAACACGTGTGATTGAGTCAACCGACCAATCAGAATTCAGACGACATGTCATCCGACAATCAGAAGCGAAGATTAAGTCGGCTATTGAGCATAACCAGCGAGATTGAGCAACTCGGCCATTATGACTTCCAAGGGGAAAAGTAAGTCGACTTAATGACGTCATCCGGCTAATCAGATTCGAGCATTTGCTCCTCCTCTCCACATATAAAGAACCCCATCGATGAAGGTTTAAGCATCAACTTTTCTCTTGTCTTTTCCACCACATAGAGTCTCTCATATAGATCTATATTTTGAATCGAAGAGAAATCGGAGCTCTCTGTAAGTTCGCCGGAGCTCGGATTTTCAAAGTGCATCTAAATCCTATACGTGAAGCCGTTGTATCTTGGGAGACAGTTTCTACTAGTGTGGGCACCATATCAGAGCAATCTGTCTTAATAAAAAAGTAACATATTCGTCTCGGTTTGATCTCTAGTCCTTTATTTATGCATTGTACTTTATTTTATTATCGTTTCGAGTCAGATCTGTACTGTAATAGTTTTGTTGTTAGATCTATTTAATAATACGATATTTTTTCCATTTTGGGTTATTTATTTTCTATTTTGATTTTTTCGTAATTACTTCCGTTAATTACAGCCTGTTCCGTAAATTACTCCATTTCCCAACAATCTCTAGCCGGGAAAATTGTAATTTTCGTCCGATAACTTTACCCGTTTTAGATTTTAGTCCTGTTTTGATTCGGGCGAGAATTTTGTTGGAGAAAATGAGGAATTGAATTAAAAGTGAATTAAAAATGATTTTATAATCATTTTATTCAGTGACTTCATCAAAATTATTCTTGTATAGAATATATGTAATGTTTTGTTAATTGATTATTTTAGTTATACACGGGTGATAACAAATTTTAGTCCTGTATCTTTTAAAAACGTTGCAAAAATGGTCCTCTCTAGCCGGAAAAGCTGACTGGACTCATTTTCCGACAAAATTTGCTGATGTGGCTGCCACATAACGCCGACGTGGCCACTTGGACCTTTACGGTGGCTTGCATTGGCAAGAAATTGTTGCATTTCGTTTTTGATCCGTAGGAGGACCGTGATTTTGTTTTGATGAATGGTCCATGATGTTTCGATGGGTTTTTGATTGTTCTGCAATCTGCACCGGTGGGAGCCTGGCTTAGAAGTGGTACCGGACTTCTGGATTCCATAGCATCTGTCGAAAATTTGGTTCAATTTTAATACACTTGTAGTTGTAGACATTCGACATTCAAAAGGAGAACCTTTGAGGAAATGGTTGACCGGAGAAATCAACACTTTGTTCTCCTTTATCCTTGAGTTTGTTCTTGTTTTCATAGCTGAAATTGATCAATGGGTATCTTTCATTTTTCATGCTAGATTTTTTAGATCTCAGATGTCTATTGTTATCATAGCTGAAATTCAATGGGTATCTTTATGATTTAATGTTTCTTTCGTGATGACCTTCGGCTAGGGGAAAATTAGGACGATTTAACAAAAATTAGGATGACCTTCGTGATGACGTCGTTGTGTTCCACTTACAACGTCGGTGGATCTGACGTTGTATATCAATAATATATTTATAACTGTAATATCACTGTCACTGACGTTGATATTGGTCAATACCAACGTCAGTGTCAGTGACGTCCGTACCGAAAACAAACGTCAATGACACAGACGTTTGTGTTGCACAAAAATAATAAAAATATTATGATGGTGCCAAAAATTAATTTAAAGGTGCCAATAGTAAAGGTGCCAATTGGAGCAAAATCGTAATGCCAATAGAAGCCGCTTATTATAATCGGTAACTTTATTTCTACCGCTACAACATCTAATCATCTAAAAAAAAACTCACCCAATTTTTTTTTAAACCAATCTTTATCATCCACGTGGCCTGTGCGTGACGGGTGAAACGATCAGAACCACAATTTAAATACAGAATAAACTGTACGATTCATATTGAACCACACGGTGTCTCCGCACGTATGAAACACCACACAAGTATTTTTCCCCGTCAACCATTACAAATGCTCTAGAAAGCCTAAAGAACGGCAAGAAATCATGTCAAGAAAACACTCTTGTCTATCAGGAGGATATGAAAATACTTGTATATACTTTTATTTAATGCCAACGACGGCAATACATCAAGTCTCATACATTACAAACCCAACGTTTTATTTCACACACACACATATATATATATACACACACGTCTAAACAGACGGAACGAGTAGCAACTACACACCGGGTACACCCCATACAACGGGATGAAGATGCTTTATTAGTGTCTTTTCAAGTCTTCACCTTAGTTAGACATGTGTGGAGTGAAGCTGGAGAGTTTCGCTCGGAACAACTTGCAACACACCAGGTTGTTCTGCAAATAATAATTATAGTACTAATAATCAATAATAACCTTCTAAAATACGCAACACACACACACACACACGTGTCTCTGTGTGTGTGTGACACAGACAATAATATTTTAAAAAACACTGGACGCTAGTAGGTCGGTGGGAGGTGCCTAGCGCCTAGACGGCTTCATAACTGCTTAATGACAATGCACTTGGGCAATGATTCATGCACATTGTCTACCAAACAGGAAGCACAAAGAGACCTCTGACTGTGCATCTATTATCTTACAGGATATAAGAAACATGGACAGATTCTTTCACACTATCTAAAGTTACAACACAATTGTTAAAGAAAAATATACACATTGAGATGAAAAGCTCGTTTTTTAAAAAAAATCAGAAAACGCGCTTGCATGAAATAAGAGGTGCTTACCTACACCGTTAAAACAATATGCCAATGGCAGAAATAGGGGGAAAATAGAATCAAGAAAGCATGTCAATAAAACATCCTGTAGGGTCATAAACACAGCAAGTGAAACATACATTAAGCTTTGAATCTGCAGCTTGAGTCACTGTAGTATCTCGTGAGAAAAAGACTGGAAAATGGCTATAAATGAGAGGAAAGAAAAGGGAGGGAATTTAAAAGACAGCAAGAGAGAGGACAAAAGAAAGAAAATTCAGTGTCATCGTCTCTCGAGAAGGCTTTATAATCCAAAATCCAGAATCCATTTTGGATGAAGAAAAGTAACCAAAGAAAGCACTTAACTTTGCTGAAGCTTGTGTTTCGAGCCTCGATTTGATACTCCAAGATCTAGGGTTCATTTTGGGTGAAGCCCCCTCTTCCCCCCTCTTCACCCAAAAAATAAATATATAACCAAGGCGAACACATCAAGAAAACTGTCTCAACATTTTGAGTCACTAAGCTTGTCTCCTAGCACAAGGGGTTTGCTAAATAAAAGGACACCCAAGAAAACCAAAAGCTAAAGTAAACAAGCACAGCATATCGGACAGCCTACGTGTTATTTCAACACAACAGCGACATGGCGCTAAGGTTATAGTAATTGGTGTTCATTCTATGACCACTAATTCAAGACAAACATAAAGAATTTGTTATCAAAGTCATGCAAAAAAGGAAAAAGGGACATCCCGATGCATAGAACCATCCACCTAAACGGTTTAAGGGAAAGGCCAGGACATTTACCACTGCCCTGGAGCCCAAAAACATTGCTCACACACAGTGACAGCTATTAATCTTTCCCTAGGCCGCCCGTTAATCACAGCAAGAATTAAGTCACGTTCCATTGCGATCCATGACCCATCACTCAGCATCTACAGAGCATCATTTGGTCATTGTCTAATGGAATCATGACAAATAGGGGAAGTGCTTAGTCAATGAGGCGATTCTGTACTATGATTCAAACATAGGACACCATTATACTTCCCTCGCCATGTATTCATTTCATTGATTAATGTTTCGACTTTAATAACCAATTGAGTACTTTTGCACAAGGATCAAATTAGTACTTGAGCCAAATTAAACACAAGGAAAAGGGGGAATTAAGCTCTTACTTGAAATCTCAGAAACCTGATCGGGAGTCAGTTTAGCAGAGAACCCACTCGCAGCATGCTTGTAACTATACAACAAGGACTCCTTTGCAGCCTCCTCACTTTAATCACCACAGAAAATCGAAAACCCATTTCCCAAAAGAAAAGAAAAACACAAAATCATCAATAATCACACTAATTTGCAGATAATTTAGTACATATAAAAAAAATCCTAAAATTAACAAAAGAAGATGTAAATAACCTGCCCAAAACACGAGTAAGAGTCCGGATGTGGTACTCCTCGGGTTCTTGATCTTCTGGTCGCTCCGTGTATATTATGTGGACTTTTGCTTCTGATGAATCGGCCATTGAAACAGAGGATATAGATAAGAATATCACCGATAAAGAGACTATCAAGCAGAGAAGGTAATTGGTTTTCTGCATCGCTTTATGGGACGTGAGAATATATGGCTGAACATGCGTACACAGAAAAAGATGATACGCGTACAAAGAAAATGGGAGAATATCGTAAAAAGACAACTCGGTTCTCGTAAGAAAACAAAAATAATTTAATGCTCTTTTTCCAACTTGGTCCCGTAAAAAGTGTTTATATTTGAAAAAAAATTTGTCTCATAAAAATGTTTATTTAATAAATCAATATATCATTTAATGTTCTTTTTCCAAACATACCCCTAGTCGAACATTTATTGTTGTATGTTCATTTCATATTCCAAAACAAACATTAATTATAAAATATGGATATATATGTCTATTACTACTAAAATACAACACATTAATTGAGTTTCTTAATCTGTGTGAATAGTAAAATATGGACACTTTTTATAGGACGGAGATAGTATATATATATATATATATATATATATATATATATATATATATATATATATATATATATATATCTCGGTATAAGATTAACATCTTTCAATACATTTGTTGTAAAGTTAATAAATTGAATATGAAAAAAAGAAGCTGTCGCCGCCGGGGGCCTCTTTGTGTCCTCTAGGACTCGTGTCCTCTTGGACTCTCGTGTCCTCTAGGACTCGTGTCCTCTTGGACTCTGCGCCGCCCGGGGGCCTCTTTGTGTCCTCTTGGACTCTCTCGCCCGCCGGGGCCTCTCTCGTGTCCTCTTGGACTCTCTCGTGTCCCTCAGGACTCTCTACGCGTGCCCTGCTCTGCACCGTGCCCCGTCCCCCTCGCCGGTATCCGCTCGGCTCCACACTTCTATAAATATCACCTTCACCTCCTTTACAACTCTCGGACTTTTTCTCCTAAGAACTACGCATTGGCTTGATCCCTTACGGAGGTACGTAGGCGGCCTTTCGTGCACGACTAATAATCATAAACACCATCCTTCTCCTCTTACTCCCCAAAAGCTCCATCTTTTTCTTGAGCTCCACCGTGTCCTCACCGGAGAAATCACTCATATCAGCCTTATATCCTCAAGATAAACACTGTTACCGCAAACCTGATGTTTTTGACAACATCAGTTGGCTCCGTTACCGGGAAAATCATCAAGAAAAGCCTACTCCGGTAGTCCGCACCACCGCGAAATCCGTTTTTATGGCGTCTCCGGCGAGGTCTTTCCTCCATCTTCAACTTCAAAATCAACAAAAGCTTTGGTTTTTGGGTTGTAAACCTAGAAATCATCGTTTTCGACCTCTTAAGCAAACTCGGTGCAAGGATCACCGGTTTTACGGATCGTTACAACGTCATCTTCAAAACTCGCACACGAGTCCCTCATAATTTCCGGAGTTGGTATACGTGTTTTATCAACTCGGCTTTTACGTATAAAGGGGATTGCCTCGCAAGTGTTATTTGAGACCATTTGGGGTTGCATCGCCTGAGCTCCGTCGGATTCTGTTTGAGGCTTCACCGGCCGGCACCGCCTATGTTGAGTATTTTTGTCGGCAAGCTCTAAGTCCGATTTCTGTCGGCAAGCTCTAAGTCCGATTTGAGTCGGCCAGCTCTAAGTCCGATTTCTGTCGGCAAGCTCTAAGTCCGATTTGTGTCGGCCAGCTCTAAGTCCGACCTCGCGGCAAGCTCTAAGTCCGACCTTTGTCGGCAAGCTCTAAGACCGACCTCAACGTGTATTTCAACCAAGCCCGCAACGGCCTTGCTTAAAACAAAGGGGCCATACATCGGATTTTTATTTCAGTTAGCAAGCTCCACATCATCGAGCTCACTTTATTACAAGCTCCACATCATAGAGCTCACTTTATTACAAGCTCCACATCAGCGAGCTCATTTATTACAAACTATCTTATTACGAGCTCTCTGCTACAGGCTCGCCATCAACATGGATTTCTCTACAACGAAAAGCCCGTCGCTTCATGCACGGCACTTTATGCCCGACAGAGCGTTGTCGGCGACCAAAGCCCGATAGAACGTTATCGGCGACTAAGCCTGTTCGCTGCAATGCACAGCATATAATCGGTAATTCGCTACGCGATACAAACACTGATTCAAGCCCGATAGAGCGTTATCGGCGATTAAGCCTGTCCGCTCCAATGCGCAGCACATAGCTGGTGGTTTTCACCAACACCAGTTCAAGCCCGATAAACAAGTATCGGCACTCTAAGCCCGATCCAGCTCGGCATCATATTTTGAGCTCGCCTCGAGCATCTTCTGTAAACCCGACTCCAGCTCGGCATCATATTTCTGCTCGCACCTAGTAGAATCTTCTATCGCTTTACAAACAAACCGTCTCGGCAAAACGACACAACGGGTCACCTACAACTTTACTCCATGATTCTTACCGTGCGGTGAAGAGCTCAAGGAGTAAGGGGCTATTGATATACCAAAATCAACATTGGCCAAGGCAACGGAATAAAGCGGCTAGCGCCTAGCTCGGTACTAGGCGCCGGGGGCCTCCTCGAGTCCGCCGGGACTCGCCCGCCCCGGGGGCCTCTCGTGTGTCCTCTAGGACTCGTGTCCTCTTGGACTCTCTCGCCCGCCGGGGGCCTCTTTGTGTCCTCTAGGACTCGTGTCCTCTTGGACTCTTTGTGTCCTCTAGGACTCGGGTCCTCTTGGACTCTCTGCCCGCCAGGGGCCTCTTTGTGTCCTCTAGGACTCTGTGTCCTCTTGGACTCTTTTTGTCCTCTTGGACTCTTTGTGTCCTCTAGGACTCGTGTCCTCTTGGACTCTCTCGTGTCCTCTTGGACTCTCGTGTCCTCTTGGACTCTCTCGCCCGCCGGGGGCCTCTTTGTGTCCTCAGGACTCGTGTCCTCTTGGACTCTCTCGTGTCCTTTGGGACTCGTGTCCTCTTGGACTCTCTCCGCCCGCCGGGGCCTCTTTGTGTCCTCTAGGACTCGTGTCCTCTTGGACTCTCTCGCCCGCCGGGGGCCTCTTTGTGTCCTCAGGACTCTGTGTCCTCTTGGACTCTCTCGTGTCCTCTTGGACTCTCTCGTGTCCTCTTGGACTCTGTGTCCTCTAGGACTGCGCCCGCCGGGGCCTCTTTGTGTCCTCTTGCGAAAACCTTAGCAGTTCGATTACAACTTGTCAATCTAAAAAATGCTCCTAGTTAGGAGAAGAGTTTGGGTTTATATAGCTTAATGTTTAACACATTCAAAGACAAAATACCTTACATTACATAATTAACTAAAATAACCTAAAACTTAAATACTTCTTGCATCATCACCGCATCATCTCCATCCGCCTTCAAAATTACAAATTCGCCCTCGAGTTTGAGCTCTACTGTTTGTGTAAAGTCGGGTGGGTGATAAGGAGCCAAGTCAGCAACATTGAAAGTATTGGAAACCGGGTAGGTAGCCGGCAAATCAATTTCACAGGCCTCATGAGTACCATCAAAATCCATTGGCGGGTTTAGCTCATTCACCATCTTTTGAAACAATTTTAAAGTCTTCCTAGAATGTCCACTGTCCAACAAAATGGTCAAACATAGAGAGATTGAAACAAAGCTTAACATATTCAAGATGAACCTCCTTTTACTTTTGGAGTGGTATTTGTCATTCCAACATTCCCAAAGAATAACTCGTCCGCGAATAAGATTGAGGCCGAAGTTTATTCGAAGGTTGCACTAGGGTCCCATGTTGAATAATAACCCTCTTTCAGTATTATAATGCTTGGTGGTATCATCTTCAAGGAACACATCTTCAATCTGTTGGATCGTATATGCGCAATATATCCTAGTTGGGGGTGAATATGATATTTAAGCTATTTTAAAATTTTATTAAGCCTTTTGGAGTTTAAATTAATTAACCTAATATAGATAATAAACTAGGCGGAACATCTAGCTAAAATCAACGTATATAGATTAATGTTCTTGTGATCAAATTTTGATTAAAACCTAATCAATTAGCATGTAGGAATTTAAATGTGTTTCTAATTTGGCTCCAAATCACATACACTGATTTTTTAATAGTTGTTTAAACTATCATACAGTCCTATGTGTCAATATCAAGCATACATCCACAGATTTCACTATATGTTTTTTCAGTTACAAATTACAGTAGATTTTCAATACTGAAAATAAAATACAATATGAACGAGACTTGTTCTGACTTATTAATCTTTCAGATCACACTTTAGTATCTGAATCACAAACACAACAGTGACACAAAGTCACAGTGATTCAAATACAGTTCTTTCTCTGAAAAATTAATACAACATAATTGATACAACCTTCATTTCCTTTTTCTAACCAAGTTTTAAAATTCAGAAAACGCACACAGAAAGTTAGCAACTTGAAAACAAAAAGCAAAACGAGAACTTACTGATGAACACACAGTTCAGGCTGTGAGATGACTGGTGCCAAAAACAAGATTTGGTGCAATCCTCAAGCTTAAGCTGGATCTCCAGAAGACATCACCACAACCCAGTTTCAATCCAGATTACTCAGATAAATCTGAATCAAAACACGAACTTACAACTCAGAATAGAAGTAAATTGAGATGTAAGAACAATAAACAATTTCGTAAATACAAGGATATTTTTTAGTAAATATGAAAATGTTTGATCAACTTGTTGTCTGATCAGTTTGTTCTCACTACGAATTTATAGGCTAGTAAATGGAAGAACATTTACTTAGCCATGTTGAAAACATGAAATGCAATGAATGCGGTTTATTGAAAAATCTGCCATTGGGTTGAAAATTAAGTTGGGGTTGTTGTATCGAAATAAGACTGTTAAGTTTTCCAAAAAATATTCAGATGCAAGAAGTCACTATTGAAACTGTAAATAGTCAATAAATGCAGTGTTGAGAAAGACCAACAATTTTCTTGACTGATTTGTTTAGTATTTCGATTTAATAGATACAACAACAGACTATTTATATTACTCATTATAAATATATATATGAGATGAGAGATTAGTTTACAACAACTATATATAGAGACACTAAATGTTATTAGGATGAGTTTGTAAAATAAATATGAATGTGATAATTCTTAGTGTGGTAGTAAAGAGAGTATGGGTGTGTTATGAATATAGATGTAAGTTCATACTACACCAAATCCGAAGGCACATGCAATCCGAAATATGCTTCATCTCGGCTATATTCTGAAATCATAGCAGATGAGCATGTAGTATATCATTTATCAAAATCAATACTCTAGATTTGACTCATAAATCACAAGATTTCATCAAATCTTTAACCGAATGGGACATGCAAGTGATGCAAGTGCTAATGAATAACTAATTAGGATTTTAAAAAAAAATAGTCTGATTTCCTTAAATATTTTAGTATAGTGCCTCATTGTTATTTTTATTTTGATTCAGAGAAATCGACTCAGCAACATACAAATATTGAATCATCAGTCAACAAATATGAGACCTAATAAAAAAAAATTGATTTTCAACTCGTGACAATACTTAAACGATTTTATCAAATCTGATGAATTTGACCATGGATCACTATATGAATTTTCCAGAGCCTTATTATAGCACAGAGATGGAGTTTTCGCTATATTATCTGAACCAGATTCATAAAGAACTGGTCCTAACCTGAATGTAGATGGCAATTTTCGAGTAGTAGAGTGACCAATGGTCCATCAGAGAATAGAAAGGTTGATTATTTTCTCAGATTAGGCCTTGATTCACCGATTTAGAACATGAACAGACTTGAATCTTCTTCAATCGGTATTAGATGTGTCAATTTCTGGACATAAGAAATGGTGTCAAGCTTCATAGAAGATTTATTCATCTGCTCAGTCGAAAGGTCTGAGCAAGAAGATGAAACATTCAATTTTGATGCATATAATCGAGGCTTTAAAGAGGGGATTCGGACAGATAATATGCAGAACCGAGGGAAAGAAATTGGAGTTATTTGTCGGAGAGAGATGGTGAAGAATGGAATGAGGCGGCAATGGTCTTGTCTGAAAGAGGTTGAGATTAGGGTTGGAGTTTATATAGTAGAAGGGTTTTGAAATGTTCTTATAATAAAAATTTAGGCCAATTTAATTCTGATATGTTAAAAGGGTGCAGGCCCAAAGGTCAAATAAAAGTTGGACCGCAGTTTTATCAATGTTGAGTCCATGTTAGTTTATCATTTTTTTATCGCATAACACAACACCATATCATATAAAAAGTGATGATAAAAAGTATATCATACAAACATTTTGTTTTAATCATTTATGGTGTATTTCAGAGTACCTGCAAAATAGATAAAATGTTAGGGGTGAGCTTGGATTGGTTTGGGGGGTTTGATTTGGTTTTGAAAGACTCGGGTTGGTTTGGGGCGCCATAATTCGTTCCCTAAACCAAACCGAAACGAAGTCAACCCCAATGGTTTGAATTGGTTTCGGTTTGGATTGGATTGGTTTCGGTTTAATAAGCCTAATCTTTAAAAAAATGACAAAACCAATATTTTTTACATAAACTCTAAATAGCTACATACATTACAATATAATTTAGCTACAATCAATCCTCCATAGTTGCGTACTTACATACATGCATTTACTGATTTACATATTTACATCAAAAGAGAAAAAGGCTGAATGTTGACACAACAAAATTATCAAAACACCATGCGCATCTTCCAACCAAAACAACATAGCAAACCACAGCAACAACAAGCATCCAATCCAACTCCAACAGAAGCCAACAAAACCTACAACCTCCATGGCTCCATAAAAAAACAATGAAATAGAATTAGATTAATGTTCATTTTTCAATGAGCAAAATACGACATGTCCAAATTGCATGACTGAGTAGGAAAACATAGCAAGATTAACGTCAAATTGTCAAAGGATGATGATGAATAAGACTTCTCGGTTCTCAATCTAACATATTTCCATTTTCGATATTCTTCAATGAGAATGGATGATGGAGGAGGAGGCGAGAAGGAGGAGGCGATAAGGCTGCGGGAACTGGGAAGGTTTAGGTTTAGGGTGAGAGGAACGACAACAATGAACATGATGGATTGGGTGGGAAGGGTAATAATGAGTATAATATATAATATATATAATTAATGTATTAAAATTTGGTTTGGTTTGGTTTGGATTGGGTTGTAAAAATAAAATATCCGAAACCAATCCAATGCAGTTTGGTTTGGTTCCAAACCAAATCAATTCATTTGGTTTGCTATTAGTTTGGTTAATTCGGATTGGTTTGGATCGGTTTACGGTTTGGATTGGTTTACTGGTTATTTTTTGCTCAGCCCTAAGATAATTACCTTGGTAAGTCATACGACTTCTTGGCAGGGTTAGTTACAGATAAAATATATATAGCACATAATTAAGGTACTATAAAATTAATCAAACCACATACGGATTATTGTGGGCACAACAATATCCCAACACAATCCTCACAATAACGTAGCCTTCCATTCTATTGAACACTTGAATGGCATCGAGGAGAGTACGCAAAAACTTTCCTTTCTTTGTCAAAGCACCTAATAGAAATCTAAGTGCAACATGACTCACTTTATGGGCTAATCTCAAATGAAAAAAAACAAACCGGAGCCTTGTTTGGAAGTGAGAAATGTTGATAAAACAGAAGTGTTTGGAATAAGCTATCTTTGAAAGAGGATCAACACTTTCCTCTTCATAGCATTCATCATACTACCAAATTGATGGAAGTTGCGACAATAAGGACTTCATTTTATGCTCAAGTGGTTCAATTTCTTCACCCATGAAAAATAGCCCGAAGATCTTCAAATTCTCTGTAAGTAGCTCAAATTTAGGCAGTTTTAGAGCCATACCAGGAACAACTTTTGGTAATACAACACTTTGAACCATGTTAGGATAAAATGCTTACCGTTCTACTAAAACTAATTGTGTTGGGAGAGATTGCCCAGACTTTTGAATGTGTAAAGAAATATAGTAGCGCCTTTACTAACACCTATTGGTTTTAGTAGAACGGTAAGCACTTGATCCTAACATGGTATTAGAGCCAGAGGTCATGAGATCAAACCCTGGCACTGACATTATTTAAAAAAAATTATGCAAGTGTTGGGAGAGATTGCCCACACTCTTGAATAAAAATTGTGCAAGTGTTGGGACAGATTGCCCACACACTTGAATAAAAATTGTGCAATGGTTGGGACAGATTGCCCACACTTGAGGGGGAAAATTGTGCAAGTGTTGGGACAGATTGCCCACACTTGAGGGGGTGTTGGGAGAGATTGACCACTATTGAATAAAAATTGTGCAAGTGTTGGGGTGTTGGGAGAGATTGCCCACACTTTTGAATAAATATTGTGCAAGTGTTGGGACAGATTGCCCACACTTGAGGGGGGTGTTGGGAGAGATTGTCCACACTCTTGAATGTATAAATAAATATATTAGCATTTTTACTAACACCAATTGGTTTTAGTAGAACGGTTAAGCGCTTGATCCTAACATGGTATCGGAGCCAGATGTCATTAGATCGAATCCTTGTGTGAACATTATTTCCCCCCATTTATAAAATAATGCGCAAGTGTTGGCCATGCCTAGTTGGCCTTTGTGAACCTAGTTGGCTCAGGCTTGATCCTAACAAACCATCGCTTACGGAACCAATTCAAAAGATTCTAGCCATCCAAATATTCAGATTCCAACAATTGTGCCTTACAAACCAGATGAATATGAAGTTACCAAACACAACAAAGGTAAAATAAGATGAGTTGTTCTTTTTTGTGGAGCAACTAACCAAGTATAACCCAACCATTAACAGATGAGAGGTGAACGATAAGGGAATTCCAACGACAAAGGCACCACCAACAACGCTAATCATGGGAGCTGAAGCAATAATTTCATGTAAATCGCAAAAAACAGAATTAGCCAAAGAAATACTTTCACATCCAAAGCAAATTTAAAACCCCTTTTCCCACACCCCTTCGCAACATACATTTATAAAAGTGGTGTGTGAGTTCATGAACTAGGTGTACAAGCTAATTCAAGCATTAAGAACAAGTTTTAAGACATGAATTCGTCAATATAACAACAATTAAACACTATTCATTCCCAATTTCATCAATTAGAGGGTGATTTCTTCAATCTTCACATAATTTGGCTATGAAAAGTTTAGCTATTCATCATTAAACAAGAAATAACAAGCAAAGATGAAATTAAAGCCATAAACAAGATAGAAACTAGATTAGTTACCAAAATCGTAGCAAAAGTCGGATTACATCAAGCTCGAACACCACCCATGTCACTTGGGAAGAAGAAGATGATCCAAAATGCAAAATCAAGGGAAGAGAAGCTAAAATATAAGCTAGATTAAGTCTAATCTAAGAGAAATTAAACTAAGAAGGAGTTTAGATGAGCTAAAAGAGAAGGGGTTGAGCTATATTACAAGTTAGGGTTCTAAAAGGGTGAAGAATCTGCTGAAAATCTGTGTAAAAATGTATATATATGTGCCCAAAAACGTCCGAATGCGTACGCATTGCTCAAAATTCAGCAAAATTCGACTTTCTGCTCCAGGAATGCGTAGGCATAGAATTCAATGCGTGCGCATTGCCCTGTCAGCATTGATGGCCTTCAGTAATTTGGTGATATATTTGCATGTAGAGCTCCGATTTGAGTGATTCAAAATGCGTTGGAAAGCTCATTCAATTGTATACAACTTCTGTGAAGAACACAATTCCAGAAAAAGTATGTATCTTGGAGAAAATTGCAGATAAAGTGAATGTAAGGCGAAAGCACCAACTATTTTTGATCCGTTTCCATCCCCGGGCTTCGGTTATGCCACTCTAAGTCTCATGCCTTGTCTTCCGGGCTCATAACTCACCTAGATCCTGCATCACAACATTCAAACTCATACCAAGCATAACTCCGCAAGATAACTAGGGCTCGAAAATGGTCAAAATACCGTAAAATAGTGAGGTTTTCCATCTATTTGACGGTTTGCCTCAAAGTGAGTGTGCAATGCATTTTGCCCTATAAATGGTCTAAAACTACCCAATACAAGCCAAAAGTGTCATAAATTGGGGTTAAAACATCCACCGGAGCATAGTAAAGTTGACTCTCAATACACCTCCAACGTCTCATTTTTGAAGACAAAGCCTATTGTCAAGAAAACCTCAGAGTGGATACTCACACCTTTTTAGTTCTCTGTCGTTTGTTGGAAAAAGGGCAATCTTAGACCAAGTAAGGGCGTTAGCATAATGGAGATGGTCGCCATATTCCTCAGTATCCTTGCCCATCACACCAAAAACCGCATCATTAAATTCAATTTTTGGCGGTCAACTGAGACTATACATAGACATTTCCGTTGGGTATTAAAAGCCTTGTTAATGTCATAGTGTCCTTGAAGCGACTCCCGAACCTATACCAGAAGATTCAACAGACCGACGGTGGAAGTGGTTTAAGGTAAGTATCATGCTCTTGACTAAATGCATAGGTGATTTGTGGTTTAACAATGTAAATTACTTTTGGTTGTCTAGTGCCCTTGATGGAACACACATCCCCGTAAGAGTTGATGTAGCAGATAAGCCATGATATAGAACACACAAAGCACAAATTGCAACCAATGTTTTGTGTGTTTGTAATCCGAAGACGGAGTTCATCTATGTATTACCAGGTTGGGAGGGTTATGCCGCAGATATAGCCGAGTATTAAGAGATGCTATTAGTAGGCCAAATGGTTTGAGGGTCCCCAGAGGTTTGACAAGCATATCATGTTAGATAAAATTTTAAATTCTTGTTCTAATGTGTCTTATATTACTAACATAAAGGCTTATGTAGGACAATATTATTTGTGTGATGCTGGATACACTAATGGAGATGGGTTTTTGGCACCTTATCGAGGCCAACGATACCACAGAAGTGAATGCTGAGGGAGTGCACATAGACCAAGAACATTTAAAGAGCTATTTAACTATAGACATTCTAGTGCTAGGAATGTCGCCGAAAGGGCAATTGGAGCTATTAAGATGCGATGGGGTATACTTAGGAGTCCATCATTTTACCCAATCGATGTACAAAACCGCATTATCGGTGCATGTTGTCTTCTACACAATCTCATCGTGAGAGAAATGCCTAATGACCCGATAATGGCTGATGTAGATGCACAATTAGAGGAACATGTGCATGATCCAGAAGACATAATCACTCAGGTGGAAACTTCCTCACAATGGACTCAATGGAGAGACCAGATTGCTCAAGAGATGTGGAATCATAGGCAACAACCATAGACAAACATCGATATGTTAATTTATCGTTTTTATTATTTTCCTAAATGTTTGACTTAATTTTTGTTACTTTCTGATCTTCAACATTTTTTATGACGGTCAAATTATACCCGTAAAAGTCATCAACATTGTCCTTAAATCGGGATTAATAATATATATTTTATATTAAATCACATTTTTATATTTATTATTTAATGTTATGTGATTAATAAGATATAATTTGGTATTTATCCGTTTTCATTGTATTTATCCGTTTTTATTATATAATTTGATATTTATCCATTATTATTTAAATATGATTTATTTTGGGATAAATATTTATTTTGTAGATTGAGATAATTTTTGGAGGATAAATACAAATGGAGGAATTAAATTTCAAGATAAATCCAAGATGCATTGAAGATAAATATCGGATAAGCACGAGAAGAGGAGTAAAGCATGACAAAAGCCGGCAAACCAATCCAAGAGTGGCGTCCCCTTCCACACACACCAAGGGGGGCGCATTTTACTATTTTCCGGAGATCGGCCGGGAGTTATCTCTTATTATTTTGATATTTTGAAGTATATCTTTTAATTATCTTAAACCCTTATAAATAGAGCTGTACTTTACACACCAAAGACACTCTAGAAACACAATATTACAATACTTTTAGTTTATCAATATAGTTCTTCTTATTTTTATATTATGTTTCTTCATCACGGAGGCGATGGATTCCTCGATTAGAGATTGCATTGAAGGATCGGAGGACCCTCCGTCTACGAGGGTAATGCCTATCCAAATATGTCGTTTTTATTTGTAGATCTATTTTATTTCATTATGGAGTAGTCGTTTGTGTATTGATTTCGTGATGTAGTTAATTAACAAACCCATATTCATGTAGATCTAAGCCGTACGAAGGCGTTTTACGAGCAAATTCTAGAGTCACCGGTCTAGATCTACCACGGTCTATATGGTTATATCTAGCCATCAAGATTCTAGTAATTTTCTGTGAACGACTTCGGCTATGTCGTGCTTTCTGTTTTTCATATATACATGTAATAGATTTGGCCAATTTGTTACATCGTTCTCGTAAATTAATATGATATATTGTGAAAATTGTCATGTTACTAGGACATTAGTTAGCCGATCGTTTAGGAGGTGTGCCAATCCGTCCACGGTGGATGCCTAGACGAGGTGACGATTTTAGATCGGCATCCCTAGTTTGGTATAACATGCTTGTTATATGATGTTCTATCCTGTCCAAGGAAGGATTCGTAATTAAGCATAGGGATCTTCTATCCGTTCACGAATTAGATCCAGTTTAGGGGATGGCTCCCGTAGCCAAAATATAATCAACCTTAATGTCTTTTCTCGTCTCGGCTTAGATATACATATATGGGGGAGTAATTACTACTAGCGTAATCAATACCGTTTGTTAGAGTCTTATAAAACCATAAAAATAAGTGTTTTAGTGTCTACTGTCGTATTGTTAGTCTTTTTGTTTTCTATCGTGTCAACCTTTATTTTTACGTTATTGTTGGTCGCAGACCGCCCTTTAATCTATTTTTAGTTTAATAACATTGTACTTATTTAAGCCGAGTCTCTGTGGGATCGACCTCGACTCTATCTAGCTATACTACGATTGAACCTAGTTCTCTTGCTAGTTAGTTATTTAGGTATCGAGTTATTTTTATAACTTGACCGTCATCAATTTTTCATCATAAAAAGCGTTTTTTATTTTGTAAATTGGATGATGGCCTTATTAATGAACTTAATCTAGGTTGGCCTTATTAATGGAATTCATCTAGTTATGACGATTTGTATATGTGTAGTTTTAGCATTGTGATATTTGGTGTAGTTTGTCGTACTTTTATCTTGTAGGTATGGAGGGCTTGGAAAGTCATGAAAGTTCTAGCCAACCAGGCCCAGGAAAGAATAAGAAGAATTGGTCAAAAGAAGAAGACACGGCATTGGTGCAGTCACTACTAGAACATGTCGATGCAGGAACACACAAATCGGATAATGGCTTTAAGTCAGGCTACTTGCACATATTGTAACAAAAGATAGCTGCAAAGGGGCACCCAACAATCAAAGGGAATCCTCACATACTATCTCGTATGAAAGTATTAAAGAGAGATTACGGGTTGTATCATGAGCAAACTTCTCATAACATGTCTGGCTTTGGCTATGACTCAAATACAAAATGTGTCACCGCCGATGCAACTGTTTGGGATGAACTTCTCCAGGTAATTGTATTTTAGTGCTATCAAAAAAATAAATTTGTATTTTGGTTTTTTAAGCTAATATCATTGAAGCGCATTATGATGATTTTTTATGAGTTAAAAAATGGTTGAACACAGTTGATACATAATCTATATGTTCTCCCTTATGCTTATCTATTGTGCCTTTTGTCTCTTTTTTCATCCAATCTCTGTTTGGATCTTGAATAAGATTTTTTTGTTGTTCAAAAGAATATTTACTCACAAATAAGAATACAATATAAAAACATTATAGCCAAATGTTATAAAAATGAATCAAGGTGCAACAGAATAGACGTACAACATTATTTTGTGATAAATTTATATTTTATTGTTTTGTTTTATTCTTTGGCAGAACCCAAAAAACGCAAGGTTTCATTCTATGCGTAAGAAACCCTTTCCTCACTATGACGATTTGCATTTGGTTTTTGGAAATGACCGTGCCAATGGAAATGCTTCCATGAGTCTTACTGAAATGGGAGATCTCGACGATAGAGATGACATAGACAGAACAATGGGTAACGAGGATCCTTTTGGTGGGATTCCATCACCCAATAATACGTAGACATCAGGACCAAGTTTCAAAAGAAAGCGAAATGCTACGGCTGAAGCCATGGCTACGATTGCTTCAGAGATGACGGTGATTGGTGAAAAGATTGAAAAAACTGCAGATGTTTTGTATTCAACTATCCGGGACACTTAAAAAAATCTAACTACAACAAAAATTGATGGATGAATTGAAGAGACTTGGGGGCATTACAACGGCACAACGAATGAGTCTTGTTCAAAAAATAGGCATGAACGAAGATCTGTTGCATATCTTTTATGGAATGAGTGATGAAGACAAAATGGATTTTCTGATTGGACTAAGCTACGATACCGAAGTGTGATGGTTGTACTTAGTTTCGTTGATTAAGTTCTATGGGTTTTTTCAATTTATCATGCAATAATGCTACATTTGCACTATTTTAGGCCTTCATTATGTTTATTTCATAAATTAAACTGAAGAATCAACTCTATCATTCAATAATACCACATTCGTACTATTTTATCATGTAGATTTTATATTTTTGTTCTTTCGTTTTTTATCAATGTTTCTGTATTCACTTAATACAATAGTACCATTTGAGTTTGTCAATTTTATTTTATTTTTACATTTCTCTTTCTTTGTATAATTTAGAAGTATTGTATGAATTTTGTGATCCTTGTTTTTCCTGAATAATGGTTATATTATTTACTGGATGTTGAAGTTTGAATGTGGAATTCTATTGTTTGATCATTCGATTAAAAAAAAACGATAGTAAAGATTGTTTTGTTGAAAAAAAAAAACTATTATCAATTTGCATCCCATTCCATAAAAAAAAATTGTTTTGCCAAACAATGGAATGGAAAAAAATCAATTCCATTCTGATACTAACAAACATTGTAATGGAATAAAAATGATTCTATTCCATTGTCTACCAAACGCAGTAATAAAATGATATCATTTCATTCCATTGCATTTCATTCCATCAAATTCATTCTATTCCATTGCATTCCATCAATCCAAACGAGTTATAAGTACTTGAGAGGATCCACTCCCAAATTATATGATTACAAAGCTGACAAAGTAGCACACAAGAGTAGCAATTGATGTATTACTCGTTTTATTAACAAGGGATTATAACAATTGTATCTATAACAAAGGTAACACTTTTATCTATAACGTCTTTGATAACTGAATTAAGACTCTGCATTATTTTTTAAAGACTAGTTTGCATTATTACATACGTTGTATATCTTTCATAAGATTTTATGGTTCAACCAATGCAGCATGCATAATGTATTGAAAACATAAATTTTCAGTATGATAGGTTGACTCTCCTGACACCAGAGACTAGAATCTACACATCAGCTACTTTCAAATACGATAGGATGCTCTAGAGTCCACATATTAACCAATTTTATTTCGATAGTTTTATTCATTTATTTATTTATTTTCTTTTTGAGCAAAATTCATTTATTTATGAAAAATTTCATGTTTATGAAATTTGTGTTTTCATTTATTTATGAAAACATAAATTTCAATATCTAAAGTCACTTTAAAAAAAAATTGAGTAATGATACGGGCAAAACGATTATAACACGACGAGTGATGATAATGAGTCGAAATTGATAAGATGTAAATCTAACACAATCAATGACGGTACAGATAACCGTTGTGTCACCTGTTGTGACTAGGGCTGGTATCGGGTCGAGACCCGACCCGTAACCTTCATACCCACTCCCGACCCGATAAAATCCGGGATTCCATTTTCTCACCCCGAACCCGTACCCGACAAGTGTCGGGACCCAACATTCGGGATACCCGAATATTCGGGATCCCGTCGGGTCGGGTAAGGGTATCCCGAAAAATATCATCTTATTTTTTTTAATCACATTTATTCAACAAAAATACATAACAAATTAGGAAATTACACTATTAATAATTAGGCTTATATTTGATAGTTAAATCCAATCAGACTATTAATTATTTAACATGATATCAAAATATTGATAATGTAATTAGTAAAAAAAAAGTAAGGGACAAACAGAATTGTTCATAACATGGTTTTTTTCATTTGGAGTCATCATCAAGCATAGTTTGCCCATACATATAAAGAACCTCCAACATTACCTGCGAGCAACACAAATATTGGAAAGATGTATGGTTTTGTTCCAAGGCTTGAAAGAACCAATTGCCACAATAAAGTTTCGCAACAACAAAAGTAGAGTTTCTCCTAAATTGATTCTAGAGTTCTCTGTCTTCAGTTCGTCGTTCTCGACATGCTTTTCACTTATGGGTCATTTTCTCTTCTTCTTGTTAATTGTAACAAAATAGCAGAGGCCAGAGGAGTTTTTATGGAGGAGCCATAAGAGCCGAGCTCCGGCGGCGGAAATACAAGGAACGGCACTGGTGAAGAAAAGGGTGGTTTTTTTTTGGAATAATTACTGGTGAAGAAAAGGGTGGCGAATGTGGATGATGTAGAACGCATGTCTAGGGCTAGGGTAATTAGATTATTTCACATTTCACTAATGATATCTTTCTTACTGAAAGGTAAATATATATATATATATATATAATTATTAATTAATTAATTAAATCGGGTCGGGATCCTGTCGGGAATGAAGTCTTGTACCCAAATATATACCCGATTTAAATCGGGTCGGGAAAAAACCGGGCCGGGAATGGGACGAAATTCGGATAGGGGTCGGGTCTTCGGGATATTTTACCAGCCCTAGTTTATGACACAACCGTTATCTCTGTGTTTTATTCTAAAAATTTAAACCCCCACATCATCTGCTGTCCGTTTCATTCCTCTTGAAACTCCCAAAGTTTCTTCCCAAAAAAGGAAAAAAAAAAAAAAAAAAACACTCCCAAAGTCTCCCATTGCTGGCTTGCTGCTTCTCTCATCATACAAGGTACATTTTGATCATACCTACCCGGTTTCAGCAAATGGGTTTTCAGTTGATCACTCACCTTTTTCTTGTGACTGTTGATTTCTCTACTAAGAATTAAGTTATATTTTGCATTTTTATGGAATGGGTTTTTTTTTGTCAAAGTTTCAATCTTTGCATGGTTGTTTTCTTCCATTTTTTTTCTCTCCAGAAGTTACCGTAGTCAAATAGTCACATTTGATTTTTCTTCCAGTGGGGTTGATTTTTTTTTTTCTCTGAAGACTGAAGATCATCAATCGTCACCATGAAGAAGAGGAAAAGCAGAAAGCCTCTGAAGAAGGAAGATCTTGCAGAAGATTATTGTTTCTCTTGCAAAGATGGTGGGGATTTAGTTATATGTGACTACAGGTGAGTCTGTTTTGTGATGTTTCTTTTCCATCATTTAAAAGTTTGCTTCTTTTTCCTGGCAAAAGAAAAAAGCTTGCTTTTTTAATTTTATTTATGGTTGAATTTTGGTGGTAGGATTCTGTAGATTTCCTCTGTGGTGTGTAGTGTCTTATCTTGGAAATTGAAAAAATTGGAAACTGGAAATTGGTGTACAGTACAAGGACTCTTCATCCACCCCTCCTAGGTCCCCATTCAAGAATTCTCCTACAAGCATTGTGTTGCGATTGCATGATGTAACCGCAGATGCCTTTTCAGATATACAATGAAGAGGGCACTTTTCATGTCCTCCTTTTGTTTTTCTTTTCTTTTTTTGAAGAAATCTGTGGTCATCTGAGCAATAGCACGTGGTAATAACACTCTGTTTTTGTGATTGTCATTTAACATTTTTACTTACGTTTTGATCTACCATTTATTGTTATTTTTAGTATTAGGATTAGTGCTGGTATTTCAAGACTATTAGTTTAATCTTAAATTTTGATTTATTCATCCAAGTTGAAACATTCAAATTGGAAAAAAAAGGAGTGTATATGTGTGTGTGTGTTCAATAGACATTTCATCTGTTTTACCATTTTGTCATGAATAGCACATCTTTTAAATTTGAGATCTTTCTAGGGGCTGTCTGAAAGCTTACCACCTCCACTGCATTGGGAAGGACGATTCGTTTCTGAATTCAAAACAAACGTGGCATTGCAGTGAGTCTCTCAAACTCTTTTTCCCCCCTTGATGCAGTTTACCATAGTATTCTATAGGACTGGCTATTTAGGCCTAACTATGGTTTTGTTCAGATCAGCGGTTAATTCGAACTTTTTTTGTTCCGAATGTTCAAATGATATGTGACTCTTAACAATGTACTTCTGTTGCAGATCGGCACTATTGTCTCGGTTGCAAGAAAGCATCTGAGTTTTATTGTTATTATTGTCCAAAGGCAGTATGTCTTCGCTGCATTTATGGCTCAGAATTTGTCAACTTCAAAGGGAAGTATGGATTCTGCGGAATTTGTTTAAAGGTTGTGCTTCTTTTGGAGGAAGGCAAAGATGCGGACTCTGACGGGGTATGAAGGACATGCATTGCTAATTGCAGATACATATAAAGTTTTCTTATGGTTGCACTTATACATCATGGCATCAACATACTCTGCTTTCCAGAAATCGTTTGAAGGGATATTTGAAAAATATGCTTTGACCTGGTTAAAGTTTGAAAAAAGTATGCCCACCTTTTGGGATATTGGAAAAGTAAGTTTTCTATGGTTTCGACGGTTTACAATGAAAAGCATCAAAGCCATAGAAAATAATACTTTTCCAATTATATTTTTTTTCGATTCTTCGAACAAGTAGCTTACTTTTTCAAGTTCCTCTTATTGAAATAGTAGCTTGCTTGATTTCTGACAAACAATAATCTATTATTTTGCATATCCTGCTGCATAATGGTCAAAATTTAACATATCAAACTCCTGTCCTTTTTTGTTTGGGTGATTGGTTATATGTGGTGTTTAGGGCTTCTCTGTTGCAAGATATGTTTGACATTGTCAGCTGTTCTTGGATTCCATTTGCTTAACCAAAGGAATCATAGTACTTCTTGAGTTGCCTGTAATTGAAATTTTAATTAGAAATTTGGTTGAACGCTTGCTGGAATCATGTCTGTCATATGTCTATGCCCGAAACATGTTCTATCTGACTTCTGTTCTAGAATTCCACGTGTATCTATGGATAGCATACAAACACCTATTACCTGTTATGCTGGATGAACAAATAAGCCAATCAATCTATTCGTATAAACACTTGCGTATTTTGTTGTTACTGCAACGGTAAAGATGTTATGGCTTATTATAATAACTTTTGTTACTTGAATTGACAATTCTGATTTTTGGAAATCTGTTAGCAGATATTTCATAAAACTTATTGTGAATTGTGTTCTTCCACTTGCTCGTCTTATGCAAAATGGCTTCCAGCCCGTTCTGTTCCTAACCTAAGTATATTAACCACCATACTTTTGCTAAATCAATTGTAGTGTGTGTGTGTGTGTGTGTGTGTGTTTTCTAGGACTGTGTGGGTATGCAATGCCTTCTACCTTCCACCATTTTTTACCAATGAATATCTTGTCTGAAAGTGTGCTTCTTACCAGGAGAAGGTGGACTTTGATGATTATCAAACTGTGGAAGCTTTTTTTAAGGATTATTACAAGATCCAAAATAAAAAAGAAAGCTTTAGCGTGGACGCTCTTCGTGCTGCAAAAGAGAGGCTAAGGGCTGGCAAGAACCTCCTTACTGAATCTGATTCAGGTGAATTTGATACAACAGAAGACGGGTCATTGAATTCTGATTCTGTCAGCTTAGATAATGTTATAGATTGTAAGCCGACACCTAAAAAGAAGGAGCAAAAGGCAAAGCTTTCTGCAGCAAGCAAGCATGGTAGTAAATCAAAGGGCCTGCAATTTTGTGGGTGGGGGTCAAAGCCTCTTATAAAATTTCTCAAGGAGATGGGTAAAGACACGGAGCAAAAAATGTCTCGATTTGATGTAACTACTTTGATCAATAGATATGTTAAAGATCAGAACTTGTATGACCCTGTAAAGAAGAAAACTATAAATTGTGACGAAAAGCTGTGTTCTATTTTCGGGAAGAAAATACTCAAGATGAATAAGATTCACGATCTTCTCGAAGCCCACTTTGCTGAAAACATAGAGGAATCATCATCATCAGAAGAAGAAGAGAATTATTTCGAAAATGATGACTTGGAAAGAGGATCAAAATCAGTTAAAGAATCTCGCCCGAGGAAAGGGGCACAAATTATTACTGTCCCTCCTACTAGTACTCATGCATCAATTTCAAAACATAACATCAATCTAGTTTACCTGAGGAGAAGCTTGGTGCAAGAACTTTCAAAGCATCCATCATCATTTGAAAACAAGATCATTGGAAGCTTTGTCCGTGTGAAGCCAGACCCTAACGATTTTTGGCAGAAAAATTCCTATCAGCTCGTGCAAGTGACAGGTTCGGTTATCCAATGATCTGTATATAAAATCGTATTGTTTTGTGTTTCTGTGTGTGCGTTTGTGTGTGTGTGTGTGTGTGTAAGCAGGCATGTCAATGGTTTATCAGGTGTTAAACGAGTTTCAACTACCGGTGACAAGTCAGAGATAAACCTTTGTGTAACAAATATGCTAAACGAGATTAGTATAAGCTTGCTATCAGAAGGTGACATCTCAGAGGTAAACCTACTTTTTAGCTGAAAATGTATGGCGTGTTGTTTGTACACGTATTCTTTCTACTGGTAAGTACGATTTGTCCTTAAGTTTATCTTGAGGCAAGTGAAGTATTCATGTGGCACTTTTGCGTCTAATGTAGGAAGAAGTTAAAGATTTGTGGCAGAGAATGAAAGATGGTCTAATTCAGCAGCCTACTGTAGTAAGTATTTCTTGCCTTTTAAAGTTGCATGTTTTGATGTTGTGCTTTAACAATCTTAATGCCTTCTTTCCACTTTAAACGGACACAACCCGCTTTCCCTAAGAATATGAAATTGTATGTACTTGCACATTATGAAAGAAATACGTAAAACACGTTCTGACCCGATCATGTAAAAAAAAAAGGGCAAGAATGGATTTTTAGCTGCAGAAACTTTTGAATTTCAATCCTTGCGGCTTTTTTCCCACATGTGTATGAAATCAATCGATACTTATGTGAAAAACCATGTTGGTTGCGTTAATGGTTCGTCGGTGTTGCCTTTTGTGCCATTAAATAATCTTAAGAATGAGAATTCTCGCTTACAATACAACATTACTGTAATGAGAAAAGAAATGTAGTTTCATCTAATAATAAGATTTGTTATGCAGGTGGAACTTCAAAAGAAGGCCAATGATCTGCATCAGGATATTACAAAGGATGTATGTACACTTGTATTTTTTTTTTCTGGTAACCAACATATATAAAAATGAACATATTTCTAATGTCCCCGCCTTAAGATATCAGGTTTGTGTATCATTATTATATAATGATCCTTTGAAAATTTGGAATAGATTATGCCTTCTGGTTATACTTAACCTCTTGTTTTCTGTGGATGTCAGTGGATTGTTAGAGAACTGAAGAAGTTGGATATTCAGATTGATCATGCAAATGAGAAAGGACGTAGAAGAGAATATCCTTATTTACGGAATAATTAACTGTTTGATCAGAATCTTAAATCTTGAATTGTTCTTGTGGTTTATGAAAATATGATGTCCTTTAACTATCAAGTTTCTCCTCGTACGTTGTCTGACTATCTGGATAGGAAAAAGATTCTTCAGTTGAAATCGGAGCAGTCACGGTTGCTTCAAACCTATCCCACAGTAATCCCAGAAGCTGTTGCAGGTGAAGAAGAAAACGAAGAAAAAGCCGGAAATGAGGGGGAAAAAAACGAAGCATCTCCACTGTCAAATGATGGCCTCAATGATAAATTACAAGACAATCAAACTTCAGGTGAGAAAATTTCAACCTTACGAATTCACAACACGAAAAACGTTATAATGGGACCCCCCCCCCCCCTTGAGAATATGCACAAATAGAAGCTGCATTCATGTGTTGATTAATTTCTGCTTGTATATTATTCATATGTTGATCTCCTAATATTATGATGATTCTTTTGGGGGGTTACAGAACAAAAACATAGTCCTGCTCAAACAAATACAAATACCCCAAGGAGGCAGACGACTCAGACCGATACACACAATGAAATGAATCCAACTGTTAAACCGAAAGAATCCCGGAAGCAAGAGCCCGCCTCCGTGGCGGCTAAGCAACAGGTAATTCAATTGGATAGCGATGATGATGAAGATAATAATGATCAATCAAGTGTTTCGGTATATGAGGATCCAGAACACGTATTATGGATGGTTATGAGTCCAGATGGCAAGAAAAGAGGACCTTTTCCGGTTTCTTCGCTCAAGCGATTGATTACTGCTACTTCTTATGCACTGAAAATTAAAGTTTGGAAAGAAAATCAAAATGAAGGGGATGCTATCTCTTTACAAGAGGCTGTCAGCTTGGCTCCATGAAAGAATATTATATGTTATTATGTATAGTTAAATGTAAAAGATCTGGTTTTCTTGGCTCAACCTATATATAACTATAACTATGCTTTTGTGTTTGGAATGAAACTTGGTGTATTTCAATGAGATTGGTGTGGTGCCATCTATTTTGGGATACTCTGGCTAAGAATCTCCATGTTGTTATATGGAAATTTTTGGGTGGTGTATCAAACACCTGTGTTTTTAAGGTGATTTTTATAGGTGTATTTGCACCGTGCGGATACACCACCTAAATATTTCCCGGTGTTATATATTAAGTTTCATCCATGATTTTTTTCTTTTCTTTCTTTCCCGGGAGACGAAATTTAAATTAAAACAATTAATTTAATTCATTAAAATAATCATAAAATTAATTTTAAGGCTAAAATTAATTTTATAAATTCTTTTAACTATTAATTAATTGGAATAATTAAAATCTTAAATCCTGAAGAAAAAAAAATACAAAACTTTGCCATATCTTGTAAGCATTGATGCTTCAATGCCGTTAGTGCAGGGGCAAAAGGGAAAATTAATCACACTCATATACAACAGGGGCTCATTTTCCAACATTCACCCTATTTTGAATAATTTTCAAAATACATATATAATGTTCCCCTAGATTATAGCCCCTATTTATGTACTTCTCCCCATTAATTTGAAAACTAAGCAAAAGGGATCATAGAGGTATCATATGGAGGTCACTATGCAACTTTTCAAACGAGGCATAGGGTAAAGGCTTCGTGAAAATATCAACAATCTGATGCTCAGTTTGCACAAACTCAATTGATCTAGTACCATTTTGCATGTGGTCTCATATAAACTGATACCAGATATCTATGTGTTTGGCCCTGGAGTGCAATACAAAATTGTTTGCTAAGTCTATTGCACCGGTACTATCGCAATAAACTGGTAAACAATCTACAGACATGCCAAAGTCTGCTAGTTGTTGCTTGATCCAGAGGAGTTGGGCACAGCAGTTGCTTAAGGCAACATAGTTAGCCTCGGTAGTGCTAAGGGAAACACTAAAGTCGCTTCTTAGAAAACCAATAAATGAGTCTATCACTTAAGAATTGACAAGTACCACTAGTACTATTCCGTTCAATACGACAACCACCATAATCGGCATCGCTGTAAGCGAGAAATGCAAGTGAAGAACCACGAGAGAACTAGAGGCTCAGTGTGGGTGTGTGCCTGAGATATCGGAAAACTTGCTTTACAGCTTTAAAATGAGCTATCTTAGGGTTTGCTTGAAAGCGTGCACATAGTCCTACGGCAAACTAAATGTCGGGTCTCAATGCGGTCAGGTATAACAGAAAACCGATCATAGACCGATATAAGTGAGAATCAAATGACTCACCATCTTCAACAAGTGTAAGTTTGACTGACGAAATCATAAGAGTCGTAGCAGGTTTCAAATTCTCAAACTTAAACTTGGTGAACATATCTTTGATATACTTAGTTTGACTTATGTGTGTACCGGATTGTGTCTGTTTGATCTGTAAGTCGAGGAAGAAACTTAATTCTCCCATAGCTAACATCTCAAACTAAGAGGACATCAGAGTATCAAAACTCATTGCAACGAGCAGGTTTGGTTGAACCGAAGATGATGTCATCGACATAGACCTGGGAAACCAGGATGTCAGAGTCGGATTTTCTTATGAACAAGGTGTTATCTACCCTGGCCCTAATGAAACCATTGGCTAAAAACACTGATGACAATCTATCGTAGTATGCTCTAGGCGCTTGTTTGAGTTCATAAAGTGCCTTCTTGAGACGGAAGACATAATTGGGGTGAAGTGTATCCTCAAAGCCCGGGGGCTGACGAACATACAGTTCTTTGTCGATAAGTGAAGAGAGTTTGAGAAAGTAAATAATACTTGAGTAAACTTCAACTTAGTTTATTCATCAAATGGAAGAAGTATAAATAGTTACAATTGATGGGAGATACTAGCTAGCTTGGGCGGCCACTAGATGGGCGGCAAGCATGCATGTAAAAAGTAAAAGTATGTCTATGACATAAAGCAACTAGAGTTTGACATATTAATTGTTTATATGTACCACAATTAATATGTCCTTTTACAACTAAAGTGTACAAATAATGTATACACGAAAATAAATAAATATTACATACTATTTGATATGTAATATTTCTACACCCCCTCAAACCGGGTTGTATATGTTTATACGCCAAGTTTGCTACTCGTCCGCCGAACATAAGTGGTGGAATAGCCTTGGTGAGAATATCGCATTCGGTCCGCCGAGGGAACATCGGAGTTGAATAATCTTGGCATCAATCTTCTCCTTCGGGATGTGTCCGTCAATGTCCACATGTTTGGTTTTATCATGATGGATCGGATCCTCTGCCATGCATAATCGAATTATTGTCACGACGAGTGTGATAGGGTGTTGAATAGGCTGTCGAAGTTCGGTCGGGACCCTTTTTATCCATAGAGCTTCACAAATACCCAAAACTAGTGCCCCGAGTCCGGCTTCAAGATCGCTTCTCGGAGACGTGAGGTTGTTTCTTGCTCCTCCAGGGTGACAAGATTTCCCCATACATAAGAACAAGAGCTTTGTAGTAGACCTTCGTCTATGTGACGGCCCACCCCAATCGGCATCGGTGTAGACCTTGATAGATCTCTCGGCGGACTTGGTGAAATGTAGGCCTTGGCCGGGAGTGGATTTCAAGTACCTCGTATCCCGTTCACGCATCCCAATGTTGCTCGGTAGGGCAATGCATGAATCGGCTAACCAGATCGACCCCATATGCAATATCGGGTCTTGTATGGGACGGATAAATGAGTTTCCCCTACAAGTCTTTGATATTGATCCTTCCCGACAAAGCAATGTCACCATGCGGCAGGGTATTACTGGGGTCTACTGGGGATACAGCAGGTTTGAATCCCAGCATGCCAGTTTCCTTCAGCAGGTCCAACACATATTTCCTTTGAGAGATAGAGATACCCTGGTTGTTTCTTGCAATCTCCATACCAAGGAAGTATTTAAGATAGCCCAAATCCTTGACTTGGAATACATTTGCCAGTAGAGTCTTCAAATGTTGGATCTCAGTAGAGTCATCTCCAAGTAAGGATGATATCATCCACATATACAATAAGAATAGACCTTCTCGGTTGGTTGTCTTGATAAACATAGTGTGATCGAGTTGCATTGATGATATCCGGCAGCTTTAACCACAAGTAGTGAGTTTTCCAAACCAGGCTGCGGGGATTGCTTCGGGCCATATAGAGATTTCCGAGTTTGCATACCTTGCCTTGAGTGTGGGGATTGACAAAACCGGGAGGTACATTCATGTAGACTTCCTCGGTAAGGTCACCATTGAGAAAAGCGTTTTTGATATCCAATTGGTAAAGAGGCCGGTCAAGTTGGACAACTAGAGAGATCGGCACGACAAAGTGTTAAGCTTTGCTACCGGTGCAAAAGTTTCGTATAGTCAATGCCATAAGTTTGAGTGAACCCTCTAGCCACCAATCGGCTTTATACTTGTCAATAGTACCATCGCATTGTATTTTATGGTGAATAACCATCTACAAACTCGATCGTCTTCTTGCCTTTGGGGAGAGTTGTGAGGTCCCAAGTATGATTATCCGGGAGTGCAATCATCTGTTTTAACAAAGACGACCTTCCACTTATCATTTTGAAGGGCCTCCCGAATATTTTTGGGAATAGAGTGAGAGTCCAGTCCCTGTGTAAACATAGCAAATACGGGAGACAAGCGGTCATAAGATAAATAAGTATGAATAGAATGATCGGTGCATGATCTTTTCCCTTTCCTTAGAGCAATGGTCCGTCATCAATGTCGGTAGGGTGCTGTAGTTCAGCAGTCTGAGTTAGTAGGGTGTTGAGGCTCAGCAGGCTCAGGTTCAGCAGGCTCTGGGTCCAATGGGTGTTGAGGTCCGGCGGGCTCGGGTCGGCAGGGTGCCGAGGTTCGCTCCGCCGAGTCTCGCAGGTTGCCGAGGGTTAAGAGTTTGTTGAGGAACCGATTTAGATCAATTTCAATTAGATTTCCATCGTGATCGCTTCAAGTAGACTTGTCTTTGTAGTAGGGAGTCCTTTCAAAGAATTTTACATCCATAGAGTTGTAAAATTTCTTTTCGTAGGTGAATAGCATTTGTAACCTTTCCCGTCCTTAGCATACCCTAGGAAAATGCACTTGTGAGCTTTGGGATCAAGTTTGCTTCGTGTTGGGCATGGATATAAACAAACACAAGACAACCAAAGATTTTTGGAGGCAATTGGGCAATAAGATGAGGGCGGGGAGTGTGTGGTCGGCGGGGTTTGGATAGGAGTCTTGAAACCTAACACTCGCCGGGAAGCCCGTTGATTAAGTATGTGGCGGTCAATATAGCTTCACCCCACATATATTTTGGAACATTTGTAGTGAACATGATTGATCCGGCCATTTCCGGCGAGTGCCTATTCTTTCTCAAAGCAACCCCATTTTGCTGAGGTGTCTCAACACAACTACTTATATGGACAATTCCCTTATTCATCAAGAAATTACTGAGATTAGACTCATAATATTCAAGAGCATTGTCAGTCTTCAAAATTTTAATCTTAATGTCAAACTGAGTAGAGACCATGTTGTAAAACTCTTGAAAGATGGATCCAACTTCAGATTTATCCTTCATTAAAAATAACCAAGTGGTTCGGTGTGGTCATCTATGAAGGTTACAAACCACCTCTTGCCCGTTATACTTTTCACTCTTGAGGGTCCCCATACATCACTGTGAATTAAGGTGAAAGGTGTGGATGGGAAGTGAGGTAATTTAGTATACACAGATTTGGTGAGTTTGGCAAATTGACAAATATCACATTGAAGATCATTAAGATTACTTCCTTTAAACAATTCTGGAATTAAAGACTTTAAATAACCAAAACTTGGATGTCCTAGTCTATAATGCCATAACATGATATTGTCTAAGTTTTGAGTGCGAGCCGCCGAGGCGATTCGTCTTCGTCTTGTCTTCGGCGCAGGTTGATCACAAACAGTCCTGAGCAGGGTTTAGCTTGACCAATCACTTCCTGTGAAGAAAGATCCTGGAATGTGCACTGATCCTTATCAAAAACAACAGTCCAATTCAGATCTTTAGTGAGTTTACTGACATATATAAGGTTACAATCTAACTTTGGAACAAATAAGACCCCTTGTAGATATATCGATTAGTAAGTTTAACCTTCCCAACACCTTTTGCATAAGAAACAGAACCATCGCCAGAGTTTTAATTCGTGAATTTGGGTGCATGGCATATAGTGGGTAATGAGGTTTTTATTACCGGTCATGTGGGAAGAAGCCCCGAATCAACAATCCAAGTCTCATTACTAAGAGGTGAGCGGAATATACCTGTTTTAGCATGAGTGGCCATTTCGGTAGAGGAGCTACCTTCCCGATGCTTTGAGCAACAAAGGCTTTAAAGGCACAAGAACCGAGCATTCGGATGGCGTCATTCTCCTCGTCACCGACAAGTCCGCCTTGATTTTCCCTGGTTGGTTTTGAGGTTTTAGAGGGATTAGGCTTGCCATGAAGCTTCCAAGCAATTGTCCTTGGTGTGATTTGTGCGTTTGCAGTGATCACAGAACAACCTTCCGGTTTTATCGGCGGGCTTCCCGTAAGTCCCAAGTAACCTCGGCGCCCTTCCCGACATTCGGCAGGCGTACCTTCAGTAGGGTTATCAGCAGGGGTGTTCAGCAGCATGACTTTCCTCCTGCTTTCTTCATGTTTGACCTCAGCAAACATGGATTTGAGATTTGGGAGAGGTTTTGTGGCAAGAATTCTCCCTCTAACATCATCAAGAGTAGGGTTCAGTCCAGTGAGGAACTTGAAGACTCTTTTCTTTTCTATGATGTCCTTATAGAGGGCAGCATCCTTAACATCATTCCAGGGGTGAGTTTCCAGCATATCTAAGTGTTGCCATGCCTTAGATAGTTGGTTGAAGTATTGAGTTACAGACATATCCCCTTGTCTGCAGTTTTGAATTTGAGCTTCAAGTTCGTACACTTCTGATGTATTGTCTTTCTTGGAGTAAAGATCTCTGGCATTGTCCTAGATTTCTTTTGCAGTATCATACATCATAAAGTTCTCACTGATCTCTTTTGTCATTGATCTTGTGAGAATGGTCATGACTTGATTATTAGCAGTGTCCCATGCTTCAAATCCTGGGTCATCTTCAGCAGGGGCAGGTTTAGAGCCGGACAGGTATCCCATCTTACCTTGTCCTGAGATGTACATTTTCATGGATCTTGACCACAGCAAGTAGTTGTTGCCATCAAGTCTATGATTTGTATAAGAAGAAGATTCGGTGACCCCGGTCGAGGCGAGGCGGGAGTCAATCGAAGAAGAAGAAATGTCGGCATACACGGTAGACATTTTGGAATAACAAGCGAGTTTGCGGCGGATTTCGAACTCGTAGGCTCGCTACCATGAAGAGAGTTTGAGAAAGTAAATAATACTTGAGTAAACTTCAACTTAGTTTATTCATCAAATGGAAGAAGTATAAATAGTTACAATTGATGGGAGATACTAGCTAGCTTGGGCGGCCACTAGATGGGCGGCAAGCATGCATGTAAAAAGTAAAAGTATGTCTATGACATAAAGCAACTAGAGTTTGACATATTAATTGTTTATATGTACCACAATTAATATGTCCTTTTACAACTAAAGTGTACAAATAATGTATACACGAAAATAAATAAATATTACATACTATTTGATATGTAATATTTCTACAATAAGTCCGTTCAAGAATGCGTTTTTGACATCTATTTGATAGAGCTTTATTCTAATTCCAGATGCAAATGGGATTAAAAGTCGAATGGCTTCCATCCGAGTAACTAGGGCGAAGGTCTCATCATAATCGATGCCTTCCTTTTGGGTATAACCCTGTGCCACCAGTCTAGCCTTATTCGGAATGACTTTACCATCTTCATCTAACTTATTCTAAAGACCCATCTAGTGCCTACCGAGGTTCTACTTTTGGGTAGGGGTACGAGTTTCCAAACATCTTGCCTTTCAAATTGATGAAGCTCTTCTCGCATAGATATAATCACTCATTATCTAAAAGGCCTTCATCAACTTTCTTAGGTTCGATATTGGAAACAAATGCATGCAAACATATGATGGATCTTTAGTGGACCTTCGGGAGTGTGATATCATTCCCATCCGTGTTGGTGAGCACCAACGCCTTCCTCTTGCATATTTTCCTTACTAGGAGCATCATTTTCTATGATGTCATCCGCAATGGGTGTTGTTGACTCAACAACAGGCTCATGTGCTACTTCCACTCTAGGGGATGTGTCGTTTTGAGCCGGGAGAAGTAGCTCAAAATCAGCGTCCAAGTCCAACTGCTCATTACTTAGATGATTATCTTGCACAGTTGAGCACACGTTAGTCAAGGAAATGACTCATGAAAGGAAGCGTGAATGGACTCTTAAACACATCGAGAAACTGGATCGTAGCATCTATATGCCCGTGAGATCTCTGAATAACCAACGAATATACATTCGATGAACTTAGATGCAAACCTTTCCAAATTTCCCTTATCGTTCAACATGAAACACTTGCATCCGAAAATGTGAAAGTAGTTAACTTTCGGAGCCCAGTTTCTTAAGACTTCATAGGGTGTCTTGTGCAGTATGTGTCTTATAGACACTCGATTCACTATATAACATGCACAAGCTACAACCTCGGCCCATAAAATCGAGGCACCTTGAACTCATTAAACATTGTTCGTGCGAGATTCTTGAGTGTTCCGTTCTTACGATCAACATGACTCCATTTTGTTGGGTAGTTCGAGGAGCGAGAGAATTCATGACGGACACCAAGGTGCTCACGAAATCTATGAGACTAGTATCCGTAAATTCTCCACCTCTCGTCACTCCCGACATCTGCTAGAGATATATCAAATGTATTCGTAGTTGCTCGATAAGAGATTTAATTAAAACAATTTATTAAATAAGAGTGTAATTGCTTAATAAGAGATTTAATTAAATAAGAGATATATCCACAAGTTTTGTAATATGTAGTTGTTTTAAATAAGAGATTTAATTAAAACAATTAAGTTAATTCATTAAAATAATAAAATATTTAATTTAGGCTAAAATTAATTTTATAAATTATTTTAACTATTAATTAATTGGAATGATTAAATTAAATCCTGCAAAAAAATAAAAAATATACAAACTTTGCTATATGACGTAAGCATTGATGCTTCAAGGCCATTAGAGCAACTGTAGCGACCATTTTGATTTATGAAGTCTATTTGATGGCACGGACCACAAAATAGATGTCATGAATATGATAATTATAGTTTATGAAAAAATAAATATAAATAAAACCGAATTTCTGCTAGAAACGAGGATAAAGTTTATCCTAACAAAAGAGATCGTTGAAATATATAGAATTCCATCTAGATGCGATCTATCATTTTAAAGACTGTTACAATGTCAGAAAAAATAAGACTCCATCTATAATTAGGGCAATTCTAAAGACATCTCTATTTTTACTTTCGCACCACATTTACATATAAAAATTGTATGTAAAATGTGGTGTCGAAATAACTACATGGGTGCCTTTAGATATAGAAGGAAACAAATCAAGTTGACTCATTGATTGTGTCAATTATTTTGTCATTTAATAAGGAATATTTCCTCTTTACTGATTATAACCGATAGGCAAAGATTAAGGCTATAATTTTGTTCTTTCTTTGTATATATTAGTTGTACCAACAATTCTTCCTGTATCAAGAAATTATTTAAGAGTTTAATTTGATATATACATAAAATCTCTCATTCACTTTCATGGTAGCAGAGCTTTAGGTTACCTTCATTATTTTTCTCAATCGTTTTTTTTCATGGCAGAAAAAGGCACAACTTCAGCAAAATGGGAAAACCCCAATCATCCACTTTATATCCATCACTCGGATCAGCCTGGTGCAGTGCTAGTACCACAATCCTTGGTGGAAAATAACTATAGCACATGGAGACAATCCATGACTATGGCGTTAACCGTCAAAAACAAAATTGGTCTCATCGATGGCTCCATTATCGAGCCAGATGAAAAGGATAAGGAAGAACACCTACAATGGAATCGCTGCAACAGCTTAGTAAAAACGTGGCTTCTTGGATCAATGTCACAAGAAATCGCAGGAAGTGTCGTTCGTTGTAAGAATGCACGACAAATTTGGTTGGAATTACAAGAACGCTTTTCTCACGTAAACATTGTTCAACTATTCAATGTTGAAAATGAGATTCATAGATGCACGCAAGGTGACATGACTGTGGGTTCCTATTTCACAAAATTGAAAGGATTATGGGACGAAAGAGAAGCACTATGTGCTTTTCCCGCTTGCACATGTGGTGCATTCAAGGAAGTAGCTGCTTATCTAGAAACCCAGGAAACTATGAAGTTTCTTATGGGTTTAAATGAATCATACACAGGTGTAAGAAGCAATACCTTGTTGTCAGATCCATTGCCTTCTGTAAACAAAGCCTACTCGCTGGTCTTAAGGCACGAAAAACAAGCGGAAGTGACGGCTGGGAAGGTTACTATGCTGCCAGAGAGTGCCGCATTTGCAGTCAACAATCAGAGGCAAGGAATTGGTGAGGTACAGCGTTGCTCAAAGTGTAATAGAACAAACCACACTACCAAAAACTGCAGGGCGCATTTAAAGTGTAGTTTCTGTGGTCAGAAAGGACACTCTGTTGAATTTTGTAGAAAAAAGAAGGCTGCCAAATCAGATGACAAGAACTCTTCAAAAGGGAATCATGCTACTCCAATTACTATGGGGCAACATGAGACAAACAGGCCCTTCACACCAGAAGAATGCAAGCAACTTTTGGAAATGATAAGAGCAAAGTCCTCTCATGCCAATCAAGTAACTTCCTCCTCAAACCTTGATGAACTCACCGGTAAGGTTTTTTTGATTAATTCTAATAGCAAAACACAGACTTGGATCTTGGACAGTGGGTGTACTGACCACATGATTTATGACCCAAAATTATTTACATCAGCAAGACCCGTAACCAATCGCACCGTACAGCTACCAAACGGCTCATTAGCACATGTTACTCATGTAGGAAAAGTCGTTTTATCTCCAGAACTTATCCTTGAAAATGTTTTATGTGTTCCATACTTTCAACTTAATTTAATATCCATTAGTAAATTAACCGCACAACCATCCTATGTTACTGTATTCTTACGAAATAGATGTTTTGTCCAGGACCTACATTCGGGGAAGATGATTGGGACGGGAATTGAAAGAGGGGGCCTTTACCATTTCAACACCATCGGAAATGGATTTTGTGGTCAAGTTCGTACTTCAGATGCATCCATTTGGCATCAACGACTTGGCCATCCTTCACCCAAGACTATATCTCAATTTAATCTTCCGAATCTTATCAATAAAGTTTGTGATGAAAACACATGTTTGGTATGTCCACTGGCAAAACAGACAAGATTGCCATTTCCTAAAAGTTTAATTTCTAGCAATGCCCCTTTTGATTTAATCCACATTGATATTTGGGGTGGTTATAAAGTTTCAACCCTTACTGGTGAAAAGTATTTTCTTACAATTGTCGATGATTATACGCGATGCACTTGGATCTACCTTATGAAAAATAAATCCGACTGTCAATATCTGTTGGTCAAGTTTGTCAACATGATCGAAAACCAATTCAACTCCACAGTAAAAACAATTCGTAGTGATAATGGGCTTGAGTTTAAGCTTGAAGATTTTTACACACAAAAAGGGATAGTTCATCAAACTAGTTGTGTTGGAACACCCCAACAAAATGGAGTGGCGGAACGAAAACACAGACACTTACTAAATACAGCACGAGCACTTCTTTTTCAAGCCAAACTTCCGAAACATTTTTGGGGAGATGCAATACTCACTGCTGCATATTTAATTAACCGAACACCTACAAGAATCCTTCATGGCCAAACACCTTATGAAAAATTGTTCAATAAATTGCCCTCATACTCACACCTTAAAGTATTCGGTTGTTTATGTTTCGTCTCCACCCATAACCAAAACCCTTCAAAATTTGATCCTCGTGCCTCCAAATGCATATTCCTTGGTTACCCGTATGGCCAAAAAGGTTACCGAGTCTTCGACATTGAGAAAAAGAAATTTTTTGTGTCAAGAGATGTAATATTCCTTGAACATTTTTTCCCTTATGCAGAAACTTATCCACACATGCCTACTGATAATTCAATTCGGCCAAACAGCAATCCCATACCAAACATTGACATTTCCTTACCAACCTCACAGCATTCCATTGACTTAACCCCAAATGATTCAACCCCAACCCATGATCAGACCACTCCAAATGATACCGAACAGCCCGCTCCGGATGACATTGAACAAACCCCACACCATCTCGCTACACCCACAAACGCCTTCGTAAAATTCCCAACCCCGGCACCACTTTGCCATCTACTACACATTCCACTCCACCACCACCCCACCATTCTCCTCTTCGTCGAAGCTCTCGACAAGTCAAGACACCACATTATTTACAGGATTTTCATGTGGACATGGCCCTTCCTTCAAGACCGGACCCGACATCTTCCACGAACAATGTCTCTAACACAGGTAACCCTTATTCACTGCATAATTTTTTGTCTTATGATAAGCTTTCTCCTACTCAAAAAGCCTACACAAACCTAACCTCACTCTTCATAAAGAACCGCCGCCTACTCCCAAGTCGTCAAAGATCCGAATTGGTGTGTTGCTATGCAGATGAAATCAAAGCCTTACAAGCAAATGGTACATGGAGTTTGGTTCCGTTACCACCAATGAAGAAACCAATCGGTTGTAAATGGGTTTACAAGATCAAGTTAAAATCGACGGTACGATTGAACGTTATAAAGCTCGATTGGTTGCTAAGGGCTATAGTCAAAGTTGAAGGCATTGATTACAAGGAGACTTTCGCCCCTGTTGCTAAAATGGCAACTGTACGAATTTTATTATCAGTCGCCTCTTTGCGCGGTTGGCATCTTCATCAGCTCGATGTCAACAACGTTTTTTTACATGGTGATCTTGATGAAGAAGTCTACATGTCTTTACCACCAGGGTTTGGCCAAAAAGGGGAGAATCGTGTATGCAAGCTTCACAAATCAATTTATGGTCTTAAACAGGCATCCAGACAATGGTTTGTAAAATTGTCAAGCGCACTTAAAAATGCAGGTTTCCATCAATCTTTTTCAGATTACTCCCTATTTGTCCGTAATCAGAGAGGAAAATTCTTGGCAATATTGGTGTATGTCGATGATGTCATATTGGCTGGGACTGACTTGCAAGATATCAAAGACACAAAGATTTTACTGGCTAAGCAATTCAAGCTAAAGGATCTAGGGAAACTCAAGTATTTTTTGGGCATCGAGGTTGCACGCTCACAGCATGGAATTAGCCTTTCACAGCGGAAATATGCGTTAGAAATTCTTGAGGATGTTGGTTTTCTAGGCTCTAAGCCGTCCAGATTCCCAGTTGAGCATAACATGTCTTTAACGCAATCGGATGGATAGTTGTTAACGGATGCTTCATTATATAAGACTTGTGGGAAGATTGATATACTTGACGGTCACTCGGCCGACATTACTTATGTAGTAAACATGTTAAGTCAGTTCATGGACAAACCGCGACAACCACACATGGATGCAGCTCAAATTGTCTTAAGATACTTGAAGAAAACACCGGGGCAAGGCATTTTTTTACCATCCCAGGGCGATGAACAACTTCACGCCTATTGCGACGCTGATTGGGCGCGTTGCAAGGACACCAGGCGATCCATAACGGGCTATTGCATATTTCTTGGTAAAGCACTTGTATCATGGAGGACAAAGAAACAAACCACGATTTCACGTTCAAGTGCAGAAGCAGAATATAGATCGATGGCAAGCACTTGTTGTGAAGTTATTTGGATTAAAAATATATTAAATGATTTGCAAATCAAGCATGAGCAACCGGTAAACTTATTTTGTGATAATCAAGTCGCTCTTCACATAGCGTCTAATCCAGTTTTCCACGAACGGACTAAGCATATCGAGATAGATTGTCACTTGGTACGCGAAAAGCTTCAAAAGGGCTCATTAAGACACTCCATATTCGGACTATTGATCGGCCACCGATTTGTTCACTAAACCGTTATGTACATCACAGTTCGAGCGTCTACTTTGCAAGTTGGGTGTCATTAACATACACTCCAACTTGAGGGGGACTATAGAAGGAAACAAATCAAGTTGACTAATTGATTGTGTCAATTATTTTGTCATTTAATAAGGAATATTTCCTCTTTACTGATTATAACCGATAGGCAAAGATTAAGGCTATAATTTTGTTCTTTCTTTGTATATATTAGTTGTACCAACAATTCTTCCTGTATCAAGAAATTATTTAAGAGTTTAATTTGATATATACATAAAATCTCTCATTCACTTTCATTAGAATTGCCTTATAATTATTGATTTTGTATAAAATGGAGTCAATTTTTGAGCTATTACAATTGATCTTAGTGCAGAGGCAAAAATGTCAACTCACACATAAAGGATAATTTTTTTTTTAAGGGAACATAAAAGGTATTTTGAAAAAATTAATCAAACTCATATGCAACTGAGGCATATTTTCAAACAACCCATCATCAAAACATATTCTAACACCTAGAATTTATTATTCTTAATGCATCTTTGAAAGCATAATTATGTATGTATAGAGATTTCCGGAGCCATTGATTTTCCTAAACTCAATAATTTTCTCCCAATCCTAAAGTATGATATGAAAATAACAAATTAATTAAGGTTTGCTGAGTCATTTGACTTGTTATTTACAGGTTATTGTTGGTTTGGTAATATTTTTTTTCCTTCTTAAAGTCTCAGTTTCCGGAACCAACTGGTTCGGCTAATCCGGAGTTCGCCTCAGGTCGTGCTTGTAGAGTCTGACTCTTGGTTAGGCATAAGGCCCGACTAAGAGCTCTTTCAACATGACGTATCGAAGGAGAATCGAACCAGTGACATTCGTAGGTATTCTCAAGTCACTTACCACTGGAGTCAAAGAACTTGGTTTGGTTTGGTTTGGTTTGGTTCGGTAATAATGATCGTCTTTATCATTAAAAAAAAAGTAAATTGATAGGATTAAATCGACAAATGTAGAAAGTCGCCGGCTAAAACTTATTTACTTTGATAACATTTGTTTTCTAATCTTTCTATTTTCTCGAAGATACAAAACAAGTGAGCACAGTACATAATCAAATTGACACAACGAGTAACACAATCTAATATCCCTATTGATTTTGATGAGTCTACATCATAACTCTAGTCTGACCCTTTCTTTGATTAAACTCCAGAAAACAAACTCATGGTCTTTTCTTACGATATTCCCTTTTTTGTTGAACCTATTGTCAAGAGATTCTACGGATAGTTGCATGAAATTTTGAGGAAGTACCTAGAAGTGAATATCTGAGAAGTATGACTCGAGTATGTTATGAAGGTGTTTATCAAGATCTTTAAAAAAAAAAGTTGAATGTTGAAAAAAAATGATAAAAAATAAAGGAAGAAGCGGGAGAATAAAAAGAGCTTACATTGAAGGAGTATTTTATATATTGAACTAATCAAAATCAAGAGTGAGTGATTAGGTTGTGTCACCCAAGATTATGTCGATTTGATTATGTCATATTATCATTACCCGGTTGAAAAATAGTCATGTACGGGAAATAGATATGTACTGTCCTTACGGAAAATGATAGATTTAAATTTAATGTGGTGCCTTGAAAAATGAAAAAAAAAATTGAACTAATATTATTTTAGTTATAAATTTTTTTATAATTAATAATTAATAGTTTTTTAATAAAAGCTAAAGGAAATTTGAGTTTAACGTAGTGGGAAGTTTGGTGAGACGGTTGATGTCGTTATCTCAGACTTGAAGGTTTTGGTGGTGGCGTGTGAAGTGGTGGCCCTGAGCTGTGAGTGGTGTTACTTTTTTAATCTTTTTTTGAAAAGGTGGTGTTAATTAAAGATAATAAGTTTTAAGTTTAAAATTATGATCATTGTTCTTCTTAAAATAAAATAAAAAACAAATGAAAATTATGGATCAGGGAAATTTTATTATGGTCCTGGACCAATAATGACTTGGTGATCCAGGACCAATAGAAAAATAACAAATAACACAGCACCGTGTAAAATATAAATCCACGTATTGACGTTTTTACACTTCTTATAAGACATTTCATTGATGGACAAGTATGACATGGTGGTCCTGGACCACCATAAAACCGATCATGTTGAACTTTGATCCTTTCTTTGCCTTCAATTTTTAACTTATCTTTTATTCCTTACTTTTCGTAAGGAAATTGGCCTTTCTCCAACCCTTTTTTTTTTTCTTTTCTAAACCTTTCTGGTTGTTTTTGTTTCAAGTTCTTAAAAGTATAAAAACACCCCCCAAAAAGTTCATCTTTTTTCCATTCTCCCCGTTTTTTACTTCAACTAAATTTTGTCTTCTACTGTAAGGATTCTGCAGGACGGGGTACTTTTTTTTTGTAGATACTTTTGAAGAAGCTTTTCCGCTCTTCATGCAATGAAGCCAAAAAACTCTGTAAATCCTCTGTTTTTTTTTTTTTCTTTTCAAAGTCCATGGAATTTCATTTTTTGTTTTTTTGTTTTTGTTGTTGCTGGGCATTAGTTTTTTATTTTGAGTTTCCATTTGGGCTGCTGGGTTTTTAAGAAATCAAAGCAAGTAAAGATTTTGCACCCCTTGATCACTATTCTAAGAAGAAGTTTTGTTTCAAAATGAAGAACAAAAGGTTTGGTTTTTTTAATTTAATTTCAAATCTTTGTGAAATTTGGAGTTAGTTTCTGGAAGTTATTTGAATGGATATGATTTGTATGAAATGACTTCATTGACTTGTATGCATTTAATCATACTTGCATCAAATGACTTCATTGACTTGTATGCAAAGATGGTAAACTAAACTAAAGCATCCGAAAATTGAAAATTCAACATGGAGAATGATTTCATTTCACTATTATAAAAAAACTTTTGTCAATTTTTTTTAATTTTTTAATTTTTTTGTTTAACATAATTTTTGTTGGCAGTTGTAGACACATGGAGATGGAAAACTGAGTTGATTGGTGTTGATTAATTAACTCTGGTTTAAGCTTTTTGTTATGTTTTATTGATTATTTCATGATTCATTGATTGGAAATTTCATAAAACAATAATTCAACTTAAAAAAAAAATGCTTATGTTTTACTTCTTTTGATTAACAGCCTTTCCTTTTTCTTTTGTTTGCTGTCCAGGCTGCATTTTTGTCAGCAGATTCGAAATATAAAGCCTATCTGTATGTTGTGTTTATCTCTGCTTCCTTGATTTGTTGTGCTTACTTCACCGGAAGTGCCTTCTCGGCGAAGGACCGTAGGGTACAAATCTTTCCTGCATTATTATTGTTGATCCCTTTTTACCCCCTCTGTTTTCGTGGGACTGACAAATTTTTCGACTTGCAGATATTTCCTGCATGGATAACGGAACCTTTGCAGCTGGATGGACACTGTGATAAATGCAAGGTAGACCGATATAACAGTGTTCTTCACCACTTATGATTGTTGTGGGGTATATATTGATTTCTGAGCTTGTTTTTGTAGATTTTGCATGGACAAAACAATGTGCAGAATGTGTCAAGGGCGAGTGAAAACGATATAGAATGCGTGGTTTGTTTCTCGGAATCACCCTCTATACTACGTACTGATATCTATCTATCTATTTCTGATCGAATTATCTGTTTAACTGATGCACTCAGGAGAAATGCAGACCGATTGGTAGCGAAGCATTGCCGGAAGGGATTGTAACAAAAACATCTAACCTCGAAATGCGCTCTCTCTGGGGTTCTGATACAGAAAATGTATGTACTTTCTCAAAGTTATAACCCTTTGACAGTTTAACCGGCGGTGTCCGGCGTTGTTCTTGTATTTTTACCGGGCGTTAGTCCGGCGTTTAATAAAATCTTTCGTTTCCCGGGGAAAAAAAAAAACCCTTTGCCAGTTGGACGTTTTTCGTTTTAAATCTCGGGAAATCCTCTGTTTCTTTCTCCACATGTTTGGTTATCATACTCTTTTTTTTTCTTTTTTCTTTTTAGAGCAGAAGTTAAAACATCCTGTGAATTTATTGGCTGTACCTGTTGGCATACAGCAGAAACAACTGGTGAATAAAATTGTTGAAAAGGTAACTAACATAACATCTTTTGATAACTTTTTTCTACATTTTCTGAAGTCCATATGTTTTTTTTCGGTTATTCGGTTGTTCGTTTTTCAAATGCAGTTTCTGGGACATGATTTTGTTGTGATGCTTTTTCATTACGATGGTATTGTGGATGAATGGAATGATCTAGGATGGAGTAGCCGCGTCATTCACGTCTCCGTTTCTAATCAGAGTAAATGGTAATTAATTCTTCTTCTATTGATGATCAAAAAGGATTTCCACTATGTTTAAAATAAATTCTTTTTTCGTTTTATAGGTGGTTCGCTAAACGTTTTCTACATCCAGATATAGTGGCTGAATACGACTACATCTTTTTGTGGGATGAAGATCTCGGAGTTGAAAATTTTCATCCAGACAAGTAATTATACTTACCCCCGTCCCGGATTTATCTATTTACGTGGAGCCAATTCAGTTGTCATTTAGACATGGAAATATCGTGTATAGGTATATATCGATCATCAAAAAAGAGGGTCTTGAAATATCACAGCCAGCATTGGATCCATCCAAATCAGAGATTCATCATCAGATTACTATGCGTAGGCGGAAATCACGGGTTCACAGGTTCATAAACTTAATACCAATTTCTTTTGAAAGATTTTTTTTGCTTTTGTATAGCCTAACAAATGTCCTTGTGGGGCGTTACGTATCGAACAGGAGATATTATAAGTTTAAAGGAGGTTATCAATGTGATCAAAACAGCACGGCTCCTCCTTGCGTTGGGTAAGCATTATTAATTAAATTTAACGATTTCCAGCTTTCTTTGTACTACTTCTTAGGTTTCGTTCTCTAAGAGGCCGATTTTATGCAGTTGGGTGGAGATGATGGCTCCAGTTTTTTCAAAAGCAGCATGGCGTTGTGCGTGGTACATGATTCAGGTATATATGCAAAATTTAGTGGGGATTACTGTAAGTTGGCTTTCTAATTCGAAAAATGATTTTGACAACCTTTTTCTCGTTTAACAGAATGACCTGATACACGCGTGGGGTCTGGATATGCAGCTTGGTTATTGTGCACAGGGTGATCGTACGAGAAAGGTTGGGGTGGTTGACGCAGAATACATAGTTCATTTGGGGCTTCCTACACTTGGTGGATTTGCAGGTGTAAACAATGTAAGTACTGTTTTAACCGCGGTCTAATCTACTACATTCCTTTAAAACTCTTGGCTTTTTTTTGGTCTCTTCTTTGAAATCAATATATATGCAGGTAACTTCAACCCACGTCCACTTCGATAACAGATCCGCTGTAAGTTCTCTGACAAATCCTTATATATATATGTATGTGTGTTCAGGACATCAATATCATTCATGTGATGTTGTCTATATTCTATACTCAGGTGAGGAGACAATCATATGTGGAGATGAACATCTTTAAGAAGAGATGGAATAAAGCAGTGATGGAGGACAAATGCTGGGTTGATCCATATCAGAAGAAACCTGCTGTGCAGATTGTTCATTAAATAGCAGCATACAACCTGTGAATACAACATACATACATATATATATATACATATAGTGGAGATCATAGAAGCATCAGCAGCTTGAACCACCATTGCATCAGACTTTTTCCCTCATTGTGATGTGATGATTTCTGTAAATTATAATGATTTTTCATCATGTTATAGTAGGAAGGACATTGGTTTATACATGTACAGGTTTAAGACTAGTCATAATGACATAGGACATTATCTTGCTTCACTTATACGTGCCAATGGTTCACCTAGGACTAGACCGATTCAATATGATGATCTCGCACCAAGTCCTGATCAACAATAAATTCTAATTGAATCATTACATGACCATTTATGGATTGAATCTTAATTGGGGTGTTATTATAGACTCATGCCTTTTCAAGGGTGGCGTTTGATTTGGCAGGACGGTAATGCCTTCTTAAATCGTGACCGTTCTGGCATCACTCAAGGATTGGTAGCTAGGAATGTAAGTCACAAAGATGGAGCTCACTCCTTCCTTGAAATAGGAAGTAGATAGACGGTTCTCTCGGATGTTAATCCTGGAACTGATCCATGGTGCACACCTTTGATATGATCAAATAGATATCGGTCACCAGTGGTTAATGGTAGTTTAAAAATAAGAAGTTATGGAGAGGTGTTACGGACAATGCCTTGCTCCATACACGAACCGTCTATGGAGGATTATCGGTATATAATGGCTATATAAGTGGGAGCTCTGTAACTATATTAACAGTAAAGTAAATATGTTATATATTCTGGAAGACTGCAGTCTTGGCTCTATGGTGGTATGACGCCAAGATTAATGAGCCGGGCGATTCGACTGAAGAGTTTGATCGATCATCAGAATCATTGGAGTTTCTGGATATATATCCATGGTTCCCGACTTATCTACTCGTAGTTCACAAAGTAGCACTCCAAGAGAAAATAAGTTTTTCTCATAATAATGAAAAGAATTTCGTTTTTCATACGTCTAAGCATTTGTGTGAATAATTGTTTTTCACAAAATAAAATCGTTATGAATTTTTTATATGATAAATAAAATATAATTGTTTGAATAATGATTCATAAAATTAAATTTGACTACTAGAAAAATTTGACTACTAAAGCTTTACAAAAAAAAAATTGACTACTAAAGTGGCTAAATAAGTAATTAAGGAAATAATTTCCAACATGGTCTAGTCACTTAATTGATTTAAGTATAAGGGCTTTTAATAATGTGATCTTCTCTTAATAGGATTAATTTAGATATCCTAATGCTAACTAGCTAATGGATTAAAAGGACCTAAAGGTCCTAAAAACACACTTAATCATTAAACATTTTTTTTTTGTTTGGAGATCTTGATCTTTCCAAAGGAGCCCTAATTGAATCTTTTTAAAAGGAGCTTTTATAAGATGAAAACCCTAATCTTCAAACACCTATCCTAGGCACCACTTTCCTTCATCAATGGAATAGAAATATTCTCTCAAAATACTGAGAACTAAAAAGCAAAAAGATAGGATCTTTGGGAAAGCTTTAGGAAGTTGATTGTCTTATAGAATCTTTGGAGCGTGCTAGGATTGGATTCACTACCATGTGTGGATGAGACTCGACGGAATATTGTGGATTCTACTTCTTGTTGGTATAATCTCTACTTCCGTTGCTCTTTTGATTGATTGATGAAACAAATGATCCGTTGGATCTGTTTATTGTTTGAAAAAGTTTCGGGGTGCCATTTGCAGCGCGCAGGCCGCCGATGTAGCGCTAGTGATGGTGCATCCGCACTGAGACTTCAGCATCAGCACTAGCCGCCTTGATTTCTGGATCGGATCCGGTTTTTTTTGGGTTTGTAAATTGAGTACATCATTTCTAACACATGGTATCAAAGCTTGTGTTGAGATAAATACAAATTTATTGATGTGTTTTTGACTAATTAAAATTTAAGAGTGAGATTAGCTTTGTATTTTATATTTAAAATGTTATAACTTGAATGCTTAGTGTAGATCTTGAGTATTGTGGTGAATGGAACCATGTCCCATGAGATTGATATATTATGGATTGACAAATTTCCCCTTTGATTACGATCTTCAATTCTTGATGTAATTAATGGGTTGCAAATTAATAATTATATATATTGCTTTCATAGATCTAGTTGATAGATAGTGTGTATCTAGAATAGTTTTTGCAGTTGCCTTGAACATTCAGGAAGATGCTGATCGCGTGTAAGTCGCTTTTACTAACAAAAGGACTAGGTCAATGGTAGTATAGCAAGGGCGAGTCAAGGCGCGATCCCATAGAGACCATTATTTAATTACGTTAAACACAACCACAATTTATAGGTCAACCGGAAAGGGTGGTCGTTGACCAACATGAATAAACAGTAAATAAAAGAGATTCAAATAAACCAATAGTCAATCATATATTGAAAAGGCATTAACCAAACTATTCATAACTAATCTTCCCTTAATCCGTATCTGATCCGTATTTGTAATTAAGCTACGGGTGCAGTCTCCTAACCTTGTTTACTTCCATTGAAAGGACAGTAAACGTCTATGTGCAGTTAACCTTCTTACTTGGTTGTATTAACCCACACGCAATAAGTTCTAGAAAGTGACGTCTTAAGACCGAAAACCTCCCTAAGCAGCTATCGTGGATTGATTAGCACTTTCCCAGGGATTGATCCAAACTATGTCCTAACTAACACTTTACTTTATCGTCTTTCGTGTTAATTTACGATGACATGCAATTAGGTGATCAGGCTAAGAACATGTAAATTAAACCTGTCGATCAACATAGTTGACGCCGAACCACATAATTAGGGTTTACTAGGTATCTCACAATTGCGATAAAGACCGTCACAATTGCGGGAGAACGCAACCGCTAAATCTGCGTTTTCATATTAACGAATCGAATAATCAAGATTAAAGTTTGCTTAATTAATTCATAGTTGATTAGATGCAAGCATAGTTTAGATCTATCACGAAAGCAAGATCAAATCTAAGATACGAAATAAAACATTGGAATAGATTTTACCCATAACGAAGAACGATTCTACTCCTCAATTCTCTCTCTCTCTCCGACTATTCGAATCGATCCATGATGATCGTAAACCAATCACAATTCAATAATGAAAGACTCATGACTTATTTACAGGAAAGAAAAGAAGAAAAGAAAAGAAGAATTTATTCCCAAAAGACCGCATTGTATCTAATTGATGATAGAATGAAAGAGAATAATGATTGCATACAAAATTCATAGCCCTAATGCCTCTTATATAGCGTATAAACCGACCTAAGGGAAAACCTAATCCTTAAAAGACAAGAAAACGAGTTTCTAGCTTCCAGAAGGTTCGTAATGGCGGTGGCGTGCTCTGAAATCGCGAGGGCATTTCTGTCTTTTTTCTTTTCCGACTTAACTCAAAAGCTTATGGAAAACCTAGGCCCATTTTCACTAGGCTCGTAATTGAAAGAGTGGGCTTCGCAATTGCCGGTGCAGTCTTTGGTATTTGGACCATAACTTGGCCTACATAACTTTGATTTGGGTGATTCAAAGTGCGTTGGAATCCTAGTTTCAAGACCTACAACTTTCATGTGGATTTTCAACCCCAATTTGTCTTGTAAATATCCTGAAACAGCATAACAAGATCACCAATCAGATTCTCGGGTCCAATCTCCGCTCGAAACACTTCAACCTTCAGCTCCGCTCAGTTCTTTATCAATCGAATCTCATATTCAGTCCAAATGATGCTCCATACACTCGTTCATCTGTCAATAAAACCATAACACACATAGTAGCTCCTATTTACGGCAAATAACGCATAAAATACACGGTTAATACGCATAATACCAATTTAGCCACCCCGGACGTGGCTTAATCACATTTAGCTAATTAACCCATTATTTCATACATATTATCACCATTGAGAACACAAATCCAGGGTAAGTTGATGGTAAAATATGAGACCGTCATCAACTACCCCCCACTTAGCTTTTGATCGTCCTGAGCAAAAACCAAATCAAACATACCCCATAAACAATTACAAACTAATTAAGAACAGACTCATTCAAGAATGCTAAATAAGATGAGGGGTAACACATATCCATCAGTAATCCATTAAGCACTATCTCGTAGTAGAACCGACGTGTGTGTGAATAACTCTCAAACAACAGGAACGCAAACATAATCACATTGTATCAACTCATAGTCTAGCTAGTAAATCACGAGAGTGCTCGTCCCTTTACACCATTGATTATATTAGTGGATTTTTATTTTTATTGTGTAGGTCAAGTCAACTGGGCAAGGTGGACCGGGAACCGAGTACTACTCTGAGGCTCACGTTTATCAGGTCTATTTATTGTGCGAGGGATGTACGTCTTACGTTCCGGATTTGCTTCCCTCTTGCCCAAGATATTTTATATTTTGTATATATACTTTATTTGTTTTACTTTTCTCTTTTCGGCATGTTGGACACTCTCAAATATCTATCTATCCTCATGGTCCGCTCATTGCTAAACTACCAAATCCATTTATCCTTAGCTCTTATAAGAGCGACAACTTGGCATAAATGACCATAGGTAGAACTTGTTACTAAATCTACGTGGGAACGCTGCGGAATTCAAAAATTTATTTCCTTTTAACGAGGATCGACTTCGTTTAAGCAATAAACAAATAAACTAGTAGACGGTGGTTACCTTGGTTGATCTAAAAGATCGACGCTTTGACCGTCTAAGGAGAGTAGCGATGCATGGAGCCGCCCAAGCGTTCGGCCTCTACCGCCAGTCCACATGAACAACCCATCGGAATCCACCATTGGATTGCTACTAGAAAAATCCGGTTGCTAGACCGGCCTTTTCTCTCTCTAATCTCTCCCTAAGAAACTCTCTATTTTTCACAAGAACTATTAGCTCTTGAAATTGTGATGTACAAAAGAGCTAGCCAAGCCTCCCTTAAATAGGGTGACCTGCGCCCCTACAGTTCTCAATCTGATAGGGATTAGCTTCCTAGTAGATTGAGGAGAAATAAAACATTTTACTAGTAAAATAAGGAAAATAGATATTCTAGATTTATCTCATTAAATACTCAATATCTTATGTTAAATATTTTCAAGATATATATTGTCAATATCTAACATTGAATATATCTTTTATTATATTACCATAAATCAATTTACACATGTGTATATATCAAATATATATACTACATGCATAAATCTATATTTAATTCACATGCGCGCATGTATATCCCATATTCGTGCAACACACGCATAAATACATGGGGCAAATGTCCAAAAGGACACATATTGGACTTAATTAGACAAATAGGACACTAAGAAATCTTATATGGTTATAAGGACACAAATTTATTAGATGGACAAGACTACCCACAGTATAAAATTAAAAAAGAAAAAGCGCCTGCTTCCTGTTCACAAAACAATGCCTGCCTGCCTGGTGATGTTCTCAAATGCGCCTGTCTCTTCTTCCTTTTCTTTCTTTTTCTTTTTTTTTTAAGTTTTTTTTTTTTTTGGAAACAGCATGTAACGAAAAAAACTGAAAAAAAAATTTACTGGAAAAAAAAAACTCTATTTACTCAATTTTCAAACGATTATATTTTTTGATATAGATCTTTGTAATTCTTTCACCACATTTCATATTTTTTTTGTCCTCAAAGATGTGAATCAAGTTAATAGGGGTATAACCAAGCTAAGCCAAACCGAGTCGTTACTCCGGAAGGCTCAAGCTTGTCTCGACTAGAAAAAACCAACTCGAAGCCGATCGAGTTATAAATAGAAATGTTCAAATTCGAATCGTTCAATATTCAATAAAACTTGAGTTGACTCGTTTAATAGTCGATAAAACTCGGCTCGACTAGTGAGCCCGGACAAATTTTGAAGAATTCATTTTTCTTTGAAAGGATTGTATGCTTCATTTGATATTTTTTCGACTTGATTTTTTAAAATCAATTTTTTTTCCCCATTAAAATCGACATGATGCAGTGACACCCACCTTATGCGGCGATTTATGCATTGACACCTTATGCAACGATTTATGCAGTAACCCCCACCTTATGCAACGACAATTTATGCAACGATTTATAAAGTGACACCGTATTGAGTGACACCCAATGACCCCAACATTTTATACAGTGACACCCAATGACACAAACATTTTATGAATTGTCACACTATGCAGTGACACTCAATTACAACAATATTTTATGCAGTGACATCCAATAACACCAACATTTTATGAAGTGTCATCCTATGCAGTCACACCAATGATACCAATATTTTATGAGGTGACACACAACGACAACAACATTTTATGAAATGACACCTTATACATTGACACCCAATGACACCAACATTTTATGAAGTGACACCTTATGCAATGACACATCCGATGCAGAGACACCGCGATGCAGTGACCACCCTAGATGCAGAGACACCGCGATGCAGTGACCACCCCCGATGCAGAGACACTGCGATACAAAGACACCGCGATGAAGTGCACCGCGATGCACAGACATCGCGATGTTATAACATTTGACGATGCAGAGACATCGCGATGAAGAGACACCGCGATGTAGAGACACTGCGATGCAGAGACACCACGATGAAGTGACACCGCATTATAGAGACACCGCGATGTAGAGACACCACGATAAAGTGACACCGATGAAATGACACAGCAATGCAGAGACACCGCGATGCAGAGACACCGCGATGAAGTGACACCACGATGCAGAGACATCATGATGCATTCACCACCGCGATGCAGAGACGCCACAATCCAGAGACATTGCGGCATTCACCACCGCGATGCAGTGACCAATCCAATGCATTAACCACCGCGATGCAGTGACTGCAGTGACCAACCCAATGCATTGACCACCGCGATGCAGTGACCACCGTGATACAGTGACACCGCGATGCAGTGGCCACCCCCGATGTAGAGACACCGTGATGAAACGACACTGCGATGCTTTAACAACCGCGATGCAGTGACACCGCGATGCATTGACCACCCCCGATGCACTGCGGTGTCTCTTTAGCGTCCAGAAAAAAAAGTCATTGCGTGCCGATCTTGAGTTTTAAAATATAGTAATCGAGTACCTTGCGAGCTAATCGAGCTTCATTAAATAATTATTTAAATAATTAAATTTATTATAAAATATTGTTTTTTATAATTCAAAAAATATTATTTGAGTCGAGTATTGGACGAGCCCAATAGAGATTATCGACTCGACTCGGCTCAAATAATACTTTTTGAATTATAAAAAACAATATTTTAGCGAGTCAAGTTATATCGAGTACTTAGTGAGTCGAGTTCGATATTGCTTTTTTATGGCTTGATCGAGCCCAAACTTTTTTAGTCGAATTGAGTCCTAGGGATTATCGATTCGACTCGGCTTGATTACACCCCTAATGTGAATGATACTACATTTCTTTTACAAATTTACCAAATTTGTGTATTAAATTGTATATGCAGTGACATATCAATTCTCTAATTGTAAATACAGTGACATCAATGTCTCCACATCAATTTTATTTCAAATCACACATAAACCCACCATCAAATTAATGTCACTACACCAATACAGGCGTAGAATTAGAAGGTTCTTTGGTGGTATGCTTTTGAGATAGTTATAAACTTATCATATGCTTTTGCAGAGATGATTGTATAAGGATTTTAACCAAAGCGCTGCGCGCAAAGGGAATCAAAGCCAACCCGAAAACATTTTGGACATTTTTTTGCTACGCAACATAGAACTAGAAGTGAAGAAAAACAGAGAATATGATACCGAATCCTGATACTAATCACCCTAAAAATACTACTAGTATTTTAGAACACCACATGATTGAAACACCCTTATTTATATGCTAGAAAACACAACAAAGGCAACAATCTTGACAATTCCAAAAACATTTCTTAATCAAAAACGTAAAAGCAATTGCAACTACCTTAAAAGCTGCATACTAGATAAGTTATATCTCAAAAGCATACTAGTACAATAAGTAAAAACTAAAAACTAAAGTCTTAAACATACGAGTAATGTCACTGCACCATCAATAAACTAGTTGTTTCGACAGATTTACAGTCCCCGTCTTCTTGCTCTCCAATTTCATGGTCACCACAGAAAACAATATCATCAAATGACGTCTCACCACGTTTTAATTATGGGGTAGATGGAGCAGGTAACTTGTCAGATCCAGACAACATAGTTACATAGTATCCATTTCATGGTTTTTTATTTATCAAAGTTTCGTTCTTTAATGATGAATCATGGCTATCTTCTTCATTGTTAAGTAACTGAAGTTGCAGCAAAGAAACCATGGATTCTGCTTTTACGGGCTTAAATGAATCCGTGACATCTTTATCACCTTGCATTGAAGGCCTGCTTAGACAGTTAAAAATCGCGCATTTACACTTACGGAAGTGACTAAACAATGTCTATAAAACAACAAAAATGTAGTTGGATTTGAACAAACCTTATGAACAACATGTTGCCAAATGTTTCGGAGTTTATCATCATCAGACAATGGCTTCTGTAGAAACTCGACTGCACCAAGCTTTTCAAACAAAATTGTACAATGGAAAAAACCAATTAGAATACTCAAAACATAGATATTTATCACAAAATTTCTAAGTTCAAAAGATTTTCTCAAAATTAGCAAGAAATCTTACCGCTATGCTGGATATCATACCCCTGGTATGAAGACTCCACTTTAGCTTTTCCGGTGTAACTACTCCCGCCTCTTCCGGCGAATCCTTCGCCGGAAACCACCGAATCCCCTGAATCTAATCCCATTTCCTGGACCCTCCTTCATCCCCAGATCCTATGATCAACGCGTCGTCATCTTCTGATCCGACCCAACTCCACTCATCTGACCCGATTATTTGAATAAAAACCTCCTCGTTACCGCCGCTGATACTGCTACTCCTCGCCGTGGAGCTGGAAAAAGGTGAATCGGTGCGATTGCTGCCTGTGACGACCGGTTGAGCTTCTGATTGATCGGATCGGAGACGCAAGAGACCTGAATATATGAGAAGAAGATTAAAAGAAAGGGGTAATTCCGGAAACATAAATAAAAGGGGAAATGGCGATGAGGAACATGAAGCTTTGTCTTTTGCTTTGCGATTATGTTTTGACTTTTTTTTTACTTTTAAAAAAATTGAAAAAGGGTAAAAACCTTATAAAATCCCGGATGGTGATATACCCCTCTCTATTTATCCCCAAATCCCTTAACTCCTTCATCCAATTATTCCTTAACCTCATTATTCATTTCCACCATCCATTTAATTTTACCACCGTGAATCGAGCAAAATAGGCTCAAGCAAAATTCTTGTCATTTCTACCCAAAATCACCCCGTCTTTCTACCCAAATTCGAACCAGGATCAAGCAAAATTCTTGTCAATCAATCGAGCTAAGTGTGCAAACTCACCGGTAGTTGAGGAAGGTGATCGGAAAGTTGAAGAAGCTGACCGAGCAAGTCTGCAAAAGGTATTATTTTGGGGTTTGGTATCTGCATGTGGATTATAATTCAATCGAGTTAATTAAAGTTTGATTTTTTGGGTTGAGTTTAAATTTTGTTATGTATATGATTTTGGAGAATAGGAAGATGTGTGATTTGTTATGGTGTTGAATGATGTGGGATCGGTTAAAGCAAATTGTGTAACCAAATTTGTTAGCTTAAACAATGGCGGTGATGAAAATTGTTCAAAATGTGTTATTTGCTTCAATTGTATTCAAATTCCTTTGTTCTTACATTCGATTGATACTTTTGTTTATTTTTTGTTGGTAATAGATTGGTTGAAAAATGACGTTGGTTTATGCACTTAGCGGACAAAATAGGACTGCAAAATGTGAAATCGTAAACCGATGTCAAATTGGTAAAGCAAATGCAGTTTATCAAAAGCTTGACACAAAGCACAAAACAAAGTTGGAACAGTCTTGTTTTGGACATTTAATCCATTTGAAGGATACGCGACCAACCGGATAGTACATCGAGTTGATAATGAGGTTGGCGAACCCCGTAAATCGAGAAGTTTTTTGGTTCAAAGTTGGAGCCAAAAAGATACGATTCAGTGTACAAGAATTTGCGCTTGTTACCGGTTTCTTGGTTGGCAATGATAGCAATGTCGAGAAAGGCGTAGGAAAAGAGTCTAAATTAGTTAAGAAGTATTTTAAAAACCTTACGTCAGTGTATAGGAAGCATGTGTGGCAAAAGTTTAATAGCACTAAGAATGATGTAGACCGTTACAAGTTGGGGTTGATCGTTATCTTGACGTACGTTGTGTGGGCATCAGAAGAGAAACGTGCGGTGGATTGGTGGATTTTTCAGTTGGTTGATGATTTGGATGCTTTCAACAAGTATCCATGGGGAAATGAGTCTTATGAAAGCACTTGTACATGTTTTGAGGAGAGACCTAAGAGATGTTCTCAAAAAGGTCCCGATCGCATATACTTTCTATGGTTTCCCGCATGCTTTGAAGGTATGTAAAAGCGAAATGCGGTGTTTTAATTCATTCCCCCATATATATATACGTATGTTGTTATTTTTTTTTTGTATGTAAATGCATCGTAGGTTTGGGCACTTGAAACAATTCCTTCTTTAAGGAAGTTTTCCGAGATTGTTGATGAGAATGCTCTCCCAAGGATGATGAAGTGGGGAAATGCAAAAAGGGTCAACTCTGCATTAGTTGAAGTTGTTCTTGAATCGGGAGAGGTAGTGATGTTTAATTTGTATCTTAAGTTTGGTATGTAAATGCATCCTTCACATTAATCATGATGCGGGTGGATGTAGTTCGAAAGTTGGTTCCAACCGAAGGCGAAAAGGAAAAAGCTTATTTTGTGATGCTCCGGGAAGTTGAAGTTGAAGATGATGAAACTACTTATGACAATGCACCTGAGCAATCAACGGGTAACGTTGATTATGAAAAGCTAAAAGAATTGGTAAAAATTGTTGTGAGTGAAGAGAACAAAAGAATGTGCGAAGAGTTGGTAAAAATTGATGAAGAGAACAAAAGAATGTGCGCTTTAGTGGATACGCTCCGGCGTAAAGTTAAATTGATGGAGGTTCGTCTTTCTAATGAAGAGTTGAATGAAATGGAAGATGAAAGCGTGGAGGCATCCCGAAACGGCAAAGGTGTAAAGTTAAATTTGTCCTTTATGTTGTTTATATAGGAGAGAAATAGTTTATAACATTGTATTTGTTGAAATTATGATTAGGAAATGCCGTAGTTGAAGAGAAGGAAGCCGGGGAAGGTGATGAAAAGGTAGGCAAGTTCCCACTAGAAAATGAAAGTGAAGGTGAAGAGAGAAACGAGGCCACTGAAATTGAGGAGGAAGTTGCTGTTATTGTGAATGAGGTTGGGGATGGTGATAAAGAGGTAGGGGAGGTCCCACTTTGAATATGTAAGCGATGGTGATAAAGAGGTAGGTGATGAAGTCCATGCTCCGGTTGAGGCCACTCAAATTGAGGAAGAAGGTCTTGCTATTGTGAATGAGGTGGGGATGGTGATAAAGAGGTAGGGGAGTTCCCACCGAAAATGTAAGCGAGGGTGATAAAGAGGTTGGGGATCACCGAAGCCCCGGTTGAGGAAACGGTCGAGGAAACCCGAAACGGCGAAGGTATAATGTGAAACCTATCATTTTGATTTGTTCATTATGTAGTTTGATGAGAGAATTAGTTAATAACATTTAATTTCTTGAAAATATGATTAGGAAATTCCGTGGGTGAAGAGATAAATGAGGACATTGAAATGGAGGAGGAAGTTTTCGAAAAGCTAAACGAGGTTATGGAATGTGATGTAGATGTAAATATAAGGGAGGAAGGTGAGGCAAACCCAAACGGCGAAGGTATAATTAAATCTGTCCTTTATGTGTTTTGGTGAGAGAATTAGTTTATTCATAAAATTTTGTTTCTTGAATTTATGATTAGGTAATGCCGTAGGTGAAGAGAGAGCCGAGGTCATCTTAAATGAGGATGATTTGGAAAAAGCGGGCGGGAAAAAAGTTGTTAATGGTAGAATTACAAAAATAATTAATTTGAGCTTATGTTAGTAGATATATGTATAATCCAAACTAATTACGTCATTGAATGTTTTATATAGTTGTACGTTTCAATCTACCGACGCCGCCGGAAAAAAGAAAAGCAATTAGCAGCCACTTATATTAAACTACCGAAAAAAAGGAAAGTGAATAAGTATGATGCTTATAATCCGTTCCGAAAAATGGATCCCTGTGATGATGAAAAGTCTTGATCGGTTTATAGATTCATGTGAAGACGGTATGAATGTCATACGGTTGAAGTAAACCCTAATTTGTAAACCCTATTTTGATGATTAATTAGTTCATGTGAAGACGGTATGAATGTCATACGGTTGAAGTAAACCCTAATTTGTAAACCTATTTTGATGATTAATTAGTTTTTCTTCCTTTTTATTTATACGGTGTACGGAGGTGAGTTTGGTTGATTTGTGACATCCAAGCAAGTATTTTGAAAGGAATTGTGAGGGGGGGCGAGCTTGCCAAGCAACGTAAGTAGTATATGCTTTAGATTGTAAATTAACGACAATTTAGATTGAAAAAGTATGTTTTTGTTTAGTAGTATATATATATTTTTTGATATTCAGGTAATGGATAGTTCATTGTGTGAAATTCGACGGCGATGCTTAGTGGACCCAAACATGTTTGACCAAAATGCACGTGTCATGGATACGCTATTTGCAAGTTATGTCAAAGGCTTTCACACACGACACATGAGAAAGAAAAGCAAAGGAGGAATTAATACGGTATGCAAAGGACGATTTGATAGAGTATTTATGAATATTGTGAAGGGGCGGCTCACGAATTTAGCAAATCATGGGAAGGTTGCACAAGTTTGTATGTGCCGATGATAGAGAGGGATCATTGGTTTCTTCGAAAATTGATCCGAGTGGGAGGATAATTTACGTGTATGACGACCTTCCGGGGCATGTCGAAAAGTGCTTCTTGCAAGTTGTGTCACGCCTATGCAAGTTGTGATACCGCTTTTGCGAAGAACCATGTAAAAGGCTATGAGAATTATTTACGTGAGAAAACTAGCGGTGAAGAGCGTGGATTGTCCATCTCAAGATAATGGGTACGTTTCATAAATTTATGCAATATATATAGGGATTATTAAGGTATTCGTTGTCGTGACTAACTTATCTTGTAATTCTTGTAATTTGGTAGGAGTGATTGTGGCATTTTCCTTCTTAAATTCGTGGAGTTCATGCTTGGAGGAGTGGATCTATCATTGATTCGGAGTGCGCATATGCCGGATTGGCGAAAGAAGTTGGTTGCGGGATTGCTTTCATGGAACTTGCGGACATAGAAATTGCATATGCATTTATATGTCATTGTAAAATTGTGTTAACCATGTATGAGGGTTTTGGTTATGACTTATCATTAAACTATGTCATTTTAATATTTACGAAGAATGGGGGTGGTTTGAAGTTTGAAGGAGAACTAAAATGTTTATTGTTGTTTTGAAGAAGGATGTTTTAAAGGAGAACTATGGTTCCTTTATTATTAATATGTATTGTATTGGTAATTGTTATTTTGAAGAAGAATGTTTTGAAGGAGAAATTTGGTTTCATTCTTATTATCATGTATATTGTATTTGTAATTGTTATTTTCTTCCATGTTTGAGAATTAGGGTTTGATCCATTAGTTGGTTAACATTATTTGTTAGAAAATTTGACCCATTGAAATGAAGAAGTTAATTAAGTGATTCTTAAAGAATTATACAAATCAATATAGTTAACGTAAAGGTGTAATTGTAATTGTAATTGATTAACATTATAATATTTGATGATTTGTCATTGACCCTTAACATAATAATGGATTCATTTCTTAATTATAACTTTACACAGTTTCAAGTTTGTGTTGACACAAGTTTAATTTAACGTTACACAAGTTCAAGATTGTTTCGGTGAATGAGACATGTTTGAGAATGTTGCGGGTAAGAAGCTGGAATTAAACTATTAGAAAATGATAAAATGGGCCTATAAACAGTTGTATATCGAAGAGATACGAATATGTAGGGTGTGATGGTAGTGTACTACGCTGAAGAGATACAGTTACGAATGTGAAGGGTGTCATGGTAGTGTAAATCGAAGAGTTATATACATATATCAATTAATGTGAAGGGTCTCATACAGGGTAAATCGAAGAGACGCCACCACCTTTAAAAAAAGATAAAATGGGCCTATAAATAGTAGTATAACCACAGGTGTACAATTCATATTTATTACAAATAAAAACAGAAAAGCAGAAGAAGAAAATGGATAAGCATAGTAAGGAGATCACAGATTTAAGAAACCAGGTTGAAGAACTGGAAAGAAAATTGGACGCGCGAAGACATGAATGCCATTATGAAATTGATCAACTGAAAATATGGATGACACAGGAGTCGGATTCCATGTATCTTGAAGTGGCGTATATCAATGACAACATCAAAACGAGTCAAAAAGAAAATCAACGATACGATACGACCGTGCAATGATGCTTACAAAATTGCGGTGCGATGTGCATCCGCATTCGTGCACTATCGCATGATGCCATGGCCGGGGAACAATAATGTTTCTTTGGCCCCAAGTAGAGTTGGGGTTCGACCACAAACTCTCCCGATAAGAGAGCATGTTATAGAGTTCTCGGATCACGGCATGTGATCAAATCCCATCCCCATCCAAACCCCACTTTATCTACATATTTGTATTTTATTTAATAATATTATGTTGTAAAAAATTTATGAACTTGAATTATTTATAATATTATCGATCTGTTTTGATATTATGTAATAACTTTTTCTTATGAAATCATTTATAATATTATCTTTTTAAGTGTTTTATTCTTTGTTTTGAATGATATCATGGACGTAGTTTCTTTTGTTTTTTTGAAACGTATGGATGTAGTTTCTTATACATCAGTTGTTGCATGCATGCAAATAAATTAGGGTATTAAGGTTTGCAATTAATAAAATAGTAGAATAAGAAAGGAGGGGATTTGGATGAATAAAGAAGAAGAACCTTTATAAATGTTTCTGCAATTAATAAAAAGTACAATAAAAGAGGGGGGGTCTGCAAATGAAAAGTACAATTAATAAAATAATATTGATGTACCAATAATGGTACAAAGTCACAAACATTGCTTAAAGTAAGTCGTAAAATGACCCCAGGAATCTTTTTGCTTAAAGTAACTCGTCAACCTAACAAAGCAACAATACCAAGCCTCTATTGAAGAGAATGGCGAGAATTTTATGGCACAGGACCAAACTAAACTCAAATATACATCTACTGGGGGAGGTGGAGTCTTGTTTGATGGTTGAATATGTGCACAGGGTGAAGGACTGCACAATAGCCATAGACCGGAAGGAGATGATTCAGATGTGGAATGTGAGTCTATCATTAGTAGGACCGAAGGATCCCAAGTTGGAATTCCTGGAAGCAATGATTCATAGTAATTTTTCTTCTTTTGAGAACATCCCCTCTCATCACACTGGTATCATTAAGATCATCATTTGGAATTGCGAGGTGCGGCTCCAAAGAATTTAGGAGGCACATCAAAGAGTTTCTTTTGAAACGAAACACGATGTGGCGATCCTTCTTGAAACCGTCCAGGGCGAAAAAAGCCTTTAAAGTCATTGCTAAGATTGGTTTTACGGGTTCCATACATTATCCTCCTCCTATTGGAAGATCGGAGGTATTTGTATCATTTGGAATTCGAGATTTGCTCGATATTAAGCGTATTGAAACCCGCCCAAATAGAATTCATCTTTGTCATCTCGAGAATAATCTTTGTAGGATTGATAACTTCAACTTCAATGTCGGCAATTGTAACTTGATAGATTTGGGCTACTCGGACTGCCTTTACTTGGAGCAACCATGCAAGTACAGATTGGAGCCTCTTGTACCAACAACATGCGGGGCTCATCTCCCTAAAGTCCATTCTTAGTATTAAAAAAAATCCTGATTTAAATTTGATTTTAACACATGTATAATGTTGTTATGACTATTGAATGTTCTAATTAATGTATTCTTGTTGTGAAGGAGCCTCGTTGGATTGCTTTGGAACCTCTGCCGAAATTTGGATTAAGGTCAACACTTATGCCAGCTGCATGGATATTGATGAGAATGGTAGAGGCATGGTGGCCATTGGTGGGGTCTTCATAGACGGAAATGGAATATTGTATAGAGGATTCGTGGGATTTATGGGAAGAAAGTCCATCCTTCAAGGAGAATTGCTGGCTATCAAAGAAGCTTTGTGGATTGCTAAGGACTATGGTGTCTCCCAGGTTGTTGTGGAATCGACTCTGTCTCGCCGTAATGGCTATTAATGGTGGATCTAGGAATGATGACGGCGGATCGCTTGTTGAAGATATCCTTGCCTTAAAGAATTACGGCATAAATGCTAATGTGTGTTATTCAAATAAAAGGCGGGATGATGGAATAATAGCCAAATGTTAGTATCATCAACATTTACATTTTTGGTTGTGCATGTAATTGTACTTCATTTCTTACTTAGGTTCATTTTGGAGCCGATTATCAAGTTTAAACCCTATAATCAAGTTTAAAACAAAACCATATAACTGGACACAAAGTTAAAGTTGGGTAGAAAATTTTATTTTGATAGATATATGAAGATAAATAAAGATTAATCACGATAGAATAAAATTAAACCATACTCCTTAATTAATATATTTGGACACAAAGTTAAAGTTGGGTAGAAAATTTGATTTTTTGATAGATATATTAAGATAATTAAAGAATAATCACGATAGAATAAAACAAAACCATACTCCTTAATTAGTGCTATGGTTTAACATTAAAATACTCACGATATAATAAGGTAGTTGATTGAGTACGTTGTGATATTATTGAAGGATTAATTATTATAGGAAAGGTTCTCAAAATGAATTTGTTTTGGTTTTTTTAAATAAAAGGTGGAATTTGATTTAGAAAATATGAATACAAGGCTTCGATTCGTTTCAACTACCAAAGTCATGAAGGTTTACGAAGCGTTGGAAATGTTTCAACTACAAAGTCAGTTATTGAAAAGTGAAACGCCGCATCCATTTAATTGCTTGCAACGCTACAATAAACCTAGGGTTAACCTAGGCTATATATATTATGGGATGATGCCGAGATAAATACGTATATCTCTAAATCAGGAAGCACATCAAAGAAAATAATGGCAACGGAAAGAAACGAATTCATGAAAATGCTTTGGAGGAAGAAAGGCAACAAATTCGAATCATATTCAAGCAAGAAGCTGGAGGAAGAGATGAAGCGGTTAAGGAAGGAATTTATGCACCAATTTGGAGGAGCAAAAGCAAGACATGATGGCACGAGAGATGGGAACTTCTTCATGAAACCGAGAACATCAACGTGAAGGTGGTTGAGGAGGTTGAATCAAGAGCCGTGAGGTGGCAAATGCGAAAGAGACGATGCAGACCTACAAGAGGAAGATCAATCAAGTTGTCCAGGTTTGCAATGAGACGACGGGGAAAAGGATTGCACATCTGCCACATTATCTGTGATTTCTGAAAAACTTTGTTGTTGTTATGTCTGTTTGTTTAATTTTAATTTTACTGTTTGTTTGCAGAAACTTTGAGTTTAATTTTAATTTTTTGTTTGTAAAATTTATTTTCATGTCCTGAAACTAATGCTTTTATTTCTATGTTCATGTTTATTGTATAATATATAATATATATTTATCTGAAATATTTCTGTTCTTTGGAAATTGCCATGAGTTTGGTTTGTTATGCTTTTTCCTTGGGGTTGGTTACGGTTTTGTATATGTTACACAAGTTAAAGCCTGTATGCACCAATTTGGAGGAGCAAAAGCAAGACATGATGGCACATAGATGGGAACTTCTTCATGAAACCGAGAACATCAACGTGAAGGTGGTTGAGGAGGTTGAATCAAGAGAATGTGAGGTGTCAAATACGAACGAGACGATGCGGACCTACAAGAGGAAGATCAATCAAGAGGATTGCACATCGCCACATTTTATCTATGATTTACGAAAAACTTTGTTGTTGTTATGTCTTTTTGTTTGTTTAATTTTAATTTTAATTTTACGGTTTTGTATATGTTACACAAGTTAAAGCTTGTGTCAATTTGAATTGTATGTTGTTATTTTAACGAGACTCGGAAATGAGCGAGACTTGAATCATATGTAGTTTATAAGAAAATAAAATGATTTGTATTGCTTATGTGAGTTGAATGAAAAAATTAATTAGTGTCTGATATAAAAGAAAGAAAAAAGATTATATTAATTAACGGGGAGAAATAATGTAATTATAGAATTTTCATACTTTATAAATTATAATAATAAAGAATCTAAGGAAGAAAAAAAACATGCATAGAAGGCGTGAAAAAAGAGGATTGCATTAAAAAAAACAACAACTACTCTGCGTGATAAACAAGAAGGAAATAAAAGAGAGAATATACCGTCCCATCGCATGCATAGAAGGCGTGAAAAAAAAAGTAGAAAGAGGACAAAACATGACATAATCAGTGGCTGGGGTCCATTGTTGACCGCGGACCGTCCATTCCCCCTTCATTTTTATTCATTTCATTTTGTTTTTAAGCGAGTAGATAGATAGTAGTACCATTTTCACAGACGAGTAATGATAGAGCGATGTGTCACGACAATTGACATTACGGTGATTTTCACTATTGATATTTGATCTTTTTGGATTTATGACATACAATAAGCCCGTTTAGGGTGTCTTATGTGAGTATGTCAGTCAATATGTCCGTTTAGGGTGTGTTATGTGAGTATGTCACACAATAAGTCCGTTTATGGTGTCTTACGTGAGTATGTCACTCAATATGTCCGTTTAGGGTGTGTTATGTGAGTATGTCACTCAATCAGTCCGTTTAGGGTGTCTTACGTGAGTATGTCACACATAAGTCCGTTTAGGGTGTCTTACGTGAGTATGTCACTCAATAAGTCCGTTTATGGTGTCTTACGTGAGTATGTCACTCAATATGTCCGTTTAGGGTGTGTTATGTGAGTATGTCACTCACTCGTCCGTTTAGGGTGTCTTACGTGAGTATGTCACACAATAAGTCCGTTTAGGGTGTCTTACGTGAGTATGTCACTCAATCGGTCCGTTTATGGTGTCTTACGTGAGTATGTCACTCAATATGTCCGTTTAGGGTGTGTTATGTGAGTATGTCACACAATAAGTCCGTTTATGGTGTCTTACGTGAGTATGTCACTCAATATGTCCGTTTAGGGTGTGTTATGTGAGTATGTCACTCAATAAGTCCGTTTAGGGTGTCTTACGTGAGTATGTCACACAATATGTCCGTTTAGGGTGTCTTACGTGAGTATGTCACTCAATAAGTCCGTTTATGGTGTCTTACGTGAGTATGTCACTCAATATGTCCGTTTAGGGTGTGTTATGTGAGTATGTCACTCACTCAGTCCGTTTAGGGTGTCTTACGTGAGTATGTCACACAATAAGTCCGTTTAGGGTGTCTTACGTGAGTATGTCACTCAATCATGTCCGTTTATGGTGTCTTACGTGAGTATGTCACTCAATATGTCCGTTTAGGGTGTGTTATGTGAGTATGTCACACAATAAGTCCGTTTATGGTGTCTTACGTGAGTATGTCACTCAATATGTCCGTTTAGGGTGTGTTATGTGAGTATGTCACTCAATCGGTCCGTTTAGGGTGTCTTACGTGAGTATGTCACACAATAAGTCCGTTTAGGGTGTCTTACGTGAGTATGTCACTCAATCAGTCCGTTTATGGTGTCTTACGTGAGTATGTCACTCAATATGTCCGTTTAGGGTGTGTTATGTGAGTATGTCACACAATAAGTCCGTTTATGGTGTCTTACGTGAGTATGTCACTCAATAAGTCCGTTTAGGGTGTGTTATGTGAGTATGTCACTCAATAAGTCCGTTTAGGGTGTCTTACGTGAGTATGTCACACAATAAGTCCGTTTAGGGTGTCTTACGTGAGTATGTCACTCAATAAGTCCGTTTATGGTGTCTTACGTGAGTATGTCACTCAATATGTCCGTTTAGGGTGTGTTATGTGAGTATGTCACTCAATAAGTCCGTTTATGGTGTCTTATGTGAGTATGTCACTCAATAAGTCCGTTTAGGGTGTGTTATGTGAGTATGTCACTCAATCAGTCCGTTTAGGGTGTCTTACGTGAGTATGTCACACAATAAGTCCGTTTAGGGTGTCTTACGTGAGTATGTCACTCAATCGGTCCGTTTATGGTGTCTTACGTGAGTATGTCACTCAATATGTCCGTTTAGGGTGTGTTATGTGAGTATGTCACACAATAAGTCCGTTTAGGGTGTCTTACGTGAGTATGTCACTCAATATGTCCGTTTATGGTGTCTTACGTGAGTATGTCACTCAATTTGTCCGTTTAGGGTGTGTTATGTGAGTATGTCACACAATAAGTCCGTTTATGGTGTCTTACGTGAGTATGTCACTCAATATGTCCGTTTAGGGTGTGTTATGTGAGTATGTCACTCAATCAGTCCGTTTAGGGTGTCTTACGTGAGTATGTGACACAATAAGTCCGTTTAGGGTGTCTTACGTGAGTATGTCACTCAATCATGTCCGTTTATGGTGTCTTACGTGAGTATGTCACTCAATATGTCCGTTTAGGGTGTGTTATGTGAGTATGTCACACAATAAGTCCGTTTAGGGTGTCTTACGTGAGTATGTCACACAATAAGTCCTTTAGGGTGTCTTACGTGAGTATGTCACATAATAAGTCCGTTTATGGTGTCTTACGTGAGTATGTCACTCAATATGTCCGTTTAGGGTGTCATACGTGAGTATGTCACACAATAAGTCCGTTTATGGTGTCTTATGTGAGTATGTCACACAATAAATCCGTTTATGGTGTATTACGTGAGTATATGTCACTCAATAAGTAGTTCTAATGGAATCGGAGTCCGTTTAATTTTGTTTTAATTATTATTATTAATTTTTATTTAGTAGTAAGAAGATGTATGTATTAACTATTTTTTTTAATAATCAAATGATGTAACTAGAATAAATAAATAAATAAATATAATCAATCAAATGATGTAACTAGAATAATTATTTTGATTTTTTTTTGTTAATTTTGTGATCGGAACCCTTCTCTCCCCCTCCATCATCATCAATTCCCGCCCTTAAGCTGCTCCCCTCTCAATTGTTGCAACCAAAATTTTTGGGGGCCTGCTTTCCCGCTAAGAATCGGCGAAAATTTAGAAATTTTCAATCAGTCCCCTATTTGATTTGATTCGAATTCTTCACCCACAACTAACCCCTCTAACCAACCCAAGTACACCCCCACCCCTTTCATTGATGTGTTTCCCTCTTTTGATCTTCCCACCATTCAACCTTCAAAATCTCCATTAAAGAAACCAACTAGAGCTCATTTTGGTGAGTTACTCTGCTCTTTTGTTTTAGCTTTTCTTCTATGGGCTTTGTGAAGTACCTCTTTTGTTTTTCCAGAATGTTGTTACATTTTTTTGATTTTGAACTAATTTCTAACATATTTGTGTGAATTAACAGGGCATCAATGCCTTAACGAGCTAATTTTGGTGAGTTACTCTCTCTTTTGTTTTAGCTTTTCTTTAGGGGCTTTCCGATGTACCTCTTTTGTTTTTCCACAATGTTGTTACATTTTTTTGAATTTGAACTAATTTCTAACATATTTGTGTGAATTAACAGAGCATCATTGCCTTAACGAGCTAATTTTGGTGAGTTACTCGCTCTTTTGTTTTACCTTTTCTTTATGGGCTTTCCGAGGCAACTCTTTTGTTTTTCCGAAATTTGGCACCATTTTTTTGAATTTGAGCTAATTTCTAACATATTTGTGTGAATTGTGAGCATCATTGCCTTAACAGAGCTAACATATTTGTGTGAATCTACCTATACATCAATTACTTAACGAGAATTTTGGTGAGTTACTCGCTTTTTGTTTTAGCTTTTCTTCCGGGGGCTTTCCGAGGCAACTCTTTTGTTTTTCCGAAATTTGGTTACATTTTTGTGAATTTGAGCTAATTTCTAACATATTGGGGTGAATTTACCTAGACATCAATTACTTAACGAGCTAATTTTGGTGAGTTACTATGCTCTTATGAATTATGTTTTTTTTGAAACGAAGAAGCGATCAAATTCACTCATAGATTGCACTCTTGTGAATCGGGAGTACTTGTTAGGGGCGTTTAGTTATTTATTTGAGATATAGACGAGACCATTTAATACTCAATTATGCACAATTCTTTTCATAGTGCCGCAATCTACGAAACGAACACGAAGCAAAATATGAAGGGTACTTCTCCGATTTCAGTTCTTCTAGCAAGGTAAATGAATGCGGGACATTTCATGAGCATACATTGTTATGCAAATGTGGCGTTCTGCAAAATTGGTGACTTCGGGAACGGATGCTAACCCGGGGAGGCGTTCTACGGTTGTCCTTATTGGCCGGTATGACTAATTTTTTTGGTTATACTTTCCATTTACTTTCAAGGGATAATGTGTACGTATAATAATTGGAATTTCTTATTTTGCGGGATGATGAAGTCAAATGTGACTATTTCATATGGCGGGACAAGGTGTACGCATCTACCGGGCCATATGGCAAAGTGTCTTCATCTACTAGGCCATATGGCAAGGTGTCTTCATCTATTAGGCCAAATGAAGATGTTACCTCTGTGAACTTGATGAAGAAAACAGATAAACTTGAATGGACAATCGGTGTCCTTCAAAATGATATTGAAATGATAAAGTGCATGCGAGACAATGATGCAAAAAAAATTGAACAAGTTGAGATCAACGTCACTGAGTTATTGAGAGGTCGCAATTCAGATTCCATGGTTCAAATGTTACTCCATGATAGAGAAAAGATTGCTCGCCTGGAGACACTACTTGAGAAGACCAGGGTAGGGAACAATTCATCTCAAAAGAAACTTGTATTATTGACTATTACTTGTCTAACCTTTTATTTCGTATGTCATCTTACGAAATAAAAACTTAATTTCTTGGTATTTTGTATTTCTCTGTATATTTCTGTACATTTCATTTGGTTTTCTTATCTAATGGTTATTTGAATGATTTGAATGGTTATCACATTAAACAAAAAGGAGAACAATCAACACATCAATGTTTTACAAGCTTAAACCCGTATCCTGGGGCAACACAAGCTTGAACTTGTTTCCAGGGCCGACACAAGTTTAAACCTGTTTCTAGAGTGAATGTTTTACAACACCCTTAATGGACGCAAAACACCACATTCGTGACACTCAAACAACGTCCCTTCACATTAAACAAATGAGAACAACCAACACATAAATGTTTTACAAGCTTAAACCCGTTTCATGGGGCTACACAAGCTTGAACTTGTTTCCGGGGCCGACACAAGTTTAAACTCTGTTTCTAGAGTGAATGTTTTACAACACCCTTAATGGACGCAAAACACCACATTCGTGACACTCGAACAACTTCCCTTCACATTAAACAAATAAGAACAACCAACACATCAATTTGCCATCATTCAAAATTCAACATCATCTACATCTTCCAGATTCAAACATCAACCAATCAACCAAAGAAGAACAACCAACACATAGAATTTGCCATTATTCAAAATACAATAACTCTTCTCAAAAAAAAAAAAAATTACAATAACAAACAAACACATCAACACATCACTTTCCATTATTCAAAATACAACACAAGTTACGTCTTCGAATCTTACACATCAACCAATCATCCTCAATGATTAAACATCCACAATATGTAAACATCTCATCCTCTTCATCAACACTAATACTTAAATGACCACAATATGTATCCCATCGCCTTCCCGTAACATTGTCAAAGAAAAAAGGTAACAAGCTTAATGCAATGTAACATGATTGAATATAAAAAGAACTCTAAATATTAATCCATACAATACCTTATCATGGAAAAGTAGGAGTGTATTTGGTGAGCATTTCTCCACCAATCAAACTCTTACAAGTGGAAGCGTAATGACCATTGACACCGCATTTTCCACAAACATACTTCGTCTTTTCCGTCCCCGGCCTGAGCGTTTCCTCTTTTTTGATGGTCGTCCACTTTGTCTCTTTGGCACCTTCGGTGGCAAAACCACATCGTTAAGCACATCATCGGGATACACACATTCATCTTCATTTTGAAGTGGATACACATATTTGGAATAACCTAGCCTCCAACAATTGACGCTATAATACCAAGTGCAATACTTGGAGGCTTGCTTCCCTGTATACTTCAACACAGCGGTTGCATGCTCGCATGGATACATATCCATCTGGAATTTTTTACACGTACAAGTCTTCAAATCCAACTCAACGATGTAAGAAATAACAACATCCTTTTCACGAACATCATACTTATCCGAGGAAAGTGTATTAAGCGAAAATCGTTTCGCCGACTCGAAGCTTTTGTTCACTTCGATTTCAATTTTGGGAGTAAGAGCATCTTGGCAATTTGTAGATGATTCATTTCTTTTAGCAAACCAATCTGTAACATCTCCCGGATATGTTCAATCAACCCAACAATTGAAAATTCTCGTGCACGCTTTAGCCTAGCATTCACAGACTCGGCATGGTTTGTGGTCATTATGTTGTAACGAAATCCCTCAAATTTAGCTCTAGCCCACATAGGGAATTCTGCTTCTTTCAAATATTCGTCAGCTTTCGGACATTTACTACATAAAGTTTCGAAATGCAACTTGAATTTTGCTTCTGTATAGGCCTCTGCAGATTTCTGAAAGAGCTTTCCCACACCACGTACGGGATATTTCATCCTCATATTCTTTTGCATGTGATACATGCAATGCCCATGGTGCGCATTCTTAAACACCGCCTTGAAAGATGTTTTAATACTATCGGCACGATCAGAAAGTATCGCAAGATCATTCGTGTCCCCAATGATGGGTTTTAGCTTATCAAAAAACCATGTCCAAGACTCTATACTTTCAGAAGCAACAACACCCCAAGCAAGTGGAAATATTTGATGATTTGCATCTTGACATGTTGCCACAAGTAAGGTCCCTTTATAACGCGTTTTTAAATGCGTGCCGTCCACAGAAATGACTTTCCGCATCGCCAAATAAAATCCCTCAATACTTTGACCAAGTGCCATGAAAAAGTATTTGAAAACATTCCCATCACTTTTTTCAATATGATATACAGTGTCCGGGTTTCTAGCCTTCAGCCTATAACAATATTAGGGTAATTCTCCCCAACTTTTGTTTGGATTACCCCTTATCAATCCTTCTGCATAACCTTTAGCCCTGTAAGCCTTGCAATAAGTTACATCATATCCAAATTCTTGCTGGAAATCATGCATCAAGTCCTTTGGTGCGTTAATACGATTGGCATCTTTAAACCTTCGGCAAAGTATGTGCCAATTAGCTTGTGCGTAGCATGTCTATGGTCTTTTCGAGGAGCAATAGGTGGGCGGCTATGCTTGTTTGCATACGTTACCACTACAAATCGCTCAGATGGTGCTTGAAGTTTGGTGGTTCGCAAACGCCATTTGCATCCGGCGGCTTCACATAAAACTGAATAAACGCTTTTGTTGGAAGTTTGCGTTTTGAATTCAAACTTGTACTTCGTAGCCAACTTTGCAAGTTTGAATACCAAAAAACTTTTGCATTTAAACGGATCATTCACACGAAAGTCTTCATGTTCGGTACTGCACACTAAAGTATCACCTACAGTACGGCTACAACGAAAGTCTTCATGTTCAATTCTTTGCACGTTAACCATAGTTGGGGGTGCATTCAAGGGATCAACAACCTCATTTCTCTCAACAAAGCCATCAAGATTCTCATTTGACAATTCATCAGCCCCGCTCATGCTAATTCTCTGATATGATTCTTCTAAATAAACATCTTCACCCAAATTCACCAATAAGGAGTCTTCAAGTTGCTCATTAAAGTCCATATTGTCACCCCCGTGTTCAAATGAGAATCTTCGACACATGTCTCTATGCTTTCTATTCTTACATCCAACATCTCTTCCATGGCATTCCCAACAACATCCACATCTATCTCTTCATTAACGATCTTTTCAACACATGTCTCTATGCTTTCTATTCTTACATCCAACATCTCTTTAATGGCATTCCCAACAACATCCACATCTATCTCTTCATTAACATTCTTTTCAACACATGTCTCCATGCTTTCTCTTCTTACATCCAACATCTCTTTCATCCCATTTGCCAAAACATCAACATCTGTCTCTTCATCTCTTTCAACACATGTTTCTTGACTTTCCGACACATTTACTACTTCACATGTTTCTTGACTTTCATAAACCTCGGTACACTTTTCCTTTTCCTTCAAACATATTAATAAAGCATCTTGTTTTAAATTACAAACATATATAAACCGATTCACAAGCTTATCGCAATCAAGCACCATCGGTCTAGCTTTACTAATGGGGACCATATATTTCATCTCAAACTCATACTTAGTTGTATCGATTTCCAACTCATTTTTCACCATGTCATACAATTCTTCAAATGTAATGTTCTTTTTGACACTCGAATTGTCGAAACTTCTTGATTCACACCCTACATACTTCCAAGACCATAGACCATTGACGTCTTTTTCAATCTCCACGGGGTAAAATATAAAAATACAAACTTTATCTTCCATCACGCTTCACCGAGATCCTGTTTTTATTCAATACAATAATTACAAACCAATATACACATAGACAAAATCCATAGTTCCGTTCAAATAGCCATTAACAAGTTTAAACTTGTGTCACACTATAATCAATCCACCTTGAAATGCGAGATAGAAGTTCACATAGCCATTAACAAGTTTAAACTTGTGTCACACTATAATCAATATTTTAAGATTAATACGATTACCATTCACCGGAAATGCGGCTAGATATAACCAAATATATATATATATATATATATATATATATATATATAGGTAGTCATACCGGGTAATAACCGCACAAATCACCAATTCAACATTTAACCATTTCAATTCAAATCAAATATCCATTTTCAATCGGGGTCGCCCCCATTTTCAATTCAATTCGAGTTAAACACACGGTTTAAGCTAATCCCGCGGGGTAAGTAAACTAACAAACTCAATTTCCCTAAATTCACATACCGGTATGGAAAGCCAAGAAACCCTTTCGATTACCACCCGGCTCGGCTAAGACAATGATTGACGGAGAAGAAGAAGAAAAGAGAGGGTTGTTCCGGCGAGGTCAATGACTTGGACACCGATGGAGAGACACAACGAGTTATTCGCTTTGCAAAGAGAGAGGGCGGAAGCGAGTAATTGGATGCGATCGATTTTGGCGCGTAAATTAGGGTTGGTTAATTTACCCGCCCTAATTTAGGGGGTCGGATTAAGCAAAGTTTAATGTGATGTTTAATTAAGGGTTAATTACATTTTTAGTGTTAAGTAAATCACCCCAAATCAAGAAGGGGGGAGGGCATTAATGGCTTTTCACCTAACTTGGAGAGTCCAAGCTTGTTCATGACATGATTTATGTCATAAGCTTATTGTTGCAACAATTTCGGTTGACAAGCTTAAATAACTAAAGCGCCCTAAATAAAATATGTTCTTATAATCAATTATCTTTTAGGTGTGTCCTAAATGCTTCTTAAGTTGTCCTAAATGCTTCTTAAGTACTCAAACTAGTCCTTATAAACAAATACCTATAAATACATTTGCACATATCCTAATACCTAATACAAAGACAAGGCGGGAATGAGGAGAGAGGACACGTGACAGGGGTTTTGAGTTTTTTTAGCTTTTTTTTTTCCCTTCCCCCTCCCCCCCGTTTTGGTTTTTTTTTTCCCCTCCCCCAAGCATCATATGTATGTTTTATTGTTATAGTTTGAGTTTTGGGGGTTTGAGGAGGATTGGGGAGAGGACAGCTGGGTTTTTTAGGGGGGGAGGGGGGGGGGGGGGGGCTTTTTCCTTTTCCTTTTATTTTTTATTTTTTTCCCCTTTGTCAATTTTTTTAATTAATGAATGGTAATTTTTTTTATCATCGTTTTCTTTTATATCGTGTGTATATGATGCTTTTTCTTCGTGATCGTTTATCTTGTTCCATTAGTTGTTTATCTATGGAATTTTTCCTGAAATAGCTTCTTTGTTTGCAATTTATTTCTTTTGTCTCGTAGCTCTAACAAACACCATATTTGTGCCGTTTTAAAAAATGTAGCAATAGTTGTAGAAATTGAAAATCCGATATTTTTTTGGGGTGATGATATATTTTTTTATTGTAGATTTTGTAGTATATTGTTGAAACAGGTGCGGATCCACGAATGTTTGTTTATTGTTGCTGTTTATTTTACTTTTATCAATGTTCTTTATTTCTCCTAATGCTATTATATTTTCTTCTTGTTTTTTTATGTCGTACATCGAATTTTTTTTGCATTATAGCTCTTCCGTTTGCAGTTAGAGATTTATGTTTTATAAGTTTAAAGAATAACACCTCTGCGACATTTTAAAAAACACATCAATATTTTTGGAATTCGAAAATCCAATATTTTTTTATTTTATTTTATTCTCGATGTTGTAGTCTATTGCTAAAGCGGGTGTGAATTCATGAGAACCAAACCTGATTAGAATTTATTGTAGAGCATCCATGAAAACATTCCTTCTATTTTAAGTTGGAATATTTAAAGAAAAATAGAGCTCTTGCCAAAAAATTTAAGTGTCATCAATTTCTTTTTATAAAAAAATTACCGGTTTAAGATCGATAATTGGAAACATATAAAAACAAAATTGATGCCTTATTTTAAATTACAAAATTAAAACCAATACGCGATTAGTCAAACCAGTGGGTTTTGGATATCGGTGACTTTAAGGAAAAAAAAAACTACCTTATGGATTTTATTTTTATTTTACTTTTATCTAATAAATTTTTTATTAATAGTTTTGAAATAAATCTTATTACAAAGCTTTAGCCGGCATCTATATCTAGGGATACCCTAACACGTGTGTACCATCTTTTTAACCCACGTAATTTTTTTAAATTAATTTAATATCATTTTCATTAGAAAGAGTTGGCTAGCATGAACAGTCAAGATTATACTTTGAACAGATTTCCCGATTCTCAAGGGTTGAAAACCCTATTTTTCCTTGTTCTCTGTACGTTTCTGTCTCTTCCATGTCCAATCTCAACTTTAACAGACAGAAAGGCTCGGGTTTTGGTAGATGGAACCGATTTTCTGAATACTTTTGGTGGGAAATCGGATGGATTGATGCTTCTTTCGAGGTGATCTCAAGTATTTGTTGAATTCAGACTGTATATGCTCATGGATGATGAATTCGGATGGTTTCATTGATGCATGTCACATGCTAAGAAGATAACCTTTAATCCATGTAAGTACAAGTTTAATTGTTTTAAAATGAATAGTTATTTCCATTATTAGCTCCTATAGAGTAAAGCTATGTATGAACACTTAAACCATTTAGATTCACATACTGTTTTCTCCTATTTATAAATACAAGAACTAACTGAGAGAAAATACACGTCCACACTGTTGGATATAGTGTGCCCGAAAGACAATTGTTGCTTGTCCTTACGGGCAAGTGGGAGATTGTTGGAAGTAACGCCTGAAAGAAAATTTATGTAATTGTTTTTAGAATTAATAAATGACAGATTTTTTCTCATCTTATTATTTGCTTTGTGCTTATAAGAAATACACTACTGAAAACCCCATGTCGTATCATATGTAGCCATATAACTTAGTGTGTGTCACACATGAGAATTAAGTTTATGGTGATACACTTGAACTATTAGTCCGTGGTGAAGTTAATCAAAGTATGGGGTCTATTGATTAAACCACCATTAATGCGCCCAGAACACTTTAAGGTGTGACCATCTTATCCGGACCGTCGACATTGGTTGTCTGAGTGGGGCATTTATATATGATGTAGTCATATAGGACTGGACCGATTTAATATGCATTTCTCATATAATTCCATGATTGAGAAGTTTTATTGAATCACAAGATGATCATATATGGATTAACCTTAATCATGAAGTGATTACAGACTCCTACTTGTTTCAAGATAGGGTTTGATGTGTTCGTTAAGGATCGCTAAGAGGCGCGGTCCGAATAAGACGGTCACACCTTAAAGTGTTCTGGGCGCATTAATGGTGATTTAATCAATAGACCCCATACTTTGATTAACTTCGCCACGGACTAATAGTTCAAGTGTATCACCATAAACTTAATTCTCATGTATGACACACACTAAGTTATATGGCTACATATGATACGACTTGGGATTTTCAGTAGTGTATTTCTTATAAGCACAAAGCAAATAATAATATGAGAATAAATCTATCATGTATTAATTCTAAAAACAATTACATAAAATTGTCTTTAAGGCGTTACTTCCAACAATCTCCCACTTGCCCGTAAGGACAAGCAACAATTGTCTTTCGGGCACACTATATCTAACAATCAATCTCTTTATTTTTCCATTAATTATCCAACAAATAGATAATTAATTAATTACACATATGAGATAATCTAGGAAAATTTCTTCTCCTAATATATCCATAAGAGGCGCCACTTTTATCATTTTTTTAATAGAAAATGTCTTTTCTATTTTACATATTATTTACCAAATAAATAATATTGCATATTCATTAAATAGACCAACTATTTAATTTAATCTCGAGGTTCCATAAAACGAGAAAACACTCGCATGTTAGGAGCCAACCTGGGGACCATGGACCTATAACCAGTAGCTACAATAATTAAATAAAATATTCATCGAACATAATATTTCTACTTAACTTATTAATTCCGGAATTACGCCACCATAAATCCGAAACTGAACTCTATCGATTATAGATATAACTTATTCTCAAAACGTCGAGTCGAGTCGATAAGTGTCCATTGATATAATCATTACATACAAACTAACCCTCCATAGACTATCCGTAATGAAGCGGGATTATTTCCGTAAACCTTCTTCAATACATCTTATCCTTATTTACCATTAACTCACTAGTGATCAATTAGTTCATAACCAATACGAACTCCGCGGATCGATCAGTTTCTAGGATTAACAAATATGGGGATTGTCTTTCTACTTCCCGCAGGAAGGAATGGATTCCATATCTGTGAGACACACACTTCTCACTCATTCCAGAATAGTGCCAACGTGAAAGTGATTCGGACCGCGCCTCTTAGCGATCCATAACGAACACATCAAACCCTATCTTGAAACAAATAGGAGTCTGTAATCACTTCAGGATTAAGGTTAATCCATTTATGATCATCCTGTGATTCAATAAGATTTCTCAATCACGAAATTATATGAGAAATGCAGATTAAATCGGTCCAGTCCTATATGACTACATCATATATAAATGCCCCACTCAGACAACCAATGTCGACGGTCCGGATAACGGGCAGTGACATTGATCCACAAGAAGCTCAACAAACTCTTGAAATAGCGGAAGATAATTTGAGAAAAGCCCAAGGAAAAAGACAAACAATTGAAGCAAATCTAGCTCTCCGAGAGATCAACGGTAGTACGTATACTTTATTTATCGCCGGGTATAGAACTGTTCAATTATTTTCTTTGTGGGATCTTTTTCTCACAAGGGGTAATGAGAAGAATTATAGAATGGATTGCTTCCTATGCCTAGATCGCGAATAAATGGAAATTTTATTGATAAGACCTTTTCAATTGTAGCCAATATCTTATTACGAATAATTCCGACAACTTCAGGAGAAAAAGAGGCATTTACCTATTTGAGACAACTCTCTCTAAGGAACTCGGCAAAATAGCCCCGTAACTTCGGGAGAAGGGGTGCCTCCTCACAAAGGGGGTTGCAGTGACCAGGCCCGGGCGACTGTTTACCAAAAACACAGGTCTCTGGGCTCATTAATGGTGGTTTAATCAATAGACCCCATACTTTTATTAACTTCACCACGGACTAATAGTTCAAGTGTATCACCATAAACTTAATCCTCATGTGTGACACACACTAAGTTATATGGCTACATATGATACGACTTGGGGTTTTCAGTAGTGTATTTCTTATAAGCACAAAGCAAATAATAAGATGAGAATAAATCCATCATTTATTAATTCTAAAAACAATTACATAAATTGTCTTTCGGGCGTTACTTCCAACGATCTCCCACTTGCCCGTAAGGACAAGCAACAATTGTCTTTCGGGCACACTATATCTAACACACACATCAGTTGTATCTCAGGTAAAGCATCCTTAAATTTGAATATGAAGGTCTCATTTTTAATTAGGTTCTTTTGTGCAGTACATAGTTGTTAAGGGTGATTTTATTCGATTTATCCCGTTATATTTTATAATAATTTCCCTCATATTTGTATAATTTGCATAAGAAACGAGTGTTTAATGGATTTATTGAGCAAATGAGTTTTTAAACGGTTTAATCGCAAAATTGGTTAATTTATGTGTTTTATTGATGATTTTATGTTTATTTGAATATTATTACTCTTTGCGATGTTTTTGATGACGTGTAGATGCATAATTGCGGTTCAAAAGATGATTAAATGAAGATAAATGTCGGATTTAATGGATTAAAAAGAGATAAGGAAGAAATTGGATAGAAGAAAAGAGATAGAGATGAGAAAATCAAATTTTGATCAAGCTGAACGCACGTCAGGCTCCGTCCGGGTTGGACGGGCGTCCATCAAAGTAAACGGGCGTCCAGGGCCGAGATTTTTGATTCAGAGAGTTTGGACGCTGAGTGGACGGGCGTCCGAAGCAAGTCCAAGGTATCTTGGACGGGCGTCCAACAAGTCGGACGGGCGTCCTTCGACCGACTTACAGCAGCCGACTTTATTTTCTATAAATACCAGCGCTTTGTAAACCCTAGGACATATAATTTTATACAGCCGCATACACAGAAAACCCTAAATTTCGAGATCAAGTCACCTCGGCCGGCTGAGCCTTGATGCTTGGCCGGCCGAGGGTTGTTTCTTTTCATCTTTATTTCGTTTTTTTTCTGCTGTTTTTGGCTGGATGATTTGGAGGCTAGACGATTTGTTCAAGTTATTTAAATCCGTTTCATCAGGTTCTTTCTTTTCAATCTTGAGTTTGTTTTGTGATTTTTAATTCAAGTTGTATTTTTCCTATGCTTATGTGCTATGCAATCAATATCAAAAGATGAATTGTTACTGATGTTTACCGTATGACGAGAGTCGGTGTAAACCTTAGATCACCATAGGAAAGATGGGATTTTTAACCTTGACATAACGAGAGTTGATAGGTTAGATTTCTAGGTTGCTAGATTGAGAGATCTTACACCTTGTTTTGATAGCGTCAATCTTATATATCGAGAGATGAGAGATTGATAGGCGAATTATCTACGAGAGTAGGAATTCATACCTCCGTTAGGGTGGACCACATCTTTAATTAAATCATCACAAGATAACTTAAGAAAGGAAATTAAGGGTTGCGGGATCGGTGGATAATTACTTGTTCAATTGTTTAATCACCATGATCATCGTTTTTATAGTTGTTTTTGTTTCCTAGTTTATAGTTTAGATATCGTTTTCGCTTTTATCCTTCCTGGCTTTGGACTGACAATCCTCTGTCCAGTTTATTTTATCGTTTTAGGTTTTAATAATAATAGTAACAATCTTAGAAAAATTAATGAACTAGATACCTCGATTCCCTGTGACCGACTCCGGTATTAATCGCTATGCTACGATCCCTACACTTGGGGAATACCGGATTTATAAATTTTATTACTTGTTTATTTTGCATTAGATAAAATCCGAGACAATAGTCCTTAGATCAGAACATAAAAGTTTCATTTATATGTTTTGTGTGTGTTGAATTTCTTATCAGGCTTGGCAACTGTTTCATTTGGATTCTGCATGTCAAAACATCACTCAGTTTAAGGTATGAATTCTCTACTTTGTTAACTTTGAAACTCCAGAAATTAAGGCTTACATATGTGTATTTTTTGGTTTTCTCATATCCAATGTGGTTTTTTCCCCTGTAGTCACTATAATTTGTAGTATATCTTAATGGATTGATTTGTTCATAGTACCTGCCCTTTATGTGGCCTCTTTAGAATCTATATAATCCATCTACTTTAAATTTCAAGTTTGTTTTTTGAATTAGTGATAATGCCTATTGTGATTTTTTTTATAAAAATCAGTATATGATGTTTAAAAACTATGACAATAGATTATGGATTAATAGAGCCTTCAATACCTAGGTTAGCCAAGTTTGTGGTTGACCCAATAGCCAATTGTAAAGAATATAGACGTTTATCGATAGAGAAATGACGTTAAAAAAAGAAAACAAAATCCCAGACTATGGCTGCCAAAAGTGTGTTCTCTATTAGGTTTGATGCGGGGTTCAGTCTTTGCCCAAAGCCTGTGGTCACCAAAATGAACATGCATCTCATAGCTGCTGGTACCAATAAAGAAACTAAAGCACAATTTTGTAATAGAAACTCATCTATACAACTTGAACTTTGGCCTGCTTCTAACCTTCCTGAATCAGATTGTATAGTTCCTACATCTATAAGTGGTCCTTCAGCTTCTCTTCATGCTTTGCTTGTCCACTCTCCTGAAAAGACAAAGGAAAAACCCACAAACTAAAACCCATCAGGCAACACAATGTATACAGCCCCCTTACTAACATTGCATTAGTCCCTGATGTTTTAACTACTGTTAAGAATTGTGCTACATGTGGAGCTATTAGATTTGTTAATGAAATCCCCAGTTCTTGTTGTAATGGTGGTCATATAATTTTGGTCAATATCCCCTTACTGAGTGTTTACTTGAGCTATTAACTTGTGATGCTGAACAGTCGAAAAACTTTAGATCATGCATTTGGACTTTTTAGTTCATGCATTATGACTCATCTATTTTCTGCATACAAGATTAAATGGTTATCGATTAATTGAAATTTGTGCTTTACTTTATAATTTTTCTTTCTGTATTTGTTGATTAGAATTTGGTCCTCTTACCTTCAGACGAATAATAAAAAGAAGTTACTTTGCTTAAGGTGCGTTTATCTGATTCTTATATCAGCTACTGTTGTGTTTGGATGAATGTTTTAGAATTTGGGTATATTCAGGAGTCTGATCTTTTATGTAAGTATATAAACTATCCATCTACCCTATTTTCTGTTAACGATTTAGACTCAGGCATTGAAATCCTTACATAAGAATTATGATGAATACCTCTGGACCGAATCAACCTTCTGCATATGCAGTCAATTCTGCACTACCTGGGGTATTAAATCCTGCTTCCAATTGGGCATCTATGTCTCGTTCTTAAAGAAAACTAGCAATACAGAAATGGCGTGCAAAAAAACTATAATTTTTTTTCGTATTGTGCATCTACTTCTTTGATTGAACAAAAACAACCTGCTTATGCTCGTCCTTCTGAACTAACTCCTGTAAACAAACCTAATAGGGGTCTTAAAAGTGTTAACATATGCAAAAAAATCTAAGATGCAGTTGCTTAAAAAGAAATCTCTTACATGCCTTTGTGATACACATGCGGTTTGGGTTCCAGAATCTCATACAGTATCTACTGCATGCCCTTTGCATGCAGGCCTGCAGTCAAATTACCCGCCTACGAATACTTGTGTTGTCCCTACCCCTTCACCAAATTGTGGTCAGTTTCTGACTTCAGTCTCGCCGCACCCTTTGGTTCCTGATCCAAACCCATTGCCTTTTGTAACAGCCAACACTTCTCCTGCTATCTCTCTACTTACTGCTTCTGATCCCATATCTCTAGGTAGAAATGTAACACATAAAACCCCACATAGGAAAAAGAAAAACCAGCCAATGGATAGACTTTTCCTGTGGGACACTTTTGCAAATACCGCAAGTGGTCTTCGACATCTTGCCTAAAGTAGGCCACTGTGGTTCATGTGGAGCGGTTAGATTTGCCTATGAACCTCCTAACTCTTGTTGTAGCAACGGGATTATTGTTTTAGTCACTACTCCGTTGCCCAGCATTTTGGTTGATATGCTTACTTTGGATTCTGAAGAATCGAAGAATTTTAGATCTTGCATTAGGACTTACAATAACCACTTGGCTTTTACTTCCCTAGGTGCAACCTATGATAAGGATTTGTCAAGGAGAAATAAAGGTATCTACACATTTAGGGTCCAAGGTCAAGTACATCACTTCATGCTAGATTTGTTAAGCACTGGTGATTCTTGCAAAAACTTACAATTTTACTTTCATGATACAGAACATGAGGTCACAAATAGGCTGTTAAATTGTCCTAGGTTGTATGAAATGTCCTTGCAAAAAATCCTTTTTGTCCTTGAAGATAATCCATATGCGAGGTTTTTTAGAAGCCTCGAGAAATGAACCTGGACCTTGAAGAACATGACATTCTGTTGTATTGCAACCCAAGTATAGACCAACGTGTCTATAACAAGCCTTATGTTAACCATGTTGCTGGTATATTAGTAGATGGCACTGAAAATCACCATAGAAACATTAAAATATACAACCTCAATGGTTGTTCTCATAGCATCCGGTATTATTACGCATGTTATGATCCCCTCCAATATCCTTTGTTCCTTATGGTCAGTTAGGCTGGCACTAAGGCATTCCTAAACAAGATATGTCTCAGAGGGGTAAGAAGAGAGGTAGGTCAGGCATTGCCAATGTTACCTTAAATCCTTCGTAGGCAGAGGATGCTGAAACTTTGCTAGGTCATGAAGAAGAAACAATGAATGTGACCATAGATAACCTTAATTCTGTCTCCATACGCGAATATTATTGCTACCGATTCCAGATTAGACAATCAGACCAATCATACTTGCTCCATTTTGGTCGATTGTTCCAACAATACGATGTGGACATGTTCGTTAAACTCGAAACACAGAGACTAGATTATTTCAGATCCAGCAAGAAAACATCAGACATGAATTCCTACAAGGAGTTTCTGATGCTTTTGCCACGGGTGAAAGAGGTTGTGGTCAGATAGGCCAGCGTGTGGTCTTGCCTGCTACATTCATAAGGCGGTCCAAGACACATGAGGAAAAAGTACTTGGATGCTATGTCTTTGGTGCGGAAGTTTGGGAAGCCTGATATCTTTATAACGATGACATGCAACCCTAACTGGAAAGAGATTAAGGAACATCTAAAATACGTGAATAGTCTCAAGATAGGCCTGACATTGTATGTAGAGTTTTTAGGGCTAAATTAGAGAGTAGCTGAAAAATGAAATATTCAAAAAAAATATCTTTGGTCAAGTTGCAGCATACACGTATGTGATTGAGTTTCAGAAAAGAGGTTTACCTCATGCTCATTTGCTCCTCATACTTAAACCACAATTTAAACTATACCGGCCTGAAGAATTTGACATGTTTGTTTGTGCAGAAATCCCTGATAAGCTTACGCATCCCCATTTGCATAAGTTAGTTTTGAAACACATGTTGCACGGCCCTTGTGGTCATAAAAATCCTTCAAATGTCTGCATGAAAAAATGGGACATGCAAAAACTTCTTCCCTAGTCTTTCTATGAAGAAACAAACGTGACAGATGATGCGTACCCAAACTATCGTAGAAGAAATAACCATGTCCGGGTAAAGGTGAGGGCGTTTGGTTAGATAACCGTTGGGTTGTCCCATACAATCCTTACCTCCTTGCCAAATTTGACTGCCACATAAACGTTGAAGTTTGTTCAACAATCAAAGCTGTCAAATATATTTATAAGTACATTTGTAAAGGGAAGCGATCGCATATTATTCAATTTATCAAACCAAAATCAACCTGACCAATCTTCTGGTAATTGCGAGATTAATGAGATAGACCAATATAGAAGTGGACGGTGGATTTCGGCACCTGAATCTTTATGGCGCATGTTTAGATTCCCGATTACTGAAATGAAACCCCCAGTCATCCAGATGCACCTTCATCTGGAGAATTACCAACCGGTAACCTTCAAACACAAACAACTTCTCTCAAGTGTTCTCCATAATCCAATGAATAAAAAAACTATGTTAACTGAGTTTTTTTTCATGAATCAACTGATTCTAATGCAAAGGCAAAGAATTGTGTTTATTCAGAATTTCCAGATCATTTTGTCTGGTTAGCGGACAAAAAAAAATGGAAACTCCGTGCTAGGGGGAATTCAGTTGGTAGGGTCGTGACCGTACAACCAACCGAAGGAGAGCGTTACTTTTTACGCTTGCTTCTAAACAAGGTTCGGTGCCCAACATCATATGAAGACCTTAGAAGTGTGCATGACCGAGTTTTTGACACTTATCGTGAAGTTGCCTTAGAACGTGGCTTGTTGGACCAAAATAATAGTCAAGAACAATGCATGTCAGAGGATGCATTCTACAACATGCCTGGTGCGTTGAGAAAACTTTTCGCTGATTTGCTTGTACATTGTTGCCCTAATAATCCTTCTGCCCTATGGTCCAAATTTGAAACCAGTATGTCCATTGACTTTGCTTATCATTCAGACTTACCACACACCTCAATAAGGAAAAAGTCTTGCAACAAATCAACTCCTACTTAGTTGGCATGGGCAAGAGCTTGAAACACTATAATATTTGCCCGTATTTTTTTTGGTGATTCTGATGAATCTCAAGACACATCAAGGGAGCTCAGGTTAGAAAAGGCTCTTCTTGTTTCTGATTTGGATCTACAATCAGAAACATTGTTAAATACCGAACAAAAAATAGCATTAGATTGTATCATTTCATCTATAAACCAAAACAAACCAGGAGCATTTTTCCTGGATGGTCCGGGTGGAACTGGGAAGACATTCCTTTACCGTGCACTTCTAGCACACGTAAGATCAAAAGGCCATATAGCTTTGGCCACAGCCACATCAGGCATTGCTGCTTCGTTGCTACCTGGGGGCCGGACTACTCACTCCAGATTCAAAATACCAATTGATCTAGAAGATGTTTCATCGTGTAGGATCAACAAACAATCGCTTTGGCTTTGCTTATCAAAGAATCAAAGTTAATACTATGGGATGAGGCTCCAATGGCAAAAAAAACCGCCATTGAGGCCTTAGACATCTGCTCAAGGATTTAATGGATTTCCGAGTCATGTTCGGTGGCAAGATTGTTGTCTTAGGTGGCGATTTCCGCCAAACCTTACCAGTAGTTACCAAAGGCACAAAATCAAAAACCATAAATGCCTCTTTAATTAGGTCCCCATTGTGGCCAAAGCTCACACAATTACACCTGCTCTCAAACATGCGTGCCCGCTTGGATCTAAAATTTTACTTGCTTTTTTGTTGGCCATTGGAAACGGAATATACCTAGTCTAAAGACATTGACATGGTATCATTACCTCATCATATTTGCCATACAAAGATTTCTTTATCCGATGATTTGGAAGAGTTCATCTCGGTTGTCTATCCAAACTTGCAAGAGATAGCCAGTATTAATATCCCATTTATGAACAGAGCTATTCTTACAACCAAAAACTTGTTTGTAGATGAAATCAATGAAACTATAATATAGAAATTCCCAGGTAAATCGTTGAGTACATAGGGTTTGACGAAACTATTAATCCATCCGACCAAGGTCTATATGAAGATATGATAAATAATTTGTCTCCTAATGGCTTGCCTCCACACAAGCTTATTCTAAAACAAAATGCACCAATTATTTTGTTACGCAATATAGATCCAAGTGAGGGTCTGTGCAACGACACACGCTTGATTTGCAAGTCCTTTTAAAAAAATGTCCTCCATGCTGAAATTATAATTGGAGATTTTGCAGGTAAGCAAGTTTTTATACCTAGGATTCATTTGCACCCCACCAAAGGTGAGTTTTGTCCGGTTCCTTACAAAAGAGTCCAGTTCCCAGTGCGCCTATGTTTTGCAATGACAATAAACAAAGCCCAAGGTCAGACTCTAGACTTTTTCGGTGTATACCTTAAAGTAAGGCTGTACACGGTTCGGTTCGATACGGTTATCAGCCGTAACCGAAAAAAATGTCAATTTAATCTAAGAACTACAATAAAAACACTTCAAACAAGCCACATAATACACAGTTACACACTACATTAATCCTTACATAATAGACTTTATGTTACACAAATCATTAGACTTACATAATAGACTTTAAGTTACACAAATTTTCCAAATTATTAGTCTTACATAATAGAAATCTTCCAAATCATTAAAGTGGAAAGGGTGAAGTTAGATAATTTGTTCCACATCAAAAGAACTTCAAAATACATTTCTCTCCAAATCACAAAAGGACAATGCTCCCAACATTTTGTAATCTGCTGAACATTGACACAAGAAAATAAAAATGTATTAGTCATGTAAAAAATGAGTGCATAAAAAAAGCATAGAGAAAGAGAATCCGTTGTTTCACTCTTTTTTCTATTCATCTTTAGAGATATAATATAACACCTTAGCCTTGAGAAAACAAAATAGAGGCAAATATTCCCTTAAACCTTTTTAGGTAATAGATATGGATGTCAAGACAAAGCACTACAAAATCCTAAATAAGAAATAGTTCATAGACCAAAATTGGTATATCCTTAGGATGCAGTGGCACATCTTTTTTTTTTGAAGCTGTAATGAAGTTCTAATTGTATATATGCGGAGATATGATCCTGAAAGTAAGATAATAATAGTGTGTTTAAACATTCAATACTGCAAATGAACCATCAACATTATGATAATACACGTATCAACAAACACGCTAACAGTGTTCCCAGAACTCATGCTTCTTGTATAAGGTTAAAACCGGGAGATCCTTCATTTCATTTTCATTTTTGCCTCACTATGATGAAGAAATGTGTTTAAGAGATCAGACATTTGGTTGTCCCTCACCCAGAATTAGTTGTGCCAAGTGAAAGATATTTCAAATAACATCTAATCATAAAGTTTGCGCAAGTACTCAAACATGACGAACTCGTGATAAACGTAATGAAAACCATATGTTTCTCAAACTAGACATACAACATTGCTTAATAATGAAAATAATGAAGGAAAACCTATCCCAAAAAGAAAATGTCCTGAGAAGTTATATGGCCAATTATAGTAACTACATATTATGCGTCTGGGACTGGGAGCATGCAAAGATCCAACTTTTGAGTTGTACAAAAGTCTAGTCCTTAGGCAAATAAAAATATCAAGTATTATAAGACATTCGAAATAAAGTCACCTGACTTAGAACATGGCAAAAGAATATAACATGACATGATTCTTAGCCAATAATGTCACAAATACGTCCACAATATTGTCCATGGCAGGAAGGCACGCATATTCTGGTGCAGGGAGGGAAACAAAATACACACACACACATACAACTTACAAACACAGTGTACCAAAACCGAAACTAGTAATTATCTATGTCCCAATGTATGCAGTGATAGCCAAGACACTGCCATGTCAAAAAAATGAATGAAAAGTCCAAACATAAACATTACGCACCGTCTAAAAACTCTGGTTGGACCCAACTATATATAAGGATTAAGGCCTGGTAAATGCCTTTGGAGGTCAGTAAATGTCAGTGGAGAAAGTTTTAGAATGGAAATACAGATTTAAGATGAAAACTGAAATGTACAAAGATTTTGAAGATAGTCAAAGAACTGTACAGAGATTATTATGGCAAGTGTGTTTGCGAATGTTTTCATTCAATCTACACCTTTCAGGCTTTCATGACATCAACAACACATTAAAAATTAACACAACGGCATCAGAAAATTATGGCTCAAAGATGAAATTAAGATTTAGATCTACTCTTCATGGCTATAAATGTAGACAAGATCACAACTACACTAGGCAAATGTACAATATATTTCCATACTTGCAACCCAGCCTTGTGCACAATAAAGAGAAAAACACCAAGGAAAGGATATATGGAAATGGAAAAGAAGTCTAAAAACGATATTTTTCATTTGTAGATAAAAAAATATATAGTAAACGGAATAAACAATAACAATAACAATGGAATCATAGCTCAGTCACAAACCATCTTCATTCACTCTTTTTAGTTTTTTACGGATCACAGTCACGGATGTCAAGTGCAGCAACTGCACAAGTAATACACAATTATTTGGTTTCATCTATAAAGCTATAAACTACACACAAAAACCCATAAAAGATGCATATGCAAGAAGTACTTATAACTAAATTAAAAGTAACACATAACTAAACAAAACCGCCAACCTGCTTGTTCAATCTCCTCCATGCTCTCCAATGTCTCCTCAACATCCATCAAACTTGTGCCACGAAGCCAATCTTGTGCACAAATCAAACACTCAACTATTTTAGGTGTTAAAGAGCTTCGAAATGCATCTAGGACACGAGAGCCTGAGCTAAAAGCACTCTCAGAAGCAACTGTCGAAACTGGAACTGCAAGAATGCCTTTTGCCATAGTAGATAAAATAGGATATTCAGAAGCATTCATCTTCCACCACCCTAGAATGTCAAAATTCGCATCATTCTTCACATTTTTCACCGCAAGATACCTATCTAACTCTGTCCTTCCATCCTCTTTATGTATACTTTCCAAGCGTTGTTCAAACTCGATATCCCAGTTTCTAGCAACATCCACATCTACATGAGCACTATGATCAAGCATGTCAATATCAGACTCATTCCCAACTGCACTAACCGAGCTAGATGCCTCGGTGCCACTACTATAAAACGTAAACAATGACTTCAAAGTCTGATGTGTCGACACTAACAATTCACAATCCTCCCCAGAACGTCTCAGCTTATCAATCAAAAACTCCAGTTTTGTCAATTTCACCCGTGGATTTAACACCGCAGCAACCATCAACATCATGTTAACCTTATCAAGCCTTTCCCAATATTTCTCAAACTTTTCCATCATTCTATTGGCCATTATCCTCAATTCTGGAATACTAATTCTCCCGTATTCCATAATTGCACTTTTGATTGTACACACCTCTTGGAAATATTGAGGTGAAGTCACATACAATGCACCAGATAGACGTCTTGTACAATCATGGAAAATAACAAGAAATATCACCAATACCCTAGCTTGTTCCCAATTTTCATCTGTAGGAGGTCCATCCCTAAGATCTTCAAACATATCTTCAATTGCCATCCTATTAATTGCCTTTTCAAATTTCAAGGCACTACTCAACATAATATAGGTTGAGTTCCACCTTGTAGGAACATGTAAGGCTAATGATATCAACTTATTATGTGCACATTCATACTCTTGCCTAACACACGCATTAAAACACTTACGCCTTTTAGGAGAGCTCCTAATATACTTAACTAAAGCACGAATGCATTTCACAGCTTCATCACATTCTACAAGGCCATCTCTAACAATTAAATCCAGAATGCGTGCACAACATCTCAGATGTAAATATTCACCATCAAGCACAACATTATTTCTAGCAACAAGCTTTCTTCTCAAATATGCAATTCCAACATCATTAGCACTAGCATTGTCAACTGTAATCGTGCAAACCCTCTCAATACCCCAATCTTTCAAACATGATTCAATCATCTTGCCAATAGAGTCACCGGTATGATCACCAATAACACAGAAATTCAGAATTCTCTTATGTAAGTTCCATTGTTTGTCTATGAAATGCACATGAGACAAAGATACGATTGATTTTGCAATGATGTCCACAAATCTGTAGTCAATGACACTCTTTGCACATTATTTTTCATGAACTCCTTTAATTTTGATTTCTCAGCGGCATACAAATTCAAGCAATCTCTAGCAATTGTTACACGTGACATAACCTTAAATTTAGGTTGTATAGCGTTCACAAAACCCCTAAATCCATTATGCTCAACGGTCACAAATGGCAACTCATCAATTATTATCATTTTAGCTAGCGCTGCCCTAGATACCTCTTGGTCAAACTTCCATGTTAATACCCTGTCAGGTTCATTACTATTGTCGGATTTTCCAAAAGTGAGTGTACTTTGATTACTGTCAACCTCACGAAATGGATTACGCTTACACCTCTTTGCATGACTGCGGCAGGAACTAGTCCCATTAGCTGAATTGCATTTAAGATGAGACTTACAATAATTGCATATCACCTGATTATATTGAGTCTCCGAACCTGGGATGAAAATCTTTGTGAAGAATTGCCATATGGCTGATCTCTCTCGCTTATTTGTAGTAGGACCCGTGATACTGTTTGTCACGGTTGCATCACGCCTTTGATTTGGACCATCTTCAGCATTTGGAGTGTCTTCAGCTTCACCCACACTGGACATTTCGCTGGAGAAAAAGAGGAAAAATAAATGTTAAATGTTATGTTAGTTGCATGTCATATGCATATGTTTAGTAGCAATTTTGAGTAGAAAACAAGCCACATATACTCTTTATGAAAACAACCTTATCATATACAGATTATTCCAACAAGGAATTCTTTATATATATATATATATATATATATATATATATATATATATATATATATATATATATATATATATATATATATATATATATATTCATTCTTTGTAACACTTTAATCCTAGAAAGGTTCTGGAAAAAGTGTGAAACTAAGCATAATCAACAACAATACAAGGTATCTAATGAAGGATGTATTGTACAAGAAGACACTGGACAATGGACACAATAGAATGAACAGATTTACTAATGTTCTCTCTTCATTCTAAAAGCTCAAGAAATTCAATCAAGTTTTTTTTTTCTTAGACAACATTACGAGGAACATTTTTTTTTTGGCCAGCAAAAGTGAAACAATTTTTGCACCAGTCATTTTATCATGGAAGAAAACAACAGCCAAAACAGGAGTAATAGGCAAACCAAGTACACTTATTTCATTTGAAAACAGAGAAGACACCTTGAATATCATCCCAATACAACCAATCCTTACATAATACAATGAGGGGAACAAAAACAAAAATCTGGGTTGAAGAAGAACCAAAAAAACTTTCACCTGCTTAAACCAAAGATAACAGTTACCAAACATTCCCCTCAATCACAATTAACAAGAATAAGGTAAAAATAGACACTTTCCAAAAGGCAAATCAAACAGAAAATAGTAGTCTCACAGTCAATAAACCTACGGAAACATAACAACATACAAAATACTGAAAACAAATATCCCCATAATTAACCCGCATGCAAGACTAATTGGAAACCAATGTAGAGAAGAATGCAAAAAAAAAGTTAAAGATAGAACAGTGAATCTTACACAAATTGTTGAAGATCGAGAAAAGTCGGAAGAAAGATTGGAGCGAATGAAAGTGTGAAGAAACTCTGAAAATGAAGACTGAACGTGTGAAACCCTTAATATGAAAGTGGATGAGATAACTAGATATTAGATAAGGTATGAGTGAAAGAAATAAGGTATGAGTGGATGTGGATGATTTTGTTGGTATTACAAAAATAAAAAATAATTTTTTTTGTTTAATATGTTGCCGACATGGAGTAGAGTATATAAACTTTTGAATATTTTTTTTTGGAGCAAAACTTTAGTATAATTATGTATGCAGTATAAATGGTATAGTGACGGTTCGGTTTGGTTATATTGGTTCGGTTTTATATTCGGTTCGGTTTTTGGTTCGGTTACGGTCAATTTTTGGCCAAAACCGTAACCGAACCGAAATTTTCGGTTTCTTCACATTCCGAACCGACACCGAACCATGGGTAATCAATAACCGAACCGAACAGAACCGAATCACTACAATTCGGTTCGGTTTTTGGATTATCCATTTCCGTGTACACCCCTACCTTAAAGAACATGTGTTCTCACACGGTCAGCTCTATGTAGCGCTGTCCCGTGCACGAACTGCTTCCCATGTTAAGGTTTTCATAAGCAAGAAAGCTTCTGATACGTCTACAGAGACGCAAACACGGAATGTTGTCAACAAAGAAGTGTTATGGTTGTGATCAGATTCTGTTCCACTAATGCTTATCTTAACCAGCTTGTTGTTAATTCTTCTTCCCTTTAGCTCTGTACATACTAATACAATAAAATTTGTCTATGCCAGCAAAAATGATGTTTCAAACATATTGAAGTGTCCCTAGATTTCTTATTCTACATAATTTTTTTTCTCATTTATACCACATGTTTGCTATTATTTGTTGTACTCTGTCCATGTCTTCATTGTTGGCCTACACTCGTCTTTTTAGCACATTTGACACATAGCCTCTGGAATTATATGCCACTGAAATTAAAAAACTATTTATTTGTTGTACTTTGTCCATGTCTTCATTGTTGGCCTGCACTCGTCTTTTTAGCACATTTGACACATAGCCTCTGGAATTATATGCCACTGAAATTTAAAAAAAAAACCCCATAATAAGCATACATACAGGTCACAGAAACACATTTTTTACATTCAGATACACTTTTGCAACCTATCACTTTCCATGTTTTTTTTCTCAATGCTTTGCACCTCCTACAATCCATATTCAATGACAAAATGTAACTTACACTAATCCATCATGTGATTGTTTGAAATGTTACTTCTCGTTATGTTTAGAATATGGGCAGACCACTGTTTGATGCCAATCAAATTACCCCGTTAACAACAACTAAATGGATTGTTTAGTTCAAGCAATTGAGCGTCGCAATGCCAAAAAAAAATGGTCCTCTCTACAGAAACTACATCGTCACATATACAAAGGTATATTACTTTCTTTAATACTTCGATGTATTTGTTTTCCCCTATGTTCCACTTATTATTAACAAATCATAAAATGCTTATGTTATGCTTTCACATGTTCTGCCTTCTTATTAGGGAACCAAAGTCCCTATTGTTGTCTTTGACGGAAATGTGGCTTATTTTGGAAACACACTCATACCATTCAAGCGCTACTATGTCTCAAACGCAACTGTGAAGGAAACTCTTCCCCGCATACAAGGTCGTTGAATATCCATACACTTGGACCCTCTATCGCAAGAACCTCGTTGAACCTCACGTTGAAACAATTCCTCCTCCACTGCCTTACACGTTTCTGTTTGATAAATTTAGTGACTTCTACCATTTTGCTGATCAAGAACGCTCAATCTGTAAGCATTCATTATCGTCTAATTTATAGGAATCATGGACCCTTATTCCACACATGCTCATACTGTTCTTGCTTGCCAACATACTATCAACTTTCTATTAGGTATCAAAGCATTGGTTGTCCGTGCTTTGCCTTTGCAAGAAACCGACGAAACTACATCTTCCCGAGACTTCGTCATGATTAATAAAGAGTAAGTGTCAGTACTCAACTTTTGTTCTCACCATTTACTATTTCAGCTACCCACATGTCTTTTCTGAAAACAACAAAGAACATTTACATGCGTTTACTATTTATGCAGGATGATTCCCGTAATGATGCGGGCCTGGGATGATCTTTTAATTGATACAGATATAAACATCCATGCTAGATACAAGGTTCCAACCTTAATTGTTGCATATGGATTAAAGGTCACTACACATAACGGTATGCTAACACTTTATTACAAAGTGTAACATATCACTATACTTGATTTGTTTGGCTGCTTGTGCACATTGAAACTATAAACAAAAATTGAGTTATTTTACACATTCCTCTGTATATTACTTCTATACTACTGCATCTTCTTTGTGTCATAGTTATCGCTTTCACTTCATAACCAGCGCTATGTTTCCAATCAGGCATCATGCCTATACTGTGTTCAACTCACGATGCTTATGAAATTCACAGTTACATTAACTTCCGTTGTAAAGAATAAACATAGTTATATGTTTGATTTAACTTTACCTGTGTTGTTATTCACATAAATGCATTCCAATGCAGGATTGTCACTAAGGACAAAATTAGGTGCATACATATTGGAGAACCCCCCACTGAACGAGCGAGATCCCTTTGAAAGAATGGTAAGCCAGTTCATGTGGTTACTATCATTTCTATATAAATTGATCAAACTAAGATCTACTGTTTCATTTTGGCAGGTATACTGCCCATGCAGCAGAAATCACAACACTGGTTGAGAATGGAGCTTACAGGGATACAACTATATTGTTCCACCCACCGCGTCCTTCTGAAATCTTGCCACTGAATTTTGCTCTTGCATCCATGGAAAATGTATTTGTTAATCATAATGCTCTAATTTTTCCTTCAATTGAACATACCCTAACATGAATTCAACCTGTATCATGCAAGCTAAATCGGTTTGGACTGAAGGCAAACTAAGTTATCTGCCTGGGCAAGGAAAACTTTGGTTTGAAGCATGTGCAAAGTGCCTAACACCGTTGGATGTGGGTGCAGACTGGAAAATAATGTGCTCAACCTGTCAAGAATTCACGGGTGTCTGTGTTCGATAATAACCTTTGTTTATTAGCTTTATGTTTTACTATTAGTTAAATTTTACCAAACACTGCTTCTCACTTACCTAACTGTTAACATGCACAACTTTAAACACTTCAGCTCTGACGTTGGCGTCTTCCAGAGAAATGGGCCAACTGTTGTTGAAGCAACTATCAAATCTCCTGAAATCAATAAGCTCTGCTACCTTTCACAGCCAATGAACTAAAACTTGCGGCTGAAAAGGTATGCATTCCACCATTATTATGGTACATAATTATGGTCTTACAATTTCACCAATTGTTTTGCTGATATGCTTCATATTTCATTGGTAGAACAACCCGTTGACAAAAGAAGTTGAGGCAGCTCTGAAAGACAAACATGTTATTTGTTTCCTGAAATACTATGATCGAGAATCCAGAGGCACAATGCTTCGCCGCTACCCTGTGCTAAAAATCTACACCGAAGTTGAAGTTGAAGAGTATAATTCAGCTCAGCAAACAGTGGAAGCTCTTGAAAATGTTGCTGACAATCCTGCACCTTTGGAGCACATTGGATCCTCATCCGCTACACCACAGGCAGCTGCTGAAAAAAAAGCTTCTCTACACCTAGCACAAAAGCGGTACTTGAGGAGGTATCTTGGAACCCTTCTCTAGAACATCCACAGTCAGACCAAACATCTGGTGCAAAACGAATGTTCTGTTAGGAAAGCTACGCGGGAACGCAGCGGAATTCAAAATTTTGATTTCCTTTTACCCAAGATCGACTTCGTTTAAACAATAAACAAATAAGCTAAAAATGGTGGTTACCTTGCTTGATCTAAAAGATCGACGCTTTGACCGTCTAAGGAGAGTAGTTCTGCATAGAGATGCCCAATTGTTCAGCTTCTACCGCTAGTCCACACGAACAACCCTTCGGAATCCACCATTGGATTGCTACTAGAAAAATCTGGCTGCTAGACCGGCCTTCTCTCTCACACAAAACTCTCTCTAAGAAGCTCTCTATTTTTCACAAGAACTATTAGCTCTTGGAGTTGTGATGTACAAAAGAGCTTGACACCACCTCTTATTTATAGTGAGAGGGGCGCCCCAACTAGAGTGGAGAGAAAGAAAACATTTTACTAGTAAAATAAGGAAATATAATTGATTGATTTATCTCATTAATATTCTATATCTTATATTAAATATTTCCAATATATTGTCAATATCTTATATTGACTATATTAATCTTATTACCATAAATCAATTTACACATATGTATATATCACATATATATATCACAAATATAAATCTATATATATATATATATATATATATATATATATATATATATATATATATATATATATATATATATATATATATATATATATATATAATACTATGGTGCGCATGAATCACCAATTTTGCATTAGTGCAAACACACGCAGACACATGTATTATTTATATATCAATATCTAATATTAATATTTGGTAACACTATTAATTAAATTGCACAATCCAAGTGTATCTTAATACACTATTATATGCGCCCCATGTGTATCAATATACATATATTTAATTAATCAACATAATTAATATCTTGTATTATATTTATTCATAATAAATAAATACCACCATATTAATTTACCACTATAATCTTTATAGTCTCGAGATAAACTTTCCTTATTTGGTTATCATCTATAACCACATTTTAATCCGGATAGATGTTCATATGTGTGTGACCCGATAGGCTTCCGAATATGTTGGCCGTAGACACAAAGTGCAAATTACGAGAATGCCCTTCATGCCTAACGATCACGGGATGACGTCTAGCAACACACCGTGACCCCCAATCATCGGAAGAGTCAAATGCAATGACTACTACCTTTCATGTGAAACAGTTACCGTGTAACTTACAATCTTATCGTTGTAATAATATCCATACGGTCGTACGTCGAGTGTCAAACATTAACGACCGTATCTTATAATCTGGATATCATGCTCTCTCGAAGTAACTCATTTACTCCCACTTTGCAAAGATTCACGAGAGTAAGACATTCCTTATAAGAAGGCCCTTTCGGATATTCACCCCTACTGATAGGGTACGCGATTCCTAGACGACCACACATGTATACTCCGCATGCTTCAGTATCATACCCAATCACTACCGCATGATCGCCCTGTGGCTAGGGGAAACCTCAATAGTGTCAAAGCATGACAATCCACACCGTGATGCCAGGAAGACTCCGGTCTAAAGGATAATTACACAACTGCCACATAGTGCGACACTTAATGTAAGTGGGTCAGTCTAACGTACGCATTCTCTAATACACGTCCACGTACAATCCAAGTGTCTCTACACTTCGATAGACGAGATCTATCCCTACCCTTAAAGACAGAAGATAACTAATACGTGCTAGTCTGTTTATACTATCAATGCCCTGTTTAACAGTACATCAGCCTAGGGACATTTAAGTATCAAACTTATTAAAGTGATTAGAGATCTCGTCAACCATAATCGCCTATCATGGTTTCTCTACCACAGTTTAATACTAAGGACGTTATCACATAACAATTCATAATTGGTTCTTTAAAAGAACATATATATGGCAACAGAAAAGTCATTTAATATATGTATAAACATAAAGAAATAGTAGAAATGATCCGACCCGGTCGGATCCGGCCCAACCCGATTGGGTTTAGGACACTATTTCAACATGTTGTCCTATGGGATATTGAATATACTTATTCATAATAAATAAGTACCACCATGTTAATTTACCACTATAACCTTTATAGTATGAGACAAATTCTTTCATTATTTGGTTATCAACTATAACCATATTTTAATCCGGCTAGATGTTGTTATGTGTGTGACCCGATAGGCTTCCGAATATGTTGGCCATCGACAGAAAGTGTAATTTACGAAAATGCCCTTAATGCCTAACGATCACAGGATAGCGTCTAGCAACACACCGTGACCCCTAATCATCGGAGGAGTCAAATGCAATGACTACTACCTTTCATGTGAAACAGTTACCATGCAAAAAGAATCCTATCGTTGTATTAATATCCATACGGTCGTACGTCGAGTGTCAAACATCAACGACCGTATCTTATGATCTGGATATCATGCTCTCTCGAAGTAACTCATTTTCTTCCACTTTGCAATGATTCACGAGAGTAAGACATTCCTTATAAGAAGGCCCTTTCGGATATTCACTCCTACTATTAGGGTACATGATTTCCGGACGACCAAACATGTACACTCCGCACGCTTCAGTATCACACCCAATCACTACCACATGATCGTCCCATGGCTAAAGGAAACCTCAATGCGTCAAAGCATGACAATCCACACCGTGATACCATGAAGACTCCGGTCCTAAGGATAATTACACAACTGTCACATAGTGTGACACTTATCAGTGTAAGTGGGTCAGTCTAACGTACGCATTCTCTAATACACGTCCACGTACAGTCTAAGTGTCTATACACTTCGATAGACGAGATATATCCCTGCCCTTAAAGACAGAAGACATCTTATATGTGCTAGCCTGTTTGTACAATCAATGCCCTGTTTAATAGTACATCAGCCTAGAGACATTTGAGTATCAAACTTATTAAAGTGATTAGATATCTCATCAACCATAATCGCCTATCATCGTTTCTCTATCACAGTTTAATACTAAGGACGTTATCATATAACAATTCATAATTGGTTCTTTAAAAGAACAAATATATGACAATAGAAAAACCATTTAATATATGTATAAACATAAACAAATAGTAGAAATGATCCGACCCGTTCGGATCCGGTCCAACCCGATTGGGTTTAGGACACTATTTCAGCAGAACTGAACTTGGAAAACTAAGGTCAACTCGGGTTAACAAAATGCGTCATCTAACTACACACTAAAAAAAGTGAGTTATACGTGCTTAAAAAGGTCGATCCCACAATAAGATAGATGATTAATAAACCACTACTTCAAATAGTTGACAAACCTCTTATTCATCATTAATGAGTTAAGTATGTAATTAAGAAGTTTCAATGGTTTAAGGATTCTATTTCATCAAATTCATTGCATCAAAATTCTCAAAAGCAAGTGTAAGTGTGTCTCTTTTTTTTCAAACTAAGTGTTACGCCTACCCCCCCCCCCCCCTCCCGCACTTTAAAACTCAACATTGTCCCTAATGTGGAAAGTAAAGCAAAAAAAAGTAGGAAGAAGAAGAACACTTAGCTTTGAAAATAGAAGAACTTGACTAATTGTCTGAAGCAAATCATATCAGTGAACTGGAACCAAAGTTGTCTCATCCCAATGACTAATCCGCACTAGGCCAGCTAATACAAACAATTCTTGCACAAAGGCCATAAGTACCATGAGACGCGAATAAGTAACAAGATAATTATGTTATGTGGCAGTAAACATGTTGGTCCCTTAGAAAGGCTAACACAAGTTTAGAGGGGGGGGTGAATAAACTTGTCACCAAAAACTAATCCTAAAGTGGAAAAGTCTCAGGAACTGAGTTTCTATGAAACTTAAACTGATCTTCAGTTCAGTTTTGTTCCTGTCCCTTAACTTGTGCGGAGTTCAGTTAGCTCAACTGAATATAAGCTAATACTTATATTTAGCCTTGTTAACTGGCAGCGGATAAAACTAGCTCTTAGTGCAATAAATGTGTAAATAGAAAACTAGACCTTCTATGTATCAGTTCTGTGCTGACTCAGTGTCTGGTGTTTGCTGAGTGATAATGCAATAAATAAAACAAACACAAATGCATAAAGTAAATCAACACATGATTTGTTTATGGAAGTTATGGGTGGTGTAATCCCGTACGTCTCCCCTTCTCCTGTGGCGTAGGAGGTATCACTAGAATAATGAGATAACCGTTACAAAATCCTAGTACTATGACAGTCCTTCACGACACCCTAGTTTCACTGTCTACACAAAATGAAGAAAGGTGAGATTGCTCCCTTCACACTGCACACTGATCCTTTGGATGTGGAAATGCTCCTTCACCAGCTCCCACTAATACCAACACACAGTCCTCAGACTGCACCAACAGCTGTGGCAACCAAGTTGCAACCGTATGAAGAAAGGTAGAATTGCTCTCTTCAAACTATGCACAACTAACCCTTTTTCACAAAGGTTAGGTTTAGAATTAATCAAGGATTAATTCAGTGAGCTGTTTGATTCTTCTGGATCTGACTTTGTAGCTCCAAGATGCCTTCTTTCCCCCTTGATGGGTTACTGGATCTTTCTTTGAAGTCTTCAAGGCAATTTCGTTGGCTTCCCCCTTTTCTAGGTATATATGATCTGATTTTATGGATCTGGATTTGGATCTTTGAATATATGCTTGTAAAGCTCTTTTTCTGATCCTCCTCTCTCTCTTGAGTGATTCACTTGTGTATTTATAGGGGTGATGTAACGGTCACTAGCTCTTGTAGCCGTTACACTTGTCATTTAGCCAACGTTCACATGTACGACCTTTTTTCGTATACTCAGTTTAAATTCAATCAAGGCCTTAACTCAGTTTTCTACTCTTCTTCAAAACTGAGTACCTTGTATACTTAATATCTGACTTTAATTGACTAAGTCAGAGTACACCAATCAGTTTCCTCTTATCCAGGTAACTGATAATCTTTGTCCTTAAGATTATTCAGTTTTACATGATCTATAACTCAGTTTCAGGTCACCACAGACTTGCCTGAATCCTGATTTATAGTCACGACTTGATTAGCTTCCAACTGAGTTTGCTACCTCAGTTCTTCAGTTTCCTATAACTGAGTCTGTGTCCCTCAGTTCTTCAGTCTTCTAGATAAGCCAACTGAGTCTGTGTCCCTCAGCGAACTTATCTTCTTCAGTTTTAGCATAACTGAGTTTGAACCCTCAGTTCTGCATGTGCATATTCGTTTTCTTGCTATAACTCAGTTTTCTTGTTGTGACTCAGCTGTTCGCCTAGTTCCTATTCTATTACAATGCTTGTCTGAAACAACCTATACAAAGTTCAGACTCTAGATAGAACTTATACATTTATCTCTAGACCATTTCTTGCTTCTTCTTTCATTATGCACTATAACAGTTAGTTACGACTTCATCTTCATGGGTTGTAAGTGATTTGTCTAATTACGTGACGAATCATCATCAAAACATAAATAATATTTCCAACAATTTCCCCCTTTTTGATGATGTATCATAACCCTCCCTAAAAGCAATAATAAGAGAATAATGCAAGAAATCATAACAAAACAAATAACAAACTAGAACAACCAAGTTTATTACAAGATTCAAATTGAAACAAACTGAGTTAAAAACTGAATAGATTACATATTTTCTTTTTCCAGTGCCATTAACTTTTCTCCAAAAAGGATGCTTCTCTTCGTTTCCAGAAGTCTTCTTTCTTTTCCTTCTTCAACTGATTCGCTATCTCTAGGCTTGATTTCCAGATATTCATTCATCAGTCGATTTCCTTCTTCATTCTCTTGGTTTTTGAACTTGATCAGAATTTCTTTGATTTCCTTTTCCATCAATTTCTCTTCTTCTTCTGAAATGAGATTAAGTTTTTCTTTTTCCTCTTTTCTTTCTGATTTCTTTTCAGTTTCCCCCTTTGTTTGTGTCTTCTTATCTGCCAACTTCTCAAGAGATTTCACACAGATTACAAGCTTCTTTCTGATACTCAACACTGCTTTAACTGAGGCTTCCTCATCATCCTCAGTTCTTGTTTCTTTAAAGTCTCCTTCTGCAATCAGCTCTTCAAACAGACTATCAACTGCTTCTTCATCAAGTTGAGTAGTTAGTAGATCAGCATCTACTTGTCTGTCTTGATCTTCCATCAGTTGTTTGGCATAAGCATCTTCAGTCTTTTCATCTTTAGCTGCATCATCTTCCATCAGTTGTTTGGCATAAGCCTCTTCAGTCTTTTCATCTTTAGCTGCATCATCACTTACACCTTCATCACCTACAGCTTCATCTTCCCCCTTGTTTGAAGATAAGCGAAAGCAATCTTCAAATAACTTACGTAGGGTGATGATGTTTGAGTATCTGTTCAAACCTGAATAATGTATTCTTCCAATTAATTCATGCAGGTTGAACAGTTTCTCCTGTAGATTCTGTATTAAACATTCAATGAAATCCTTCAATTTTTTTAGTTTTTCTGCTTCAGTTTCTTGAGCCAGAGATTCTTCAATTTCTGATTTGCATGTGGATGCCTCATGAGCCTGGGATGAGGTGCTGGCCTCAGGATAGTAAAAATGAACATCGGTAACTGTCAGTTCTTTTTCATACTCAGCCTGGCAGAATTCTACATCTTCCACGGCTTCTCTTTTCTCTTTAGTGTATTCCCCATACATGGTAGTGGGAAATTCACTTCCTTCAGATTCTTCATCAGTTTCAGTTTCTTCAGATTCTTCAATCTCTCTTTCAGTTTCTTCTTCCATTTCTACATCATCTTCAGTTTCATCTGTCTTGCTTCCTTCGTTTTCTTCACTTCCTTCTGATTCTTTATCAGTTTCAACATCACTTTCATCATCAATATTAATTGCCACATCGAGGTTTGGTTTCCTTCGTCTGAAGCCTGTTCCACAACCTTTTCTGTCTTCTTATAGTTCTATCATCCAGTTTTATGATCTCGCTTGAACTGGAGTCAGAAACTTCATTTTCTTTCTCGATGACTTTCTTTTTCCCAGCTTTGGTGGACATAGATTCTTGTTTGACTATGGTTGGAGTTGATTTGGAGATAGAGTGGTGATCTAGTATTCTTTGGATTAGATAGGGAAATCCCTTTTTCAGTAAAAATGATTCTCCAATATCTTTTCTTTCTTTCTCGTCTGAAATTTGCTTTAACAATTGATTGAGAACAAATTTATTCCAATCCAGTCTTTTCTCAAACCAAATAGCATAAATCATCTTCATTTTGTCAGTTGAGAGAGTGTAGAAATTTCGAACGTGACCGATGACGTTTCTGGTAAGAAGTATTGTCAAGCTGCGAATTCTTTCTTTTGTTGATAGATGGAGCCAATGAAATTCTTCTCCTTCTTGTTGATTGCAGTGACATTCCAAAGTTTGCTCTTTTCTTCATTTCCGAATGTGAAAGATGAAGAGCCTCCAATTATATCTAAACGGAACACCAGGGAAAGCAATTGTTCATCAACGGTGAAGCTTTTATCTTGAACCGTCGTTTTGAAGCTTTTTCCATTGTTGATGATTTCGGCATTTCTGTAGAAATCTCTGATGCCATCTGGACACAAAGTAGTGACCTTTGTATCAATCATGTTCTCCAATCCTCGAATCTTTTTGATCTTCTGTGCAATTTGGATTGAAAGAGTGGAGTTTGAGAATTTTTGACAGAAGTTGTCCAGGCTGGTGGTGATTCCATCGTCAATGTTGTATCGCTCCATTGATTACTGATTTAGGGATCCTTGAATGCTTGATTTTGGGTGAGCAGGATTTTGTCAAGATTTTGCAATCGTTTTCAATTGAGAGTCGTGTCACAATCAATGAGATTATGTAGGGATGTACATCTACTTTTTCTCCCAGATTGACACGTGGCTTCGAGTGATTAGCCATGTCAGTCCAAACGTCAGATGGTAGCTAGAAATTTTTTTACTTCTTTTGACCAATTTGTCCTTCATCAGCCTTTGCCTTCTTAGTTTTGTATATAAGTCAGTTTTCTGAGGATTTTGCAATGTGAACTGACTTTTCCTGCAAAACAGTTTACGTTTTCTGCGGTACCCATACCTTTTTGGGTCCGGCTGAGTTAGTTACTGAAACATTACTTTCAGTTTCTTTGTTGAGAGAATTAAACATTCTCAACTCTTTTCTTGGATAAACCATTACGCTCAATCTTAGTTGATTTCACAAGGATTCTTTTAGATTTAACATTTTTAGTTTCCTTGTGTAATCCACTAGATCTTCCAGTATCTTGATTTCTAGAGTTTATACTTTTTGAAGTCTCAAGACTGGGTAGGGGTGGGGGATTATCATTGCTTTTGTCAAATTTACTAGACATTAATCTATCAGCTAGATTTGACACCTCAGTTTCAAGAAACTCATTCCAATCTTTTTCTTTGTCAAGTTCTCTGTCTTTTAATTTTAGTTCCAACGTAAGTTTTTCAGTTAACTTGACAAGATCAAAGTTTTTCAGACTGAGTTCAGCAAATGATAACTGATTTGAAGAATGTACCTTTCCTTGATGATTTGATGCAGTTTTAGGATTCGAATGTACACTCTTTTGTTGCTGTGAAGAATCTTCTATATCAACAACCACTTGTAACTCATTTCCTTTTTCTTTTGAGAGGTCTCTTAGTGATGGAACTCCTCTGGATTTGTTAATATGAACATTGAAGTTTGTATCTGTTAGGTGTAGTGCCCGAAAGACAATTTGTGTAATTGCTTTTAATGGATGACAGAATTTATCTCACCTTATTACTTGCTATGTGCTTGTAAGTAATACACGCTCGCAAACCCTAAGTATATCGTATGTAACCGCTTAACTCGGTGCATAGCATGCACGTGAGGATTGAGTTAGTGGTGATATACTTAAAGCGTTAGTCCGTGGTGAACTTAATCGAGTTTAGGGTCTCTTGATTAAAACACCAATAATGCGCCCGTAACATCTTAGGGTGTGATAGTCTTATCCGGTTCGTCGGTAGAGGGTACCTACGTGGGGCATTTATATATGATGGCATTCATATAGGGTATTTGGACCGATTTAATCGTATTTCTTGGTATAATTCCGTAATCGAGGAATCTTATTAAATCATTAGATGATCATATATGGATCAACCTTAATCCGAGGTGATCACAGGATGCCGCTTGTCCCGGGGTAGTGTTTGATGTGTTAGTTACGGTTCACTTTAATATGTGTTCCAAGCCACTTCTCATTGGCACTATCTCAGGATGAGTGAGTAGTTCGATTTTCACGGACATGGAATCCATTCCTTCCCCGCGGGAAGTAGAGAGACGATCCCCTTATTTGTTAGCCCTAAGAAAGTGATCGATCCCGGGAGTTCACATTTGACTAATTAGCTACTAGTCAGATATGTGTGCTAATTGATCATTAGGGGGTTAATGGTAAATAATGACAAGATATTCTGAGTCGGGTTCACGGAGACTTCCCACTCAGAATGGACAGTCTATGGAGGGTTAATCCGTATGTAGTGATTATATCAATGGACGCTTATTCACTCTATGGGTTGAGTATAAGTATACATCTATAATCGGTAGAGTTCAGTTTCGGGTTTATGGTGGCGTAATCCCGGAATTAATAATTAATGTACTTATTCTGTTCGATGAATAATTAATTATTGGAGCTACTGGTTATAGGTCCATGGTCCCCGATGTGGCTTCTTTAATTCGGACTAATAATCTTGTTATTTGGGCCTCAGAAATAATTAATTGGCTGGGCTAATTAATTGATATGCGTGGATATTATTTAGTTGGACTAAATAATATTATACACATAAAAGACATTTTATGTGGGCTTTTTTGACCTAAAGTGGCGCCTCATGTTCTATTATTGTCACAAGAATTAATTTTTTGTGATGTGGAAAATAAAAGATATTCTTGTTATATGATTGGTTGGATGACTTGTTATTTGATTTCATATTGGTCAATACATGTCACAATTAATCATTAAGGAAAATATCTTTTTATTTGGATTAATTAATTATTTATTTAATTAATTAAAACTTGGAGGCCAAAGATTTACTCTCCTATAAAAGGAGAGTTATTCCAAGGGAAATTGAATTGGAAAATTTCGACCTAGCCACTTTGAAAGGAGAGAAAAATTATTTTTTCTTGTCTTGGGTTTTAGAAGAAAAACTCTAAGTTTTTCTTGGTGTTGCATATCGAGGAGGTTCGTGTATCAAGAAGGGTGTCCACCAACCGCCGTTTGGAGAACACATCGGAAGATCAAGGCGACTCTTCCCGTTATTGGTAACATGATTTTAACCCCCTTGTAATAGTTTAAGTCCTTTAATTATGTATTTTGATATATAAATCGTGATCCATCCTCTGCGCGTAGATCTAATTTGCTTAGATCTAAGAACCTGCATCCTTCATGTGGTATCAGAGAAAGGTTCCACGATTTATATAATCATAATCGTAGTTAAACGATTTAAAGGAGTGGAATTGCGTGTAGGTGATATTTTACTTATTATTATGTATTAATAATTTTTAAATTGCTATGGTTGAAGAGATGGATTGGGGTTGACACCGTTTTCCCGTTCGATCTATTGTAAACTCATATAAACGATGAAAATTCGTTCATACGAGTATAGGAAATTATGTAATTTATTTATTATTGCAAGTTTAATTTCCTGTAAATAGATCTGTTTAGCAGCTGTATAGTGTTTTCGTTTTTTCCGTTGTTTGAGCCGTTAAAACGAAGATCTCTCCGGTCAGAATTAAGATTAGAAGTTGATGAACAATCCCACAAATTTTGGTGTCGATCAGAGTGCGTTTGGGTATCCGTTCGTTGCTGCGAAATGGCTGCTGTAACAGAAAAACGCAGGATTCACAGAAACTCAAACTGTGACTTCTTCGATTTTCTGGGAACAATTAGACCGTTCAAATTAAAATCCGACCGGTCAGATCGCATATCATGGAGTTTTGGACGTGAGATAAAATTTTCAGGATGATCGGGATTCATCTTGATCCCCGATCGGCCTCGGGAAGTATATGATGCGCTGCTGTAAGAGTCTGTTTCAGCAGCAAGTTGGGCGGCTCACTGAGGAAGATTGACAAGTCAAAGCTCCGATCCGACCGTCCATCTTGAATTCCGAAGAATGAAGATCAGATCTGGAAAGTTTCGTCCCGATCCAAGTTCGTTTGATATGCCGATCGTCGAAGATTCTCAACAGCTGCAGATTAGGGTTTTAATTTATTTTCGAATAGATTAGTTACGGGGGTGCCAACGGTCCATCTCGGTGTTTATTTTCCGCACTAGTATACATGTGTAGATTGTATGAGTAGAACCGGAAAATTGCCATGACATGCATCATATCATGAATTCCACTCCATATGTATACATGTAGAAATTAATTCGAGGAATTAGTTAGGCATGTATAAAACACACGATTAGTTTTAATTAATTGTTTGATATTAATTAGAAACTAATTAGGGTAAAAACCGAGGAACACGGGTTTTTTCAATCGTCGAGGTTGGGTGATGGATTCTCGGTGAATCCCACTCGCGAAAGCATAAGGAGTAAAATCCCGAAACCTCGTGGTGAAGGTGTTGGATTCTCGGTGAATTCCACCTTACCTAAGACGAGATTATGTTTTTGTTCCGTAGTGTCTACGTGAATGTTTGATGTTTAAGGATTGGATAATCACGGGCAAACAGGTTCGAAAGTGGTTTAACCACGGTTGGGTGGTCAACAGTAGCTACGGCTCAATCGACTTCACCCTCCACGTGTGGCGTTTGCACGGGGGTCTGGCAATACTGAGCCATCCGAAGAGCCACTACGGCTCAACGGAGCTCTCCTAGACTTGACCCGTCCGACGGCCACATATGTTCTAACGAATAGGTCGGGTGGGCTAGCCCACATAACCGACAACATTCGGGCCTATGATTTTTTTGTTCCTTAATGTAACATCAAGTCCAAAAACGTGATCAGTAAACCCACCACTTTTTCAAAATATTGAGTGGGAGCGGGAGAGGCGACAGCCGACCCCACGGCCTCTACTGTTGACACAAGCAACGTGAGAGAATGGTGACGCCTCGTGTCGGCTGTGATTTCGGCCCCCTAAGGAAGGCCTTCACCGTTATCAAAATTCAAGGCTTGGTCTCCGAAAGGATAGGATTTTGGGTACTCGCTGAGTCACTGACCGACCCTAAGGCGGCACACTCGGGGTCTATCTAAAGATGCGAAACGAGTAGGTCACACTCATAAAGGGTATTTTGGTAATACCTTGGCTGAAAAAGGAAAGGTGATTGACGATCACAAATGAGATGTTCGATTCTCAAGTTGATCTTCAATATTAATCGAAACCTCTTTGACCTACCCTAAGGCGGCACTGAGGCATTAGATTAAATCCTTGGAACGGAAGGATAGACTATAAGTACTTAGTTTATGTTCCTAAAATTTATTAGTAGTGTATGATTTGGATTTATCTTCTGTCAATTTTATTTACAACTATTTATATATCTCTCTAGGGTGCTAGACTGCTAGTGTAAAATTGACTAGTAATGACTTCGTTAAAAAGTGGTAAGTAACTAGAACGTTGTACTTATTGATCTTACATGCGATTAATTTTTCGGAAGAGATATTTCTCTGGAGCCTTCAAGACTTAAGTGACGTAAATAAGGATGTCACTGTTGTCAATCGTGTTGATCGAGAGACGACTGTAGTCAGTTTGAAAGATGATTGGGACGATAAAATTCTTCTAGTGAATTTTAATGGTAGTGTCTACACGAGAAATTTTCTAATAGAAAAATTAGAGAATCATAAATTAAAGTGTCGCTAGTTAGACGGTATTTGGAACCGATAAACCAGTGGGAGCTTTTGTCTTATGTTTTTCTAATTTAGAAAATTAGTCCCACTGGGTAACGCTTTCATTAGACATCCCACAGTTCACGAGTAGTGTCTACTCAATTGAACTGCTAGTTCAAGACTATTTCCTTTTAAGGAAAGTTGAGAATGGGAAAGAATGTATGTAAGTGTTAATCATCTTAACTAAAGTTTGAGGCTAAACCGAAACATTAATTAAAGAAAGTATAGGATAAGGAAAGTGATTTCGGATCACTAACCAATGAATCCTTAGCGACTTTCTTAACCGAGTAACTTGACTCGGTAGCTTAGTTCTTTGGAAGAACAAGGAAAGCGTGCATTAACGATTAATAGAGTAACAACGGGCGTAATTTCGGCTACAATAGTGGGAGTGATATAAGGAAATGAATTTCGGATTCTATCCTTGAATATCACGAGAAAAATTTATTTTTTCGTTTACGGATTCGTTGAAACAAATGGATTCACTTTCAACTCGATATATTGTTGCCTCATAGAAAGTGAATATGACATTTGTAGTACGAATCCAAGACTCGGACTTTTGTTTGATAAAGTCGAACGACTAAGAAAAGTGAATAAGTATAACACATCTAAAACTATTAAAGGTAAAAGGTTTCCGTATTAAGATAAGCGACCTTTCAATATCTATTAATTAGTGCATATATCCTAGAGATAAGACCTGCAGATTGGCTAAGGGTGATTCCTATCTCCCAGTCTAGGAACACTATCTCAAAGGAACAATGACTAAGTTTCCTTTCAATCGGGAAAGGGTAATAGATTTGAAGGGGTAACATAGCTTGTTCACCATGACCTTCGGGGTCTAGTGAGAGATACAAGCTAATGGGAGTTTTTGAGTGGTGACATCTTGTCTGATAACTACTCGAAACGTGATTTAGGGGGCGTTTGTTAAATCTGAAGTCTGAAATCTGAAGTCTGAAATCTGAAATCGAAGTCTGAAAACATTAAGTAACTGAATGATTTAAGTATTTAGACGGTTTGATAACACTATAAATCTGAACTAGAGAATGATTCGTTTTTCTATCAACAATAATTTTTTCCTTACAATTTTATCCATACACACTGTTGTATAAATACAAATATGCTACATTTATTATGATATTTTTCACACGTAAGTTTTAGGCTAATGTTTTTAAAAAAAAATATTATTATGAATTTATACTTCAGTTAATACTTCATGACTTCAAATAAAAAATGTACAAGACATTTTCAATTTTTTAACAATAATTAAATGGTGTTCTATCGGCATCCTCCTATTTATTACTGGCATCCCTATTACTCCCGACACCACAAAAAATTACTTTCGGCACCCGCTGATTTCTTACAAAAGAAACGTCAGTGCCACTGACGTTGGTACTCCACAAGGAACACTAGTACCACCGACATTCCCTTTGTAAAAGTGTTAAAACTCAGAAAACGTCAGTCCATGATTTTCCACCGGCGTTCCTTGTTGCACACCGGCACTGACGTTGGTGTTCAACAAGGAACGCCGGTGTCACCGATGTTTTTTTCGTCCGAAAAAATATTCAATAAATGGGTGTCAAAAGTAAAAACGGGGGTGCCGATAGAACCCACCTAACTAAATCGATAAGAAATACAAAATGACACATTAATTAAAGCAATTACATTAACATGACTACATACAAAGTACATAAATTGTTTTGATATAGAAATATAAAATTAAAAACACAAACGTAAAAAATATATATATTTAAAGCAAATAAATATATATTACATAAAATAAAAAACGGAATTGACGTGCATAGCGTGAAAGCAGGAACCGTTTTCAGCGATAAGCTAACTAGTAAGTGCTGAATTTTTTCGGGTTTTTAACATGTAAAATTAAGTGGCACTTAATTAATTAAGTAGTGTTAAAAAACATTATCAAACACCTTTAATTATAACCGTCACTTAATATATTCAGAATAAGTACTTAATTGTGTTACCAAACAGGCCCTTAGTTTATCAAAAGAATACGAGGAGGAGTCTCTGATTTTAGCAGAGAATAGAGTATTCCATGCTCAGAAATAGGCTATCGCATAGTCTTGGGACTGATGCTCGGCCTGCCTCCTAATGGAATGATTCTCACTGAGGAAGAAACCATAGACTTGCACGATATAGTTATTAATGTGCTACAATACCGTTAAACTCGATTAAGATAATTGGTTGCAAAATAACGGTTAACATTATTATGTAAACCGAGAAGTCTACCTAGAAGATGCCGGTGAATTTATGGATAATGAGTGAATTCGGTTCACACCACTTCCATAAATGTAGGCATTTAGCATTTAATGCTTGAAAGTAGGATTTGGAGATTTTGCGCATACGTTCGGATTGTATTTGTTCGTGAAATATCTTAATGAGACGAGTGAAGGTTGATTATAAGATTCTTGAGATCGAAAGTGACGGTTGAAGCTGTCACAAGCCTTCGATAGAATCTATAAGTAACAACCTTAAACCTTGGAGTACGGTTACCCAAAGGTAGTTGCTATCGATTTAATCGGACCACGTCCAACATCGGTTGTTGGTGATTACACGATAAATACTACTAGATCGGGATGTCAATCCACCACGCGGTGGGAGTATGGTTTAACCATTGACCCATTGTGGTTTTGTGGACTTTACGGTCTTTGGGGTGATTGATAACCTATGGCTCTTAGTGGTTGTATAGGATTCGATCATAGAGGTTGGTTTGACCTTAACCCTGTAAATGGAGTTTTTGTACTCCGAGTTTTGTTCGATCTATTGTAGAACCACCGAGTGTCTCGGGCCCGAGTGGGAGCAATTGGATCTACATAGAAAAGAGTCGAATGAATAGGAAAGTTTAAACTTTCAGCGCAAAGTTGAGTGGTATAGGGGTGATTCCACGACAAGTAGAGAGTTAACCGGACCTTGAACTCTCTCACCACTCGATCTTGCTAGATTTCGTTAGAAAGCGAGAAAATAGGGGTGATTCCACGAGACTTTCTTGCCGAACAACGGAATCGAATTCATTCGAACGAAGGGTTTTAGGCGAGAATGAATAACGGATTCGTTACAAAGCGAGAAGATAGGGGTGATTCCCTAATACCTTTTTGCGAGACTAACGATATCTTAATTTATTCGAAAGAACCATTGGTAGGAAGCCTGCCATGGCTTATATCCTTTGTGGATTTAAGAGAACCTCTCGGTCATTTAAAAGTCACATGTATTAAAATATATGGACTTGACCAAAATATTAATAAGTTTTTCGTAGACTGGATATCAATATTGGTAAAGTAGTAGCATTAGTGTTCATAAATGATAACACTAAAACGGTTGGAAACAACATGGGTGTGCTATACGAAGTCGGAAGCGACACGCCAAGATTCTCTGGATGAGAGAATTGGACTATATTCTAAGAATTTGATTCAGTCAAATTCACGAGAATGAGTCATTGACTATCCCACCTATCTTATTGAATAAGATGATTATGCATATACGATTGCGGCATTCATCGAGAGTAGTCCTACCCTACCTCTCGGGAATGATTCTCCAAATCTTCGGATAAAGAGAAAATGGGATAGAGTCTCTCTGGGATAAGGGCAAGTCAGCTTAAAACGAGTTGATTGCAGTTGAATCTTGGATTCAAGCAATAAGTAGCGGTTTAGTACGTCCTCAAGTATCGTTAGAGAATGAGGAATCATATGCTGTATATTCAGGTGCAAACTTGAATATGGTTGACTACACTGATTCTGACTTGTAGTCAGATTAAGGATGGTCATTAAGTTGATCTCGGGCTCAGTGTTTACTCATAGTGCTTAGAATTTCCTTTTTGGTCTGGGAGTAATTCCAGGTCTGATAAGCCGATATCACTTCATTGTGAAAACAGTGAAGAGATAGCTTAGAAGGATCTTCTCGGTCATAAGAAGTCAAAAGCATATTGAGAGAGAGTACCGCCTGATTGGAAGGACCGACAACGTTTCAATCCTAAAGATCGTCTCGAGTCGACAACCTAGCTAATAAGTGTACCAAGTCGAGTGCTTGGAGGGTACGGCATTGATGGATATGTCTCATCTGCTTTTAGAGCAAGTGGGAGAGTGTTGTGAATAAGATGAGAAAGGGTGTGCTCTAAAAACAATCGTTGCTTGTCATTTCGTGCAAGTGGGAGATTGTTAGGTGTAGTGCCCGAAAGACAATTTGTGTAATTGTTTTTAATGGATGACAGAATTTATCTCACCTTATTACTTGCTATGTGCTTGTAAGTAATACACTTGTTGCAAACCCTAAGTATATCGGTATGTAACCGCTTAACTCGGTGCATGGCATGCACGTGAGGATTGAGTTAGTGGTGATATACTTAAAGCTGTTAGTCCGTGGTGAACTTAATCGAGTTTAGGGTCTCTTGATTAAAACACCAATAATGCGCCCGAACACCTTAGGGTGTGATAGTCTTATCCGGTTTGTCGGTAGAGGGTACTACGTAGGGCATTTATATATGATGGCATTCATATAGAATTTGGACCGATTTAATCGTATTTCTTGGTATAATTCCGTAATCGAGGAATCTTATTAAATCATTAGATGATCATATATGGATCAACCTTAATCTGAGGTGATCACGGGATCCGCTTGTCCCGAGGTAGTGTTTGATGTGTTAGTTACGGTTCACTTTAATATGTGTTCCAAGCCACTTCTCATTGGCACTATCTCAGGATGAGTGAGTAGTTCGATTTTCACGGACATGGAATCCATTCCTTCCCTGCGGGAAGTAGAGAGACGATCCCCTTATTTGTTAGCCCTAAGAAAGTGATCGATCCCGGGAGTTCACATTTGACTAATTAGCTACTAGTCAGATATGTGTGCTAATTGATCATTAGGGGGTTAATGGTAAATAAGGACAAGATATTCTGAGTCGGGTTCACGGAGACTTCCCACTCGAATGGACGATCTATGGAGGGTTAATCCGTATGTAGTGATTATATCAATGGACGCTTATTCACTCTATGGGTTGAGTATAAGTATACATCTATAATCGGTAGAGTTCGGTTTCGGGTTTATGGTGGCGTAATCCCGGAATTAATAATTAATGTACTTATTACGTTCGATGAATAATTAATTATTGGAGCTACTTGGTTATAGGTCCATGGTCCCCGATGTGGCTTCTGTAATTCGGACTAATAATCTTGTTATTTGGGCCTCAGAAATAATTAATTGGCTGGGCTAATTAATTGATATGCGTGGATATTATTTAGTTGGACTAAATAATATTATACACATAAAAGACATTTTATGTGGGCTTTTTTGACCTAAAGTGGCGCCTCATGTTCTATTATTGTCACAAGAATTAATTTTTTGTGATGTGGAAAATAAAAGATATTCTTGTTATATGATTGGTTGGATGACTTGTTATTTGATTTCCTATTGGTCAATACATGTCACAATTAATCATTAAGGAAAATATCTTTTTATTTGGATTAATTAATTATTTATTTAATTAATTAAAACTTGGAGGCCAAGGATTTACTCTCCTATAAAAGGAGAGTTATTCCAAGGGAAATTGAATTGGAAAATTTCGACCTAGCCACTTTGAAAGGAGAGAAAAATTATTTTTTCTTGTCTTGGGTTTTAGAAGAAAAACTCTAAGTTTTTCTTGGTGTTGCATATCGAGGAGGTTCGTGTATCAAGAAGGGTGTCCACCAACCGCCGTTTGGAGAACACATCGGAAGATCTTGGCTTCTCTTCCTACTATTGGTAACTTGATCTTAACCCCCTTGTAGTAGTTTAAGTCCTTTAATTATGTATTGTGATATATAAGTCGTGATCAATCTGCTGCGCGTAGATCTAACTCGCTTAGATCTAAGAATCTGCATCCTTCAGTATCCACATCATCACTGAGTTGAGGTTCTGAATTTGTATATAAATTTGTTGCACTGAACCTTTCGATCATTTGATCCTGAAAATCAGATATATTTTGCAAGCAATTAGTCAGGGGGTGAATAAGCCAACTTCTAACTCTAGATGTAGACATTGAACCTAAGTAAACTGATACAGTGAAGGGTCTTCAACAACTGGATGCTTCGAACAAATAACTGATGCACAGTTATCTCTTTGAGCAGTAATAATTCGGATCTCCTCCAAAAGGAAGAACTCGCTCCGATACCAATTGTTGGTCCCTCGGAAAGGCTAACACAAGTTTAGAGGGGGGTGAATAAACTTGTCACCAAAAACTAATCCTAAAGTGGAAAAGTCCCAGGAACTGAGTTTCTCTGAAACTTAAACTGATCTTCAATTCAGTTTTGTTCCTGTCCCTTAACTTGTGCGGAGTTCGGTTAGCTCAAGCGAATATAAGCTAATACTTATATTTAGTCTTGTTTAGCGACGGCGGATAAAACTAGCCCTTAGTGCAATAAATGTGTAAATAGAAAACTAGACCTTCTATGTATCGGTTAAATGCGACTCGATTGTACGGTGTTTGTTTGAGTGATAATGCAATAAATAAAACAAACACAAATGCATAAAGTAAATCAACACATGATTTGTTTATGGAAGTTCCGGGTGGTGTAATCCCGTACGTCTCCCCTTCTCCTGTGGCGTAGGAGGTATCACTAGAATAATGAGATAACCGTTACAAAATCCTAGTACTATGACAGTCCTTCACGACACCCTAGTTTCACTGTCTACACAAAATGAAGAAAGGTGATATTGCTCCCTTCACTCTGCACACTGATCCTTTGGAGGGGGAATTGCTCCTTCACCAGCTCACCACTAATACCAACACACAGTCCTCAGACTGCACCAACAGCTGTGGCAACCAAGTTGCAACCGTATGAAGAAAGGTAGAATTGCTCTCTTCAAACTATGCACAGCTAACCCTTTTTCACAAAGGTTAGGTTTAGAATTAATCATGCATTAATTCAGTGAGCTGTTTGATTCTTCTGGATCTGACTTTGTAGCTCCAAGATGCCTTCTTTCCCCCTTGATGGGTTACTGGATCTTTCTTTGAAGTCTTCAAGGCAATTTCGTTGGCTTCCCCCTTTTCTAGGTATATATGATCTGATTTTATGGATCTGGATTTGGATCTTTGAATAAATGCTTGTAAAGCTCTTTTTCTGATCCTCATCTCTCTCTTGAGTGATTCTCTTGTGTATTTATAGGGGTGATGTAACGGTCACTAGCTCTTGTAGCCGTTACACTTGTCATTTAGCCAACGTTCAAATGTACGACCTTTTGTCGTATACTCAGTTTAAATTCAATCAAGGCCTTAACTCAGTTTTCTACTCTTCTTCAAAACTGAGTACCTTGTATACTTAATATCTGACTTTAATTGACTAAGTCGAGTACACCAATCGATTTCCTCTTATCCGGTAAGCGATAATCTTTGTCCTTAAGATTATTCGGTTTTACATGATCTATAACTCGGTTTCGGGTCACCACGGACTTGCACGAATCCGATTTATAGTCACGACTTGATTAGCTTCCAAGCGAGTTTGCCACCTCGGTTCTTCGGTCTTCTAGATAAGCCAAGCGAGTCCGTGTCCCTCGGCGAACTTATCTTCTTCGGTTTTAGCATAAGCGAGTTTGAACCCTCAGTTCTGCATGTGCATATTCAAGTTTTCTTGCTATAACTCGGTTTTCTTGTTGTGACTCGGTTGTTCGCCTAGTTCTATTCTATTACAATGCTTGTCCGAAACAACCTATACAAAGTTCGGACTCTAGATAGAACTTATACATTTATCTCAGACCATTTCTTGCTTCTTCTTTCATTATGCACTATAACAGTTAGTTACGACTTCATCATCATGGGTTGTAAGTGATTTGTCTAATTACGTGATGAATCATCATCAAAACATAAATAATATTTCCAACAAAACAGTACAACTAAAAAGAAGAAGTGCAATACACAATTTAAGCCAACACATAATAACCTTATTACTTAAATACAACAACACTGTTACAAGACCAAATAAAAAAAAAACTCAAGACTCAAAATAATAACCGAATAATCATGCGAAGTAAAAAAAAACTCCCTTACATCCTTCGCTCAACATCCTTAGGAACATGGAGATGAAAAAAACCTTCACACTTTTATTCAATTATCAAGAAAAAAACTGATAAAATAGTTAACCATAAATTAATGCCTATGTCTAACAATTAAATGAATAGTCCCCAGAAACGAAGCGAAAAACTTGATCGCGTGTAAGTCGCTTCTACTAGCAAGAGGACTAGGTCAATCGTAGTATAGCAAGGGCGAGTCAAGGTCGATCCCACAAAGACTATTATTTAATTACGTTATACAAAACCACAATTTATAGGTCAACTGGAAAAGGTGGTCGTTGACCAACATAAATAAACAGTAAATAAAAGAGATGCAAATAAACCAATAGTCAATCATATATTGAAAAGGCATTAACCAAACTATTCATAACTAATCTCCCCTTAATCTGTATCTGATCCGTATTTGTAATTAAGCTATGGGTGTAGTCTCCTAAGCTTGTTTACTTCCATTGAAAGGACAATAAATGTCTATGTGCACTTAACCTCCTTACTTGATTGTATTAACCCTCACGCAATATGTTCTAGAAAGTGCCGGCTCAAGACCGAGAACCTCCCTAAGCAGCTATCGTGGATTGACTAGCACGTTCCTAGGGATTGATCCAGACTATGTCCTAACTAACACTTCACTTTAGCGTCCTTCATGTTAATTTATGATGACATGCAATTATGTGATCATGCTAAGAACATGTAAATTAAACATGTCGATCAACGTAGTTGACGCCGAACCACAGAATTAGGGTTTACTAGGTATCTCGCAATTGCGATAAAGACCGTCACAATTGCGGGAGAATGCAACCGCTAAATCTGCATTTTCATATTGACGAATCGAATAATCACGATTAAGGTTTGTTTAATTAATTCATATTGATTAGATGCAAGCATAGTTTAGATCTATCACGAAAGCAAGATCAAATCTAAGATACGAAATAAATATCGGAATAGATCTTACCCATAACGGTATGTCCTTCAGAGGACCCTCTCGGCGTGGGAAATAGTACCATCCATGATGCTCCTTCACCTTCTTGTGCTGGTAGAAGGACCTAAATAGTCTAAAAGAGAACTTGATACCGAGAAGCCGACACCAAATCGCGAATACTATTACGCATATAACCTCATTAGTGGCTAACTGGGCGGTCCCTAACCCATAATAACATAATACAAACAAGAGGGCCGGGTAGAAGGGGAGCCTCAACCCACATTGAAAGTATTCCCGATAAACGGCGCAATCTTGTTATGAAATAATATCATTGATGGATTATCTATTATTCGATTGATTTAAGTAGATTTGTGATTAATTCGGATTATTGTGTTCACATTGTAATCTCTACTATAAATACCCCTTATATCATTGGAATAATACACAAGCAATTTTCCTTTCTTCTATAATTGTATTTCCTCTTGTTCTTCCTCCATTATCTTCTTAGTTTTATAACACGTTATCGGCACGATCTCTAACCACGTCTCAAATCATCAAAATTGTTTTGATGAAGTTTGGCAACCTTCGCAAAAAAAAAAAAAAAAAGACCTACAAGAATCACCATTCATAGATTGCCGAGAAGGACTCAAGTCGATCAATTAATATATTTTATATCTACACATCTCGATACGGGTAAACATTAAGGTAAAAATTTGATTTATTTAAATTATTTATCGTGATCAATTCTATTATTTTATAGATATATGTAATATTGATGCTAGTGGTATTGACATCATCAAATCATTATGGATCAAGTCAATACCACGTAAGCAAAAGATATGAGTAATACTCATCGGTGATATGAAGCCTTGATGGCTATATTCCTTAGACAAAAGAGTTTGTCTTTTGTGCAAATTGAAAAATGAGGTATGATCACATGAAGTTGATCAATGTTTGAAACGAGCATATAATGGATCAGAAATCCATATGAAAATAGAAAGCTCGTAAAAGTGAATATAAAATTCACATAAATGGGCATGTCAAAAACCGATGAAAGTGAATATTAAATTCACATAGATGAATTTCAGACGTGCCAAAAAAAAAAAAAAAAAAAAAAAAAAAAAAAAAAAAAAAAAATTGGTGAAGGTGAATTTGAAATTCACAGAGAAAAAAGTACAAACATGTCATTCATATAAATAAAAATTAGGACCCGATGTCCATAGAGAAAGACATGTTCCACGAGTGATCGAAATTCGAGAGATAAGAAATCTCTTGAATATATCATGGGATTTCATGATCACGGTTGAGAAAATAATTAAATCATTTTCATCATGATGATATGCTCTTTGAAGCGACAATATCAATCAAAGTAATTTATGATGTATATGAAATTGATTATGATTTCGTATCATGAATGAAAAATAATAATCCTTTGGATGTGGAATTATGAAAATAAATAATGAGTTCCGACCAAATTATAAGAGTTCATACTTTATAAAGAACGTGACTCAATTTATAAATATTTGAAATATTTGGTTATGGTCGTGGAGGAGGACATTATTGATACGGTCTAACAAAATTGTTTTATATGATTAAAACAATAATCATGACAAGAAACAAAGTAATCTTTTAGAAGATTACGCCACGTATCGGAGTTAGTGGCGATTTACGAAATTGTTTATACGATGCATTTAAACTTAAGCATCGTTTATTAATAAATAAATTGTTTCTTGTCTTGGGTTTATTTTGATACGGCTAAAGTATTTTGTGATATATATAGTAGCTTTGGAATTTTTTTTATCGATTGTGTATAATTGATACGTGTGACTAGTTTTCTTCAAAAAGAAAAAGGAAAATAATTGTATCATCATGTATTTTTGGTAAGTAAATCTTGTTATTTGACCACAATAATAATATATGATTCTCAATCATTTGGATTAATCAACATGTATATTACTTTTGCAATCATATTCATATTAATTAAAGTCATTTTAAATAGTTAAAATTAAATAGATTATATTTTACATGATTGTGTACGTAGTTGTGTTAATCACTTACATGGTGCGCATATATGATCTTTATATTGATACGACGTGAGAATGTTTTATACTGTTGCTTTATAATTTATCAATATATTTTTCACTATAAAGTTGATATGATATGAACACATGATATTTCCATATCATTTAGTTAATTGGATTGATATTAAACATAACTTTACAATATTTGCATGATCATTGCGGTAATTAATGCATTCGTTGTATTTTTGGCAACTACATTTGCAATAATTTCAATAAACAAAATCATATTTGTTAATTTAATGAAAAGATTTTATTGACAATAAAAATAGTGATCATCATTAATGTGATTATCTATACACATGTTTATTACAACGAGAAAAATATTCAACTGCGGTTTTTTTTAAAAATGAATACCATGTATATGGTCTTTGATTGTAAGGCGCATTCGCTCTATATTGTTATTATATTCAAAATTTGTTGTCTAGTTGTGATAAGAATGAATATGACAACATATTATAGTGCTTTATTGGTGAGTGAAATTATTCATAATGATTGATTCATGAATTGTAATCTTTGGATAATTGTCACTCGGATCCACTAGCATTTACAATATCAATTTAATTTGCTTGAATTGATACATAATGTAATTTTCTATTTAAAATAATTAATCATTGTAATTCATTTATATTATGTGACAATTGTTATATTTTGAAAAATTAATTGCTCATTTCGTTTAAGGAAGAAATGGAGTCGGAGCATGAGAGCAATTAAATTGCCTCATCGATAGTGCGACACGCACATTATATTGAGAAACAAGTTCTCAAAAGTATTAATGAGAGATGCATATGGTAATGCAACATGCAAGTGCTATATTGAAACAAAATTGTTTGAAATAAAGCACTATGCTCTCTCAAGTCTCGATTTTTTGAGTAATATGGGTGTTATATCGAGATCGAAATATTTGCTTTATATACTATTTCCCGATGAAATGTGTATAAATAATGTGTTTGAAAATAATGAGATATGTCCATTCCACGAAGAGAATGTAGCGATACTACATGCATCATTTAAAACAATGATATATGTATCATATTACATGTGATGCATCACAATCATTCTGTGAAATGAATGCGACAAAATTAAGTATTTAAGATGCATATAGTGATTCGAATATTGTGGTTATAAACATTCTTTATGTGAGAATCCACTTAGAATTGGGATGGTGATTCAAGAAAATTGGTATAACTCGATACATTGTATTCATAATTGTGAGAACGGATATAATATCTCTATATGAGACAAAATTTCTCCACAAATCGAAAAAGATAAAAGAAGTTTGTTGATACCCGCATAAGAGGATCTCACATTAAAATGTTGAATCCGTCACGGGTTATTTCAAATTTTTGACATATCAATTATGAGAAAATGTTGTCCGAGAATGAGGGGAGGAAAACCCAATATGAATTATATCTCGTGACAAACTTCGACATAAATGAACTATGAGTTCACATATCATTCATTGATATCAAACCCATGAAGGGTAGATTTTATGCACATTTTGCATATATCAAATATTTTCCGAGAAAGAGGGAGAAACGAACCAAAAGTTCGTTGTCTCATTCTAGTGATTTCTCTAAATATAACGTGAATTTTTTCGAACGATTCTTGAAGAATCTAAAATCACATAGTGATATAGTAAATCGCATGAAGCGAATAAAAGAGCATCAATGTATAGCTCGGTGCTACATGTTCGATGAAGATCGATTCTCGGCATTAGGGGGAGATAAAGAAAATCTCATGTTAGAATAAAAGAATGCCGAGAAATTTTAACAAGATAAACGATCTTCCACGCATCGGTTTAAGCTGAGCTGCGAAAATAATCTTACTTGTAGTATTTAACAAGTAATATGCCAGATGCCTATATTGAAATTAAATGAGTGATTATTTATAAATGCACCAACGGTATGATTAAAGATATTTCTACGCCAGAAGCGTAGAAGACCGATCGGTGTTAAAGATAAAAAATCCGCGGAAGAATGATCAATTTATTATTGATATTCGGTCACTCATGAAATCTCTTAAAGAGATTCGTCTTGTAGACGAAAACCCCAAAACAAAAAATTGCACGTGCGACGAGATGATTAAATATTGGGGTTGCGGAACAACCAATCCATACATTGATAAGGAATTGGTTTATGCTAATATCAAATTAGCAATGAATTTTATGGGAGAAATTTATAATAAAATATAATAGTCGTCGACGACATATTTGCCTCTTTAATTGTTATTATTATATACGGATCCGGTACTAAGTCATCGGCGAGTGTCATAAACACTCGGACTAGGTAAAAATGAAATAAGCAATTGAGGTTGAGTTTGAATTGAAAATATTTGTTTGTTAATGATCAAATATATTCTCCCATTATAGATAATATAATGTTCCGCTAACTAATATATCGGCGGTAACTTTATGTCATGACGGTATATTTATGGGTCGTTGGACATTAATATTGATATGAAAATCCTTGGTGGATTTCAAAAATAAATTAATATGACAATCGCAACATGCAAATGGTTAAGGTCATTAACATTCATGTTGATGTAGTATGACAGTTGAGAAGATTCTATTGAGAAAGGAATATATGTAAGTAATGCATTGTTAATGTCATAAATTTAAAGGAATTACGATGCATGATAGTGAAAATATATGCATGCAAATTTCGATTATATTACTTCCCCCATTATTTAGGCGATTACGGTGTTAATTGTGTTGCATGTGTTGCACAAGTGAGTAGTGGGAATGACACTTATTAGCCCCTACATTTGACTATCCAATAAACTCTAAAAGAGAGTGATATGCAAAAGTACGCTACAGTGACAATCTCGTAGATTTGTTCACTAAGATTATTCTACATCGGTTTTGGATAATAAGTGTTTATAATAATGGAATGCGTACATTTGAAAGATAGTTGTCGTCGGGAAGAGCGACAACTTCAAAACTTTTGTGTGGATTTGGTCTTAAAACCAATGATTGTACTCTTTTTCCCTTTAACCAAGTTTTTCCCAAAGGGTTTTCTTAGTTAAAGGTTTTTAATGAGGCGATCGGTGCAACACATAGAAACGCATATGTCATGAACTATTTACCTTGTCTAGTTTTTTTCCCCTTTGGGTTTTTCTAACAAAGTTAATAGTACATGACATATACGTTATGCAACTACGATCGAGACAATCAATTCTACCATTTATTCATTGAGACATTGTCTAGATGAGAATGAAAATCATTTAAGCACTTATATGAAGACAATGCATCTTGCATATCTCAATTGAATTGGGCTATATTAATGGGGATAGAACAAAACATATTTCACCCAAGTTCTTCTTTACTCATGATTTGCAAAAGAATGAGGAGATTGATGTGCAACGAGATCCGGTCAACCGATAATTATTTATCAAGACATTGTCGTACGCAACATTTGAAAGACCGGTGAAGAGCATTGGGAAGCGACAATTGAAATATCTAAATTGACGCTTGGTTTAGGGGGAGTAAATCAAACGGATAAATATGTACTCTTTTTCCTTAACTAAGATTTTTTTTCCCACATTTGGGTTTTCTCTTAGTAAGGTTTTAATGAGGCATATCATATACACGTTGTATGTTTAAATAATAGATATCAAGGGGAGTGTTATGAAATAATATCATTGATGGATTATCTATTATTCGATTGATTTAAGTAGATTTGTGATTAATTCGGATTATTGTGTTCACATTGTAATCTCTACTGGAATATAAATACCCGCTTCTATATATCATTGGAATAATACACAAGCAATTTTCCTTTCTTTATGAAAATTTTTATAATTGTATTTCCTCTTGTTCTACAATACCAATTATCTTCTTAGTTTTATAACCACTATTATTATTTAGAGAGGATTCAATACACACACTGGAAAATTCTTGATGCTAATTAATTCCATTTGTGAAACAGTTAATTATTAGCCTACATATATGAACAACAAAGTTTAAACACTCACAAAGAAAAGCATTCATCCAGAATCAGATCGAAGCACGAATTAATGTGCGCGCTAATAACCCCACACGAGCATGCATGCATTGATCATCGACGCAACCACATCCTGCAATTAAAATAGTGCAATAAGGTGGACTGTCACTGCAAGTTCCTACACAAGCCTCGTATTCCTCTTGCAAAATTATCAGTTTGTTGTGAACTGGTGATCCTCCGACGACTCCGAAAGTACCTAAATATATAAAAAAAAACATAATAATAATAATAAAGTAGAAATAATTCATAAAAAGCTAAAGCTCAAGAGATAGTCCGGACTAACCAGCTGACAGCAAGAGAAAAAAGCTGATGTATCCAAATGCAGCCATTAATTAATTGCTTAACTAAGCAAAATTAACCAAGGAACTAATTTGGTGGAATGAGAGTTAATTACTACATGCAATAATTAAGTCTATTTATACTTTCAAGTCAATTCATTTTATAATAATATAAATAACAAGTCAAAAAATTACTACGTAAATTTACGTTAATTAATTTGCAGGCCTTCCACAAATAAAATATAGTAGAAACCTTACGTTAATTAATTTGCAGGCCTTCCACAAATCCGCGAGCAATATCATTCCTTGAAAACGTAACATATTGCGTTACCTTAGAAAATTGAGAAGATAAAATCAGTACTAGAGATATGATTGTTGTTCAAAAGAAATTTTATCTTGTTATGTCAAGATGAATATTTAGGGTTTATCATAATTATTTTATTCAAATGATCGATTAGTTGTTGTTTTATATTTATCTTAAAATGGGAATTTTCTTTTATATTACGGATAAATATTGTACTCCCTCCGTTTTTTTATATGTCGCAGAGAGAAGATTCACAAAGATTAAGAAAAGTAATTAATATGTCTCAAATATAGTGTTGGAAATATTTTTTTTTTATTGAAGATGTAAATACTTTGTTGGTAAATGTGTTTTTAGTATTGGAAATGTATTTTTTTCAACTAAAATAACAAGTGTCCGGATATGGGGTTCAACATGGTACATACAATTAATAGGCATAACATTTCAACTTTGGTTGGAATTGTAACAAAATTACACTATTATACATAACTGAGTGTACCATTATTGACTTTAATTTCACAAGTGACAAAATTTCTTGTTGCTCGTTTACGCCACAAAATGAAACAATTTTTACTATTTCCCGTAAGGCAACCAAAGTTGAAATACTCTTTCTTGTCGTGTGATTGAGAGCATCTTAACAAATAACATGGCTCGCCGTCTCTAACCCTGTAGGGATATAAACCGTTTTCCTTGAAAATTAATTAATATACTTTGCAAAATATGATAATCATTGACCATCTTAACAAACATCAGCAACTAATACTTTAACATAATCGATCAAATGCCAACCTCCCCGTTTCAGTTACAATTTACTAAGAGCACTTGTATCAGATGCTCTAAAATAATACTCTGTTTTACTGTTTTAAATACATATTTTTCTAGTTTACAGAATCTCTATCTAAGATGAAATGCATCAGATTCTTTATTTTACATAATGAGTTAGATATAATGGAAAATTTACAGAATCTGGATAAATACGGTAGATGTAAATAAAATTTTACAGAATCTGTAGTTTACAGTAAAATGTAGAGCATCTACTGCAGTGCTACTTTTCCTAAATCTGGATGTTGGATCTTACCTGATGTGATATAATCACTCTAATCCAGGATCGTTTATGTCAAACTATCAAGAATCTAAAAGTAACTATGAAACGGAAGCGTATCTGAATGCGTAGTGCTGCAGATCTCCCGTAGGATCCGATATTCTAGATCTACACATTTCCCAGAGCTTTTCAGAGAACCCTTTAGATTTTCTTTGTATTTCTATTTGATGATGGGAGACAGAAGAGAATGGAATGATGTGTGACCTAGGGACCATGACCCCTTTATATAGCGAATTATATTTTAGGTATTTTCTGATTCTATCCATCAACGAAACAGAAATTACCCCATAGTCTCTACACATAAAAGACTCACACCCTAATGATACATTATAGCCCAATAACCGTAAACCGTATTAGACCACTTTTACATCGGACTAATATTTGTTGACAGTCCGTAATAAATAATTATTTCACATATAAGCCCAACGTTGGATTAATGATCCAACAATCTCCCACTTGGGCTATATGTGTAACCTTATAATTATTTATCACAAAATAACCGAATGAGCGCTCAACTTTGTTGTCGTCATAAAAATGTATCAATAACCAATCCTGTCCATCAATCCCATCAACATAGGACCAAAGCGGCCTTCGTCACATCTATCGTGACGGGACCCATCAATGATCACATATGCTAACAAAACTGAATGACATGGATCATAATGTGGATGCATAGCATGGAAAATAACATGACATGTGATCTTAACATGTACATTTCCAACTGGTCCACCTTAAACTTTAGTGAGATCAAACCATATATCGAGATCAAAGTGTGAAATAACCGAAACTTTAATTTCTGCAGAAATAACCGTAACTTTAACTTTAACTTTAACCATAACTTTAACCTTAAACTGAAACAGCTAAAAAAATGTGTATATCAAAACAAACATTATCAATTACAAACTCCCACTAAACCTAAGCATCCTTAACTGACATGACACCCATATGAGAAATATGCTCAAGAACATCTTGGGTGGTTGTCCCACAGTGAGTGGATCCACAATAATGGAGTTTGTCATAATAATTTCAATAGACACCCTTTCACTTTGGACTATATATTTAACAACTAGGAACAATAAATCAATGTTCTTAGACATTGGTGAGCTCCTGTTGTTGTTGGGATAAAACACTGCGTAAATATTATTACAAGAATCCTTAGTGGCCTTTATATTACCAAAAACTCGCAGCCTGAAATAATATTTCCGCATTCATATCTGATAACACTCTAAATTCACCATAAAATTAATTTTTATTTACCCTGAATTCTGCTCTAGAGAATGTAGATAGGTCTATTATTGTGAGGGAATATATGTTAAACGCTGAGTGCATGTTCCTAAGTTCGTAATTCTACATCGGTGTCATTATCCTGAAGATTTGGTACTGTTTGTCTTGTTTTATGTATTTTCAGGATGTATCCAATCCGGAGCATTTAAGGACGGAGCTGGACTAGAGGAAGAAGCATTGGGCCAAGTGAAGTGAGTCCAGGAAGAGACCTGCTGAAAGAAAAGAAGAAAGTCAAGCTCGGTTTACTGTGGGCTAGGCCCGATAAACCGAGGGTCTTGGGGAGCAAGAAATCGATTATGTCGCATCTACTAGGTCGGTTAGGGTTTCTGTGAGTCGTAAGTCGGCCAATATATCTATATAAGGCCGCATAAACTGATTATTACATAGGTCTTCAATCATAATACAAATTATTTTATTTTCATTATACAATTTTGATGTAATAAAGTTCTTTTAAGCCTTTGGAGTTTATTTTCTGGTTTCCTTCCCTTCCTTGCCATCTCTAGCTTGAGTGGATCAAGCTAGATCTCCCTTGTAGGTATGAAGCTTTGAACGTTCTTTTATGTCTTTAATATGGTAGATCTGCTTGTATTTACGTGTTTTAGTTAATCTGCATGTTTAACGACCCTATAATTTACTTAGATTAATCTTAATTGAGCAATGTAGACCCAAAAATAGGAAAAGCCGCCCCTGGTAAACCGGCGGTCTATACCGGTTTACCGAGGCAAAATTTAGAAAACCTAATCTGGAGGTTCAGCGTCAGCTACGTTGATCGACAGAAATAATTAAAACGAGTAATAGATATGGCCAATCTAGTATTCGTAATTTGCAAATTAATATGAAGTACTGATAGTGGAGTGTTAATTAGGACATTGTCTTGATGGACCCTAGGAACGTGCTAATCAGTGTCGATAGCTGCCTAGGCGGGTTAGCGGTATAAGTTAGCGCTCAATACTGGCAATTCAAGTTCTTCATGCGTATGGACTATTACAAACCAATTAAGGAGGGTAGCTGGTGTATAGATTATCTACTACCATGGTCGGAGTAGATAGGGTTAGGAATTGCACCCGTAGCTTAAAACTGAATTAAAAACTCAATTGATTTAAGGAAATTATGTGGGGAAGTAAACACAAGGATTAACTAAGCCAAGTTAGTAGATAGGTGGGATGAGGGGGAGGAATACCACGTTTCTTTTATGTTAATTGTTGGTCAAAGACCATATATGTGTCTTCTTAATTAGATTAGAATCGTTTATACTTGAGTTGCATTGTCTCGGTCGGATTGACCTTGATTCGCCCTTGCTATACTGCGATTGACCTAGTACTCTTGCTAGTAATATCGACGTAAGTGACTTACACGCGATCAATTTTTTGACGCCGTTGCCGGGGACAATGGCCAATTTCAAGAATAAACGTTTTAATTCTAATTAAGAAGTCGTATTCTTTTAAATTTATTTTCTTTTTGAGTCTTGAGTCGTCCTGGATTAAACCCTGCACTGTTTAACTGCCAGAATAATAAATTATAGGCCCGGTTTACCGTGGGTAATCCCCGATTTACCGAGGTCCAGAAAATCAAATTCTGACAGCCCTAGTTATTCTGAGTATATCCCAGTTGATTTTAGTTAGTAGGTCCGCAACAGTAGAAGTGGGAGTTGCCAACTTTTTTTTTGTTTTATTTTATCTCTTTTGCAGGAAGATCGGGACACTTCAGAAATTCGGTCAAGTAGAGGTTGAAAAGGCAAACAAGTCAACCAACATGCCTCAAACAGTGTTGAATATCAAGCCTGTTTCCACGTACCCAGGATCTGCAGTTGACGTGGGTTTTCCTAGTGCTATTCCAGTCCTTAACCGACAGTGTATCGGGTCAAACTGTAGTGCTAGTGTGGTGAGTCAGGTGTCGAATCCTCAGGGAAACGTATGGTAATTCAGAGTGTGGCTAAACACCAAGAAGCTATTATTAACTCAATCTAAGTCGCAATTTTTCTTTTTTTCTATTTAGTAACCATGATCGGGACAAGCTCTTAATAGTTTCTTAAATCTCTCCCAAGCATTCCCAAGCGTTTCTTCAGATCCTTGTCTAAAATTAGCAATTTCGACCTTTAACTCCAAATTTCTACCAGGAGTAAAATATTGCTTTAAGAACTCGGTTTGAATCTCCTCCCAACTTGTCAACGAATGATGTGGGAGTGACATAAACCAATCTCGTGCTCTTCCTTTTAAAGAAAAAGGAAACATAGACATCCTTGTTAATTCACGATGAGCACCTTGACTTTTGGCTGTATTACACAATTCTTCGAAAAAATAGAGATGATGATGTGGATCCTCATCATCTTCTTCTAGAAATTGGGCTCTTGTGTCAATTAAACCAAAAAGATGAGATTTTATTTCGAAATTATTCGCTCCTTCATTTGGTAAAAGAATTGGATTATTAGTCTGATTTCTTCTCACGGTTTGATCACAGATAGGTCTCGGGTTTGGTAGGTTAGGATTATTATGATGATTCTGGTTCCGGTTTTGATTATTAGGATTTTGATTATTTGGTATTGGTGGATTCTGATTAAGGTTTTGTCCATGTCCTTGGGCATGTATAATACCTTGTTCAGGTGTTTCATCACTGATTTCGGTCATTCTCGTTTCTCGATTTGATGATGATACGTCAGGATTTCCCTGACTAGTATGACCACGTTTTCTCTCTACTCTTAACTGCCTTTCGTAAGTATTTATGTCGGGCTTATAAGGAGTGAGTGGGGCCTTACCGCTTACGGTCATCAACTATCGAAAACGAGAAAATAACTTGATAAAGACGAAGTAAAAAGATTGGTAACTTACCTACAAGGTAAGTACCAACGAAAAATAAAAAGAAATGTGATAAGAAGAGTGTTGACTTATCCTCGAGAATTTTGAGCTAATATAAGTAGAAACCATTCGAACACAATGAATTAGCGTCGTGATCCCCGGCAACGGCGCCGTAAAGCTCGACGTGGGTTAATCCTAGTGCTATTCCAGTCCTTAACCGACAGTGTATCGGGTCAAACTGTAGTGCTAGTGTGGTGAGTCAGGTGTCGAATCCTCAGGGAAACGTATGGTAATTCAGAGTGTGGCTAAACACCAAGAAGCTATTATTAACTCAATCTAAGTCGCAATTTTTCTTTTTTTCTATTTAGTAACCTTAAAACAGTAAATAAATGAATAAAACTAAAACATATATATATATATAGATACATAAATATATATATAAATATATAGAAATACATATATATATATATATAGATATAAATATATATAGGTACCAATACAATATATAAGATATAAATACTAGTAATATTATAAAAGACTAGCCAAGAATATGTCACTGAATCAGTATCTCTTTTTAGTAGAAATAGATGTGCTCGATCTTTCCTTATTTTAAGGTGAATCAATTATATATGAATCGGTGTATTCCTAAGCTAGACAACTCCTCCTCACACGAGCGTATGAAATTGTCATATGTCAAATTGTCATCAGTTTAATCTCCACAACTGCCCCATGCTAATCTTAGTTAGTCTGAACAGGTACCGAGTACAAATCTACCCCGGATAAAAGAGGTTATTCCGTTTGTCAGACGGCCGATGTTATTCAAGAGGCTCCGGTTGTCAGGCGGATCGATTTAACACAAACGGTGTAGTTTTAATCAAGCGTGATTTTAACATTATTATGATCTTGAACACAAATTTAATAAGATTCATCTTTCCCAAGACAAATCGCCCCCGGGTAGGAAATAGGATTCCGTTGTCACGTTTTCACTCGGCCATTTTTACCCTCCGGTTTTTCTATCCTTTATCTCATATCCTAACTTCTCGGTCGGTTCATCATTAGGTTATATGTTGCGATTCATCTTGGTTAATTACGTCAATCCGAATATTATCAATACGTTGCAAGATAGAAAAAGATTCATTATAATCGATTTTAATTCAATTTTAACATAGTCATCATCTATTTCCCTAAAAAGATAAACTAATTCAATTTCATATATTGGCTAGATATAGAGTTAGCCTAATATCATTATAACTAATATATAAATACTAATAACAACAAACAAACATAAATACATTAAAAAGTTACCAGATTACAATTGTAGTGTCAGAGCCGTATTCTCCGGAAATAGCAACTCCTTTAGCAACAACGAGCCTTGATAAACCTTCTAAGTACTAAAACGATACTTATACTACGGTATTATTTCGACGAGAATGTCGTTTACGGTATTTGAGAACTACACACTAGATTAAGATAATATATATATATATAGAAGTGATATATATATATTGGTACAACCTCCTCAAGCTGCAAATGAGGAGTATTTATAGAGTGGATGTCAAGGCCGGCGCGGGCCGGTGTAGTCCCGGCTCGGGCCGGTGCTACAGTGCAGATTCCCTCCTGACAGTCCCCATGTGCTGGTGGCAGAGAGATTCCGGCTCGGGCCGGGTTTTTTCGGTTCGGGCCGGATCTTGAAAAATATCTTTCTTCCGTTTCGTACTGTTTCGGTTTTAATTCTTCAGTTTTCTATCACACGTACCCTGAAACAGTCAAAAACACGAGCCACAGTAATTTTGATCATAAAAACTATAAGTTTTATTAAAATAATAACGATAATATCTATTTATAATGATTTCGATTTTTATGTGTTTTTAGATATATTTTTATAGAATTTATACGATATTATCGTAAATACGATATAAAAAGTCATATAATATGATTATATTTTTATCATACATCAACTACTCCCCACTTAGCTTTTGATCGTCCTCGAGCAAAATAAGCGATAATATATAGTTTGTTATAATGCAAACAATATAGCTCTTCTAGATTAAATTTCTAACTCAGTAACGTATGCTGTCAACATTATAATCATATTAATTTTATCTATCTAAGATTATTAAAAAAATAAAAAGTGTGTATAACTTAATAAATTAGTTATAAATATTATCTAAATGAAATTCTACATGAATTACTTAATAACTATAAAATAAAATACTTAGAATAACTTTGTAATCGCCACTATATGAAATTTCGGAATCAAGGACTAAGTCAAGTAGTTGGCAAAATGGCTTATAACGTTCAGGCTCAGGGTGTTTGGTTAATCGAAAGGATAACAAAGGGAAATCAAAAGAAAATAGAGGCAAGTCGTACGTGCTTACACCTTCAACTTTTGATCAAAAATACCTTGATCAGTAACATCCTGACACTTTTGTTTTTTTTTTTTTTTTTTAACAACAAACATATCCGAACTCATTACCAGAGTCGACTATCTTTCAAGTGTCATGAGGTGAGTACGGATACATCAGCACTTAATTATTCTAACTTTTTTCTTTTCTAGAGAATAACACTTTTTGTTAATAGATTGCCTTCCGAATAATATTTATTCCAATCTCAGCATATACCATTATTGAATTTCGATGTCGTCACCGCTATCCATAAGCACATACTAAACTTGCGGGATTTCAAAGAAATGTAGACCAATTTAAGTTAAGGGTCGGTTATATCTAGTTAATCATAATGGCTAATTTCGAGTGAGGTCTTGATCACTCTACAAGACTGAGGTGGGGACAAAAATTGGAAATTACATTCGGGTAGGCTTATTTGGCCATAGTTAGTCAAAATAATGCCAAAAATCTCATCATTCCTAATCCGATTCCAAATTCATACTTGTCTTGAAAACAAAATCATTCTAAAATTTTATTATAATTATAAGTAACTTTTGTCTAATTTCAAAAAAATAATATTTCATACTATTTATATAGGTATACATACTTAAAATCTTGATAAAAATCTAACATAGATATAAATAATATAGAAATAATATATCGAGATTACTTTACTTAATTAAAATTTTATTCTATCCAAATATATCATTTTTATTATAATGATTATATATTATTTCGTTTATTTCCTTAAGATTGATTAAACTAAGTGCATCAGTAATTGATATACTAAATTTATTTTATTTACTAACCAATCTCTACTCCCCACTTACGAATTGGCATCGTCTCGATGTGTAATGAGTAGTAAAAAGTTGGTTGAGGAAACAAAATAAATTTTATAACGGGTGAATATTGTTACGTGTCATATAGATTAGCGTTTATATAATATAGCATAATAATAATAAAAAACACTAACACAAACAAATATATTACAATATTAAAAAGTACAAGTGAACTACTAAATACTATTATAAACTAAAAACTAAAACTAAGTTAATCTAGTTATGATTAAACTAATTTATTATAACTTAACTACTCATCTCCATCATAATCCTCATCTTCGTCATAAGATGAGTCAAAATGAGCCGAAAAAGATCCAAACATACTAGAAGTAAAATCAGCCCCGAGAGACTGAGTCGTACTAAAATCATAGTTAAACTGTTGTGGATCCACTGACGTAGAAGCTTGAAATGTAGCCTGAGTTTGCCTCGTCGTCATCGTCACCGAACCTTCTAATCCAAAAGAGCCGAGACCTGCTGTCACATCTGCTACTGAAGTTACTCCTCCCATGCCCGTGGATGCATCAAACGAACCCGTAAACATACTACCCCGTCCTACAGATGACGGCATATAGTCCTGGAATAAAACTGGTGGTGGGACAGGTGGAATCCAATCTGGCATAGTATACGGGTCAGGCTGACTCTGAGGGTAACGTGTAGAAATCTCTACATATCTGGGTTCTATTGCACTGATGAAAGCTCTGTGACCTCTTTGGCCAATCCTAAGATCTTCAGCCCACTTTCTATTTTGTTCACAAGCTAAGGCTATATTAGCATCAGTTCTAGCCTGAGCTTGAATCATATGCTGAAACATAGCCTCTACTTGGCTATTCTGGCCCTGAAGTGGCTGCGGCTGAGGTGATTGCCTAGGAACTTGAGATGTATGAATAGGAGATGGCTGTGGTGGTTGTTGACGTTGCTGGCGGTTGGGATTATTGTAGTTGATTCTACCAGCAGGCAAGGCAGTTAGTTTCTGACCAATAAGTGGAGCAAAAGGTGACATAATCCTATCTGAGGGTAGTACTGGTACTTTATGAAGATCACACAAGGCAGAAATAAGATTAGGGAACGGCAGACGTCCTCCTCGAGTTCTATTCTTTACAAAATCACATGCCTTGGTAAAAATTAACTTCCCTAGATTTATTGGAATGTCATGCACCATAGCCCAGGCCAAAACAACATCCTCACGACCATAAGCACATAGATGAGTTGAAGGATTAACATTATATCCTATAAATTGCTTGATAGCCCTAATGTCCCTTATACACTGTCCATAAGGAAACCTATTATCCTTCCAAACTGCTGTGGAATCAAAGGCGACCGAGCTTCAAATGATTTAGCTAGTAGTCTACCGGGCGAGGTCTAAATTCCAAACAGTTTGATAATCATCATCCTCAAGTATCTCAGGTAACCCATAAAAAGAATTTATCATGACAGATTGAAGGAGACATTAACCGTCCTTAGAGGGATATTTTCTAGTTCATCAAGAGTAGCCATATCATAAGTAGATAAAACGAGAATAAAATTCGGCTACCATTGTGACATTTATATTACTAGTGCGTTCCATCGCAATTTCCATCCATTCCCTATCTTGGAAGATTTTCTTCACTTCTTCTCCCAAACGAGTCAAAATCAATACCACGTTCTAGAGTGACCCCGCACCGACCGAAAAATCCATCATAGGCATTTTTAGCTTCAATACTAGCGGTTTTTTCAAAAGAAACGGCTTCTTCAAGTTCAGTTAAGGGTCGCGGTTCATGAACCGGTACTACTACAGGGTTATCTGGTTTTCTTTTCTTAGAGCTTCTCCTAGATGATGAGGCCATCTACGATATTTGGTATGACAAAATAACAACAAAAACAACAACAAACAACAAACACAAACAAGTACTTAGACCAAATTATAGGAAAAAAATTAAAATTAAAATTGAAAGCTTGATAAAAATTGAAATGATTGATATATATATATATAGTTACCGTAGAGAGCTAGAAATAGTAGATAGTTGCCGGAATAAATGGTGGTGCCGCCGAAATTGTGTTGAAAAAGAGAGGAGCTTTGCTTGAAAAATCTATCCCTTTATGGAATGTTGATGAATTTGTGGAGTGGAATGGAAGAGAAGATGATTAATTAAGTAATTTGGGATAGAAAATTTGGTGAAAAGTGATGAAATTTTTGAAGAGGGGAAAAGGGGTGGGGGTCGGCCTCCTTGGTGAAGAAATGAGGAAGATGAAGATGAAAGTGTGATAATTTTAGGTTATAAAGCTAATGAATCGAATCGAACTCCTATCGACTCGATTTGTTAGTAAGTACTCGATTCTCCTTTTTTTCTTTTCTTCTTCTTCTTTTTTTATTTTTATTTTTTATAAAAGCTTTTTAAAGAAAATATTTTTTGGTATGATAAATTTTAATTCTATCATATAAACCATATATGATATAATCATAAATTTATCATAAAATTTTTATGAAATTTTTGAAAATAAACATAAAAGAAAAGAAATAAAATTTAATCTAATTCTACTCCTATCATCTTTAAATCTTCGAGATTTCTATAGTAACGGTCCATCAACCTGATTCCTAGAAATGATGCGTTTGAATTCTCTCTTTGTTGTCCATCGGGATTTTCGGATAACCACCTAGTCGTTCCCATCTTAATTACATTCAAACATTCATCCTGGGATTTGGTTGTGCTGTCCCCACATTTTCCATTATGTTCACTTTTGCCACAAATTCTACATCTCTTTAGAAATATTTCCCTTCTCTTTATAGCACTTCTTGAATTTCCATTACAAATATCTCTTTCTCTGATTTCGCGTATCAGTTCCTTGTTCAGGTTAGAAACTAAGGCTTCTATTCTAAAGGCAACATCTTTATCTAAACCTAATTTTAAAAGTAAAATAAAAACTTCTATTCTATCTATAAAAGGCATTCCAGTTCTTTTACGTCTATCCGGTAAAAGACGAAATTACTTAAATTGCATATTAAAAATTGAATTTAGAAAGATAGTACCCGTAATCGGTGAGTTTAGAATTCCGCTTCCTTAATCATTTGGAGGGTTGTTAAGCACTAATATTTCTTCGGTTTGAGGTATCCCTTCGGTTTCCACGAATAATTTTACCCTGTGACCATTGGCTATAAAAGTTGTTTTTCCATCGGTTAGTTCAACGACTCCGGACTTATAGACTTTAGTTACGTCGTAGGGACACGTCCATCTAGATTTAAGTTTTCCTGGAAACAACTTTAAACGTGAATTGTACAAAAGTACTCGATCACCTACATGGAACTCACGATTATAGATTTTCTTATCATGGAAAGCTTTCGTGCGTTCCTTGTAGATTCGAGCATTTTCATAAGAATCGAGTCGAAACTCCTCCAGTTCTGTTAACTGAAGTAATCTATGATCACCAATAGCTTTAGGATCAAAATTTAGGAATTTAATAGCCCATAAAGCTCGGTGTTCTAATTCAACAGGGAGATGACAAGATTTACCAAAAACTAATTTATAAGGAGAACAACCAATTGGTGTTTTAAAAGCTGTTCTATATGCCCATAATGCATCATCTAGTCTTTCTGCCCAGTTTCTACGATTTGAGTCCACTGTTTTCTCCACGATTCTTTTAATTTCTCTATTAGACACCTCTACTTGTCCACTAGTTTGCGGATGATAGGGTGTTCCTAGCTTATGAGTTACACCATATTTCTCGATTATCTTAGTAAATGGTCGGTTGCAAAAATGTGAACCTCTATCACTAATGATAGCCCTCGGAGTGCCATATCTTGTAAATATATTCTTTTTAAGGAACCTTAGCACAACCTTGGTATCGCTAGTGGGAAGAGCTTCAGCTTCTACCCATTTCGAGACATAATCGACCATTACAAGAATAAATCTTTTTCCAAACGATATAGGGAAAGGTCCCATGAAATCTATACCCCATACATCAAATAATTCACATTCTAAAATCGGTTGCATAGGCATTTCATGTTTTTTTGATATATTTCCCCATTTTTGACATGATTTACAAGATTTTACATATTTATACGCATCTTTATATGATCTAAACTTTTCTAAGGCAAAAATTACAGCCAACAGTTCTTTCTCTGTAGTTGCATAATTAAGTTGAGCTGCATTTAGGGTGTGAGATGCATAGTAGATAGCTTTGAGTATTTTGTTATATCTTTGACCTAAGACGACTCCTACGGCTAAATCACTTGCATCACACATTATCTCAAAAGGCAAATCCCGATCCGGTGCTACCGATGCGGTGCGATAGTCAACTTCGCTTTTAGGGTCTGAAATGCTTCCATACATTTATTATCAAAGTTAAATGGTACCTCTTTTTCAAGCAAATGACTTAGAGGCTTTGCTATCTTCGAAAAATCTCGCAATAAATCTCCTATAAAATCCGCATGTCCGAGAAATCCTCTCAAAGTTCTTAGATTGACTAGTGGAGGTAACTTTTCAATTACTTCGACTTTAGCTTTATCTACTTCGATACCCATTTCAGAGATTCTATGACCCAGAACAATTCCTTCTGATACCATTAAGTGACATTTTTCCCGAGTTTAATACTAAATTGGTATCTTCACGCGTTGTAACACTCGTTCTAAGTGTGATAAACATTCATCGAAAGAATCTCCATAAACACTAAAGTCATCCATAAAGATTTCTAAGAATTCCTCGACCATGTCGAAAATATTGCCATCATACATCGCCGAAATGTAGTCGGTGCATTACATAAACCAAATGGCATTCGTTTATAAGCAAAAGTTCCATACGGACAAGTGAAAGTAGTTTTTTCTCTATCTCCGCCGCAATGAATATACGTAAATATCCGAATAACCATCTAAGAAACAAGTAATATTTATGTCCACTTAATCGTTCCAACATTTGTACGATGAATGGAAGTGGATGATGATCTTTCTTAGTATGTTCATTCGATTTTCTAAAATCAATACACATTCGATATCCTGTAATTTCCCTTGTCGGAATCCATTCATTTTTATCATTTATCGTGAAACCTCCTTTCTTTGGTACTACTTGAGTTGGACTAACCCATTCACTATCTGATATAGGAAATATTATCCCCATTTCTAATAGCTTAATGACCTCTTTCTTAACAATTGATTGTAAGTTTGGGTTAAGGCGACGTTGCGGCTGAATACAAGGTTTAGCTCCCTCATTTAGGATGATCTTATGAACGCATATCTCGGGGCTAATTCCTTGAATATACGCCTTTGTCCATCCAAATGCTTTCTTATGATTTCTTAACATTCTAAGTAATTGATCTTCACGTTCATTAGTCAAGGTTGATGAAATAATAATTGGTAGTAGATTATCATTTTCAAGAAAAGCATACTTAAGATTTGTAGGAAGTGGTTTCAATTCAGATTCCTTGGTGGATCTTCTATCGAAGGTTTTAGAGCTGGTCCTTCTAGTTCTAATTCCAAATACTTATGCCACGGATGTTTAGAAAACAACCCCTTATCAAGATAAAGGATCACTTCTTTCATTTCAGTATCATTTTCATCTTCTTTATAGATAGATAATGTTAAACATTCCTCTAGCTTATCTTCATAATCTTGCAATTGATCATCACGGAATGTAGATATCTTATCTATAAACGAACATGATTCGGTGATTTGTATGGATGATTCATAGCTTTGAAGATATTGAAGGAAACTTTATCTTCATTAACTCGTAGTATCGGTTCTCCTTTTTGAACATCGATTAATGTTCTTCCCGTAGCTAGAAATGGACGACCTAGAATAATTGGCGCGAATATCCTTCTTCCATTTCCATTATTACAAAATCTACCTTGGAAAGTAAAATTTGTCTACTTTAACCAACACGTCCTCGATGATTCCCTTAGGATGTTTAATCGATCTATACGCCATCCGAAGGGTCATTTCGGTATTTGTAATCTCTCCTATGCCTAGTTTCTTATAATCATCATAAGACATTAGATTTATACTTGCTCCTAGATCACATAGTACCTTCTTAAACAGAAACCCTCCAATCTCACATGGAATGGTAAAACTACCTGGATCTTTCAGTTTAGGAGGCAACTTATGTTGAAGTATTGCAGAGCATTCTTAATTAAGGTATATATTCTCATATTCTTCTAACCGTTTTTTGTTTGATAGGATATCTTTAAGAAACTTTCCATAGGTAGGCATGTTGATTAGGGCTTCGATAACAGGGATATTGACATGAATATGACGAAAAGTATCAAGGAAACGAGCATACTTCTTATCAGTTCTTATCTTTCTAATTTGATCCTTAGGTGGGTAAGGTAAAGATTCTAAATCTATAACCTTAGGTTCTGAAGTTATACCCTCTCGTTCCTTTTTCCTTAAATCTTTGAGCATTACTTGTCCGCCATGTTTCATTCTCATCCAATTTTTTCTTTGAAACATCTTCTGTATCGATTTTCCCTTTTTCGGTTATTGGCATATCTTCCTTCTTTTCTTCAGTATTGTTTTCTCTAACATGTTCCTTAAATAAGGTTCTCGTGTCTTTATCTCGTTGGATCTATTAGAATCCTAGGGATTTTGACCCTTTCCTTATTTTTACTTTCAGGTTCAACTTTACTATTTTGTTTCAAGAAATCTTCAATAATTTCTTCTTCTTCATCAGTAAATTCAAGTTCAACTGAGGTTTCCATATTCGTCTCAATTTTTCCATTTAAATCATTCTCTACTTCATTATCTCTTGAGTTTTCTGTTCCAGTATCTCCACAAAGTTTTCTACTTCTCGTAATAACAGCATTTACTTCTCTCGGGTTTCTTTCGGTATTACTTGGTAATCCTCATGGAGGTCTAGTGTTTTTACGTTCTCCTTCTCTACTCAAATGGTCTTCCATATTCCTTATTGATGCTTCTATAGTTCTCATTCTGGTATCATGTCCACTCATGGATGTTTTTAACGTACTCATATCCTTAGTGACTGTCCCTATAGAAGTTATCATAGTTTCTACATTTTTAGCTTGAGTAGAAACTACCCCCATCATATTTTCCATTAATTTCTCCCATTTATCAACTCCTTCAGGTTGAGTTGAACTTTGAGTGACTGGTATACTTTGAGTAGTATGTTGTGGATACGATCTAGGTAATGATTGTAGGTTCTGATTCGCGGTATCTCCTTGATAAACTTGATTACTATATGAATTCTTATATTGAACTGGATACGGTGGTTGTCCTTGCTTACTAGGGTTTTCAGACCAACGATAAGTAGGGTGATCTCTTCTAATAGCACTAAACGAGTTTGAATACGCGTTGTTCAAATTCTTATGCTGTTGTAAAAAACTCACCTCCTCCCTTGAATATCCTGTTGGTTCTTCAACTCCTAATGACACATTATCCTGATTTGAGTATTCAGTGGGTATACTATTTTTTGAACTTAGATTTTTGTTTGATTGTAGACCATCAAATTTCCTACTTAAATTCTCCAAGTGTGCTAGAACTTCCGTATTCGATGTACATTCTCCTGCAAATGCTACTTTTCTTGTGCTAGAACCGGTTTCCCACATTCTGTTATTTTTGGAAATCTTTTCTATGGCATCGTAAACTAATTGGGCTTCACTCATCATTAAAGAACCACCACATGCATGATCAACGTCTGCACGTGAGTCTTTCCTTAGTTTACGACGAAAAGTTGGATTTGCATATCTAAGGAATAACCATGATCGGGACAAGCTCTTAATAGTTTCTTAAATCTCTCCCAAGCATTCCCAAGCGTTTCTTCGGATCCTTGTCTAAAATTAGCAATTTCGACCTTTAACTCCAAATTTCTACCGGGAGTAAAATATTGCTTTAAGAACTCGGTTTGAATCTCCTCCCAACTTGTCAACGAATGATGTGGGAGTGACATAAACCAATCTCGTGCTCTTCCTTTTAAAGAAAAAGGAAACATAGACATCCTTGTTAATTCACGATGAGCACCTTGACTTTTGGTCGTATTACACAATTCTTCGAAAAAATAGAGATGATGATGTGGATCCTCATCATCTTCTTCTAGAAATTGGGCTCTTGTGTCAATTAAACCAAAAAGATGAGATTTTATTTCGAAATTATTCGCTCCTTCATTTGGTAAAAGAATTGGATTATTAGTCGATTTCTTCTCACGGTTTGATCACGAGATAGGTCTCGGGTTTGGTAGGTTAGGATTATTATGATGATTCGGTTCCGGTTTTGATTATTAGGATTTTGATTATTTGGTATTGGTGGATTCGATTAAGGTTTTGTCCATGTCCTTGGGCATGTATAATACCTTGTTCGTGTGTTTCATCAACGATTTCGGTCATTCTCGTTTCTCGATTTGATGATGATACGTCGGGATTTCCCCGACTAGTATGACCACGTTTTCTCTCTACTCTTAACTCGCCTTTCGTAAGTATTTATGTCGGGCTTATAAGGAGGAGTGGGGCCTTACCGCTTCCTGGTCATCAACTATCGAAAACAGAAAATAACTTGATAAAGACAGAAGTAAAAAGATTGGTAACTTACCTACAAGGTAAGTACCAACGAAAAATAAAAAGAAATGTGATAAGAAGAGTGTTGACTTATCCTCGAGAATTTTGAGCTAATATAAGTAGAAACCATTCGAACACAATGAATTAGCGTCGTGATCCCCGGCAACGGCGCCAGAAAGCTCGACGTGGGTTAATCCTAGTGCTATTCCAGTCCTTAACCGACAGTGTATCGGGTCAAACTGTAGTGCTAGTGTGGTGAGTCAGGTGTCGAATCCTCAGGGAAACGTATGGTAATTCAGAGTGTGGCTAAACACCAAGAAGCTATTATTAACTCAATCTAAGTCGCAATTTTTCTTTTTTTCTATTTAGTAACCTTAAAACAGTAAATAAATGCATAAAACTAAAACATATATATATATAGATACATAAATATATATATAAATATATAGAAATACATATATATATATATATATATATAGATATAAATATATATAGGTACCAATACAATATATAAGATATAAATACTAGTAATATTATAAAAGACTAGCCAAGAATATGTCACTGAATCAGTATCTCTTTTTAGTAGAAATAGATGTGCTCGATCTTTCCTTATTTTAAGGTGAATCAATTATATATGAATCGGTGTATTCCTAAGCTAGACAACTCCTCCTCACACGAGCGTATGAAATTGTCATATGTCAAATTGTCATCGTTTAATCTCCACAACCGCCCCATGCTAATCTTAGTTAGTACGAACAGTGTACCGAGTACAAATCTACCCCGGATAAAAGAGGTTATTCCGTTTGTCGACGGCCGATGTTATTCAAGAGGCTCCGGTTGTCGGGCGGATCGATTTAACACAAACGGTGTAGTTTTAATCAAAGCGTGATTTTAACATTATTATGATCTTGAACACAAATTTAATAAGATTCATCTTTCCCAAGACAAATCTGCCCCCGGGTAGGAAATAGGATTCCGTTGTCACGTTTTCACTCGGCCATTTTTACCCTCCGGTTTTTCTATCCTTTATCTCATATCCTAACTTCTCTGGTCAGTTCATCATTAGGTTATATGTTGCGATTCATCTTGGTTAATTACGTCAATCCGAATATTATCAATACGTTGCAAGATAGAAAAAGATTCATTATAATCGATTTTAATTCAATTTTAACATAGTCATCATCTATTTCCCTAAAAAGATAAACTAATTCAATTTCATATCTTGGCTAGATATAGAGTTAGCCTAATATCATTATAACTAATATATAAATACTAATAACAACAAACAAACATAAATACATTAAAAAGTTACCAGATTACAATTGTAGTGTCAGAGCCGTATTCTCCGGAAATAGCAACTCCTTTAGCAACAACGAGCCTTGATAAACCTTCTAAGTACTAAAACGATACTTATACTACAGTATTATTTCGACAGAGTGTCGTTTACGGTATTTACAGAACTACACACTAGATTAAGATAATATATATATATATAGAAGTGATATATATATATTGGTACAACCTCCTCAAGCTGCAAATGAGGAGTATTTATAGAGTGGATGTCAAGGCCGGCGCGGGCCGGTGCTACAGTGCAGATTCTCTCCTGACAGTCCCCATGTGCTGGTGGCAGAGAGATTCCGGCTCGGGCCGGGTTTTTTCGGTTCGGGCCGGATCTTGAAAAATATCTTTCTTCCGTTTCGTACTGTTTCGGTTTTAATTCTTCAGTTTTCTATCACACGTACCCTGAAACAATCAAAAACACGAGCCACAGTAATTTTGATCATAAAAACTATAAGTTTTATTAAAATAATAACGATAATATCTATTTATAATGTTTTCGATTTTTATGTGTTTTTAGATATATTTTTATAGAATTTATACGATATTATCGTAAATACGATATAAAAAGTCATATAATATGATTATATTTTTATCATACATCAGCAGTCAGAGAGAAATACGAAGCGGACAAGAAGCGGGGGAAAAGGAAAAAGAAGCACTTAAGCAGGAGCCTGAAGAGAACTTAACGGAGTGCTGCACGTATCGTCCAAGTGAGTTTCCCTTAGAGTTAATTGAAATATCTTCGTTTGATTACGATTCCGATGATCCCGAAGAGGATCTGGACACTATGTTTTCTGAGCCTGAGGATTACCCAGACTCAGATACCGTAGTGAAGTTATGAGACCCTGGGACGTTCCGACTCCCGATCTCTATAAATGGTGTATCAGTAGGTTTAGGTCTCTGCGACTCCGGCTCGATTTGCAACATCCTTTCTTTTTCCCTCAGCCTAAAGATTAAGATTCCGGTTATCATGGATCAAACTCGAACTATGACCTTTGTTGATCAAACTAGAGATATACCTGCCGGTCTGCTGAGGAATTGCACGATCAAGGCATGAGGATTCACCTTTCTAATATATTTCACAGTTATAGACGTACCGGAGGATCCAAGTGCCCCAGTTCTGTTGGGTAGACCTTTCTTAGCGACCAGCCGGGCGATCATGGACTTTGATAATGGGGAAATAACTCTGAGGACTAATAACGATGTTGTATCTATCAAGATCCTAGATCCCCTGGATAATAGGCCGGAATGTTGCAAGATGACTTATGGTTCGGGGGAAGTGAAAATCATGGAGATAGAAGAGGAAAGGCATAGGCACCGAGAGGTTCTAGTAGAAACCATTGAGCATGAATTTATGAGAGTACAGCTAAGAGAGCATGAGGACAAGGGTCACGACCAGACGTTCATGGAAGTGAGTGCTTCTGAGAGACGTAGCGAAATGGAACTTATAGTGAAAAGTGTGGAATCCCTGAGCATAAAAGTTAAATCTCGACGCAGAGGCAGACCTAGTGCATGAGCTAAGAGAGCGTGCCTGGAAAAGAGCTCAAAAAGGTTTTACGAAGGTAAAAACCTCTGGAATAAAGGTTTGGCGAGTTAAAGCCCCAACCCCTGAGTAAGCAAGGATCTGAAGAAAGTCGAGCTGACGACTATAAACTCAGAACTATTTATCTTGAACCCTTAGATAGGATATGAGTCAATAAAAGTAGCCGGATGAAATGATGAGCTTTTTTTTCATCCTACCGCACCCTTAGGCTTGAAACTGGTGGTTGTTGGGAAGGTTTGTTTTTACTCATTATGGATTCTAGTGAAGTAGGTTAGGGTTGAGTCGGAAATAGCAATAAAGAAGCCGAAACTAGTGATTTTTGAGGTCAGGATTGAGCAGGAAGCTATTATAAGGTGTGCAGAGCATGAGGGCAGAAAAATCTAGGGAAAATAAGCCCCGGAAAATCGGGAGTTACCTCCGCGTTACCGAGCTAGGTTTTCTCAGTTTCTGAGTGTTAGATTAAAAATCAGACTTTTCGGTGACGCGTGATGGACACACGTTGCATCAGCAAGTCCACCAGTCAGCAAAACCGTCTCATTTTCCCTTTTTTCTATCATTTCATCCTTTCCCACACTCCACCATAACTCCACCTCAATATTATCCATCAAACTACTAACGGTACACGTTTGATAATAAAAAATAAAAAATAAAAAAAAACACAATGGTACAAAAAAAAATGTACACGTGTCAGCTAAGGAGGATGTCACGTGGCCTTTTGAAGGCTCACCTCCTTAGCATCTTATAAATATAAGATATAAGATAAAGAAGATAAGATATATGGGCAGGTGCATTTAATGCTTAGGATTTGGGGGTTGGCACATAGCAACAGGATGGTGTCAAGCATAATAAAAGGGACGCCGTAAAAAAAACAAAAGTTAAAATGGAACTCACAGTGCTAAGATTTGATGTCAACCACTACAAAAATACTCCTTCCTCAATCCCTTTCTTCTGGCTTAATTATTTGAAACTCACACCCCTCTTCTATTTATAGTGCTAGCCTCTTACTAGAGATAAAAGATAAAATACAATTTTAAATTTTAAAATTTTGTTACAAGAACCTGCACATTATTACCTAAATTATAGGTTTAATCTGTTAAATTACTATCTTCTAAGGATCTCAACCACCGAGGTACAGTAGTTTCCAAAGTATTATCATTTCCCAACTATGAGATGTCAACCTGATCACCAATGCTATAGTTTCAAAAGTATCTATATATATTTATAAAAAAAAATTATATTTGCAATTATTCGGTCCTTTATAAAAATAAAATAAAAATATACATTTCCACTTTATAATTTTCAACGTTAGTTCTTATAATACTATAAACCAATATAATAGTATAATATAATAGTATAAGGGAAGTCTCGATAACAACTCAATATTTTGAGGTGTTACAACTTCAAAGCACATCATTACGTGGCAAGTCGTTTACACATAACCGCCGATTTAAGCCCGATACTATCATGATCAGCATCAAACACCTCTTTCGGATTTCCTAAGGCCGCGGTACATCATGCTCGCCAACAATTTTACTCCCCGCCTCATTATCTTTGCGAACATAAGGCACGGAGTAGGGGGCATTGATACCAAACCCGCAAACGGTCTTACGGATCTAGCAAACGACCCGAACAGACCGGGAAAATCACACTTAATTAGCCTGATATCCACCTAAATTGCTTGTTACCGCACCTGTGATATTCTCAGCAATATTATACGCCACGATCAACAACATTATAACTTAACTCCTTTGATTATTCTTGAATACACATCTTCAACAGAAGTTTAAAAATTATTACACCAGGTGTTTTACCATTTATAATAATTTTAAAATTTATTTGCACCATTTTTACAAATTTCTAAATATTTACTAGGGCTGAGCAGAAAACCCAATGAACCCAATCCAACCCAAAACCCAAACCGAACCAACCCGAAAACCCAAACCAATTGAAACCCAATTTTTTTGGGTTGGGTTTGACCCGAACCGAAAACATTTTGGTTTGGTTTGGTTTTTTAAATTTTTTATTCGGGTTGACCCAACCCAACCCGACCCCCAAATTATATATATATATATATATATATATATATATATATATATATATATATATATTCCATCCAAAATAAAAGACTGTTATCATATTATGGCTATAACTTTATTTTCGGTTTCTTTCTACGGTTTTTTGACATTTTTTTGGGAAAAAAAAATCAGTGTATGATGTTTTTATGTATGATTATTGGATTTTAATTATTATTTTTATATGTTGTTGGTTTGTTATATGTTGTTGGACTCTTTCTAAAAAAATGTTTCTTTAACGATTATCATTATAAACATATGGTATGTAGCTCGAATTTTGATATATACACGTGTGTTGATTTTATAGCATAAATGTTTTATTATAGATGCATGTTTATGGTTGAAACCCGAAACCCAACCCAGACCAACCCGAAACCAACCCGAACCAACCCATTGGGTTTTATAGTCATTTGGTTTGGTTTGATTTTGTTTTTTCTTGAACCAACCCGACTTATACTATGTAAAAACTCAACCCAAATCAACCCAACCCAAGCTAATTTACATCATTTTTAATAAATATTAAATGTTCCCTCTCCTTGTTTTCAAAAAAAAAAAATTGTTCCCTGCCCTTTATACAATTTTTTCTTTTTAAGAGTTTATTTGTTGTGTAAAAGAAGCCTGTTTTTTTTTTTAAATAGTTACTGCAACCGTCTCAAAATGTAAATTCATTTGAGATTTTTTACACTGATTAAAAAAGTTGATAAAACTGGTTATTTGTCATTGAATTTGATGAAAAAGACTAAAATGATTTTGACTGTTAGCAATACAAAATAGTAAAAAGTGAGTGGGTAAATAATATATGAGGGGATAAAAGGAGAAAAATATAATAAATACTTTATTGATTTTCTAAACAGATTTAAATTATGAGACAAAATAAAAAAGCTAAATAAACTTACATTTTACGGACGTAGTATTATGCAATAGTGATAGGAGTATCATACCAAGTGTGTGTCGGTCCCTAACAACTTTGTTATTTATGTATTTAGACATGATTCTTTTATATCTTAACGTGCCAAACTCGAAACGAGTTGGAGGTAGAAGGAAAAAATACGTGTCGCAAACCAAACTTGTGTTAGTTTGTGATGTGCCTAAAATCGTACTTCGGTCCGCGTATCCTTGTTCGTGTTTGCCGACCACCGGCATTAGTGGATGATGCCACCGGCCATTACTGTCCGTGAGCTCGCAAGCAGGATTAGGACCGCGAGCCTCGGATCCATTCCAAGCCCCTTAGCCCTACGCGACGACAAAAGAGGATTAGGGGGGCCGACACGCGATCTCATTCAATAAATGGGTCCGCCGGCGACCTCGATCATAACATTTAGAGGAAGAGGCTACCTTAAGTTCAACAAAACAATGATATAAAGGGAGCGCGAGAGAGCGAGAGTAAGACGGGACGGCGAAGCGGGCGACCTACGCGATCCTATGAGGACACCGCCGAGATATTCGATCCACTTACCATCCAGATATTTGGTTCTTACTTAACTACTAAGTTTCCTTCTCCTATAAATAGGGGGCTTTGTAAACTCATTAAAGGATGGATCATAATCTATAAAACATATGGCAAAGCCAAATTTCCCCGTTCTCTTCTCTTATAAAGCACCACCGCCGGAATCCATGGCCGCCACCGGGCACCACCGGCTAATACCACTTTTATACACTTTTATAGTCAGATATCCTACATATAAACACCGCTAAAAGCATGATCACATTTTCGGCATCATCAGTTGGCTCCGTTACCGGGAAATCGACATTTTCTGTAATTTTCCGGCCAGATCTAAGAAATTCCGGCGGCCAAAAACTACCCATTTTTTGGTTTCCCGGCCATGTCTTCAACCAGATCTTCATCAAGATCTTGAAAATAAAACTAATCAAGTTAACTCAGAAGCAGGGAAGATGTAAAGAAACATCAAAAAGGGAGAGTGGTTCACAGCAGCACAAGCGTAGAGATGAGGCGTTTCTTGCCTCCTTCTTCTACCTCATGGCTCCGTTCGAGTTGCTGACATAGCCCCCCAGCTCGTCGGCGCCTTCATCATCAAATTTCCAGAGCTCGAAGTCTTCATAGAGCTCCAAGTCTTCATCAAATCGGAGGATCGAGATGCGGAATATTTGCAAATTTGTTCCTCTGTGATTAAAGGAGGAAAGTAGCAAAGATGGTCAGGGCTTGGAACACAAATTATGGGTCTGACAGAGACTTATCTCCAGATTCGAATTTGTTTTGTTTCTGTTCAAAATTGCCCGGTTTATTATCATCAGAGGAGGACCCCTACGACTCCGGTCAACTTCGCCGGAGCTGCAAGCTAAAGAAGAAGAAGAAGATGAAACTAAAAGCGAAATATGGCATCAGAAACTAAGAGAAGAAAGAGCTCGAGGTTTCCAGCTATCGCCGGAGATCAAAACCTGCACTTTGCCTTGTCTCGGCGGTTGTTCGCGGCGGACATGGCGGTTGTAGCGGTACCAATAATAATGGTGATTTCAATCTCCTGATTCTTCAAATTAGTCTCAATCCTCAAATATCGAATTAACTAAAGAAAAACAGAGGCAAAAATTGCTATTTAATGCTGGGTCCATTCTTGAAGGAATCATTGCATCCAAAATCCCTGATTCTTGACCAACGAGGTGCACTCTTCTAATTTTCAGCTATTTTATGTGCTTATTATTTGAGAATCATATGGTACTTTGTTGAGTTCTTCAGAGGAGCTCGACCGTTGAGCTTGACTATTAGGGAAACAAATGTCGGAATACAGGGAAATGAAGTGAAATCATTTATCATGCTTAGTGCTTATTCGGCCATTGCTATATTCCACAATTAAGTGCCTTGTTGCTATGACTTTTAGACAAAGCATGGTGTCGCAACCGAAGAAATTTGAATGGAAATTTTATCTGTAAACTATGTCAAGCATGTTCAGATATCAATCTCACACGTGAGACGATTCTAAGTCCGACCTCGAGCAAGTTTTAAGTCCGACCTTGTTCGGCAGCCGTTCTGGCCGACCTCCGGCAAGCTTTAAGTCCGACCTCAGCTCGGCCATTCGGCCGACCTCAAGCCCGACCTGGCCCTAAAGGCCCGACCTCGGCAAGCTCTAAGTCCGACCTCACCTCGGCAAGCTCTAAGTCCGACCTCACCTCGGTCAGCTCTAAGTCCGAACTCAACATTTATTTCAGACAAGTTACTCGCAATCTCAATCTTGTCCCAAACAAGGGGGCCACACATTGGAATTTTTTGATTCAGTTATCAAGTTCAAGTCTGACTTTATTATCGATTATTTTTAGCGAGCTCGATATTTAGCGCCCTCGACCTCACCAAAAACAAGGGGGCCATATATCGGATTTTTCGATCAAGTCAAAAAGTGCAACAAAACAGGTCCGATTCGAGACAAGTATGATTATTCGCCCCAAGTATTTTTGGCGAGCTCGGTTTTTTAGCGCCCTCAATCTCACCGAAAACAAGGGGGCCGTACATCAGATTTTTCGATTCAGTCATCAAGCTCAACAGAAACAAGTAAGGCTTTCAGCTCAGTTATTTTTAGCAAGTTCGATTCTTTAATTTCCTCGACCTCGCAAAAAACAAGGGGGCTATATATAGGTACGTATATCGAACCCAGATAGCATACTCGAAAAAGATGGAATATTTCGAGCAAAAATAAATGTGCGAGCTCAAAAATACTTTGGGAAAATCGTCAAAATAGCAAACTAAACATGCATTCAAAACCCAAATCAGCGGCCACAAGTCGGATTCGGAAAAATAAAGTATTACAAACAAATGAAAATTCGAAAAAGGCCAAGACCAAAAGAGTTGATAGATTGCAAGCTCCACATCAGCGAGCTCATTTTATTACAAGCTCCGTATCAGCGAGCTCATTTTATTACAAGCTCCGTGTCAGCGAGCTCATTTTATTACAAGCTCCGTATCAGCAAGCTCATTTACTCGCTCTCTTATTACGAGCTCTCTACTACAAGCCCGCCATCAACATGGATTTTCTTTCAACAAAAGTCCGTCCGCTTAATAGCGCGGCACAAACAGGCCCAGAGTTGCTTCGAAGGTCGCTTGCTTTGAAAGCACGGTCCTTAGTGAACAAGTCGCATCAGACGACAAGGTCGTAAAAAACAGGCCCAGAGTTGTTTCGAAGGTCGCTTGCTTTGAAAGCACGGCCCTAAGTGAACAAGTCGCATCGGACGACAAGGTCGTAAAAAACAGGCCCAGAGTTTCTTCGAAGGTCGCTTGCTTTGAAAGCACGGCTCTTAGTGAACAAGTCGCATCAGACGACAAGGTCGCAAAAAACAGGCCCAGAGTTGCTTCGAAGGTCGCTTGCTTTGAAAGCACGGCCCTTAGTGAACAAGTCGCATCAGACGACAAGGTCGCAAAAAACAAGTCGCTTTGAGGCCGCTCGCTTGAAAAGCACGGTCCTAAGTGGACAAGTCGCTTCAGTCGACAAGGTCCTAATAGACCCAAAATCATATTTGGAACCCGCCCTCGAGCGAGCATTTTATAAGTCCGACCTCAGCTCGGCGTCATATTTGGAACTCGCCCTCGAGCGAGCATTTTATAAGTCCGACCTCAGCTCGGCGTCATATTTGGAACTCGCCCTCGAGCGAGCATTTTATAAGTCCGACCTCAGCTCGGCGTCATATTTTGGAACTCGCCCTCGAGCGAGCATTTTATAAGTCCGACCTCAGCTCGGCATCATATTTGGAATTCGTCTACGAGCGAACCTTCTTATAAGACCGACCTTTAGGTCGGCATCATATTTGGAATTCGTCTACGAGCGAACCTTCTTGTAAGACCGACCTTTAGGTCGGCATCATATTTTGGAACTCGTCTTCGAGCGAGCCATCTACAAGACAAAGCTCTCAAGCCACCAAAGGCTAAATTAATCAACGACACGCAAGCAGCGAAAAGACCTACTCAGAGTACGGCACTTAAGCAAAGCTGACAGGCAATCCGCCACTATAGCGAGCCATCACAGTACTTCAAGGCAACAGATCCGCAAAGAGTATTACTCCCCGCCTAACATTTCAGGAAAATGATTAAGGCACGGAGTAGGGGGCTATTGATGTGCCTAAAATCGTACTTCGGTCCGCGTATCCTTGTTCATGTTTGCCGACCACCGGCATTAGTGGATGATGCCACCGGCCATTACCGTCCGTGAGTGATAGCAAAATAACTAACTGCTAACTTTAACCGACAGAGTATCGAATCAACAGTAGTATAGTGATAGCAAGGTCGAATCCACAGGGAACAACGTTTAAGTACCAAAGTCGACGTAGAACTTGGTTTAGGTCAAGATTGCGGTGGAGAGATATTACACTAGTGCGAAAGTAAAAATTAGCTAACGGTTGTAGTTCTAGTTATTAAAAGGTATAGCCGAATTATGATCCAACGAGTTATTTTTACCCCTAAGGGAAGACTTGACAAGGAGCGTGTATTAACCAACCTTCCTTTCCACAGTAATTTTTAACAACATCCACGGGTGCCAACTCCAATTACGGTGTTAAGATCGAACAACTCTCACTCAACACCCTATGTGAAGTTAATTAATTTTCCCTTTAGAAAACCGATTAACCTAACATGATTACGCTCTTAGAGTCGCTCGAACAACGATGACAAACCTCTCGTATTGGAAACGGTCCTAACAACTAGGCCGAATCTACGCAACGATCCTAAAACCCCTTTTCCCACATCTCACCGCAAAATACATTTATAGGTTCGATATGTGTGACGGTGAACTAAATGATCGGTTTAATTCAAAGACGTTCGATTAAGTTTTAGGACGTGGATTACTCATTAAAACATTATTTTACGCGCTACACAACTCCCGTTTAATCCCCCTTAGGGGCGTTTTTACTCGTTTTTACATAATTCGACTATACGTACGCTTAGCTATTCATTTTGGCGATAATGACGGAATGATTAACGGAAATTATATTAACGATGAAAAGTAAAAGCGAATTCATTTTTTTATAAGTACATATATATATTTATATATATATATAGATATATAGTTATATAGCTAATAATATATATAAGTGCATAAAAGTAAATATACTATATATATATATATAAGTGCGTAAAAGTAAATACGTAAGTAAATGCGTAAAAGTAAATATATATATATATATAAGTGCGTAAATAAAATGCGTAAGTAAAATGCGTAAAAGTAAATAAAAGATCGAAACAACGAACTACGATAATTATACTATTACAACGGTATTTTAATTAATTTATATATATATATATATATATATATATATATATATATATATATATATATATATATATATATATATACATACGTAGACATATATATATATCTATATATATATGTACACGGCCCAAACGAGATGAAAATACAAAAGAAAAGAGATGAAGAAGATGAAAGGAACTAGATCTATATATATATATATAAAAAATTACCCGATTATTTCTTGGCGATTCGGATCTCGTATTCTTCCGGACATTACAACGACTACGGCCACACCGAGCTACCGATAATTTCCCGAGCATTACAACGATACTACTACTACTAAATTATTCCCGGCATAATGCCGTTACTAAAACTAAAAGAAAGAAACGGGGGAGTTAGATATATATATATATATACACAGAGTATATATATATGGTGCCCTCTTCGCTCTGCTGATGGCCTCATATATATAGAAAAAAGTTGAAGGCCGTCCCAGGCCGGGTCATAGCCGGACCGGTCCGGGTACCATCATTGCCGGATGAATCAGCTTGTTTACGGATCCTTCGATTATATATTTATTGTAATAAAACTTCTAAAATTCATATCTTGAGTTGTAGACCTCCAAAAATTATGATTCAAACGTCAAAATTAAGCTCTCGGAAAATTCTTCAACTTTCATGAAGGACACTTCTTCAGAAAACGCCTTTTTGATGGGCCATTCCCATTACGCGTCGTTTTACGACATTTTCCTTAATACAAATCAATTAGCCACTTGACCACCATTTGAGTTGTAGAAATCCGATTGACTTGATTCAAAATCCATTGGAAAGATTTCTTGAAGATATACAACTTTTATTAAGGAAACTTCTTCGAGAAAATGTCGTTTTGATTGAGCCATTTCATTACGTGTCGTTTTACGACATTTTACCGATACGAATCGATTAGCCACTTGACCATAACTTGAGTTGTAGAACTCCAATTTACGTGATTCAAAGTGCGTTGGAAAGCTTATGTGAAGATCTACAACTTTCATTAAGAAGTCATCCCCCGAAAATGCCTCTAATTTGGGTCAAATCTCCGTCGAAAATATGTAACGATTCAAGTACTTAGGAAAAACGACCCTTTTGAACTCGTAAGCTTGTGGCACCTTCTTCTAACCCTCTAAACACCTCTTTTAGGGCTCAAAACATGTCGTTACGTAGGATCTTGGTCTACTTATGATTCTGCAATAAATCACCAAAATACCAAACGTAAATCCGACACGACACTCCGGTTACTAAACCGGTACAAAAACTACAAAAACATGATAAAAATACGATATTTTATAAAATAACTACTACTTATATATTTTTATGAAACTAAGGAATTAAAGACTCAAAACGATATAAAAATACTCAAAATGATATCAGAAATGGGGTAAATTGTTATCAAAATAACAGTGAATTTTTCCGTTATCACAACCCCCACTTAGCTTTTGGTCGTCCTCGAACAAAATAAGCGATAAAATAAAATGAATGAGGGAAAATTCATGAAGATAAGATATGAATGACAATCAGATTATGCAACCATTCGAATCATAACTACACGTTAACCGCAATATAAATGTATAACAGAGTGAGTGTGTGACAAGCCTTTTCAATTTTCACTATCCTCTCTTAAATAATTCAAGCAATACGCACAAATATCCATTCAGACAGTCCTAATGACTTTCCTAGGTATAGGCAGTAACAGTTCCACACAAAGTCCTCCCGTGTACTTATTAGGATAATCCCTAAAGCATATCATTTAGTTTATACTGGGGATAGTCAGAAGATAACTAAGTTTTTAACCAACTTTTTCTTTTCTTTTCTATTTTTTTTTCTTCTTCTTTTTTTTTTTTCTTTTTTTTTTTTTTTCACTAACATATCCGAACTCATTGCCAAAATCGACTATCTTTCAAGTGTCATGAGGTGAGATCGAATACATTTAACTTTTTTTTTTTTTTTTTTTCACATGTGTAGCTTATGCCCTCATTCCCGCAATAGGATGTTTCGTGATAACACCCTATTTGGACTAATATCATCGAGCGATCGGGAGCTTTTAAACCTCATAGTGGTATAGGACGTTTCGTGATAACGCCTACCGCACTCAAATCATTGGTAGCTACAACCGACATATATATAGTTTATCTTATTTTGACATTCTTTCTATCACATTCAAACCTTCGGATATTCACGGTACACGTTTAAAAGTTAGGTACTAAGTTCGCTATTATCTCTAGAATAACCACTAGGATGCGAATGGATACGAGTTTAAAATTTTCGCTTCAATATCAAAGGCTTACGTGAACAAGGAATTCATGTTACACAAATATATTTGGAATTACAATGCACTTACGGTTCACGTTGGTTATACATATCCAATTTGATCATTACATCTTTAAATCCATGAAATATATACCTTATAAAAATTATTTTAATCAACTAAATAATGCTCGAAAAAGATCAACAACTAAGGGTTTAAACACTTACGCCATTTCTAGACCATCCTCGACTCTACCCCCCACTTACGATTTTGCATTATCCTTAAACATATTGAGTGAGATAGAGAAGAGAACTTAGCTTATAAACTTGGCAGAAAGATGCTATCAAATCCCGTAACAGCCATGAGAAAGCACGTCCCGAATCCCTGTAACAAAACAAAGCCAACACGGGACATGGTCCTCGTGCCAAAGTATGCAATAGGGATATGGGAATAATAAGATAATGGCCCTGTCACGTCAGAAAATTCGATAGGCAATATAATAGCTTTAGATGGAAAAAAAAATAACCCACACGGGTAAAGCACAGAACATCTAAGCATATACGTATCATAGAGAGTATCACATAATCATATATCGTAGTCATGTCAGCTATTCCTAGTTTCATTTTTTATTACACACAGTTTTATTAAAGCGGGAATACTCACCATTATACTACAACGACCAGAAATTTGAAACAGACTAGATCATAAAATGAAATGTGTGAAAGAGTATTGAGTCGTTTATACCCAGATCCTCAAGGATTTAATAACCTAAGTCCAAGAAATGATACATTTGAATTTTTATCTTTTTTCTCCATTGGGATTTTCGGATAACCACCTAATCATTCCCTCTTAATGAAATTCAAACATTCATCCTGAGACTTGGTTGTGCTTTGTGTTCATCTTTCATACAAATTCTACATTTCATTAAGACTAGGCTTATCCAAATTATCTTTAGCATTATTATTATCGGGCTGCCTCCCGGTAGCGCTTTTGTTTAACGTCGTTGGCTCGACTAAGATTCGAAATGATTTATCAAGGCTCGGGATCGGTCAAATGCACAATCTCAAGAGCCTCATCGAATGGTAACTTCTTATACTTTTTTAAACGAAGGCCGTTCGTGATGAACGTTCCATGCTTCGGATGTGTTACCTCGATGGCTCTGAGTCGAAAACTCGTAATACCGTATATGGTCCCGACCACCTTGACTTAAGTTTGCCTTGAAATAAATGGAGGCGAGTATTATAGAAAAGGACCTCATCACCTACGTTAAAAATACGAGGTTTGATCAACTTATCATGCAAGCAATTTGGTCTTTTCCTTATATTTCGCCGAACAATCGTAAGCTTGAAGGCGAAACTCATCTAACTCGTTTAAGCGGGCCATCCTTCTTTCACCGATTAATGCGTCATCCATATTTAGATTCTTAATCGCCCAATAGGCCTTATGCTCTAACTACGGGGAGATGGCGAGGCTTTGCCAAAAACAAGCATGTAGGGTGACATACCTATTGGTGTCTTGAACGCAGTTCGGTGTGCCCAAAGCGCATCATCTAGTTTCTTTGACCAATCCTTAAGGTTAGAATTTTCTTGTCTTCTCCAAGATTCTTTTAATTCCTCGATTGGACACTCTACTTGGCCACTAGTACGGGGATGGTAGGCGTACCTAACTTATGAGTGACCCCATACTTCATTAAAAGCTTATTGAAATCTCTATTAGCAAAGTGACTTCCATTATCACTGATTATTGCTCGAGGTATTCCATACCGGGATATAATATGTTTCTTAAGAAACTTTATGACTACATGTTTGTCGTTAGTAGGTGAAGCAATTGCCTCAACCCACTTTGAAACGTAATCACAAGCGACAAGAATGTGCGATTCCCAAAAGAAGACGGATATGGTCCCGTGAAGTCTAATCCCCATATATCAAACACTTCACACACTAATATCGGTTTTTGGGGCATCTCATTTCTCCGAAAATCCTTCACGAGCGTTGACAAGCGTCACACATCTTAACATAAGCATATGCATCCTTGAAAATAGTAGGCCAATAGAACCCACTTTGTAACACCTTTAATGTTTGTTCTCTCGCCCGAGAAGTGGCCACCGGCCTCTTTATCATGGCAAAACGAGAGAATACTCACTATCTCACTGTCATCAACACATCTCCTCAGGATTCCATCAGCACATAGCCTAAAAATTAAGGGATCTTCCCACACATATCGGTTTACCTCACTAAAAAACTTCTTTTTCTGGTTTTCATCAAACTCAGGATCTACAAATCCACACTCGTAATAATTAACAAAAGGTGCATACCAAGGGTTCCCATTCTTTCCTCTCTGTAGGAAATTTCCTCGCTTAACCGGGAGCATCGTATCCACTACGAACAACTGCTCATCCCGAAAATGATCATCAATTTCAACCCTAATAGAGTGTTTCTTGTCTCCCTGTTCCATCCTACGAGGTGGTCAGCTACTACGTTCTCACACCCCTTTCGATTCTTAATTTCTACGTCGAACTCTTGAAGTAGTAAAATCCATCTTAACAAGCGTGGTTTTGCATCCTTCTTGGCAAATAGATATCTCAACGCGGCATGGTCGGTGTGAACTATGACTTTCGATCCAACCAAGTATGACCGGAACTTATCGAAAGCAAAAACAACGACTAAAAGTTCCTTTTCGGTTGTGGCATACTTTTGTTGAGCCGAGTTCATGGTATGACTCGCATAGTAGATAGGGCGAAACAACTTGTCAATCTTCGACCTAGGACGGCTCCTACGGCATAATCACTTGCATCACACATTACTTCGAACCCCTTAGACCAATCAGGTGCTACCAAGATAGAAGCCGAAGTAAGAAGTTTCTTAAGGGTTCGAAAAGCATCTAGGCATGCCGCATCAAAAACACATGGGGCTCCCTTCATTAATTGAAGAGTAAGAGGTCTAGCAATGTGGGAAAAACCTGGAATGAATCTACGATAAAAACTCGCATGTCCCAAGAATGAACGTAGAGTCTTGATTCGTAGGCATAGGAAGCTTAGAAATTACCTCTATTTTTGCTCTATCGACCTCTATTCCTTTCCCCGATACCTTATGTCCTAAAACAATTCCCTCAGTTACCATGAAATGACACTTTTCCCAATTTAAAACCAAGTTTGTCTCTTCACAACGTGCAAGCACCTTATCAATGTTCGACAAACACTCATCAAAAGTATCACCAAAAACACTAAAGTCATCCATAAAAACTTCCATGAAATGCTCTATCATATCGGCAAAGATGGCCATCATGCATCGTTGGAATGTCGCAGTGCATTACACAACCCAAACGGCATTCTTCTAAATGCAAAGGTGCCGTACGGACACGTGAAAGTAGTTTTATCCTGGTCATGTCTATCGATGTGAATTTGATAATAGCCACTAAAACCATCCAAAAAGCGGTAAAATGCATGACCACTTAGACGCTCAGCATTTGATCAATAAAGGGTAGGGGAAAATGATCTTTCTAGTCTTATCATTTAGCATGCGAAAATCAATACAAACCCTGTGACCAGTAACTAAACGAGTAGGAATAGGCACACCTTTTTCATTAAGCTCAACTGTAATGCCTCCTTTCTTAGGCACGACTTGCGTGGGGCTCACCCGTTCTTTGTCGGAGATTGCGTAGATTATCCCTAACTCAAGCATCTTTACCACGTCTTTCCTCACCACCTCTTGCATATGTGGGTTTAGTCGTCTCGAAAGCGCGACCGGCTTGGCATCTTCTTCCGAGAATGATCTTGTGCTTGCGAGATATCGACGCGATCCCTTTTATGTCAACCATCTTCCATCCGAAGGCCTTTTTGTGTTTTTTCGAACGTGGATCAACTTAGCTTCCGCAAAACGGTTAGTGCGGATGAAACAATAAGAGGAAGTAATTCATCGGGTTCTAAAAACACATACTTTAAATGCTTAGGAAGTGGCTTCAACTCCGGATCGGTAGGTGGTTCCTCGATTGACGGCTTTGGCAACTTGCCGGTCAAACCGAGCTCTAGCTTCTTATTCCGGCTTGCGTCAACAAAAGGAGTTGCCTCCAAATGATATACACGAACTCTCATTTGTGGATCATCATCCTCTGCGGTGCTTGACTTCATCAAGCATTCTTCCATTGGTTCTTGGTATCCCTGCAGGTTAGTGTGCTCCACAATACAAGGATATATAGCATCAACAGAAAAACAATCACTCTTTTCATCATTAGGATGCTTCATCGCCTTATACACATTTATGGCTACACTCTCTTTCCCGACTCGTAGTATAATCTCTCCCTCTTAACGTCTATCAAGGTCTCTCCCTGTGTTCAAGAAAGGCCGACCTAACAAAAGTGGGGTTTTAGAATCCATATCCATATCTAAAACTACGAAGTCAACGGGGAAAACAAACTTGTCTACCCGCACCAACACATCTTGACTACCCCAGAGGTTTCCTAACGGACTATACGCCATCCGTAAGGTCATTCCGTTGGCTCTAATGCTCCCAATCCCAATTTCTCATAAACTCCTCTAGGCATCGGGCTCACGAAGCCCACAGATCACATAGCACATTTTTAAACACGGTTTCTCCAATGGTAATTGGGATGGTAAAGCTACCTACATCCTGTAACTTGGGAGGTATCTTATTCTCAAAGATTGAGAACATTCCCACTCAAATGCACCATACGTTGCATCTTCTCCTTACTCGACAACATTCCTTTTAGAAACTTAAAGTATGGGGGAATGCTTGAAATTGCCTCTAATAGGGGAATATTCACCTCTACCTTCCTTAAAAGATTCGAAATTTTGCACGACCACAGGTCGGGATGTCCTTTCGGTTCCCTTAGGAGGATAGGGTAAAGTATTAACATCAAAATCGGGGGAGGAGGAGGAATTCGTTTTTCTTACCTCTTTCTTTAGGCGGTGAGGCTTCTTCTTCTTTGATGTCCAAGACCACATAGTCTTTCTTCGGTCTTGCCCCTTCCAATGCTTTCTTATTTGCCTCGGCCAAAGCCTTTTTCGTGCCTTCCAATTCTTTCCTTATTGCTTCCATTTCTCGCTTGATATTGCCGGTCTCTAAATCTTCGATCTCGACTTCACCATACATAGCTCCTTCACGATCAAGCTGCTTTCTCTTTCTCGGCTTTCTCGGTTTACGCTTCTTGACCCATAATTTTTTCTTTTTGTCACTCAGCCCGACCTCTTTACCACTTCGTGTGAACACAGCATTCACATCCTTTGGGTTCCTCTCAGTGTTACTCGGGAGTCCACCACCTAGATTTGTCTTTAGAGTGTCGGTTATTTGTCCTACTTGGGTCTCCAAGTTCCGAATGGAGAATGTGTGACCACTTTTTGCTCTATAGCATTCTTATTTAACTCGAAACATTCTGTCTAATTTCTCCGGGAGTATCTCGGTGGCCATCTTCGAACACCGGAATTGTTTGGTTGCGATTGCTTTGATTATTCTCGGGTGCGGATGAGCATTTGGATGCGATAGGCGCGGAATTATTACTTCTCAAAGATGGCCGGCTCACTTGCCGATTCGATTACTTTCTTGGCCACGATTCGATTCCAACCTTGATTTTGGTTCCGGTTCGATCTCGTTGTTGTTGTTGGCCTTGTGGCTGAGATTGCGGGTTCTGACTGTTTTGATTCCAGCCTTGATTCTGATTCTGGTATGAACTCTGATTCTGGGGGTTCTGATTCCAAGGTCGGTTGTATGGGCTTTGGTTTTGCCTAAAGCCTTGGTTCTGATTACTGTTTCGATTCCAATTCTGATTCTGACCCTGGTTCCAACCTTGATTCTGCTGATTCTGATTCCATTGCCCCTGGTTTCCTTGTCCAACATAACTCACTTCATATTGTTGTGAACCATCACCCATACCATAATCCATTTGAGGCCCTTGCTGATTATCAAAGTTCTGATTCCACTGTTGCTGGCCAAACTCTTGCTGATTCATATCCATTTGCCTCATCGCATAGACATTCATCCGCCGCTTTGGTCATTCGATTGCCGGAGGCCTTCGTTGTCTTGGAGTAGGCGTCAAGCGTTGTGGATAAGTGGGTTTTTCGATGATGCACATTCCATGGCGAGAATGTCCACCTCCACAAAGTTGGCATTGTTGTGCCTTCTTTCGTTCTAACTCCATTCGGTCCATCTTTAGCACCATCTCTTGCATCTTGTCATGCATGGCCGTCTCTCATCAAGCTCTTCTTTTAGCGACTTCACACTTTCCAATGGGGCTTTCTTCTTCTTTCTGCTCGACCCCCATTGTCCTTCTCCATCTGCCGCATTCTCAATCTGTCTCATAGCTTGCTCCGGCGGCGGATTCATGATATCTCCGCCCCGCCGGCATTCGGCTTATTCGGTCCATTGGCTCTAAGGCCCGAATAATATAATAACTTGTTCCACTTTGTAGAAAACCCGTGTGGAGGGCATCTCTTCGTAGACCCCCGAATCTCTCACAAGTCTCTTTTAAGGTCTCTCCCTCGAGACCGTCAAACGAAGAGATTCCTTCCTTCAAATCTAGAATCTTCGCCGGAGGAAAATACTTTTCGAAACACTCTCGTTACATCGGCCCATGTATGTAACGAATCATTTGGTAAAGAGTCATACCAATCTTTAGCGCTCTCCTCTTAATGCAAACGGAAAAACTATTAATTTTACCGCCTCGTCACTTACCCCGTTATATTTCATTGTTCCACAAATGCGGAGAAAGTGCTCCAGAAAGCTATTCGGGTTCTCAGTCGACTTCCCATGGAACAAGGCATGTTCCCCTAACATGTTCAAAATATTTTGCTTAATATCCATGTTATTTGCATTAATTGGGGGTACCCTAATTGGGTTGTGTCCTATAACTTCGTGGGGTAGTGACGTAATCTCGACAAACCCTCGGTCCCCGTGCTTGCCGAGCCATACATTTGGCGATAAACCGGCCGCCGAGGATGTGGATCATACGGGTTATACGGGTTTTGGAACCCTGTTGATTTCCTTGATTCTCCGGCATCCGTAGTACTCGATTTACCGTCTCTTGGTCTAATTCGGGTCCGAAGTTCCGCGTATCCCGAGCATCTTGTCCGCCTCTGTCTTGTCCAATCCCACGGCCTCTCGATTAAAGCGTGGAGTTCCCAAGCGACGTAACCCTGTGTTGTCCTCTCTCGATGGTTCATGACGAGGGGTCCTCGGTGGAGTATGCAATGGTAGTGTTGCGTTACCACCGGTAGTGTACGAGGTTTGCCCTTGTACATTGTGTTCGCTTAAGGGCTCTTTGCCATCTCTATGAGTTGGTGAATCCTCCATTCCCTCCGAGGATTCGACAATGAACTCTCTACTACCCCTTCTTCCTCAAACAAAGGGTTCGGACGGCAATCGAGAGGTTCTCCTCGGCGCGGCGATCGTTTCTATGACGTGCGTAAGCTTCAATTTCTTCAATGAGCTCAATGAGTGGTTCTTTGGAGCTTCGGGTCATGCACTGACAAACAAGAAACAACGAGAGAAGAAAGAAAAGAAAGAAAGAAAAATAAAATAAAATAAAAACGACCTAAGCCCAAGCTTTCAGTCAACTTACAAGATATTAAACGTAGTATTCCCCGGCAACGGCGCCAAAAATTCTTGATAGCAAAATAACTAAGCGCTAACTTTAACCGACGAGTATCGAATCAACGGTAGTATAGTGATAGCAAGGTCGAATCCACGGGGAACAACGTTTAAGTACCAAAGTCGACGTAGAACTTGGTTTAGGTCAAGATTGCGGTGGAGAGATATTACACTAGTGCGAAAGTAAAAATTAGCTAACGGTTGTAGTTCTAGTTATTAAAAGGTATAGCCGAATTATGATCCAACGAGTTATTTTTACCCCAAGGGAAGACTTGACAAGGAGCGTGTATTAACCAACCTTCCTTTCCACAAGTAATTTTTAACAACATCCACGGGTGCCAACTCTAATTACGGTGTTAAGATGCGAACAACTCTCACCAACACCCTATGTGAAGTTAATTAATTTTCCCTTTAGAAAACCGATTAACCTAACATGATTACGCTCTTAGAGTCGCTCGAACAACGATGACAAACCTCGTATTGGAAACGGTCCTAACAACTAGGCCGAATCTACGCAACGATCCTAAAACCCCTTTTCCCACATCTCACCGCAAAATACATTTATAGGTTCGATATGTGTGACGGTGAACTAAATGATCGGTTTAATTCAAAGACGTTCAGATTAAGTTTTAGGACGTGGATTACTCATTAAAACATTATTTTACGCGCTACACAACTCCCGTTTAATCCCCCTTAGGGCGTTTTTACTCGTTTTTACATAATTCGACTATACGTACGCTTAGCTATTCATTTTGGCGATAATAACGGAATGATTAACGAAAATTATATTAACGATGAAAAGTAAAAGCGAATTCATTTTTTTATAAGTACATATATATATTTATATATATATATAGATATATAGTTATATAGCTAATAATATATATAAGTGCATAAAAGTAAATATACTATATATATATATATAAGTGCGTAAAAGTAAATACGTAAGTAAATGCGTAAAAGTAAATATATATATATATAAGTGCGTAAATAAAATGCGTAAGTAAAATGCGTAAAAGTAAATAAAAGATCGAAACAACGAACTACGATAATTATACTATTACAACGGTATTTTAATTAATTTATATAAAATATATATATATATATATATATATATATATATATATATATATATATATATATATATATATATATATATATATATATACATACGTAGACATATATATATATATCTATATATATATGTACACGGCCCAAACGAGATGAAAATACAAAAGAAAAGAGATGAAGAAGATGAAAGGAACTAGATCTATATATATATATATAAAAAATTACCCGATTACAGCTGCTGATTCAGATCTCGTATTCTTCCGGACATTACAACGACTACAGCCACACCGAGCTACCGATAATTTCCCGAGCATTACAACGATACTACTACTACTAAATTATTCCCGGCATAATGCCGTTACTAAAACTAAAAGAAAGAAACGGGGGAGTTAGATATATATATATATATACACAGAGTATATATATATGGTGCCCCTCTTCGCTCTGCTGATGGCCTCATATATATAGAAAAAAGTTGAAGGCCGTCCCAGGCCGGGTCATAGCCGGACCGGTCCGGGTACCATCATTGCCAGATGAATCAGCTTGTTTCTGGATCCTTCGATTATATATTTATTGTAATAAAACTTCTAAAATTCATATCTTGAGTTGTAGACCTCCAAAAATTATGATTCAAACGTCAAAATTAAGCTCTCGGAAAATTCTTCAACTTTCATGAAGGACACTTCTTCGAAAACGCCTTTTTGATGGGCCATTCCCATTACGCGTCGTTTTACGACATTTTCCTTAATACAAATCAATTAGCCACTTGACCACCATTTGAGTTGTAGAAATCCGATTGACTTGATTCAAAATCCATTGGAAAGATTTCTTGAAGATATACAACTTTTATTAAGGAAACTTCTTCGAGAAAATGTCGTTTTGATTGAGTCATTTCCATTACGTGTCGTTTTACGACATTTTACCGATACGAATCGATTAACTCACTTGACCATAACTTGAGTTGTAGAACTCCAATTTATGTGATTCAAAGTGCGTTGGAAAGCTTATGTGAAGATCTACAACTTTCATTAAGAAGTCATCCCCGAAAATGCCTCTAAGTGGGTCACATCTCCGTCGAAAATATGTAACGATTCAAATTTTAAAAACGACCCTTTTGAACTCGTAAGCTTGTGGCACCTTCTTCTAACCCTCTAAACACCTCTTTTAGGGCTCAAAACATGTCGTTACGTAGGATCTTGGTCTACTTATGATTCGCAATAAATCACCAAAATACCAAACGTAAATCCGACACGACACTCCGGTTCTTAAACCGTACAAAAACTACAAAAACATGATAAAAATACGATATTTTATAAAATAACTACTACTTATATATTTTTATGAAACTAAGGAATTAAAGACTCAAAACGATATAAAAATACTCAAAATGATATCAGAAATGGGGTAAATTGTTATCAAAATAACAGTGAATTTTTCCGTTATCAGTGAGCTCGCAAGCCAGATTAGGACCGCGAGCCTCTGGATCCATTCCAAGCCCTTAGCCCTACGCGACGACAAAAGAGGATTAGGGGGGCCGACACGCGATCTCATTCAATAAATGGGTCCGCCAGCGACCTCGATCATAACATTTAGAGGAAGAGCTACCTTAAGTTCAACAAAACAATGATATAAAGGGAGGCAGGAGAGAGCGAGAGTAAGACAGGACGGCGAAGCGGGCGACCTACGCGATCCTATGAGGACACCGCCGAGATATTCGATCCACTTACCATCTAGATATTTAGTTTACTTAACTACTAAGTTTCCTTCTCCTATAAATAGGGGGCTTTGTAAACTCATTAAAGGATGGATCATAATCTATAAAACATATGGCAAAGCCAAATTTCCCCGTTCTCTTCTCTTATAAAGCACCACCGCCGGAATCCATGGCCGCCACCGGGCACCACCGGCTAATACCACTTTTATACACTTTTATAGTCAGATATCCTACATATAAACACCGCTAAAAGCATGATCACATTTTCGGCATCATCAGTTTGAACAATTTTTCTTTATAGATGAGCCGAGCTTGAATATATGTTGTGTTCGTTTATTAAACAAACGATCGTAAACAAACTCGCGATCTTAAAAACCAAGCTTGAACATATTTTTGTTTTCGTTTATTAAACAAACGATCACGAATAATCTCGTGGACCTAACCAACACAAGTTTAAACTACGAATCTTGGGCCGACTCTATTTCGTTAGCAACAAAAATAAAGAAAAACTGAAAAAGAAATGTGAAGTTAATATCTCGTCGTCTTCATAACCCATAAACCTCCCTAGGGTTCAAGCAGAGTCCCTGCATTTCACCTCGCGGCCTCTCTCAGTCGACCACCTAATTCACCACCATGTACCGTACAATCCTCCGCCACCTCCGACGTTCCACCTCCGGCACTGTCCCTGTTACACTTGTCAACAATCACTACCCCCACCATTTACCACATAATCCTAATTACCTCCTCTCTCCCCGTTATTATGCTTTTAGTTCCGCCGAGGAGGCAGCTGCCGAACGCCGGCGGAGAAAGCGTCGACTCCGCATCGAACCTCCGATGTTTGCCCTTCGACGTGATCCTTCTAGCCCCCCACCCAATCGGAATAATCAAACTGGCCCCCGACTCCCGGATTCCACTTCTGCTCTGGTTGGACCTCGTCTCAATATCCACAACCGTGTGCAGTCTCTTATTCGAGCCGGTGACCTTGACTCCGGCGCAGCCATTGCTCGGCACGCTGTTTTTTCCAATGTCCGACCCACTGTCTTCACCTGCAATGCTATTATTGCAGCCATGTTCCGCGCCGGACGCTATCACGATTCTAAAATCCTTTTTCAATATTTTTTCAATCAATCTGATATTATTCCGAACATTGTTTCCTATAATAGTTTGATTCAAGCTCACTGCGGGTCAGGTGATGTGGATGAAGCTATGAAAGTGTACCATCGCATACTTGAAGAAGCTCCTTTCAGTCCCTCACATTTCACCTACCGGTACCTCACTAAGGGTTTGATTGATGCTGGACGAATTCAGGATGCTGTGGATTTGCTTCGTGAAATGTTGAATAAAGGCCAAGGTGCGGATTCTTTGGTGTATAATAACTTAATTTCTGGCTTTTTGGAGCTTGGGAATTTGGATAAGGCAAAAGAATTTTTCGACGAGTTGCAGGAGAGGTGTACTGTATATGATGGGGTTGTGAGTGCAACGTTTATGGACTGGTATTTTAAGCAGGGAAGGGAGAAAGAAGCCATGGATGCATACAGGTATTTGATGGATAAACAGTTTAGGATGGTGCCCGCCACTTGTAATGTTCTTTTAGAGGTTTTGTTGAGGCACGGAAGGGAAAAGGAGGCGTGGGAATTGTTTGATAATATGTTGGATAATCATACTCCCCCAACATTTCAGGCTGTGAATTCAGATACTTTTAATACTATGGTAAATGAGTGTTTCAGGTTGGGGAATATTTCACAGGCAGTAGAGACCTTTAAGAAGGTGGGCAAGGCTGTAAAGTCGAGGCCTTTTGCTATGGATGTGGCTGGATTTAACAATATGATCATAAGATTTTGTGAACTTGATATGACTCAGGAGGCTGAGGATTATTTAGCACAATTGCAAAGCAAGTCACTTTCACCTGATGTTACCAGTTACAGGACTTTGATTGATGCTTACATAAGGGCAGATAAAGTGGAGGAAGCTCTAGACAAGTATTTGAAAATGGTGGAGGCGGGGTTACGTGTTATTCCATCTTATGCCAATCAATGGTTTGATTTCTTGATTGAAAAAGGGAAGGTTACAGAATGTGTTCCAATTTTGACTAAGATGGCTGAAAGGGAGCCTAAACCTGATTTTACAACATATGATGTTGTGATTAAGGGCCTGTGTGGTGTCGGTGATCTTGATAACTGTCGTGATGTAGTGGGTCAGATGATTGCTGTTGGTGTTGGTGTCACTGCTCCTCTTAAAGAGTATCTGTTTGACGTTTTTGAGAAAGAAGGGCGGCGTGGGGAAATTGAGAGAATTGTTAATGCTAGATTTCCATTATATGCTCCCCCGCGCCCATCAATTCAACAGACTCACAAGCCATGGATGCCATCTCCTTCCCCTCAGACGCCGTCACAGGCGTCATCAACATCCCAGCAGTCTACTTCTCCGTTCCCAGCACAAACAACATCATCACCAGGTGTGCTTCCTAAATGTCATGGCAAGACTGAATGTACTTGTTGATTTTAATTTTTCATTGCATTTCATGTTGGTGCTTATGCTGTGTTTCATTGGATTAGAAATTCTGAACAAAAAACTTTAAAAAAACTGAACTTTGATACATGTAGCTGACAAATATGGCAAGTGATTTAGAAATTTATATTATGTGCCAACACTGAATTAAGGAGCGTAGTAGCTCGTTAAAAATGTACATGTAGATTCCCTATCACTCACCACTTCATTAAAATCGTGCTTATAAACTAGCTGGTTTTGCTGTAGTGTTTTCCACTTCAAATTTTCTCTGGCACGGATGCTTTGTTCAGGCTAGTCTGTCTAATTGAGTCCAAGTTCTTGAATAAAATATCCGTAAAAAAAATTCATTATGATGGTAGGGAAAAATTCATATTCAAATGATTCAGGGTATATGTATTAGCGGTGGCAGAGTAGCTCTGTCCATTGTATATATAGTAGCTCTGTCCATTGTATATGTCCATTGTATATATATATATGTAATGTTGGTTCATTAGCTTATGGGAACAGTATTGACAGTATAAGGAGTTAGCAACACCACCACAAAGGTGTATGTTAACTCGCAAACTTGATTCTGTGTTTTTTTTTGTGAGTGTGTGTGTGTGTGTGTGTGTGTTTGGGGGGAGGGGGGTAACTTGATTCTCTAATTTTCAGTTTATCACTCTGTGAAATGTATATGGGGATTGAAATCATTGTTCTACATGTGATATTTATGAACTTTTTCCTGCTTTCCAATGAAAACTAGCAGCATCAACATGGCAGCCATCATCACAAGGTGCTTCTGAAATGTCATGGCAGTCGTCAGTTCCCCTTCAGTCCTCACCTGGAACACCTCAAAACGCGACATGGCAGACATCTCCTCATCAGTCGTTTCCCCAAATGAATGCGTCCAACCAACAAGCTAGCTGGAATTCAAATGTGCCCCAAACGAATGCGTCCAACAACCAACATGCTAGCTGGAATTCGAATGTGCCCCAAACGACTGCGTCCAACAACCAACATGCTAGCTGGAATTCGAATGTGCCCCAAACGACTGCGTCCAACAACCAACATGGTAGCTGGAATTCGAATGTTCCCCAAACGAATGCGTCCAACCAACAAGGTAGTTGGAGTCCAAATGTTCCCCAGACGAATGCGTCCAACCAACAAGCTAGCTGGAATCCGAATCTTGCCCAAACAAATGCCTCCGACCAACAAGCTAGCTGGAATTCAAATCTACGCCAAACGAATGCGTCCAACCAACAACTTAGCTGGAATTCAAATGAGCCCAAAACAAATGCCTACAACCAACAACCTAACTGGAATTCAAATGTTGCCCAAACGACGAATGCGTCCAACCAACAAGTTAGCTGGAATTCAAATCAGCCCAAAACAAATGCCTACAACCAACAAGGTAGCTGGAATTCAAATAATGTACGCCAAACGAATGCGTCCAACCAACAAGCTAGCTGGAATTCAAATGAGCCCAAAACCAATGCTTACAACCAACAACCTAACTGGAATTCAAATGTTCCCCGAATGAATGTGTCTAACCAACAACCTAGTTGGAATGGATCTGCTTCCCCACAAGGACGTGCATCAGGATCGCCTTATAATACTTGGCCAGGGTCTGTTCAATCTTCGACACAACCACAACCACCAACATCAGCATCTTCTTCTCATACTTCATGGCAGCCAACATCAACAACACCTTCTCAAATGCAATCACCGGCTCCTCAAACAGAATGGCGGGGAACTCCTCGAAGTCCTAGCCAGCAAGGAGAAGTGTCTTCTCAAACATGGGAGAGCCCTCTAGATGCCAAAGATAAAGAAGAAGGATCTTCTCAGATGCCGTGGCAGAGATCATACTCGAAATAAGTTTTATGAGATGGGTTTTTTTTTTTTTTTTGGGATGCTAATTTTCTGATTTGATATAAATAGCACTAGTAATTTTTTTCCTTATGCATTTGAAATCAATCAAGGAGAGAGAAAGGAACATATGTAGTTGCAAGCGACATCAATCATTGTTCAGTTACTCATTCATATCTACATGAAGAATATACTCTCTGTTTTTGCTCAATGGTTTGTTGATGATACTTTAAGATTCTTACAGAGAGAAACAAAGAGAAAAGCTATGTTGAGCTCTCTGCAATTTGTATTTTATAATATTAATATTTCCTTTGCAACTGGCCCATCTTTCTGACAGTTTTTTCCTTCTTATCTTCAGAACATATAATGTGGCTAACAATAAAAAATGTTTATAATGAATGCTCCAACAACAACTTAAATGGTGTAATTTTATAAAAATTTAAAGCATTAACTACAGTTTACTTGATCTATTTGAAAAGTCAAACGATGCACTTAAAATGGGACAGAGGGAGTAGTTAATTGAATCATGAAGTCTCTTTCAGTGTATCATTCAGAGTAAATGCGGAAGCCGTAAAGGAATTCGGATTACTATATATACTTAATATAGCATCCAAACGAAAACATCAAAGTATTTAAGTTTACATCAAAAAAACGTACTAAAACTACAATGTTTGATACTATTAGAGTATTTAGAGATACAACATAACTTAGGATTCCATGATGTCTATGAATTTGTCGTTTCTTATCACGAACGCGACATGCAAGTCATGAATAACGACGTAGTAGATGTAGACACCTTGGAACCATGAAAAGTCCACAGTGACCGGCATAGATGTGGGGGCCACAGGCCCACAGGAACCTACACATCAAGAGCATTCACAACAGGAGGTGAAACTAGAGGGGCGGATGAGACTGGTACATCATTGACAGGGAGAAGAATAGGGTTAACATTGACCCATCTATGGATCATCCTGAATCTCCTCACGTAAAAGTTGTTCATTTGCTAGGTGTTAAAACGAAGGAGTGGGCTATGGAGCTCGGTAAGGAAACATTAGTATCATAACATGACCATTTCTCACATTTTACGGTTACTTCTGAAAACAAAGTCTGCAGATGTTGACTATACAGCAGGTCGACCTCAAGGCCGCATGATTTCTACTACATTAAAAAGAATCTGCATATATAATCTTCTTCCACTAATTAAAAAGAATCCCACTCCAACAAACATGCATTGGAGTTTATTCAAAGATTAAGACAATAATTCTTATTTATCTAAGAATTGAGCATGCTTAGAATTGGAAAAACAAGGATTAATTGACTTACTTAGAATTGTTAAAGATCAAGCGCTTACCAGTTCTCCTAAAAGCTATAGCTGTTATGGCACGTTTGGATTGCGGTAATGGAATGGAATGGAATGCTTTTTTCATTCCATTCCATCAATTTGACGTGTTTGGCAACGGCAGAATGGAATATGTTTTCATTCCAACGGAATGAAAATGGATGATTTCCATTCCATCCAAAATCCAATAGAATGGCCGGAATGGAATGAAAAATAAATCATGCAATAAAAAACGATTTCATTCCATTGTCTACCAAACGCAGTAATGGAATGATATCATTCCATTCCAATGCATTTCATTCCAACTGATTCATTCCATTCCATGACATTCCATCAATCCAAACGAGCCATTAAGGAAGGCGCTACTATATTTCTTATATCAACACTCCCCTCAAGTGCGCTATAATAATTGCCAATTAAAGCAATGGAGAGCAAACCAGCCCAATAACAAAGAGGCCAACACACGCAAAGACGCGCACAATATAAATGGAGGAAATAATAATGTTTATAGCCAGGTTCGAACTCGAGACCACTCGCTCCGATACCATGTTAGGATCAAGCGCTTACCAGTTCTCCTAAAAGCTATAGCTGTTAAGGAAGGCGCTACTATATTTTTTATATCAACAAGAATTGAAAATTAAGATGATGATCTGCTCTTGAATTTTTGGGAACAATGCTCTAGAATTTCACAAGGAAAAGAGAGAATTTGAAGATGAATGTTTGAGAGTATGTAGAATAGAAAATGAATAAAAAGAGGTTTGGCCTAATTCTGAAGTATTCGGCATGAATGGGTGCAACCGCAACCCGAATTGATAGAAACCGCAAGGAGTTGTCAGATGACAAGAGACAACTTGTTGTTACCGTAAACTCGCGATAAATGCATACTTTTGGAACCGATCAAAATTATTACTTTAACGAGTTTATTTGTTTATCGATAAATTAATAATTTATTCATTCATCGATAAATTAATATTTATTACTTTACAAAAAAATAATTAATATTATGCATCTAATCTGCAAAATGAAGAGACAGATATTAATTAAAATGCTTGGAAAGCTAGAAAGATTATAAGAATGATCCTGAACCGGACGATAGTTCGGTTTTACCTAATGTTTCATCGAAAGAAGTCTTTCAAGCAACTATCACCTTACAGAACTATTTGCTACAACATGAATAAAATATTCCTGAAGTTGTGTATGCTCTACAAAAAGTTAAAGATGAGATCGAATTTGGTTTAGTCACTAAGAAGAAACAAGTTACTCTAGATGCATATTTTCAGAAAATATGAAGTGAAATGTGAAATTTCGAAAATATATAAGTTTAATATATAAATTTCTAACTAGAATTATGCATTTATTATTTTATATTTTTATTAGGCTTTACTGTATTCAATTTCTTTTCATTACTTAATGCATTTAACGAAATTATTACTTTAGTACACATGCCCAAGTCGGGACCGGAAGAAATTATTATCTTAGTGAGGATATTACTTTAACGGATATTTATTTATCGAGAGTTTACTGTAGTTCGAAATTCCGAAAATTTGTTTTTGATGTGTTTTTGGAGCATTTATAATGTATTAACGTGTTTAATGTAAAAACAATATATTTATTGATATTTTTATTCTTTTAATCACATCATTTAGATCTGAGAGTGGCGTGATTGAAATTAAACTCAATGTATTACTTCTTATATCCCTTTTAATCCTTAAAATTTCCCAAATTATTGCAGTAATTATTTTGAGGTTGTTATACAATTTATTTAAAAAAATTAAAAGAATGTCATAAAATTTTAAGTATAATGTAATAATTGTAAAATAATAATGCCTTTTTGATGAATCCATACTCGAAAATTCATTACTACTAGGGGAAATTGTACCACTCGTAAGATGTCTGGAAGGGAAATTAGGGTTTATTGTCAAAAATGACAATTTGAATATAGAAATATGTAAAGAGGACAGTGGAATATTTTTCTAGGTAAAAAAAGACATATCCTTAGTCCACTGTGATAGTGAAATATTATATTTGGGGTCCGGTTAAAGAAATGATGATGGATTTGAGGTTATGAACAGTGGATTTGTCTTTATCACCCAATTTATATTTTCACAGTCTTGATTCCTATTTTCCCCCTGTTTATTTTTCCTTTTAAACCACTCCCCCGAGAAATTATTGGTGCACCCACCATATGCGGAATCACAATGTGGCAAACCAGAATTCAAACTGTGTGGTCATATTTGTTTACCGATCAATTAGATGCATGTTGATATACCATACAAAAACTGCCCACTTTCAGGCAAAGTACGCAAATGTCATTCTCATAAATGTAACAAACGCCTGTAAATATCAGAAACTTCTTGTGGTATCTCAATATGCACCGAAGTGATCCGTGGATTGATCGAAACCACACAGTTTCTATCCTGGTTGGAAACCGTGTGACTCCGATCAACCCACGGGTCACATCAAGGTATATTCCCTCACTACACAAGAACTTCATGTAAATATCATCATCAATACTCCCTCCGTTCCACAATAACTGAAGCAGTTACCAAAATGGTTTGTTCCATCAGTATAATTTTCAATGCAATATTTATTGTGTTTTTACTTGATTTACTCTTATTTATTACACTAAGAGATATAAAAATAAAGGTCACATTAATTATATTCAAAAACATTTTAGTCATTTCATTGTAAAAGTTAATGCATTAACTTACCTCCTTAATATGCGTGATTTTGGCAACTGCCTCAGAAAAATTAGAACGGAAGGAGTATTGATAAGCTTTTACTTACATCAAAAATTAACAATAGCCTTAATAAATATCAATGAACAGACTAAAAGAAAAATCTTTCAGTGTCAATTAATGCAATCTTAATTTCAGTATAAGTATCTCACTTGACAATAAATAAGAGTAAAAGTGAGAAATTAGAGGAGGATGATGAAGTTTAATAACTTCAACTTGCATTGCTTAATAATCCTTAAAAGTTCCAAAATACTCTTTCCCTACAAAAATGGCTGCCTTCATCTCAATCTTTCCAATTTACAATACCAAAGCTACAAGCAATGCTTTCTGGCAAAAAATCAGACAAGATATAATCTGATGTGTATATATAATATAATCAAAACAAGAACAAAGTAACTACTTAGTACTAACACAATCAAGTGTGAAAGGGGGTTACAGAATACCTAGTACCTCAGAAAACCTTGTCTGAAGATCAAAACTTCATCACCTTTGAAGAAAGTGCAAGTAGAGGTTCCAGAGAAGTGGGAGCAAACTTTCTTGCAAAGAGATAACACATAGTCGTCCGCCTCGAGTTGTATGAACACGAGGTGCCATTGTTCCTTAATGATTGGACAAAATCCTCTGTGATGTTGACTGCATCGAACGTAGCTGGATGCGGCCCACCGAGTGACCAATCAACATACGTTACTGTTCGGTTCGAGTTGGTAGTACCGTATAACATGTGAAGAAACGTGGGAAGATAATGCTCGTCTGGATAACAAGCCGGTGTACAATATCTCTTGAATAGTTTGTAGTATTTTGTCTCCCCGACTATAATAGTAGCTAAATACCGATTAAGCTCAAACCATTGAGACCCTTTTCTCCAATCTTGAAGTCTAATATCGGGTTTCATCCGTCGGCTGTAACGACCACGACCATACCGGGAGGGATCGTCGTATGATTCCACGTAACTGTTATCGGATTGAATGAGGTATTTGTAAACAGTTGGGAAATTATAGATAGGGATGCAGCTTTCTGAAAGAAGAACAAAACGTTCATTCGAATGGTCCAGAAGGGCATTAGCTAAAAGCCGCTTTTCTGCATCTACTAGGGATACTGTTCCCCATTCAACATGCTGAAATGAGAGGAAAAAAAAGAGTCAATTATTCTATATAAGACTCTACAAGCAACCTGATAGGATTTTTTTTTTAGCCTGTTTAACGCTTCCAGCCACCCGAGGTTGAAAAGGCCTAAGAATCTCCCCAGTCCCCAGTACCCAGTACAGCAATTTCACACAAAAAGCCTAAGAACATTAATTCTCTCTACTGTAGATTTTTCAACATATGTTGTTACCTTAAAGAAAGAAAAAAAAACCATAAGCATATAATACACCATAAAACCAAAGCAATGATAAAAAGTTAGGCTTTTCATCAAAAGCAAACAATCATAAACTTTCCTTAAAATTAGCAAAACAAAAGAGTGGTTAGCAATGTCAAGTGTTAGTACAATGTTGTGAAACCACAAAAAGCAGAAAACAAAGCAAGTTTGTCCTTACGCAATAAAAAGAAACCTAATGGACACAATTAACTTGTAGTTGAAATGGTGTTAGAACCCTAAACATAATGAAAAACTCTTAATTTCATTTTGACCCTCCAAATGTAAAAAGAAAAACTCTCCAGATGATACAAAATCTTTTAATCTTAGGGTATAACCATATCAAAACCTTTATCAGTCAAGAACTGTAGAGCAACTTGAAGTTTTGCAGAACAGTATCTATTGGAACACACTGACCTTTACCTGAATTATATATATCTTAATAGAGAAATGCCCATCTCCTGAGATTCACCCTCAAGAATTATCAATTATCAACCTTAGGTTTTTCTTTAAGGTTCAACCCCGTATTTCTTAAGAAAAAAAACGTTAAAACACTGAAATGAAAGTAAATATGCTCAATATATATACTTCTACTGGAGCTTGTTCTACTGTGAAAGGCTAAGCCTAGACTAGTATACAGCTTAAGTTAAATTCTTCATTCCCAATTCAATCATCTAAAGAATGCTCAAATAGCAGCACATCCTACATATATAATTCTTTAAAACTTTAAAAAAAAAAATGTCTAAGTTGATCATCGTTCTTGATATTCGCAAACAAAACAATATTCTCTTAAAATTGAAACCACCTCTTCTATCTGAGTGTACTGAACAAAGCTTAAAAAATGCTTAAGATGGTCGTTTTTATCTGCAAACCAATGTGAAAAGGCATAACACACAACCACACAATTCATAAGCCAAAAACAACATATAATTAATTACACGGTAAATTATCATCAAAACAAGATCCAACCTGACTGGGAATCTGTCGCCTGTAAAAGACGGACGTATTGGTCACATTGAGCTCGAAACCGGGTAGAGCATGAACATAAATGGAGTACTTTTTACTGTCCTGTCCATCAAAGAACCTCTCCCACAGTGGCAACAGGGGCAATGGCCCTCTAGTTAAAAACATGAATGAAACTTTTGGTACTCTATCAAATGGAAATTCTTCCTTTTTAGGAACCATTGAAGCCCTCCAAAACAACTGCTCATCCTCTAATCCATGAGTCAAATTCTTGGGACTAACAAAATTGCTAAAGCTCCAACAATCCTCTTTATCACATTGATTAACTAAAATTGTGCAATTCTCATCATCAAATATAATAGTACGATCTGTGTAAAACTGCCCAGATTGGAAAAGGTACCTATCTATGTGGGAACTTGAAGCCAGCCCAATTACTACACCAACTACAAACACAATCAATATTATAAGAACCTGCAAGAGGCTTACTGATGAATCTTTTGCTGGTATTGAAAGCTTGTTCTCCGTGTCATCTTTTTCCCCTCTGCTCCTCTGTGTCGCCATCTTTTTCTTTTTTTTTTTTCCCTAAAAATCCTCTCTTTTTTCTTTCTTATTATTCTGGTTTCTATATGAAAAACTCAACAGGCCGGATCATGGATGATTTTAGCTTGAGACACCGATGGGATCAAAAGGGTATGCAATTGCTATGCAGAAAAGCTGCCATTTTGAATGGCAACAGTCGGATTTCCGAAAGTTGGACGGGGAATTTTATGAATTCTCAGTTTAATTACTACTACTAGAAGTAAACTTGTTAATAACAATCAATTACTGAATTGAAAGTTTTTAGAATTTGACGGCGCAAATAAGAGGGAGATATATACTTAAAAAGTGGATCCGAAGTTCCGAGCCATGGTCACATCATAATCGTGTTCTTCGTCATTGTTCTCCACTCGTAATTTAATCATTTTTCTACACGTCCCACTCTCTTTAATGAATACTCCTAGGTTCCCAATTTTTATTATAAAAAAAAAAAAATTTAAAGACAATTATCCCACTATTCTTGTGCACCAAGTCCTTTTAAGCGAATAAAATTCGTTTATAAATAAACTCTTGTTGTCGATGAGGCTTATCTTAAATTGCTAGAACTAAGGTTTTAAGATCGGAAGGTTAAAATCCTTTTGGAGGCGATATTTGTCTTCCAGTATAGCTTTCCTCCTTAGAAAAGTTATTCACACATTATGTGGTGTGTTAGTCCGTTATTGTGGTTGTAAATATTTAAAGTTTCTTCTTTTTAATTGTAATAAAAAAACATAGTGTTAACTCGTTAGTATTCGTAATCGTTTGTATTGACGGAGTAAATCAAGGAGTAATGACTCCACATAATTCTAGAATATTCCGCAATATTTTTGTAATAACTTCTTGATTGTATAACTCCTTGATTGTAGTTTACTAGTAATGGTGTATCAACTATTTAAAGAATCCTTGTAAGACCACTCGCAGTAGATACGGTAAATGATGTTAAATCTGTATTTTTCAGATTTATTTTATCAAATTTATCTAAAATATCATCACATTAGAATCTGTGACTTGGATCTGAACACGCCAGATTCTGTCAAGGGAGCGCTACTTCTCCCGCCAGATTCCTTTTTTTTACTCCCTCCGTTTTTTTTTATCTGTCACATTTCAGTTTTTGCCTTTTTTTTATTTATCTGTCATTTTACATTTCCAATGCAGCATTTATTATTTTTTCTTCCTTTACCAACAAAATATTTACATCTCCAATAAAAAAAACACAATTCCAATACTAAAAACTCATTTACCAACAAAACATTTACCTCTCCAATACAAAAATACATTTTCAATACACATATTAATTATTTTCTTAATATGTGTGATTTTCTCTCTCTCGCGACGTATATATATATAAAAACAGAGGGAGTACTTTTTTTTTTTTTTTGGGGGTTGAGAAAAAAGGTATTTTCTTTCCAAACATATCCTGTGGCTCAATTTATTTGACTTTTCTTAGTTTTCTCCTTCTTTTTTTTTTTAATCTCTCTTCATGTTTTGATATATAACTATTTTTAAAGGTTTTTCTAAAAAAAAAACTTTTTTTTTTTGAAAAACGAGCTTTTTATTATAAATCAAGAAGTGGAACGTCCACAACGACGTACGTAGAAAACAATTAAACAAAATACATCAAATGATCATTAAATTTAAATTAAAGCCTTGCCTTTAAAAAAAACTACTGTATTTTTAAAGGTGGATATATACCATTAATTTTGAGTCTAAATTTCCATTTTTTAATAAGCTTTGTCACGGTCTCACAGGCTTAAGTTTACATAAAAAAAGAAACTGAAAAAGTAATATATTAATATTGTATAGATTAATTATATGTTAAGTGTAATATATATATATATATATATATATATATATATATATATATATATATATATATAAAGAAAAAAGTCTCTTTTTGACACAAAATAAATAAATAGGACATACATATTTTTTTAGTTGAAAAAAGGACAAACAATTTCAGACGGACAAAAATACCCTTTTATTCAAGTGACGCGCGTTTCAAATGCTTCAGTTTAACTTTCATCCGTTTCAGCCTTCAGGTTTGAATCGTTTGATATCTTTTTTTTTCTTCCAAACATTCGTAACTTTTGATTTACAACTCCGATCATCGAAATTTTTTCACCAAAATTCATTTTTTTTTTTGGCTCTTTAATTTGAGCCCAAATACGATTCCCTTCCGACGTATATTTTGAAAGTCGAAAAAATATTTGTATTAACCGGAGCGCTATTTCTTATAAACGACCGTAACTTTTGATTTAGAACACCGATCATCAAAATTGTTTCACCAAAGTTCATATTTTTTTTTATCTTCATTTTGAGACCGCGTTTGATACCCTTTCGACGTAGTATTTGAAAGCCGGATTTTATCGAAGCGTTTACACTAACACAAGTATCGTATCGATATCGTATCAATATCGGTAATAATAACGAAGAAGAATAAGATAAGAATAAAGATAAGTATCGTATCGAACAAATGTTGCATATGAGGTTATCGTATCATTTAAGGCTTAATTCAAGTGACTACTTCAAGGCGTACATATCCGCTCATATTAGGCTCATTTAAGGCTTAATTCAAGCGGACACAATATCATATCCGCTCATATAAGGCTCATATAAGGCAAAAAAAAAAACCTTCAACAAAACGCTTCTTGCATATTTTCCTCATATTTGCAGTGAAGTAAAGCTCCAATCTTTGCATATATTTCTTAAATTATCAGCAATAATCACTACTACAAAATTGGACATAGGTCACACTTAAGATATGAAAACAATCACAGTTTCAATAAAACTGAGACAACGAAAATATATATATCACACTTACAGTTTTCTATCACGCTTATTGAAAAACTGAGATAAGTTATATTAATCAATCTCATTTTTAAAGTGTGACTTAATTGATATGATTTTTCTGTCACAGTTATTGAAAAACCGAGATAAATTATATCAATTAATCTCATTATAAACTGTGACTGAATTGATAAGATATTTCTGTCACGGTTTCTAAAAAAGCGAGATAAATTATATATATCAATCTCACATCTAAAACAATGACAGAATTGATACGATATTTTTATCACAGTTATTGAAAAAACGAGATAAATTATACCAAACTATCACACTTTTAATCTGTGACTAAATTGGTATGATATTTTTGTCACGGTTATTGAGAAAGCGAGATAAATTATATCAATTACTCTCATTTTTAAACTGTGACAGAATTCATAATATTTTTGTCACAATTATAGAAAACCGAGACAAATTATTTCCACTAATAAGAAAAGAGATATAGATCACACTTATCTAAAGATAAGGATCACACTTTTAAAAGAACCGAGACAAGTAAAATGTATATATATCACACTTAAATTTTTTATCACGGTTATTAGGTGTGAAAAAAAGAATGATCACACTTTTTAGGTGTGATTGAAATAATAATATATCTCGGCTTTTAAGTGTGATAACAACTACTAAAATAGATCACGCTTTTAAATGTGTTGAAATTATAATCGATCTCGGTTTTTAAGTGTGATAACAACTATAATAGATCACGATTTTTAAGTGTGATAACAACTAAAATAAATCACATTTTTTAAATGTGTTGAATTATAATAGATCTCGATTTTTAAGTGTGATAACAACTAAAATAGATCATAGTTTTTATTATCACGGTTTTTAAGAAAACTGAGACAAGAACATCAATCAATCACGGTTTTTAACTGTGTTTAAAAAAATATGATATTTTATAATCATATCTTAGATTAGTGTGGTTGAAAATGATAATATAGTGGGCATCAGCCCAGTGGTAATTAGTGTGGTTCCTTAATCCAGAGTATCCGGGTTCGAGTCCCAGTGGCAACAAAAGATATGTGTGCGTATATTTCGTTTTTGAAAAAAAAAATGATCACACTTTTTTAGGTGTGATTGAAATTATAACGTATCTCGGTTTTTAAGAGTGATAACAACTACTAAAATAGATCACAGTTTTTAAATGTGTTGAAATTATAATAGATCTCGGTTTTTAAGTGTGATAAAAACTATAATAGATCACAGTTTTTAAGTGTGATAACAACTAAAATAAATCACAGTTTTTAAATGTGTTGAAATTATAGTAGATCTCGGTTTTTAAGTGTGATAACAACTAAAATATATCACGATTTTTATTACCACGATTTTTAGGAAAAATGAGACAAAAAATGAATCAATCACATTTTTTGAGTGTGATTAAAATAATATGGTATTTTATAATGAGATTTTAGTTTAGTGTGGTCGAAAATTAGAAGAAAGAAAACATCGGTCTAGTGGTAATAAGTGTGGCTCGTTAATCCAGAGTATCCGGGTTCGAGTCCCAACAAAGACCAAAAATATGTGTGCTTATATATTGTTTTTGGAAAGAAAAAAAACACTTTTATTGGTGTGATTTAAATTATAATAGATCACGGTTTTTAAGTGTGATAACAACTAAAATAGATCACAGTTTTTAAATGTGTTTTAATTGTAATAGATCTCGGTTTTTAAGTGTGATAACAACTATAATAGATCACGGTTTTTAACTATGATAACTACTATAATATATCACAGTTTTTAAATGTGATGAAATTATAATAGATTACGGTTTTTAAGTGTGATACAACTATAATAGATCACGGGTTTTAAGTGTGATAATTATTATAATAGAGCACAGTTTGTAACTGTGATTGAGTTAAAGTACTTTATGTCACACCTCAATATACCACACTTTGGAAGCCGTGACTAATGTAAATATATCACACTTAAAAACCGTGATCTTTATGCTTTTTTGTAGTAGTGAATTGGCAGAAATTAAGGCCCAAATAAACATCAAAAATGGCAAAACATAATGGAAGAAAGAACAGCCCAAAAAAACAGCAACAATGGCAGAAAAATAAAGCTCCAATCTTTACATATTCCACTCAAATTAACACCAACAACAACAGAATTCAACATCAAAAATAGCTGAAAAGTAATACCCCAAACTTTGTACATTTTTCCCCCTCAAATCAACACCAATAATAGCAGAAAACAACAAAAATGGCAGAAACTAAAGCCCCAAAAAAGAAATGGAACAAAATATGCAACTAGTAAAATAAGGAGACTACTTCAAGGCAGATAATCATTATCATTTAAGGCTTAATTCAAGTGACTACTTCAAGGCACACATATCTGGCTCATATCTGGCTCATATAAGGAAAATTACGTGATATCGCGATGCGATATCGTTATCGATACCGATATCGATATCGATATTGATACCGATATCGATATCGATATCGATATCGATTTTCGGAATATCAAACATGGCAAACTTGTTCTAAACTTCAGGCCCAAAACTTGTTCTAAACTTCAGGTCACTTATTTACAACCACATTGCTCAAATTTCCAAACTCCAGTGAAATGCAAACATGACATATATTTTGAAAACCTCAAGTCGCTTCAAATCTCATTGATAATCCACTCATTTCAACTTGATCATTCTTATATGTACTCATAATCCTACTAACACTTAGGAGGACTCCAAAATAGTTATGGAATGGAGGTAGTAAGCCAAGCAACATGCATTTAAACATTCTCTAAACCATTTATCATATCAAGATAAGGTAACAACATGTTTTATGGAATGGAGGATCAGATATACAGCAGCTAGCGTATTCTCAAGTGTTTAGGGTAACTGATTGTGATAAGAGAATGACCTCTTCTTTCGTACACTCTCAGGCCAATTCACAAACTTGCTAAGGTGAAATGAAATAGAAAGTCAAGGCTCATATCATATCTGGCTCATATAAGGCTCATATAAGGCACACAATATCACTAACAGTATCATATAAGGCACACAATATCGAACGATTGTATCGTATCGTATCGTATCGTATCGTATTAGTAAACGATGTATCGGCTCATTTAAGACTTAATTCAAGTGACTACTTCAAGGCGCACATATCTGGCTCATTTAAGGCTTAATTCAAGGGACACAATATCATATCTCGCTTATATAAGGCTCATATAATAATATGATGCAAATACTGGTTCTCGTAAACAGAGGGTAATCAAAACTGATACAAAATGATTAATACAGAAAAGCAAGTTTTAGATAAAACGAAAATCTATCATCAATATAATACTGAAAATTCAGAATTACAAGATGCTCTAATTCTCACTCGATGCTACTGCATGTTAGTTCAAGATTCTTAGTACAATTAGACTATAAAATTTACCATTCATTATTTTGTGTACATATCTCCTGCAAAAAAATAAAAATTTATATATCTGCTCATTGTATTGTTTGCAGAATAACATGAATTGAAGAAGATGTCTTCTCTTCAAGTTGCTCAAATTTAACTGTTTTGAATGTCCAGGTCTTTTCATGTACAGAAAGCCTCTCGCGTTCGGGGCTTCAATTAAATTCAACAATGTTTTGACAAACAAATATATCATTGCACAATCTTCATTTGAGCTGTTGACATGATGTCTGCAAAGCCAAATAATAAGCTTATTAATGCAACAGAAATTTGTAACACGATTTTGTGAGTTTCTTTTAAAGTATGATTCTTTCACTAACCATTCAAACTTTGAGTCTGATTTTGGTTAAGTCCCATTTGCACTACCGAATGAGGATCATTCCCCCAAAATGAAGGAACCTGAAGAAAAAAAAAATAGTAATTTCTGAAACTGAATGGAAAGATTCATCTGACACAACTTATCCACTGTACCTGAGACGGTACTTCACCAAAATTGTCTGAAGATGGCATTTGAATGCTCGTGTTTTGTCCGGTTGAACCGTTCAAATGACCCATAATGTACAAAATTAAGAAACATCCATACCCATAAAAGCCTTGGAGATGCTCAAGAATAATGAGGCGGCGGCGGGGTCGCCGGCTTTACCAGGATTTGGGAGAAGTACTCCGGCAGTGAGGCAGCTGAGAATAACAGATTCTCTGTTTCGATTCATGGATGCTGAGTGACGATGCTGGATTTTGTCATGTATAATTTGAGGCCAATTTAATCTAGGGATGATAGATCAAGGATGGTTTTGGGGGTGATTTTAGACTGAGCCTGAGAGTCTCTCTCAGGTTGCCTACGTATCCTGTTATCTTCCAGGAATCAAACCTCACGTAGTTCCTGGATTAGTGTATATTTATAGGGACAATGTATGTCCTAACCCTAAAAATAAGTCGGCTATGCGCCATTGTCATTTTTACCCTCAAATGGGCTTTGTCCCTTTACCGGAGTTATCCTGTGGATAATGGGCTTAAAGAGACTGGGCTGGCCTTCTCGGTCTCGACTCGAGTAGCACCGACGTGGGTGACCGAGATTGGACTCTTGACCGACTCGATACGCCATACATGTGGCGGGAATAAACTCTTTAACATGCCATCCGGACCACTAGGATAATTCCACGTGGAGGGTGAAATCCCGTATCGTCATAAGCCCCCGGATCTATCGAGCTCTCGAGGTCGGGTCGGATCCTGTCAAAGGTGTATCTCGGCCTTTGTCATCCAATGCTCGGACTTAAATCGCCATGCGGACTTACTTCCCTTGAAGTCCGACATACGGACTTTCCATATCTGCTTTGCAGACCTTTTTTTTTTTTTTTTTACTTTAGCAACATTATCTGTCCCTTGGACTCATAATGTATGGCTAAGTTGACATCGACTTCGATGCTGTAGTTGTTGAAAGAATGATGAGATGTCCAACTTGGGACTGTCTCGGTTGAAATTGATTTCGATGTGGTAGTTGTCGAAGGCATGTATGAGATGTCTGTAGTTGGGACTGTCTCTGTCGAGGTCGACTTCTCTGAAGAGTCTGATTTGCCCTGATTTTGGAGTACGGCACACGGATCTCGAATGTCAGTCTAACAGTCTTGAGAATTTGCCTTAGCGCCATTGCCCTTTTTAACCAAACGTTGTCGTTGGCCCCCATCTGTATAAACATTTAGCCGTATTTTGGACTTGGCTTATTTTTTCCTAGAAAAATTGTTACATTTTTCCTTCTTGACTTTAGTCTTTGGCATAGACTATCTTCCTTTGTTGCGGCCTTTGGCCTTATTCGCACATCAGCTTCTCTCATGTCGACTCTCATTTCTTTGCTCGCTTTTTTATTTACTCGCCTTTTGTTGTCTGTCTTTCACGATTCGATGTCTTTTAGTTCTTCGCTTGTCGAGCCTTTGGCTCTATTTGCCGTTTGCTTTATCGATGTCGTTTGTAAATTTGAACTTTGACTTGTCATTTGTATTGTTGCATATTTGCCTAGGGTGTAGTCCTTTGGACTTAATTCCCTTGAGAAGTTTATAGGGTGTAGTCCTTTGGACTTAATTCCCTTGAGTCGACCTAGCACTGTACTGCCTCATGGGCTCGACTTGGTTATTCGGTCGGAGCTCGATTCGTGAGTCGACCTAGCACTGTACTGCCTCTTGGGCTTGACTTGGCTTTTTTGGTCGGAGCTCGATTCGACTGTCGCGTCCCGTCAGACTTATAACTGGTCGAATTAAATAACTCCTTATTCGACTGTCGCACTTCGTGGTGCTTATGAACTGGTCGAATAAGGTATCCATCGTGGGATCTTCCAACTGCCTCGCATCGTGGCTTATTGGCTGGTCGGGAGTGATATAAGCATTGTCGTTGACTTGGCTTTAACCACTCTATCGTGTCGATCTTGGACTTATAAAAGATGATGCCGAGTCGAGCTCGGACTTATTAAAGATGCGCTCAAGTTGAGCTCCAAAACTGATGCCGACTCGATCTCAGACTTATAGAAGATGATGCCGAGTCGATCTCGGACTTATTAAAGATATACGCTCAAGTTGAGCTCCAAAGATGATGCCGAGTCGATCTCGGACTTATAGAAGATGATGCCGAGTCGATCTCGGACTTATTAAAGATGCGCTCAAGTTGAGCTCCAAATATGATGCCGACTCGATCTCGGACTTATAGAAGATGATGCCGAGTCGATCTCGGACTTATTAAAGATATACGCTCAAGTTGAGCTCCAAAGATGATGCCGAGTCGATCTCGGACTTATAGAAGATGATGCCGAGTCGATCTCGGACTTATTAAAGATGCGCTCGAGATGAGATCCAACCATGATGCCGAGACGAGCTCGGTCTTATAAAAGATACGCTCCAGAGAGCTCCAAAATGATGCCGAGACGAGCTCGGTCTTATAAAAGATACGCTCGAGACGAGCTCCAAATATGATGCCGAGACGAGCTCGGTCTTATAAAAGATACGCTCCAGAGAGCTCCAAAATGATGCCGAGACGAGATCGGTCTTATAAAAGATACGCTCCAGAGAGCTCCAAAATAAGATAGGTTATTTAAGTTGTAAAAACGTAAATAAATTTCCATGACGGCTCGTACCGGATAGCTTGTAATGAGAGAGCTCGTATCGGGGAGATTAACGACTCGGCTCGGGTTTTGGAGCTTGAGCTCATCCATGAGCCCGACCGCCGAGCTCATGTTGAACTGTCTAATCTTTGCGGCTTTCCGGGAACGATCGGGCATCTAAACCGACCCCGATCGGTACGAAATTTGGAGGGTTTGTTCGTCCCTCCTTCCTCTTAAATCCGATCGGTGGAAATTGTGTTTCACCTGTTTGATTAGCGGCTATAAGCCATCGATCAACCTGCTTTTTACGCTCGGTTTTCGGGATGCGGCGCAGCGTCCTTTTAACAACGATCGGGCATCGAGAGAGAACTCCGATCGGCATGAAACTTTTAGGGCTTGTTCGAACCCCTTAAACTTAAATCGACCGGAGGATATCGCGTTTCATCGGTTCGATTAGCAGCTATACCCCTTTTAAAGTTTCGGCCGTGTGTGTCTTTGTGTTTTTGGTGGCACGGCGAGCGGCTTTCGATGAAAAGTACGCATTGAAACGGCCTTTGATCTTCATGAAATTTTGAGGCTTTGTTCGTCCCCCTTTATTCTTTGATTTGACCGGTGGAGATCGTCTTTCAACTCGCTCAATCTCTCGTCACGAAGCCGTAGATCTAACTGCTGTGTCCACTGCATTTATGGCGGCGCAGCAGCATCTTTCCGGGAACGATACGGGATGCTGGATTTTGTCATGTATAATTTGAGGCCAATTTAATCTAGGGATGATAGAATCAAGGATGGTTTTGGGGGTGATTTTAGACTGAGCCTGAGAGTCTCTCTCAGGTTGCCTACGTATCCTGTTATCTTCCAGGAATCAAGCCTCACGTAGTTCCTGGATTAGTGTATATTTATAGGGACAATGTATGTCCTAACCCTAAAAATAAGTCGGCTATGCGCCATTGTCATTTTTACCCTCAAATGGGCTTTGTCCCTTTACCGGAGTTATCCTGTGGATAATGGGCTTAAAGAGACTGGGCTGGCCTTCTGGTCTCGACTCGAGTAGCACCGACGTGGGTGACCGAGATTGGACTCTTGACCGACTCGATACGCCATACATGTGGCGGGAACAAACTCTTTAACATGCCATCTGGACCACTAGGATAATTCCACGTGGAGGGGTGAAATCCCGTATCGTCACTGAGGAGGAGGAGGATAGCCATGTCGATGAAGCTGCTGAAGAGTTTATTGACAATTTCTACAAGAATTTGAGGCGGCAAAACGCAATGGCACCCAATTGATGCTTTTATATTCTAGGTCATTTCTCGGAACTGGAAGTATGGGTTTCGTTTCAATATGTTTTGTGAGAGAATAGGGGTATATTCGTCCGGTGGAATTTATTTGTCCTTAATGCAACTAAAAATTTGAAGCTGGATTAGCACTTAATTAAGGAGGAAAAAGTGGACTATAAACTAATTTTTCCATATATATATATATATATATATATATATATATATATATATATATATATATATATATATATATATATATATATATATTATGGATTTGGAGATATATTTTAATGTTGTTTAGAGATTCGATGCGGTTGATCATGAATAAAGATTCTGTAAACGGAAGAAATTAGTGTTTGAGTCTGTAAAATAAAGAATATGTTAAAAGACACTGATGTGAATGCTCTAATACACACCGAATCAATGGAAATCAATTCAATTGTATTGTTCATAGTTTGTTCGTTAGACGAGCTCAAACATTTTATATAATGTTTAGAAATTCTTCAGTTTTGTTGTATCATCTATAATTTAGTTGTTTTTGTATTTGCACTTCAGTTTTATATTTTAACGAGTCAAAATCGAGTCGAACTCGAGTTGGAAGGCAAAAATATGTTTAACGAGACGAACTCAAATACGAGCTAAAACAGTTAATCTTTTAAACAAGCTGAGCTTGAACGTAATTTTTTGTTCATTTTACAAACGAACGATGACAAACGAACCTGTGAGCTAAACAAGTCTGATTTCAAACTATCAATACTTGGCTCAGTTCGGCTCGTTATCAACATTATATGCACCAGTATGGAATCCGGGTTACACGTAAATTAATTGGTTTTTGTTATTAAACTAATAAAATGACAAAGAAAGAATAGAAGAAAAGACAAAGTACTGAGCAGAAGGGAAAATGATTGTATTATTTCATTAATTAAAAGTGTATTTATAGTAGAAATTACAACATGGACCACATAATTTGTATGAATCCGAAATCTACGTAAATCAATAAGAATAATAGATAGTCCATCAATGACACTCCCCCAGATATCTATTATTCAACATACAATGATATGAATGCCTCATCAAAACCTTACTAAGAAAACCCCAAAGTGAAAAAAATCTTAGTTAAGAAAAAATAGTAGTTATTTGTCCGTGTTTGATTTACTTCCCAAAACAAAGCATCAATTTGGATTTTTCAAGCGTTGTGTCTCAATTTCTCTTCACCGGCCTTTCAAATGTTGCGGTCGGTAATGTCTTGGTAAATAAATCTGTCAGATTGTCTATTGACTGGATCTTTGTACATTACTCTCTCCACTCTTTTATAAATCACGATTAAATAATAACTTAGCTGAAATATGTTTTGTTTTATCCCTATTAATATAACTTTATTTTCAATTGACATATGCAAGATGCATTGTCTTCAATACAATTGACTGATTTTCTTTCTCAAATAGACAATGGCTCAATGAATAAATGAATGAAATTATTTTCTCGATCGGAGTTGCATAGCGTATATGTTATCTACAGTTAACTTTGCTAGAAAAAAACAGAGTGAGAAAAAACGAGACAAGGTAAATAGTTAATGTCATATGTGTTTTTATGTGTTGAACTGACTGTCTCGTTAAAAACCTTTAACAAAGAAAGGCATGAGGGCAAAAAACTCAGTTTAAGGGAAAAATAGTACAATCATTGATTCTTAGGACCAAATCCTCACAAATTTTTTGAAGTTGTCTCTCTTCGTAACGACAACAATCTTTCAAATGTATGCATTCTAGTACTATAAACACATTTCTTCCTAAGCGATGTAGGTTTGATCTTAGTGAACAAATCGCTAGAATGTCACTAGATCGTACTTTTGTATATCAGACTCTTCTTGAGTTCATGTAGATAACTAATGCAGGGGCTAAAAAATAGGGCATTGTTAATGGCACCACACCCAATATACTCGGGCACCACACATGTGCAAAATTCGACTTTTTGGAGGTCGAAATGTGTTATTTCAACTCCCGAAAAGTCGAAATGTGTTATTTCAACCTCTAAAAAATCGAATTTTGCACAGGTGTGGTGCCCGAGTATATTGGGTGTGGTGCCATTAACATTGCCCTAAAAAATATCATAGCCACTACTCATTTGTGCAACACACGTATCACATTCAGCAAAATAATCATAAAAACAGTGGGGAAAGTAATGCAATCAGAGCCAAATCAAATGGAGAAAAATCATTGGTTGACAGACTGTTTGTCAGAAGGACACTGACACTATAAGGATGTACAGTAGAGGGAATTTCAGGTGAATATTCCGAAAAATCCAATAACGGTTAGATTCAAATTTCAAATTCAAACATTGGATAGACGTGGACAGCCCGAGGCAATTATGGTAGCAGTTATCAAGGCGTGCCGTTACTCAAAGAATGTGGGTCAATCATTAATTGCTACGATGATGTGGACGGTTACGTCACGATATACCTGACATCCAGGTCATAGCACGATCATCAAGTCAGACACACTACTCACTGTGATCCACCTCGCATCAGCTTCATATTTCAAGACCTTGACAGCGCGAATTCGGCTAGCTCGCATAACCGCACTATGCCAAACAGTCCTCCCCGTCTTACAGTCGACAAAGTAAACCGGCTCGCGTCGGCCCGGCACATTGCGATCTTATGCTTCCGAGCATGACGCACGTGGGCCCGCGAGCTTCGGCCGCATCACTTTGCGATCTTACGCTTTCGAGCATGACGCATCTAAGCCGTTCGGTCACTAGCACAACACCTCTCAACAAGACACTTTCAAGCCACAAATGCGACCAAGCCCGATCGCTCACTAGCTCGGCACTAGACTATGCTCACGAGCTTTACGCTAACTTAGCGGGTCGCTCTATAGCAATCATCCCGCTATACGGTAAATCAACGCGCCGGTGACTTTACTCCATGACTTTCATTTGTATAATGAACAAACTCAACGAGTAAGGGGTCATTGATACGCCAAACCCGTAAAGGAACCCTCGGATTCACGTTGGGCCTTCATGTAGGCCCGACAACGAATAGGGTCCTTGGCCAAATCATTTCACACCTTTATAAGCCGGACTGGGCCATGCATTATTTAGCCCGCCTGTTTAGGGTGAATTTATAGTGTTTTTAACGATATGTTTTATATCAATTTCCCCCATATGTGGATGTTTTTCATAGAAATCGAGCTTTATAATTGAAATATTGAGCAAGTGGTGTTTTCAATAGTTAAATTGCAAAACGTAACGAATTATGTGCTTAAATTGTGATTTTATATTATTTTGGAGTTATGTTACGCTTTGGTATGTTTTATTATCTTTTAGATACATGTTCTCGAGCTAAAAGAGGATTAGAAGAGGTCGCATTCGGATTTTCTGATGAAGAAAAGAGATAGGGATGAGAAGGAAAGGATAAAGATGAAGAAATCAGCTTCCAGGCATGATGGACGTTCGTTCATGTCCCGTCCACTATGGACGGGCGTCCATTAAATCGAATTGGCGTCCAGGAGAAGAAATCAGAACAGAGAGTTTGGACGTTGTATGGACGAGCGTCTGCCCTAGCGTCCAAAGCAGTTGGACGGGCGTCCAGGTGTTTCGGACGGGCGTCCGTCCGCCGACTTAGCCCTGGCCGACTTAAAACTCTATAAAAGCAGTTGCGCCCCAACCTAAAATATATCAAAAAAATTCTTCATACACCAAATACTACTCGGCGGCCGCACTTCCGAGGGTTCAAGGCCGGTCACCCGAGCCTTGTGCTCGGGTGATCCGGGTTAGATTAGGATGTTTTATTTTCGTTTGTTGATTCATGGAGATCATCCATTGTACCAAACTAAGTGAGTTTATCTTTTAATTTATTCAATCCTTTGTTTATTCTTATGATCTTTCATTTGTTTTGTATCTTTCTATGATTTATGATGCTATTGTGTGACTAGATCGAGAGATTGGTTGCTAATTGTTGTCTAACGTAGATGAGAATCGTTGTTAGGCTAGATCACCATTGAAAGATAGGATCCTTAATCGTTAATTCGTGACAAATTAATTGGTTAATTATCTAGGTTGCTAGATTCTAAAATACGAGAGTTAACTTGAATCTACACCTTCGTTTTGTATGGAAATTGGTCTCAACATTCGAGAGAGGAGAGATCGATAATTGAATTCACTAAGAGATTAGGAGTTCATAGCTTGAGAAACGGATTCACTAAGAGATTAGGAGTTTGTATCTATTGTAAAGGTGAAACCACAATATCGAATTAAAATCATGAGATGAACTTGGATTGAAATCACTTGGTTTGTATATTGTTTGATTCCATGTATCTTTGTTTTATGTTTTGTTTCTCTATTATTTGTTATAGTTTAGATTTATTTCATCTGTTCTATGTGTTTATATGTTTGTTCTTTTGTTTATTCGTTTTCATAAGTAACAATTGAAAGGAATTAATAAAACTAGATTCAACAACCCAATTCCCTGTGGATCGACCCCTTACTTATCCCGCTTTACTAGCAATTACCCGGTATTCGGCCGGTTAGGAGTTAGTTTTGCATATATGTTAGGGTTTATAAATTGTTTTTGTTTAATGATGCAAAACCATCCAAACACCGCCTCACACCATTACGATATTTATCATTGGTCGATACGGGCGTCGACCAACAAAGCCTTCAACTCGCCACCTCAGGGACGATGCGAAGCATTGGGGGCCGGCCTGCCCGCCCCTTAGCTCGCAGCCCGCTTAACTAGGCAATGGAGTTACGAGAGTTACAGGTGAAGAGCCCACAGTGGCCGGGGTACAAGCCGACTTACACATTCAGAGCTCGCCTCGTAGCTTTATACTTATGAATTACTTGTATTTCGTTTTTCCGCCTTGTAACCACCGACTCTAAGCCCTTATAAATAGAGGCTTTAATTACCCTTCAAAGGGACGGTTAATACAAAACGTAGAGAAACTCTGTCCATTTGTCGACAGCCTTGTTGTTCTGGCATGTTCATCATTTCTTCATATATTTCTTGAGCATTTCATAACAAAACACACACATCAATCCAGATATCCACCTAAAAACCCGCTAAAACTTGTTTGTGATAATTACGACATTATCATGAGTCAGATCAAAAGTCAAAAGCAATTTGGTTCTGAATTTCTGGAAATTATGAGTTCTGCAACAGATCTTGATCATCATTCTGATGCACCATATTTGCCCTAGATCTAGACTTGAATCCAGGTGGTTAACTATGTTTCTTATAACATTTGTCAACAGTATGACCATTAAAACCACAATAAGAACATTGAATCCTCTTTGTCACCTCACAATAGGTGCTTTAACCGGGAAGTTATCGGGTGCACCCGCCATATGCGGAGTGCACCCATATGACAAATTGTAGACTTTTTATCTCTAAACTGAATTGAATCATATTTATTTACATGTCAAGTCGGTCCAAACGCCCAATAACTTCCCGTTCAACCGGTCTCATCGATAAGGAAAGTCGTTCATTTTGAACACTCATGAAAGGTCTCATCCACCGTCCCCACAATATACACATTTACACATATTGTTTTGGCGAGTTCTATTAGCACCACCAAATTACTCTCGACACATTTTTTATTATTATTTTTTATTTACTTTTTGACACCACCAAATCACTTTTTGGCAACACGTTACGTGCGTCAGAGTCATTAACATTTTTGTTCGCTCAAAACGTCAATGAATCTGACGTTTGCATATGTAATATATTTATAATTGTAAATCCAGTGTGAACGACATTTGAAATAATAAATATACTCAATGTGTGCCAATAGAAGCCGTCATAGTTTCTTCTTTTTGGTGTGTGTACAATGTCTCCGGAAGCTGCTTAAGTAACATAATTGGTGCAGCTTTTCTTTCAATGAAAATGAAAGGTTTTTATTTTTGTGGCTGCGTTTTTTTTCCTTTTATTTATTTTACAGAGTCCCAAAAACGTAGATTAATCATTTTCATTCAGTATACCATTACCAGAAGCTTCTATATTTGTATCACCTAGCTAAAGCATTTCTGCATTTCTGCATTTTCATTTCACGTGTTAATTGATGTGCATACGCGTGTGGTAGAGGATGGATCACCATGATGGCGAAGGAGATATTGAGAATGAAGTCGAAGGATTTAGGCCGATGTATGACCCTGAGGAAACGGGGAGAATCACGCCGGTGTATGCAAAGGAAGGGGATGACGTTGTTGGGAATGATCTCCGACGTCCACTTCTTAACAACAGAGTTAATACCTCTTCTCAGATTGCCATTATTGGCGCCAACGTTTGCCCTATCGAAAGCCTTGATTACGAGTATGTTTTTTTTTTTTTCTTTCCTTTCTTTTATGCGATTTGTTCGTTCCGTAGATTGTCTACAGTTCGTAGTTTTCTTTTTGACTGGTTTTTTTTTTTTTTTTTTTTTTTTCTACTTTGGAATGATTGAGCTATGATATGTAATTTCTCATGTGGAATAATCTTACACATGATTCATTGCAGCAGACAATGGAAATGACGTGTGTTTCCTCTATATATGCAATGTTTCATTTCTCCGTTGCAAAAATGAATGTCTGGGTTGAAATTCTTCTCTGCTACGTTAAGTTATTTCACCATGAATTTTTAAGCGTCCAGAACAAATGCTGTTTGTTTGTCTTGTAGTTAGTTAGGACATTCAGATGTTGTTTCTGGCGTTTGAGAATTCAAAATGAAGGTCAGGAGGGATTAAAAAGGAAATATTTAAACTTCAAAAGCATTGAAATGAACTTGCTTGGAAGTTGGAACTCAAGTATTTTAATTTTTGTTTTGTGTGGTTCTTTAATATCCTCTTGCATCTAATATATGTTCTTCCAAAAGTCCATATTAGTTATTTCCTATATGTTTGGACAACATTATTCCTTTACCCCTCTACTCCACTTTTGTCATCTGAAAAAAGTAATATTGCGTCCCGCACTTTTCTCCCCCACAATACACAACACCTACTACAATTGTTAGAATATTGAGTGCTGAATAGGTGAAGTACTGGAATATGTATAGAGGGGTGCATAGGGATTTCTTATTATTGAAGAGGTGAAGTACAAGAATACATATAGAGGGATGCATAGGGATTGGCATACACTTAACTACTGCATAAGTAAGTACAGATGTGAAACAAAGGCTAGGAACCTTTCAGCTACCCAACTAGCTGTTAGCTAATTAGAGGATTAAAACAGGGGTAAAATAGGGAATATTACAGAGGGGAATTAATAAGGATAATATTATCTATCTCGTCTAATAATATTCAATACATTCGATGCAATCCCATCATATTTTTAAGCAAAACCGTATATGTTAAGAGCTCTTTTCTTTATTTGTAAAAGGTTTGATTTGACTTTAGCTTGTGTTTCTGAACAGGGATCTTGTATGTTAGGTTATGTATTCCTTCAGATATGCCTGTTGAGTCATTTGATTAAAGGGAAGTAATAGTCAAGAACGTTAATAGCGATTTGGCAAAGTAAAGGTTAATGGCCATTGTTTCATACCTAGAAAAACGCAAATTCTCTAGTACAATTGTATTTTAATTCTTTTAGTACAATGGCCTGCCTCCATGCCGAATTTGAGTTATGTATCCTGACTTGCCTTAGGGTGCTTGTTTATATTTGGATTTCATGGGACATAAATAAGTGCTGATGATGGATGGCTTTTTAATAAATTACTTCTGTCTCCTGCAATATGTTAACCTCTAATTTCATGAATTTATGTCAAACTTACAGCAAGGAATATGTATTTTGGATTGCCCTAAGGTTTTAAGCATATAACACTAAATACAATAACCTCGGGAGATCGGATTCTGTTGTTATACATTAATCGTGTTGATTTATTTTGCAGGATAGTTGAAAATGAACTTTTTAAGCAGGATTGGAGGTCACGGAAACGGCCTCAGATATATCAATATATTTTTCTCAAGTGGACTCTTGCTCTTCTCATTGGATTAAGTACAGGCTTGGTGGGCTTCTTCAATAACCTTGCGGTGGAGAACATTGCTGGTTTCAAGTTGATGCTTACTAGCAAGTTCATGCTTGACGATAAGTAGGCGTAATTCCCTGCATTTTCTCCATTATAGAACCCTGTCTTTGCAAAATGATGACCTTTAATGAAAAACTTAATTGACCAGTTCCATTCATTTAAAGATCTTTCTTGTAGAGCTACTTTAGGCTAGTTAAAGGCAATATGTAACCTGTTTTGACAATGTTACACTTTTCCTTTCTTACTGTCTCTATCTTATTAAATTACGTTTAAGTGGCCACCTTTTCTAAAATCTGGAACTTCTAACTGATAAGTCTGAAGGTCTGTATTCTATAGGTGGCTGTGCCTGCTATGGTGCTGAATTCAATTTAGTTACTCGTCATTGGAATTTAGTCTTTTAGGCTTGTTTTGATCTTTTCTTAGATTGCGGCTCAAGTAGTAAGTATGAAGCAAATTTGATTCCAGTGCAGGTATTTTCAGGCCTTTGGGGCGTTTGCAGGTTGCAATATTCTTCTGGCACTTTGTGCTGCAGTTCTATGTGCATTTGTTGCTCCTGCTGCTGCTGGGTCTGGTATACCTGAGGTGAAAGCCTATCTTAATGGTGTGGACGCATATTCCATATTAGCTCCAAGCACGTTATTTGTCAAGGTAGACGTTAACCTTTCAACGACTCTTTTACCTCACTTAACTCCCCTACCTAACATCAAGCAAAATGTTCCAGTAATTGGATGTCTTAACTCCCTGTCAAGCATATTATGCAATTTTTCTTTGTGCATCCTGTTTAGATATTGTAATCGGTTAGAATTATACGTATTGAAACATAAACACTGCAATTTGCATGTAATATTACCTGTGCTGGATTAGATTGATAAGCGTTATGAATCGGAATACTCCAATATTAGACTCAAGGTTGAATATTCTTAGTAAAATTTCTGCCAGATGATTTTGCTAAATGTAAATTATTCATTTCTTCAACAAAATCACTTTAACAATTATCTTACCTGGCAGATAATATCTGCAAACAATTGAATATATTCTATCCTATTACTTATTTCTGACCTAACGTTTCTTGCATCATGCTTGAATGTATGTTGCAAATTAGCTGGCAGTATGATATAATCATTCAAAGGAAAAGATTTGTTATCCACTGGAGAAAGTTATTGGATTGGATCTCTGCAAAAGTATCTCTATTTTGTGTCTTTCACACATTAGTTAATGTTACATGTAAGAGTTTATCATGGGAGCATGAATTTGGAGACTTAATTTTTGGCAGATATTTGGTTCCATCTTTGGAGTTGCTGCTGGCTTTGTCGTAGGCAAGGAAGGACCCATGGTACACACTGGTGCCTGCATTGCCAACTTACTTGGGCAGGGAGGCTCACGAAAGTATCATTTGACATGGAAATGTCTTAGACTCTTTAAAAACGATCGAGATCGAAGGGACTTGATCACTTGCGGGGCTGCAGCTGGTGTAGCCGCTGCTTTCCGTGCCCCAGTTGGTGGAGTCCTTTTCGCCCTTGAGGAAGCTGCCTCATGGTCTCTCTCCCTCTCTCTCTCCATTTTTTGTTTGTGTTCATCTTTGTTGAAATGTATAAGGAAATATAGAAGACATTTACTAATACCAATTGGTTTTTAAGACAACGGTAAGCGCTTTATCTTAACATGGTATCGAGCGGAAGGTCTTGGGTTCAAACCCCGCCGCAAACATTAATTTCCCCCATTTATGCAAGTGTTGGGCTGACCTAGTTGGCCTTTGTGAGCCTAGTTGTCTCAGCTTGTTGTGTGTCTAGTTGGCATAGCCTTGATATGAGCCCACACTTGAGGGGGAGTGTTGAAATGTATAAGGAAATATAGTAGCACATTTACTAATACCAATTGGTTTTAGTACAACGGTTAAGCGCTTGATCTTAACAATCTTAAACAGTTAGATTCCTAGAGCTAATTATCATTTTTAATGGCTCACATATTGACTAAAGGAGGAGAAAAAAAAACAAGCTGATAGGTAATCGAATTAGACTTGTGATACATTAGGTAGCATTTGATAATGGTATCCATGTCTTCATGGAGAATAAATGCTTCAGGAAACGAGACATTTATGAAAATTCTGAGCTTGACTACCCTTTCTGAATTCTGGTTGAACTTATTAAGCTCTTATGATGGCAACAAGAGATTTAGTTTTCATCATAATTAGTGAAACATATCATGCAAATATAAATGCCGTGTTTTTTTATTTGCTTTTGTTTTGGGGGTTAGGGGGTAGCTGCCAAATGCTTTATTTTATTCTTATTTTGAGGCGTCTGACCTATGTGTTATTTTAGGTGGAGGAGTGCACTTCTCTGGAGGACGTTTTTCACTACTGCTGTTGTAGCTGTGGTCTTAAGAGCATTCATGAACATTTGTCGTGGAGGAAATTGTGGTCTCTTTGGACAAGGTGGTTTAATAATGTTTGATGTGAATGCTGCAGTACCGGGTTATATTGCTCCAGACCTACTTGCTGTAATGTTACTTGGAGTTCTTGGAGGTCTTTTGGGAAGCCTCTACAACTATCTTGTCGACAAGGTGCTCAGAGTTTACAGCATCATCAATGAGTATGTCTCTTTACCATGTCAATTCATAATGATAATAATCATTTGCAATTTTTTTTTTATAACCATTTGCGTGTTAATATCAACGAGAATATGAGTTTGAGCTAAGCACCATATCCTGTTTCTATTCTATGTTTTCACATCAAAGCATGTCTTTTGCATCTGTTACTAATAATCTTGGTTCGAGACTGTTCAAATTGTCCTTAAACTTTTCTCATAGGTATATGGAATAGTTTGTTGATAAGCTGAATTCTACTATATCTCACTTCTGATTTTGGTTTGAAGGACCCTGTTAGATAAAAGATACGGTTCTGATTTAGAGGTTATGGAACATCGTGATACTACTGATTATGGAACTGATTTGTGCCTTTTCATTTGCAGGAAAGGTCCTTGGTTCAAAATCTTACTGGTTCTGTTCATTTCTATACTGACCTCTTGTTGCACTTTTGGACTTCCTTGGTTCGCTATGTGCACGCCTTGTCCCATAGGAATTAAAGAAGATTGCCCCACCTTTGGCCGATCTGGAAACTACAAAAATTTCCAATGTCCCGAAGGACATTTCAACGACCTTGCTTCTCTTTTCCTTAACACCAATGATGATGCCATCCGCAATTTATTTAGCCCGAATACTGAAGTCGAATATCATTTCTCTTCACTTGTTATATTCTTTTCTTCTATTTACTTACTTGGAATTATTACTTATGGAATTGCTGTTCCTTCTGGGCTATTTATCCCAGTGATTATGGCCGGAGCCTCATATGGACGTCTTGTTGCAACTTTATTGGGGTCTTTCTCAAATCTTGACGCTGGTCTGTTTGCTCTCCTTGGTGCAGCATCTTTCCTTGGTGGCACAATGAGAATGACAGTCTCGCTCTGTGTCATACTCCTTGAACTAACTAATGATCTGTTAATGCTCCCATTGATGATGCTTGTTCTCTTGATATCTAAAACCGTTGCCGACAGTTTCAACTTGGGTGTATATGATCAAATTGTTAAGATGAAGGGTTTGCCCTACTTGGAAGCACATGCAGAGCCTTATATGAAGAGCTTGGTTGCCGGAGATGTATGTACCGGCCCCTTAATAACTTTCTCCGGAGTGGAAAAAGTCGGTAATATAATCCACGCCCTTAAATTAACTAGGCATAATGGATTCCCAGTGTTAGATGAGCCACCTTTTAAGGATGCAGCAGAATTGTGTGGATTAGTTTTGAGGTCTCACTTGCTTGTTCTTCTGAAAGGAAAGAACTTTTCAAAGCAACCGGTATTGACTGGATCAGAAATATTGAGGAGGTTTCATGCATCTGATTTTGCTAAGCCAGGATTAGGAAAGGGGCTTAAAGTAGAGGATCTTGATATCAATGAAGAGGAGATGGAGATGTACGTGGATCTTCATCCGATCACAAACGCATCGCCTTATACAGTTGTTGAGACAATGTCTCTAGCCAAAGCTGCTGTGTTGTTCCGAGAGTTGGGTCTTAGACACTTGTGCGTCGTCCCAAAAACACCCGGTGTAAGATTTTCTCTTTGAAAATTATCTTCTCAGTTTATGACAATTAAGAAATGAAATGTGTGTCCAAACAGAAGAGCTAACACTTGCTTAAATATGTCTTTAAAAATATGTGCAGAGGCCGCCGGTAGTTGGAATATTGACGAGGCATGATTTCATGCCTCAGCATGTCTTAGGGCTATATCCACACATTGTTCAGCACAAGTAGTTTTGGCGCGACATTTGCACAGGCGGCAAGCAAACAAGGTCTTAGAGTTTTGCTTGGACTTGTAATTTGTTGTTACAAGTGTGTATCAAGTAGAATCATTACGAAATCTGGGGCGCTTTCACCCCTCCCGAAATCTGAAGGAGGAAATCTGTGGTCGGAATCCATCATCGTATGCCCACCAACACCCTCTCTTTTAGCTGGTATATTTGTGTCTATTTTATTTTCTTTTAGGATCACGGTGCGCGTAGTTTTTTCTCCGTTTTTCGCTTGTAAACATTTGTCTGGTCATTTCATTCAGGGTGCAAGCATTGCCTAGGCCTAGCTGATATGCCAATAATAATAATAATAATATAAAATTTTATTTCTAGTATTGAAATTTGACATTATTGCAGTTGTCTTTCAAAATACAACAATCATTTCTTTATGTTTGGTTGACATTTAACGGAATAAAAAACAGGTAACCGATCTTGGTTGACGGAATCAGAAGCAGTGAACCGTGTTTGGTCTATAATCTTTTTAACATTTAGACTTGAAAAATATGTTGAGTTTAGAAACATATCATGAATGTTATGAATCGGAATGTTTGGTGCCTTAATTTTTTTTTTTTTTTTTTTTTTTTTTGCAGAGTTTCTGTAAATGGAAAGAATGAATGTCCATCTAATTTTCATTCAAGTGCAGAGAATTTATAGGAAAAAAATTTAATTAGATGCGACTCTTCATGTTTTGGTTGCATTAGTTCATACGAATTGAATCAACACCACCCAAACCGAATGGGTATATGTTACATCGATTCGAATTCCTTAAGAATGTAGTGATTCGCCTAAATTCTCGAACAGTGTTTATCTACACGATGGATATGTTTATGCAAGAAAACCGTGGATGAGTTTTTCCTCTTCTAAGAGCAAACCGCCTTGTAACCGTTACTCCGAGAATTTTATTGAAATTTTTTATCCCTAGGGACTGCTCGCTTTTGCACCAATTTGGTGTGAGCAACCAACGCGAAAGGGGTTCAAGAATCAGTTTTCTTTTTATAAGGGCTAAAATCACTTATTTTGGCTTTTTGACCCCATATTGTAGGGTGGATCTCGAAAGATATGAAAGATCTCCCTCCAAGCCGTACATACAACTTTCATCGAATACAGCTTTCCGCAGAATTCTATATGTATCTATGAAATCGAGTATGAAATTATGTTTACTCACTTTAAATTGAGAAATTGAGTATTCCTTTCCTACTAGGATTGGAAATCCTGTATTTTACATATCCATACGATTGAGTCCGTATTTCGACACCAAACAACTTTTGATGTTTTTTTTTCTTCTCTTTCTATTTAAAGAAAATTGCTCTGTTCATTAAAAAAGGAATGTTTTCTTTTGATTGTTTAATATAGTTATATGTAAAATCTCTTACCTCTTTTTAAGGATAGTTTAGTCTTTTCATTTTTTTCCTTTTCTCCTTATTTTTAGGTTTTCTTTGCTTCATCTCTTTTTTTTTTTTTTTTTTTTACCCAAAGGACGAAAGCTTTTATTACTAACCCGGAGAAAACCCGAGACTAAAGAGACCGGCACTACCCGGCACTTACAACAACCGGACCAACCCGGTACTGAAGTCCCGGCACTCAGCCGGAACAACAACAAAAAGCAACAACAACAACGTCAACAAATAGATAGAAAGCCAAGGAGTGCTGAGCCAAAAGAGAAAAAATCTCCGAAAAAATTCCGATAAGCTGGCCAACTGACACGGATTCCCCGGGTCCATCCATCAATTGACAACAAAACAACAAACAATATTTACATACAAACAAACAAACTAAAACACTATTAACAAAGAGCTAGCAGCGTCGCCAGAGATCAAAAAAGCAGCAAATTGAAGCCATGGACCAAGACAGACACCACCATCGGCCGCCGCCTCCGGGCGGAGAACGAAGCCCGTAAGAGATGACTAACGCCTCCATCAAAAGAACGACTACCATAACCGCCAATTAAGAGCCCGGAGCCTTAACGGTGTTATGTAAGCCACACAGTAGCACCATCCAGTAAGGGAAACAATCATGCCGCCCGTCCCAATCTGAAGCGAAGAAATCAGCGGAGGGGTGGAACGGAGAACCGCCAACGAAGACCGCGAAAATAAGCGACTGCCACCGGATCGCCGTCGGACCTCCACCGGAATCAGCCACCAACCCCAGATCTGAGAAGAGAGGACCTCAGATCCGCAAAATAAAACATACCACCATGCCAGCCGCCGTAACTTACTCCAAGAAACATCATCTAGCCACAGATCTACAAGAACACCAGAGAAGCCATCAAACTCAACCCCCCAACAAGTAGATCGGCGAGCAAAATAAACAAAAGAGTCCGTTTGCCCAAGAATGCCGCCGGAGACCGAGAAGACGCTGCTGACCCAAAACTCTTGAAGAAAGCGGCGAGAGACCGAGAAGCAAAGGGCAGCCGAACATGGAGTAACAAACTAAGAAAATGAAATGAAAAATAAAGCCTAAAGATGGAGGCCACCTCCGGCGAAGCGCCGGACGGGCATCGGAAAAGTTGATGTTCGGCTGTCAGAAGAGGGATTTGTTTTTTGGGAACGCGCCTTTTCTTCCTTATTTTTTTTATCTATTGGAGTCTATTTAATAATTGCTTCATCTCTTTGCAAGGAAAATTTAGTCTTTTCAAAAAAATTCCTTTTCCATTTATTTTTAGGTTTTCTTTGCTTCCAAGATAAAAGGAGAACCGTCTTTGTGTGCACCCGCAATTTTTTTCCTCCTTCCTACCAATAGCTTTATCTTCCGGCATTGTTTTTTTCTTGACTTTTCATAGTTAATTTTTTTTCCTTTCTATTTCATTTGAAGATGGTAACATGCTACTGAAAAAAATACAAAATTCAAAACAATAGAAACACTCGCAACCAGAAAATGATGTTTTAAACACACATTTGATGTAAACATATCATTATTGATGAAAAGCTCCTTTTCACCCAATCAACAAGAAACACATAGGAATGAAAAGAAAATCATCAAGTGATAAGAAGAATCATATCTCTTTATAATTTTCAAAATGAGTTTGCAAAATGGATATATATCAAGCTACAACGATGGCAGGAGTATTAAAGGTGGAAGACATAAAAATTCTAAATCTTACAGCTTAAAAAGAAAAATCACGGCATAGCTTAGTAAATAAGAGCTTTAGGAAGGGTAGGTGGCCCACCTGGACTAGCTTAATACAAGGGGGGGTATACACATCAAACGGTGAGGGAGGAACCATTATCAACCGTTGAGAGGTTAAGTATCATTGTAGCTGCCCTTGGAGCCCTGTCACCAATGTTGTCAATCAATCAATCACAATAATCAGGCAAAACAAGTTGTCAACTTCAACATATTATGCCCACACCAAAAGCAATATCTGTCTAAAAACTGGATCATTCAAATTTATTCACTGAAATGAAGAATATAGACAAGTTAATTTATGTCCAAACAGACAAAAAGTAGACATGTACCAAGACTCAGGTGTCTGATAGAGAGCAGCTGAACTCCCAAAACATGATTGTAGCATTTCAGTGTTAATCACACCGGGACTGAGTGCAACTATTGCCACACCAGGAGGCAACTCTTTTGCAACTGACCGTGTTAAACCCTCAATCGCCCATTTAGAAGCACAATACGGTGCAACCTGTCATTGTTTTACCAGATTCAAGAATGTTAACATTCAAAGGTACAATGCCTTGATAATTAACAGAGCACAACAAACACAATCATAGCTGAGATATAAGTAACATAGCTTTACAAATTCTTCACATGAGTATGCATAGTTGAGGGAACTCACAATACATTACGCCAGATCTCATTCTTTTAAGCCATTAATTCATATTTCTCATGCAGCAGACCAGAAAAAGATTGTGAAGCGGAATACTGTCACTACTTAGTCACATCTATTCATGTACACAAATATAAGTTATTACAAGAATATGAACTTATTCACCTGTGCAGCAGAAGATCGTCCCCATCCAGATGACATATTAACAATTACACCATGCTTCCTCTCGATCATGATCGGAATAAAATGACGTAATATATTTGTAGTTCCTTTAATATTGGTGTCAATGACATTGTCAAAGTCTTCTACAGGAACCTCCCAAAGCTTGTTATTCTTGTTAATTGTACCTGCATTGTTCACTGATAACAAGACTTTATAATAATTAACCTCGTTTTTTTTTTTGCACAAGGGCTTTCAGTTTTATCAAAAGAGAAAAGAGTGTTCCCTGAAATACAGGTACACGATAGTCATCCTCATGAAATCAACAAGCAAATTTCTAAGTAAAGATGAATACATTGTAAGATTTTGAAACGCTTACTCCAAAATACATATGTTGTAATAAGATGCGAAGTTTCGAGACCATAAGGATCAAAGATATAAGCAATAAAATGAAAAAAACAAGAGAGAATAAGTACCTATAATATCAGGAAAACTCTTCTTTTCCAACACAGCACATGCAAACTCTCCAACACTGCTATCAGATGTCTACAATGACGACAAACATTTAACCAATGATAAGAACTGAGAAGACTTGAAATTGACATAGTAAAGAATGTGAAATAAACTTCTTCATCTGGTTCAATGGTTTTGTTCTGCAAGAAAATAGTAGGGCAAAGATTATTTTTCTGTAAAAATACTAAAGATATAGATAGAAACTTGCTTCTTTCATTAAGATTACAACTCCTTAAAGAGTTGCTTAAATAGATAAAAGGTAAAACTAGCCGTTTCCTTGACAAGACAGGCCTCCACTTTCTGTTCTAGCCATTACATGAAGAATCAAGGGAAACAATTAAGCAGCTCTTAATCCAAGTACCCGGGTAGTATTTTAGTATAATAAGAACAATAAAAACTAATAAAAAGTACATAGAATAAATTTGATGAATTCCAACACTCCCCGTCAAGCTAATTTGTATAGATTTATCAAACCAAACTTGCTTTCGCAGAAGTTGAATTGAGGCTTGCTGAGATCTTTGGTGAACATGTCAGCCACTTGCTTGTGAGTAGATATGTGAGTGAGACAGAAGTCTCCTCCCTCAAGCTTCTCTCCTATGAAATTCTTATCAATCTCAATATGTTTTGTTTTGTCATGTTGAGTAGGATTCTTAGAGGTGTCAATAGTTGTCTTACTGTCCCAGTAGATCCTTGTAGATTTTTGATTTTGTATTCTTAGTTCATGTAGGACCCTTTTCAGACATAGAACTTCACACACTACATGAGCAACAGCTCTATACTCAACTTCTGCACTGCTTCTAGCCACCACAGTTTGCTTTTTGCTTTTCCAGGATACCAGATTTCCACACAAAAACACACACTTTGATGTAGATCTTTTGTCAGGCAAAGATCCAGCCTGACCTGAGTCATAATGTTTATGGAAGTGAGGTCACATTGCCTCTGAGTGGATCCATTGCCCTTTATAACATGAGTGAACCTTTCAAACCAGGTCCTAGGAGACTGCTTGAGACCATAGATAGATTTCTTTAACTTGCAAACCTTGTTCCTTCCTTGACCATGATAGAAACCAGGGGATAGTTCCATTTACACATCAACCTTGAGTTCTCCATTCAAGAAAGCATTCTTGATGTCTGTTTGGAACAGGGGCCAATCATTTCTTCCAGCCAGGGAGAGAAGAACTCTCACTGTATTCATCTTTGCCACAGGGGCAAAGGTCTCCAAATAGTCTATCCCTGGAACTTGTGTGTACCCTTTGGCCACAAGTCTAGACCTTCCTGTCCCATACTCCTTTCCTTCGAGCAACAGGTAGGTCAAGTGTTGTGGTTGGCACAGGTAGAGGGTCTTGGATAAATTCCTCTTCTACCATAATTTCTTCGTGCTGGGAGATGACAGCAGGAATTCTGGTGTGCCCAATCTTCTTCCTTCCTTGGTTCTTCTTTGTATAGATAATAGGAGTTTTCTCTCTGACTTCAACAGATTCACCATACGACTGATGTGGTATCTCCTCCACGACTACAGGCAATGTAGAGGATGTATTCTAGTCATCAACTTCAGACCTGTCAAGGTTAGTACCAGGATAATAGAAAATATTTTCACAAAAGTGCATCAAATAAGAAGTATGTTTTTCTATAATCATAACATTTGTAACCCATCTAAGTAGAAGTCTTAACCAAGAAACACAGTCTTAACAGCCTTATGGTCCAACTTACTCCTCATGTGGTCATGCATATGAACATAGGATGTGCACCCAAGACCGTGAGGGGAAGAGACACCACAAGATGAGATCCAGGGAAGGGTTCAGAGAACTTCTCAATAGGGGTTTTTTAAAGCTCAGAACTTTGACAAGGAAATAGCAGTTAAGATGGCATCTCCCCAATAGCGATTAGGAAGGTTAGAGGTGAACATCAAAGCCCTAGCAATTCCTAAGAGATGTTTGTTTTTACATTCGGTAACTCCATTCTGTTGTGGAGTGTTGACACAAGAACATTGGTGAATGACATATTTTTCCTCAAGGATATTACTTAGTTGAGATTTGAAATATTCAGTCCCATTGTCTATCCTAAGAACCTTGACTTTAGTATGAAATTGAGTTTCCACCATACTGTAAAAAGTTTTGAAGACATTACAAACTTCAGTTTAGTCCTTTAATAGATAAACCCAGCAACTCTAGTGTGATCATCAATCAGAGTCATAAACCATCTAGTGTTAGCTAGATTTGTAACTTTAGTTGGTCGGAAACAATTTTACAAGATAAGGGATACTAGGATGCCCTAATTAAACATAGTCTAAGCTTCTCTATGTCTGTCTGGGAAGCTTGAACAACTGCACATAGATCACCCCTCGTATCTTGAAATCTGAGAAGATATAGGCCATTATTAGATTTAGCATTGTCAATCATTTTCCTAGTACTCGAGTCCTGGAATACACTACAGTCAAATGGAGAATATAGCAACACATCTGTTTCCTAAGTAAATTTACTATCAGAAATCAGATTACATTACAAATCAGGAACATAAAGAACAGAAAGCAATGACATATGATTAGAAAGCTTAATGTTCCCTTTTCCTGCTACTTTAGCAAGGGAACCATCAGCAATATGGACTCTGTGGTCCATCGATGATGATTCATAAGTAGAGAAGAGGGACATGTTACCTATCATATGACTAGATGCCCCTGAGTCTATGATCCATGAGGCATTACCTTGATCAAGGATTTCTTTTGGTGACTCTTCAACAGGTTTTTGTTTCTCTAGATGCTGTCTCGAGAACTCAACTTGTTCCTTAATGAAAGGACTTCCAGCTTCTTGTTTTGAAACATGAGCCTGATCAGTCTCTTTTCTGCTATTATGTTCGTGCACATTCTTCCTAGGACCTTGTCCAGAGAAGCCTTGTGGTTTTCCATGCAGATTCCAGTATGTATCCCTGATATGCCCTTTCATTTTGCAGAAGTTACAGAACATGTTCCCCTTGTTCTCATTTCTCCCTTGATCAAACCTTGGAGTGTATCTAGAAGAAGCAATTATAGCAGAAAGGTCTGCTGTTGGAGTAGGTGCAGTATTAGGCATAGCCATCTTTCTGCAATCCTCTCTTCAAATGTAGGCAAAAGCCTCCATTATATTACGCAGAGGATTCTAGGAGAGAATTCTTTCACTAGCAACATAATATTCAGAGTTTAATCCTCCTAGGAATTCATAGATCCTATTTTGATCAATAACAATCTTGTATTTAGTACCATCATTGGTACACTCCCAATTTATGGAGTTTAATTGGTCAAGTTCTTGCCACAAGCTTTTTAAGTAATTGAAGTATTTAGTCACATCCTCAAAGCCCTGTGCAAAGTTTCTCAGCTCTGTCTTAGCTCTGTCTTAATGGCAAAAGCTTGAGCATGATTTCCATGGTTTGAGTAAGTAGCACCTACAACCTCCCAAATCTCTTGTGCATTAGAGCAGTACATGATTTCTATTGATAAGACAGACATCCATTTTCTATTCTAGCCGTTACATGAAGAATTAACGGAAACAATTAAGCAGCTTTTAATCCAAACACTTAGGTAGTATATTACGATAACAAGAACAATAAAAAAAAACCATAAAAAGTACATAGAATAAATCCTGTGATTTCCAACATTTTCCTATTGTTAATGCACAATTCATGCAGTTTCCTAGAACGCCTGGTACTACATGGAAGATTTAAATTTGAACCCAAAAATAATCGGGAACTGCTCACTTTTTATACACAATTTTTTGGTTCTTTGTGAAGAGAACAGAGGCCCCCAGAGATTCCCTTCTTAATTGCATAAGATGCTAATCACTCGTCCACAATTAACCAAACACCAAAGCTCTAGTTACACCCCATTCGAGTGCCGTCAAGATGCAAACAATATTCAAAACAAATACAAATTTCCAAACGATTAACTGGATCTCAACAAAAGGCAGACAGGCTAGACAGCCTAAACTCAATGCAGACCTCTTTCCTTATCATTCTTAGTGCAAGTTGTCTCATTCTTTACTGGCTATACCAACAATGCATCGTTCCCATATCCGAGTATCATCAAATGCAGAGTAATTTAACTCAGTGGAACACATTAATATTCTGAGTAGCGACATAGATATCATTCATACTAATTAACAAATACCGTCTTTCCAGTGCACACATCCAACAAGCATTCATATCAAATTGCCACATATTCCTCACCCGTAAATGAATAAAAACAGAAAGAAGAAAAAAAAATCCTACACATAACCTTGATTTTACATTGTGCGGGAAAAGCAAACCCAAAAACATAATCAAATTAAAATGAAATAAATAAATAAAACCCTCGACAAATACAACATTTAGAAACGAAAATTAGAAAATGGCAATAGACAATCAAAGCAACAAATACGATTTATCAGGGGAAAAACAAGAGAAACGCAATAAATAAACTACCACGTCGACATTCATGATGAGGTGTTTGGATTGCGGTGAAGACTGCGAAGGGGAAGTCGGGGAGATGGAGGCGAGCTCAGCTTGGATGGAATCAAGTTTATCCTGAGAGCGAGAGCATCCTATTATAGAGTTGCCACGCTTCGCGAGTTCTAACGCTAGGGCTTTTCCCAGCCCCCTGCTGACGCCGGTTATCAACACCGTCCGGGGAGGCATTCTGCTCACGGTCGCCGTAGTGATCGGAACCGGTGACGGCTTTATTGATGGCAATGTCATCATTCACTTCGCTCACACTTCTTTCCACGGGGAGCGCAAATTTTAGAACCGTTTACGACTTATTGTGCGCAAAAAAAAAAAATTTAAAAAATCTAGAAAAAATTAAGGAATAATCAACATTTTTCTCTTTAATAAAGCCTTAATTCAAGTTCAATTTTTTAGTTACAAAAATGATAAAATCATTTCAGTTGGACTAAAATACATTTCCTCCTGTTGAGTTTCAGTCGGATTAAAATCACCCTAAAATATGCTAATTCCATGGACCTCCTTCTCAGACCCATTACCCCTCACAACTGTAGACTTCAATTCAAGCAAATTAAGATAAGTTTGGGTCATTCTTGATTCTCTTTGTTGGCATCGTTGCTCCCTCTCCTGAGCTCTTTCTTCTCTCATTTCGTGGGTTTGATTTCATTGATGGAATTGGAGTTTGTTTCTGATTGATGATTCCCCGGTTTTTGCACTAGAGCTATGCTTGAATCTCCGGTTGCCGGATTTCTTTCTCTGTTGGAGCTTTCTGTTAGGGTTTTGTCTTGGATTTTGCTTCTCAATTTCCTGTTTTGATGGTTAAAACTCCTGATTTTGCTCTGTATGAAATACTTTGTAATTTGGAGAAATTTGTTGCAATTTTCTGGTATCTACCATGCTTTTTGTTGAATGTTCTGGAATTTGAAATAATATTTTTCATTTGCAACTTTGCTATGATCTAGATTTGCTTGATTGTTGTTAAAGTACTATAATTTAGAATATTTTCTATTTAAATTTGAAGTCAATGTTTTTATATGTGTTGTGACGATGCTGGATTTCGCCTAATCCGGGCCAATTTACCTTTGTGACAACGATCCTAAATCCAAAGAACCCTAAATCGTCTCAATGGGGAGGTGTTTTCGGTGTATTTTAGACTGAGCTCTCGAGTCATTTCTCGTGAGTTGCCTATGTATCCAATAGGTGAATTGAAATCATGTCTTTCGTAGTTCCTTAGAGTTGTTTATATAGGGGATGTCTCATCCATTTCCTTGTTCTACAAGGAATTGCGTTATTATTATTTATAATATTTCCCTAAGGATATACACGCCTAGGTCCCTATAATTTAGGGATAATTATAGACATATTTAAATGCCAATATCACAGTATTTATGACTTAGGATTCTTTCCTTATTTATCTTTTAGAAAACCAGCACGTGGAATAACAACGAGCCCCCAAGGCCACTATGGCCGAACTGGGCAGCTCCTCTTTGCCAAGCCTTAGCTGACCTACGGTGGCTGGAGGAGGAGCGTCTGTCGATCTCTTACCTGGGATAAGGGACCTGCCCTTAGATATGTCTTTAGGGCTCCTAGCCCGTACTGCCTTACATTTGAGGGCTAGTCATTTATTACATGTCCTAAAAGGATGACATATGGCATAGTTCGGGTCGGCAATCATCCGGGACCGCCGCATCGCCCTCAATGGGGTCAGGACGATCATCGGCTTCACGATCTTCTGTAGATGTCTAGATACCGAGTTCTCCGTATATTTGTTTAGGACCTTCTACCAACATAAGAAAGTTAGGAACCATAGCGGGTGGTATTATTTTCCACGCCGAATAGACCACCGGAGGAGCATTTCCATCATTTCCAAAGGAAAAACTTCTATTCATGAGTGGAAGAACCACTTTTTTTTTTATCTTTCATGGCGGGCACCCTGAACTGGGTGGTTGGAATTATCATCAGCTTCCTGCTGATATATGCCCCATGGGGGTTGGTGAGCGTCTGTTGGAGGACATCGCCGGATCGGGTGTCTCTCTCGGACCATGAAGAGTGGCCCCGAACCGATTGAGGCCGCTCGTCCGGCCGACTCCAACCCCGAGCCTTACATGAGGCTTACTCGAGTGGAGTATGACAACTGTAGGAACTTACCTTTGCCTTTGTTTTCTTTAGTCGTTGTTTTTTATGCATAAGTTGCATATTTCTGCCTGTTCATACTAACCTTTCTTGCCCTTACTCTGCTAATGGCCGACTTTGCAGCTATCTTTGATGAAGCTTTTGAAGAGGAGGTGGTGGCTGTTGAGCAAAACGAGCAAGTGGTAAACCCAGATGCTTCTGGGCTGGTGGCGGCGTGGAGGTTCCCTTGGTGAACCCTGAGGCCAACCCTGAGGATCCTCGTACTGATGAAGGTCTTTAGCACGATGAACAGGCTGCTCACACGCAGCGCACAGACCAGAGGGAGGAGAGCCTGATCATCCTAGATGATCCCGAGCCTACTGTGGCAGGGGGGCAACTTCAAGTGTGCTCCTGCTCTGGGAGAAAGAGGAGCAGTCCTGATCGGGGCGATCAGAATATTTCTGATCCAGAGGGGGGTTCTATCCCCCATGCTGATTTCATGTCAGAGCTGTCAGACAAGGATCTGGCCACTATGGTATGTTTTTTTTTCACTTTTGTTTCTACTTATTCTTTTTGTTATTATCCTCTAACCGCACTGACCTTTGTAAAAACTTTTCTAGGTTTTCAAGGCTGGGAAAGAAGTTCTGAAAAGGCTTAACGACTTCTCTTCTGTGGAAATATTACATATCAAATATTATGTAATATTTATTTTATTCTTGTACACATTATTTGTACACTTTATTTGTAAAAGGACATATTAATTGTGGTACATATAAACAATTAATATGTCAAACTCTAGTTCACTTTATGTCATAGACATAGCCGTTACTTTTTACATGCTTGCTTGCCGCCCATAGCTATATACTCAAGTGGCCGCCCAAGCTAGCTAGTTTCTCCCCTCAATTGTAATTATTTATACTCCTTTCTTTTAATGAATAAAACTAAGTTGTAGTTTACTCTAGTGTTTATCACTTTCTCAAACTGTCTTCATGGTATCAGAGACTTAAAACTCCTGAATCCGCTGCAAATTCTCAGTACCCTGCTGAATCAAGTATGTCTTCATTATCTGAAGCTTCCTCACCCTCAGTTGAGTCCCAGCTGCCTCAGCAGACTGGGGTCACTGACTCTTCATCTTACACAAATCATAGACTTGATGGCAACAACTACTTGCTGTGGTCAATGTCTATGAAAATGTACATCTCTGGACAAGGTAAGATGGGATACCTGTCCGGCTCTAAACCTACCCCTGCTGAAGATGACCCAGGATATGAAGCATGGGATACTACTAATAATCAAGTCATGACCATTCTCACAAGATCAATGACAAAAGAGATTAGTGAGAACTTTATGATGTATGATACTGCAAAGGAGATCTGGGATAATGCCAGGGATCTTTACTCCAAGAAAGACAATACATCAGAAGTGTATGAACTTGAAGCCCAGATTCAAAACTGCAGACAAGGAGATATGTCTGTAACTCAATACTTCAACCAACTGTCTAGGGCATGGCAACACCTAGATATGTTGGAAACTCACCCCTGGAATGATGTCAAGGATGCTGCTCTTTATAAGGACATTATTGAGAAAAAGAGAGTATTCAAGTTTCTTACTGGACTGAATCCTACTCTTGATGATGTTAGGGGAAGAATCCTTGCCACAAAACCTCTCCCCAATCTCAAATCCATGTTTGCTGAAGTCAAACATGAGGAAAGCAGAAGAAAAGTTATGCTGCTGACAACCCCGCCGAAAGTGCTACCCGCCGACCGTCGGGAAGCCTACCGAGGTTACCGAGGCCGTCGGGAAGCCTCGCCGATCGAACTGGAAAGTTGTTCTGTGAGCACTGCAAACGCACAAATCACACCAAGGACACTTGCTGGAAGCTACACGGCATGCCTAAATCCTCCAAGCCTACCAGGGAAAGTCAGAGCAGGCATGTCAATGAAGAGGAGAATGATAACAAGTTGAATGCTCAGTTTGCTGCATTCAAAGCTTTCCTCACTCAACAAAAAGAAGGTAGTCCCTCTACTGACACGGCCACTCAGGCTAGTGCAGGTAAATTCTACTCTTCTATTAGTAATGAAACATGGATTGTTGATTATGGGGCCTCCTCTCATATGATTGGCAATAAAAACCTCATAACTCACCTTATGCCATGTCATCAAATTCATAAAATTAAGACTGCTGATGGATCTATATCTCATGCAAAAGGTTTTGGAAATGTTAAACTCACTAATAAGATATGCCTAAAGGATGTCCTATTTGTTCCAAAATTAGACTGCAATCTCATATCTGTCAGTAAACTTGCAAAAGATTTGAATTGGACGTTGTGTTTAATAAGAATCGGTGCACTTTCCGGGACCCTTCTTCACGGGAAGTGATTGGGAGGGCTAAACCCGCTCCGGATTGTATGTAGTCAACCCCGCCGAAGAGGCGAAGACCGAAGACCTCGCGGTGATGAGAGACAAATTAATGATCATTATTACGACATTTTACCCCAATATTGATACCACTTTGAGCATTATTGTACCAATTTAAGTCAATAATTACTTAATTTTATCCAAATATATAAATAGTGGTTATTATATAAATTATCGTATTTTTATAAGTTTTGTACCGGTTTAGTAACCGGAGTGTCGTGTCGGATTTACGTTTGGTATTTTGGTGGTTTATTGCAGAATTATAGGTTGACCAAAATCCCGAGTAATGACACATTTTGAGGCCTAAAAGAGGTATTTTTAGGGATATAAGAGTGTGCCACTAACTTAAGTGGTCAAGTGGCTCTGTGGTTAGTGGTACCACTAACGAATTATATCTTCGACGAACAAATGGCTCATTAAAACGGTATTTTCTGAAGAAGTGTCCTTAATGAAAGTTGTATATCTTTGAAAGATCTTTCCAACGCATTTTGAATCACGTCAATCGGACTTCTACAACTCAAGTATCATTAAGTCAAGTGGTCAAGTGGCTAATCGATTCGATTTAGTGGAAATCGAGAAATATCTTCGACGAGCGAATGGCCCATCAAAAAGACATTTTCTGAAGAAGAGTCCTTCATGAAAGTTGTAGATCTTCAAATAAGCTTTCCAATGCCTCTTGAATCATGTCAATCGGAGGTCTACAACTCAAGATATGGCCATTTTACTGAACTGCGATACCGTATAGACGAATTTTGACAATACGGATCAAGATTTCCTATAAATACCCCCTAAATCCATCAAAAATCTTTGCCCCTTCTTTCCCATTTCTTTCTTTTCTCGTCCCCTTTCTCTTCTTCTTCTTTTTATTTTTTGTAGATCACATATATATATATATATATATATATATATATATATATATATATATATATATATATATATATATATCTTTATATATACACACACCTCACATATATATATATATGTCTATGTATGAAAATATATATGATATATCTATATATCTCATTTCATCTTCTTCCCTTCTTTTATTTTATTTTCGGGCCCGTATGTATACATATGTCTATGTATGTATATATATGTTTTTATATATATAAATAAAGTAGTTATAGTACCGTTGTAATGGCGGAATAATTATCGAAGATTGTTAAAATCGAAGCTTTGTTATACTATATCCGGTGGAAATAACCCCGATTCAGCAGTTGTAATTGGTAATATATTCTAATATTATTATGTTTACTATTTCTATTTCTATTTATATATTATATATGTTAACTATGTTAAGCTAAAAATATATCTAGCCAAGATATGAATCTGAATTAGTTAATATTTTTGGTAAAATGGATGATCGACTCTGGTAATAATGATTAAAACCAATTATAATGAATCTCTTTCTATTTGCATTTAATGAAAGTAAAAATTGAATTAGCCACTCGATTTTTACTAGAAACGTAATCTAATGAATTGACAACTCGCGATTAGAATACGAGATCGTAATAGAAAGACCGGAGGGTAAAATTGGCCGAGTGAAAACGTGACAACGGAATCCGATTTCCTACCCGGGGGCAGATTTGTCTTGGGAGAGATAAATCTTATTAAAATTGTGCTCACGATATTATTACGTTAAAATCACCTGTTTAATGAATCAATCTTAAAATTGGCCGAATGACAAAACGGGTGTGACCCATGCTTAAGATGACATTGGACAGATGACTAGACGTATGTGATGTTGCGTAAAACACCAGGTTTGCGGTAACAGTGCTTATCTTGTGGATATAAGGCTGTGATGGGTGATTTCGACGGTGAGGACACGGTGGTGTACAAGAACAGTGGTGGCGGTTTAAATGTTTATGAAGAATCGGTGAATGCGTCGACAAATTGGCGAGTTTACGCTTGTAGTATATTATAGCTTAAAGCTTGAGAGATTGATCATCATTTTCTATTACAATGTGATCCCGTATTTATAGGCTAAAAAGTAAGTCGGTCTACTTGTTCATTGACAAGACAGGCGAGAGTACATAGCTAAGTTAACTACGTATGCATTACAAGTGTCCTAGCCAGTTTGTCACGATTGGCCAGCTGCTACATCCAGCTGGATTGATAAGGACGACGGACAGCGGACAGCGCTAGGCCGCGGCGAGTAACGACCATCAATTATTGGTATGAATGACGAGCAGCGGACTCATTTGTGCCTTGACTGTATGGGTAGAAATCACATTGAGAAGATGGATCCGACATTGAACTGGCGGACAAGATCCGGCTTACGGTTGGCGGACAGGTCCCGGCTTGTAGCTAGCGGGTAAGAGATGGCTGTGACAGCGGCCAGAGGAGAGTAAAGCCCATTTTCATATGTGGATGGGCCAAGAGTATAGGCCCAATAGGGATGAACAGGGCCCCGTTCTGACCCGGGTATATCAGTATGACAATTTCATACGCTCGTGTGAGGAGGAGTTGTCTAGCTTAGGAGTACACCGGTTCATATATAATTGACCTCCTTGCATCAAGGAAAAGACATGTCTCATTCAATTCTAATAAAAAGAGTTATTGATTCAGTAAAGTAATCTTGGCTAGATCCAAAAATATATATATTATCTATTTTTATATTTATATATTTATTTACTGTTTTACTAACAATCTAACTAATCTAACGATCTAACCCGATAAAACTGGTAAAACTGCGACTTAGATCGAGTTAATAATAGCTTCTTGGTGTTTAACCACACTTTGAATTATGCCTTCATTTCCCTGAGGATACGACCTGACTCACCAGACTAGCACTACAATTTGACCCGGTACACGCCGGTAAGGATTGATAGCCTAGAAACAGTCCGTCAGCTTTTTGGCGCCGTTGCCGGGGAAACGACGCTAATTCATTGTGTCTATGGTTACTACTTGTATTAGCTCAAAATTCTCGAGGATAAGTCAACACTCTTCTTATCACATTTTTATTTTTATTTTCCGTTGGTATCTACCTTCTTTTAGTTATCAATTTTCTTCTTCTACCAATTTCGAGTTATTTTCTATTTTCGATAGTAGAAAGTAAACGCGGTTCGTTTATTTTTGTTGGTACCTACCTATTGGTAAGATACCAATTTCGAAAAATAAAAAAATAAAAAAATAAAAAAAAATTTACACTCGGTAAATACCGAGTGGAGTCGGTAATTACCGAGAAAAAAAAAAAGAAAAAAAAGAAAAAAAAATGTGGTTTTTTTTATCGATTTCGTGTTATTTTCTATTCGATATTTTCTATTCCACAAGAATTGTCAAATCGAGTTACGAAAATGGTCGAAACCGTTGGTGAAACACCTGAACAAGGGATTGCTCATGCTCAAGGGCATGGCCAAAACCTTAATCAGAATTTACCTCAACCTAATAACCAGAATCAGAATAATAGAAATAATCAGAATCGGAATAAGCATACTCGTCGAAACCAGCCTAACCCGAGACCTATATGTGATCAGACCGTAAGAAGGTACCAGATTAATAATCCAATTCGTTTACCCAATAAAAGAGCAATTAATTTCGAAATAAAATCTCATCTTTTTGGTTTAATTGACACAAGAGCCCAATTTCTAGGAGAAGATGATGAGGATCCACATCATCATCTCTATCTTTTCGAAGAATTGTGTAATACAGCCAAAAGTCATGGTGCTCATCGGGAATTAACGAGGATGTCTATGTTTCCTTTTTCTTTAAAAGGAAGAGCACGAGATTGGTTTCTGTCACTTCCACATCATTCATTGACTAGTTGGGAAGATATTCAAACCGAGTTCTTAAAGCAGTATTTTACTCCTGGTAAAAAATTGGAATTAATAGTCGAGATTGCTAATTTTAGACAATGATCTGAAGAAACGTTTGGGAATGCGTGGGAAAGATTTAAAAAGCTACTAAGAGCTTGTCCCGATCATGGTTATTCCTTAGAAATGCAAATCCAACTTTTCTGTCGTAAATTAAGAAAAGACTCTGTTAAGGGTGAATTTATACGTTTTATAACGTTGTATTTTATGATGTTCTCCCCCATAATTCATATGATTTGCATAGGAAATGTGGTTTTAAATGATTTATTAAGCAAGTGAGATTTTAATTAGTTTATTCGCAAAATGAGGTTGTGTACGTGTTTTGATTATGGTTTTATGAGTATTTGGATTGTGTTACGTTTTGCGATGTCTTAATGTGATGTAGATACATGTTGGAGGCTAAATTGATGATCAAATGTTGATATAATTCGAGCTAAATCGAGATAGAGATGAGAAAAGAAGGATAAAGATGGAAGAAGGAAGAGATAATGATCAAGAGATCGAGAAAGCATCGGTGGACGAGCGTCCACGGTCCGTCCATGGTGGACGGGCGTTTGCTCAACCGAACGAGCGTTCGGAGGTGCGATTTACATTCGAGCCTTCAAACGCCGCTGCATAGACGAGCGTTCACCTCCGTCCGAAGGCTGGCCGGACGAGCGTCCAAGATAGTGGACGGGCGTCCGAGCACCGCCTTAGCCTAAACCGACCTAAAAATCTATAAATAGCGCGATTTCTCAAACCCTAGACACACAATTCGAACCCTAAAAACCTAGGGGCAGCTTGGCTGCGTTTTTCTACGATTTTTATCTACTTTTATGCAATTTAATTCCTAGATTAGATTAGATAGATTCATGTCTTTTATTTCATCAATTCGAGTTGCAACAAGGATGCTAAGAGGCTAAAACCCTCTTGAACAAGCGTTGTGAAGCCTTCTTTCAACAATTCGAGTTTTGATTCGTGATTAATCTGTGAGTATCTATTTCAAGTTCGTTTCTTTTATCATGTTTTGTATGTTTTTGCATGTTTAATCGAAAGATGCTTGCTTTGATGATTGTTTATTTGATGAAAATCATGTTAACGATAGATCACCATGATAAAAGTTTTTAGCCTTTAATCTAATGACAACGTTAAGAGTTATTAGATTGATCTTTAGATTAGAGTTAATTGAAAGATTTCACGCCGAGTTTTGTTAGAAAGACGTAATCTTTAACTCGAAAGAGGAAAGATTAGAAACGAACTTGTCTACGAAAGTAGGAGCTTTCATGCCTTCGAGAGTGAATCACTAACTTGAGTAGAGATTTGTAATCCGTGAATTGAATGTTGATAGGATAGGTGGATCAATTGCTTGTTCGTTCGTTATAATTTGATTGAAATCACTTACTTGAATTGTACTTTAGGTTAGTTTATTTTTCTTAGGTTAGATTTATTTTGATTGCTTTCAATCTTGCCTAGCATTGGATTTTCTGTCTAGTTACTTTTTGCATTTTGTTTAGGTTAGTTTATTTGTTTTAGTTTCGTGACAATAGTTAGTTGAAAACTAAAAGCTAGATTCTACATACCTTTTCCCCGTAAGATCGACCCTTACTCAGCTTCCGTACTACGATCCCGGTATTCACGGTTAGGAGGTAGTTTTGCATGGGTTAGGGTTTATAAATTTTCTTGTTGTTTTAATTGATAAAATCCAGACAAAAGTGGCGCCGTTGCCGGGGAATAGGTGTCATGTTGAATCTAGTTTTGTTAGTTCTCGATTTTGTTACGTTTTATTTTTGTTTTTAATAAAAGTAGCGTATACCAAGTTGAGAGTTTTTATTTTGCCGTGTTTCGATGACCGTTAGGTTAAGAATGTGCAAAAGTTTTTTACTCAACTTGTTTTACGTGAAGTTTATATGTTTATGTGTTACCTAGTCTAACCCCGTGCTTAATTTGATAAAAAGGTCTTGTGCCGTGATACGTGTTCTTGTGTTGTGTTCATAAGTATTTAGGGTTTTGTTGTGTTTTTCCCGCCGTCCGTGCATTCTTGTTGTATGGACGAGCGTCGTCTCGTTGGACGCCCGTCCGATTCTTCTTCATCTGCAGTGAACGAGCGTTGGGAAGTATTGGACGCTCGTCCGTTCAAATATTTTCAATCTCGTTCGATTTAGAGGACCAAACGAGCGTCTATACTTTCGAACGCCCGTCCGGTCGGTTTTCAAGGCGGACGAGCGTACGCAAGGTGGAACGCCCGTCCCGGTTCGAACGCTAAGTGAACGTTCGTCCGGGGTTCGGTCCGGGTTCTAAATTTCTTGATTTTATTTTCAATGCTTTTATTTGATGTGGATTTTTCATTCGAGCTTCGTGGCTAATTGATTTTTACGTAGATGTCCCGAACTTATGTGATTTTATTTTTCCATCTATGAATCCATGTTAGATAATTGATCAATTCCTTATATATGATTCATCTAGGCATGTTATAGTGATTGTCGGTTCTCGTAAGCTATAAGCGTTCTTATGGTTAATTAGTAGCTAATGTCGGTTCCCGTATGCTACATACCGCTCCGATGAATCTTTTAAGCTTTTAAGACTTACGTGCTTCATTTGTTTTTATAGTTCATATGGGTAGCTACGTCGGTTTTCCGTATGCTACGTCCTTTCTCCATATGAGTTATACTGTTTAGATAGATGATTGTTGGTTTCCATAAGTCTATCACTTTCGATAAGTCTTAAGGCGCGTCGGCACCGCATGTGTGACAAGACTTGTCGTTTATCGTAACTGTCATTATGTGGTAGACGTTTATATATATGTCGTGTTGCATATAGTGGGCTAGTTTTCTTTCTTTTATTTTCGTTTATTTTTGCATATCACTTAGATGCATATCATTTAGCTGCATACCATCTAGTTGCATTGTTTTTCTATTTTTCCTTTTATTTTTCTTAAGTGTGGTCACTGTCGGTTCCCGTAACACCACATCATTTATTTCTTGAGTGTAGTTAACTGTCGGTTTCCGTAATACTACCTCGTTTTTTTTTATGATGGTTCTTGTTGGTTTTCCATATACCATCATTTTATTTTATTGCATATCATGTAGTTTGCATTGTAGTATATTTTCATATAGTTGCACCTAGCCTACGAGTTTGTATATTTTCATGTATATGTTTCCATCTTTATGTGAGCTTAATTTGAATATCTCTATACATTCTTTTCTTATGTGCTTTATTTGTATAAGTCTAATCTTTTCCCCGTAGACTCTTTTTGCACTAATCAAGTCTGCATGATACTTTCTTCCTAGCTATTGTGCACTTTCACGATGTATTCAGTTGTCCTGTGATGCTCCACGGTCTACTGAGCTATGCAAGCAATCCTGGTTCTTGTTGGTTCCTCCGGAATTGCCAGCATCCAATCAGCTAAGTTCTCTAATTTATTATTTCTGCACAACATGAGGACATGTTGTAATTTAAGTGTGGGGGGGGGGATGGTTTTATGTATCTACATTCATTTGCCATACTATTATATTTCTATGAAATGAGCTAAATTTTAAAAAATTTGTTTTGTCTCGAGTGAGCAATGCATGTTTTTGTTCGGTTTGTTATATTCATTGATGTTGTATGCCGTATGTTCCGTAAGTTAGTTGCTTCACCCGATATTATTTTCCACATGCCATAGTGAATGATGAGCTAATTTATAAAGTTAGACCCCGTTTTGGATTAGTAATTTTTGATTTTCTTATAAGTCATGTGCTTAGTGCTACGTATATATCTTGAGATTTATGATAGTTTGTATTTAGATCCGAAGTACGACGTACTGTGAATATCTAGAAGTTTGAATGTGATAAGTAACACGTAACTAATGTCATTTGAAAAAGTTGAGTTAATAATGAAATCAATAGTGTGTGTCGGAAGCTAGTCGATGATTTGAGTGCGGTAAGGCATTATCTCGAAATGTTTTATTCCACTATGATGACCAAAAGCTCACGACGATCGAAGAAAAGTCGCTTTATGATTTGAGTAAGGTAGGGTATACCACGTATGTCCTATTCTGCTATGATGAGCAATAGCTTATTCTGATGTGTGTTTAAATGTGAAATCAATTGAATCAACTTAAGAATTGTTATGGAATGAATATAAGACTAAGTTATCGTCTATCTTATCCCAGAGTAGAAAGCGACGGATATCTTGTAGGGATTATCCTACGAGTATTTCGAAAGGCCCTAGATATATTCGATCATTCTTCTCGGGATATGTCACGTTTGTAGGGTACACCTTATGAGTGTCACTTATTACTAGTCTACGATGGGGTATTAGCTAGTTTTGCTTTGAGTTTTTCAAGTTTGGATTTAGTGGAAGTTCTCTATGGCTATGCACACACACGATGGTGAACTTCTAATTTATTGACTATGCGGTATATGTGTTAAGGTGTCTATATTCTTTCCGAGCCTTTATCTTGTTTTGTTTTGCTCGGGACGAGCAAAGTTTAAGTGTGGGGGAGTTGTTAAGGGTGAATTTATACGTTTTATAACGTTGTATTTTATGATGTTCTCCCCCATAATTCATATGATTTGCATAGGAAATGTGGTTTTAAATGATTTATTAAGCAAGTGAGATTTTAATTAGTTTATTCGCAAAATGAGGTTGTGTACGTGTTTTGATTATGGTTTTATGAGTATTTGGATTGTGTTACGTTTTGCGATGTCTTAATGTGATGTAGATACATGTTGGAGGCTAAATTGATGATCAAATGTTGATATAATTCGAGCTAAATCGAGATAGAGATGAGAAAAGAAGGATAAAGATGGAAGAAGGAAGAGATAATGCTCAAGAGATCGAGTTCCAGCATCGGTGGACGAGCGTCCACGGTCCGTCCATGGTGGACGGGCGTTTGCTCAACCGAACGAGCGTTCAGAGGTGCGATTTACATTCAGAGCCTTCAAACGCTGCATAGACGAGCGTTCACCTCCGTCCGAAGGCCGCCGGACGAGCGTCCAAGATAGTGGACGGGCGTCCGAGCACCGCCTTAGCCTAAACCGACCTAAAAATCTATAAATAGGCGCGATTTCTCAAACCCTAGACACACAATTCGAACCCTAAAAACCTAGGGGCGGCTTGGCTGCGTTTTTCTACGGCTTTTATCTACTTTTATGCAATTTAATTCCTAGATTAGATTAGATAGATTCATGTCTTTTATTTCATCAATTCGAGTTGCAACAAGGATGCTAAGAGGCTAAAACCCTCTTGAACAAGCGTTGTGAAGCCTTCTTTCAACAATTCAGTTTTGATTCGTGATTAATCTGTGAGTATCTATTTCAAGTTCGTTTCTTTTATCATGTTTTGTATGTTTTTGCATGTTTAATCGAAAGATGCTTGCTTTGATGATTGTTTATTTGATGAAAATCATGTTAACGCTAGATCACCATAGAAAGATAGGGTTTTTAGCCATTAATGATGACAAGTTAATGAGTTAGATTCCTAGGTTGTTAGGGTCTTTAAAACGAGAGTTAATTGAATCTACACCCGAGTTTTGTTTGGTAAATCAGTCTCAACACTCGAAAGAGGAAAGATAGATAATTGAATTCACCACGAAAGTGGGCTTTCATAGCTTGAGAGATAAGTTCACTAAGAGATTAGGGATTTGTGTCTCGTGAAAGGGCGAAACCACAAACCGAATTAGAATCATGAGATTAACTAGAATTGAAATCACTTAGGTTTGTACTTTGGTTGTTCCCATGTTTCTTAGGTTAGATTTATTTTGATTGTTCTTTTATGTTTTTTGTTTTTATGCTTTTGCTTTTCGTTTATTTGTTTTAGTTGAGTAGCAATTGGGAGGATTACTAGGATTAGATTCTACATACCTTTTCCCTGTGGATCGACCCCTTACTCACTTCGCTCTACTATCAATTACCCGGTATTCGGACGGTTAGGAGGTAGTTTTGCATGGTAGTTAGGGTTTATAAATTTTCTTTTGTTTTAATGATGCAAAATCCCTCCAACAGACTCACGTGCAGATGTAGATCATGCATGTGGTGGTTCGTTAATGATGAGTGAAGCCCAAATAGTTTACGATGCTATAAAACAAATTTCCAAAAATATCAGAATGTGGGAAACCGGTTCTAACACAAGAAAAGTAGCATTTGCAGGAGAAAGTACATCGAATACAGAAGTCCTAGCACACTTGGAGAATTTGAGTAGGAAATTTGACGGCTTATTAGCTAGTAAAACTATAAACTCAGAAAATATCATACCAAATGAATACTCAAGTTATGATAATGTGTCATTAGGGATGGAAGAACCAAAAGGATATTCAAGGGAAAAGGTGAGTTTTTTGCAACAGCATAGGAATTTGAACAACACGTATTCAAACTCGTTTAATGCTATTAGAAGAGATCACCCTACTTTTCATTGGTCTGAAAACCCTAGTAAGCAAGGACAACCACCGTATCCAGTTCAATACAAGAATCCATATAATAATCAAGTTTATCAAGGAGATACCTCGAATAAGAACCTACAATCATTACCTAGACCGTATCCACAACATACCACTCAAAGCTTACCAGTCACCCAAAGTTCAACTCAACCTGAAGGAGTTGATAAATGGGAGAAATTAATCGAAAATCTGATGGGTATGATGTCAACTCAAGCTCAAAATATGGAAACCATGATGACTTCTATAGGTACAGTCACTAAGGATATGAGTACGTTAAAAACATCTATAAGTGGACATGATACCAGAATGAGAATTGTAGAAGCTTCATTACGGAAGTTGGAATATCATTTGAGTAGAGAAGAGGAACGTAAAAACAGTAGACCCCCAGGAGGACTACCAAGTAATACCGAAAGAAACCCGAAAGAGGTAACTCATTGTTATTACTAGAAGTGGAAGGATCTATGGAAGTAATGGATTAGAAAACATCGAATTAATGAAGTAGAGAATGATTTAGATGGTAAATATGAGAAAAACATGGAATCTAAAGAGGAAGAGGACATTATTGAAGATTTCCTAAGACAAAACAGATATATTGAACCTGAAAGTGAGAATGAGGAATGGGTCAAGGTTCCTAGAATATTGAAAAATCCAAGATTGAGTAGGACCTTGACCAATGATCATGTTGAGAATGAATCAAGTTTGGAAAGGCCAATTCAAACCGAACCTTATCCGGCTCAACCCAAATTCACCTCGGTTCAATCTGATAGGGCAGCACCATATCCAGTGCATATTTTGAAGAAAAAGGTACAGAATGATGACACAAAGTGTCCTCAAAAGGCACAATCATTTCAGGAATCTTTACCATCTTCGTTTAACGACAAGGGTAAGGGAGGTATACATTTTAACCCTACTTTAATTGATCTTGAATTACTCCCCCATTCCCCGAAAAAGGAAATCAAAAAGATGAAGTTGGATAAGAGGTATGCATGTTTTCTTGACACTTTTCGGCACTTAACTATTAATACCCCTTTGATCGATGTTCGTAAGGGAGAGCTTAGTTTGGGAGTGAATGATGAGCGCGTTCTCTTCAACATTTACATTCCATTGAAATATCCATGCACTACACTAGAATCTTGTTCTTGTGTGAACACTTTGTGTTCCCTTGTTTTGGATCGTACTAACACGCAGGTGATTAAAGAAGATGACTTCAGCAATAATGTAAAAGCTCACAAACCGAAGGCTCGAAAATCAAAGGAAAATGTCAAGAATCGTTTGGATTGGTGGAAATTGTCTAACCTCTGTTGGAAACCGGTATTGAAGAAGGATGTGGTGCGTGAGGATGACCCACCACCTGTGCATTAGAAAACCGAAGCAAGAGAAAGTCTAGCTATAGACTATAAAACGGGTACTATCCTTCCTATTTACTCATTAAGCATTTATTTCTAGTTGATTCGTGTGCTTAATTGTTACATGCTTTGGTGAGTAATTGTTAGAAGTATCCCATTTAGTTTAGTATATTATATTAGTTGCTTAAGTTTGTCGAGCAAACGACGTTAACCAAAAGCGCTACCGGGAGGCAGCCCGCAAAAAAGTTAAATATAATATTTTGGATGTCATTAAAAAAGGGAATGTTTGGATGATTTTGCGAATACTTTGCGAATACTTCGGATTGATTTTCATTTTGTTTCACCAAGTCTTATGATGAATGTTTGAATGTCATAAAAAAAGGGAATGATTAGGTGGTTATCCGAAAATCCCGATGGAGAAAAAAGAGAAAAATTCAAATGCGTCATTTCTTGGACTTAGGTTGTTGAACGATTTGAAATAACCCTTGAGGATCTGGGTATAAAAGACTCAGAGTTAATACTTTGCCATACGTTACATTTCATGATTTAGTCTATTTTAAATTTCAAATAACGTGTGACATGTATTAGTTCAAATACTATGGAATTGAGGAGGTCATAACTTTAACCCACCCACCCACCCTTTAATATCATCTGAGTATTTGTTTTGACTTGTTTTAGTGCACCATTGCTTTCCCAACAGCTTATTTACACTCACTTTACATTGAGGACAATGTAAGTTCGTAAGTGGGGAGTGGAGTCGTTGGTCTAGCAATGGAATTAATGTTTATTTTGTATCAATAAATCCCATAGTTTTCGATTTTTTTTTTCGAGCATTATTTAGTTGATTAAAATAAATTGTATAAGGTATATATTTCATGGATTTGAAGATATAATGATCAATTTGGATGTGTATAACCAACGTGAACCGTAAGTGCATTGTAATTCCAAATATATTTGTGTAACATGAATTCCTTCACGTAAAGCCTTTGATATTGAAGCGGAAAATTTTAAACTGTATCCATTCAGTATCCTAGTGGTTATTCTATAGATAATTGCAGTAACTTAGTACCTAACTTTTGAACATGTACTGTGAATATCTGAATGTTTGAATGTGATAGAAAGGATATAAGTTAAGTTTATTGGGAAAATGAAATGAAAAGAAAGATGAATTATCTATATGTCGGTTGTAGCTACCAATGATTTGAGTGCAGTAGGGCGTTATCACGAAACGTCCTATATCACTATGAGGTTTAAAAGCTCCTGACTGCCTGATGATAGTAGTCCAGCTAGGGTGTTATCACGAAACGTCCTATTGCTGGAAATGAAGACATATGCTACAAATGAAAAAAAAATTAAAAAAAAATGGAAATATGGTTGAAAACTTAGTTATCTTCTGACTATCCCCAGTATAAACTGAATGATATGCTTTAGGGATTATCCTAATAAGTACACGGAAGGACTTTGTGTGGAAACGTTACTGCCTATACCTAGGAAAGTCATTAGAATTTGTCCGAATGGATATTTGTGCGTTTGCTTGAATTATTCAATAGAGGATAGTGGAAATTGAAAAGGCTTGTCACACACACACTCTGTTATACATTTATATTGAGGTTAACGCCTGGTTGTAATTCTAATGGTTGCGCATCGGTTGTCCCTTATATCTTATATCTTCATGAATTTATCTCTCATTCATTTTGTTTTATCGCTTGTTTTGCTTCGAGGACGACCAAAAGCTAAGTGGGGAGTTGTGATGAGAGACAAATTAATGATCATTATTACGACATTTTATCCCAATATTGATACCACTTTGAGCATTATTGTACCAATTTAAGTCAATAATTACTTAATTTTATCCAAATATATAAATAGTGGTTATTATATAAATTATCGTATTTTTATAAGTTTTTAAAAGTTTTGTATCGGTTTAGTAACCGAAGTGTCGTGTCGGATTTACGTTTGGTATTTTGGTGGTTTATTGCAGAATTATAGGTTGACCAAAATCCCGAGTAATGACACATTTTGAGGCCTAAAAGAGGTATTTTTAGGGATATAAGAGTGTGCCACTAACTTAAGTGGTCAAGTGGCTCTGTGGTTAGTGGTACCACTAACGAATTATATCTTCGACGAACAAATGGCTCATTAAAACGGCATTTTCTGAAGAAGTGTCCTTAATAAAAGTTGTAGATCTTTGAAAGAGCTTTCCAACGCATTTTGAATCACGTCAATCGGACTTCTACAACTCAAGTATCATTAAGTCAAGTGGTCAAGTGGCTAATCGATTCGATTTAGTGGAAATCGAGAAATATTTTCGACGAGCGAATGGCCCATCAAAAAGACATTTTCTGAAGAAGAGTCCTTCATGAAAGTTGTAGATCTTCAAATAAGCTTTCCAATGCCTCTTGAATCATGTCAATCGGAGGTCTACAACTCAAGACATGGCCATTTTACTGAACTGCGATACCGTATAAACGAATTTTGACAATACGGATCAAGATTTCCTATAAATACCCCCCTAAATCCATAAAAAATCTTTGCCCCTTCTTTCCCATTTCTTTCTTTTTCTCGTCCCCTTTCTCTTCTTCTTCTTTTTATTTTTTTGTAGATCACATATATATATATATATATATATATATATATATATATATATATATATATATATATCTTTATATATATACACACACCTCACATATATATATATATATATATGTCTATGTATGAAAATATATATGATATATCTATATATCTCATTTCATCTTCTTCCCTTCTTTTATTTTATTTTCGGGCCCGTATGTATACATATGTTTATGTATGTATATATATGTTTTTATATATATAAATAAAGTAGTTATAGTACCGTTGTAATGGCGGAATAATTATCGAAGATTGTTAAAATCGAAGCTTTGTTATACTACATCCGGTGGAAACAACTCCGATTCAGCAGTTGTAATCGGTAATATATTCTAATATTATTATGTTTACTATTTCTATTTCTATTTATATATTATATATGTTAACTATGTTAAGCTAAAAATATATCTAGCCAAGATATGAATCTGAATTAGTTAATCTTTTTGGTAAAATGGATGATCGACTCTGGTAATAATGATTAAAACCAATTATAATGAATCTCTTTCTATTTGCATTTAATGAAAGTAAAAATTGAATTAGCCACTCGATTTTTACTAGAAACGTAATCTAATGAATTGACAACTCGCGATTAGAATACGAGATCGTAATAGAAAGACCGGAGGGTAAAATTGGCCGAGTGAAAACGTGACAACGGAATCCGATTTCCTACCCGGGGGCGATTTGTCTTGGGAGAGATAAATCTTATTAAAATTGTGCTCACGATATTATTACGTTAAAATCACTTTGTTTAATGAATCAATCTTAAAATTGGCCGAATGACAAAACGGGTGTGACCCATGCTTAAGATGACATTGGAGATGACTAGACGTATGACAATTTCATACGCTCGTGTGAGGAGGAGTTGTCTAGCTTAGGAGTACACCGGTTCATATATAATTGACCTCTTTGCATCAAGGAAAAGACCTGTCTCATTCAATTCTACTAAAAAGAGATATTGATTCAGTAAAGTAATCTTGGCTAGATCCAAAAATATATATATTATCTATTTTTATATTTATATATTTATTTACTGCTTTACTAACAATCTAACTAATCTAACGATCTAACCCGATAAAACTGGTAAAACTGCGACTTAGATCGAGTTAATAATAGCTTCTTGGTGTTTAACCACACTTTAAATTATGCCTTCATTTTCCTGAGGATACGACCTGACTCACCAGACTAGCACTACAATTTGACCCGGTACACTGCCGGTAAGGATTGATAGCCTGGAAACAGTCCGTCCGCAGCCTGCACTCAAACCTTAGACAATATCATGTTATGGCATTATAGACTAGGACATCCAAGTTTTGGTTATTTAAAGTCTGTAATTCCTGAATTATTTAAAGGATGTAATGTCAATGATCTTCAATGTGATATTTGTCAATTTGCCAAACTTACCAAATCTGTGTATACCAAACTACCTTATTTACCTTCCACACCTTTCGCTTTAATTCATAGTGATGTATGGGGACCTTCAAGAGTAAAAAGTATAACGGGGAAAAGGTGGTTTGTCACTTTCATTGATGATCATACCGAAACACATGGTCGTTCTTAATGAAGGATAAATGCGAAGTTGGAACAGTTTTTCAGAATTTTACAACATGATCTCTACTCAATTTGACACTAAGATCAAGATCTTAAAGCGATAATGCACTTGAATACTATGAGTCTAACCTCAGTAATTTCTTGATGGATAAGGGGATTGTCCATATCAGTAGTTGTGTGGAAACACCTCAACAAAATGGGGAGAAAGAACAGGCACCTACTAGAGATGGCTAGATCAATCATGTTCACCACACATGTTCCAAAGTATATGTGGGGTGAAGCTATATTAATTGCCACATACTTAATCAACGAGACTTCCCAGGTAGAGTGTTAGTGATGAGAGATAAATTTATGATCATTATTACGACATTTTACCCCAATATTGATACCATTTTGAGCATTATTGTATCAAATCAAGTCAAAATTACTAAGTTTTATTCAAATGTATAAGTAGTAGTTATTATATAAATTATCGTATTTTTATAAGTTTTTATAAGTTTTTTACCGGTTTAGTAACCGGTGTGTCGTGTCGGATTTACGTTTGGTATTTTGGTGGTTTATTGCGGGATTATTCATTGACCAAGATTCCACGTAACGACATGTTTTGAGTCTAAAAGAGGTATTTTGAGGGATAGAAGAAGATGCCACAAGCTTACAAGTTCAAAACGGATCAAATTGTTCTACATGCTTCTACCGTAACCAGTTCTCGATGGAAATTTGACCCAACTTAGAGGTGTTTTCTGGGGAAGAGTTCTTGATGAAAGTTGTAGATACTAAAATGATCTTTCCAACGCATTTTGAATCACGTCAATCGGAGGTCTACAACTCAAGTTATGATTTTTATACCGAACATTTGGAACTTCGGGACGAACCGGGAGATTTTAGGGAGGTTCCTTGCATGTTCCTTGCATGTTACTTGCATGTGGCATGTAATGATTTCTTGTAACAAACTTCACATGCTACTGCATGACTCACCACCTCCACATGATGGCAAATATTCTCCAAGATTATCCCACATGCTAAATGGAGATAATTCCTCCCCAAATACAACCTCCTCACAACAAACTTCTCACCTCTCCCAAATAAACCTCCCCATATACACCCTTCTCCTATATAAACTCCTCCATCTCCATTGATCTTTTTGCCCCATCTTGGCCACTCTTGGCCAAGATCTCTCTTCTCCACCTCCTCTCATTTCTTCCATTCCCCTCTTCTTCATGTCCGTTCTTCATCTCTTTTCTCGTTTTATTTTATTTTCGGGCCCGTATATACATATGTCTATGTATGTATATATGTTTTTATAAATAAAAGTAGTATCGTTGTAATGCTCGAGAGAATTACCGAGAAAGTTGTTATTGAAGGAGTTGTTATTTTCGAGAGAATACGGCTTTGATTTGCACTTAACGGGTAATTTTATCAAGTTATTACTTTTGTTGTTTATTTATATATATATATATATATATATATATATATATATATATATATATATATATATATATATATATATTATATCTATCACTATGTTAAACTAAAAATATGTCTAGCCAAGATATGAATCTGAATTAGTTAATCTTTTGGTAAAATGAATGATCGACTCTGGTAATCATGATTAAAACTAATTATAATGAATCTTTTTCTATTTTGCAACGTAACGATAATATATTCGGAATGACGTAATCAATCATGATGAATACCACATATAACCTGGCGATGTACTGACCAGAGAAGTCGGGATATGAGATAAAAATAGAAAAACCGGAGGGTAAAAATGGCCGTCTGATTAACGGAATCCTATTTCCTACCCGGGGGCAGATTTGTCCTGGAAAGATGAATATTATTGAAATTTGTACTCGAGATCTTAATAATGTTAAAATCACAGTTTAATTGAAACTACACCGTTTGTGTTAAATCGATCCGCTTGACAACCGGAGCCTCTTGAATAACATCGGCCGTCTGACGAACGGAATAACCTCTTTTATCCGGGGTAGATTTGTACTCGGTACCTGTTCAGACTAACTAAGATTAGCATGGGGCGGTTGTGGACCTTGGATCGATGACATTTGACATATGACAATTTCATACGCTCGTGTGAGGAGGAGTTGTCTAGCTTAGGAGTACACCGGTTCATACATAATTGACCTCCTTGCATCAAGGAAAAGATCTGTCTCATTCAATTTCACTACAAAAAGATATTGATTCAGTAAAGTATTCTTGGCTAGATCCAAAAATATATATATTATCTATTTTTATATTTTATATTTATTTACTTCGCTTTACTAACAATCTAACTACTAACATAATCTAACCCAGGAAAAAGTAAAAACTGCGACTTAGATCGAGTTAATAATAGCTTCTTGGTGTTTAACCCCACTTAAAAGAATTACCATGTTTTCCCTGAGGAATACGACCTGACTCACCAGACTAGAGCTACAATTTGACCCGGTACACCGCCGGTTAGGATCCGTATAGCCTAGGTAATGTCCGTCAGCTTTCTGGCGCCGTTTCCAATGTTAGGTTTAGGTCTGTCAGACCTAAATCCTTTCCCTCGGCAAACTCTTAACTCTCGGCAACCTGCGATTCTCGGCGGACCGAACCTCGGCACCTACCGACTCTCGGCGGCCTGCGATCATCATCGGCCTCCCGAACCGAGTCTGCCGGCCCGGATCCTGGCGACCCGAGCCTGCGACACTCGGCAACCTACGGACTCTCGGCGGCTGGCGACATTGATGATAGGCCTATTCTTATCGGGGAAGGGAAAGAGATCTTGCACTGCGATCATTCTATTCATAATTATCTATCTTATGATCGGTTATCACTGCTTTTGCCATGTTTACACGGGACTTGGACTCTTACTCTATTCCCAAGAATATACGGGAAGCTCTCCAACATGATAAGTGGAAGGCGGTGCGTCAAGGCGAAATGAGCGCCTCCGGATAATCATACACGGGACTGACTCTCCCCAAAGGCAAGAAGACGATCGAGTGCAAGTGGTTATTTACCATCAAATACAATGCGATGGTACAATTGACAAGTATAAGGCCGGACTAGTTGCAAGGGGTTTCACTCAAACTTATGGCATTGACTACAAAGAAACTTTTGCACCGGTGGCAAACCGAACAACTTGTCGAATATGCGATATCTCTGTTTGTCCAACTTGATTGGCCTCTTCACCAATTGGATATAAAAAATGCTTTTCTCAATGGTGACCTTGCGAGGAAGTATACATGAATGTACCTCCTGGTTTTACCAATCCTCACACCCAAGGAAAGGTACGCAAATTGAGGAAATCTCTATATGGCCTAAAGCAATCCCCAAGAACCTGGTTTGGGAAACTCACTCTTGTGGTTAAAGATCTTGGATATCATCAATGCAACTCTGATCACACCATGTTTATCAAGACCACCAGCCAAAAAAGATCTATTCTTATTGTATATGTGGATGATATCATCCTCACCGGTGATGACTCTGCGAGATCCGAATTTGAAGACTCTACCGGCAAAGGTTTTTCAAGTCAAGGATTTGGGATATCTTAAATACTTCATTGGTATGGAAATTGCAAGAAACAACCGGGGCATCTCATCTCTCAAAGGAAATATGTCTTAGACCTGAAGGAAAGCGGTATCTTTGGGATGCAAACCGTTTGTATCCCCGAGTAAACCCCGGTAATACCTGTGCGCATGGTGACATTCTTTGTCGGGAAGGATCAATATCAAAGACTTGTAGGGAAACTCATTTATCCGTCCCATACAAGACCCGATATTGCATATGGGGTTAGTCCGGTTGCTTGATTCATGCATTGCCCTACCGAGCAACATTGGGGTGCGTGAACGGGATGCGAGGTACTTAAAGTCCACTCACGGCCGGGGCCTACATTTCACCAAGTCTGCCGAGAGATCTATCAAGGTTTACACGATCTTGATTGGCCGGGTGTCACACGGACGAAGGTCTACTACGGGCTCTTGTTCTTATGTATGGGGAAATCTTGTCACCTGGAGGAGCAAGAAACAACCTACTGTCTCTACAGAAGCGATCTTGAAGGCGAACTCGGGGCACTAGTTTTGGGTATTTGTGAAGCTCATGGATAAAAAGGGTCCTTGCGAACTTCGGCGGCCTAATTAGCAACCTATCACACTCTCTTTGTGACAATAATTCGATCTTATGCATGGCGAGAGGATCCAGTCCATCATGATAAAACCAAACATGTGGACATTGACAGACACTTCCTAAAGGAGAAGATAGATGCCAAGATTATTCAACTCCAGTATGTTCCCTCAGCAGACCAGAATGCTGATATTCTCACCAAAGCCATTCCTCCACTTATGTTCAACAGACTGAGTAGCAAACTTGGCTGTATAAACATCTACAACCCAGTTTGAGGGGGGGTGTGGAAATATTACATATCAAATATTATGTAATATTTATTTTATTCTTGTACACATTATTTGTACACTTTATTTGTAAAAGGACATATTAATTGTGGTACATATAAACAATTAATATGTCAAACTCTAGTTCACTTTATGTCATAGACATAGCCGTTACTTTTTACATGTTTGCTTGCCGCCCATAGCTATATACTCAAGTGGCCGCCCAAGCTAGCTAGTTTCTCCCCTCAATTGTAACTATTTATACTCCTTTCTTTTAATGAATAAAACTAAGTTGGAGTTTACTCAGTGTTTATCACTTTCTCAAACTGTCTTCATCTTCCCATAAGAATTCCCTGGAGATACGGATTGTTGATCTGTCGGCAAGCCGTCAAAAACATCAGGATGCTTCAGCATCCAAGGATCAGCATATCGGCTGATCAGAACAAGATCATACTGGCCCAGCAGGCCGAGCTGCAAGAACTAAGGACTGCCAGTGCTGATCATGCCAGGCAGATTTCAGAGTTGGAGGAGGCCATGGCACAACTCCGAACTAAGAATGAGGGGCTCAAAGCTGCGATGCCTGCGCAGATCGCCCAAGCTATTCATGATTACAAGAGCTCTGCTCATTTCACTGGGGCCCTAAAAGTCTTACTTGGCCCAATCTTGAATCACGGGTACACTCTGGGTGTAGATCAAGCCAATGAGCAATGTCCAGAGCTGGTCATTGAAAATCTTCCCCATGGGAGACTTCGCAAGCCTGGCGGCAATAAAGTATATGAAACTAGACTTAAATAACTCCAGGTTGGTGAAGATTTGGCAGCTAAGTACGCCCGCAGACCTACTGCTCGTCATGCCAGTGCATCCTCGGCTCAGCCTTCTGGTGCGCCTTCAGATCGACCTTCTCATCAAGATCCTTCGTCGATTCTTAAGCTTAGGCTTTTGTTTTTTCTTTTGAAAAACTTGTAATAATTTCAAACTTTTATATTGCCTTTTGTTTCTGTCTTTGTTTTTCATTTAAGTATAGTATAACTTTTTTGTTTTTCATACTTAGGGTCCTTTGCCCCCTGAACTGAAGTACATCATATACAACCTTTGCTTTTTGAATGATGTACTTTAGAGTTGTCTCTCGATCGTCTATCCTGCGAGACTTAGAAAATTTGATTGTTACAAACTTTCTGAGTTTATAACGTATCTCATTTCTGAGCGTATATCAGTTCTGATCGTCTGTCTTGCAGATGTATTGAGTTCATCCTTTGCAAACTTTTCTGAGTCCGCACTGCGGCTCAGTTATGTTCGTCTGTGCTGCAGACTTATTAAGTTTGTCCTTTGCAAACTTTTCCGAATCCGCACCGCGGCTCAGTTATGTTCAGCTGTCTTGTAGACTTATTAAGTTTGTCATTTGCAAACTTTTTTGAGTCCGCACTACGACTCAGGTATGTTATAATGAAGTTGTAAAATGTTTATGTATAAAGAATAAAAATTGTTGCTAAAAGCAATGATAACAAGTTTATAAAATAATGACGTGGCGGTGTAAAAAATTTTATTTGTAAAGAAAAGATTTATGGAAAAAAGATTTATAAAGCTGAATGATACGCCACGCTCATAAACCTTTTAATAGATTCACGATTTGGAGATACTCTTATGCGGGTAAAACATTGACAACAGCTCATATAGTTCATTCTCCCGGAAAGCAGGTCTGCGGGAAACCCTGAAGGCGGATGATCCCCTGAGAAATTGAGATGGCAACAGAGGAAGAGGCCGTTCTAAACGCAGCATCATCGGCGTCGGCGAGCATGAGCAGGAAGGATAAGAGGAAGGTGGCAAAGAAGGAGAAGAGGAAGCAGAAGAGAAAGGAAGTGGCCGAGATCGAACGACAGGAAGAGGAGGCTCAGCTAAACGACCCCGAGGAGCAACGGCGTATTCAACTCGAAATGGAGATGGAGAATGAGAGGTCTGAGAAAGAAAGGAGAGAATTCGAAGAGAGAGAACGTATCTTTCTGGAAGAACTGGAGCGGAAAAAGGCTGAAGAAGAAGAAGAAGAGCGAATAAGAGCTTTAGAAGACGAAGAAAGACTGAAAGTACATCAGGTTCACGTTCTTCGCCCTAGTTGTTTATTTTCTTGGTTTACAAAAGTGTGGTTTACCGTATACATACCGATTCCATGTTAAATTTACTAAATCAAACCCCTAGCATAGTGCTTGACGAATTCAGATACGGAGATGAAAACAGAGATCAATTTATCAACACATTATGGAAATTGGTTTGAGCAATTTACTTTGCATAGCTTGGATATCTGTGTGTCTGATTTTATTATTATTATTTTTGTTTAAAATCTTGAGAACTCATTTCGGATGAATATTCTAGCTTTAGAGCTTGGTAAACACAAGGTAAATTCAACTAAAGCTATGAGTGAAGGTTAACACGGAATAACATTAACATGAAAGTGGTTACTGTACTGACTTTGCTCGTTTATTTGAGTGTTTTACAATCACATTTGATTCTTCCGTTTATTTTTGTAACCATATCATTTGTTTGGGTTTAACATGAATTAGCGTCGTTCTTCTCAATTGTCGTGGTAGTACATACATCGATTGATGTTACTGACTTTTGGTGTATCGTTCGTATTTAACAGGCTGACCATAATGCGGAGTCAAATGAAAGTGATGAATGGGAATATGTAGATGAGGGCCCTCCTGAGATCATTTGGCAAGGAAATGAAATCATTGTCAAGAAGAATAAAGTTAAGGTGAAGAAAAGTGCACATCTGGAGATCGCAATAGAGGTCGGATTTCCCACCAAATACATATTATTTCGTGCACATGTCATTTCTTCCACTATTGACTTGTGAGCTTTCACTTGGAATAGCAGAATCCCAATAGGCCTACCTCAAATCCTCTTCCTCCCCAATCTGAAGCTTTTACTGATTACAAAAACACTTCAGCGCTTACAGCTCAACAAATTTTGGAGAATGTTGCGCAACAAACTCCCAACTTTGGGACGGAGCAGGTGGACTTCCTTGTTTTTGCTCCCTTGTATTTCCGTATCTCATTACCATTTCCTGTTTGTCTACCTCCTTGCTATTAACTATAAATTTGTAGCTTGCTGCCTTTTACTTTCATCCATGTCTGATTTTTTATTTTTTTGTTATGCATCTGTCAGGATAAAGCGCACTGTCCATTCCACTTAAAGACAGGGGCTTGTCGATTTGGATCACGCTGCTGCAGAGTTCACTTTTACCCTGATAAATCTTGTACACTGCTCATGAAGAACATGTACAATGGACCTGGCCTTGCCTGGGAGCAGGATGAAGGCCTCGAGGTCTGTTAAGAAGTGCCTAGTATCCTGTGATCTGTTTTGGAGTTTCAACATGTGATCTCTTTAGATTCGTGTGTTTGGTAAATATGGAAGCTAACAATTGCAGGATATTTTACCTAAAACCATTTGTGTGTCCACTTATTTCTCCCATCCTTTTTTGTGTGGCTGACATGTTTCTGTAATACTTAGCATAAGCTTTCTTCTATGGAGATTTTATGAACTTTCTTATATTGTTAATATACTCCATCACTATGCTTGTTCTACTTGATTTGTGTTAGGAATTATACATGTAAAAATTATACATATCCCTAAAAGCCTGATCTGTTAGTTGAGCTTGCACTTTTTCATTAAGCTTTTAGGTTAGATGGTAGTTTATCCTAGTATCAGAACACGAGATTCCGAGGTCCAATCTAACTGCTTCTCCATTTGTTACAAACTACAACTGCTGCTAGTGTCTGCTGTTTACCTCTGCAAGCCCACAAGTTAGGGGTATGTTAGAAAGTCTACATTTATAAATTGCACTTATCAGTTTAAGCTTTTACACAATGTAGTCGTTTACCAATTTGCTATGCGCAACATCTCCTTCCATCTGCGTTCTCTCAATGCCTGCATCCATCAGTGGCTGTATGTAATGCACAGCTCCGTTGAACTTTGCGTTTGGCATGTTGTCTTAATGGATTTTGGACTAGCATGAATTGCTCCTTGTATGGTTACTCTTATCTAATATATACCTTCTCCATTCATCTGAGATACATGGTATCAACATACCATATCTGCAATATAATTTTTGTACTTCAGACCTTCCGATTGACTTAGTATTAGACTATTAGTGTCTTCAATGAATGTTCTTTTTCACCCCCCCCCCCCACAATTTCTTTTTCATAAACAGGGAAGAGTTTGTCGAATATCTTCATTCTCGGATGAACACTTAAGTGTTTGTTTATTTTTTATTGTAGTTTCATGTTTTTACTTTGAATGTTTATGAATATTCTTTAACTCAGAATATAGCTGAAGTTCTGCACTAAAATTGATGGAGGTGATTGATTCTGGTCTTGCTTGGCCTGGAGGTCACATGTTTGCAAACTGTATCCTACCTGGCTTAAATGGATTAATCGTGGCTGTTTTGTTTATATCATTTGTTTGGTGCCCCTTAGGATTCATTGGGTATGTGTAACTTTTTTTGGTAGTTGTATGGCGTTAGTTTCCTTCAAATGTTCCATGACTGCTGACTTCTACTTTCTGGATTTCATTCTGACAAATTGAGAATCGATCATGTGAACTAGAGTGTTTGAAGAAAGAAAAGATAATCTGATCATATAAACTTGTTGAATCTTTTACTCACACATATGCATACATTCACTTGTTGAATCGTCATAGCATTTGAAACTTACAGTCCGAGTAGTGCTCATGTTGTTTTAGGTTCATCATGTGCGAAGGAAGACTCCAGGCAGCATCAGAAGTTACGTGCTTTGGTTACATTGTTGCCTTAGATTAATTGTTTAGGATAATATAAACAATATAAGAGATATAATTATGTAAAAAAAACTGCCTTATTCAACATCAAATCTCTTGCAGCACGTAAGAAAATATTTCTGCGGCTAGTCATGTGACTTACCCATCAATGATATTTCCTATCAAACTGCTTAGGATTTTCTCACATATTACTCTTCCTTTTTTTTTATTGAGATATCCCATTATTTGCAGATAAGACACCTGTGCTCCTAAAATTACTTGGATTTTCCTTTCACTGTGCTGATAGTAGAATAAGCTTAAGCGTTCCAACATATAATGCCAAATTGTGTATTTGTGTTTCATACTATACAGTAGAAATAATATCCTCTGCATATGCATGTATACTCCTATGTGTGTTCTAATTTGCTATATCCTTCATTGATGTTCCCTTGCTCTGTCTTCTGTTGTGCTTTATCTTTGTTTATACCATCAATCTCTGTTCTTCCTTGGTCACCAGTACACAGATGAGGAGGTTGAGCATTCCTATGAAGAATTTTATGAGGATGTGCATACTGAATTTTTGAAGTTCGGAGAAATTATAAATTTCAAGGTATACTGCAGATGCTCATCTTCTTTCTGGGAATATTTGTAGACTGTGCAACTTTGAACTTACAGTTAAAAATGAATAAAGATTACTAATAAAATGGTCTGTCTGATTGATGAAAGTGCTTCTTTATTAATTCAATAGACTGATTCACCGACTAATGATATAATTTATTTAAATTCATGAACCAACAATTCAAAGTTGTCCTCCATGTATCTGCGTATTGAAATGCACTTCTTGTCATTAGTTTATTGGAAGTAGTAGATGGTCAATTATGTCAACGTCATTTCCAAATGCCTGAAGCACTTTAGTTCCAAAATCCAATGAAGTATGGCTTTGATATTATCTATGGCCTATGTTTGTTTGATTTCATGAGACAGCCTTGTAAATTTCTCCTGCGTATCTGTATATTAAATTGCACTCCTTTCATTACTGTATTCGAAGCGGTAGATATTGGATTAGTCTACTTGATTTTATATGCACAAAGCGATTGAGTTCCAAAACCCAAGGAAATGTAGCTTTGTGTCCAAAACTTCACTTCAAATAACGATGGTGGTGGTGTTTTGCTTTAAAAATCGTAAGACACGAAAATGCAGCAACTCTTTGTGAGTATTCCTACCCTGCTACTTACTTGTTGGTGCTTTTTAACATCCATTCTAAGTATGTGATTAACAAGTCAGCATTGAATAACTGGAACTTCGTGTTTCATTGAGAAGTTTCTGACCCCCTTTGATTCTTATGCGACACTTATGAATTATTTCACCACCATTTTTTGAGTTTAGGTCTGCAGAAACGGTTCATACCATTTGCGAGGAAATGTTTATGTACATTACAAGTCCTTGGATTCTGCATTGCTTGCCTATCAATCAATCAATGGTCGCTATTTTGCTGGCAAGCAGGTGAGACTTTCTCTTCCATTTAAAGACGTGCGTATCTGTATATAATAGAGAGTGTGAATCAATGGTTTGCACAAGTTGTCTGCCTTAGATTGTTGATTAAGTAGTATTAGGCTCATTCACTTTATTAGGTAGTTCTGATATTCTAATGGTGCCATCACTGCCATGAAATCAGTTGAGTTTTGGTGAAAAATTGAGTGTATAAGAATCATATCTTGCCTTCGTTTAAACACTATATGGGGGTGAATTTGTAAGCATGCATGCTAACGTTCTTTTTGTTACCTCTGTCTTGAGAAAGATTATAGTCTTTTCATGTCCACATACACATGATACAATATACCATGTCCATGCAATTTTGGATGATCATTTTTACCAGCTTGTTTAATGTGTATCAATTTTGTAAAGTTTGTTCCTATCCTCTTTGATAATGTACAGGTTATAACTGCAGCATGTTAGTTCCATGTTCTTTAATAAAAATCGACTGAAAGTATGTATCTCCCAAACAGCTTAAGCAAGATAACAATCCAATGCAAGCAATCGGAATTTATTTTTTTTCATAGAGTTTGGAAGGAAGATTTATTCATTTGAAACTGAAAGCCGTGTGCCCCCTTTTGGCGGTGTCTTATGTTGTGACATCTTCTCAGGTGACTTGTGAATTTGTTAGTGTAACGCGGTGGAGAGTTGCCATTTGTGGGGATTATATGAAATCAAGATTAAAGGTAAACCCCCCTTTTACTCCAATTCATATTTCCCCATGCATCTGCTGGGGTATATAAAACTCATTCAAGCATCAACTGTTTATTAGCTTTCTACCTATTTTTAGTAAATGGAGGGCTCCATAAGGTCTGATTCAGTTCTTTGTTCAGACATGTTCACGTGGAACTGCGTGTAATTTCATTCACAGCTTTCGTAATCCTTGTGGAGATTATGAGTGGGCTGATTGGGATAAACCGCCCCCAAGGTTCTGGGAGGAAAAGATGGCTGCTTTATTTGGCTATTCAGATGAATATCTGTATGACAGACACAATGAAGAAGAAACTGTTGGAACACATAGGAACTCTAGCAAAAGTTTGGAAGGTGACCAAAAAAGGTGCGTCATTTATTTGGTTTTTGGTTTGGTTTTTCATTTGTTTGCTATTTATTTTTGTGATTGGTGTACAGATTTAACTGTGTCACCTTGCCAAATTCCGAGCTGTTGCAGAAAAACGTCTCTTTATTTTTTCTGCTTCAAAAATCCCACACACCGCGCGTGCACACACACACACACACACACTGACACACACCTTATTTTGTAAAGCTTTCTTGTTCTGAGTTATTAATTTTGAGTCTTCCTCCAGGCATCATCGCTTAAGATCTCATTCCAAGGAGTTTGACAATTCAAAGAGAAGGTCAAGAGACCATGATGAAGACGACGACTCTCGAAGGATTAAAAAAGATCAGCAAACGCATATTAGTGAGGACAAAAGGAGGACATGGGATCTCGTTCACAAACCGGACGAGGTCAAATATAGCAAAAAAAGAGATCATCATCATAATGAATATGACTCGTCGCTGAGGCACAATGGTTATGAATTTTCAGAACATAATTCAAGGCAGCAGGAGACTTCGTCCGGAAGCATGAATGATTTTGGATCTCAGAAGAGAAGAAAATCTGTCTCTAATGATTCCAACAGGGGTCGTCGGAGAAGATCCAATGGCAGTGATTCTGAAAGTAATTTGTCTGATGAAATGACAGCCAAGATGAACCATTTGTACAAAAGATCTTCAAGACTTGTAATTGAAGACGACTCTAGGAAATCTTATAATCACAATGATAAATACCCCAGGAATGATTCTGACCTTGTGAAATCAAAGTTCGTGAAGAAGCTTCATAACACGAAAAACACCTCTGAAGTTGAATTTCCTGATGAACATTTGAAATCATCTGGTAGGCGGTCCGAGCACAAGAAATCAACCACTAGGGAGGAGTACTATGAAAGATCCAAATCCTATGATTCTTCCGACTACAGTTGTGACTCTAGGGAGTCTCGGGAGGGAATTGAAACAAGTAGTGACCGTTGGGTACCTGACGATAGTCATACAAGAAAAGGTGATAAGCACAGAAGAAGATCTGATCATAGTTATCGAAAACGGGAGAATAGGGACCGTGTATCACATGACTGGAGTGGTGAATCTTCCGATGCACGCTTCAAAGAAAGTAGTAGATCAAGGGGTAGAAGCAAGTCAAAAGAAGGTAGATCAAAAGAGAGTCATCCAACTGAAGGTGAAGACATTGAAAGAAAGCTTAAAGAACGTAGTGAGCATGGCAGAAGTCACAACAAACGAAAATCTCATCGTAGTGATAAAAAACAAGAGAAAAACAAGGATGGATCACACGATTCGAGTTCTGAATCTTACGATACATGCTTTAAAGAAAGCAGATCAAGAAGTAGCAGCAGCAAAGTCAAGAGAAGGTAGATTAAGAGCTAGTCGTTTTTCAAGTGAAAGAAAACGGAAAACCAGTTCAACCCATATTTGATTCTCTGGGGAAAAAAAGCAGGAAGAGAGTTTCTACGGAGGAGGCATATTATCATCTCCAACTTTTGCAGGTCCGTGTAGTCTCGTTTTACTGGTTTACGTGTTGCAAATGCATGAGGATCTTCTTGCACTTGAGCACTTATTAGTGTCCGTCCATATGCTAAATTGTGGTGCTGAGGTGTCGAGATTGTGTTAATAGGTGTTGTCGTATAGCTTGGTAATCAAAATTTTGATCTTAATGTTCGTTGTATGATGTAAGAGATTGTTTTGGGAATGGTAACCGAAGGTTTATTAAATTTTATCAGATGCACATAACCCTGTCTCATTAAAACCTCTTAACAACAATACTTAAATGAAAAAAATCTACTAACAGGAAAGAGTACGGTGGTTCACTGTTGAGTCAAATTCAAGAAAAAAAATCTTCCTATCTAGGATCCCTAAACTAAACTCGTAAATTCTCTTACGAAGTGAATATTTTTTGCTTTTTTCCACAGAAAATCCGTTTCTTCTCCTTGATCTCCTTGAGCATTGCTTGAAGTGTCGGGCTTCCCTCAACATATCATGTTTTTATCTGTGGTGGCGTAAGCTGCACAACTATTTTCTTTTCTTTACAATCTTCACTGGTGCATCCAAAAACTTTGATTCAGCTCTCATTCCATATGGAAAATCCCCCCATATATGGACAAACCATCACCGACCCCATCTTCATCGTATTCAGTTTCTTGTATGTCCTTAGCCTAAAAAGTAATGTCGGTGCTTCTGCCCCCAAGCGACAAGTGTGCGTGGCAATGATCTATTGATGTTTTCTGAATGAGCCTCTGGAACAAAATTGAAATAATCTATATAGATTGCATACGCAATTTATATCGATCATCCTTACCATTCTCCTCAACTAGTGGAGCTGTTATAGACTGCTGAAAAGCCTCTTCAACATCCATAACAGATTCTTCACGCTCAAATTTTATGCCGAATTCGTTTACATAAATCATAGTGAGAGGTTCTTGTTGTATTTAACACACAATTAAGGGACACGTGTCACATTTAGAATCATGCTTTTTATAGGAGAAAGTGTTGGTCTTACCTGGTATCTTTCGATACATCACTACCATGTGACCGAGCAAACAACCATTTTTGCTTAGATGCCTAGCAGCTTCTGACATCTTTGGTAATGCGTATAATATATAGTCCTAGAGTTGCCTAAATGGCTATACGAAGCATATAAACATTTTTAGTCAAGTCGAGCTCGAGCCCGAAAGAGTATCGACTCGACTCGATTACACCCCTAACATTCAGCTCCATCATCAATAGTATTTTCAGTTTAAAGTGTAAAGCAGTTAATATTTCTAAAATTTATTCATCAGGTTCTTCAGCCACAAACAAAATAAATCAAACAAAAAAACCCCAAACAGAGGAATGTGGCAAATAATAATAATAATAATAATCCTGGATTCCACGCTAACATATCGAAACAAATGCAATCTTCAAAGCGGTTCGTTGGCTAAGAAACATCCTAGGCCAAGTTACATACTTGAGAACATCTATTCTTAATCCTACAGAACAAACTCAAAATGGTGCATGATAATGTGTGCAAGTAACCTGATTTTACTTGATCCAGTTTTAAGTTAAAAGCAACATGTACACTACCTTCACATCGGGGCTTGATGAAAGTTCCTGCAACTCACGCGCATCTGGGACCAAGATATATCAATTGATAGAACAAGTCTCTGCCCTACAGCCAATGTTCCAGTGCAAAGTACTTCACCGGGAAACATACCTTTCATCTCCAAAAAACGAGCAACCTGTATGGTAGTGTACAGCTGAAGTCAATGACTTTTGATATGCCATGCTTCATATTTAAGAAGCCCTGTCTTTATGTCGCGGCAAAAGAATTGAGACAGTAAAAGGTGGAAAGCTTTCTGAATTTTTTGGACTATAAGTAAAGGGATGCTGCAAAAACAATATCCCTCTTGATCTTTGTAACTGCATCCTCGAATTTTGATTCAAGTTCAGTTTCCCCGATGGATTTCGATGCTTGGATAAGCTGCTGAAGGACCTCCTCCAACCTTCTAATAGCCCTGATCAAACTCCCCTCAAACACCTGGGACATTTCCATTATCTCGTAAAATTTAGATCCTTTGGCCCAAGCATACACAGCTTCCATGATATCAGGACGAAAAGAGCTAACAAAACTCTCAACATCAATTTGAACCTGCACAAACATACAAGTAATGATTAAGTATTGTTATTGTCAGCCAATCACACAAGAAATATATAACCCGTGTCCTAAATCATGTGCCTTGATACATTTTCTCATCAGCTTGGAAAGTGAGGGTCTGTACTCCATGACACCAGCCCCCTAGAGCTGTTTTTCAACTCATCGGTACCATCTTTGTACATATAAATTTTCTTTGATAAGCATTTTGTAGAGAGTGCCCCACAGTCTTTAAACATTTGACTCTATCCAAAAAGACAGAAACCCTTGAAAACTAAAGCATCAGCCACTAAAACCATAGCACTACCAATTCACCATTAAATTTGTAGGTTAGAAAAATGCAACCCAGGCAGATATACTAGACAGCAAAGAAAAAAGTATAATTGTACAATGTACCTCCGAAGCATATTAGCATAAAATGCATATCGGAGTTTCTTGATACAGATATTGCAATCTGGCAAACATGCACCAATAGTAGTCTTTAAGCTTGTGATGTGTAAATACGGGGAAACATTGTACTTTCACCACTCACTGTCCATATATAACTTTACAAACAAAATGAACTTAAGAGAACATGCATCTGATGCTAGACCGAAGGACGAAAGATTAATTTAAGTATTAGTATATGTATCAACAAGATGAAAGCAGGCCAACTGACCACACGAGTGCATTTAGTGCTCTTTCCACACTATACTATTCATAGTCTAACATGAGGGCAGCAAGTGTGATAGATAAACAAGCACATTAAATGGTGGTGTAATCCGCATTTGTTGACCTGCGATAAACTTATTGATATACGTGCAAAATAACTAATGCTTAAAAAACAAGCCCGTCTACTTTAAGACTGCAGTTGCTACACACTATTCTTTTTGTATAAGAAATACTGCACGAAGTTAACAACCATGCATCCTTACATGTAGTTTATGTGAGCTTAGAGATACTGTTATGTTTATAAGGAGAAAAATATATTGTTTACGCATCAGGTATGTCAAAAGTGCAAAATACATGGGGTGAAATGTGAATCAAGCACAGTATATTCATAACCACCTTGGATTCGAGTTGAACCTTGGCTACCCTCCTAGCTGTGTCTTGCAATTGTGAAAAAATCATCTCAAGCTCATCCCGAGGCTTTTGTGCATCTGGAAGTTTCTCTTGCCAAACAAAACAACACAGAAGAGCTACCATCTCCTCAATCTTTAAATCTTTGAGAACCCCGTTGAACATGAGTTCTGTCAGCGTCAATTCATCTGCACTGCTTATTTCACAAGCAACTTTTCCCTTTAACTCCACAACATCGTCACTTGTAATATATCTGCATCATTCTCAAATTTTAAACAGAGAGAAAGCACCAACAAACAATTAAATGCCATAAGCACGTAAATTACCACTCACCCCAATCTTCTTAGCACTCTTTTCCTTGCTTTTAGTTCATCCTTGAAAGCCAATACTGTCGAAGCACGCATTGATCTCTTAAGAGATTTGATCTTTGATGAAAGTTCCTTTTTTGTGTGCAAAACTTTGAGCTTTTGCTCAATGAGTGGAGACCTGGCAATTTCATGCTTTTCAAACAGGTTCTCCAGGGCCTCTAATCTCCGGGCAGCTTTTCTGTATGAACCGCTTTGAACCTAAGGGCATGCAATAGAATAGTTAGCCTTAGATAAAGGGGGGTGGGGGTGGGGGTGGGGATGGGGATGGGGGGATTGACGGTCAAGTTTCCAAACCTTCATGTCTTCTTCAGGATCCAACAGAGGCAAGCCATCTTTTGAAAATCTAGAGAGAACTTCAGACACCTTTTTAAGAGTATTCTCCCGAGCATCCACAGGCAAAAGATCCTTTGGTATGATGAGGCGGATGCTGCTTAAACTATGAACCTACAAAATTCAGCATGTTAATGGAGTAGAATCAGCAGATTTAGATACTTCAAACCATAAACTATATATGTCGAAGGAAGGTATCAGAGGGGTAAAAAGACATGTGCTAGATGAATAGTAACTGTTGCTTATGGTGACCAGTACTGTCAAGGACAAAGGTGAGGAGACCAAAAAAGATCTGTTCCAAAATATGCTTTTAAGTTTGGTTACAAAGCAATCACGTGACCGAGAACACAGTCGCCAACGGCTAATTTTAAACAAAAAATCCATACATGCTGCTTTCATTCAATATTTGCAATAGAAAGCAATCCATAAGAAAAAATTGTGGTACATCACCTGAGATAGAGCAATAGAAATAACGGCAGCTTCTCCTGGATGATTCATTGGTACAATCCTGGTAGTTTTCTTGCCTACGTCATCCTTATGCACCAAACATCTTGTTAGGATAACCAAGGCGTAGCTTGCATCCTCAGGCCTTTTATTTGAATCATCTGCACTATTCCACAAAAAAGTTAACCTCTAGAGAAAAATAGCAACTGAGATAACATAAGAAGTCATGTTACCTTCTGATACACCTTTCACCCTTTCAAAATTGACTATAACACCCCATGTGATATCCTCCTTAACAGAAAAAGAAGGCAAACTCCCATCACTATCTGTACACTGGACACTTACAAGCCTGCCAGGCTGTAGGAAAGGTAAACAGTACTTTGGAGAGAGAACTATATCTCTGACATCCTTCTTTAAGCTCTTGTATTGTTGTAGCAGAGAGTAGTAATTATCCAAGCTATCTTCTTCCTCAATTATAATTGAGTCTCTCTCCTCTTTAAGGGTTTTAACTTGTTTCTGCAAAAGAAGGGTCATTAGTAACAGGCAAAATGATCAATTAGAAGCATCAAATAAGCAATAACCAACCTCAGTATCAGGTATAGATCGATCTGCTTGAAACTGGTAGAATGAATTACGGAGAAGATTCTCAGGATTGCCATCTTCAGAGCGCAGTTGATTCAGAAGCATATTGTAGCTTAAGTGGAAGGCACTGCATTTCACATGAGAACAGAAATGAACCCAAGCCAGTTATCCTATGCAATAGATACATGTCCAACAAAAGTGCATGCAGCATTATTAACAATATCAAGGCTTTGACCACAAAAAAGGGGTCAAAAAACCTTATCATTTATGAAGTTCACACAAACATAGGGAGAGTCTATGACTCCAAGTAACATAAACATCCTATGATGCATTCAATTCCAACGACTTCAAATACAACTAAACATGTTTGCAGCTACATTGGAATAAAACCAACAACTAATGCATCTATAATTAAACTATATCGAAACAAGCATCAGCCAACAGAAGACCTATGAGCTCTCAAACCTAGGAAACAGTCAACCTAATCAATATCCTTCAGCTTCCTGACAAAAAACCTTAAAGCAAGACTACCTTCAGACAATCCAGATGTTAATGAATGCTACCATGCTTACATTACACAACTATAAGTCTATAACATCCTCCAGATAAATTAAACTGTCAACACTACTATCATAAATAGGATTCACATGATTCACTCATCCATTTTCTACATTTCAATCAACCAAAGATCAGAGATGATCCAGGAACCAAACCCAGCCAAAAAAGTAATAACTTAACCTACAGACATCTGCTATATGTAATAATGTAGGGAAGACTTTTCTGGAGGGTTTTACCCTCTACTTGCATCACTCGTATACGTAAGGTCTACAAATAACATCCCCTACAAAAGGAACACAGAACACTAAGGACTCAAACAAATATTGAATGCGAAAGCAGTTAAAAGCGGGAAAAATAAAGGGCAAAGGTGGACTGGCTTTATAGCATACGCAGAAACTTCTAGCATTTTATATATCCAACGTCCACTTCTCAGTGAGTATCATTCCATATATCCTACGTAGACACTTCTCAAAGAATACTGAAGGTACCTGTTCAAACTATCAGCGCTTCCTTTTAGCATTGACTTTGCAGTAGAAGGCTCCAGCTTTTCATCAACCATAAGGATGCAAATACCCCGATCATCAATGCCTCGACGACCAGCACGACCACTCATCTGTATGTATTCTCCACTAGTAATCCATCTAAACTTATCCCCGTCGAATTTACGAACATTAGTGAAGACAACAGTCTTTGCAGGCATGTTCAGCCCAATGCTGAAAGTTTCTGTGGCAAATAAACACTAAAGATGCACATTTAGTGGATAAGTATGCAAAAGACGAGAAGAAAAGAAGGTGGAATCAGCACACACATGAATAATAGGAGATAAACAAACAATACAGCCAAGAAATAACCAAACTTTGCAAAACTTAAAGGTTCACACCAAATACAAGTCTATAATCTAATCCACTTCATATAAGTAAAGAGACTTCAGTAATTTTAATTATAAAGTTGCTATTGCTTTTCTCCTTTGCACCAAAGAGTGTTTTTCAGGATTTCACTTCCACTTTCGAAACTCTTCATAATTAATATAACTGAAGAAGTTATGTCCGAAGAGAAACCATGTTCTCCCTGTCAATAATATTTTCATGCTTATGCTGATCATTTAATGACTGGTCTCTAAAGACAGAACCAAAAAAAAAAGGAATTAACGAAATGGAGTCAAAAGCATAACTTTTACATTTCCTCTTCTCATAATCTCATTATCTCAGCAAGAGAACGAAAAAGCAGAGGGACTACCAACATAAGAAACTCCGATGCTACAGCATCGATGAGCAGAAATATTTGAACTATTATTCTCAAATGATAATTTAATAAGCTAGCACAAGTAATAAAATGCCAAAGTAATTCACATCTAGCAATAAAACTGATATCAAATGACAAACAAAAAATGCACATGCAAGAAAAAAGTGTCAGCGTGAAAGTAGCACACATGAATCATCAACAAATGATTACAGATTTTCTCCACCAACCTTGATCAAACCTTCTTGGAAAAGAATTTCAATCACTTCCTTCAGAATAGGGAGCAATCCAGAATGGTGCACGCCAATCCCACGTTTTAGAAGGGGCAGCATATTTGAGACCTGAGGATATCAAGAAATTCAAAATACAGAACTCTGATCGAACGTCGGTCATGTCTATCCTAAAAATGGAATCAAGAGGTAAACAACAAATTTGTTATCCCATTAATGATTACATGTGCTAAAAAGGATATAGCGCAACCAACCTGGGGCAATTTCTTGTCATCATCGGACAACATGTCCATAGCACTCCAGAATATAGTTTCAACATTCGACTTCTCATCGTCACTATTTAGATCCATTTTTGCCATCTAAGAACAAATAAAGAACAATGTCAACAATAAAAAAATCCAAATTTAAAAAATCTTCCATTAAATGTTTGAAGCATATTGTTGTCAAAACGCAAGGCCAAAGCCAAAGTGAAGAGGGATTGCTTGGTTGCCTAGGCAACATCTGGCCATGCTAGGCAATGCCTATCCCACAAGTCTAAATATAATAAAGTATAGAAATGCCATGAAACAGACAAAAAATGTATCCTCGACTTCGAACCATGGGTCAATGAAAGTTGGAAAATGCTAAACTTAATGTTAAGTCCATTGAATATGAAACAACCATTGATAAAACCATGTGAAAGAAGGGAGTGAAGTGAACCATGTAGCAATGTATCACAATAGTAATGCGTTTCTGGCTAATCAAACATTGTTTCTGTTCACGTGTACATAACAGTGAAAGACTTATGCCTATGGTAAATTAGTTGAGCAAGCACCTCGAATTTCCCATCTTTGGGGATAAAGAAATATCTTCAAAACTTTATGTTAATGCAAGGCGAGAAAAAGGCAATCAAAAGCCCCACCAATTCGCCTCTCAAACTTTGGTTTAAAGAGCCCCTTTTCAGAAGCATATATTACTGCCTCTGTCCCTTAATACGTGTCCCTTTTCAGAAGCATATATTACTGCCTCTGTCCCTTAATACGTGTCCCTTTTCAGAATTTCACACATTAAGTGTGTAAATCTTTTATAATGTCTATAATACCATTTGAATACCAATCTATCATCAAAGCAATGGTCGTAAAGTTTAAAATTTTGTGAATTGCTGATAAATTAGGGGTAATATGAGGGGGAAATATATATATAAATATATATATACATATATATATATATATATATATATATATATATATATATATATATATATATATATATATATATAATGAATGCTCTCTTGATATTTTAAATTAACAAATAATAAGGGACATATATTGAGGGACTGAGGGAAGGAAGTAGTTTTTTCCCAAGAAAAAAAAATTGACAGCACTTATAGACAAGGTACTCATAAGTTTTAGATTGTCATTCTTCGCAGCCAGTTTTCCGCCACAATCTCATATGAACAAACTCTATATGGCATTGAATTGAAGTTCTTTTATGTTGGAGGAAGGATCTCTTCAAAATAAAAAAAATAAAAAAAGTTATTACGGTACCTTCATGGCCAGAGATTCGCATTCCCTCTTGCTGAAGCTAAAGCATATTACAGGGTCATATTGTCGCAGAATGATCATTTTCACCATTTTAAAAATATCACTATCCTCACCAGCTTTGCCAATTACCACACCTTTCTGCCATTTTCCGTTCTCCCTCTTCTTGTCACCCTCATTAGTGGGAACAAGAGCATTCAGAGCTTTTTGAAAACTATCTTCCCGAAACTTCCCTTTTTCATCAACCACCAAGTAAAGACCATTTCCACCAGCAGGGAAGATGTAATGTTGAAGTGGTGTTGGTCTGTAGTCAGTATACACAATGTGACATGGTTGTTGGTGAACCTGAATGCTGGAAATATTAAGGTCAATACAGTCAAGAAAGGCAACTTCAGAAAATAAACAGCTTTGGATACCAAAAACATGTAGTCAATCACAGCTACAAGCAAAGTGCTTCTCTAAGAGTATAGAGATGAAATGCAAACCTAATAGGAGAATTTATAGAGTATATCGCTGACCATATTAACCAAATAGTAAATACAATTCTGAGAACCTGTGGGAGCAGGCCCATGGATTTAACCGGCATTAAACAAATACAGCACCACTATTCTCAATGCATTACCATATATTAATTACAATGGAAACTCCAGCTGCTGTGATTTTAGAAATTTTATAGGTGCACCACCACCCAACAACCTATAGAAGTCAAAAAGCGGACAGGAAGATTTGACATTATGATCAAGGAATACCATATATTATTACAAAGTACTTCAAGTAATTACTTAGTTCTCCGGGAAGGGAGGAAATCTGTTCAGTGCAATACTAACACAGGTGTCTAGAGTTCATATATTGCACATCCTACAAAAGTAATGCAAAAAAGGCACGTATGGCACTAGACCAGAACTACATGACAAAGTCTAACAGAAAAGGCAAAAACTCTGAACTATCACATTCAATAACACAACAAAGAAACCCTGAGATAGGCAAAAACTCACCTTTGCTACCCAGTCCGCAAACTCCTTAGCATTAGGTACAGTAGCAGAGAGGAAAACAAATCGAGAGTTCTTTGGAGCCATAACGATACTTTCTTCCCACACTACACCTCTTTCTCTGTCACGCATGTAATGAACCTCATCAAAGATAACCCAAGCCACCTCCCTAGTAACCTCTGACCCCTTGTACTGCATACTACGCCAGATTTCAGTCGTCATCACCTGTCATCACAATACAGGCTTAACTACCGTCTACCGAGAATTCAAATAAGATTATTAAGATCTCAAAACAAACAAATCCCAAAGCAACCATAACATAAGCAATCAGACATACCAAGCAAGATGAATTAGGATCAATAGTAACATCTCCTGTCATCAGGCCAACATCAGAAAACTCTTCCTTGAACTCCCTATACTTCTGATTGCTAAGCGCCTTTATCGGTGAAGTATATATCACCCGTTGCTTGTTCTGCAATGACATAGCAATGGCATATAAAGCCACCACAGTTTTCCCAGCTGACGTATGAGCTGAAACCTATGCCACCAATTACGATAATAAAAATAAAAAAAATCAAGACGTCTCACAACATCAAATCAAGAATCATTCACAAAGTCTAACAAACAAACAAACAAAAAAAAACAAGCGGGACTTTTTTTCAATATGATAATCTTAAACTAAAAATTAAAATTCACCATCACTGATTCACCGCGTTGAAGGCATTTAATTGCTTCGGACTGAAAAGGGTCGAGCGTAAATGGGAATTCCTTAGCAGGTTTGGCGTCTTTTTCACCTAAATTGGAAGTGGAGTCACGAGGGATGTATCCATCTGGATAGGATACATCGTGCACACAAGCAACAGGCTCTTCCATTAAGCTATTAAAACCATTATCCCCTTTGTGGTGTTTTTCTGAAGTTCCAGAGTAGTTTGGGTCATCTGTAGTCTTCCTCTTAACTGAACTCATATCTGATACACTTGTAAATAAAAATTATTACAAAAAAATCTCATTCAACAGTGGGTAAAAGCAGGAAGACGCAGAAACAAACTTGCATTACCTGTAACAGGATATGCAGAAGCAAAAATTATGAGAGGCTTCGACTCAGGAACAGCTGTGGAAAAACACAAAGAGCTTGAAATTATGAATATATATACACTGGCACAAGGGTTTCACTGACGTAAAATAAATAAAAATTAAAAAAAAAAAGTATGGCCAACGTCGGAGATTATGGTAGCAGAGAAGGAGTCGGTGGCGGCGGCGGCGACTATTTGGTTGCTCGGCAGCAGGAGGTGAGAGGTACAGGTAAAGGACGTACGTAAGTTTAAGCGGTATACAAGCTAAAATACAAATAGGGCTTCAGAATATATTCCACGGAAGGTTTAAGTATATGAATTGTTTCGACTTAAAAAATCAAGCTGAAAAAGGCATCACAGTTTTTCGACCAATTATACTACAACAATATAAAAAGGGGTTTCTATTTGGACCCCTCTTTTTACTACTTGCACCCACTTATTATTTGTACCACAAAATTTTACTTTTGACACCACAAGATTATTTTGATTATTTTTATACTTCTCACACTACACAATTAATAAAATAATTACTACCTACACAACATATTTATGAAATTATAAACTAGTCCTCCTAAAACCTAAATAAACAATTTGATCATTCTATTCAATTAACACCTTAAAACATAAAACACACTTCTTCATCATCATATAAAACATTTCATCACTTCATCACTTAAATATAAAACATTTCATCATCTACATCACTTCATCACTTCTTCACTTCTTTACTTCTTCACTTCTTCATCTTCCTCCTCTCTACATCCATGGAACCTTCATCATCTCCCAATTCAAATTTTGAAAGTCAACATTTTGAATCAATTCATAACAATGAACAACAAATGCATTGTGATATAGAAGATGTAGCAATCTCACTTGAAGATATATCATTTTCAAGCCAAATTGAGAAGAAGATGGATTCCTCAAATATGGTAATTTCTTGTTTGAAAATTTCGTTCTTTATGTTCAATGTGTGATTTAAGTTAATGGGTAATCTTCCTACATACATATTATCATGTTTAGAGGTCATAAATGGAAGAAAATAGTGTTATTTCGCCATGTCCGATCACCCCTAGGGCTTCCACCGTCGTTCTTTTACGTTTCACGGCGTCAATGGCAAGCTTATGGAACGTCACCCACACTGTCGCCCGTAAGGCATTAGTAACGTCACCATGGTTGACGTTTACACCAGCAAAGAAGATGAATTTGCATGTCCCAAACGTTACCCTTGATGACGCTCCTCTGACCACTAAAACGTCAGTCTGGATGACGTTTGTGTTTCCAACCAACTTTAAACATATTTGTTGTTAACGTCGACCTAAGCGACGTTTATGTTTACCTTTCAACGTCAATATAGCCAACGTTTTTCTTGACTCTTGCCGGAAAAGGCTTCCTTTACAACGTCAAACAAGGAGACGTTGTTTTGGCCAAACCAACGTCAGTTTCCCTGACGTTCTGGATCTATAATTTTTCATTTTGACAGTATGTGTTTTACTTGGTTTTATTACTATTGAATCGATAGAAACAATGTAATGACGCAAATCATGACAAAAGCAATGATGAGGGGCCGATCTTAGACGACGACGAGGAGTATTTGAAGGTGAGAAACTATTAAATGGATATGTTATTTTCTTATTCTCATCCAATTGGCTATGACAATTATACGTTTCCTTGCGAGTTTTTGGTCGATGAAATGATTGAAGAAGATCAAGAAAATCTTCGAAAGTTCGAGATACCACACTCGCAATGATGGATGACCCACATGAAGAGTTATCGGTCGATTTGACTTCAATTTTTACAACCGATCAAGTAAGTCTCTAAAACTTATACTATCTAAATGTATGTGATTTTTAAACTTGACTTGGTATTCATTACATTCATATATTATTCATAGGTATTTGATTCACATGAAGCCGTCACCAAACACCTCGAGGCATTGGCAAGAGAGAAAGGCGTTGTCATTGTGAAAAAGAGATCCAACATGACCGGAAAGCGGACACATTTCATTTTATACCAATGTGAGAGGAGTGGATTTCCAAGAGAATACGAGAAAAAGGTTGGCGGTACCGGAAAAAATAAGCCAAGAGAATCGTCTACAAAGAAATGTGGTTGTCCGTTTCTATTGAAAACCTTGAAGGATAACTTTAGGGAGGTGTGGACCGTTAGAGTATTGAATGGTGTACACAATCACAAGTTATTCAAGTATGAGGAGGGTCATGCATACCTCGGCCGGATTGATAGAGAACAAGTTGATTTTGTTGCAACAATGACTCGCAACGGTATTTTGCCTAAACATATACTACGTATGTTGAGAAAGGATGATAAGAAGAAGCGTACATCATCAAAGGCGATCTACAATGTTCGTGCTAAGATAAAGAAGAAGGCACGAGAGGGCCGTACGGTGATGCAAGAGGTTTTCAAATTGGCGAGATAAGAACACATCATTCGTGGAATGTAGGCATGACGAAGGAAATGTAGTGAAGGATGTTTTTTGGGCCTTTAATGAAAGCTTGTCCCTTGCAAGGTGCTTTCCTACCGTGATGCTTATGGATTGTACATACAAGACGAACAAGTACAAGATGCCCCTCTTGCAAATTGTTGGCGTTACGTGTACGGATATGACATTTTCGATAGGATTTGCTCTACTTTGTTTGGAGAGGGAAGAGAACTACACGTGGGCTTTGACTATGCTTCGGAAAGCAATTGGTGTGAAAAGTGATGAAACATGTTGTATCGTGACAGATAGAGAAGAAGCATTAATGAACGCTTTACGGGTGGTTTATCCAAAAGCAAAGAACTTGATATGCGGGTGGCATATAGAGAAAGGTCTTGTGGCGAATGCGAAGACGAAGACTACGAGCGAAGTTTGGCAAGATTTGATGATTTGCTTGGACGAGAGGTTGTTAAATCGGAATCAGAAGATGAGTTGAATGAGAGATTGGAAGAGTGTAAGAAGATTTTTAGTGAAGACGCCATGAGTTATGTCTCTTGTACATGGTTGAACGCACATAAGGAGGCATTCGTCTCCGCGTGGACCAACTCGTTTTTCATCCGGGAAACACATCAACCTCGAGAGTCGAGGGAATGCATTCAGTATTTAAAAACTGGCTAAAAACTGGGCTTGGGGACTTGGTTGCAGAGTGGGAAGCCGGCCTTTTCTTGATTGATCAAGAGATCAAAAACATCAAAAAGTCATTCGAGATGTCTCTTTTCATGGAGCCAAAAAAATATAAAGATGTTGTGTTGTTTAAAGAGCTTAAACATCGTGTATCCATATACGCATTGGGCTTGTTGTATCTTTGGAGTTGGAAAAAACCAATGATAGTGATGCGTTGAATAAGGAGTGCCGATGTACTATTCGAAAGACACATGGATTGCCCTGTAGACATGAGATGGCTAGATTTAAGAAGAAGCCGGGATGCATCCCTTTATCGCCTATCGATATTCATTGGAAGACCACTAGATATCAAAGGGCCACCTCCAAATGAATCCGAGTTAGACTATGTGCCGGTTACGAATGCCTTAGAAGAAAAGTTGAAGATGGCGGATGTTTGGGAGAGACAACGGTTGATCATGAAGATACGTGACATTTGTCAACCGGTTAATACGGTTTTGCAAGAGCCAAAAACTAAAACCAAGGGTCGTGGCCGCCACTAAGGGTTCCGGAAACAAGAGGAAGTTTGTTGAGGACTCTTCAACTAAGAGAGAGATGAGCAAGTTTGAACACGTTGAGAAAGAATTGTCGAGTGTGAATGCCGCGATAGCGTCGAAGGTGTTTCTTCCGCCCCGACTCCACATGCATCCGAAGGTGCTTCTAATGTCAAAAAGAAAAAAACCCCAATGACTCGAGCGGCATCCAAAGGTAGAATGCCAAAGGTTCCAAAGGTTGAGTGTAAAGTATCTTCTACCGTCGGAAACGGGTATCTTAAAGAGTTTCCACCAAATGTGCATGAGCACATTACGTCTATGGTTGATGTAGAGGGTGATGGAAATTGCGGGTTTAGAGTAATAGCACATGCAATAGGTCTTACAGAAAACGACTGGCCATTGGTGAGGAAAGCACTGCATTATGAATTGATGACGGATAGGGATCATTATATTGCATTATTTGGCGGACAAGAATGGATCTACGAAAAATGCATGGCTTGTGTTTGTCATGAAAAAGGAGCATGCGGAGTGGAAAAGTATTTTGACAGTCACCTTGGTTGGGTTGTGTGCAATGCATATGGTGTGTCCGCAAGCATTTTGTCTGTCTCGCATGGAAACCAAACATTCTTTCCTAGTAAGAAAAACCCTTCGGTTTGGCCCGCTCGCCATATATGGATGGGGTTGTGCAAGGGTATCCATTTTGTTCGCTTGATTTTGAAAGATACTTGTCCACTTCCTAGAGTGAGCGTAAATTGGCATAAGGCTCGGATGTTGGAAGCAAATGAATGGTATGAGAAATATCAACATAGGATCGATTTATGGCATGATGTGGTCAAGGATCATTGGATGGGGGATCATATTGATTTGGACAATCTATCTGAGCGGGGTGTAGGCTGGAACACGGTTTTGTAAATTCATATGCAATTTGATGAACTAGTTTAATTATTTTGGCATGATGCACAATGAAGTAGTTAAATTCCAATGTTGTATTTCCAAAATGTGTGATGTGTGATTATTGGTTTAATTTTGATGTATGATTGTTTGTTAAGAAAGGGAACAATGATGATTCTGTGTCACAGAACGTCACCCAGAGTGACGTTGTGATTGTGTAATAAACGTCGGTGGTGATGACGTTTGAAGCCAAAATATCATCAAACTCTCTGTCCATAAAAATCCTTAAAACGTCATCAGTAATGACGTTAATATGGCTTTGGGAACGTCGGTATGACCGACGTTTACGATTTTTAGGTACGACAAGAGAGTTGATGTTTTTGGGGCTGCAAACGTCATCACAACTGACGTTTATACTTCAATAAAAACGTCACTATGGCTGACGTTCTGTCCCACAATCAACATTTTTCTCTTTCTTTCCCACACCAATTCAAGTGACACCATTTCAAATATCAAAGGCCAAATAACCCAAATCGCATACGAACAAATAGGAAATCAACGGGGAATAAAAATACAAACCAAACCAAACCAAAGCCAATGTAGTCTACAAAATCCAAATACTAAATATAAACACGATTTTTAAACAACCCAAACATTAAACTTATGAAAGTAATAAACGTGTCAAAGTTATAAATGTGTCAATGTTATAAGACAACTAAGTCTTTTTCGCGGCCCTCGAACGCTTCTTTGGTCTTTCAGCTTGTATCTGACTAGATTCTTGTGCTTCGACACCATCATCTTCAATATCTTGTGTACATGCACCTGTAGTCAGGAACTCTTCTGCCATTTGAAGCGTTTTCACTAAATCCTTTTTGGTTTTTTTAGAAGCATTTCCAATCGCATCTCGTACCGCATCAATCACTCTACCCTTGCATTCATTCTCCTACATGTTAAACATAAAAACGTTCATTAAATTGAAAACGGAAACAACAAAATAGATTGTATATTCAAATACCTCTCTTGAATCTCGTTGCTTTCTTTTGCTGACACCGGTCAAACGACGCACGACAACACCTCGATACCAAGTCATATACTCAGATGTGCATTCCCAATCAAACCTAGCTTTTCCCATCCTTTGTTCCTTATTGACCAGATGATTTGCAAAATGGATAAAGTCATCGTCGCTGACAGACCCTAAACCTAACCTTGAAAACAGTGCCAGAAATCTGACAGACGTTTCCTGGTTTAAACGATCCTAACCGGCAGTGTACCGGGTCAAATTGTGGTGCTAGTATGGTGAGTCAGAGTGTCGAATCCTCAGGGAACTTGGTAATTTCTTTTACGTGTGGTTAAACACCAAAGAGCTGTTATTAACTCGATCTAAACCGCAATTTTATAACACAGATCACTACTATTCTAGTCAACATAAAATAAATACGTAATTTAAATGTTATTCTTATATAATATATATAGATATATAAATATATATAGATGTACATAAATTGCAAAGTATATATATATATATATAAATATATAGGTACCAATATATTAAACGAGATAATTTTAGAGAAGCGGCCAAAACTTATATAATTGGTTTATACGATCTTTTCGATTAAATGAAATGTGTTCGATCTCTCCTTTTATTTTAGGTCCAATTGAGTAAATGAAACGGTGCACTCCTGAGGTAAACAATTCCTCCTCACACGAGCGTATGAAATTGTCATATGTCCATTGCATCAGTCCAAGGTCCACAACTGTTACGGTTTTTCTGAACGGGTCCCGAGTACAAATCTACCTTTAGATAAAAAGGAGTCATTCCGTTCGTCAAACGGTCAATTTTATTTTAAAGGCTCCGGTTGTCAAAGCCGGACGATTTAACTTTCCGGTTTAAATTTCGCTTAACTGATGATTTAACATTATTACGATCTCGAGTACAAATTATAATAAAATTCATTTCTCCCAAAACAAATTTATCCCCGGGTAGGAAATCGGATTCCGTTATCACGTTATTCACACGGCCAATTTTACCCCCTCGGTTTTTCTATCTTTTATTTCGTATCCCGACTACGAGGCGTCAATTCATAATTAGATTATGAATTCCTCGATCGATTAAATACGTCAATACGAATACGATTAAAATAGAAAAAGATTCAATTAACTCAATTTTTATCATTTTAACTTAACAACATTTCTTTAACGAAAAGATCGAAATAAAACCGATTACATAGCTTTGGCCGTATTATATTTAGCCTAAAAACATTATAACAACGAAAAATATAAAAACAAACATAAATACTTAAGAAAAGTTACCCGAATACGGCAGTTGATTCAGAAATCGTATTTTCCGGACACTACAACTTCTTCAGCAAAACCGACTTCCGAGATTTTCCCGAGCATTACAACGATACTAAAACTACATTATTACGGCGTAAGGCCTTATTTACAACTACTACTAAAAATAAAAAAAGAAAAGAAAGAAGAGGGGAGAATATATATATGAGATTGATATATATTTTTGGTACCCTCGAACTGCTCTCTGATCAACTCCTTATATAGAAGTTGGATCCTTGGCCGGACCGGTCCGAGATTAAGCCGGATCGGTCCGGTATAATGATTACCCCACTAACTTGATCACTCCAGCATGTGCAGTGGAGATATTATTTTTTATATATAATTATTAAACTTCTAAAATTCATATCTCGAGTTCTGGCCCTCCAAAAATTGCAAACGAAATGCCAAAATTAAGGTCTCGAGAAACTCTACAACTTTCATGAAGGACTCTTTTCCAGCTAACGCCTTCTTGATAACCTCGTGTTCCTCCGAAGCTTTTACGGGATTTTTCTTAACCCAAATCGATTAGCCACTTGATCATTGTTTAAGTTGTAGACCTCTAATCTTCATAATTTAAATTGCATTGGAAAGCTTTCGGAAAAATCTACAACTTTCGTGAAGAACACCTTTTCGAGATAATGTCATTTTGATAAGTCATTCGTTTGTCGAAGACATTTTCGATTATTACTTAACCAGATTGGTTGGCCACTTGTCACTTAAGCAAAATTTATGCAATTGATCATTTAAGCTCGTGGCACTCTCTAAATCATTCCAGAGATATGATTAAACTTCAATATGTCGATTCTCGGGGTCTCGGTTTATAAATCTGCAATAAAACATCACAAATACCCACGTAAATCTGACACGACACTCCGATTTACTAAAATCGGTACAAAATTACAACTTTTTACTATTTTTACTACTAACTACTCTAAATTATAAAGATTAACATTTCATACTATTTATATCATAATTTCATATATTTTACATAGAATTCGTTGATAAATAATAATAATATAACATATTTTTAATCATATAAAAATAATACATCAAATTACTCCCCACTTAGCTTTTGATCGTCCTCGAGCAAAAATAAGCGGTAATAAAAGATAATATTATAATTTTTAATGTAATTTATATTGTCAAATATATTAATTATGCTAATTTAAAATTATAAGAAGAAGAGAAAAGAGTATATAACTTAAACATTAAATATTATTTAGATGAAATTGTACATGTAACACTTAATAAGTATAAATAAAATATCAGAATTATTTTTCGCAATTATTATGAAATTTTTGAATCGGAAACTTGGTCAGGTAGTCGACAAAAATGGCTTATAGAGTTTAGGCTCAAGATGTTGGTTAATCGGAAAAAAAGGGAAATCAAAAAGAAAAAGAGGCAAGTCGTACGTACCTATATCTTCATATTCTTGATCAGATTACTAACATCTCTTCTTTTTCAGATTTTCTCTCTTCTCTCTTTTTTTTTTTTTTTTTTAAGATTAAGAACTAAAAGCGTGAGTGTGTGTAGAAAATCAAACTTACAGGCATTGCTTCATCAAGATTGATCGGAGTACTACTCTTTCGATCGAAAATTACAAGTCCGGCTTCCTTAAACTTGTAATAATTCCTGAGATCTTATGATTCAACTTTTCCTTTTTCATTTTATCTTGTGCCTTCATTCCCAAAGAATAGGACATTTCGAGATAATACCCTATTTGGACTACTATCATCGACAATCGGGAGCTTAATTACCTCATAGTGATATATGACATTTCGTGATAATACCCTACTCACTCCAATCATTGGTAGCTACAACCGATCATTTCTTTTTATTTTTAAGTTGTTAATCACGAGATAAGGAAGATACACGATATTTGATTAATTCGTGTAAATATGGTGCTTCGTTCTTAATTCTTTTATAGAATATTAATATATCCGAGCTTATTACCAAAATCGACTATCTTGCAAGTGTCATGAGGTAAGATCGAATATACTACTACTTATCTAATCTTTCCAATCTCAAAGATATACCAAAACTTAGCTTTTATGTCTCCATCTCTTTTCATAAGTACGTACAAACTTGCGGATTTTCAAGGAAATGTAGACCAAAATTAGCTAAAGCTTGGTTAATTAATTACAATTGACAATTTCGAGTGAGGTCTTGATCACTCTAATCAAGGCTGAGGTAGGTTATTTGGCTATAGTTATATTTTTGTGGTGCCAAAAATCAACAAACTAAGTCCAATTCCAAACTCATAATTCATATTGAAAATGATTCTAAAAATTTTACTTATCAACATACTTATATAATTTCATAAAAACAATATCTAATATTACTCAATTATATAAACTTAAAATCTTATTAAAATCTAAATTAGACATATAATATAATTATTTTTGACTATTTTTTCGAAAATTTTAATGAATTTTCTAACCTAACTCTACTCCCCACTTACGAAGTGGCATCGTCCCGATTTTCAATGAGTAGTAAAGAAGTAGGTTCGAAAATAAAATTAAAATTATCTATTAACGTTATTTTTCTGATTTTATTTTAGCGTATACTAATTATATCATTAAATAAAAACAAACAACTTAAAAAACTAAGACATATATATTAAACAAGATACATTATTACAAACTTAACTAAAGAACTTCAAACTTAACTTAATTTAACTTATTAAAACTTAAATATTACTAACAAACCACTAACAACTCTCTAGATGGTAGACGAACAACCCGGTGTATCAACCGGTAGCAATCCAAACCGACTATCTCTAGACGGAAAAATTTCATCCGTCTCCAGCTCTTCTACTCCATTCAGAAGAATACACAAACGTGATATCATCCATGAATTAGGCATAGGCTTCCCCCTACTACCTCTCGTGATCCCAAACTCCAACACTGTCCTTTGAATCAATATACCCCAATCAACAAATACACCGAATGCCAAAGCAAAAAGTAGAAGCATTTCATTCTCGTTAAACTTCCAAAATCCCAGTGGGATAAACTCGAGAATTTATAAAATGCTTCCACGCCTTTAGATGTGGAAGTAAAGCTCGTGTTGACATGTCGTGATTTGTATCAAAAAGCGGGAACGAGACATTGGAATGACTCGTGTACTTTATTCAAATGATTAGAGGGATTTTGTAGTCCCCATTGCATTTCAAAATGTGGCATCGTAATCGGTGGAATTTCAAAAATTTGGGTGATGATAGATGAAGAGAAGGAACGACCACTCCTCTTACTAGAACAATCTGCGTGATATCGATCATAGATGTCGTCATAAGCGCAGAATAAAATTCTCGCACTATCGAGACGTTTATCCTACCTCTCGGTGTACTGACAATTTTTTTCCAACCAAAACTTCGAATGATAGTTTTTCCCCATTGATCAAGCTTATCTAAATTTAAACCTTTCTCCAATAGGATTGGAGAATTCGCAAAACGATTGTGTAAAATGATACTCTCATTGGAAGCTTGAGATTCCGGATGATCCGGTGTATTAGGCTCGTAAGAATTAACCGATGGTGAAGAGTGGTTCGACATTTTTAAAACTTGATAAAAAGTAAAAGAAATAAAGTTGAAGGTAGATAGACAGTGAAAGAATGAGCAATTGTTGCTCCTGCCTTTACTTCTTTAAATAGATGGTAAAATTATACATATGTGGCTGCATTAGACAGACTCTAAAATGACTCAGCCTTCTGTTTTTCACGGCCCGGTCCGAGAATAGGCCGGATCGGTCCGGCCTCATCTTACTTTTACTGAGGGACAGAGGTGAAAGACAACTTGTGTTTTGTTTTTTTACTTCACGTGTGAAACATTTCATAAGCCTTTGAAGATATTTTACAAAGAGTATGTTATCTTTGATACGAACGGATAAAACGACACATTAATTTTTATAAAACGACGTAGTAATGATACAAAAATTATTTTTGTGATATTTTATAGTTTTTATAAAAACTAAACCGATTTAAAATGTAAACCAAATTTTGATAAAAACGATTGTAAAATCAAACTAAACGAAAAATGAAAACAAACCAATATCTAAATGACAAATGTTGAATAAAAAATGCAATAAAAATGTTTAATCAAAAATTATTAAATTCAATCTTCATCGTAGTCTTCCTCAGGATCAACTTGAAAACTCGAACTCGGAAACGACTGAGAAGCTGGCGGCTGAACTGTAGTCGTGGTCCTGACTGAACTATCAAGACCCATCGAACTAATGCCGGTCGTGACATGTGCAAACTCGGTGAATCCTCCCCAACTCGACATTCTTTGGTCTACGAACACTGTCGAAAATACACCGTCCCACTAGATTGGCTTCCAAAAGGATATGACGATGGATGAAAGCTCGAAGGTGGTGGAATAGGTGTTACCCACTCTGGTAAGGTATAAGGATCAGACTGACAAGGTGGATAGGCAGGATCATCAAAAGTAGGATTACGAAGCAACTGCTCGTTCCTCCTTAACCCTCTACGAAGATCATCACACCACTGCCTAGTACTCTCAGCATAATAAGCCACATTGGCTTGACCACGTGCAACATCTGTCACTAAAGATTGAAACATGTCATATGTGATAGTGTTGGAGTAAGGAGTTTGTTGAGGCTGACTAGAAAAAGATGGAAAAGAGGAAGATGATGTAAAAACTGGTGGAGCTGGCTGAGTTTGACGTCTTCTAATCAAAGATCTAATACTACCATCCGGAAGACTAGTCAAACTAGGTCCAATCAGATTTCCATCAGCCAGAGATAACTTGTCATTAGGCAGAAATGGTACTCCCAACCTACGACATAAATCAGAGATAAAACAAGGGAAGTATAGATGACTCCCTGGTCTGGCGATGACAATACTCTCAAAAATTCTTTTAAACATGACCTTTCCAACATCCACTCTAACATCGTTTACCATCGCCCAAGCGATACAAACATCTTCCTTTCCAAAAGCGGTGTGTTTACGAGAAGGATAGAGATTATGGCTAATGAATCTTTTAATTGCCCTTAAACCTCTAAAACAGTTTCCGTAATTAAACCGATTTTCAACCCACACAGCGGTCGGGTCAAAAACAGTCTGGGCTCTCAGGGCAGTCTGCTCAAAGCTAGCAGGATCATCTAAATTATAAACTACCCTGTAATCCTCCTCCTCAGGAAATTCTTCAACTCCTAGAATTGCATTAATGACGGCAGGGTTAAAAGGAATATTTCTGGGTCGTAAGGGTACGGTTTCCGACTGAGTAAGCTGCTCTTCTGACAAAGTAGATAAAACCGAATAAAACTCAGCTACTATAGTCGTGTTAATCTCCCCTTCCCTTCTGGCTGCTAAATCTAACCACTGACGCTTTCTAAAGATATTCTTAACTTCATCACCTAAGTCATCCAAGTCTAATCCTTTTTCAACCAGAACATCACATTTACTATAAATGTTCTCATATGCTTTCTTAGCCTCTGGTGATGCGGTTTTTTCAAAGCTTACGGCTTCTTCCTCAGATGATAAAATTACTGTGCCTACGACAGGAGTTGATATAGGAATTTTTGATTTACGCTTTTTAGAGACTCTCCTACTCGACTCAGCCATTCTACGATATTGGTAATGCCAATCAACAACACAAACAACAACAAAAACAACAAAAAATAAAAATGTCACAACACACTCAAAAATCAAAACAGTTGAAATTACTCTAAAAAATTATGAAAAATACGAAATTGATAACTAAATAAACTAAATTATACCTTAATGTGTAGAAAACGTTGCAAAGTAGGCCGGAAAAGTTGAAAAGTCGCCGGAATGAAATGGAGCTTGTTTTTTTTTACCCTTTTTGAATTTTTCAATTTGTGTTGAAGAGAGGAGATGATAATGAGAAGAAATTAAGTAATGGTGTAGTGTGAGATGAAGTTTTGTTGTAGAAAAGTAAAAAAAAAATTCGTAATGGTGGGGTTTGGTGTTTTGCGGCTGTAAAAGAAATTAGGGAAGAAGAAGAAGAAAAGAAGGGTCCCCGTCTTTTTTATGATTTTAGACCCCGGACCGGTCCGGTATTAAGGCCGGATCGGTCCGTGCCCAAATTTTTCCATTTTTTCGATTTTTTTTACTTTTTATGATTTTTGATGAAAACTTATAAAAATTCTAATAAAACTTAATTAAAACCTTAAAAATAATTTTATAAAATTTAAAACTTGCTAAAAATAAAATTTGAAGGAAATTTTATAATTTTAACAATTTCTAAAAATTTAATAAAATCTTTATAACACTTTAATAAAAAGCTTATAAAAATTCAATAAATTTATATCAACTCTTATAAAACATTAAAACTAAAAAACTTTTATAAAACTTTTATAAAACTCCTCAAATTTCATAAAGATCCAATTTTATAAAATTTTCAGAAGTTATGCGAAAATTTTATAAAATAAAATAAAATAAAAGACTCGAAACTTAAGGGGTTCCTGATTCTTCGATTTCTAAATCTTCCAAAGTTCTGATATAACGCTCGATCAACATAACTCCTAAAAACGAAGCATTTGAATTATCTCTCGGAATTCCATCGGGATTTTCGGATAACCACATAATCGTTCCCTTCCTAACAATATTCAAACACTCATCCTGGGATCTGGTTGTGTTTTTCCCACGGCGTCCAACATGTTCACTTTTTCCACATTACGCATCTCATTAGAAACTTTGCCCTTCTTTTTATCGCACTTCTTGATGTTCCATTACATACTTTTCTCAATCGATCTCTCTCAACAATTTCTTGTTTTGTTCAAAAACTAAAGCTTCTATAGAAAACGCGACATCTTTATCAAGGCCTAATTTCAAAAGTAAAATAAAAACTCCTATTCTATCTAAAAAAGGCATCCAGTTCTTTTACGTCTATCCGGTAAAAGACGAAAAGAGTTTAAACATAAAAAAATACAGAAAAGTAAAGATAGATAGAACCTGGTTTTCGGCTGATTCCAGTTTCTCTGCTTTTCAATTTTTCATTTTTTTTTCTGCTTTTTCAATTTGTCGGGGGTTCAATCAGTAACATTATTTCTTCTTTCAGTGTGATTCCTTCTCCCTCCACAAATAACTTTACTCTGTGGCCATTGGCTATAAAAGTTGTATTTCCATCAGTTAGTTCAACAGCTCCAGTTTTGTAAACCCTTGTTACTTTAAATGGTCCTGTCCATCTTGACTTAAGCTTACCTGGAAACAACTTTAAACGTGAATTGTACAAAAGTACTCGATCACCTACATGGAACTCACGCTTAAAGATTCTCTTATCATGGAAAGATTTCGTGCGTTCCTTGTAGATTCGAGCGTTTTCATAAGAATCGAGACGAAATTCTTCTAGTTCTGTCAATTGAAGCAATCTATGATCACCGACTTGACCTTAGGATCGAAATTTAGAAATCTTATAGCCCAGAAGGCTCGGTGTTCTAACTCAACTGGGAGATGACAAGACTTACCAAAGACTAGCTTATAGGGAGAACAACCAATTGGTGTTTTAAAAGCTGTTCTGTACGCCCATAATGCATCATCTAATTTAACTGCCCAATTTTTACGATTTGAATCGACCGTTTTTTCCACGATTCTTTTAATCTCTCTATTCGATACCTCTACCTGTCCACTAGTTTGCGGATGATAGGGCGTTCCTAGTTTATGCGTTACACCATATTTTTCAACTATTTTAGTAAATGGTCTATTACAAAAGTGCGAACCTCTATCACTAATGATTGCCCTCGGAATGCCATATCTGGTAAATATATTCTTTTTAAGGAATCGTATGACAACTTTGGTATCATTAGTGGGAAGAGCTTCAGCTTCTACCCATTTCGAAACATAATCTACCATTACAAGAATAAATCTTTTTCCAAAAGATATAGGGAAAGGTCCCATGAAATCTATGCCCCAAACATCAAAAAGTTCACATTCTAAAATAGGTTGCATAGGCATTTCATGTTTTTAGATACATTTCCCCATTTTTGACAAGATTCACAAGATTTAACATATGTATAAGCATCTCTATATAGTGTAGGCCAATAAAAACCACATTGTAAAACTTTAAAAGCAGTTTTCCATCCTCCATGATGACCTCCTGCCTCACGATCATGACAAAACGATAAAATACTTAAAATTTCATTATCAGGCACACATTTTCTGATTATCCCATCCGAACATTTACGGAAAAGGTCTGGTTCCTCCCAGTAATAAAATTTTAAGTCGTAAAAGAACTTCTTTTTCTGTTGCCAAGTCCAATGAGACGGAATATAATCACAGGTTAAGTAATTAATGATATCTCCAAACCAAGGTGACATTTCCTTAGAAGGAATTCTATTTTTTAATAAATGCATGTTTGAAGGAGTATCTATTCTAAATAGTTGTTCATCAGGAAATGAATCTTTAATTTCATTCCCTATCTCTTCCTCAGTCTCCATTCTACTTAGATGATCTGCTACTACATTCTCACTTCCTTTTTTATCTTTAATTTCAATATCGAATTCTTGAAGTAGGAGAATCCATCTAAGAAGACGTGGTTTCGCATCCTTCTTACTTAGTAAATACTTCAGAGCTGAATGGTCTGTGTAGATTATTACCTTAGAACCAACAATATATGATCTAAACTTATCTAAGGCAAAAATTACGTGCAACAGCTTCTTTTTCGTAGTTGCATAATTAAGTTGAGCTGCGTTTAATGTGTGAGAAGCATAGTAGATAGCTTTGAGAATTTTATTATATCTTTGACCTAAAACGAGCTCCTATTGCTAAATCGCTTGCATCACACATAATCTCAAAAGGCAAATCCCGATCGGTGCTACCAACACCGGTGCGGTAATCAACTTCGCTTTTAAGGTCCGAAAAGCTTCCATACATTTACTATCAAAGTTAAAAGGTACTTCTTTTTCAAGCAAATGACTTAGAGGCTTTGCTATCTTTGAAAAATCGCAATAAATCTCCTATAAAATCCCGCATGTCCAAGAAATCCTCTTAGAGTCCTTAGATTCACCGGTGGTGGTAATTTTTCAATCACCTCGACTTTAGCTTTATCAACTTCAATTCCTATTTCGAGAGATTCTATGACCTAGAACAATTCCTTCGATACCATTAAATGACATTTTTCCCGAGTTTAGTACTAGATTGGTATCCTCACGGCGTTGTAACACTCTTTCTAAGTGCGACAAACATTTACCAAAAGAATCTCCGTAAACACTAAAGTCGTCCATAAAAATTTCTAAGAATTTCTCAACCATATCGAAAATATAGACATCATACATCTTTGAAACGTAGCAGAGCATTACATAAACCAAACGGCATTCTTTTATACGCAAAAGTTCCATAAGGACAAGTGAAAGTAGTCTTTTCCCTATCTCCCGCCGCAATGAAAATCGTAAATATCCCGAATAACCATCTAAGAAAAGTAATACTTATGTCCACTTAAACGTTCCAACATCTGAACTATGAATGGAAGCGGATGATGATCTTTCTTAGTATGATCATTTAGTTTTCTAAAATCAATGCACATTCGATAACCTGTAATTTCCCTTTTTGGAATCCATTCATTCTTATCATTCTCTTTCACTGTGAAACCTCCTTTTTTTGGTACAACTTGAGTTGGACTTACCCATTCACTATCCGATATAGGAAAGATTATCCCCATTTCTAATAGCTTAATCACCTCTTTCTTAACGATTAACCGTAAATTCGGGTTGAGGCGGCGTTGCGGTTGAATACAAGGTTTAGCATCTTCTTTCGAATTATCTTATGAACACAAATCTCGGGGCTAATACCTCGAATATCGGCAATCGTCCATCCAAAAGCTTTCTTATGCTTTCTTAACATTCTAAGTAATTGATCTTCTTGTTGCTCGTTAAAGTTGATGAAATAATAATCGGTAATAGATTATCGGTTTCAAGAAAAGCATATTTCGATTTAAAGGTAACGGTTTCAATTCCGATTCTTCGGCGGATCTTCTATTGATGATTTAAGAACCGGTCCTTCTAGTTCTAACTCCAAATACTTATGCCATGGTGGCTTAAAAGTAAAGCTTCCTTTATCTAGAGAAAGGATTATCTCTTTCATTTCAATGTCTTCCTCATCTTCTTTATAGATAGACGAGAGTTAAGCATTCTTCTAATCTGTCTTCAAAAGTTGGTAATCGATTATCATAGACAGAATGAATATCTTCTATAAAAGAACATGATTCTGGTGATGTATATGGATGGTTCATAGCTTTGAAAATATTGAAAGCAACTTCATCTTCATTGACTCTCAAAACTAATTCTCCTTTCTGAACATCGATTAAAGTTCTTCCTGTAGCTAGAAATTGACGACCTAGAATAAGTGGCGCTGAATATCCTTCTTCCATTTCCATAACTACAAAATCTACTGGAAAATAGAATTTGTCTACTTTAACCAATACGTCCTTAATCATTCCTTTAGGGTACTTAATCGATCTATACGCCATTTGCGAGTCATTTCGATCTTAGTAAGCTTTCCTATGCCTAGCTTTTTATAATCCTCATAAGACATGAGATTTATACTAGCTCTAGATCACATAAGACCTTCTTAAACGAAATCCTCCAATTTCACATGGAATCGTAAAACTTCCGGGATCTTTCGGTTTAGGTGGTAACTTATCTTTAATTGCGAACATTCTTCATTTAGGCATATATTCTCATAGTCCTCTAATTTTTTCTTATTTGATAGTATATCTTTCAGAAACTTTCCATAAGCAGGTATATTAATCAGAGCTTCAATAACAGGGATATTAACATGAAGATGACGAAAAGTGTCAAGGAAACGAGCATACTTCTTATCAGTTTTTGCCTTTTTGATTTGATCTTTAGGAGGGTAAGGTAAAGATTCTAAATCTATAACCTTTGGCTCCTTAGTCAATTTCTCTTTTCCTTTTTCCTTAAACCTTTGAGTATTACTTAGTCGCCATGTATCAGGTTCTTGAATTTTTTCCTTTAAATTGTTCCCTGAATCAATCTCTACTTCAGACTCTTTCAGTTCTTCCTGTTTTTCATCCTTATTACTAGTTTCATTTATTCTAACATGTTCCTTGAATAAAGTCCTTAAATCTTTATCCATAGGGTCTTTCAAAATCCTAGGGATTTTTACCCAATTCTCACCTTCATTTTCAGATTCCAAACTTCTATTCCTTTTCAAGAAATTCTCTATAATTTCTTCTTCCTCATCAGTGAATTCAATTTCATTTTTAGTTTCATCATTCTTTCCATCTAAATCATTTTCTACTTCATTATTCCCGAAGTTTTCTACTCCATTACTACCACTGAGCTTCCTACTTCTCGTAACTACAACATTTACCTCTCTTGGGTTTCTTTCAGTGTTACTTGGTAATCCTCCTGGGGGTCTACCTGTTGTTACGTTCACCTTCCCTACTCAAATGATCTTCCATATTCCTCAATGAGGCTTCTATAGTTCTCATTCTGGTATCATGTCCACTCATAGATGTTTTCATTGTACTCAGATCCTTAGAGACTGAACCAATAGAAGTCATCATTGTTTCCATATTCTTAGCTTGAGTAGATACTACACCCATCATATTTTCCATTAATTTTTCCCATTTTTCAACTCCTTCGCAGTTGAGTTGAACTCGAGTTACCGGTATACTTTGAGTGGTATGTTGAGGATAGGATCTAGGTAATGATTTGTAAATTCGATTAGATGTATTTTCTTGATAAACTTGGTTATTATTCTATATGGGATTTGGATATGGCGGTTGTCCTGGCTTACTAGGGTTTTCGGACCATCGATAAGTAGGATGATCTCTTCTAATAGCATTAAACGAGTTTGAGTATGCATTGTTCAAATTCCTATCTTTCGCCGAAGAAAACTCACTTCCTCCCGTGAATATCCCGTTGGTTCTTCACTCCCTAATGACACATTATCATGACTTGAGTATTCATTTGGTGTACTATTTTCGAACTTTGGTTCTTATTCTCGTTGTAAACCATCAAATTTCCTACTCAAATTTTCTAAATGTGCTAGAACTTCCGTATTAGACGTACATTCTCCCGCAAAAGCTACTTTTCCGGTGCTAGAACCGGTTTCCCACATTACGTTATTTTTGGAAATCTTTTCTATAGCATCGTAAGCGTTTGAGCTTCACTCATCATTAACGAACCACCACATGCATGATCTACATCCGCACGTGAATCTTTTCTCAATTTACGACAGAAGAGTTGAATTTGCATATCTAAGGAATAACCATGATCGGGATAAGCTCGTAACAGTTTTTTAAACCTTTCCCACGCATTCCCGAGTGTTTCTTCAGATCCTTGTCTAAAATTAGCAACCTCGACTTTTAATTCCAAATTTCGTCCTGGAGTGAAATATTGTTTCAGAAATTCAGTTTGAATCTCCTCCCAACTAGTAAGTGAATGATGTGGAAGAGACATAAACCAATCTCGGGCACGTCCTTTTAGAGAAAAAGGAAACATAGTCATCCTCGTTAATTCCTTATGAGCACCTTGACTTTTGGCTGTATTGCACAGTTCTTCAAAAAGATAGAGATGACGATGTGGATCTTCATCATCCTCTCCTAGGAATTGGGCTCTTGCGTCAATTAAACCAAAAAGATGAGACTTAATTTCGAAATTATTCGCTCCTTCATTAGGTAAAAGTATGAGATTATTAGTCTGGTTTCTTCTTACGGTTTGATCACAGATTGGTCTCGGATTTGGCGGATTGTTACGATTATTCGGTTCCGATTTTGATTATTTCTATTATTATTATTATTATTATTATTATTATTATTATTATTATTAGGGTTAACGGGGTTTTGTCCATGCCCTAGAGCATGTTCCGGCCCCTTGTTCGGTGTTTCATCACCGATTTCGACCATTCTCGTATTTTTTGTTTGAAGATGAATCTTGGTCGGGATTTCCCACGACTAGTATGACCGCGTTCTCGTCTACTCTTAACTGCCTTTCGTAAGTGTTTATGCCAGGCTTATAAGGAGTGAGAGGGGCCTTACCACTTCTGGTCATCAACTAACGAAAATAGAAAATAACACGAAATAGATAGTAGTAAAAATTGGTAATTTACTTATAAGGCAACGACCAACGAAAAATAAAATAGAAATGGGATAAGAAAAGTGTTGACTTATTCTCGAGAATTTTGAGCTAATACAAGTAGTAACCATAGACACAAAAAAAAAAGAAATTAGCGACGTTCCCCGGCAACGGCGCCAAAATGCTGACAGACCCTAAACCTAACCTTGAAAACAGTGCCAGAAATCTGACAGACGTTTCCTGGTTTAAACGATCCTAACCGGCAGTGTACCGGGTCAAATTGTGGTGCTAGTATGGTGAGTCAGAGTGTCGAATCCTCAGGGAACTTGGTAATTTCTTTTACGTGTGGTTAAACACCAAAGAGCTGTTATTAACTCGATCTAAACCGCAATTTTATAACACAGATCACTACTATTCTAGTCAACATAAAATAAATACGTAATTTAAATGTTATTCTTATATAATATATATAGATATATAAATATATATAGATGTACATAAATTGCAAAGTATATATATATATATAAATATATAGGTACCAATATATTAAACGAGATAATTTTAGAGAAGCGGCCAAAACTTATATAATTGGTTTATACGATCTTTTCGATTAAATGAAATGTGTTCGATCTCTCCTTTTATTTTAGGTCCAATTGAGTAAATGAAACGGTGCACTCCGAGGTAAACAATTCCTCCTCACACGAGCGTATGAAATTGTCATATGTCCATTGCATCGGTCCAAGGTCCACAAGCCGTTACGGTTTTTACGAACAGTCCCGAGTACAAATCTACCTTTAGATAAAAAGGAGTCATTCCGTTCGTCAAACGGTCAATTTTATTTTAAAGGCTCCGGTTGTCAAAGCCGGACGATTTAACTTTCCGGTTTAAATTTCGCTTAACTGATGATTTAACATTATTACGATCTCGAGTACAAATTATAATAAAATTCATTTCTCCCAAAACAAATTTATCCCCGGGTAGGAAATCGGATTCCGTTATCACGTTATTCACACGGCCAATTTTACCCTCCGGTTTTTCTATCTTTTATTTCGTATCCTGACTACGAGGCGTCAATTCATAATTAGATTATGAATTCCTCAGATCGATTAAATACGTCAATACGAATACGATTAAAATAGAAAAAGATTCAATTAACTCAATTTTTATCATTTTAACTTAACAACATTTCTTTAACGAAAAGATCGAAATAAAACCGATTACATAGCTTTGGCCAGTATTATATTTAGCCTAAAAACATTATAACAACGAAAAATATAAAAACAAACATAAATACTTAAGAAAAGTTACCCGAATACGGCAGTTGATTCAGAAATCGTATTTTCCGGACATTACAACTTCTTCAGCAAAACCGACTTCCGAGATTTTCCCGAGCATTACAACGATACTAAAACTACATTATTACGGCGTAAGGCCTTATTTACAACTACTACTAAAAATAAAAAAAGAAAAGAAAGAAGAGGGGAGAATATATATATGAGATTGATATATATTTTTGGTACCCTCGAACTGCTCTCTGATCAACTCCTTATATAGAAGTTGGATCCTTGGCCGGACCGGTCCGAGATTAAGCCGGATCGGTCCGGTATAATGATTACCCCCACTAACTTGATCACTCCAGCATGTGCAGTGGAGATATTATTTTTTATATATAATTATTAAACTTCTAAAATTCATATCTCGAGTTCTGGCCCTCCAAAAATTGCAAACGAAATGCCAAAATTAAGGTCTCGAGAAACTCTACAACTTTCATGAAGGACTCTTTTCCAGCTAACGCCTTCTTGATAACCTCGTGTTCCTCCGAAGCTTTTACGGGATTTTTCTTAACCCAAATCGATTAGCCACTTGATCACTGTTTAAGTTGTAGACCTCTAATCTTCATAATTTAAATTGCATTGGAAAGCTTTCGGAAAAATCTACAACTTTCGTGAAGAACACCTTTTCAGATAATGTCATTTTGATAAGTCATTCGTTTGTCGAAGACATTTCTTGATTATTACTTAACCAGATTGGTTGGCCACTTGTCCACTTAAGCTATGCAATTGATCATTTAAGCTCGTGGCACTCTCTAAATCATTCCAGAGATATGATTAAACTTCAATATGTCGATTCTCGGGGTCTCGGTTTATAAATCTGCAATAAAACATCACAAATACCCACGTAAATCTGACACGACACTCCGATTTACTAAAATCGGTACAAAATTACAACTTTTTACTATTTTTACTACTAACTACTCTAAATTATAAAGATTAACATTTCATACTATTTATATCATAATTTCATATATTTTACATAGAATTCGTTGATAAATAATAATAATATAACATATTTTTAATCATATAAAAATAATACATCAGTCGCGTGATTCATGAGTGACATTGTACTGTTTCGCCTTCCCGCTTCGATTCGATGCCTTTGGAGGAATTGGTGACTGAGGGATACCTTGAATATGGCCAAATTGACGAACGACACGGTTTGGGTGATACACCTCTTCAATGTCCAATGTCCTTATGCACCCATAGAACCAATAGACGTCATTCTCAGGCACCGTTCTAAATTGCCGATAAGCATCCCAAACAACCTACAAAATAGATAATGTAAGTTGAATGAGAACCGGACAAGTTACATTGTCCTATTATAAATTTAGTTAACTTACTTCTCGGGCCTCCATCAAGTCCAAGTCCTCTCTTGTATGCCTTAACGATGACAATGCCACAGTGTCATTAATTCCCGTAACATATTTCCACTTTAATGTCCGTACCATCTCCCCTTCAATGAATTTCGTGTTTGGTGGAGGTCGCAATGAAGGAAAATGTTCGTACACCCATGCCTGCATAACACATATTACAAAATATTTCTTTAAACATTCAAACATAAAGACAAAAAACAAAATAAAAATTTATAAAACAAGTGTTACCTCCAACAATGTTAGGTATCCAGAAATTCCAACAGTATTGTTCCTAGTGGCCTTCGATAGCTGTCGGTAAAGATTTGCCAGTGTGGCAGCACCCCAAGCCCAATCACCAACCTTATCCAGATCCCGTAGAAAATAAAGGTAGTTAATGTTTATCTTATCCCCACTACGGTCTTGCATCAAAGTACATGCAAGAAGATACAACAGATATCCGCGCACAGCTTGATCCACAGTAACTATGGGCGCAGTCTGACCGGAACTCGATGCCTCACCCCGATTGCTTCTTACACCCCATTTACCCGCAAGATCGTTCTTTAGCCAACTTTTGGACGGTCGTAGGCCACCAACATGTTCTAACTCCTTTGTCACGTCTACGCTATTGGAATCCCTAACGACTCGTGAACAAATGTTGGGTTGTCCTCTTTTGCAAATTCATAGTTCACGACCATTCCATCAACCGGTAATCCTGTGATATATCGGACATCGTCTAATGTGATCGTCATCTCACCGAATGGAAAATGGAAAGTGTTTGTTACCGGATTCCACCTCTCAACAAAAGCACAAACTACCACACGGTTCGCTTGGCTATATGAAGATTGTACCGGATTGTACAACGGGTTAGCTCTCGGACCTTGCCTTGAATTCGTCACATTCTTCATCAATCTTCCATATCTTCAAGGAAGATGTGTCCGCTTACATCCAATTATACCTCGGTCCCTGTTCAAATGAGTTTATATATAAAGTTAGATATGTGAAAAAAATATAAGTTCACCAAATATGTAATAAGATTATAAAACCTAAAAAAACATACATTTTTATTCAACAACGCGTAACCAACATGCTCCTTCCAATCCTTCCCCAATAGAACATCAGTGTCTACCACCACACCATCATCACTATCATATTGTAAACACTCAGCTGCTTCTGCCTCTGTCGGTGCCCCGGCACTTCCGGATGTATGTCCTATACTTGCACCAACATTACCTGATGCCTCACCTATAGTGGCCCCGGCTGGATTGGCTCTCTGTTCTGTAATGGCACCAACAGTACTAGAATCCGCAAAGCGGATCAACTGTACCATAAGGAGGCTGCACTCCCGATTGTGTCTCCATATCCACTGACTCAGTGGTGGCCCCAACAGTACTGGAATCTGCAACTGGATCAACTGTCCTAGACACTGGAACTGGATCAACTGGATCAACTGCAACTGGATCAACTATATCAACTGGATGAACTGGATCAGTTGCAACTGGATCAACTGGATCAACTGCAACTGACTCATTGGTCTCAACTACCTCATCTGTCTCTCCTAAACCAGCCTCAGTTGGCTCATTCGCATTTCCTATCTCTGCTTGCACATTCTTTAGTCGTTTACTCCTTCTTTTATATGGCACACTTGTATGTTCAGAAACAATACTAGGCCGAACTTGAGCTTCGAGGGGTGCTTCAAAGAAGACCTTCATCCATTGCGGTACCTTCATCGCTATCCGCAAAGCGTACGGTCTTACCGGACCTCGTCTTAGTCATAATTTCCTACACATGATACAAGAAATAAATTGTCAGTCAAATGAAGAAATCATCTAACAAAGAAAGTTGACATTCATAAACAAAGCTCAAGGATAAGACATAAACCTCATACAATGTAACATTAAAAATAATTTGATAAACAAATTCATAAAAGAGACTAACCATAAACAAGTTATAATATAGGCATAAAACAACAACATATAGGGGCACAAAATATCCTATATAAAACAACCTATTAATGAAATTATTGTAATCAATTAACCAATGTAACCTCTAAAAAGTAAAACAAACTCTCGTCATCAAACGTCAACACCACCGACGTTGAAAAAGCCTCGCAACGTCATCATCGGTGACGTTTATGGTGCAAGACATCGGCATGGCAATGCTTTGGAACGTCACTGGTACCAACGTTTCATAGTTCAACACAACGTCAACACTACTGACGTTTAAAGGCTAACAAATTGCCAAGCCAATGTTCTTAAACGTCACCCCAACCGACGTTGTAGGAACAACTACAATGTCATTTTCACCCGGCGTTCCAGGGCTAAACTAATTTTCCCACACACATTACGGGACGTCGGTCCTGGATGACGTTGAAACCTACAACGGGCGTCGGTGTCACCGACGTCCCCCGTTTCATCATCTTCTCCGGCCTTCCAACCGGAAAAATGGCCGGAAAAACCAAAATACAACCCAAAATACATAACCCATTACATCCAAATACTAACCCATTACATAGAATATAAACCCATTACATCAAACACAAATTCACTTCCATTTAAACACAAATCCACAAACATTCAAACACATTTTCAAAGATTCACATACCTTGATTATTCTTCTCTCCTTCTTCTTTTCTTCTACAATTCGAAATGCACTCTCCCTTCTTCTTCCTCTTCTCTTCTCTTCTCTTTCAATTTACAGGATTTTTTTTTTTTTTTTGGGTAACCACCGATTGGGAGGTTTTTGGGGAAGAAGTTGAATGAGTGTTTGAATTAAAGTGGTGGGAGAAGAAAATGTGTATGTATGTAGTAGTTTTATTTAATTTGTATTTATTTTAGTGTTTTGTATAATTTTAGGGACTAAAGTGTAGTTTTTAAGTTTTTTTTATTTTAATGTTGTGTAAGTAGTAATTACGTGGTGTGCAAAAGTAAAAGAAAAATAATCAATAATGTGGTGCAAGTAGTAAAAAGGAGGGTCCAAATATTATTTAAGCCACCACACATTAAAATTTTAAATGATGGTTTTACTATTGCCCCCACGTAATAAAACTCAAATCTACTATATCCCGATATGTTTGATAATTGACACTTGTTTTTTATTATAAAATAATCCCTCAATAATTAAAAACCAATTAAACTCACCCATTCCCTTTCCTTCCCCGTAAACCGAAACTCGTCGGCAATAAAACAATTACGGTAACTCCACCCTCAGTTCCGATGAAGACCATATTAGTGTCTGTTGACCATGGCCAATCGGAAACCTTATCCGGCCTCCACCCATAACCCCCTTTTTCATAGTCAGTTGCATTCATCAGGCTCAAATGTTTTCTCAGACAAACCGGGTTGAGTCCGGACCTCCGAACGGCATTCTCAGGTCAAAGATCGACCTGGTTTGTTTCCATTATGCCTTGTGGCCGCCATAAAACCTTTGGTTTAGGCCGCAATTCCCCAATCGCGTTAAACCTCCCACAACAAGCTATGATGTATGGATACGATCGGCGTTAATGGGTTGCATCTTTGTGGGCTGATGATTACAAGCAATATGTGCTTTGATTTTGTTTTGGTCGTGAATGGAGAGCAATAGAACATGTGCTTTAATTTTTGACATTACACATTGCTCAAGCTCATTGTCACCAAGATTCCTAATCTATTCCGATGAGAAAGTGTTTTGAAAAGAAACCGGAAGGGGGAGGGATGGAGGTAGATGAGGTGGGTTTAATTTGTATGATTTTGAAATTTCAAGGATTGTATTTGTAAATTTTTTTTAAAGTGAGAGATTTTGAGACATGTGCTGGTATAAGTAGATATGGCGATATAGTAATTATACTATGGTGCATTAAGTATATGTAAAATTCTATGTGGTGCCTTAAATAAAATATCAAATGAACGTGAGGTGTCCCTTAATTACGGTGCCCAAGTAAAATTTATGTAGTGCCCTTAAAGGCTCCTAAAATCAATAAGGGGAAATCAAATATAATAAAATAATTTAAAAAATGATTACAAACTTGAGATTTTTTTTTATAATTTATATTAAAGATGAAATGATTTATGAGAGAAAATTGTATAATGAATAAAATATTGGTAAATAATGTACCAAAATGATAAAGTAAAGTCGGATAAATGCTTTAATATTTTAATATTTTTGTATTCGTAGATGGAGAAATAATTGGTGTTAAAATTATAAAATATGAATATATATTGAATAAAATAATGAATTAAAAAAAGTAGCTTATTGAATAAAGTAATGGGATGATTTATAAAAAGCAATAAAAAAATGATTCGTGTCCAAACATGGCCTAAATGGTTTATTGTCAGTTCTTATTTATTTCCGCCACTTTCAAAATTATTTAGGCATCATGATTATTTTTATTGAAATTGACTATGATGTTACTTCTCGAAACTAACGCCAATGACATTGATGTTATTTTACATAATGTGTGGCATAGTGAATAATGTCACCATCCCTCACGTTCCTTTTACAAATTAGAATCGGTCACCGGCGTTAATAGGAACGTATTGTTGTGCCTTCGATTTGGTAAGTTTGATTAATTTTCATAATTACCCTTATTATGTGTTAATAATTCTCTATCTCGCGTACTAACATTTTTCTCGAGCATTTCTTGCAGGTACACTAATCACATCGTAGATGATTAAATTATAGCTCTATGATACGTTGTGCGATATTGCAAATTAATGATAAATTTAATTCATAACATGTGATGGCAACTTTATGTTGTACACGTTGAATGAATTTTATTTTATTATTTTTAAAGAAATATAAAATTAATTTGATTAATTGTGCAAACACACTATTATGTTATGGCACAAATTTTTTTTCTTGAGGAAGGCACAATTTGTATTGAATTAATTTTTGGGCTATATAAACTACTAGGCCTGATAATTATTTAAAGTAAATGATTGTCTTTTTTTTTTTAACTCAGCTGGGCTTCTTTTTCTATATCACCCGGCCCTTCTTCCATTTAAATTTTCGGCCATGTTAGCCCATTTTTTCATTAACCTAATTTTCTTAAAATATATGATACCCTATTTTCTCTGCTAAATTCTGCCGCCTCCCCACTTGTCTCCCTAGAAAATTTCTAGCATTTAATTGCCACCACATTTTTAGCTCCTCTTTTCTGTTCCCAATTATAATACACTCTCCAAGACCCTACCACTCTAATGTCTCTTTCAAATCTGATTCTCCATTATTTTCTTGTCTCCTAACGTCTCTTCTCCCTTCTCTTTTAGAAATCTTCTCATCTTCTTTCTTATTTTCAGAAAAGTATTCTATTTATTTCCATTAAACTTCTTTACTAACCCTATTCTCGGTTGCAGCATTCCTTCTCTTCTTATGGAAATCGACTCTCTCTCCTTTCTCATTTCCAGAAAAGCTCTCACCTTTTTTCCATGCCTCTTTCGTCTCTGTTCTTGCTGTAAAATGAGGAGCTTTTTTGGCTCCAATGACTTTCTGACATGCCTGTGAAGGCAATGCAACCCTGGCTCCTATTTTTTGGTAGATCTGAGGATGGCTAAGCAACACATGTATGAAAATAGGCATCTTTTGATGTTACACCAGCTGAGACCATTAAAGATGCACTCCACCTAGGTCAATGATGCCCAAGAATAACCTTATCATCTCTTCCCTTTTGAGAATCTGATTAAAGGTTAAATCTTTGTCCTCTTTCTGTCTTTTGCATGCTCTGTCAAGTCTTTCTCTGTTTTGATACTGTTAGGTCGATTTTTTTTATCTGTATACTCTCATTGTCGATTTCTTCATATAAAAATAAGCATTGATATTATATGCATGTTAAAGAAGCCTTGATAAAAGTTATTTTTTTTTTATTATCCCTGCTTCCCTTTTTTCTTTCTCACATGTGATAAATATATATATATATATATATATATATGAATTTTTAGTTCTGCATCTGCAAAAAAAAAATGCATGTTCTGTTGGTTAAAGGTGCTCTCGCATGTTTAATTGCTTGATAAATCAAATCATAGTAAAACATGTTGTCGTGTCGTATATGCAAAATATATTGTAAGTCTATATATTTCTCTCTCTATTCTTTTCAAACTATATATATAAATATTTGCTTGCTTAGAGTTTTAAGTAAAAGTCAACTTTTTTATATACACATAAGTGTTTTTGTTGTTGTCTTGATTTTCTTTAAAAATATATATTAATTTCGCTGTTGTCTTGATTTTCTTTAAAAATATATATTAAAAATATATCTACTTTGTTTTCTTGGAGTCTATAATTGTTTCAGTCTCTTGAACTCGTGCTTTTATGACCCGTGACCTTTTCCAACGTCTTTGTTCTGTCTTTGTCACACACATCATTTTTTTCTGGCTTTCTGATCAGAATCCTCTGCTCAAGACTTTGTCCTGTCTTGATATATCTGTTGCCTATATGTTAACGTCTATTTTATCTTTTGAAATCTACTAACCAAGTGTATCAAGTGTGCAGTATATATGTACATGTCCAGCCACTTCAAGAAGAGCAAGAAAGAAAACAAAAAGGCACTAAAGTCACTTGGTCAAAAATCCCCTCATACACAACTCAGTTTCTCTCAAGTTCAGTCAAGCCTTAAGGAGTTCTCTACTGCCTTAAGGTTGAAGAGTAGATTATGAGTTGTTTAGTGAGTGTTTGAGTGGTTTTTTTTTTAGTGTCATTTGTGATGTATCAAACATGTTGTGAGAATAGTGATTGTACTCTTACATTTGAGTGTTAAACCTGTATAAGTGAGGAAGATAGTGCTTTATTTTTCTGCATTACTGTTTGGAGTTCATCAAGTCAAGGAAGGAGCTTGGTGGTTCAACACACAGCTTTGTGTATTGAGTAGAGTGCTGAAGGACTGTGCTTAGAGGGCTCTGGTCTGCACTTCTCTTTTACATCCGAGCTGTAGGCTTCGGTGGGGTAATCTTTTGTATCTTGTTTGTAATCGTAGAGATTTATAGTATAGCTTTAGTGTTATGCTTGAATCTTGACCTCAAGTGTTATTTCTAAGCTTGGCTTGGATTCAACACTTGGTTGATTCAAGTAAAACATTCTTGATTGATTGTTTTGCTTGGATTGTTTTGTTTTGTTTTGTAACACCTTAGGACTTGCATGCTAGTTAAATAACTAAAACCTGCTAAGTGTTCTCTCACCTACATAACACAACACAACACTTAGGTAATATATTGCATATTAGTAACAACCTAACCTGATTTAAAACAAGTTTGTTTGTAATCTTGTTAGGTGGAACTTAGATCACTTAGATAACTAGGATAACTTAGTTTTTCTTTTTAATTAGAGAGTCTTCCGCCTATTTAATTAACTAAAAACTAGGTTGAAACTCCGAAATTATCGTAAGTCGAAAAAGTAGTCATAATCCGGTAATTACTCTATTCCCCCTCTAATTTAGTGCGCGTTATGATCCAACACGTATGTGGTGTCAAAAGTAAAAAAAAGTAAAAGAATTCCTTCGATGATTACTCCCTTAAAAATAAAAAAAATTACACAATTAAAACCTTAGATTTTTACCAAATTACCACCGAAATGCAAACAAAACAAGATACTTACATGATTTGGTTCAAAGTGACGTTGTTCTTAGTTTCACTTGTGGTTTTCCGACGAAATTTTATCTTCTCCGGCGTCTTTTCCGATGAGTACTCCGGCGAAATTCTTAGGGTTGTATAGTAAGTTTGTTTCAAATTAAAAAAAGAGAATAAATGTAGGTGAAGTTAAAAGGATTATTGAAGATGTAAGGGAAGTTAAAAGGATTTTTATGAAGTGATGGGGTAGAAGTTAAATATGAGGGATTGAAGTGTTTAATTTCTAAAGCATGATGGACTAAAGTGTAAAGTTTTTAAATGTTATAAAATGGATTTTTTTTCAAACGTGTTTTGAGTGATTAGATGGTGTAGTAAAGTAATTGAAAAATAATAAATTAAATGGTGACGATAGTTTTTCGTGGTGCCGATAGCAACCGCCTAAAAATAATTATTTATAGGGGTTTCTATCGACACCCATTTTTACTAACGACACCACATTACTTCTGGCACCACAAAAAATCACTTCGACACAACGATTATTTTTAATGAACATAACGTCAGTGAGACCGACTTTGCTATTGAAAACAAAGTTAGGGACATTGACGTTGCTGTTCAAAAACGAAAGTCATGGCACCGACGTTTACGTTATAAAAGTCACACAACTTAGAAACGTCAGTCCACTAACGTTGATATCAAAAAGGAAAGCCAATAACACGGACTTTGACGTTTCTATTGTGGTGCCGGAATTAAAAACAAGAATATATATGTGGTGCGAGAAAAATTATCAAAAAATGGTGCCGATAGTAAAACTGGGGGTGACGATAGAATCCCCTATTTATATTATTTTTATGGAAAATTAGACGTATTATATTATGGTGAGTTTTAAAGGCACCACCACTTTTACTATTGACACTCATTTTTTGATTTTCTTTATTAACAGAACGTCAGTGGCACTGTCGTTGATATTGAACACCAACGTCAGTGACACACGTTGCTATTCAAAAACTAAAGTCGGTGGACTGACGTTTTTAAGTTGTGACACTTTTATAACGTAAACGTCGTTGACACTGACTTTCATTTTTAAACACCAAGGTCAGTGTCATTGACGTTGGTTTTCAATAGCAACGTCAATGCCACTGCCGTTCCGTTCATTACAAATCATCGTGGTGTCAGAGTAATTTTTTGTGGTGCCGGGAGTAATGTGGCGCCGTAAGTAACAGTGGGGGTGACTTTAGAACCCCCTATATCATTATTTTGTCTTGCGAGAGGGAAAAATAGGGGTGCGCACATAGTTCGGTTCGGGTCGGTTATGGCCGTAACCGATACCGAACCGACATTTTCAGTTAATTGAAAATCCGAACCGAAACCGAACCGTTTTGTGAAATAAACCAAACCGAACCGAAATAACCGGTTCGGTTCGGTTGGTTAACTGAAAAACCGAAATAAAATCAAAAGTAAATAATTAGAGATCACCGAATTGAACCGACCTGAAATAACCGGTTGATTAACAGAAAATCCAAATCGAAATAACCAAATTTCATCCAAATTATACAGTTATAACCGTTTGATTCACTATATGGCTATAAACGGTTTAGTTTTTTCTATTCGGTTTCGGTTTTGGTTTGGTTTTCGGATTATCGTATCCGTGTACACGGGGAAAACATTGAAAAAGAGGGATGCTCGTCACGTAGAAGGCGCCTTCAAATTTAAATGTTAACATTTCTGGAAGCTCCAGTCCTCCCACAAGCAACTGTTGTCGGAGAACGATATTCGCCACTCAAGTAGATATCCAACCTCAGTCAGTCAGTCGTAGAATCAAATAGCTGTAATTTGCAGAAAAAGCCTAATAGCAGCCCGAGAGGATGATTTTGAGGACGCCACCGCCGAGGAAACGCAGGGCTGAAGCTGGGCTGCCGGAAGATCAAAGTCATTTTAGTCATAGCCCCAAACCTACGTCAAACAATGGTCAGCTTGTCATCTTTGAGGATTCTCCGGCACCGGCTCCGGCGCCAGCACCGGATTCAGCTGACAATCACCCTATCTCTTCGGAGCAGATGCTTTGCACTTACCAATGCCGTCAAATGGTACTGTATTGTTTAGTATTCTCTTCTTCCATTAGGTTTTGAATTGTTGGTGGTATTAGTTTCTTACATAGGCCTAGCTGTTTATCTATATCAATGCATCTCTTTCTCCATCTCTGTATATATTGATGGGCGCATGGGTCTTTAGTAGCCCTGAATGGCAACGGATTCCTTCACCCTGCAGCTGCACGTCTACCTGCATATGGATAGGTTCATATATAGTTGTTTTGTGCGAGCCTATCTATTTTTCTAGTTTTGTCTGTTATCATCATTAGATGTTTTGGCTTCGATGATGCTAAACAAAATGCCTTATTGGCTGAATAGTGCTCAAGAAAAGAAGCCGACCATGCCGTGACATGTGTAGCAGAACAAGACCCTACTCATCCCCTTTATTCATTTAATTTATCAGCATGGGTGAACAGGAGCGGTTTGGGGAGATTTTGCCTTGGATTAATAATAAGTCTCAGCTGCTCTATGACCAGGAGGAAGTGAGACAAAGTGGTTGCTTGAAAGTCCATTAAAATCAAGTATTGAAAAGCATCTACTCAAGCCCACTCTACTGATGGAAACTTCCCTTTATAGCTTACATTAGCACTTGCAAGAGTGGGTTGTTAAAAGAGAACAGGGGAAATACGAAGTAGAATTATGTAGTAATTTAGACCATGGATGGATCTTGTGTAAGTGTCATCAGTTGCCTTGGAGGCATGCCAAGTTGGATCTTATTACTGTTCTATAAACTCTTTTTGGTTGGCACCAAAAAAGAAAATGGAAAGGCAGGTTGGGGGGTTTTGGCGGGAGGGGCTTGTTAATTACAAGAGCCAGCCTCACTTACAATCATGATGATTAATAAGGGTCAGTTTTTTCTCTACCATAGCTGATGGTTTTTTCTCTACCATTGCTAGGAAAGGAACCGTTGTTATCTCACCTAAACTAACCCTTCAGAATTCTCTACTTGTTCCTAGCCTTTCATGCAACCTTATGTCTGTCAGTAAACTTACCACTGAAACTAAATGCACTGTTGTGTTTTCTGTTGATGGTTGTATGTTTTATGATATTTACACAGGGAAGGAGTCTGACAGTGCTAAGTTGATGGGAGGACTTTACCCATTTGAAGAGAAATGAGACTCCAAGAATAAAGAAATCCCTAGGAACTTTTGTTTTCAATCTTCTTATGATGATAGAAAAATGGCTTGCTGTGGCACTTTAGACTTGGCCACCCTAATTTTTTGTATTTGCAAATTATTGCCTAATTTGCAATGTTTTAAAAAACGCTGGACACTATTAGGTCGGTGAGGAGGCATCTATTTTTTTATTTTTATTTTTAATTTTAAACAATGACGGTTGTCCGACATAAGTCATAAAGCATAAGCATTAAGCACATAGTCAAAAGGACAAGAATACATAAGAAATAGAAATAACTAGTAATAAGTCAAAGAATTCAGGGTAATGCATCTGGATTTTTTTTGGATCTATAATTCTAAATCTAAAGCATTAAGCCCTAGACCGCCTAGACCCGTCCAGGACCCAACCCGCCTAGAGTATAAATGGGACGCTGCCTAGCCGCCTAGCGCCTAGGCCGTCTTTAGAACACTGCTAATTTTGTTTTTCTTTAAAAGTCCTAAGAGCTTTCAACGTGAAGTGTGTGAGTTGTCAAAACATTTTTGTTCCACATTCCCTTCTCAACATTACAAGCCCACCAAGCTATTCACTAAGATTCATAGTGATATTTGGGGGCTTGCAAGGGTGGGTACTTTACAAGGGTAATGTTGGTTTATTACCTTTATTGATGACCACACAAGGGTCACATGCGTGTATACTTTAAACCAATAGGCTAATGCAAAACAGATTTTTGAAGAATTTTATAACTTGATTTTCACTCAATTTCAATCTAAATTGAAATTTTTAGAAGTGACAATGGTACTGAGTATTTCAACTCTGTCCTTGGATCCATTTTTCTAAAAAATGGCATTGTGCATCAAAGTTCCTACCTAGACACACCCCAATAAAATGGGGTTGCTGAGAGGAAGAATAACACATCTTGGAAGTTGTTAGATCCTTGATGGTGGCCTCAAAATGCCCCAAGTACATATGGAGTGAAGCTGTGTTGACAGCTTGGTACCTAAATAACAGACTGCTTACAAAGGGTTTTAAAATTCCGAAGTCCTTTGAGTCACCTTAAGTCCTTGTATATCCCAGTACTAGATTAATTCAAGACTTACCTCTGAGAGTTTTTGGGTGTACTGCCTTCACACATGTCCATAACCAAGGGAAACTTGATCCTAGGTCTTGGAAGTGTGTTTATTGGCTACTTCCCAACTCAGAATGGGTATAAATGTTTTGATCCAAATACTCAAAAAAGTGTATAACTAGTGATGTCACCTTTGAAGACAAAATGTTATTTCGCACTAATGTTCAGGGGGAGCACTTTAATGAACATGAGAGTATTTCCCTGATTTTGTTAGATATTGATGTTGGTGAGTCTGAAGTCCCACTCACTGATGATTATTTGCATCAACATAGGGAGAGGAATGACAGAATTACTGATCTACTTATCCTGGTAAATGATCTTAATGGTCAAAATAACCAGGAAGATGAACCAGTGATAAGTCCTAGAACTAGGATTCAAAAGTTACGAGGGAAAACTTATTTAAGGAAATAAACTTCTCTTGAGAGTAAGGACACCCACACAAGTACTGGACATGATCCTCCCACATGCGAAGCTTCTGAAACTAGTCTAGAAACGGGTGATTCCTTCGATTCTGAGAACTCTGATTCCTCTAAAGTGCCTGACAAAGTCCAGTTCAAGTGTTTGGAAACCTTTCTTAGATGGGGCACCTGTAAAATATTTATCCTTTGAGGAACTGGATATGCGTAAGTAAGGTATGCTATTCACAGTTGTATTAGGTGGCCTGGCTCAAGTGCTGTACCAGTTTCTTGGCGCTTCAAGTGGATTTCAATAGAATATATCTTGGATGAGGCTTGGTATGTTGTACTACCAAATGATGCCTGTCATATTTTGTTAGGATGGACATGGCTGTTTGGTGTAAGTATGATCCACCTTGCAGGCGTTAATCCTTATGTGAGAAAGCTAGACTCTAGCTTTGCTCTCAGTTAACATCGGTTTATCTGGGAGAACTGGTACAGGATTGTTGGTTACGTCTTTGTTAGTTGAAAGTGCCGTGGTTATAATAACAGGAAAAAAAGAACAAATGAAATAGGAGCGTAGGGAGTTTTCATAATATTTGTACTTATGTCAAGTCTTGGGTCTATGGCATTTTGCATTCCATAATCCGATCGGTAGCTTTACAAGGATAAAATTGATGGTGCAATCAACCTTCTTTAAGAGTATCTTTCACTTTTAGTTTTCTAAAGCTTATCAGGATTTTATGCAACTCAGTTATTCATGTGTAGAAACTTAGAAAAGAGAAAGGAAATGAAGAAGACAAGTTTAGTTCTTGTTATTTCATCAAAAGAGAGATACAGTTGTTAAATAGGAGATTACAGTGGTAGTAATCAGACAAGCTAATAAATGTAGGTGGCTAATGAAGGTATTTGGGAGAACCTAGGAGACTCTTGTCATAACCACTTAGATGCTTTATATAACAAAGCATCATTTAAGTGTTACACGGTTAACGAGCATTAAGATTACAATTTGTGATAATTAAAAAACTAATATGATAATTATAATAACTAATATATCAACTAATATCATGTTAATGTTAATTTTATTTTTGGTGTGGTTCACCCTCTGATGGTTGTTTTCAATAATTGGTCAAAATGAAGAATATTTTCTCTAATTTTCAGCCAGCTTTAAGAGCCTTTGTTTAGTCTACAAGATTGAACATCGTGTCATTACCTGGCTTTCATTCCTCTAATGACTATATATTACTTGACTAATAATTTAATACATTTTCATTTACCTAATAGCTTCAGCTGTTAGGAATTAGTGCAGTTTATACATGTATACATGTGAACAATATTTGCTGCTATTGTAGGTAAAGTCTGAGTTCTTGGATGCCTTAAATAATGCAGAAAAGCAAGCACACGATTGCCAATCAAAACTCGAAAAACTAAATGAGGATTTCCAAAATGCCGGTGAGTCATGATGCCTTGATTTGGCCATTTTCTTACTTGTTGTAGATCTGATATGTTTTTTTTACATTTTGTTATGCATTTGACTAGGTTTTTGCTCTCTCCATTCTTGTTTCTTAATTTTAAATGTTGATGCCAATGCGAGTTTCTTATAGACGGGATTATATGATTCAATACATGACTCAATTCGGGATACCATAATTCCGTAAGTTGATTTCCGTTGGCTTCTAAGAGTAGACTTTGTATTTTTAATGAACATTTGGATGAAATCTATGTCTATAGTTTTGAATGACCTCCTTTTTTGCCTCAAATAATGAAGTGATAGCGAGTGTTCTAAAAATCGGCCCGGGCGGCACCTAGGCGCTAGGTGGTCTCCGACCGACTCGATTATACCCCAGGCGAAAATATCTAGGCGGGTAGGCTCCTAGGCAGATTTAGGCGGTCCCAAGCGGCGCATAGTCGGTGCCAGGTGGTCTAGGGCTTCATATATATATATATATATATATATATATATATATATATATATATATATAAAAATCATTTAACACATTACAAAAAAACCAAGCAGCCCTTTTGACTCATGAGTTCTTAGACTTATTTTAACATAATCTCATGTTCCTTTGGACTTTAGTTAGTCTTTTAACACATTTCCTTAATGTTTATGCTTTAGGATTTATTGATTTATGTTGGACAACCATTGTATTATTTAAAAAATATAAAAAAAAAAACTAGGCGCCCCATCACCGCCCGACTACCGCTTAGCGTCTTTTAGAACACCGAGTGGTAGTATTATATTGACTATGAAGGTATTCTTGGACCATGCTAAGTCCATAAAGTTCCAAGTATGAAACCACTTGATTTAGTATGCTCCACATTTCTGTATACTTTTTGTGAAGTTGAAAATGGATATCAAGTTTTTAATGAGGAAGGAAGAGTGGAGGACTAATACTACTCCAGGTCCTGATAGAGACGCTATGGATAAACACAAAGACAACCAGGGTTACTTAGATCCTGATTTTATCAATGTTGTACAACATTTTTCTAGGGGCACTTTATGTACTACCTAGGAGTCGTACTGCATTCTCCATGGTTCCAAAAGTTGAAAGGGTTGTAAGGATGTTTAACCAATCACTCCTTAGAGTTGTAAACTGTTAGACTATATTAATGTAATAATGTATATTATTATTCCTCTGTGTTGAGAAATACCCTGTTTTTCTGTTCTTTATTCATGTTTAGCTCCCTAATTACTATCTTAGAAGGGACTGATTCTGTTTGGTTTGTCTAAGATGTTTTTACTGTTCATTAGCCGTTGCACTCTTGCTAGTTGGAGGCTATCTATATAATGTAATGTTACTTATCTTATCCGATAAGCAATTCTAACAGAATCTTCTCTTCATCTAAACTTTTCTATCTTAATTCCTACATGGTATTAGAACTATAAGCTCATCCTGTTTCTTTCAAAATTCCTTCTATGGTGTTAACAAAAAGAGAGGAAAATAGGATATTTTATTGATATATTTTTCATAATTACAATGACTGGAATCCCTTTCTTAAATAGGAGTAGAATCAAGGTCTAGAATCTTGATTGATTAGGACTCCTTGATTTTAGGAATCAGAATCAATCTTACAATAAACAGAATAATAACAGAATTTTATTTTAAATAAGGAAAGTCGGAATAATAACAGAATTACTTTAAATAAGGAAAGTCAACTTCCAATCTCTCAAACCCTAATTTGTCACTGAATGACAAAAGTACCCTTGTCCTTCAACACTCCCCCTCAAGTTGAGCATAGATATTGATCATGCCCAACTTGCTCACAAAGTTTTCAAAATTTTGTTTCACCGTTGCTTTTGTCAAGGCATCACCGTATCGTTGTGCGAGAGGGCATGGAGGGAATGCATATCACACCATTTTCTAGCTTTTCCTTAATGAAATGCCCGTCCACCTCAACATGTTTTGTCCTATCATGTTGGACGGGATCATTTGCGATATTAATTGCAGCCTTGTTGTCACATAACAACTTCAATGGACCCTCCGGGCTTAATTTTAGGTCTTCTAAAACTCTTTTCACCCACAACTCTTTTCAAATACAAAACATGGATAGATAACTCGTGATTCTCTTTTATTACTTTATACTACATCCGTCTCAAAATATAAGGTATTTTAGAGTTTTCACACCGTTTAAGAAAATGGTAGAATGTAATTAATTTTAATGACAAAAGTCTAAAACACCCTTTGACTCTCATTAATGCAAAAGTTGTTGAAAGTGATAATAAATTAGGGGTAAGAAAAAATGTAATAAATGTTCCATCGGTATTCTAAAAAGCCTTGTATTATGGGACAAAACCAAAAAGCTAAAAGGCCTTATTTATTGGGATGGAGTTAGTATATCCGGATAAACGAGTTTATATAAGACAAGCACAAGTAATAGAGTCCTACTCCTAGCTGACTTCTATACCGATAAACGTTGTAATCACTTAAACACGGGTAGGCAATTAGCCCGTTACACTCCTAGTCCAACACGGACAACTCAAGGATAACCCTACTATATTTAATAGTTCTCATGGGAAGAAGGTTTAGATCAAGATCCTTGAGCCCTATTATGTTACAACAAATCTTGTAGTACTCATTGATCCTACTCTGGATAGAGGGAAACCAGGGATAACAATTTTGGAGAATGGTAGCTGAGTTTGGTTTCAACATTATATGGTATATGAACGAAAGATTCTATTCTATAGGAAACATGAAATTATGTCTGATACGGAGGTTTTGCTAGCACTTAGAGGGGCACAAGGAACAATAAATCTGAACTAGGACTAAGAGAAATTTTTCTGGAACAAAATTGACTTGGCGGATTTCAGTTAATTTGTGTTTGGATATGGGTGTGGTCTCAGTCAGCTCTAGAATGTGCTAATGTACTTTGTATGAGCAGTAATGTTTCATTCATATTACTAAAATTTGTGATTCACAAAAAATCTTAACCGTGAGATGTCCACAGTTGCTTATAGATTCCATGATATTTTGTGAAGTTTGTTAGTCTTTCTTAGCTGCTTTTGGTGTAGGAGGTGTGATTATATCCCCCTACTTGTACTGTATTTGTTTTACATAGGAATTAAACTGTCATAAAAAACTTGTTTAGCCCTAAAAAACATGTTTTTCTTCCACGACCACGACTTGTAAGTGTTGAATTACCATCTCTCCCAAAAGCTTAAGCAACTAGGGAAGTAGATACTTAACATTTTAAACACTTCAACATGCCTCCTCCAGTGTAGGCTTATAACAAACCCGCCGCATGACACACAAAGGCATGTAAAGGGCATTATAAGGCTAACAAAGAGGCTCAACACTTGCACAATATGAATGACAAGGCAATGTTGGCGAGATAGGTTTGAACCCATAACCTTGCGGTCCGCTTTGATGCGGTGTTGAAATTCCACATCTCCCAACAACTTAAGCTAATGGGGAGGTAGATAATTAGCATTCTAAACACTTCAACAATAACTTAGGGCACTCCCAGCAGAAGCACCAAATTTTATCCATATTTTACAACATCTCAATCCAAAAACCTTCACAACAACATCCCTATCCTTATCCCTATAACATTTCAAATAATATTAAATAATACATATTTTACCTCACAACCCTATTTATACACATTAAATATTTATTATTTCACTCCAGCAGCATCCCTATCCTTATAATTTTTAATAATTAAATATGTTTAGGGCGTGAATAGTGCATCCCCACAAGTAGGGATGCACTGTTCATATCCCTAAAAATAAATAGGGATAGGGACTCTGCTGTGGAAGCTATTTTGGGGTAAACTCTATTTTTTATCTTCATTTTAGGGATAGGGCACCATATAGAGCTTCTGCTGGGAGTGCTCTTATCTTTCCATGATAGTTTCAATTCCGGAACCTTGAGAAATGTTGAACACCGTTATTTGCTCTATATTTTAATGGTGTTTGTTTGAGAAATTGGCATTCTAAACACATCAACAGTCACTTATTTTTCCATAATAGTTTCATTTCCATAATTAGCATTCATGTTTGGATATGGGAGTGGTGTCAGTCGGTTCTAGAATGTGCTAATGTACTTTGTATGAGTAGGAATGTTTCATTCATATTACTAAAATTTGTGATTCCCAAAATAACTTGACCGCAAGATCGTCCTCGATTGATTATAGATTCCATGATATTTTGTGAAGTTTGGTAGTCTTTCTTTGCTGTTTTTGGTACAGGAGGTCTGATTATATCCCCCAGCTTGTACTGTATTTGTTCTGCATATGAATTAAATTGTCTTACATAAACTTAGTCTCCTACCGCAACAACGACTTGTAACTGTTGAATTATTATCTCTCCAAAAAACTTAAGCTAATAGGGAAGTAGATAATTAACATTCTAAACACTTCAACACGCCTTCTCAAGTGTAGGCCTATAAGAAGCCTGGGCCAACATGACACACAAAGGCATATAAAGTGCACTATAAGGCAATAAAGACTATAAATGAGAAGGCAATGTTGGCAGAGAGGTTTGAACCCATGACCTCCTGCTCTGATATCGTATTGAATTACCATCTCTCCCAAAAGGTTAAGCTAATGGGGAGGTAGATAATTAGCATTCTAAACAGTTCAACAGTAACTTGTCTTTCCATAATAGTTTCATTTCTGGAAATTTGAGAAACGTGGAACATCGTTATTTGCTCTATATTTTAATGGTGTTTGTTTGTAGGAAGTCGCAAAGGAGATTTTCCATTGATGTCAAGTAGGCTTGCTAATATGTGTTCCATTTGTTTCAGAAGCTGAAAGGAAAAAGTTTCGAGATCTATTTTTATATGCTGACCAAGACCTTGCTGCTGCTAAGCAACGGGAACATGCTCTCCAAGAACAGCTATTGAAGGAGGTTGATTCTTCTCAAGAAAGGCTAAGAAGGCAACTAGAATTGTATAACGAGCTTGAGGTGGGCTTTCATCCATGCTTATACTAGTGTATGTATGTCTATTTGATGTTATTGTTATTATTGAGGACTCAACTACTTTGCCAGTCTCAAGATTGCAATAAATAAAGCCTAGTCTTTTCTGATAGTTATTTGTTGTTGATTTATGGTAGAGTGACGATCATGATGATAGTAATCGTTTGACAGGATTGCCCAACTTTAAAAAGTTTATTTGTATTTATCTCCTTATTAGTAATTAATTAGTGGTAGAGCTATATGTTTCTGAGGAGAGAGAAGAATTGAGAGAAAGTCTTCTGATTTTATTAACCCACTCAGAAAGAGTTTGAATAGATATTACAAAGGAAGACCAAAGGGCTAAAGCTCATAAAGACATCCGGCTGTGATTTGACAGGCTGCTACTAAACACTTCTTAAATGAAAAGACAACGGCTGTACTTAGCCATAAAATAACAACCTAACTTATTATTCCGTACTTAATTAGAACTAAACAAACATAAAAAATAAAATGTATTATTTTTTCCGTACTTCTACAGTTTCCTCTGTGAGCAGCTGCTGATATTCATGGTTTACCGATCAATACGACTTTTAATGAATGATGGAACTTCCATCATATTTAAGGTGTAATCAATGCGTGTTGTGGCTTTCTGTTCCAAGTGCTTGTAAAACCTGTTGACTGTTAGAGGAAAGAACGAAATAGCATGTCCAACATTTTGTTTGAGAGTGTGAATGCATTCATGATACAAACCCAAATTCACTTTCTTGGCCAACATTTAGGAGGTTCTTTCGAAATTGATGATCAGGTAAAATGAAATTCGGAACTGTTTGAGGAGCTTAGCAAACTTAATTGTTTTTTTTTGCCTATTTTTATAATCTAAGGCGTGTAAAATTCCTTGAATTGTGGTGGTAAGCAAAATGATGTGGCTGGAAGGAAGAGGACGGCAGTATAAACATGTGATAGACATGTGCCGCTATTTGCTAGATTTTTCTTGCTGACTCGTGGGTTCATTGCTTTGCTCTGTCCTTTTCATTTAACGGTTTTGTAAACTTTTCACATCTGTATGGGCTAGGATGCTCGGTAACTAGGGTGTTCTGTCTATTAAAGAATTTAATTTACCTTATCTGTTAAACATTATGAGGCTGGCCTCCTTTTCCGTCTCTCCTAATGGACCTTTTTATCTAGTATACTGTTTTTTTCCTTCCTCTTTTTGTTTTTGATTAGTTATTTGATTCTTGAATTGAATTCTGACATTTTTGAGATGCCATAGGCCAAGTACCAAAATGAAGTGAAGCTCCGTATAAAAGCTGTATCTGCATCAAAAGTGGCTGAAGAAAAAGCTGGTATGTTGGAAGGAAAACTAAGCAACGTATCTGAAAGCATAGAAAGAGAGAAAGTCCGGCTGCAGAATGAGCTTGCTCAGCTGAAAAGTGATTCTAAGTTTTCGGTATCCAAAATCACTAAGGAAGTGAGCGACTCTCCTCCCCGTGTGCTTGTTGTACTATATATATGCTGGTAAATTGTGAATATGAACTTACTAATTTGATGGTTAGCTTGAAAGAATGGAATGCAGAGCTAAACATGCCGAGGAAGAGTCAAGATTACTGAAGGATCAGCTGGAACAACTTAAAAAGCGATTTGAGGAGGTTCTTACATTACCCATTGTTTCCCCATTATACCGAATAGTCCTGTACATATTGTATTACTGGAAAATGTTACAATACAGTCACACATGAGCTGACAGCTCTACACAATGAAATCACCATGTCACATAGAAAATACGCAAATCTATGTTATGGTGTAGGACTATACTCCAACTCCATTTACACATACACTTTCCTGTCAGTAGGCTCACTTAATCTCAAAAGCTTGACCATCTCATAGCATAATATATAATATAAATTAGATTGCAAATATGGCCTCATATTCCTTTCCTGCCAATTTCGATAGACCAAGACGGAAAATCCCATCTATATTTAGTGATGCTGAAATTGATTTTCGAGTCTGGAGGTTGTAAGCCAATAAATGATTGTATCCTAGTTCTATGACCTCCGTATGTAATCTGTAGAAGATGCACTGCCATAACTTCTGTGTGAAGAAACATTTGGAAATTAGGTGTGAATGTGTTTCCGAGCTTGTCAAACATCATGTAGTGGACTGAACCATTCCCCAATCCTTTATCCCTCACTATGTGGCCATCCTTTTCTTACATTCTCACCAAAAAACAGAAGCTTATTTTGGAGTTTTCTTTTTATGTCGAACAAGATTCCATCAACTAACTTCTGGTCACATAGGTTCTTGAAAATGCATAGCTGTAGCAAAATGATGTAGATGATCATGTGACAAAGTCCAAATAATTTTGTAATGAGAGTAACGCCTATTCAACAAGGCATGCGGAGTCTTCACAATAAAACATCGCGATTCTGTGCTCCTTCCAGCTGGCCATTTCCAATCTTCATATCTGCAACTTTCAGAGAATGATATAAACCAAGTTTTCGTTTCACAGCATCTGAATATAGGTACCATAATCAAACTCCTGGACGCCAGCAATCAAACCCGAAACTCTTGTCATGTCCATTTCCTCTGATTACATGAATTGGATCCTGAACCAAAGCTCTCAAAGATAAGAGCTTACATCATATCCATGGATCACCGTTTCTAGGAGAACTCAGTCAAAAGTCTGGTTATAATTGCTTATATTAGTTGCCTGTAGAATGGTGGTGGAACTTGAGCATATAAATAGAGGGACTGGACAAAAGAACTTTTTGCATCTAATTGCCTAAAAAAGAAAGAGAAATAAGAACTTGGAGTGTTCTAAAAGTCGGCCGACTAGGCACCGCCTAGTCGCTAGTCGGCCCTCCACCCACACGATTACACACTAGTCGGTCCTATCAAAAGCTGCAAAAAGACAGCAGCTATACTACTGGAAAGTACGGTTTCAATATTTCCCCCAAGTCTCTAATATCGTAGCGTAGGCACTTAGCTGCATTATTTGGCTTGTCGGTCTGGGCTCTAGTCGGTCCCTAGTCGGGGCCTAGTCAGCCTCTAGTCGGGAAAGTCGCGCTCAACTCGGGCTCAACTCGGGCTGGTCGGGAAAATCAGCAAGTCAGACAGTCTAATATCCTAAGCCGTAAAAACAAAACAAAAAAATCATTTCTCTTCCAAAAAAAGTGCGCTTTCTTTTCCCTCCAAGCTCTCCTTCGATCGGCCACCACACAATACAACCCCATTGTCGCCGACCACACATGCCTATGTTAGTACTTAGTATTATTAGAGTACTAATATCATAATTTTTGGGGGTTTGTAGTAGTATTTTGTTTTTTGTTTTTGTCAATTCCAGTATTATTATTAATAATTAAAAAAAATCTAAACCGGCTAGTCTCCGACTAGTCCCCCGCCTACTCGACTAGTCCCTAGTCCCCACTTGGCTGCCCGACTAGTGCCTAGAGACTTTTAGAACACAGATAACTTGTAAGTGCTTTCTGCAAGGATAATTGTTTTCCTAGATGATATGAGAAGAAATACATATATGTTATCCTCGTATGGATTTGATGAGTCTGCAATAGAATGCCATATAATACCGTTTTGAAGTGTGTGTGTGTTTTTTTTTTCTTTTTTTTGCGTAAACTGAGATGCAGTGAGTGCAATATCTTCTATTGCCAGGCATCCCAGCAGAAATTGGAGTTTGAGAAGCAGTTGCTGCTTGTGACATCTCAAGAAACTCCTTCGGACAACAGCACATTATTAAAAAACTTGCAGGATGAACTCAGGAGTTTTGTAAGTCATTTTCCCACCCCTTTCTTTTGTATAATTTTAGGAATTATGTTTTTCTTGATGATTCATTATTTCTGAATGAAAATATTTCATACTTTTAAGACTTCAAGGTGAATGGAAAACTAATTCTTGTAGACATTGATACCTTTGCAAAAAGTGCAAGTTTCTTGTTAAAAACTGCAAGTTTAAAAAATCATGGCTTGGAAAAATGCACATTTTTTTTTACTGTCTTTAATCACATCCAAAGCTTCTTCTTGCGAGTGGGCTTTGTTGACCATAAATCATCTTTCCTGGGTACTACATACAATAAAAAATAAAAAATAAATGTCTTTTCTCATTAAGTAATTTTTTGGTACCATTGCTTTTAAATCGACAAAGAATGTTTTCGGAATGTATCTTATAATCGAACCCAACCACTGGCCCATTGTTTCCCTTCACGTTGCAGTTGTAAGTAATTATCATTGCTTGCTTAAAATCTAATCCTTTATTCAGGAATCTGAAGTGCGTGAAGCCAGAAAGTTAAAGTCTTCTCATCAGAATATTGAGTTATTGAATGAGAAGCTACTAGAAGAAAAGGGCCGCAGAGAAAGGGCAGAGATGGAGCTCCTGAAACTTTCAGCAGTCCAATCAAGTGTTCAAAAGTTAGAGGATGAGTTGGCCGCTTGGAAATCATTGATGAAAGACATTCCCGGTGTGTCCGGAGCTCATGATGTGCCTCTTAGATTTGCAGCACTGCAGAAGTATGTGATTTACTTGTGTTGCTTTCCATATACTACTAGTTTATTGTAAGAATTATTGGGAAAAACTTCTGTATTATTTCATCTCAGCATTGCTGGCCTTTTATAATACATCGAAACCCAACCTCCAAGTAACCTAAGCCGACTCGGAGCTTTTTAGGCATTTACCTAATTCTCCTCTTACTAACTAGGAAACCATACTTTAATATATGTAGCAGTATTTAAATAAAGATTAATTAACTACAAATAATTATATACGAAATACAATACTTTCCAACATTTATTAACTTGAGTTTTCAAGAGTAATTGGCTCTTCAGTACATAGTTGTCAAAACGGCGCCTAGGCGAGAAAAAAAACGACAATTAGGTAAGGAAATATTTTTATCAAGTTGTCTTCTTCTTTACAGTTCTTTTTTTGCCATAGTCTCATAGATGAAGACATGTAGCTCTTTTTTGTTGTTGTTTCTTTTCCTTTTTTGTATAGTTGTTTTTCTTTGATGCTGAAGGCTGCATCTTTTAAAGTTGAATTCTAAAACTCTTAAGCTACCAGCACTAGGCTGAGGTTTTCTTTTTCCCCTTTTGTCTCATATCCAATTCACATGGATTGTGGTTCAGCCAGTGTTCTAAAAGATGCTAGGCGAAAGCGACGGGAAAGTGGGGCGCCTAGCGCCTAGGCGACTCCTAGGCGATTTTTTTAATATTTTTAATATTTTAACTAATACAAATATACAATGATTTTCAGATTTTTTATATATATATATATATAATAGAAACCCTAATTGCCTAGAGTCGCCTAGGGCGCTTTTTAGAACACTGGGTTCAGTGATAGCGTGATAATCAATATGATAATATTGATTCTTTTGCTTTTCTTTCATCTTTTGGTTGATAAAAGTGTGTTTGTCGATTGTTGTTCACACATGGAGCTAGTTTATTGTCGTTTCATTCTTCTGTAATATGGGTTTTGAGTGTTTGTAGCATTTCTCGCTCTGAGTGTCAGGGGACCTAGGCTCGCCTAGGCTTTGCCTAGCGCCTTGACAACTATGCTTCAGTATATAATTCAGTCAAAAGTAAAATAGTTACAATTTTAGTTCCTAATTTTGCCAGAATATCAATATCTTCCCCTGACCATTAAAATAAAAGAACTTTACTTCTTATATTTTCCACTAAAAGACAACCAAATTAAATCAAACCTAATGCTACGACAAATGAGTCGGATCCCGCACTTGGTCTTGGTGGGGCTTGAACATGGGGCATTTTAGGCTCATGGCCTTATCTTCAGACTTTTGCGAAGCCTTCAGCAAAACTAATGGTTTCATTTACTGATTGCTGTTAGTCAAGGGCCATCAAATGTATTGTGAACGAAGTTTGTGGTAGCTTAAGTGTATTAGGTTAAATGAGGTGAACTATCGATTGACTAACTTTTGAGGTTCTCGTATTTGAAACAAATTTAAAACTCCTGTGCGGAAGTGTATATTGTTGCTCCTTTAAGATGTGTCTAACCACTTTCGTTGCTTTCCCATATATATACACTGCAGTGGACTTGGTAGTAAGCATCACATATTTCATAAACCTGAATGGGTGCTTGCATTTCCTTTAGCATAATAATATGTCATACTTCTAAAGTGGGAAACAACCATTAGATGGGCTAGAGTATCAAAGTGCTTTTAGTATTACTCGTCACTGACTTCAGTTTTGTTGCTAACAATTCATGTTGCAGAGAGGTGGTTGATAGTATGTTGAAGGTTGGAGATGCCCAGGCACGCTTGAAACAAGTACAGGTGGCTTTAGACACTGCAGAGGTTGATACGCAAAATGCTCTAACTGAAAGCAGGTTGGCAAAAGAGGCTGCAGAAACATTGAAGTCAGACATCAAAAGAATTGAGTTGGTGGTTAGTATGACGTGGTTCTTGTTTTGGCTTGCTAGTTTGTGACAGTTGGTGGTTAAGTTTTCCCTTGTTGTAGTAACCGGTTAGGTAGTTTATAAAAAAAGAAAACATATTTCGCTCTCTGGCAAATAAGTCGAGACGGTTTTAAAGATTGAGCTATATGTAACACAAGGAAAGCCCAAGAATGTACTTTGGTGTATTTCAATTACAGGTCTGTGCGGGAGAGAATCAACAATAAGGGTTTGTAGAAATTTAGGAGAAAATAGTATCTTTCATTCACTTCTTAAACTACAACTCAAGGGGAGTTGTATACTTACACAAAGCTGGAAAATCTAGCCGTTAGGCATGATTTGACAGAACACTCAATGAAAAACTCCTAAACTAGCCGTTAGAGGAGAGATTAGGAAGCAACAAGCTTGAACCCTTATTTAACAATAATATAGGACATAATTATAATAGAAAAACACATAAAGAACATATTACAAATTTATGATTTCCAACACTCTCCCTCAAGTTGGTTTGTAGAGATTGAACAAGCCAAGCTTGCATTTGCAGAAGTTGAATTGAGATCTCCTGCCATTGCAGCACGAGTTCATGGTTGTTGGATCAGCCAACCATGCTTGATACCATGTAGAGTAAAACAAGAGAAGATATTTTATTAAAGGATAAGATGTTTTACAAATGAGGCAAAAGTTCGCATAAATAGATGACAAATCTTAACAAAGTCAAACCCCTATAATTAAGGAGCCGACTGCTAAGCCCTAAAATAGACCAAAACCCTACTAATCACCTAGGGCAATTCATTAATTTTACTGAAGTTAGATGTCATTTGCCTGGAAATCGAGTGAGTCGTTGGCAATAGTTATAAGAGCTTCTACCATCTGCTACAGCACTACCTGTTTGATTGGACATAGTTTTGGTGATTGTAGGGCTGGCATATGCTCAAGTGCTTGACCAGTATATTAGTCATCCCACATCTCCTATGTGTCCGATATTCATTCTATTAATTTTAAATTGATTTCCTTTTCTGGACTTTCCTTACTTGTAAGATATTTTAATTGCTATTGCAGCTTGCTTCAGTTTCAGAGGAAAGAGACCGCCTGCGTAACGTGGTCAATGAATTAAGAGGGCAGAAATCTGTCGAGTCTGGGGTCGAATCTTTCAATTCAAGTGTTGTTCAGGTTTGTGCATTTTATTGTTAATGCACTGCTTCAAACTGCAGATTGTCATTGCTGTCGTTTACAAGCAGGAACTTGAAGCATGTATTTCCGGGAAAGACAGAAGTATAAAGGAACTGGAGATCAATTTACACGAGAAAAAAGAACTGACTATTCAGCAACAAAATGAAATTCAGTTGCTCAATGAGAGGCTAATGAATGAAACAAGAAGAATCAAGTCATTAGAAAGGGAGACTGACCGGCTTCGTTCAGAGATTGCACTTTTGGAAGCCAAGGTGGGGTTTTTTTTCTTGTGGAACATACTTGAGCACTTTGAGGTTTGCATGCTTTTCTTAGTCGGATAAGTGTATATGTGTATGTCAAGCTCCCAGTTGTTTGGCTCGTAAATCTGCTTAAATTCATCTTGCAATTTGTGCTTAGGAATATACTAACATGGATGTTTCGGGGGAGAAGAGAGGTGTGTGGTAGGGGGTGGGGTAGCTGTATTAGAACAATTAATAATTGCTTGTTCGGCAAGGATAGTCAAGTGTCCATCATTAAAACGGAAGTTTAAAATCTGAAGACTTAATTTGTTAAGCATTTGAATGATTTAAGTGCTGAATATGTAATGGTGATGTCTGAATCTGAGTGCTTAAAATGATTAAAGTTGAGAAAGTAATATGTACTTCGGATAACTTTGTTTTTTTTTTAATACTAAAATATAGGGCAAAAGACACCATAGTTGTTAAGGTGACCTTGGCGACCCTTGACCGCCTGGAACATGAGATAGGCGACCAAAATGTCAGGCGAAGTCTAGGAGAGAAAAGCCGACCGCCTATGTGAAGAAAGTGAGGTTTTTCTAATTTTTTTTACAAAAAACTTCAAGCTCTTACACTCACAAGCGTGTAATTTTCTGCGTATGATCTGATGACCGTATCTTGCTGTCTTCTTCTCATCTTCTCTTTTCCTTTTTGTGTGTCAGTCTCATAGATGAAGACATGAAACTATTTTTTTTTTCTTTTTCTGTTTCTTTTCCTTATTTATATATGTTGGAAAAGGTAAAAGAGAACAATTGTTCTTCTTCTTTTATTCACTGACTGCACATTCTTATTTATTCAACTGGTGGAAGCCCTAATCTTCCCGAATTTTAGGAACTTACCGAATCGGGATTCTTTGACCAAACCGCCACCCTTAAACCCTAAGGAAATACTTGCCTTCACGGCTACATATAAATAGATAATAAAAACGAGAACTTAAAAAGATACTCAAATTCTAACTCTTTCAACACGACCCCCCAAGTTGGAGCGAAGATATTGGACATGCCCAACTTGCCCACAAACTCATCAAACCCCCGCTCTTCCCAACGCCTTTGTCGCCCCATCTGCATTCTGCCTTGAGGAGGGAAGGAAAGGAACACAACAGACCATTTTCCAGCTTTTCTTTAATAAAATGCCTGTCAATCTCTACGTGTTTGGTTCTGTCATGCTGGACTGGCCCATTAGCTCCCTCACTATGGCTACCTTGTTGTCACAGTATAGTTTCATGGGTTGTGAGAAACTAGCTCCCAGATCTTCCATCATCTTTTTTATCCACAGTCCCTCACATATACCTGTGCCATGGCTCTAAACTCAGCCTCCGCACTACTCCTTGCAATGACATCCTGTTTTTTGCTCCTCCATGTCACAAGGTTTCCCCACACATAGGTACATTACCCCGTTATGGGCCTCCCGTCCTTAGTGCGGCCACCCCGTACCGCATCGGTGAAAATGGACACTTCCCTTCGTTAGACTTCTTGAAGTACAACCCTCTCCCAGGTGCAGTCTTCAAGTATCTCAACAATCTCCTAGCTGCTTCAAGATGAAACTCATTTGGTGAGTGCATGAACTGACTTAGTGTCCCAACTGCATATGACACATCTGGCCTGGTATGGGCAAGATATATCAACTTGCCAATTAATTTAATTTCTGATATCCTTCCACATTAACTAATTTTCCCTTGACACTTCCCAATTTAAGGTTGCACTCCATTGGTGTCCAGGCTTGTCTGCACCCTTCTAAACCTGTCTCATTGAGAAGGTCTAATGTATACTTTCTCTGAGTCATTATCAGCCCCTCTGATGACCTAGCAACTTCCATTCACAAGAAATATCTCAAGAGCCCCAGGTCCTTGATTTCAAACTCTGATGACAATTTGCTTTTCACCCAGGTAGCTTCTTTAGCATCATTTCCTATGAGGATAATATCATCAACATAAACACTGTGATTTTTCCTCCCCTAGACTTTTTGATAAACAGTGTGTGATCTGACCTCCCTTGTGTGAATCCGACACTTTTAAGCCCATACAAGGATTTTTTCAGCTTACACACCCTGTTCCCAAACCTATCAGTGGACCCTAGTGGTGGTTCCATTTACCTCCTCCTTCAGATCCTTATGAAGGAATGCATTTTTTTACATCCAGTTGATTAAGTGGCCAGTCTAGGTTTACTGCCACAAAAAGCAGTATCCTAACAGTGTTTAGTTTGGCCACTGGGGAAAAGGTCTCTGCATAGTCTATGCCATATGTCTGTGAGTACCTCTTGGCTGCTAACCTAGCCTTGTGTCTTTGGATACTCCTATCAGAATCGTACTTGATCACAAATGCCCATTTACACACCACAGTTTTCCTTCCTCTAGGCAGGGTCACAACTTCCCAGGTGTCATTCTTTCTTAGTGCCCCCATCTCTTCCAGAATTGCTTCTCTTCACTCAGGAACCCTCCCGTTTGGTTTCGGACTGGACTGGATCCATTTGGATCCAACTTAATATTTTATTCATCCACTATCTTATTTACTATTATTTTAATATTTCTCTCACCAATCATTTCACAATCAACAAATAAAATAATATTAATCAATTCATTTTATTCACCACCTACACTATTCAACCATTACTTTATCAATATAATATTTCTCTCACCAATCATTTCACCAATCATTTCTTCTTCAACACAAATTTTAATACAACATTTCAACATTATAATCATTACTTTACATTATTTTATTTTATTTTCTCTCTCACGACTCAAATGGATCCAGTCCAGTCTGAAACCAAACAGGGCCGGCTTCTTGTATGTCCTTGGGAATTGTGGTAGATGAAATAGCTGTGGTGAAGGCTTTATATTTAGGGGGTAATTGTGTATATGAGAGGAATTTGGAGATAGGGTGTTTAGTGCAACTTCTGGTAGGTTTTCTGATGGCTATAGGTACATTTAGGAGAAGTTTTTCTTGGGTTGAAAGAGGGAGTTTCTCCCCTTTTTTTAGAGCAGGGAGGGGAGATTCATGGGATTCATTTGTTTCAGAGGATTCAGAGTCAAGAGACTTAGAATCGAGTTTCAGCACAACCGAGCCTTAGAATCCGTGTTGTCTATATGCTCGGTCCGGGTCTTTGGTTCAAGAACAACGGCTTCGGGGACGATTGTTGTCCCGCCTCAATCCGATTTCTAGATGCCTTCTTAGGGTACTTCCTCACATAAGTCTTCCCTTTGAAAATTTGGTCATTTTCTGGAGGATTAGGAACATCGGGTACAACCGAGCCTCGAATCTATGTTGTCTATATGCTCGGTCCGGGTCTTTGGTTCGAAATGCTTCGGGGACGATTGTTGTCCCGCCTCAATCCGATTTCTAGATGCCTTCTTAGGGTACTTCCTCACATAAGTCTTCCCTTTGAAAATTTGGTCATTTTCTCGGAGGATTAGGAACAACAGTGCGATTCTCGTTGAATCGGTGTTGATTCCTCCTCCAACCCGACGATCATCATCATCACAAGTCCTTAAATCATTAGAGCCTGGGTCAAATTTAGTTTTTTGGTCTAGGAAATTATATCCTTCATCTATTTCATTGAAAACATTTGTTTCACCCTTTTTCTCCCCCTGAAATTGGACCTTATCAAAGAACATGTTTTCTTCAAAGAAGGTTACATCCATTGTGATTATGAATTTACCAGTTTCATTATCATAACACTTGTAACCCCTCTTTGTTGGAGAATATCCCACAAAGATCTATTTCTTTGATCTAGGTTCCAATTTCCCTTGATTGTGAGTGTGTGTGTAAGCAGTGCACCCAAAAACCTTCAAAGGAAGTTTGCCAACGAGTCTGTTTTGAGGAAAACAGGTTTCAAACTGGTTTAAAGGTGTTTTGAAACTGAGTAGCTTTGGTGAACAATCCCTTTCTCAACATTTTTATTACTCCCTCCGTCCCATTTTATTTGTCCACGTTTCCTTTTTGGTTTTTCCCAAAATATTTGTCCACTTTGTGCATTAATTGTCAAATTTCTTCAAATGCCCTTCCATCTTTACAATATTTACAATAAAAAGTGTGTATTATTAAATGCTCCAACAACTATTTAAAGGGCATAAATGTAAAAATATTGGATAATTTAATGAAATTCAAAGCATTAACTACACTTTTCGTAATCTGTGTGAAAAGTCAAACGGGACAAATGAAATGGGACGGCGGGAGTATTAGAAAAAAGTCCAGGAAACAACTTTTCCATATAATTAAAACTTGGGTGGCCTAATCTCCTATGCCACGTTAAAATCTGGTTCTGATTATCTAAGTTTCTTGTGAGATGACATCCTCTCGCAGGGTGTCCTTATTTGATTCACCATCCTGTTCCAGCACATAGAGACCACCATTCAGTCTGGACTTGCCAATCATCTTCCCCAAAGCCTTGTCCTGAAACACACAGCCATCCGTAGAAAATAGAGCAACACAGTCTAGTTCATATGTCAGTTTACATATGGAAATAAGATTACAAGACAGTTTAGTTCCATGTAATACTTTTGTCGGTGTGAGGTTTGGTGTGATTTTGATGGAGCCTTTCCCAGCAATTGCGGAGAATGACACAACAGCAAGTCTGATTTTTTGGTTTCCAGCACAAGGGTCATAATTAAGAAATAAATCAGAGGATCTAGTCATGTGATCCGTTGCTCCGGAGTCAACTATCCAATTTATTTCATGACTGGTCCCAAAAAAGGCTTTGTGAAGGTAATTACCTGACTTTGCCAAGGAACATTGAGGATTATGGTTCAAGGAGAGTTGAGAGTTTAGGATTTAACTGAGTTCTTCCAGCTGTTCCTGAGTGAATTGAAGAGCCCCAGTAGTAGATGAGGACCCTAGGTCAGAAGCCATCTGATTTGCTCTTCCAGCTCCTTGATTCTGCCCTCCCCTGCTGCCCTTATTCCTCCATTCTGGCTTGCCATGTATCTCCCAGCATATGTCCTTAGTGTGGCCAATCTTCTTGCAATGCTCACACTTAGGTTTCTCCTTGTTTGATTTCCTCTGTTGACTTCCAGCCACTAGGGCAGATCCTTCTACTTCTGTAGGGCCTGGTTTGTGCATAACTTTGCTTCTTGATTCTTCTCTTCTTACTTCAGAAAAGGTCACTCTGAGTGATGGTAGGGGTTTTCTGCCCAAAATTCTACCCCTCACTTCTTCCAGATCTGGATTTAGGCTTGTCAAGAATGAATAAACTCTTTCATTCTCCTCCCTTTTTTGAATTTTTGTACTGTCACCAGGGCAGTCCCAAGTGTCATCATAACACATGTCCAATTCCTGCCAAAGGCTTACAATATCATTGTAGTAAGTGGTGACGTCCCCGGATTCCTGTTTTAAGTTCCAAAGTCTTGTCTTTAGGTCATAGATTTGTGAAGAGTTCTCCAAGTCAGAGTACATCTCTTTCACAGCATCCCACATGTCCTTAGCAGTGGGTAGGAACATATGCGGTCTGGCAATGGGTGGCTCCATGAAATTTATGAGCCATGCCTTTACCATAGAGTTTTCAGACTTCCAGGTTGCAAGTCTTGGGTCATTGGCTGCTGGTTCCTTGCTTGCTCCGGTCAAGAACCCTAACTTTCCTCTGCCATCAACCACTAGTTTGACGGTCCGGGACCACTCCAAGTAGTTCTTGCCATTCGGGTTCGTGATACCGTAGGTTAGAAGAGGAATTTGCTGTGTTCCCATCTTCTCCCCCAGTATTTGCTCCGGATCCTGTGTTAGCAGAAGAGCCGGTGAACGCTGCTCGGTAGTTCATCTCGAGAAAAAAAGGTTTTTGAAATTAGTTTTTTATGGATCGAGTCTCTGATACCATGTTGGAAAAGGTAAATGAGAACAATTGTTCTTCTTCTTTTATTCACCGATCGCACAAGCCTTATTTATACAACTCGGTGGAAGCCCTTAAACCCTAAGGAATTTTAGGAACTTACTAAATCGGGATTCTTTGACCAGCCGCCACCCTTAAACCCTAAGGAAATACTTGCCTTATATCACGGCTACATATAAATAAATAATAAAAACAGAACTTATAAAAATACTCCTCAAATTCTTATTTTTAAAAAAAAAAAAAAATACTCCTCAAATTCTAACTCTTTCAACAATATACCATTTTTTGTAAACACTGAAGGTTACATCTTTTGATGTTGCCTTCTAAAACCCCTTAAGCTTGCTACCAGCAATTCGCAAAGTTTTTTTTTTTACTTATGTTTCATATATAATTTTTAATGAATTGTGGTTAGTGATTATGTTATAATCATTATTATGGAAAGATAATGGTGACCGGATGATATTAGCTTCACAAAGTATTTACTGTTACAGTAAATACTGTGCCTTTACTGCTTTTTAATTATTTACCGCTCGTAACTCTTCATAGGAAATTATATATTCCTAGTAGTTAGTTTCTTTTCTTTCTTGTCTAAGGCTTAATCTTATTTTAAGACTTATAGCCGTTGCTGGCTTCATAGCCGTTGGACTTGGTCCTTCTCTTTCCTATATATAGATTGTAATAGAGTTGAAGTTTAACACGAGCAATAAACTCTTCTATATTGCAATATTCTATAATTATGATAACTTTGATCCTTTTGCTTTTTTTTTTCTTTCATTTTTTTGTTGATAAAAGCGTGTTTGTTAAATGTTATCAACTTACGGAGCTAGTTTATTATTGTTTCATTCTTCTATAATACGAATTTTGAGTGTTTGTAGCTTTCCTCGCCTTGAGTGCCGGCGATCGCCTAGGCTTCGCCTAGCGTCTCGATAACTATGAAAGACACGGGGGTAATCAACTATTCAGATCGTAAACTTTTGGCCCTTAAACTTTTTTAAGCTAAGATTTGAGGCTTAGCTTTGATATCATGTGGAAAATAGAGTAGGAAAGAATAATTTCTTGTATTAGAACCCACAAGATGTGATGTATTTAAAGAGATTACAAACAAGACAGCCAGCAGTCAGACCCGATGTATTCTTTCTTTTCTTCTTATGGTCTAGCATGAAATGCACTCTGTGGGACAAGAAAGTGGCTGGACTTAGTAAAATAGACTAATTAGGTAGTTGGGAACTAACTGGCCGTTTTAAGGAATAAATAACTAGAGCTACAGCTGATACTTAATATGATACAACATATATCTGAATTAACACAGGATAACAAGCAAATAGTTGTACAACAATGAACTCTTCTCCATATGTTTGCCGCCAGCTAATTGCGGAAAAGATTTATTTCAGCCACATCTCCAAAGGTCTGCCCTTTATAATACAAAACCTTATGGCCCTTTTCTATTACAATAATTACCTATCTCTGGATAGAGTTTACTTGAAAATTCAGTTCATACCAACCAATTCAGCGTGAGCTTGATAATATTTCTCTGATCTACTAGCCTGAAATGTTTATTCTTTATTATATTCGCATGTATAGTGTGTAGAAAATAAGAGAGATAGGAGAAACGAGTAATCCATCGGTCACAAAACAGTAAAAACAGACCAGAACAGCTTGGAGAGTCCGAGGCTGTAACTAGGCTAATACTAGGCAAAAGATACAAGAAATAACAGGGAAATTTAACATAATGTGACCTAATGTATGGGCTTAGCACGTTGGAATAGTAGTGCCTTTACTTGATACTTATTTTTTTCAACTTGTCTTTTTAACTAACAATAATCCAACCATTTCTTTTTGTTGCAGTTGGGACATGGTGATTTTTCTTCTGCAAACACAAAAGTTCTAAGAATGGTTAACACGTTGGCTGTAGACAACGAGGCTAAAGAAACTATAGAGGCCTTGCAAAAGGAACTACAAAAGACGAAGGAAAAGTTACAAGCTGTTGAAGAGTTGAAACCACAGTCAGGTAGTCCATCTTCTGATGTTTTTTTTTCAGTTGCAACGTGTTGACTGAGTTAGTTTTATTCACATGATCAATTTTCTTGAAGTAGTTCATTTTGATTTGTTCACAAAGAATGTTATAAGCCGTCACTCGTACAACTGTGTCTTAGTACAGTTGCTTAAGTCTAAGTCTGAGGGTCTGTTCTGTTTCTAAGACCCAACGGATAGTCTTTGTTTCCCCTATTTAAACTTCTTTTTCCTGTATCAATAAAACATGGAAGAGCTATTTCAGTCTATTTGTCTCTTCACGGTATTAGAGCACTACTAAACTCTATACTTGTTTCATATATATATCGCTAAAATGTCGACCTCTTCGATCTCATCTAAGGCTGATGCAATCTCTACCCCAAATGGCCCTTCCTACTCGTCTGGCATTTCTGATCCAGGTCACGCAATAACTATCCATCGTCTAAATGGAAGTAATTATTTGCAATGGTCTAGATCTGTCAAGATGTTCATCACGGGTCAAGGAAAGATGAAAGATTTGACAAACATCAGTGCTGCTCCAGAGCATAGTGATACGAGGTTTAATGTTTGGAACACTGAGAATAATCTTGTTATGTCTTGGTTAATAAGGTCCATGACACAAGAAAACTGTGAACACTTTATTCTCTACGACACTGCCCATGAAATATGGACAGCAGTGAGAGAGCTTTATTCCAAAGAAGAAAACACATCGGAGATCTATGAAATAAAGGCTAAAATCAAGGAGGTGAAGCAAGGTGAGATGACTGCTACACAGTACTTCAATCTCCTGACGAAGTCTTGGCAGCAGCTGGACTCGTTTGAAGAATTCGCCTGGAAATGTGCTGACGATGCTCAGAAATTCAAGGACACCATTGAGCAAGATCTTGTGTTTACCTTCCTCATTGGCTTCAATCATGAGCTCGATGATGTGAGGCGAAGAATACTTAGCACAGAACCTTTACCCAATACGAAGGTTTCCTTCTCTATTGTGAAACATGAAGATAGAAGAAGAAAAGCGATGCTAAAACCTGCCCCAACATCATCAGAGGGACCTGCTGAAAATTCAGCATTCATGGCAAAGTCATCTCATGCCCAGAACCAAAACAAGGGAAAAAAGGACAAGTTGTGGTGTGACTTTTGCAAAAAGACTGGACATGTGAGAGATAAATGTTGGAAGATTCATGGAAAGCCAGAACATCTAAGGACTCAAAGAAGTAGCGAAATGACCACCACAGAAGAAAATGACCCTGTGCCTTGCAGTCCTTTCAACAAAGAGCAAATCAAAGCTCTAAAGAATATGTTATAACAGCTAGGAGTTGGGACTACTACCAGTCAAAGCCAAGGTGATGCTGGAACTTTAATCCATTCTGGTAAGGTTCTTAAAACTCTTACTGCTGGAATTTCTGATCAACAATTGTGGATTGTTTCATGGATTGTTGACTCGGGAGCTTCAAGTCATATGACTGGTAACCTAGAACTATTGAATTACTATAAAATCTGCAGTAAAAAGAGGAATGTATGGACTGCAGATGTCTTCATCTGATGTTCTAGGGACTGGTATTGTTAAATTGTCAGACAACCTGCTCCCAAAGAATGTCCTCTATGTACCCAAGTTAAATTGCAACTTACTATTTGCCAGCAAGACTGTTAAAGATCTAAATTGTATTGCAAAATTCAATACTAACTGCTATGAATTTCAGGATATAACTTCGGGGAAGAAGATTGGAAATGCTAATGTTAAGTATGGACTCTTCATCCTTCATAATGGCACCAGGAAGGAAAGAGTGATCATTTTGTTTTTCAGAGTCTAAAAAAACAATGTACCAAGGATAATGTTGATGATTGTAAAATGGCACTATAGAATAGACCATCCTAGTTTTTATTTATTTAAGGAAGTTATTTCCAAATCTTTTTAAGAAGAAATATCCTTAGTCTTATAATTGTGAGATATGTCAGTATTCCAAACATACTACAAGCTCTTATGTGCATTTTCCTATTTTAGGTGTATATTCCTAGGGTATCCTTCAAACTCAGAAAGGATACAAGTGCTCTGATCCCTTAACCCATAAAATGTACATCACCAGTGATGTGACATTTTTTGAGGACAAAATGTTTTATGATACTCATGTTCAAGGGGGAATCTGAGTATGAGTCTCCCCTGCATTTTTTACTTGACATAGTGGTGCCTGGGTCTAGTGTGTCTGATCTTAAGGAACAATTGCATCATAATAGGGGAACTAGTGACCGAGTCACCTTCTCCTGCAAGGGATAATCAGGAAGGTAGTTCAGAGATGAGTCCTAGGACTAAAATACAAAAATTCCCAGGGAAACTTATTCTAGAAAAGGAACTTCTTTCAAAAGCATTGCCCCTCATAGCAGCACTAGCCAGAATCCTGCTTCAGCTGAAGATGCTGAGACCGACTCAGAGACGGGTAATCATTCTGAACATTGTGATGCAGAATCTGAAAAACCTTATCAACTCTGACAAAATTGATCCAATGACCATATCCTTAAGTGTTCCTATTGCCCTCAGAAAACCAGTTAGAGAATGTACAAAACATCCTTTATACCCTCTCACCTGATATGTATCCTATGATAAAGTACCAAGCATTTCTGTCCAATCTATCCAATATAAAATTCCAAAAAATATCCAATAAGCCCTAACTAAACCTGAGTGGAGGGCAGCTGTCTAGGAAGAGATGAAAACTCTTGAGAGAAATGACACTGGGCGTGTGGTCGACGCGTTGGGAGTACCTGAAGAGTTTAAGAAACTTTGCATTCTAACCGTTCCTTGATGTAGTGCTTGTCAATTTCAATATGCTTGGTTTTGTCATGGTGTATAGGATTTTCAGCAATTTTGAGAGCTGAAGTGTTATCACAGAATAATCTTATAGGATGGAGTATAGGCATTTTTGGATCCTTGAGTACCTTTTTTATCCAGATTCCCTCACATATTCCAAGGGCAAGAGCCCTAAATTCTGCTTTTGCTCCTGGATACAATTGACTGTTTCTTGCTTCTCCAAGTAACTAAATTGCCCCATATGTAAGAGCAATAGCCTGAGGTTGATCTTCTATCACTTAATGAGCCTCCCCCGTCAGCATCTGTGTAGACATCTATGTTTCTGCAATCAGATTTAGAGAAGTTGAGTCCTTGGTCAGGATGAAGCTTTAGGTACCTTAGAATTCTGAACACTGCATTCATGTGAAGTTCAGTGGGTTTATGCATAGATTGGCTCACCATTCCCACAGCAAAGCATATATCAGGCCTTGTATGTGCAAGGTAAAGAAGTTTACCCACAAGCCTTTGATATCTCACCTTATTTACGGGTTTACCATCTGGATCTAGGGTGAGTTTAACTCCAGATTCAGTGGGAGTTGAAGCCGGTTTACAGCCTAGCATACCAGTCTCTTTAAGCAAGTCTAGTACATATTTTCTTTGGGAAACACAAAGACCATTCTTGTTTCCGGCAACTTCCATTCCAAGGAAGTATTTTATGTTGCCCAGATCCTTAATTTCAAAAGATTTTGCTAGAACAGTTTTTAGCTTTAATATTTGATTAAGATCATCTCCTGTCAAGATGATGTCATCGACATACACAATCATGATACATTTTTGTCCAGTAGAAGAAATATGAATGAACATAGTATGATCAGATTGACATTGGGTGTACCCAAACTGCGTGACAGTTTTAGTAATTCTAGCAAACCAAGCCCTAGGGGATTGTTTAAGGCCATACAAAGTCTTATGGAGTTTACAGACTTTGTTGTTTAATTTTTCAGTTCCATATCCAGGAGGAATAGTCATATAAATTTCTTCTTCTAGGTTCCCATTTAGAAAAGCATTCTTAACATCTAGTTGGAAAAGGGGCCAATCTAAGTTGATAGCTAGGGAGAATAGAACTCTAACTGTGTTAAGCTTAGCAACCGGGGCAAAGGTCTCTAGGTAATCTATCCCATAAGCTTGAGTGAATCCCTTAGCTACAAGCCAACCTTATGTTTATTTATAGAGCCATCAGCATTGTATTTAATAGTAAAGATCCACCTACATCAAACGGCTTTCTTTCCTTTAGGTAAATCAGTGATGGTCTACCATTCTTTTCTAGGGCTGACATCTCATTATTAATAGCTGCTTCCTACTTAGGATTCCCTTTTGCGTCATAAATAGACTTAGGAATGAATTTCGTGTCTAAACTTTCAGTGAACAGACCATATTGGTTAGACAGAGCAGAATAAGACATGAAATTATATAAAGAATGTTTAGTGTAGAGTCTAGCCCCTTTTCTAATAGCAATAGGTCTACTATCAAGTAAGCTTTCAGCATACCTTTTCTCATGAGGTGAAGGAGAGGTACCTGGTTCAGGAGTCCTTTGTATTTCAGAATTACATGGACTACTAGGTATACTTGCTTCAGTCATGTGCTCAGTTTGAGTAGGTTCTGATGGATCAGGTTGATGGTTGACCAATTCTTCAGAATTTTGTCTTCCTTTCTTTCTACGGAATAAACATGAAAAATAGGTGGTCTATCCTTGATATTCTTGGGATCCTTGGGATCCTGCACAGGAATATTAGACAAAGTAGGTGTAGACATATATTCAGGACATGAATTGTCAATATTAGACAAAGTAGGTGTAGACATATATTCAGGACATGAAATGTCAACATCCCATCCTTGACAATTCTGTGAAAAAGACTTGATTTGTTGACCAAAATAAGGTTGATGCTCAAAAAAGGTAACATCCATAGTGTTGTAGAATCTCTTTGTTATGGGAGAAAAACATTTGTACCCTTTTTGCTTATTTGAGTATCCTATAAAGATACATTTAAGTGCCTTGGGGTCAAGTTTACTCCTATTATGAGGATAAATATGTATAAAAGAAGTACATCCAAAGACTTTCAAAGGGATAACGGATTCACAATGTAGATTAGGAAAAGCTTCCATGAGAACATCTCTTGGGGTTCTGAACTTTAAAACCTTAGAAGGTAACCTGTTAATTAAAAAGGCAGCAGTTAAGACTGCTTCTCCCCAAAGATACTTTGGTACATTCATGGAAAACAGTAAGGATCTAGCAACCTCCAAGAGGTGTCTATTTTTCCTTTCTGCTATTCCATTCTGCTGGGGAGTTTCCAGCAATTGTCCTTAATATGTCTTGTTGTTTTTTTGCAGAAATCACACCAAATTTTTTCCTTCTTTTCCTTTTGGTTTGTACCCCATTTTTTGTCAGACCTTGAGACCATAGCAGATCCCTCATATTCAGGGGCTGGATTTCTTACCCTAAGTTTTCTACGGCTCTCCTCATGTCTGATTTTAGAGACAGTTGTTTTGAGTGAGGGAAGGGGTTTGGTGGCAATGATCCTGCCCCTTACATCATCAAGCTCCTGGTTTAAACCCATGAGAAATTGGAACACTCGTCCTTTTCGGTGGCATCTTTGTGGCGTTTGGCATCCTCTCGGGATGACTCCATTGGATTTCATCCACCAAGTCAAGTTCCGCCAAGACCCTGGAGAGTAGATTATAGTACCGAGATAGTGTCCATATTTCCCCGAACTAACCCATGGAGTTTAGCTTTGACCGCATAAATCTCGAGGTATTATCGGCTTTGGAGTGTAACTCTTAGCACCGCCCAAATCTCGTAGGGTCGTGTCATAAAAATAAAATTTTCACATTGGTCAAGGGTCATGGATCTAGTGAGCCATGACATGACTAAGTTGTTGTCAGTCTCCCACTGTTTGAACTTATCATCAGTAGGTTCTGGTGCAGCAGTGCTACCAGTGAGGATCTCCATCTTCCCTTGTCCGCCAATAAACATTTTAACTATTAGTTGATATATTAGTTATTATAATTATCATATTAGTTGTTCTAATTATCACAGCTGTATTCTTAATATTCGTGTAACACTTAAATGATGCTGTTATATAAAGCATCTAAGTGGTTATGACAAGAGTCTCCTAGGTTCTCCTAAACACATTTATTAGCCACCCACATTTATTAGCTTGTCTGATTACTACCATTGTAATCTCCTATTTAACAAACTGTATCTCTCTTTTGATGTAATAACAAGAACTAAACTTGTCTTCTTCATTTCTATTCTCTCTTCTAAGTTTCTACATGGTATCGGAGCGCTAAAAAATTTAGCCTGCCGTTTCATCTTCTTCTTCTTCGTCTCTCTCTTCTTATTCAAAAATCTAATCTTTCTCAAGATGACTGAATCCAGTACAATTTCTGGAAACTCAGAAAAGACTGTGTCGCTTTCTATGGGAGGATTTGAAAATCCTGCCATTCAGATTACTACAAAGAAGCTCAGTGGCGGAGCTAACTACCTACAATGGTGTTGAAATATGTAGCTGTCCTTAATTGTCTTTTACTGTTTATTGTTTATTTCTATTTCAGTCATTATTTGCTTTTATTATTAGACATGTGCAAAATGTGCACCATGTGTGATTTGGTGTGATTTTATTTTAAGATAGAATATCCTGGTTTAAATAAGATCCCTGAAATCAAGGGAATGTATTAGGAAAGGATTCTCCTAGTAAGTACTATATATTGGTACTGTACTGCGGCTGTAATAATCAGAATAAGATAATAAAAAGGTTATTTTCCTTTATGTAAAAGCTTACATGGTATCAGAGCAAGGTTCTAAAAGGCCATGAACTACAGGGCGGCGGCCATGGCCGGAGAGAGGTCAGCCACCTCCTCTGGGGTCACAACCGGTGGTACTGTAACGGAAGGAGTACCAGGGAATGATGAGACTCCAAATTCATTCTCATCATCCTTGCTACTCACTTCCCGCAAACTCACCGGCAAAAATTATCTAGAATGGTCTAATACCGTTCAGTTGGCGATTGATGGCAGAGGCAAACTTGGCTATCTAAGCGGTGAAGCCAAGGCACCTGAAGAAGGAGATCCAAGAAGGAGGCAATGGAAGTCTGAAAATTCCTTAGTCAAGGCATGGTTGATCAATGCTATGGAGCCGAACATAGCAAGACCACACATGTTTTTATCCACAGCAAAGGACATGTGGGATGCAATCAAGGAAATGTATTCTGACATTGAGAACTCATCACAAATTTATGAACTCAAAACCAGAATATGGAAGATTAAACAAGGTAATAGAGAAGTAACTGATTTCTACAATGAGGTGGTCTCATTGTGGCAAGGGTTAGATTTATGCTACAATGAGACATGGGCATGCCCGGCTGACAGCTCCAAATTCCAAAAGAGGGAGGAAAGTGAAAGAGTATACTCCTTCTTGGCAGGCCTAGAATCTGAACTAGATGAGGTAAGAGGAAGGATTTTGGGAAGGAATCCTCTACCATCCCTGAGAGAGGTGTTCTCTGAGGTCCGAAGAGAAGAAGCAAGAAGGAAAGTCATGGGAAAATATGCAACAGCCATTGTAGATGGGGAAGGATCAGCATTAGCAACCACCAGAAATGAGGGAAGATACGGTGGCAATGGTAAAACCAGGCCCAAATGTGAGCATTGTAAGAAAATTGGCCATACTAAAGAGATTTGCTGGGATATCCATGGTAAACCAGCATGGAGAAACAAGGGTGTAGGAAGTCAGAAGGGAGCAGAGGGGAAGGCAAACCAGGCCTCAGTGGACTCTGGAACAGCACCCTTTACTCAAGAACAACTGGAGCATCTAGCCAAACTTCTCAAGATCCAAACTCCTACACACTCCACACCAAACTGCTCGTACGTTGATTCAGGTAATACAGCTTTCCTTGGCTCCAAACAAGTGGTATCCTGGGTCATAGACTCAGGAGCCACAGACCATATGACTGGTAATTCAGAAATTTTTTCCACCTATGTCCCTTTACCAGGTAATCAGAAAATCAGATTGGCAGATGGATCTCTCACTCCTATTGCAGGAAAGGGATCCATCCCTATCACAGCACACATAACACTTAAAAATGCTCTTCATGTACCTAAATTAGCTTCGTAATCTATTATACGTTAAGAAACTAACATTGGACCGAGACCGCAATGTGGTTTTCTCTAAGGATAGTTTGTGTGTTACGGGACGGGGACTTGAAGATGATGATTGGCAAATCTAGGAGTATGGAAGGCCTCTATGTGGTGGACCAAGAACTCTGCCTTGATAATTCTCCTGTTTTAAAAGTTCAATGTAATTCTGTTTCCAGTGTGAGTCCTAGTAAGATCCTACTCTGGCATCAAAGACTAGGCCACCCTAGTTTTTCTTACATGAAAAAGTTGTATCCTCGATGTTTTTGAATAAAAATTTTGAAACTTTGAAATGTGAGACTTGTGATCTGGCCAAACTTACCAGAAAACCCTACCCCGTTCAAGCTTATAAACCATCAACTCCCTTCTATGTAATTCACAGTGACATATGGGGACCCTCTAGGGTCAAAACACTAACTAATAAAAGATGGTTTATCTCTTTCATTGACGATCACACTAGACTCACATGGATATATTTGTTAAAGGAAAAGTCAGAAGCAGAGAAAGTGTTTAAAAACTTTTATTCTCTTGTTAAAACTCGGTTTCAAACACGATTAAAATCTTTAGAAGCGACAATGGACCGAGTACTTTAACTCCATTTTGGGAAGGTTTTTTGAGGAAGCGGCATAGTACATCAAAGCTCTTGTGTGGGAACACCCCAACAAAATGGAGTGGGCCGAAAGAAAAAACAGACATCTCCTAGAAATAACTAGAGCTCGATGATCTATGCTCGGTGCCCTAAATACTGTGGGGGGGAGGTTGTTTTGACCGCAACCTATCTAATTAACGAGAATGCCCTCCAAAAGTTTGAATTTTCAAACCCCCTCAATAGGTTCAAATCGTGTTTCAAGATAACAGATCGTTTTGTGATTTACCCTTAAGGGTGTTTGGCCGCATAGGGTTCATTCATCAGAATACTGGCAATAAGCTAGATCCTAGAGCCAAGAAGTGTGTCTTCCTGGGGTATTCTCCCACTAAGAAAGGGTATAAGTTTTTTGATCCCCTAGAAAGAAAACTATATGTCACTATGGATGCCACTTTCTATGAACACCTATCCTTTTTTAAATCACAAACACAGCCCAATCCGAGGATACAACTTCGGACATGTGTCTCATCCCGAAACTACCACCGATTCGGGGATGACACTTGATCACACCTTGGTACAAAGGATCAAACGGGGAGAGGAAGGTGGCTCTACTAGAAACTATCCACCTCTAACCCTTTGGAAACCTTTCAAGGGAAAACTTATCAAAGGAGAGAAAAAAGGTCCGTAGTAGAAGTCTCACAAACTCCGGATGAACCAAAGAATCTCAAGATAATCCCGATACACGGGATCCAAGGGAAAGTGATAATGCGAGAATCCGACCGGGGTGAGTCTTCTAACAAGTGAGATATCAAATGAAGAACCTACCAAACCGAAACCGAGATCATTGATTACCCGCCTATTGCCCGGAGAAAACAACCTAGAAATGTGCCAAGTACAACCCACCAACATATCCTATGTCCAATCATATCTCCTATGACCACCTATCCCAAAAATACCAAGCCTTTATCTCGGCCACCCAAACCACTCAAATACCTAAAACCATTCAAGAGGCTCTAAGTGTTCCGAGTGGAAGGATCGTGTCTAGAAGAAATGAGGGCCCCGGTAAAGAATCGGACATGGGAGTTGGTGGATGCGCCTAAGGATAGAAGAACAGTGGGGTGCAAGTGGGTTTTTTCGGTCAAATATAACACCGATGGATCCATACAGAGGCACAAGGCTAGGCTAGTAGCAAAGGGTTTCTCTCAAACCCATGGAGTAGACTTTGGTGAGACATTCTCACTGTTGCAAAACTCAATACCATCGAATCATCCTTTCGTTGCGGTAAATCTGGATTGGCCCTTGACACAGCTAGATGTCAAGAATGCCTTCCTTCATGGCAATCTAAAAGAGGAGATTTACATGGAGAAGCCTCCAGGTTTTGAGGACAAGTTCCGGGGGAAGGTGTGCAAGCTGAAAAAGTCCTTATATGGCACGAAACAAAGCCCAAGGGCATGGTTTGAGAGACTCATGCAAGTTCGAAGAAGATTGGGTTCACTCAAGGGCACTCGATCATACTCTTTTTGTAAACGAGTCCATTCAAAATAAACTAACTATTATTATTGTTTATGTGGATGACATGGTTGTGACAGGGGATGATGTAGAAGAAGCTGATAAAGTTAAGAAACAGCTGGCCTCTGAATTTGAAATAAAAGACTTGGGACCCTTGAGGTACTTTCTGGGGATGGAGGTAGCCAGATCAAAAGAGGGGCTGGTGGTATCTCCGAGAAAGTACACCTTGGACCCTTTGGAAGAGACACGGGAATGACGGATGCAAAACTGCTAGCACCCCAATGGAGTTCAATGTGAAACTAGGGGAAGATATGCGGTGAAGCACACCGTAAACAGAGAGAGGTTTCAAAGGTTTGGTAGGGAGACTAATATACTTGTCCCATACTAGGCCGGACATTACATATCTTGTAAGTTCCATAAGTCGGTTTATGCACTCTCCAACTCAAAAGCATCTTGATGCGCCCATAGAATTCTCAAATTCCTAAAGGATGCACACTGGGAAGGGTCTCGCTCTTTCAAAAAACGAGAAAAACGGGGCATAGAAGCTTATACGGATGCAGATTGGGGAAGGCGTGTCAAGAACAAAAGATCCGTGATCGGGTATTGCACTTTTGTGTGGGGCAATCTAGTCACGTGGAGAAGTAAAAAAAACGAATGTGGTCTCCAGAAGCAGCTCAAAGTCGAACTTAGGGCTATGGCCCAAGGTGTGTGTGAAGAAATGTGGATAAGGAGGGTACTACAAGACCTAAGAGTCCAGTGCAGTATGCCACTGAAGTTGTTCTGTGACAACAAAGGGGCGATTGATATAGTCAATGATCCAGTGCAGCATGAAAGGACCAAGCACGTGGACATTGACCGACATTTTATTAAGGAAAAGATGGAAGAAGGAACCCTGTGTATTCCTTTTCTTCCCTCTCCTAAACAGACAGCTGATGGCCTTACCAAGGCACTGATGAAGCCAGATTTCCAGAAGTTTGTCAGCAAGTTGGGGATGAAGGATATTCATGCACCAACTTGAGGGGGGTGTTGAAATATGTAGCTGTCCTTAATTGTCTTTTACTTGTTTATTGTTTATTTCTATTTCGGTCATTATTTGCTTTTATTATTAGACATGTGCAAAATGTGCACCATGTGTGATTTGGTGTGATTTTATTTTAAGATAGAATATCCTGGTTTAAATAAGATCCCCGAAATCAAGGGAATGTATTAGGAAAGGATTCTCCTAGTAAGTACTATATATTGGTACTGTCGCGGCTGTAATAATCAGAATAAGATAATAAAAAGGTTATTTTCCTTTATGTAAAAGCTTACAAATGGGCTCAAGCAGTCCGTATGTATATCACTGGTAGAGGAAAGTTGGGCTACCTCACTGGGTATACCAAAAAACCCCAAGATGAGGAATCCGATGCTTACTACACTTGGGAGACAAAAAATGCAACCATAAGTTCTTGGCTTATTAACTCTATGATCGATGAAATAGGCCAGGTTCATATGTATGCAAAATCTGCAAAGGATATATGGGATAACATCACTGAAACCTACTCAGATCAGGGAAATTTTGCTCAGGCTTTTGGGATTAGAACCAACCTGAAAGAGATTAAACAAGGATCAATGGATGTCACCATATATTACAACTGCCTCAAAAAATTATGGCAAGAATATGATCAACTTACCATCACTGAATGGGGATGTAATGCTGATGCCCTGCTGTTTCAAAAACTTATTGATAAGGAAAGGGTGTTTGATTTCCTGTATGGACTCAACCCCTCTATGATGCTGCCAGAGAAAGGATTTTGGCACAAGTTCCAATACCTACCCTTCCAGAGGCTTTTGCTACTATAAGAAAAGAAGAAAGCAGAAAGAGTGTTATGGGAGGAACCATACCTACATCTCAAGGCCTGCTGCTACTCCGTGAGGAGGAGAGCGACCGCTCTCAATCGTCTTTCGTCTTTGTGGAAACAGCCCTCATAAGAAGGGCTATGTCAAGAAAAATGACCAGAAAAATAATCTGCTCTGTGATCACTGCAAAAAGAGGGGTCACACCAAAGATACCCTTTGGAATCTTCAGCGGGAAACCACCACATCTACGAAAAATCCAAACTCAATGAGAAATTGAAACTGGACAGAGCAGAAACTGGGGTATGGTGCAACTGATGGTGGTCAGACTAATCTCTTCTCTAAGGAGCAAATGGATGCTCTAAACCACCTGTTGGACAAAAGGATGCAACCAACTGATTCCTCCACTGGTGCAGCGGCTCAAAATGGTAAGAATACCTGGATTATTGACTCAGGTGCTTCTAGCCATATGACAGGTGATTTCTTGTTGTTTAATTCCTACTCTAAAACTAATGAACCCCACTTTGTTACCATTGTTGATGGCACTTGTTCTGGAGTGGAAGGAACTGGGACTGTTAAGTTGAATGATAAAATCACTCTAAACAATGTTCTATATGTTCCTAAACTATCTTGCAACCTATTCTCTGTCAGTCAGTTTTGTAAGGAAGAGAAATGTGCTGCTAATTTATCTGAAAATTACTGTGAGTTTCAGGGGCTGGAATCTTTGGAGAAGATTGGCAGTGCTAAGAAGATGATTGGACTATACTTTTTTGAAGGCCACTCAAGGCAGACTGATAGGGGCTTAGGTGTTTCTGTGGATGACAAGTGTAATAAGATCAAAATGTTACATCTTCGTTTAGGTCATCGTAATTTTGTGTACCTTAAGAAATTGTACCCTACTATGTTTTCTGGAATCAATTCTGAGTTTTTAAAGTGTGAGTTTTGTGAAATTTCTAAACATACTAGAAACCCTTACAAACCTGTATCTTATAAAGAATCTGTTCCTTTTAATCTTATCCACTCTGATGTATGGGGACTATCAAAAAACCCCAATCTCACTCATAACAGATGGTTTGTGACATTTATAGATGACCACACTAGAGTGTGTTGGGTCTATCTTATGAAACAAAAATCAGATGTGAGTGAGATCTTTGAAAGGTTTTACAAAATGGTTGAAACACAATTTCAAACCAAGATTCAGATACTCAAATCTGATAATGGAACTGAATATCTGAATTCTTGTCTAGGGCCTTTTGTCACGGAAAAAGGGATTGTCCATCAAACCTCCTGCACTAATACTCCACAACAGAATGGTGTGGCAGAGAGGAAGAATAGACACCTCTTAGAAGTGACCAGAACCCTGCTATTTTCTTATAATGTTCCCTCACACTATTGGGTGAAGCTGTTCTCACAGCAGCCTTCCTCATCAATAGGATGCCTTCCAGAATTTTAAAGTTTAAAACCCCCATTGAAACTCTTACAATGTCCTACCCTCATACTAAGCTTGTGGTCGACATACCTTTGAAAATCTTTGGGTGTCTTGCCTTTGTCCATATTCACTCCCAAAACGGGAGTAAGATTGGACCAAGAGCAGTCAAAACTGTTTTTGTAGGGTATTCTTCTACTCAAAAAGGTTTTAAGTGCTTTGATCCTAAAACAAGTAAGTTTTACATCTCTTATGATGTCACCTTCTTTGAAGATCAACCCTTCTACAACTAGGACTCCAACACAAGCCTGGATCAATATGACTTCCTTAACAATGAGTGTAGTTTGCCTGTTGTTACGCCTGATTTCATTTCAGAAACACAGCCACCACAGTCTGACAAGAGTATTGCTGAGCCTGATAAAAGAATTATTGTCTATACAAGACAAAAAAAGTTTTCAAAGACTCTTAGCACTACTAATCCATCTCAAGGTACTAGTATTAATTTGTCTTTACAGGAAACTCAGCAATGTGCATCAGAGGAATAACAACCAAACCAAATGACTGAGCCTACTGCTATGGGAAGTCTTGATCTAGAGCAAACTGAAACAACCACTGTTGAAAGTACTGATCTAGAGCAAACTGGTAATATCTCTCCTATTCCTTCTCCTGAATACTTACCTATTGCTCTAAGAAAGAGTACTAGGGCCTGTACCAATCACCCTATAGACAAGTTTGTGTCCTATGGGAAAGTGTCCACACACTACAGGTCTTACCTTGCTAATATAGACACAGTGAATATACCAAAAACAATCCAACAGGCACTGATTTGTCCCTTGTGGAAAAAGGCAGTCATGGAAGAGCTTCATGCTCTTGAAGCTAACCACACTTGGGACCTTGTTGACATGCCTAAAGGAGTTAAACCTGTTGGATGTAGATGGTTGTTCACTGTAAAACACAATCCTGATGGAACCATTAATAGACACAAGGCTAGATTGGTTGCAAAGGGTTATACCCAAACCTTTGGTATAGACTACAATGAAACTTTTGCCCCTGTTGCTAGGCGCAATACAGTCAGAACTTATATCCATTGCTGCTATCCATAACTGGACATTGCATCAAATGGATGTAAAGAATGCTTTCTTGAATGGAGACCTTAAGGAAGAAGTATATATGCTACCACCACCTGGCTTCATTGTCAAACAAAACCAAGTCGTAAATTGCATAAGTCTTTGTATGGACTTAAACAATCACCTAGAGCATGGTTTGATAGATTCTCTAAGGTCATGAAAGTGGGAGGCTACTCACAAGGCCACAGTGACCATACTTTATTTTATAAACACTCTCACTCAAGAGGAGTCACTATTCTGATTGTCTATGTAGATGACATTATCATCACTGGAAATCCAGTGATGATATCTCTCATCTGAAGTCTTTATTGAGGCAGGAGTTTGACATCAAAGACCTTGGCCCACTAACCTATTTTCTAGGTATTGAAGTTGCCAGATCCAAAGAAGGAATCTGCTCACACAAAGGAAGTATACTATGGACCTTCAAAAAGAGTATGGCCTACTGTTATACAAGCCTGTGGAAACTCCTGTAGATAACACTGTCAAGATTGGAAAGGATGACCACGGGGAACGGATCAACCGGGAGAATTACCGAGAGATTAGTAGGCGGACTTATCTACCTCTCACACACAAGACCCGACATCCGTTTTCTTTGTCGGTCAACTCGATCAACCCATGCATTCACCAAGACAAGATTCATCTTGATGCCGCTATCGACTCATGCGAAATACCAAAAGGCGACCCGTGCAAAGGAATTCTATTCAAAGCTCAAGGAACAATCACAATTGAAGGATATGCGATGCTTGATTGGGCGGGGATCTGTCTCGGACGAAGATCTACCACGGGATGGTGCATGTATCGTTTGGAAATCTAGTGTCGTGGAGGAGCAAAAATCGAGTTGTGGTAGCTAGGAGTTCGGTGAAGCCGAATTCGAGCAATTGCGTTGGGAATCGTGAACTACTTATGGATTCAAAGGGTAATGAGGGAACTCAAAATCCCTTATGCAAAACCTGTTACCCTTTACAGTGATAGCAAGTCTGCTCTAGAAATATCTAATAATCCAGTGCAACATGACAGAACAAAACATGTTGAGATAGACAGACACTTCATTAAAGAAAAACAAGAAGAGGGCAACCTTCACCTTTCCTACATCAACACTAAGGTGCAAGTTGCAGACATCTTTACCAAGGGCCTGCCTAGACTCCCATTTCAACAATTTTGTGGCAAGCTGAACTTATTGGATATCTATAAGCCAGCTTGAGGAGGAGTATTAGGTGATATATTAGTTATTATAATTATCATATTAGTTGTTCTAATTATCACAGCTGTATTCTTAATATTCGTGTAACACTTAAATGATGCTGTTATATAAAGCATCTAAGTGGTTATGACAAGAGTCTCCTAGGTTCTCCTAAACACATTTATTAGCCACCCACATTTATTAGCTTGTCTGTTTACTACCATTGTAATCTCCTATTTAACAAATTGTATCTCTCTTTTGATGTAATAACAAGAACTAAATTTAGATTGATACGGAATACCTAAATATCACGTACACGTTGGAACGATCTAGAATTATCACGATTTTATGGCTCCTAACCTTCAAGAAACTTTATGTTCTTGAAAACCTTGGAATGATCAAAACCCCTTGGAGACCTGCCCAAGAAACCCTGATTTGTGAACGTTCAAGAATTGCCAATTTCTTGAATTTGATGTTCAATGATTAAGTTTATTCGTAAACTTAAAAAAAACGCAATTGTTCTTGCCAATGCAAATAAGAAATTTTATAATGATTCTGAATAATGTGTAATTGAAAAGAGACTCCTAAGCCTTATTTATAGGCTTACAACTAAAGAAAATAAAAACCAAAATCCGATGTGGGACAAATAACTTTAAAAAAATACTCCTAAGCTTCTACTTGGCCTATGGGCGGCTTTTATTATTAAAAATAAACTCAACACTGAATCGTCTCTAACCACATCCATCAGCAACAATGAGCAATACTGACTTCTCACATTCAACCTTTCCTTCGTGAACATCATCGAATGACTGCATAACCAATGTAGATAAAGCTTCATCTCTCTTCTTGCGTTGCAATACGGTCGCCGGCCCATCTCTAATTATCAAAGGATCCTTGGCTTTGAATTGGTGACATAAGATCATGATGTGTATTGGTGGTGGTAATGGATGCGAACTCACATCATTCCCTTGAGAATGAGAAGGATGCGTCCTAAAATCATAAGGATTATCAAACAAAGACAACTCGTTTTTTTGATAAAACGCGGAAAAGGAGATAGATCGGCAACATTCGGGGGGGGGGCGTACCGAGGAGGGCGTAGTAGACACGCCGGGAGATCGCCGGAAAAGGAAAAGGAGATAGATAGCGCAACACGCGGCGGTGTGGGCAACATTCTCTGATACCAATTGATACGGAATACCTAAATATCACGTACACGTTGGAACGATCTAGAATTATCACGATTTTATGGCTCCTCAACCTTCAAGAAACCTGTTCTTGAAAACCTTGGAATGATCAAAACCCCTTGGAGACCTGCCCAAGAAACCCTGATTTGTGAACGTTCAAGAATTGCCAATTTCTTGAATTTGATGTTCAATGATTAAGTTTATTCGTAAACTTAAAAAAAACGCAATTGTTCTTGCCAATGCAAATAAGAAATTTTATAATGATTCTGAATAATGTGTAATTGAAAAGAGACTCCTAAGCCTTATTTATAGGCTTACAACTAAAGAAAATAAAAACCAAAATCCGATGTGGGACAAATAACTTTAAAAAAATACTCCTAAGCTTCTACTTGGCCTATGGGCGGCTTTTATTATTAAAAATAAACTCAACACTGAATCGTCTCTAACCACATCCATCAGCAACAATGAGCAATACTGACTTCTCACATTCAACCTTTCCTTCGTGAACATCATCGAATGACTGCATAACCAATGTAGATAAAGCTTCATCTCTCTTCTTGCGTTGCAATCTGGTCAGCGGCCCATCTCTAATTATCAAAGGATCCTTGGCCTGAATTGGTGACATAAGATAAGATCATGATGTGTGACTCACATGGTGGTAATGGATCCGAACTCACATATTTCAAGGGCCTTTGTATAGACGTTGTGGCGGGCGGACACATTTTTTTCATGAAATGGCTTGGATTGGTAATCTCTCATGGTGCAAAGCTAAACACAGTAAGGATATTTTTGGCTGTGGCTTTAAACAAAGGTTGCCTTTGGAACAGCTAGATGTGAAGAATGCTTTTCTCCATGGGAACCTGAAGGATGAGATCTATATGGATATGCCCCCTGGTTTTGTTGGTGGTTCTGGTAAGAAAGTGTGCAAATTGAAGAAGTCACAAACAAAGCCCTAGAGCATGGTTTGAGAGGTTTATGAAATTCTTGAGGAATGAGGGGTTCAAGCAAGGGCAATCTGATCACACTTTGTTTGTAAAGAAGTCATGTTGTGGAATTGACAATTCTGGTGGTCTATGTCGATGATATCATCCTGATTGGTGATGACCAAGATGGGATGGCTTAGATCAAGTGAAGGTTGGCTATGGAATTTGAAATCAAGGAATTGGGGAGTGTGAAATATTTCCTAGGTATGGAATTTGCAAGGTTAGAGAAGGGATTGGTGGTGTCTCAGAGGAAATATGTACACTAGACCTCTTGGAGGAAACTGGCATGAAAGAATGTAAACCAACTACAACTCCCATGGAACCTAATCTGAAGCTATGGGAGAAAGTTGAGGGTGTGCCAGTGGATAAAGGAAGATATCAGAGTTTGGTAGGCAAGCTGATATATGTGGCACGTACTAGACCAGATCTCTTTTGCAGTGGGGTGGTAAGCCTGTTCATGCATGCTCCTAGTGAGCATCATCTTGATGCAATGATGAGAATCCTAAGGTATCTGAATGGATCTGCAGGTGCAGGGCTGACTAGGGCAGTAGAAGTGTGTACTGATGCTGATTGGGCAAGCTCCAAAGAAAGGAGGTCAACATCAGGCTATTGTAGTTGTCTTTAGGGCAATCTGGTACTTGGAGGAGTAAATAACAAAGAGTAATAGCCAGAAGTACATCTGAGGCTGAGTACAAGGCCATGGCTCAAGGTGTGTGAGGAGTTGTGGATCAAGTGGTTCCTGGTAGACATTCATGTTCAGCTCCTCTCTATGAAGCTTTTCTGTGATAATAAAGCTGCTATTGACATTGCCAATGATCCTGTACATCATGACAGGACCAAACACATTGAGATAGATAGGCATTTCATTAGAGAGAAGCTGGACAATGGGTTCATTTGCATTCCCTTTTTACCTTCAGCCCAGCAGGTGGCTGATGGACGGACCAAGCCTCAGGTGAGGTTTGGATTTGATAATTTTGTGAGCAAGTTGGGCATGTTGAATATCCATGCTCAACTTGAGGGGGTTGTTGAATATTATGTGTTGGTTATGTTTAAATTATTTTGTTTTATTATGTTAAAGTGAGGGCAGAGGGTTAATTCTGTTCTTTTTAATAAAACAGTCGATTGTTCAAGGGTTTGGAGTGATCCTAGGGTTAGGAATTGCGGCTCCTAAGGTTTAGGAGTTTACTTGTGGTAGGGGTTTTAGTTTTCTGGTTGTATTAAAGTGGACTATTGTAATACATGTAACACATATATTATACTAATCTATAAAGTATAATATTATGTCTTCATTACTCTGTTTTTACTTTATTAATCAGCTGCCTTTTATTATCCCAACTCCTAGATTAGTACACTAAACCGACCACCTTCCTGACGAAATACGGTTGCAATTAATGCTCTGTCTCTAGCTGTTCCAAACCCACTTGTATCTCCTATTTATACTTGTTCTTTCAGACAATTGTAATAAGATAATTCATATTATTCTTCCATAGAAAACTACATAGTATCAGAGCTATCTTGAAACACACTTTCAAGGGACTCTTCATCTTCCGCTGTTCAAAAAAAAAAAAAAACCAATGTCTGAATTCACTTCGGAACTGCGGAACTCCATCCAAATCAAAATCTACCATATCTTCTATGAATGGTAATGACAACCCCAATCTCCGGATCACCACCATGAAACCGAATGAGTCCAACTATATTCGGTGGGCTCAATCGATCAAGATGTATGTGACCTGGAAGGAGGAAAATCGGCTATCTAACCGGATCCATAAAAGAACCGGATGAAGATGACAAGTGATGCCTATGAAACCACGGGAAGTTGATAATGCCACAATCGGCACATGGCTAATCAACTCCATGGAACAGGAGATTGCTCAGACTAATCTCTTCTTCAACACTGCTAAGGAAATATGGGGCAATGTCGCAGACTCCTACTCCAACAAAGGTAATTTTGCAAAAGCCTTTGGTGTAAAAACCAAGCTTAAAGATATGAAGCGGGGATCGATGAGTGTTACCAAGTACTTTAACTCTGCGAAAGTACCGTGGCAAGAATATGATCTTCTATCCGCAAATATCCGGGAATGCACCATTGATGCTAGGAATTTTCGAAAGTTCTTGAAAAGGAAAGGGTTTTTGAGTTCCTAGTTGGATTAAACTCCACCTATGATGCCGCAAAAGAAAGGATTCTTGCACAAGTTCCAATGCCAACCCTACTGGAGGCATTTGCTTCTATTAGGAAAGAAGAAAGCAGAAGGGAAACCATGGGAAGCTCTACGAATTCTGCAAATTCCCTCAATCAAAATGAACAATCTGCTCTATCTACTCAACTTGCTTATGCAGGAGCTAATCAAAGGGATACACAGAAAAGGAATGACCAGAAAAGTCATCTATTCTGTGATCATTGTAAAAGGAAGGGTTACCTAAAGGAGAGCTGCTGGATTTTCCATGGAAAACCAACTGGGGGCAACACAAAAGGTCAAAATCAGAGAAAACCAAGTCAATAGGGAGAGCAGAAGCAAGCAGACTCTGCAAATGCTGTGGAAACTGCTATGCCTTTCTCCAAAGAACAACTTGAAATGCTAAAACAACTACTCTCTGCTGACAAATGCACCCCTACCCACACCTCTGCATCTGCTGTACAAGAAGGTAACCTCTCATGGATTGTTGACTCTTGGGCCTCAAGTCACATGACAGGTAACTTTAAACTTTTTTCAACTTATTATCCCTCATCTGGACAACATAAGGTGCGTATAGCTGATGGTTCCTTATCTACTTTATTCGTTGTCGGAAAAGGCACAATAATTATATCAAAACATCTTCAACTCACCTCTCGTCCTACATGTTCCAAATCTATCCCGTAACTTATTTTCTGTCAGTCAATTTACCCATGACAATAATTGTGAGGCTAAGTTCTCCTCTTCTCATTGTATCTTTCAGGACCTGGGGTCGGAGAGGAAGATTGACAGTGCTAAGAAAGAAGGTCTTTATTATCTTCAAGATAATGTAGAGGAAGCCCTCAGTTTAGTCAATGTTAATGACAATGATGAGAAGATTCAGCTTTTACATTGTAGACTAGGGCACCCTAGTTTCTTTTATTTAAACAAATTGTTCCCTAAGTTATTTTTGTATAAGAAACCTCCTGATTTTCAATGTCAGACATGTGTTCTTGCTAAACAAACTAGAAGTGTGTTTAAGGCCAAGCCTTATAAATCTTCATCACCTTTTACACTCATTCACAGTGATGTATGGGGTTCATCTAGAATACCAAACCTTACTTGCAATAGATGGTTTGTGACATTCATAGATGACCATACAAGACTTTGTTGGGTCTACTTGCTAAAAACTAAATCTGATGTCAGTTCTGTATTTAAAAACTTTCATCAAATGATTGAAACTCAATTTCGGACATCAATAAAGATAATTAGGACTGATAATGGCACTGAATATTTTACCTCAGCCTTAGGTCCCTATCTGACTGATGAAGGGATTATTCATCAATCATCTTGCCCTAACACCTCTCAACAAAATGGTATTGCTGAAAGAAAAAACAGGCATCTGTTAGAAGTTGCTAGGGCTCTGATGTTTACCTCATCTATGCCTAATTATTTCGGGGGAGAAGCTGTTTTAACTGCTGCATTTCTAATTAACAGGATGCCTTCACGAGTCTTACAGTTTCAAACTCCTATCAGTGTTTTTGCTAAATGCTATCCCACAAACAAACTGATAACTGAAATACCCTTGAAAGTCTTTGGTTGTACTTCATTTGTCCATGTCCATGATCACTTAAGACATAAACTTGAACCTAAGGCTACTAAGACTGTTTTTGTTGGATACTCTGCCACTCAAAAGGGCTATAAATGTTATGATCCGTTAAAGAAAAGAATGTATATAACATTTGATGTAACTTTCTTTGAAAATGCTCCCCATTTTTCTAAAGGTTCTGTTTCAGGTACTGATCTTGAGGACTTTAGTGGTGACATCCCTCTTCCAATAATTCTAGAAACTTCAAATGAGAATAGTAGTGCTCCTTTGCAAAACAAAACCCAATGCAACACTGAAGGGGGAGTCACTGCCCTTGTAGTATATGTTGATGATATGATCATCACTGGAAATGATGAAGTTGAGATACACAGACTGAAAAACTTTCTAAACTCTGAGTTTGAAATTAAAGACTTGGGAAAACTAAGATACTTCCTTGGTATGAAAGTAGCAAGGTCCAACTCTGGTATACTTGTTACACAAAGGAAATACACTCTTGATCTTCTTAAAGACTATGGCTTACTTGGGTGTAGACCTATTGCTACCACTGTGGATTACAATCAAAAACTCCATAATGACACTGAGAGTGAACTTGTTAACCAAGAGGCCTATCAAAGGCTTGTTGGAAGACTAATTTACTTAACCCATACTAGACCTGACATTGCGTTTGCTGTTGAGCAGGTCAGTCAGTTCATGCATATGCCCAGAAAGGTTCACTTGGAAGCTACCTTAAGGATACTCAAATACCTCAAGAATGATCCCGGTCTTGGAATCCTATACAAAAAGGGAGGCACTCTTACTGTTGAAGGATTTGTGGATGCAGACTGGGCTAGCTCGTTGTGGATAGAAAGTCAACTTCAGGGTGGTGTATGTTCATTGGAGGCAATCTTGTGTCATGGAGGAGTAAGAAAAACAAGTTGTTGTTGCCGAAGTAGTGTTGAATTTGAATTCGTAGCCGTTGCCCTTGGTATATGTGAGCTAATATGGATAAGAAGGGTTCTCACTGAACTTAAACAACCTATTGCTGCCCCCATCAGATTCTATTGTGACAGTAAATCAACAATCAGCATTGCCAACAATCCCGTTCAACATGATAGAACTAAACATGTTGAGATTGACAAACACTTCATCAAAGAGAAACTAGAAGATGGGAGTATGTGCCTAATATATGTCCCTACAAAGCTTCAAGTTGCAGATATCTCCACCAAAGGCCTTCCAAAACATCAAACTCAATTTTGTATCTCCAAGCTTGGTTTATTAGAGATCTATAAACCAGCTTGAGGGGGAGTATTGTAATACATGTAACACATATATTATACTAATCTATAAAGTATAATATTATGTCTTCATTACTCTGTTTTTACTTTATTAATCAGTTGCCTTTTATTATCCCAACTCCTAGATTAGTACACTAAACCGGCCCACCTTCCTGCAGACGTAAATACAAGTTGCAATTAATGCTTTGTCTCTAGCCGTTCCAAAACCACTTGTATCTCCTATTTATACTTGTTCTTTCAGACAATTGTAATAAGATAATTCATTTTATTCTTCCATACAAAACTACATGGACTAAGAGTCCCCAATTGTAGTCAAGTTTTCATATCAATAAAACACCACTTCCTGCTTTTTCTCTATTGAATTCTAGTAGAAATCCCTGTAAGCATGAGTTTTCTTCGATTTTCTTCATGCTTGATTTCAGAGAAAACTGCCTTTAAGGATAGCAATGGACTCTTTCTCAGAATACGCTCCCCTTACATCATCAAGTCAGAGTGAAGACCCATGAGAAAGGAAAAAACTCTTTCTTTCTCAACGATGTCCTTGTAAGTCATCATCAGGCATTTCCAGTTCTTCTCTTCGAAAAGATCCAGCTGTTGTCGATTTTGCAGAGTTGATTAAGGAATTGGGTGACATTGAGGTCACCTTGCTTTAGGTCTTTCAACTGAGACTTAGGTTCATAAATCTCAGAGATTGTCCTTTTTAGAGTGTACAGATCACAAGTTGCTTCCGAAATATCAGCAACACTATCATAGAAAATGAAGTTGTCAGTGAGTTCTGGTGTCATGGAGCCCACCAGTTAAGACATGATCAGGTTATTCTCTGCCTTCCAGTGTTTGTAGGTAGTATCGTTCGCAGAGGACCTCACCAGTGAGGTTCCGTTCCTTTGCCTCTACCAGACACAAACATGAGAGCGGATCTAGATCAGAGAAGGTAGTTATTCCCACTGTACTTATGATTTGTGAGAAGATGCATATTGTCATTACCTCCTCCCTGAATGACATTTGTTCCTTTCATTGGTGGAACAATTTCAATTGAGGATGAACTGAGAGAAGTGGATGGCATTTCGGAGATGAAGCACTTCACAAAAATGCTAGTAACTAAGTAAAGATTTGAGAAAAGAGAGATTCTTATTATTACAATCATATTTTGGTAAAGATGCAATCCTCTACTTATAGGACAAAGGTTGTCCAAACAGAAAACTGGCCTAACGCCTAGAAAAGAGTCCCAGCGGTACATGAACAGTTTCCCAACGGCTATGAACAAAAAAACAGACGAACGACAGATTTAAACCCAAAAAAGAGAGCCTTTAGAAACTAGGAAGAAAAACATTGAAAAAATACATAGCATTTTGAATATAAATAGCTGTAAAGAAATTTATTTATAAATGGAGATCGTGCACACATTTTTATTTTTATTTTAGTGATTGTCTACACAGTGGTAGACGAAATGTTTATCATCTTTACTTTCCTGCCGATATGTACTTCCTTGATCAATTTTGTTTTTAGGGCCTGTAATTTATATTAATGAAAAGAGAATTACAAGGTTTAATGCCACCCATGGCCTCCTCAACACCAAGACTTCTTAGAAGAGAGAATAGAAATGAAGAAGACAAGTTTAGTTCTTGTTATTACATCAAAAGAGAGATACAGTTTGTTAAATAGGAGATTACAATGATAGTACTCAGACAAGCTAATAAATGTGGGTGGCTAATAAATGTGTTTAGGAGAACCTAGGAGACTCTTGTCATAACCACTTAGATGCTTTATATAACAGCATCATTTTAATGTTACACGAATATTAAGAATACATCTGTGATAATTAGAACAACTAATATGATAATTATAATAACTAATATATCAACTAATACTCCTCCTCAAGCTGGCTTATAGATATCCAATAAGTTCAGCTTGCCACAAAATTGTTGAAATGGGAGTCAGGCGGACCTTGGTAAAGATGTACGCAACTTGCACCTTAGTGTTGATGTAGGAAAGGTGAAGGTTGCCCTCTTCTTGTTTTTCTTTAATGAAGTGTCGTCTATCTCAACATGTTTTGTTCGTCATGTTGCACCTTTGGATTATTAGATATTTCTAGAAGAGCGAGACTTGCTATCACTGTAAAGGGTAACAGGTTTTGCATAAGGGATTTTGAGTTCCCTCATTACCCTTTGAATCCATAGTAGTTCACAGATTCCCAACGCAATTGCTCTGAATTCAGCTTCAGCTGAACTCCTAGCTACCACAGCCTGTTTTTTGCTCCTCCACGACACTAGATTTCCAAACAGATACATGCACCATCCTGTGGTAGATCTTCTGTCCGAGACAGATCCTGCCCAATCAGCATCAGCATATCCTTCAATTGTGATTGTTCCTTGAGCTTTGAATAGAATTCCTTTGCCCTGGCTGCCTTTTAGGTATTTCAGTAGTCTGATAGCAGCATCAAGATGAATCTGTCTTGGTGAATGCATGTGTTGACTGAGTTGACTGACAGCAAAACAGATGTCAGGTCTTGTGTGTGAGAGGTAGATAAGTCTGCCTACTAATCTCTGGTAATTCCTTTCCAATCTTGACAGTGTTATCTACAGGAGTTTCCACAGGCTTGCATCCCAGTAGGCCATACTCTTTTTGAAGGTCCATAGTATACTTCCTTTGTATGAGCAGGATTCCTTCTTTGGATCTGGCAACTTCAATACCTAGAAAATAGGTTAGTGGGCCAAGGTCTTTGATGTCAAACTCCTGCCTCAATAAAGACTTCAGATGAGAGATATCATCACTGGAATTTCCAGTGATGATAATGTCATCTACATAGACAATCAGAATAGTGACTCCTCTTGAGTGAGAGTGTTTATAAAATAAAGTATGGTCACTGTGGCCTTGTGAGTAGCCTCCCAGTTTCATGACCTTAGAGAATCTATCAAACCATGCTCTAGGTGATTGTTTAAGTCCATACAAAGACTTATGCAATTTACAGACTTGGTTTTGTTTGACAATGAAGCCAGGTGGTGGTAGCATATATACTTCTTCCTTAAGGTCTCCATTCAAGAAAGCATTCTTTACATCCATTTGATGCAATGTCCAGTTATGGACAGCAGCAATGGATATAAGAATTCTGACTGTATTGAGCCTAGCAACGAGGGCAAAAGTTTCATTGTAGTCTATACCAAAGGTTTGGGTATAACCCTTTGCAACCAATCTAGCCTTGTGTCTATTAATGGTTCCATCAGATTGTGTTTCACAAGTGAACAACCATCTACATCCAACGGGTTTAACTCCTTTAGGCATGTCAACAAGGTCCCAAGTGTGGTTAGCTTCAAGAGCATGAAGCTCTTCCATGACTGCCTTTTTCCACAAGGGACAAATCAGTGCCAAGGTAAGACCTGTAGTGTGTGGACACTTTCCCATAGGACACAAACCTGTCTATAGGGTGATTGGTACAGGCCCTAGTACTCTTTCTTAGAGCAATAGGTAAGTCTTCAGGAGAAGGAATAGGAGAGAGATTACCGGTTTGCTCACAGATCGTACTTTCAACAGTGGTTGTTTCAGTTTGCTCTAGATCAGGACTTCCCATAGCAGTAGGCTCAGTCATTTGGTTTGGTTGTTCTTCCTCTGATGCACATTGCTGAGTTTCCTGTAAAGACAAATTAATACTAGTATCTTGGGATGGATTAGTAGTGCTAAGAGTCTTTGAAGACTTCTTTTGTCTAGTATAGACAATAATTCTTTTATCAGGCTCAGCAATACGCTTGTCAGACTGTGGTGGCTGTGTTTCTGGAATGAAATCAGATGTAACAACAGGCAACTACACTCATTGTTAAGGAAGTCATATTGTTCTAGGCTTGTGTTGGAGTCCTTGTTGTAGAAGGGTTGATCTTCAAAGAAGGTGACATCATAAGAGATGTAAAACTTACTTGTTTTAGGATCAAAGCACTTAAAACCTTTTTGAGTAGAAGAATACCATACCAAAACAGTTTTGACTGGTCTTGGTCTAATCTTACTCCTGTTTTGGGAGTGAATATGGAGAAAGGCAGTACACCCAAAGATTTTCAAAGGTATGTCAGTCACATGCTTAGTATGAGGGTAGGACATTGTAAGAGTTTCAATGGGGGTTTTAAACTTTATAATTCTGGAAGGCATCCTATTGATGAGGAAGGCTGCTGTGAGAACAGCTTCACCCCAATAGTGTGAGGGAACATTATAAGAAAATAGCAGGGTTCTGGTCACTTCTAAGAGGTGTCTATTCTTCCTCTCTGCCACACCATTCTGTTGTGGAGTGTTAGTACAGGAGGTTTGATGGACAATCCCTTTTTCTGTGAGAAAAGGCCCTAGACAAGAATTCAGATATTCAGTTCCATTATCAGATCTGAGTATCTAAATCTTGGTTTGAAATTGTGTTTCAACCATTTTGTAAAACCTTTCAAAGATCTCACTCACATCTGATTTTTGTTTCATGAGATAGACCCAACACACTCTAGTGTGGTCATCTATAAATGCCACAAACCATCTGTTATGTGTGAGATTGGGGTTTTTGATGGTCCCCATACATCAGAGTGAATAAGATTAAAAGGAACATATTCTTTATAAGATACAGGTTTGTAAGGGTTTCTAGTATGTTTAGAAATTTCACAAAACTCACGCTTTAAAAACTCAGAATTGATTCCAGAAAACATAGTTGGGTACAATTTCTTAAGGTACACAAAATTCGGATGACTTAAACGAAGATGTAACATTTTGATCTTATTACACTTGTCATCCACAGAAACACCTAAGCCCCTATCAGTCTGCCTTGAGTGGCCTTCAAAAAAGTATTGTCCCTTCATCTTCTTAGCACTGCCAATCTTCTCCAAAGATTCCAGCCCCTGAAACTCACAGTAATTTTCAGAAAAATTAGCAGCACATTTCTCTTCCTTACAAAACTGACTGACAGAGAATAGGTTGCAAGATAGTTTAGGAACATATAGAACATTGTTTAGAGTGATTTTATCATTCAACTTAACAGTCCCTGTTCTTTCCACTCTAGAACTAGCGCCATCAGCAATGGTAACAAAGTGTGGTTCATTAGTTTTAGAGTAGGAATTAAACAACAAGAAATCACCTGTCATATGGCTAGAAGCACCTGAGTCAATAATCCAGGTATTCTTACCATTTTGAGCCGCTGCACCAGTGGAGGAATCAGTAGTTGCATCCTTTTGTCCAACAGGTGGTTTAGAGCATCCATTTGCTCCTTAGAGAAGAGATTAGTGTGACCACTATCAGTTGCACCATACCCCTGTTTCTGCTCTGTCCAGTTTCCATTTCTCCTTGAGTTTGGATTTTTCTGTAAATGTGGTGGTTTCCCATGAAGATTCCAGCAGGTATCTTTGGTGTGACCCCTCTTTTTGCAGTGATCACAGAGCAGATTACTTTTCTGGTCATTTTTCTTGACATAGCCCTTATGAGGGCTGTTTCCACAGCAGCAGCATTGAGAGCAGATTGCTGTCCTCCTGGAGTAGGCAGCAGGCCTTGAGATGTAGGTATGGTTCCTCCCATAACACCCTTTCCGCTTAGTAGCAAAAGCCTCTGGAAGGGTAGGTATTGGAACTTGTGCCAAAATCCTTTCTCTGGCAGCATCATAGATGGGGTTGATTCCATACAGGAAATCAAACACCCTTTCCTTATCAATAAGTTTTTGAAAAAGCAGGGTATCAGCATTACATCCCCATTCAGTGATGGTAAGTTGATCATATTCTTGCCATAATTTTTTGAGGCAGTTGTAATATCTGGTGACATCCATTGATCCTTGTTTAATCTCTTTCAGGTTGGTTCTAATCCCAAAAGCCTGAGCAAAATTTCCCTGATCTGAGTAGGTTTCAGTGATGTTATCCCATATATCCTTTGCAGATTTTGCATACATATGAACCTGGCCTATTTCATCGATCATAGAGTTAATAAGCCAAGAACTTATGGTTGCATTTTCTGTCTCCCAAGTGTAGTAGGCATCGGATTCCTCATCTTGGGGTTTTTTGGTACACCCAGTGAGGTAGCCCAACTTTCCTCTACCAATGATGCACATACGGACTGCTTGAGCCCATTGTAGGTAGTTAGCTCCGCCACTGAGCTTCTTTGTAGTAATCTGAATGGCAGGATTCTGAGTTTCCAGAAATTGTACTGGATTCAGTCATCTTGAGAAAGATAAGATTTTTGAATAAGAAGAGAGAGACGAAGAAGAAGAAGATGAAACGGCTGGCTGAATTTTTCAGCGCTCCGATACCATGTAGAAACTTAGAAGAGAGAATAGAAATGAAGAAGACAAGTTTAGTTCTTGTGATTACATCAAAAGAGAGATACAGTTTGTTAAATAGGAGATTACAATGGTAGTAATCAGACAAGCTAATAAATGTGGGTGGCTAATAAATGTGTTTAGGAGAACCTAGGAGACTCTTGTCATAACCACTTAGATGCTTCATATAACAGCATCATTTAAGTGTTACACGAATATTAAGAATACAGCTGTGATAATTAGAACAACTAATATGATAATTATAATAACTAATATATCAACTAATAGTCTACACAGTGGTAGACGAAATGTTTATCATCTTTACTTTCCTGCCGATAGGTACTTCCTTGATCAATTTTGTTTTGAGGGCCTGTAATTTATATTAATGAAAAGGGAATTACAAGGTTTAATGCCACCCATGGCCTCCTCAACACCAAGACTTCTTCAATGTGCTACCCTACCTCCTTAAAAGCCTAGTCTGAAAAACCCAATGCGAGTAAAACCGGGTGCCAGGGAAAGAGTCTAGGTATAAACACATTGGAAAACCCAACAATCAAAACTAAAAAGGTGATACAACCACCAAGACACTAATGCCAACAACCTATCCAAAGCTATACATTGCTAAACAAAACACTATTGCCAAAAAGCCTAAAAACATCATCCCAGCAGCCAAACATTAGATTTCTCTAGCTATAGCTGAAACAGCTGTTACATTTTTTCCCGGATTCTGTATATCCATAAAAGGTCTGTTGTCATAGCGACAACACGAATGGCGTGTTTGATGGTTTGTTAAATTAAAAAATAAACAAAACACTGCACTGTAGCTTACGGAAAATGCGCTGAGGGATTTAATTGAGAGAATATTGAAGTATTAACTCTGTAAAAGATGAGGGAGCTTCTATTGTGTTGGTCAGTCAGTCATTCTTAGCTTATGCTGGCATGGCCAACCTCTTAGACTTTTAGAGAGATTCTTTTAATCAGTCTTTCTTAGCTTTTGCTGGAATGACCCAATATACTCGTAAGGTTAGTGGTTGGCCTGAGGAAGAGTTGAGCAATGCTCCCCCTCCACCCCCTTGCCCCTCTAATGTGCGTCTAACCTGCTTCTATATTATTTCACAAATGATCAAGAACATATCTGATGTTCGGTGTTCTCGATAAACTCCCACCAAAATCATGCTCTCTCTATTGTTCTCTCTTGTTTTTAAATGCCCGATTACGTTGTCTATATGGTACACTGAATGACTTAGTCCTTGTTCTGACTTCTGAATGGGTTAGTTGTGTTGGTGGTATTGTTATTGACATGATCTTCTACGTGTCTTTCCCATTTTCTGAACATTCTGTGGGCTATGTAGCTGATGCCGGAACTCTCGTTGACTCCTACATCTCTGGAAAGATAGTGCAGTTGAAAGAGCAAATTGCAACTCTGGAGAAGAGAGAGGAGAGGTCAGCGTTTGATTGATTAATTTAACATGTGCTATTATGATTGTCTTGTACGTGAAAACTATTGTCAATTTCAAACAGGTACAAGACTGTGTTTGCTGATCGAATTTCAGTGTTCAGAAGAGCTTGTTGTGAACTTTTTGGTTACAAGGTATTAAGTGCAATTCAACTTTCTGATAAATCCTGGCAATTGAATGCTTGTAGTAGGTGTTAATGGCCCGCCCCTTGCATAGACGCCGTATAGGCAAAATGCTTCCATACAACAGGCTGCCCTTTATAGATATTTAGTATTGGTGGAAGTAGGAGGTAGTCATTTCGTGGGTGTTGATAATTACAATGTGTTTACTCAGCTTGACAAGACCGAAGTGTAGCTTGATACTTAGGCTATGTATTGTGATTTGTAATCGATTTTCAAATGTGGGATATAGATTGTTCAGTACTGTTCTGGGCTCTTTAATTATGTTTCGCAGTGTTCAAAAAAATTATGTTTCGCAAGATTGTAAAAGTATGTTGAAATCTTTTTGTGCATGTGGACTGACTAATATCTGCTTGTAACTTTAACCCTGTGAAATCAGTTGGGAATCACTTGGGTTTGGGAACACATTTATTGAGGTCACAGGAAATTATATGTTCAGTGTTTCCATCAATGTCCCTTTGGCTTTACTTGATGTAGCCAATTTGTCGAGAGCAACTGTCACGATAATTTGTTTTCTGTGTACTTATTCAATGATGATATTCAATAAAGGTGTAGCATGATCAGTGGCTGAACTTTCTGTGTAGTTCTTATTTAATGCTCTATCGTGTTTTTATCTCTGTAGTGGGGTGGACAAGAAGGTTTCGTATGCGGTGCTTACTATCTAAATTACCTTTTCAGATAGTAATGGACGATCATCGAAGGCCAGATGGAATACCTGTTACACGTTTCACACTCCAATCTATATATGCTCAAAGTGATGACGAGAAGCTTGAATTTGAATATGAATCAGGAAATTCAAACATTCTGGTAAGAACTTTGCTTCCTTGCTACTTTTTAGTGATTCTTTTCGGTTTACATATTTTGTGATGTACATGGTTTTTGCTTTTGGATTTTGCCTATCGTTTTCGATTGGAGGTTGAAGATGTGAAGGATTTTAATCCCTGTAGTTCAGAATTCTTGTATTTCTCCTTCCAATCCAAAAGGGTATATTAGGGTTATATGTTAATTTGACTTGAAAACTTATTTCTGATCTTTTAGGTAAACGAGTACGTTAAGCAGCCTGAGATATCCCAACAGGTATGTATGATTAAGTAAAAATTTTGCTCTACTAATCACATTACTAATTATTCTTGATCCTCCTGGACATGTGAAACCATAAACCGGATGGTCATGAAGTAAAAAGGTTCTAGTGCTGGAGATAGGTCAATAGCTCTTTTAACATTTATTACATTTTCATTAATCGGAATGTTTTAAAAAAAAAAAAAAAAACAATGGCAGGTAGAAATATTCATCAGGAAGATGAATTCTATTCCAGCATTTACAGCCAATTTGACAGTGGAATCTTTCAACAAGCGAACCCTGTCTTAGGGTGGATTCTGGCATTTTGCCTTACTCACAAGTCGAAGATAATTATTTGTTTCTACAGATAAAGATACTCTTTTATTCTCTTTTATTTTCATTTTTAATTTTATTATAGATATTAGATAGGATGATTATCACTTTCATCTTACCTTGGCACCATAATTGCTTTTAAATAACGAAACCAACAACTTTATTTTGTCATATTTGTCATAACGACAAGGGTTACATTCGATTTTACCTTGGCACCATAATTGTTTTTAAATAAGGAAACCAACAACTTTATTTTGTCATATCTGCCATAACAACAAGAGTTACTACCAACACGAGTAACAATATCTTAATTAAGAGATGAGTGGGATAGTTTTCCAGTTCATCTGAAAAATAGACTAAGAGGTTTCGGCAATCATCAATCAATGATTTCTTTGAGCGGCGACAAGTCTTTTGCATCTAGAAACATCTTGTGAATTATCGTACTTGAGTCCTATTCAAACTCATCTTTAAATAAACCTTACGTTATAGCCATGGAATTTGGGTGATACAAATCGCGTGGCTCAAGTAGTAATAGCAACGGCAATTGAAGCAGAATTAGATGTTGCCATTGGAGAGTCTTTTCTTGCAATGTCTGCTACGAAAGCTTCTCTAATTGCCACCTCAAACCCCTCCCACTCTCCTCCATCTTTCACCAAAAGCATTGTTGAATATTTACATTTTGGTCAAGAACAATGCCCCCGACTGTAATCATATAAAAAAAAGCGGTGTCCATGTTGAATTTATGGATAGATTTTAAATGGATAGATTTTAATGTAGTATCAGGTGACAGTGACAACACATGTCCCTTCTTTGTAGGTGCACATAAGAATCAGCATTGTAAAGAAAATATAATCTTGCAAAAAAAACAACCAAAGCATATGTCGCTGCACGTGAGAAAAATGTCACTCAATCAAAATAAAAAGGCTAGTCACTCCATAAATCTACATGTCACTGCATTGAGTACATCACTTAAATACTCATTCCAACCGAAGTACACTTCATTTATTCCAATAATTATTCATTATCATTCTGATATGTCAATCCATTAGCTCAATTGTGAATCAATCACATCATATATATCACCACAAAGTAACAGAATTTCCAAAAATAATATTTTATGTCACTGCATCTCAGATTTCACTACATGCATATAATCACATAAACAATCATTCAAACTTAAATTGCACTACATTTATTCCCAGAATCATTCAACATCATTGTCATATATGACTGTATATGCTCAATTGTGAATTTATCACCTAATATCTCACTGAAAAATTAACAAAATTTCCACAAAAAAAAAAACAATAAATGTCACTGAATATGACATGTCACTACATTCACAACAACACATAAAACACTCAATCAAACTGTAATTGTAGTCATTATATTAGGTCAATTGCTAACTAAAAGCGCACGTCACTGAAAATTACTCTATGTAGAATTCAACCACAATTCATCTATACTACATACATTGAATTACAATTACAAACATCAAATTAACACCAAACTAACATGCAGATGCAGAAATACACATTCCAACTGAAATTTCACTTCAATTTATTCTAATAATCATTCAAGATCATCAAGATATGTCAATATATTAGCTCAATTGTGAATCAATGACGACATATATCACTGCATAGTCACTGAATTTGAGATATCACTGCAATGTCACTGAGTATGACACGTCAATGCATTCACACATAAACACAAACAGTCATTCAAACTGAAATTGCAATCAAAGTATTAGCTCAATTGCTAAATAAAAACTCAAATGTCACTGAAAATCACTCAATTAAGAATTCAATAACAATTCATGCATAGTACAATCACTCAATTACAATCACAAACATGAAATTAACATCTAGATGCACACATCCGATAATTAAAGTAAAGTAGATAGCAAATCTCGGAAATTACCAGAAAAAAAGAAGAATCGGCAACAAAAAAAAAAAAAAATGAAGAAATCCGATAATGCAACATAAATCCGCCATTGAAATACCGAACTTCAACTCCAACGATGATTTACGAAGCCTTAAACATTGAATCGAAGCAACTGAAGCTTCAAAGATTGAATTGAAGCGGAAAAGACAACGATCACGAACTAGATCAGGCTATAATGTCAACAACGGATATAACAGAATGGATTTTCAGTTTGGCGTTGTTTAGTCAATACATATCTGACAAAGTAAATGCCCCGAAGGGCAATTTCAAAAACATAAATTGAATACGTCCTTATAAAAGATGATATTTTTAGGTATTCTAAATGCATAATTAAGCCTCAAATCAATTCTTTATAATAAAAAACCATAAAAAAAATCGAAATTTCGAATATCTCTCTCTTCTTTCGTGGAAGTCAAAAAACAATGGCGGGGAGCTTTTGTACGAGGAATTGGGAACGTCTGCACGCCTGAGAATAAAATTCAATTCAACAAAAGCATAGGAAGTGACCTTTTTTTGGCATTTCTTTGAGTTGGGTGCTAAATTGCCTACCCTTACCTATTATTTTTGGTTGACAATTTTCATTTGTCATACGTGGTTTAAGCTGCAAAGGTTTTGCCATTGACTATTGCTTGGTTATTGTATTTAGTGGAGTGATAACATCATTGCGAAAATACTAACAATCCCCAATATGATGAACCAAATTCAGAGGACATCGTTGCTTATTTATTTTGGTCATATACCATGTAGTGAATGGCATCCTAGAAAGTCGCATTCTTCCGTTTATTTAGCAAATACGACGAAGACCATATTTTGGCGGATTCGGTGAGGCCAAAAAAAGTAAAGAAAACCTCACCCATAACATTTGAATAAGTGATAAAACTTCTAACCAATTGAACTAAATGGATTATTGTATTAGAAATTGTCTGAAATAATATACATACACAATGTTAATATTATTAGAGGGATATATTAGTCAATTTACACGGATATTTGGGTGGGTTTCAAGAACCTCCTTTACATGCTGGGTCTGCCCCTAGAGTAAACAAATGTGACTTTAAGATGGTCGTAACATACTTTTAATAATGTTAGAAGAAAAATACGCCCCTCCTGTAACGCCTCCAGATCCTGGGCTTGGCTGTTCTACATGAGTCATAAATGTCCGGTCAACTGCTTATGTCGCCGTCCTCGCTTGGTCTAAAAGGGCTAACCCTAGTTGACAAGACCTTTATGCCTCACACTTATATGGGGGTGAGCATGACTTTACTTTACCGATGTGGATTTTGCATTCTCCCAACTTATAAGGGACTGGCCTTCCTCGCCAGGATGGCCAAGACTTGTCCCAGTTCGTCCCTACCATAGGATTCTAGAGGTGGCCCCCACCGCCTCTTACGGTGTGACACTTAATTCCGTATGACAGTTAGCTCTGAATACCATTCTGTAACGCCCCTAGACCCCGGGCCTGACAGCGCTACATGAGTCATAAATGTCCGGTCAACTACTTAGACCGCCTTCTTCGCTTGGTCTAAAAGGGCTTACCCAAATTGACAAGACCTTTAAGTCTCACACTTATATGAGAGTGTACAAGACTTTATTTTACCGATGTGAGATTTTACACCTCCATTTCAATTTAACTATGGAGTAGTGAAAAAAAGTGTTCTCTCTTATGTGATTGAATTATACTTTTAAAATATCTTGATTATGGTTTTTTTTACATATATCCTTATTTATTAATGTGTGGAAAAATAAAAGAATAATATATTAATTATAGCGAATTTTTTTTAGTCATTTTGGTGCTAAAGTTAAACTATTATCTCACCTCCTTAATATGTGTTTTTTTTACAACTTAATAAGTTATTATGGAACGCGAGGAGTATTTTTCATTTACGGATTGTCTATAAAAGGTTAATATATATGTAATAATAAAATTAATCAACGGATGCTTAGCGTTTTGTGGAGTAAGTTTTCCATAATCATAAGTACAGTTCCAGGTTCACCCGGTCGCAACACTAGAATTAATAAATTGGATACATTCCTTTCCAAAAAAATAAAATTGTTTACATTAATTACAGAGTTTAATTACTTTATTCAGTCTCAAAAAAAAAAAAAAAAACTTTATTCAGTTTATTGGAGACTCCAATTTTTTTTTTTTTCTTTGAGAAACGGAGACTCCAATTTTTGATCTATGACTTCCGTGTTAGCCCTAATACGACGGGATGAAATATTATTTTTAAGTATATACTTGAATAAAATAGAAAAAACTTTTCAATTGTTGTTGAATGTTGATATTAACTAATTGTTGGATATTCGTAACGCCCCGTTCCCAAATAATGAGTCGTTATCCGAAAAAGAACGTTCAAATACGTATAACATTAAATAAATTCAAAATTATACGTAAGTTTCTATATCATCGTATCGAGTTAAACAAAACGGAAGTTAAAGCGACTCGGGTATAAACATAAAAGATGCTAGATTACATTGTCATCCGATACCAAAGATAGAAAGAAAAGCTTACAACAACAAGGTCTCAAAACTTACAAAGTACGATATTCATACAAACCAAACCAAACTGAAAAGCATACTTATCTTACTATCTTACAACAAATCTCACAAACCGAGCCAAACTGAAAATTATACTTATCTAACTATCTTACAACAAGTCTCAAGGAAGAAAGTACAACAATTCTTGCAATCAAATACAAGGTACCATGGTACAACATAGGTAATAAGAAAGCATGAAAGTTCTAGCATAGTATAGGATAGCATGATCATATATCATCCCCAAAGTCATCATCAACATCCGGCTCATCATGCACATCTTCTCATACAAAACAAACATACAAACATGCAAAAGAGGTATGTACAAATTTACTTAGTAAAATGTAGAAGCTATTGAACAATCAAGCTTTATAATGAAAGGACAACAAATTATTATTATTATTTATAGTTATCTTTCATGAACTCGGCTCAAGCTCTAGGGTTCACTTCATGCACATCAACATGTCGTGAGGATGCTACTTTGTTTCTAACTTAGCTTATCTTTGTTACATTAAGTACTCAAGGGCACTACGCATGGTGCTACTCACCACGAAGCATATGGTTGCAACCTATTAGTGGTGCTACACTAATAGCCACGGACTAGTCCCGATAGTGTGTGTGTTCGGCGAAGTCCCTCCGTACTTGGGTCTTACTAACTTACAGAATTATTCACTTTATCTGACCACGCCACACATTGTGATATTGATTTGTACCTTACCAAGAACCTTGACGTTTATGCTTTTAACTACACAAGTATGTAAGTTATTAATTGTTAACTAGCCACCTAAGTGTTTTCAAGGCAAATGGTCACTTACAGATCTACTCCCTCATTTAGGCAACTAGATGTTAACAAATCCTATCACATACACAGACATTAGTGGATACTAATCCGCCGAAGCACAAGGCCATTCATGTTCTTCCGACGGTCCTGAGCTTCAACTCTTAGAAGAATCCATTCGGTGTCAGAATTAAACGCATCAAAAGTTTAATCATAGCTGTGTCATCTTCAATTAAGTTGTTTAGATCCTTTAGAAAATCTACAATTCAAGCTAAGCATCAAATAACATCATTCAAACGACAAAACCCATTACCATTAATCATGTCCCAATCTGCTTCACATATATGTATAATTATATATATATATATATCAATCAGTGTGTGTATACTTACAACGGAAAAGTCTCTGATATACTACACATTCATTGCATCCAACTTGCAAAATTATCCAATTCATAAAAGTTTATATTTAATTGCATAAAATAATATGATCAAAGCCCACTATAACATTCTCAGCCCCATTTAACGGACTAACCTTTTAAACATCCTTTGCAAAACTTGATCAGATTGACGAGGGTTGGATCAACACCTCGTCACGTGCCGTCTCCACATCAAGCACAAGTAATAAATATAGATAGAAAAATCCAACATCTTAAGGGCCAAGAGCCCCACACAAGAATCCGAACTAATCCCAGTTCGGCTATCCGCCCCGACCTCCGTAGGTTGGCCAAAACACGGAAGGGTTCATCCCGGTTCGGCTCGGGCCATCTAAGTCGGCCGAGTCAATCCTCAATCGTATTTCTCACGCGCATGATAAACGGATAAACGAGAGAATGAATCCCAAATCATAAAGACTCGATTCGACATTAAATATGTCCATAATTATCTCCTAAAATCTAGTAGATCAAATCATCATTATACCTTCCTTAAGTAACACGAAATCCAAGCCCAACAAGGGCAAAGACCCACGACATGACTTAGGACATAATGCCTCTCTATATATACCATCCCTAAGGAACTACGAAGACTTGATTCCAATACACGCATTGGATACAGTTTGAGGTACAAGTTTCTCAAATCGTCTAACCACCACAATAACACCCCCGTTCCACTTTTTTTAGGGTTCCGCCTTGAGCAGGTTGTCACTAGGGAAACGCAGCAGGCACATCGGAGGCTAGTTACCGAAGATTGAGCCATTGAAACAAAATTTCCACCGTTCAGATTGAAGAAGAAGAAGGGAAGAATAAGCCCTCCAAATTTTCTGCCGATCGGAGTCCGTTTCAATATCCGATCGTTGCCGGGAAGTTGCTGCTGTATCACTAAAACGCATCAGTCACATCGGTGGCTAATTGCCAGAGATTGAGCCGTTGAAACAAAATTTCCACCGTTCAAATTGAAGAAGATGAAGGGAAAAATAAGCCCTACAAATTTCGCGTCGATCGGATTCAGTTTCAATTCCCGATCGTCGCCGGAAAGTTGCTGTTGTATCACAAAAAACGCAGCTCTCCAAGATCCGAGCTGAGCTCCCCGGCTCTCCAAGATTCGAGTCGAGCTCCCCAGCTCTACAGGTCCGCGCTCTCAAGGTACAAGCTCTCATCGGGTTATATTTCTACAACTTAAATAATCACACTTCGTATTTATTTTTGGAACTCTCCCGACCTAAAGTTGTGGGAAGGGCCTTATTTTTTGACATTCCCCAAAAGTCAGTTCGGCATCATATGTGGAACTCGCCCTGGAGTGAGCCTTCGATAAGACCGACTTCAGCTCGACATCATATCTGGAACTCGTATTCGAGCGAGCCTTCTATAAGACCGACTTCAGTTCGGCATCATATCTGGATCTCGTCTTCGAGCGAGCCTTCTATAAGACCGACCTCAGTTCGGCACTATATCTGGAACTCGCCTTCGAGCGAGCCTTCTATAAGACCGACTTCAGTTCGGCATCATATTTGGAACTCGCCTTCGAACGAGCCTTCTATAAGACCGACTTCAGCTCGGCATCATATATGGAGATCTCACCTGAGCAAATCTTATGTAAATCCGCTCGCTATCTAGGCACAACACCAAACGACTAAGCCCAATATGCAAACGGTACGTTAATTTACTATTTTGTTTTCCATTACGAATGGTCTTTATTGAGTTTATAGGACAAACGCACGCTCAACAAAGTCCGGGAAGTCAGACAAGTTTGGCCCTTCTCGGCAAAAACCTTAATGCGAGAAGTTAGTCTAACTTGGCCCTACTCGCCATTATTTAAACGAGAAGTCAGGCTAACCTGACCCTGCTCGTCTAAAAACATTAATGCGAGAACTCAGTCTAACCTGGCTTTGCTCACCATCATTTAAACGAGAAGTCAATCTAACCTGGCCTTGCTCGTCTAAAAACATTAATGCGAGAAGTCAGTTGATCCCAAAATTGATGTTGAATATAAAAAAAAATGAATATTTGTTTTGCAAAAAAAAAAAAAAAAAAAGATTTATATCTTTAATTTTCTTCATTTTTTATTTTTATTATTTTGGTGCCTCTCCCACCCAAAGTTTTCACTTCCCACCCCGACTTCTACTACCTTGCCACCATTTCTCTCCTTCATCCCCAACTAGGAATACTACGGGCTACGAACCGGCAGATAATGTGTTGTTTACCATTAAAAACCCAATCTTTTATGGCAACCGCCTAAGATGGATTTTGGTGCTAGATCAAAATAACCGCTTAATCATCGCACGCCAACAAATAAACGATCAATTCTAATCCTGTATATGTAAATCAGAAAATAGACAAATACTAATAATCAAATGAGGAGAAAACACAATCAGATCTCACAACCATACGAAATCGATGGTTCAATAATCAATTAACTGAAAGAAAACCTAACTATTCATTATAAAACAAAAGATTAACATTGAATCACCTTGAAATTATACAAGGAAATCGACGGCAACTTGCGCAAAGAAGGTGCGCAGCATCCGTTCTCAATTTTGTTCCCAGCCGCCCTCCTATTATTCCCAAAAAAAACCTCATACACTAATGTCTAATATTCCATTCTACCTTTTCTGCTCCCGAACTACGCACAAATGTATGGAGAAGGCTAACCTGGGCCAAGCCCAAGTTTTAATTTTCCTAATTTATTAAAATAATCCTTAATAATAATAATAATAATAATAATAATAGTCCAATGTGATTTAAAAGCAAAATTTCACGGTTGGCTTTAATCGGCTCTGTCTTCTCTTCACTAGTCGGGATCCCGACATAGACGAAAACTGAAACTCTGAAGTCTTTAAAACCGGATTTTCTCCGGTCTTCCACAAAACTTCCCAAAATCCCTGTATATGTTCCAAAATCTTCCAGCATATTTATCAAGCTTCCAAAACCTAAAAATCACACAGAACAGCCTCTTTTCATGGAGCGGAGCCAACAGAGATTCTATACCCGAAAAAGAGTATCTCCCAACAAAATAGACACATAATAAGCACCTAAAACACCACAAAATACGGACTCATCATCAGTCTAATCTAGCTCTGCTTGCCATCATTCAAACGAGAAGTCAGTCTAACCTGACCCTGTTCGTCTAAAACATTACCGCGAGAAGTCAGTCCGACCTGGTCCCGCTCTCCATTACTTAAAACGAGAAGTCAGACAAGTCTGGCCCTGCTCGGCAAAAAATTAATGCGGGAAGTCAGCACAAACTGGACCAGCTCGCTCGACAAAGCCTGGGAAGTTAGACTAGTCTGACCCTGCTAGGCAAAAAATTAATGCTGGAAGTCAATGAAATTTAGCCCAGCTCGCCCAACAAAACGCAGGAAGTCAGTGCAAACTGGCCCAGCTCGCCCAACAATATGTGGAGCAGTTGGCTGCCCTGGATGCCACAAATCTAAACTCCATCGTCACATCGGTACGATCAACCGCACCTCTGGTGCACTAAGCGGTCAAGCCCGCGATAAGGACATCGTCCCATCAGGTTCTCCTTAACGCTATTTCAATATAGTATTGACTAGTTCCATTGTGTATTTTGTCATTAAGTTCTGCAGGACAGACACACATATATCGAGTTTGCAAAAGTTCAAACTCACCGAAATAGTCAGAAATACTTTCGACTCCATTAAAATACGATATTGGAGCTCCACCAAGTTGGGTTTAGCAAAAAACACGTGAGGTCTAAAAAATCTGACCCAACTCACAGAAATTTAATATGTGAATTCAGCAAAACTTCTTACTCAGTTCGCCAAAATATGACATCCTTGCTCCCCGCGTCGGACCAAACAAACTTGTCCGTTAAATTGTCTGCATGACAGACACGCCGAGCTCCGCAGGTCGGACTCCACTCAAATCTCTATGGCGGACACCTGAGCTCCGCAGGTCGGACTCCGCAAGATCGGAAAAGGCCAAACTAATAAAGTCTGCGTGACAGACTCAAATAATAAAGTCTGCAGGTCATACCCGAGAATAGACCAACTAACGACCAAGTATGCCACCCAAAAACTATAAGTTAGTGCATGACATACTGAGGGGCAAGACGTCCCAGTTATAAAGTGGAAAGCACTCAAAAAGTTACTGAAAGTTCGAGTTAAGAAAACTCATCAAGAGAAATTCCAAGTCAGCAGGACTGACATCCGAGCTCCGCAGTACGGAACCGGCTTAAAATCAAATCAGTAAGACAGATTTGACCTAAGCCTCGTAGGTCTAACTCAACAGGGTTTTCAAAGGATAAATTCTAAGTCTGCAGGACATACTCGAACCAAGGTTCGTAGAATGAACCACTAGGACTAGCTCATCAGGACTACAATTCGGACTCGAACCAAAGTCCGCAGGTTGGACTCAATTGAGCTCCGCAGGTCGGACTCAAGAAGTTTGTAAAACAATCTCTTTAAGTCTAATGTATTAGCCTAATTATGAGTTATTAGTTATTTCCTTCATATCATGCATCAATCATCCTCGTGGTGAATTTTAGATCTTTAACAGGTACGGGTGATAATCCCTAATATTACGCTACTTCCATTGAAAGAAAAGTAGGTGCATATGTGCAATTAACCTCCTTAATTGGTTGTATTAATTCACATGCAATAAGAATTAGGACTAGCCGGCTCAAGACCGAATTGAAGACCTCTCTAAGCAGCTATCATGGATTAACTAGCACGTTCTAAAGGATCAATATAGATATTGTCCGAACTAATTCTTCACTTTATCGTCCTTCATATTAATTTATGATGACATGCATATAGTTGATCAGGCTATAAACATGTAAATTAAATTTGTCGATCAGACGTAGCTGGCGACGATTATCATGAATTAGGATTTACTAGGTATCTCGATACATCGATACAGACCGTCGATGTATCGAGAGAACGCAACCACTATTTCATGATTTCTTTCACCAACGATTCAGATCTATACATGTATGGGGTAAAGTAAACTAACTACTACATAAATAGAACTAATAATAACAATCAGAACATACTAATCACATAGAATAATGACACATCTACATCTAGAAAGAGCCAAAAAATCATACCCACGAAGATGAGTGTAGATCACCCTCAGATCTCTCCCTAAGAGGCGAATCTGTCGAATCCGTGACTAGAACTCATAAAGAAAATAAATGAAGAACAAAGAATTTCTATTGTATAATATTTGTCTTGAGTGAAAATTGTGCATTGAATTCTAAGGCCGATGCCTCTTATGTATAGTCGTGAAACCGACTTAGATAACACTAAAATCTACCCCTCATCCAAGAAAACACGTTTCGAAAGATTTTAGATGCTCGATTCAGCGGCACCGACTCTGGATAGATCGAGGTCAATTTTGTACTTTTTTCTTCTGCCAACTTAATCTTGGAAGGTTCTTGATACCCTAGGTCCGTTCCTTTCAGCCAATCCACTTCATTATCCGTCCATAACTCGTGGCCCAATATTCGCAACCTGAGAATAATCAAATAAAACACGAAATAATACCAATTCCAGATAAAATAATGATAAATACAAAATTCTCAACTTGTGAACCCGACATATCATATTCAACACAAATGGTTCATATTTAAAGGCCAAAACAACTAATTTTAGCTCATAATGGGTAGAATGTTGATGCAGTAGGATGCACTATTTTCACCGTCATCAATGAACGTTTGAACTTAAGACGGATTGGCTTAGTCTTAACCGTTATCTGTTAGATTTTTATTTAGATAAAGGTTTGCTTGGAAAACTGAGAAAAATTGAGAAGTGACAAGTTGAACACCAGGGTGGTAAGTCAACTTGGTAAGCCAAAAAAAGGCATAAAGTTCTCAAAGCAAGGGAGGTTGGTTGGGTTACAGTAAAGACAAGGTGACTCTGGGTTGAGGAACGCTTGGGGTTGGTTAAAGATTGAAGGATGGGGCATTGTATCATAATATAAAAGGTAGCCACCAAAAAGAGGAGAAACCAAAGAACATCTTGCAGATGAAATTTTTAAAGAGAGTGGAATTCTGCAAGATACGGTGGTCTACAAAGAAACTCTAGCCGCTTGGAAGGAAGATAATGAGCTTTTACGTAAGCCTTTAGGAAGTAGGGACGTTAAGTAAAAACATCACGTCTTGGACTTGGAAACATTTATTGCAAGAGGAAAACAGAATATTGGAGTTGAGAGCATTTGGCAAGCGACCTTAATCATTAATGATTTGATTAACAGAATGACTGTTGGCGAACTAGAAGAATCCTCAGTTCGCATGAATGTTGTAGAGGAATCATCTAACAATAGAAAAAACAAAGCAAAAGTGCAAGGTCTAGCACCTAAAAGACTAAGAAACTGAGAAATCAAGAAGAGGGTAAGAATCTCAACATGAAGGAGTTAGAGGTCCCAAAACGAGTACACCAAAAAGTCTCAGGATGCAATCAAAAACTTGTCAAGAAGTGTTTAGGATCGCCTAAGTCAAAAAGAGTTTATATCAAGAATGAAAGGTGGTGAAAGATGCCTCAAGGTATCATAAAAGAAGTCAAGAGTTTAAAAAGGGGTCTGCAGTGAAAAGATCTTTGAGTGACGGAGAAAAGGCACATGAGAAATGCCGGATAAAATTTGATTTCATGTAATTAATTCAAACTTTCAAAAGAAGTTTAATAGATCATTGGTGATCCAATTCAAGGGGGCCAAAGGTTTCAGTACTCAAGATTAATAGTACAATTCCAAAGAATAAGTACTCAAGGTTATCTCTTATAAGGGGATGAAAAAGTTAAAACAACACAGACATTTCAACCGGTGTAACACATTTATTATAAAAGGCACAAAAGTAAAAGAGGAAATGTCAAGAGGTGTGTCCGGAGGTTCATGGCCCGAAAAGTATTACGTTCAAACGAAAAGTAATTGGAAATTTCTTCCAAAAGGGGTATTGTAAATGAAGGTGTTTTCTACAACCGATCAAAAATTCAGGTCATTTGGAGGTGTTTAACCTGTTCAAAATAGAAGGAGATGTGAAAGTGCTGCTATAGATTTTCTGGACAAAGTATTCAGCATTGACATGATCTTTTGGAACAATCCATGTTGATTATTGAGTTGATGAAAGAGAAATTGTAGACAAGATGGTGTTATATATGGTTGTAAATTTTCATAATTTTTTTGGAGCAGGGGAAACAGTTTTTACGTGAAAGGCAACCACAGAAACAAAAATCATTCACCTATGTTGCATAAAGTTAACCACAAAGATGATGAAAACCATGTGTCAAAGCAAGAAACCTTTAACACTGGTAATTGAAATGAATGGGAAGCACATGGAAAGGATAGTATCGTATATTGGGTTCGTGTGGAACCCATCTCGAGCAAGGTAAGGCCAAAGAGTGCGATAACCAACAAATCAAGTAATTGTGAAAAGTGAAAGCGGATGATTTGTAGAGTTGAGTCGGACATCATTCTCTACAAATCTAGCCCAAGTCAAAAAGAAGGATTTGATGTTGAGGTGTAAAAGAAATTGGAGAGATCACAATAGGGAGTGTAAGTAAAATCCAACCAAAAGGACCTCAACTTAAGGGTGTAGGCTTAATACTTCGATCCCAAAGCTTTACTTAAAGGGGTTTACACTTAGTCCTAGGTGACTTGGTTTGGTTTAGAGACTCCAACCTTAAAGGTTTCATTGCTTAACAGACTAACTTACCTAGCACGTTGTAAAGAGATTGTTGACTACTAAGTCAATGTCCCGCAAGGCCTAAAATGATGCCTTCTGGTGCTCCTATGTTCTCCCCGCAGAGGGTCTCAATTGTGGTGATGAGCCGAGGCTACCAGAAGTCGAAGTTAGACATTGCAATATGACATAGAATGTCCTCAAAGACATGCATACCAATCAATACAAGTTGTTCACGATTAAATAACTAAACAAGGTGAACAGACACCTTTGGTGCCCACCAAGGACCCATTGGTGCCCGCAAACCTAGCCCCAAAACTATTATACCATTCTGCTTCCTCCTGGCGCCCGCCAAAACCTCCTTGACGTCCGTCAAGAGTGAACAGAGTCACACTGCTTGCTTTTGGCACCCACCAATGCTGTTGGCGCCCGCCAATACTTACCCAATGATCATGTTAACCTGTTGTACCTTGTTGGCGCCTGCCAAAGCCCATCGGTGTCCGCCAATCAGCCATTGGCGTCCGCCAATACAAACAGATTCATCATGTTATTTCATGCTCAGGTTGGCATCCGCCAAAACCACTATAGAGTCCGCCAAACCAACGGAAATAGGCAGAATCAGCATGTTCCAAGGCGAAACCTGCTGCAATTTCATACTTAGCGATCACCAACCTTGTTACTACCCAAAACCTGCAAATTCACATTAGTAATCCATAGCATAAACACCCAAAAATCCGTTTAAGAACACCCTCTTACCTTTTTAGCGATTGAAAGAAAATTCCATAGAGGAATTAAAAGCAATCCACGTGAATCCTTGATTCACGACTCCTACGAACAACCTACTATCCATAAACGGTACACTGCGATTAATACAACCCTCTACACAGTTAAAGCTCAGACTTTTCTCAAGAATGATCAAGATTTCAAATGAAGGGCTAAAATGAAAACTTACGGAATTGAGAATAGTTGGTGTGGAAACGTTCATTGCGATGAGCCGATCACTTTCTTCTACTGTGGTGTGCCCAAAATCACGACGGATTAGCCGCGCAATTAAAAAATCTTCTTCTTTGCTTCTGTTTTCTTCTTTGTCGCCTCCTATTCGTGATTCCTTGGAATTCGCCGTGTGATGTTATTAGGGAAATAATAGGGATTACTTCCTTAAATACTTATTATTAAAATCCTTTAGATAATTAATCCTTTCTAATTATTTAATTTAGGTTAACCATGAAATAGGAATTAAATAAATGGGAAATTAGGGATAAGGACACAATCTGGAATATTTTTAAGTAACAGGACAGCTACATATTTTTTATAGGGAGAAGGACAACTGCATGATTTTTAGCGAGAAGGACAAACAGTGAATCCCGAAAATTAATGAATCTCCCTAGTGAATCCCGAAATCAGTGAATTTCGACAACGAATTTTGAAAATTAGTGAATTTCGACAGTGAATTTAAACAGTGAATTTCGATAGTGGATAAATAGTTTTGTCCTTTATGCAAAAGTTTCAAAAGACTGTCATTCTACTCAATTGATGAAATATTGCTGTCATTCTCCCTCATTCCCCCTTAAATAAATTAAATTTTTATTTACGTTTAACCTTTATTAAAAATTCGGGATGTTACAACAACAATCGGCTTCAAATTCGGACTTGCACTTCATTTTCGTGAGATCTCACAATACACTGTATAGAGAGAAACTGGGATGCAATGTTTGTAACTGTGTAATTATACAATAATAATTGTGTTAGAAATTGAAAAGCAACTATGATACTGTGTGATCACCTTGTACAGAAAATTTACCACATATTTTGTCCCTATACAAACATATTTTTACAGATGCAGTAAAATCGTTTCTCTTGAGTCTACGAAACTCAGATTAACGACGCCCCTTCTACAAAGATTCATATTGACTTCTTGTTACTTTGCCCTAAACCCGATAGATTCAAACCGGACCCGCTGGGTTATGTAGTAAATTACATTTCTGTTATTGTATATTGGTTCATTTAGTGAAATAACTGATAATATATAATAATATCCCTATAATTGAATTATGATACATAATAATCACAATGTGAAATTACGATTGATTAGATATCGATTTACTGATAATTGATACAACCAAATTATATGATACCTTTCTCGCTACTTTCTCACGATTCTTGGGCTTGTTGCTATATCTTTTACCCGGACTTACGAGATTTTAGAGTTATTTCGATATATGTTCACTCGTAATCCCCGAGAGTTGCATATTATCCTTAAATTGTATAGAAAAGTTCTACTTTTGGTGTTTTTAAGATCATTTGCAGATTTAACTTATGCGAATCATTATTTCGAGTCTCGGGGGTTAGATGAACGAGCGGAAACGGTGAAATGATCGATTTGAAGGCCAAGGATAGAATTATTTCGAAAGTTCATTGGGATAAGGTAAAAGAGACATGAATTGAGCTTAAAGAGAAGAAGTTTGACATGATACGAGAAGATAGGCCGTCGATTAATCTGCAATCCATCTGTAGTTTAATCGACAGCCCATAAAAAGGTTTTAGCCGACTTATCTTACCCGAGCTCCGCCTTAATTACAACTATAAATACAGCAGCATTGTATACGAAATATATAGAGAAGTAGATCAGAACACAATAGTTATCTTGAAACACTTTTGAGGTTGAATAAAAGTTCTTGTTTTTATGGCAAATTCCTTACTATTTTCTTGTCAATTTCGAGAGCTTGATCTGCAATTCAATTATTGTTTGAGGTATCCACGTATACTTTGTCTATTAATTATGCGTATAACGGTGATTGCATGCTTAACATGTTAGATCTATGTTTTATATGATCAGTGTAGTTTTTGATTGAAGTATGTAGGCTTAATTTCGAATCCAGTTCTGTATATGATTGATGTGTTATTAGCAGAAAGCTACGGTCCAGACATAGTTTGTCGATTAACCGGCAGGTTTTGCTGTAGATTAATCAACAACCTTGTATGTTGTTGTCAGTCAGATCTCGTTTATTCTGGATTCTTGCATTTGATTACATATTCGATAGACTGGGCATCTATGATTATGTATGTGTAAATTATTCTGAAGGACCCGTTTAAGGTGAAAGAATTACTTAGGACAAAAGTAATTAGATCCCTAAAGCGTACCAAGTCCGTTTACGATAGGTACATTAGAGAGGTTTTCTTCCTATTAGGATAGAAAGCTTGAACGTCCTTTCACCTTTTGGTTGGGTAAGGCATGTCCATAAATTTATTATACATGTTTGCTATATTAATTGAGTCGGTTCACGATAAGGGTAATAGCACAACATAGTTCGTTCTTAATCCCATTCACGGATTGGATCGAGATAACAGAGGTGTGTTAACCATAAACGAAATCTGAACTAGGGTTTGAGTTAAACACATTAATCATGTGGATTGCAGTAGATTAGGATGAATTTTGCATATTTCCTTTGAAATACACCTCGTAATTGTACACAGGGGACATTTGTACCTAGAGCAATTAGTAGTTAGATTTACTTTTCTGTGGCATTTTGGTTCACGACCACCCCATTTGGCGTTTTGGTCCACGACCACCCCATTTTAGTAGATAGTTAAAGAAAACTTTTGTTCTTTGCAAGATCGACCTTGACTTGTCTATACTATACTGCGATTGACCTAGTAATTATTGCTAGTATTAGTGTCTTACACACGGTCAATATTTTTGGCGCCATTGTCGGGGAGCAAACGGTTATTTAATTATCGGAAAAATTAAAATTTTAAAATCAAAGGTCGGCACAAACTGTAAATATGTATGTTTCTATAATGTCGTATGCCAGTAGATGTGTATATTTGTTTCTGCTTCTGTAAATTTTTTGAGTCTGTTGTCGATTAATCGCAGAAGCTTTCTGTCAGTATATCGACAGCAATGTATCTTATTGTTTTCTTTTTTGTGTGTGTGCTTTGCAGTGCATGACCAGGAGTTACACAATAGATCTTGCACCATACATTTTGGCGACCGAAGCTTTTGCAAAAGAGAATAGGAGAAAGGCTAAGGAATCTAATCTAGAGACCGCATAAAACTCGAATAGCATCAACATAGAAAACGATCTATAAACGGTAAAAAAATGGTGAAGACATAAAAACTCTTCATGATTATTGTAACGTTCCAAGTCATAGGCAAGGCGAAAATGGTCATGGGCCATTCGGCACGTGCACATCTTGTGATCAAATTGATCGCGTGTAAGTCGATGATACTAGAAAGAGGACCAGGTCAATCGTAGTATAGCAAAGCGAGTCAAAGTCGATACCATAGGAACTATTATTTAATTGTGTTAAACACAACCACAACTTATAGGTCAACTTTAAGGGTGGCCTTTGACCAACATAAGAGAAAAGTAAATAAAAAAGATGCAAATAAATCAAGAATCAATCATGTATTGAAAAGACATTAACCGACTATTCACAACTAATCTCTCCTTAATCCATAATTATATCTGATCCGTATTATATGTGTTATTAAGTTACGGGTGAAATCCTCTAAACTCGTCTACTTCCATTGTAAGGACAACTGATTTCTATGTGCAGTTAACCTACCTTAGGTTGTATTAACACCATATGCATTAAGATTTTGTGAGTGCCAGATCAAGACCAAGAACCTCCCTAGGTAGCCATCGATGGTGACTCGCACGAACCTAGAGATCGATACACTGTGTCCTAACAAGAACTCCAGTAATACTCCATCGTGCTAATGTACGAAGACATGCAAATAGTTGATCAGGCGGTAAAGGCGTAGTTGACGTTGAACCACAGAATTAGGGTTTACTAGGTGTCTCGTCGCGGCGGCAAAGGCCGCCACCGTGTCAACAACGGCGCAACCTAATAATTTTGTGTTTCCATATTAACGAATCAAACAGTCAGGATTAAGGTTCGTTTAATTACTACATAAACTGGTTAATTGCAAGTATAGTTTAGATTTATTATGAAAACAATATCAAATCTAAGATATGAAATGAAACATCGGAGCAGGATCATTACCCATGGTGCAGAACACACTCTCACCACTCAATTTGCTTCCACACTGCCGATTAGATTGATTTGCAATGAACATAAACCAAACACAACTCAAAAATGAAAGATTCATGACTTATTTGCAAGAAAGAAAAGAAGTTTTTATCATCAAAAGACTACATTGTATTTAATTGATTAATAAATCTTTGAATGAATGAGAGAATATAAAATCCGTAGCCCTAATGGCCTCATATATAGTGTACAAACCGAACTATGACAAAGCCTAATCCATAGAAGACAAGAAAACGCGTTTTTGGCCTATTTTCGCTAGGCCCGCCTAGGCTGGAGTTAGGCCCGCCGCGGCAAGGCTTTCTGGACCACACAGTTTCGGTATTTGGGCCATAATATCACTTCCGTAACTCTGATTTGGGTGATTCAAAGTGTGTTGGAATCCTAGTTTCAATCCCTACCAATTTTGTGCGGTAGTCCAAGCCCAATTAGTCCTATAAGGCTTTAGAAACGGCGGTTCAAGCTCACCAATCAGATTCTCGGGTCCAATCTTGGCTCGAAACACTTCAACCTTCAGCTTCAATTACTTCTTTATCAATTGACTCTCATATTTAGCCTAAATATTATTCCAAACAATTATTAATTTGTCAATAAAACCATAACACACATAGTAGCTTCTATTTTCGATAAATAACGCAAAAAATACATGGTTAATACGCATAATATCAAATTAGTCAACCCAAACGTGACTTAATCACATTATCTAATTAACCCATGATTTGATACATATTATCACCATTGAGAAAGAGAAACCAGGGTAAATTGGTGGTAAAATATGATACCAAAATGGACACACAAGTTTTAAGAAACAATTGCATCATAATAAAGAGTAGAAGTTTAAAAGTATACATTCATCAGAATGCGTGGAATACAAAACAAGCATTTAATAACAAAATGATCAGACTCAGAACTAAACGGATGGAACAGAAAATGTCAAACGAGAAACCAACTATGCTGTCGATGCAGGGGGCCTTCTACAACGTCGGTAGGTCAAATTCCTAGGAAGTCACATTCTCTAATACAAATGTATCTACAACTCCAATAACAAAAGGACCCGCCAACTACCATATTAATTTCCAAAATACTATGTACTTCAATTCCATTAAAATAAAAGAGATACCACTAACTGATATCTACTATCAAGAAGGAAAATGAAATGACATAAGTGTCAAAGCATATTGTGGGTGGCGCACCCCAAGAAATGGAATAAAATACAAGCGATATCAATAAGAAAAAATGACAATATAAATGATAAATACTAAGTGGCATAACAGCCGTCTTCTCCTGTCTCCTCAATCTCAAGAATACTTTATTTGAAAATGTTAAATAAGGGGTGAGCATGACGGAAAAGTAAAGAAAATCTAATAAAAAGGGAACTACGGTAGCATCTGGGAAATACACTCATAGTTCTCTATTAATGCAAGGATACTATCACAATACTTGTTAATAATTATCATACTTAAATAAATCATATTTCGGCTATCGTTTTTCAAATCAAAATAGAGAGAAACGATCAGTGTGAGACAAGGATCGTGTTGATAACAAGGATCGTATTGTTTTTGCCCTAAATCAAGAATGTTGATGTTTTGGATCAAATTCTTGAATTAGAAGATGTCAATTCGTAGTTCTGCTTGTTTAGAAACCTTGAACACAAGTAAATTCCAGATTAGGATGTGTTTTGATAGGTTTTGGTGAAGGCTTAAAGGTTGTGCTTCAGAAAATTATTTGCTTTTCTTGGATTTCAAGGTAAAATGGTTTTCATATTGAATAATTGTTGTTTTATAATGTTTAGGTCAAGTAAAGAGGTGTTTTAAATGATTAGAGTTACTTTATAATGTTTGTTAAGTGGTTAGAGTTGTTTGGTGTTGTTCGATGTATATATATATATATATATATGTGTGTGTGTGTGTGTGTGTGTGTGTGTGTGTGTGTGTGTGTGTGTGAAACATGAAGCAAAAATATAAATGTTTTCTCGTTTCCGCAATCCATATGATCTGTGTCGATGCTGGAAATTATCAGGTAATAAACCGGGGCCTTTTTTCCTAGTGACAACATGTTCACGGAACCCTAAAAATAAGTGGAACGGGGGGTGTTTTGTGGTGGTTTAGACTGTACTTGAGAAATTGTACCTCAAATTTCTTATGTATCCAATACGTGTATTGGAATCAAGTCTTCATAGTTCCTTAGGGATGGTTTATATAGAGAGGGGTTATGCCCTAAGCCCCATGTTGGGCTTGGATTTTGTGTTCCCTAAGAAAGAGATAATGATGATTTGATCTCCTTGATTTTAGGAGATAATTATGGACATATTTGAATGTCATAATCATAGTCTTTATGATTTGGGATTTATTCCATGTTTATCCGTTTATCATGCGCGTGGGAAATACGATTGAGGATTGACTCTGGCCGACTTAGATGGCCTAAGCTGAACTGGATGAACCCTTCCGAGTTTTGGCCGACCTACGGAGGTCAGGGAGGATAGCCGAGCTAGGATCAGTTTGGATTCTTGTGTGGGGCTCTTGGCCCTTAAGATGTTGGATTTTTCTATCTATATATATTACTGTGCTGATGTGAAGGCGGCACGTGGCGAGTGCTGATCCGACCATCGTCATAAGCCCTCCAGATCTAGGCCGAGCTCTTGAGGTCGGCTCGGATCGTTTCGGAGTCATAGCTCGGCCACGGTTCTCTAGACTTGTAGAGTTGATACATAGCCTATTCTGGCAACTTGCAGAGTTCCGTTGTAATTCTTCTATGAATTTGTGGAATTCGAGGCGTCTTAGCCTATGATTGTGGTTGCGCGGTGGAGCTCAAGAAAAAGGATGAAGAAAATATTGCGTTTATGATTATGAGCTGAGCCATATAAGGCTGCCTACGTACCCTTAACTTGTAAGGGATCAAGCCCAATTTACGTAGGTCTTCAAAAATGAGAGCCCCCTTTTGTCAAGGGTGTGATGCTGCTATTTATAGGGCCATGAGTTGGCTGGAACCAAGCTGTCATCAAGCTGTTGGATGAGCTGGCAAATTGAGAAGCGCCGAAGCGAGATCGGTCTTAGTGTGCCGAGCCGAGAGCTTTTGAGGCACGAGAGCGTCGTTTATGAACTTTGTTGCCTAGTTGTGTTGGCTTTGTTCGCGTTGAAGGATGGCGAGCTGGAGGGCGAGCAAGTCGGTCCCCCCCAGTGCTTTATATCGAGCTAGCTACTAGTTGCTTCATTCTGGTTGTCTTGGCTCACGACGGGAGTCGTGATAGTGCGAAGCAGGCTTGACCGTGCTTGGCCTGGTCTGGCTTATTAAGGGGCGGACTGGTGGGCCAAGGGGGCTATCCATTACTGGGCTTACGTATGGTCCAGGTTCGGATCTATAGGCTCTTTCCGGAACTAGGGGACTCGGACCGATTCGACACATCAATGGCCCCCTACTCTTTGAGCTTTCAAATGTGTAAATGAAAGTCATGGTGTAAAGTTGTAACGACTTGATACACCGTTTCCGAGGTGACTTTTGCGAAGCGATCCGCGGAGATAACGTAAGGCTCACTTAGCGTAGTTTGCCGGTGCCGTGCTTAGGTAGCGACCGGTTTTAAGTGTGTTATGCTTGAGAGCGTAAGGCCGCAATTTTAAGAAGATTCACTCGGAAGCGAGCTTTAAATATGATGCCGAGCTGGAGTCGGGCATACAAAAGATTCGCTCGAGGGCTTATCAGAATGACTTCTAGCATTAAGTTTTTCGGCGAGCAGGGCCAGATTAGATACTTCTCGCGTTAAGTTTTCCGGCGAGCAAGGCCAGATTAGACTGACTTCTTGTGTTAAGTTTTTCGGCGAGCAGGGCCAAATTAGACTGACTTCTCGCGTTGTCAAGCGGACGGGCTTACGATGCCACACTATTAAGCAGACTCAATGTACTTTTTAGTAGACATATGCTTGTTGAGTCAGACATGCAGAGCTCAAAGTGTCTATCCAGCAGGCTTTATTGAGTCCGATATGTGGAACAGGAGCCGGTCTGTTGGGATGACTGATGTGGAGCTACCTGACGCTGTTTTCAAGGCCATGGAATACGCAAGCTTTCTTTTCTTACTCAAGTTTTGTACTTTGATAGAGTTTCACACTTGCAGGGAACTTGGGTTGGCCAGGACGTTTTCCACGGGCTGGGCAAGTTTTCAGCCATTAATGGAGATTTGATGAAGATTGCCGACCTGAGACAAGGTCGGCTTAACCATGACTACACAATGGGGGTGGATAAGGCAAAGGGTCAGACTGCTAACTTTGTCAGGGACAAACTCCCTTACAAGGCTTTTTATAAGCTGGGCATGGGTGCGGTCTATGACAACCGTCTGAAGGACTTCCGTGAGGGAGTGGACATCGTGTCCGAGTACTCTTGTCGTCCTACGGCTGCTCTTACCTTGTTTTTTGCTTCATCAGAGCCACCACAGAGTCCAGCCCCCGGTTCTTAGACCAGTAGGCTTGTGGACTTGTAGTTTTTGTTTTGAAACGAAATTTTATTTCAAATCAAATTGTAATATGTACAATTTGATAATAGAAGGAGTTTTTCATTAAGTTCTCAGCCTTAACTTTATTCCAAGTACTTCTTTAAGTACTTGTTTTAATCCGCACTTTCTTTAAGTGCTTCGTTAATGGTGAGGTATCTTGCCCTCCAGTATGCCATGCATTAACTTGTAGTTTTGGATGGCATATTAAAGGTTTGTCATGTTTTTTCTCGGGTATGTCCTGCACACAACGAATACAGCTAAGTCTGACTTGCGGAAACTCTGGTGTGCTTTTGTTGAACTTGCATGATCTTGTGTGTTCATTGGCACCATAATTTACTTCTTTGTTCTATAGTTGGTCGTAGACCGAGTTTTAATCAAGATTAAAAGTATTTTTACTAGTCAATGTGGTTTTCGACCTTGAATTGCCAGCGCTCTGCTACGATAGACCTTGTCCTATTGCTAGTAGAAGCCCGTGCTTTACACCGCAGGCGCGATCAAGATTTTTGGTGCCGTTGCCGGGGACTCGTGTCAAAGATATTTTTAATTTAAGATTGAGAATTTGTATATATTTCGTTTTTTTTAATTATCAAGTCTGTTTAACGAGTCTAGTTTAGTTGTCTGTAATTAATTGAGTCATAACAGTGACTATTCGGTTGTAGAGAATTGCACCTGATTCAGCGTGGTACGTTGCCGTAAAAAAAGAGCACTCCAAAAGCAGCATAATCGTTTCTATTCACTCAGTGTCGTGTCAGGAGCCAGAGTCTGTATTTTTGAGTCTGACAAGGCGAGTGTAACAGCTGCCACGGAAAGTAACTAACCCTTTTTAGTTTATTTTTGCGTCTTGTAGTACGCAACAAGGAATTCAGCAGCCAAACTTGAGCGAATCATACCTAAGATTGAAAAGTTTTCTAGGCAAAAACACAAGGAGGCTCGAGGAAGAACTAAAAGGCTGGCTGACGAAACAAATTTGCACGAAAGATGTGAGAAGGATAGAGACGAGGAGATCCCACATCTAGAAGATCCAGAAGAGACAATGGCACAAAACGTAGTTAATGGACAGAACGATGTCAATGGGAGAAGAAATGATGCAGGAATTGTGGTACAAGTAGACAGAAGGACTTTACAAAGCTATGCAATGCCAACAATTGAGCAATTTGTGCCAGTTGTTCAACCAGAGAATGCGGCTGAGGTTTTTCATCCAAAGCCAAATGTTATACAGATGGTGACCAGCTACACTACATTCCATGGAGTACCAAATGAAGACCCAAGTGTACATGCCACCAATTTCCCTGAGATAGTCAGCACTGTCAAACCAGTGGAGTGTCTGAAGATAACATAAAGCTTAAATTGTTTCCAATCACACTCAAGGATAAGGAGAATATATGGTTGTTGTCTCTAGCCATAGGATCTATCCAATATTGGATGGACCTACTGCAGAAGTTTATGAATAAATATTGCCCGCCTGAGAAGTCACTGCAGATGAGACAGGATATTATGAAATTCAAGCAGAAATCTGCCAAAACTTTTGAGGAAGCTTGGGAAAGATTCAAAGAGGCACAACGAAAATGCCCTCACCATGATATCACTCTGCCCGTACGAATGCATTGTTTCTGTCACAGATTGCGGCCGAGTGAACAAATGAGAGTTGATGCTTCAAGCAACGGGTGTTTTGCGTTATTGTCACCAGAAGAAGCTAAAGAAAAGTTGGAACAAGTAGCACTTACAAGTCAGCGGGGGACACACTAAACTGAGAGTGTAAAGGTAGACGGAAGAGTATTTGGAGAAGGCACTTCTCAAAAGATCCTATTCCAGCTGATGGTAATGAATAAAAAAATGGATGGCATGCAAGATCACGTTGCCAAAGTGGAAAAAGTTCAAGGCATTGAGACAGCCAACACCGAGGATGTGAATTATTTAGGAAGGCAAGGAAATCCATGTGGGGGCGGATATCGCCCAGGTTCTCATGATCACCCTGGTTTTCAATATAGTAATCTTGGTGGTGGAGAGAGACCAATGAAAAATAGAGGTTTTCTGCCTCAATCATACATGTCCGGTGGTTGGGAAGCGGCTCTGGACAAGATGAGCTCAATTGTGACCGAAAGTGTCAGTCAACTAACGAAGTCCATGAGCGAGCTCAGTGCAAATTTTGCAACATTTTGTCAGAAGAACGATGCAAGACTGACCAATCAAGAAGCCTTGGTGCAAAATCTGTTGCACCAAGTGGGGAAGATTTCTGAAAAAGTGTCAGCCCGTCCTCTGGGAGATTACCAAGCAATCCGGAGAAGAATCTGAATGATGTGAATGCCATTATGACAAGGAGCGGAAAGGAATTGCCTGGACCTGTTATAAGAGAAGAACCAGAGAACAGTAATGAGCAGAACGTAGCAAAATCAAAAGGAACAGGGATCCCGATTCAGCGAGGCACCACAACACTGAATCGAGCATATGCAAATTTAGAAGAAAAGCAGGGAACATAGCAGCAGGCAGTAGGTAAGTCTTCACGAATGGTAACTATTAATCTTTCTACTTTACCCTATCCCCCTAGGAACTCTAAACCTAATCATGATGATGCTCGTTATAAAAAATTCATAGAAATGTTTAAGAAGTTGCATGTGAATATACCTGTGGTAGAAGCTCTGGCTGGAATGCCAGAGTATGCAAAATTCCCGAAGGAAGCAGTTTCTACCAAATGGAAGTTGTTAGACCTTGAGACTATATGCTTAAATGAGGAGTGCTTGGCAGTGTTGCAACGCAAACTGCCTCTTATATGTAAAGATCCAGGGAGCTTCCTCATACCATGTACCATTGGAGGGGTAGGCCTGAACAAAGCCTTGTGTGATTTAGGGGCAAGCGTCAAGTTGATGCCGCTCTCTATTTTTCATAAATTAGGCATGAAGAAGTTGCATGAGACATCAATAACCCTTCAATTGGCTGATAGGTCTATGAAACAATCGTGTGAAGTTGTTGAGGACGTGTTAGTGAAAGTTGATAAGTTTGTGTTCCCAGTAGACTTTGTTGTGCCAGACGTGGAAGCAAATAGTGATGTTCCACTAATCCTAGGAAGATCCTTCCTAGAGACTAGTAGGACATAGACATATGTTGAAAAATGAGAGCTAGTTTTAAGAGTGAATGATGACAGTGTAATCTTCAATGTGTTGAAGATGACGGGGTACGCCAAGGATGAAGAATAAGCATGCTACATGATGGATGACATTGATGAGCTTGTTTTGAAGTTACAACACCAATTGGCAGTATATCCTGAAGTAGCGGTGAATTTGCTGTTGAAGGAAGAAAAAGAGGAAGGTGAGGATAAAACCTGGTCTGGGTGCAGTGAAGGTAGCGTGCAAGTAGTAGACCTGTATCTTCTATGGATATAGGCGGAGCCAATCATAGGCCTTCATGGCACAAGTTCTTTGATCTGCAGTTAACCGCCAGAATTCTGAAGTCATCGTTGGAGGAGCCACCAAGGAACTTAGAGCTTAAACCTTTTCCCTCTCATCTTAAGTACGTGCACTTACAAGATGACGCTCTCTCTCTGATTATTTCCCCAGCATTATCACCATTGGAGGAGGAGAAATTATTAAGGGTTGAGGGAGCATAAAGGAGCATTGAGGTGGACTATTGCAGATATTCGTGGAATAAGCCCCTCGGCGTGTATGCATAAGATCTCTGTAGACCCAGAGAAGAAAGCGGTCGCTTAACTTGAGAGAAGGTTGACACCTCAGTTGAAGGATGTTATTAAGGAAGAAATTATAAAGATGCTAGAAATGGGAATCATATTCCTAATTGCTGATAACGAATGGGTCAGCCCGATTCATGTGGTGCCCAAGAAAAGAGGATTTACTGTACAACCTAATGAATTTGATGAGTTGATCCCTGTGAGATTGATTACTGGACATCGAGTTTGTATTGACTTTAGGAAACTGAATGATTCAACTCAAAAAGATCATTTTCCCCTAACATTAAATTTCCATTAGATTCATTCCTAAGCTTGCTTTGTTGGTGTTATGCCATGGAGTGGAAATCTCCCGAGCCCATGTTCCGATCTTTCCTTTTTTTAAGTGGCCATGCATTTTACTATTTTCTAGATGGGTATTCTGGTTATTACCAGATCCACATCGCCCTAGAGGACCGTGAGAAGACAACTTTCACATGTCCCTATGGAACATTCGCCTACAATCGCATGCCTTTTCGATGGTGTAATGCACCAGCCACATTTCAAAGGTGCATGATGTCATTATTTGTGGACATGGTGGAAGATTTTCTAGAAATATTTATGGATGATTGTTCTGTTTATGGAGATAGCTATGATGCATGCTTGGACAATTTGAGTAGAGTACTGCGAAGATGTGAAGAGACACACCTTGTGCTTAATTCAGAAAAGTGCCATTATATGGTCACAGAAGGAATTGTGTTAGGTCACAAGATTTTGAAGAGAGGGATGGAAGTTGATAAAGCTAAGATTGAAGTGATAGAGAAGTTACAACCTCCAACAAACTTAAAGACACTGCGAGCCTTTCTGGGCCACGCAGGATCCTATAGAAGATTCATAAAAGATTTCTCTAATGTTTCTTGACCTTTGACTGAATGGCTTGCAAAGTATGTGCCTTTTGTCTTTGGAGAAGAATGCAATGAGGTATTCAACACATTAAAGCAGATGTTGATAACTGCCCCAATTATGGTAGCCCCAGATTGGAAAAAACCGTTTGAGCTAATGTGTGATGTAAGTGATACGACAGTTGGAGCAGCGTTGGGATGACGAGTGGATAAAATCTTTAAACCAATCTATTACACCAGTCGTACACTCAATAGTTCCCAAAGGAATTATGCGACTACTGTGAAGGAACTCATGGCTGTTATTTTCGCATTTGACAAGTTTAGGTCTTATTTAATAGGATCTGAAGTCACGGTTTTCACTGACCATGCAGCTTTGAAATATCTTCTAACCAAGAAAGACTTCAAGCCGAGATTATTGAGATGGATCCTACTCCTATAGGAGTTTGATGTCGAAATAAAAGATAAGAAAGGGTCTGAAAAACAGGTGGTTGATCATCTGTCAAGGCTAACATTGTTGGAAGAAGGACAAACTACTGAGATTCAAGAATATTTTCCAGATGAACAACTTTTTACCATCTCAGTAGGCTCTAGTTGAGTCTCAGCCCAGACATAATACATCAAGAGTAGGGAAGGTATACCCTTGGTTTGCAAATATTGTGAATTATCTCGCGGGTAGATACCTACCACCGGAATTCACTAACATCGACAAGAAGAAGTTCTTTACAAAGTTAAAGAATTACTATTGGGATGATCCTTATCTATATAAGATGTGTCCTGATAATATTCTGAGAAGATGTATTCATGATGATGAAATTACAAGTATACTGAGCTATTTCCATTCAAGGGAAGTTGAAGGCCATTATGGGCCTGATAAGACAGTAGCAAAGGTACTGCAGTGTGGATTTTATTGGCCGACAATATTTAAACCTGCTTACGAGTTTACTAGAGCCTGTCATTCCTGTCAAATGACTGTTAATATTTTTAAGCGGAACGAGATGCCACTGCAGGGTATCCTCGAGGTAGAGCTATTTGATGTTTGGGGAATTGATTTTTTTGGGCCATTCACATCGTCAAAATCCACTTGTTGCATCCTGGTAGCAATTGACTATGTTTCCAAATGGGTGGAGGTAGTGGCCTCACCTACAAACGATGCCAGAGTTGTCCTGAGATTTCTTAAGAAGAATATTTTGACGGGGTTTGGGGTGCCAAGAGCCATAATTAGTGATGGATGGAGCCATTTATATAATAGGTTTTTTTGAGAAGTTAATAATAAAGTATGGGTGCGACATAAGATTGCAGCAGCATATCACCCCCAAACGAGTGGACAAGTGGAAGTTACGAATCGAGAGGTAAAGAGGATTTTAGAGAAAACCGTGTGTTGGACTTATTTCTATGTTTTGATGATGAGTGCCGGACTAGCTGTTATAGTGCAAAGGCAAAACGATGTCTAGATCAAATGTATAGGTTTATTAGAGTTTGATTTATGAATAGGTTTGATCAAACAAGCACTGTAATGGTCAGCTGATTTATATCAGCAGACTGGTCTATATCAGTAGGGTAGATAGGTCAGTAGACTAGTCAGGAACCTGCTGAAGACTGAAGGCTGAGGGCTCAAACTCAGTTATAGAAGGCTAAGGGATCAAACTTAGTAATTTAAGTCAAGGATATGGAATCAGAATTTAGGCAAGTCTGTGATGACCTAAACTGATTACATATACCTTGTGTACAAGGTCTAAGTTCCATAAGTTGGATGATGTTTGGAACTTGGTTATATTCAAAAAGGTGTAATCTAACTTCACAGATAAAAGTTAGATAAAAGAAATCAGCTGCATTGTATTTTATACACAGCAAATTGCTGTTCAGCAGATTGATGGGTATCTCAGCAGATAGATGAACCTGCTGATAATATACCTCGATTAATTCAAGATTACATTGGAAGATTACATGAAAATGACAGCACACTAACTCAGACTTATCAAACAAATCAAGGGCTGAGATTAAAAGAACGTTGGGGTGATTCAGATTTTTATCCAATGGTTATAAGTCATAGGGTGGACAGTACTGCATTGTCAAAAAGGAATTCTGACAGTGTCAGTCCTATGAATAGTGACAGAAAGCAAATCAGATAGGACAAAAACCAGGAACGGTTACATTTGAATTTCAAATACAAGTCACATGCATTCCTACCTATAAATAGAGGACTTTCAACTAAGAAAGAGATGATGATTGATGAACGTGAAGAGAAAAATATAAGAGACTATTCTGAGCTGAAAAACACCCTGCTGAACTTACTGAACTTAAAGCTACTGATCCAGAAAGATTCTTCAAGTGTATTTTGTATTCAAGCTACATCAAGTATACACACTTGAAGACTGCAAGCTGCTGATTATATCATCCTAATCAAACTGCTGCAACTGAATCATTTATTTGATTCAATCTTTATTTTATAAAGAACCTGCTGAAGACAGTGAAGCACAGTTGTGTGAAAGGCGTTGTTTGTGGTGGAGTTGGTGAAGAGGCAATCCTACCCTTCAAGGACCGGTGGAAAACTCGGAGAGCGCAATCCTACTGTTCCCGAGTTTTCGGTTGTGAAGCCATAGTCATTGGTGAAGGACAAGCAACCTTAGGAATCTTTGTAAGCGCAACATCAAAGATCTTTAGTGAATTACCTCCAACATCACGGGAGAAGAGTGGGACCGACGGGATTACACCACCCGGAACCACTATAAAATTTGCCTACTTACTTTCGAGCATTTACATTACGCACTTAGTTTATTATACACATCAATCAACCGAATCTAGCAACTAAAATCACACACATACACTACCGAGTATCTAAAACTTAGTATCATATTTAACAACAAGTATTAAGGCTTAATTTTGATATAATTCCATTTGCACAAATTCGATGAACCGGCGTCGGTAGACTATCGTTTATCGCGGGCTGCGAGGTATCGACGGACTGCGAACTTCGAACTTCGAAATTAGTCGTCGAAGTTGCTTGAATTTGTTAACTCCAAAGTTTTAAGTGTTAAGTTTATTCACCCCCCTCTAAACTTAACCAAAGCCTTTTCAAGGGACCAACAATTGGTATCGGAGCGATTAGCACGTTCTCGAGAAATACTACTTGTTGTGCTTGTGAAAATACTTTGAAACTTTTTCAAGTTACTGATTTTCAAAAACTTGCATCATGGATAACACCCAGTATGCTAGAACTATGCTGATGTGTTCTCTTGATAGATTTGATGAATATAAACGTCGAATGCAGGCTTAACTTGCTGCAACTCATGATGAGATGATGGATGTACTAACTGATGGACCACTGGAGATTACCAAGGCAGTAACAGTGGGTGATACTACAGAGTACATTCCTAAACCAAAAAGAGAATGGAATGCAGAAGACAGAAAAAGAGCAAACCTCAACAATATTGCTATTGATATCATTTATAGAACATTGGATAGCAATATGTAAATGAAGGTTAAAGATTGCAAAACTGCAAAGGAACTTTGGGACAAGATACAGTTGATCTGTGAAGGCACTGATGCAATAAAGAAGAACAAAATCAGTGTGGTCAAAAAGAGGTTTCAAAAGTTCAAGATGCTACCAAATGAAACCATTGAGCAAATGGAATCAAGATTTAATGCTATCCTGGATGAACTTACCCTGCTGAGTGTAAGTTATTCAAAAGAGGAAATAAACACAAAAATCTTGGAAGCATTACCGCAAAAGATGTTTGGAAAATGAAGGTGATTTTGCAATAGAAGAAATGAGAAAATTTGCATGAAGAAGACATATTCAAGTTATTTTCGGATCTTAAGGCTTATGAATTTAGAAAAAAGCTTGTACCGAGAGGCGAAAAAGAAGAGCCAAAGACCATTGCATTGGGCTGCTTCACATCGGAAGAAACATACGGAGGACAAGATGATCTTGGATGAGATGCGAACAGATTGCTCTACCGAGCAAGAAAATCGGGATGATGAAGGCGGAAAGGCCCCTTCAAGAAATTTCACAAAAAGGCCTACTGAAAGGAAGAAAGAAGAATCAAAGAAAGACAATGACTATCTATGCTTTCATTGCAAGAAACCAGGACACTTCAAACCTGACCGTCCTGAGTTAAAACAAAGTAAGGAACACGATTATCTTTGCTTCAGCGCAAGAAGCACTGGACACTTTAGACACGATTGTCCGGACCTGCGAAGACCAAGAGTCAACAAAGAAGACATGGCAAGAAGGCTATGGTTGAAGATGAATTAGGATATGAAGTGGAATCGAAAAGGAAATGAATTAGATGACACGGCATTGGTTCGATATGGAAGATTATGCTTTGATGGCCAATATGGATGGCGAGGAGGTATACAACCCGTATCAATAAACACTCTTTGGAAGTGATTGTGAATCAACTTGTGGTTCAAATCCTAGAAATTCTAACAATGAGGAGACTTCGGATGCCATCCTTAATCAACTGAGGATAATACAATCTGGTTATGAGATTGTGAAGGCTGAAAAAGAAGCTCTTCAGTTGGAAGTTGAAAGATTAAATGCTGAATTAAGAATTCTTAAAGGCAAAGAAAAAGAGGCTACAATCAGTAGCTGCTGAGTCTGCTGAACCATCTTGTTCATCTACTGCATAGAAATCTGGAAAGCCTTATGGTGATAGAACAGGGCTTGGATTTGGAACTCAACAATCCAAAAAGAGTGGATCCAGTAAGATTACTGAACCTAGTACCGAGAATTGGCCCTAAGTTTGTACCGCACAAGATCCAACTCCAAGTAAGGTTCCGAGGCGGTAAAACCTACGAGAATACTTCAAGGAAGCAAAATCGAAGTCAAAGAAGTCAACGGCTCCTAACAAAAAGAACAAATCCAAAAATAGGACGCTTGGACCATCTAGACCTGCGATAGCGGACACTCGCTACCAAGTCTTTGGACCACAAAAAGGTAAAGGTCGAAATATTCCAAGGATAAGAATCCAAAATCTAAAAATGTTAATCATTCAAGGGATACTTATCTCGGGGGAAAGGTAGCTTGTTCCCTGCGATGATGATTGGAATATTCCCATGTACTGGCCGATAGAAACAACCAAGTATAGCCATCTTTGCTAGGGTAAAACCTAAGCAATGGAATCGGCAAATGACTCGGCGAGAGGACTTATAAAAGGCCTCGGCGGGGACCTCAACGGACTCCATACTACGGGGTACATGTTCCAACGGACGACAAACAAATGGTTATACTAATGCTTCTAACAACAAGAGTCACTTCAAACAAGCATTATAAACCAAAAGGCCGGAAAACATATGTGAATCCTACACAACCAATTTGTTAGAACTTATGGATGTGTGGAATACATGTATGAACCAAAGTATGACACCTTTAGGAGAAGACCTTATGGAAACTTACCAAGGGTCATGCTTACTACTGACCACTATGGACCCAAACAGGTTTGGGTACTTAAAATGTATTAACTTTGTTTTGTAGGGTGTCTGGTACTTTGACAGTGGATGTTCCAGACATATGACAAAGAACAAGCACTGTTTGTCAAACTTTGTGGCAAAGGATGGTCCAAGGGTGAATTTTGGCAACAAGAATACACCTGGATATACAAGAGGATATGACACACTTGTGAGAAATGGACTTACAATCAAGAATGTTGCATATGTGGAAGGATTTGGACTACAACTTGCGAGCCTTTGGACAATTCGTGACATGGGATACAAGGTCACTTTTGATAAAAACAAGCTTGTATTGTCATTAGTGAAAGAGGTGATCAAGTTGTCTTGGTTTGGTAGAAGACAACAAAACATGTATGTTGTGGATTGGTCTACTGTAGTTCCAGAAACCTGCCAGATTGTGCATACCGAATCAGAACTCAATTGGTTATGGCATAAGAAGTTGAATCATTTGAACTTTGATGATATCAATCAGTTGGTGAAGAAGAAGCTGGTAATTGGTTTACCTTAGATCACATTCAAAAAGGATGCTATATGTGATGCATGTCAGCAAGGTAAACAGATAAAGTCAAGCTTCAAGTCAAAAACTAAACAATCAACTAATAGAGTGTTGGAGCTGATGCATATGGATCTATTTGGACCAATAACTCCAACAAGTGTAACAGGAAAGAAATACACCTTAGTGGTTGTGGATGATTACTCAAGGTACACTTGGGTGATATTTATGAACAAGAAAAGTGAAACACTCAAAAGCATGCCTAATTTTTTAAAGAGATTACAAAATGAGAAAAGTTTGACAGTAGTAAAAATAAGATCAGATCAGAGTACTGATTTTCTCAACAAAGTGATAAGAGAATATTGTGAACAGAATGGTGTACTACATCAACTTCTTTGTTCTTTGGTACACCTCGGCAGAATGGGGTTCTTTGAAAGAAGAAACGAGAACTTTAAAGGAAGCGGGAAGGACAATGATTTGTGAAGCATTGCTACACGAAAGATATTGGGTGAAGCAGAGTTAATACGGCATGCTATACACAAAACAGAACCTCGGTGAACAAGAAGGCTACTTTGAAGACACCTTATGAGATTTGGAATGGAAGAAAACCAAATATATCCTATTTCCATCCATTTGGAAGCAAATGTTTTATCTTAAATCACAAGGTACATTTGAAGACATTCCAACCAAAGTCAGATGAAGGAATTTTCTTGGGATATTCTTCAGTCAGCAAGGCATTCGAGTGTACCGAACAAGAGGTCACGAAACATGAAGAAACAATCCATGTTGTGTTTGATGAACCTAAGTTCAACGGTATGGAAGATGAAGATTGTGAACTTCTTTGAGACTCAACAAGTCACGATCCCGATTGTGTTGAAGTTTTGGAAAGATAATGACTTAAAAGTTTCGATCGCCCACGTTGAACACCCTGCGGCAATATTACGATGCAACAACTCGAAGCAGTTCAAGGATCCGCTTTGAACCCCCTTGTTGTTGAAGAAGCTACGACGGACCCTGCGAAGATGAGGTTCACGATAATCAAACTAACCGAGAATCCACAATGGTTAAGGAATCACCTGTTTGAACAAGTTATTGGCAATGTACGGCAAGGTGTAAGGACTAGAAGACAATTTGGAAGCTATGTTTACTTGTTTTCTATCTCAAATGGAACCAAAAGTTGTTGAAGAAGCAATTTCGGATCCAGATTGGATAATTGCTATGCAAGAAGAATTGAATGAATTTGAAAGAAATCAAGTTTGGACACTAGTTGAAAGGCCAAGTCATGCAAATATCATTGGTACTAAGTGGGTATACAGAAATAAACTTGATGAATCTGGTACCATTGTGAGAAATAAGGCCAGACTAGTTGCAAAAGGCTATTCTCAAGCAGAAGGAATAGATTTTGATGAAACTTATGCACCTGTTGCAAGATTGGAAGCTATCAGATTATTCTTGGCACATGCTGCATATAAGAACTTCCCCTTAATTGTATTCTCCTTGATTTTAGCGATCATATTTTTCTTCAAACGTTTACCATAAAATCTGTCCTTGATTGATCCTCTCTTGATTGTGCATTTAATGCCTGATCTTCTGTATCTTCTTCATATTTCAATAATCTGACTAAGTAAGGTTTACTCAGCCGTTCTTTGATCGGTCAAGTGATCAATCTGACTTTTGCCGCTTAGATCTTCCTTCACTGCTTTGTCTTCACTCAGCCGAAAGTCAGTTTAGTTTTCCAATTCACTGTTTCCTTCATTCTTTCAGTTTAAGGAGAATCCTTGTACTTCACTGATCCTTGATTAGTGGGAGATCAGTGTACACCATATTTAAACATTAAGTTTCATCACTTGAAACATAACTTAGACTTATCCAAGGTCATCACAGACTTCATTGGTTATAAGTCAGACCATATGTCTTCATTGCTTCTCAGTTGATACTTGGCTGGCTTCACTCTGCCGAAAATTTGGTTTTACTTTGCCATTCTACCAACTAGTACAATACTTGTCTGACTCAACTTATACAACATGTCTGACCCAAAGTAAAACTTATACAGAGAAATTCTAACTTATTTCAGGCTTGCCATAACAGCTAGTATGGACATCATCAAAACATACCAAGGTGTTCCTAACAGTGGTTTTATTTTCTCCTTGGTGAATCTCAAATAGATCAACCTATTGTTTTCTTTGGCAGCCGACAACTTTGAATTCGGTGGCGAACTTCGTACGGAGGTCTTCCCAAGATTTAGATGATCACGGAGGTATGTTTCGAGCCCATGCTGCAGCTCGATCTTGCATCGCGCCCATAAACGCTATGCACCATGCCGATTCATGTCTGGTGGCTAAAGTGGCCTTGTTTTGAAAAGACAAAAGCCAGTCGTATGGGCAAGTCCCACCTGTATAACTCACGAAGTGAGGGTAGTGGATTCCTTCCGGTGCCGAGTTCAGAATCTCCTCACTGAGTGCGCTGGTCCCCAAATATTGCTTAATTTCACCTCCATCTTTTTCCTTCTATAGTTCCTCAACTTGCTTCTGAAGTTTAGTTATTACCTCTATAAAGGCATTTGGAATTGGTGCAATGGGTTTCTTGTGGGTATTCACCGAGATAGAACTTTCTTTTGGACGGTCAGGCTTGAGAGGTTGGTTCCCTAGCCTTGACTTAACATTTATTCGAGCTGACTGTGCCTTATCGTTCTTTTCTTACAGGTTCATCTCATTTCTCTGTCATGGGACCTAGACGAGCCTGAACCGACTTGCGGGGTTGAGGTCTCCCCGTTGTGGACTGAACACTTATCTCTTTCTTGGGACGAGGGGCTGAGGGTCCCCTCGAATGATCTAGGACATCGATGTACCTATCTAGGGCAGGGGATCTCAGTGGTAGAACAAAGTCGCTGATGGGGAGAGGTTGTTGATTTCGCCGGATGAGGTCTTGATTAGTTTGATAAATCTTTTCAGCATAGGCGCCATATGCAAACAATTCTTTCACGTAAACTTTGTCATAAGCCTCGATCTCCTCTTAGGGAGATGGTTGATGAGACCTAGATGGCCTGTATCCTTCCGCAACATTCTTTCCCGTGTCTTGCTCGTTAATCGGGGTGAGCTGAGCCAAGGCTTCATTTGATCTCGCTCGGCTGGCAAGGAAAGCACATGCATCGTACTCGGGAGCGTCGTCTTCTGTGAGACAGGGTGTCAGATGCACTCCGGTTTCAGGTGGTACAATGTTCTGACCCACTGTCGCGCCGTCTGTATGTTGTACGGTTTTCTTACTCATCCTTTTGGCAGTTGGGAGTAGGCCCCCATAGAGGGGACCACCAGCTGAACGTGTCTTCGACATGTTTACGCCGGAAAAGTGTTTCCGTTAGAGTTAGAGGTGTTCTTGATGACTAGACGTCTAACTGACCGGAGATTCAAAGGTCAGACGCGACTCCAAAAATTTTCTAGGATTTCGGTGAGAAAAGAATAAGAACTCCGTGTTTGGGTTTTGAGGATCTGAGGAAGACATTTGAAGAATCTGGGGAATTTGGGTAGAATATATGAATGTTCTGGTGAATATTCAAACGGAAAAAGCAATTAAGACAACTTTCTGTGCCGGAAAAGTGGAAAAGTACGACTTCTTGGAGTCAGACCCAAAGGCGGCGGACACAAAACACAGACTAACCGGAGAAAAGCTTTGGTTTCCCGGTAACGGATAGCGATGTTGTCGGAAACATCACAAACAAGAATAACGGGTGATTTAGGTGGATATACGGATTGATAGTGGCGGTTAGAGGTGTTTCAGATCAAGAACAATATGAAGATATGAAGAAACTCAAGAACACATGAACACGAGAGAGAGAGAAACAGGGTTTGGCCTGTACTTTCTATTAAGCCTCATTTTTTTAGGGTAGAAGGGACCGCTATTTATAGGGTTTACATGGTCGGTGCTTACGTGGAAATTACAATATGCATTCTCAATAAATAAATACAAGAGTAGTGTACCTATACGGAACGGGATCACGCGATGCGGGATGGTAATCATCTCGTCTCTGATGGAATCCTCATTTGTACGCTTGACCTGGCTGCCTGAATTAGCGGGCATCGGGATGAGGGGCAAGCAGAGTGGCCTTAGGTGCTTTGTCTCGCCTAGTATGCTGTGTATGAAGGCTCTTTATCCTAGCTTCGGCTGTTTTAACCAAGTCTAGGGCGGTGGTATCTTAGCGGGCTGGGACGTTCCCGACCCGGCTCATCTTACTTGATCGCAATCCGGTTGGGCCGGGGCCGTACCCTTGACTGGGCCTTCTTGGAGGTTCGACGTGGGTCTTTGGGCTCTTTTACGATTTTGGCACATCACAGATTTACATCCTTCTTTAAAATGGATACTAAATAAATTAATAAATTATACATCATAATTCATTTTATTATACTGTGCTATATCTATTGCTGTGGTAATACCGTTGAGGCAGAAGTATTTCGTAAAATACGTTTAAGAACCATCCATTAAATTTTCACATAATACAGAAACTTATCTAATTTGGGTCCCCATCATCACTTATTGACAAAAGATCAACATATAAAACACTATCACAAAAGGGACAAGAAAATTAATGTCAAAAGTTTGTCGGCAATGAATAAAAAAGTTGATTAGTATATTGTCTGTTTGATCTCAAATCAGATTGGTAGCTTAAGTTTCTAAACTTCTTCCCTTAAGAAAAAAGGTTTCCAAAACTTCTTTCAAAAGATGATGAGTCCTTTTGAAATTTCTAAAGGACTCTGTAACGCCCGCTCCCGGATACCGAGCCTCTTATTTGGAAGAGAACGTTCGACACGTATAACCTTAAACAAATCCAACACTATATGTCATCCTCTATGTCGTCGTATCAAAATAAAACAAACAGAAGTCCAAAAGACTCGGGTAAAATCATAAATGCTACTAAGAATAGATTACAAACAGTCTAAAGATAGGAAATGTAACTTACAACAACGAATACTTACAAAGTACGAAGTCCAAAAGTTACAAAACTTTCCTTATAAAGTCTAGAAATAAAATACAACGACTATCTTGAAAGGCTAAACAACAAGCCTTGAACAACCGGTAATGGAAATGAAAGGAAACAACAAATAAGACTTCATCATCACAGCATCATCAACAACATACATCATCGTCAACGAGCCCATGGTCAGCATGTTCGTCTTCTCACCCAACAATGCATACAAAAGAAAATTGCAAAGGAGGTAAGTACAAAGTACTTAGTAAAGAGGAAGAAGCTAACGGATAATTAAGTTCTACAACAAAAAAGATTCTTTTATTATTATTAGATTATCTTTATGAGACCAACATAACTCTAGGGTTCACTTTATGCTCATCAACATGTTGTGACTATAGGTTTCTAGCCTAGCTTATCTTTGTTACATCCGCATTCAAGGGCACTACGCATGATGTATATCCACGACGAGATATCGATTGCAACCTATTAGTGGATCACACCAATTGTTAGTAATATCATCCGCAACGGAAGCGATTTAAGGATCTAGATCTATAAAATACACGTAATAAAATAACTAGATCTATATCTACAAGGGGGTTGTAGAACATACCTCTTGGATCTCAAAATCCAAGTTGAAGAACCGCAATGGAAAGAACGAACAAAGGTGTGGAGAGCACCACGATCTTCCGTACGTGTGATCCAAGCAACTCCCGGTGGAAGGAAATTCTCGACTCGAACCCTTCCGATATGCTATCCGGAAAAACCTCCAAGATTTTCCCTCTAAACCCCTTGGCCGAATTTTTGCTCCTTCTCTCTAAGAGAAGTCGAAATTTTCAAGTGTGTGTAAGGCTTGGGAGAACTCTCTTTATATAGGAGAGTAAAACTTAACCTCCAAGGATTTTTATTTTGCAAATAAATAATCCAATAAATAAAAGATAATTCCATAATATTCTAGAACAAATCTAGAATAATATTATCTTTATTTCTTACCATAAATATTTATCTAATAAATATTTTGTGCACATGTCTTATTAATACACAAGAAAACAATTTCTTGTTCCATAAAAATAAGCTATGGCCGAAATTTTAATGTTGACCTAGTCAATAATTAATTTCGACTATACACACTAATTTTGCCAAGATTATGAAAAATGCCTTTTTCACATATTTAATTATTTAGCCCAACTAATTTAATAGTTCACTAAACAATTAATTCACATATCGTTTTAATAAAGTCCAACAAGAACTAAATTAATATTATTAAGATTCGACGTCCGAGAATAGCTATGCTATATAGGAGGCACGTCGGGGACCATGGACTAATAATCAGCGGCTCCGATAAATCAAATAAATAATTATCTTACGAACAGAATAATTATATTCGATAAATCAATCACAGGAATATGCCACCATAATCCCGTGACTGCACTCCTCCGATTATAAGATTATATTTATCTCCTCACGAGAATAATAATAAGCGTCCATTGATATAATCATTACATATGGATTAATCCTCCATAGACTGTTCATTCTAAATCGGGAAGTTACCGTTAACCCTTTTTAGAACCTCTTATCCTTATTTACCATTAACCCCCTAGTGATCAATTAATTCATACAACTCACTGGTAGCTAATCAGTGCAATATGAACTCGCGCGATCGATCAGTTTCTAGGGTTAACAAATAAGGGAGCTGTCTATCTACTTCCATAAATGGAAGGAATGGATTCCGTATCCGTGATAACACGGACTACTCACTCAATCCAAGTACAATGCCAAGATGGGGTAATTCAGACCACAGACTCAGTGTAATCCTTAACCGTCAAGTCAAACCTCATACTGATTCAAGCAGTTGACAGTGATCACCTCAGGATTAAGATATATCCATAAATATGATCATCGATTGATTCAATAAGACTTCTCGATTATGGAATTATATCGTAAACTCTAATCAAATCGGTCCAGCCCTATATGATATATCTATCATATATAAATGCCCCACTAGGTTCTCTTAACCGAAAGTCCGGATAAGACAATCACACCTATTGTGTTCTGGGCGCATTAATAGCACGTTAAAGGAGAGACCCGATACTCTCGATTAACTTCACTACGGGCTAATTGTATTTTAAGTACATCTTCACTAACTCAATCCTCCCGTGTATATCCCATACACCGAGTTAAGTGATTACATAAACGATATACTTTAGGGTTTTACGTAGTGTAAATACTATTGTCACATCGGTGAATATGAGAATAATAAATATGAATAATAATATCATTTCATTTATTAAATAAAACAATTACAAAATTGTCTTTCGGGCATCACACCTAACAATCTCCCACTTGCACGAAAGCATGTGATTAATTGTTTTAGAGCACACCCTATTATTTAAAATACAACAAACTACATCTCCCACTTGCTTTAAAGAAATGGAGACTCATCCCGTATTCTAGTACCCACTAAGCATATCATAACCATTTCAGATTCCAAAGTACACTCCGAGTATGCCGTCGTAGGATAGGTCAGTGACTCGGGGAGCACCTACATCTAAATGTCATGGGTCTGAATGATTAGTCAGGTTGTCGGCTCGGGACGATCCGTAGAATCGCAACGTTACCGGTCCATCTAATCATGTGGTACTTTCCCAATATGCTTTGGACCTCTAGTGATTTTGAAAAACCTTATAATCTATCCCTTCATCGTTTGCACAATGATGTGGTATCAGCTTCCAAATCTAGAATCACTCCCAGATATGAAAAGGAAATCCTTAAGCTATATCACCTTTCTAGCTACTACAAAAGCCGCCAATCACCCAACTAGTTATAGTCGAGTTGGCGTTGCTGGATTTCTCCAGGAAATAGCTTCAACACAAGAGTAAACACTGAGCCCGAGATTGACTTAACGATCATCCTCAATCTGACTTAAAGTCAAAATCAGTGTATCACACATATCCAAGTTCACACATGAATACGTCCGCATATTTTTCCTCATTCTTTTCAAGATACTAAAGGACATACTAAACTTGCTTTGTTAACCGCCGAATCTAAGATTCGATCAAAGTTGACGTTCAATAACCTGACCATCTCTTACTAGAAAGGGAATCTATCCCATTTCTCTTGATCCGAAGATTTAGAGAGTCATTCCTGAGGCATAGGGTAGAACTTCCTCATTGAATGTTGCATACACAGATGCATCATCTTAGCCAATAAGATGGATGGGAAACCAGTGACTGATTCTAATGAATTCGACCGAGTCAAACTCTTAAGAATGTTGTCCAAATCTCTGTTGCAGAGAATTGTGGTATTGTCATATTCTGACTTCAGATAACACACCCATGTTGATTCCAACTGGTGCAGTGTTATCCTTCACAAACACTAATGTATGTATATATTCACTACTGTACTAAAATTGATATCCAGTCTACAAAAGACTTATCAATATTGTGGTCAAATCCACATATTGTAGAAATATATGACTTCCAATGACCGAGATGTTTGCTTTTTATCCACAAAGGACATAAGCCTTGACAGTCATCCTGTCATAAGTTCATAAGGCAATACCCTTTTGTTCCGAATGAATCCAGACTCCGTTTGTTTGGCAAGAAAGTCTCAGGGAATCACCCCTATTTTCTGTTTTTGAACGAAATCATGCAATACTAAGTGGTAAGAGAGTCCAAGGTCTGATTGACTCTCTACTTCTTAGGGAATTACCCCTAGACCACTCAATCTTTTCTCTGAAAGATAAAATATCCTATTCATTCTACTCTTTTCCGTGTAGATCCAATTACTCCCACTGGGCCTGAGACGCTCAGGTGGTTCTATAAGAGCATGAACAGAACTAGAGTACCGAACTCCATTCACAGGGTTATGGCTATTAAACCAACCTCTATTATCAGAATCCTATACTGCTCACAAAAGAGCCATAGGTCATCAATCGATCCCCAGACTATAAAGTCCGCAGAACCCGTAATGGGTAATGGATAAACCATACTCCCGATACTTACTGGGTGGATCGAAATTCTGATCTAGTTTAGTGGTATTTAGTGTTATCACCAACAACCGATGTTGGGTGTGGTCTGATTTTAATCAGTTAGTAACTACCTTGAGTAAACGTACTTCAAGGTTCAAGGTTTTGCTGTTCATGGACTCTATCAGAAAGGATGCAACAGTATAACTGTCCCTTCCCGATTTCAAGAATCCTATATCTAACCTTTATACGCAATAGCTTAAAAGACATACCACGAATGGTCATTGACCGAACGTATGCGCGAAATTCCCAGTCTTACCTTCAAGCACCGTGTGCTAAATGCTTATATTTACGGGAGTGGGGTGAACCGAATCCACACCTTATCCGTAAATTCCAAAGCATATTCTAGGTAGACTTCTCGGTCTTACATGTCAATGTAAACCGTTATTTCGCTTCCAATATCTTTATTGAGTTAAGCAGTGTATTGTAGCACATCTAAAACTATATAAGGCAATTTTAACGGTTTCTCACTTAGTGAGAACATGTCACAATGAGGCAGGCTGAGCATTAGTCTCGAGGACTATGAATGGCCTATTCCCAGTATAGAATACTCTATCTCTGTTGAAAACAGAGAAACCTCAAAATATTTTGGATAAACTTTCCGGAGTGTTTGAATAGTTATCAGACAAGAAGTCACTACTCGGAAGCTCCTACTAGCTCGTATCTTTCATCAGACCCCGAAGGTCGTCATGAACAAGCTATGTTACTTCTTTATATCCATTATCCTTTCCCAATTGAAAGGAAACTTAGTCATTGAACCTTTGAGACAATCTAACCAGACTGGGAGAAAGGAATCACCCTGAGCCAGTCTTCAAGTCTTGTCTTTTAGGGACTATGCACTAACTATGGATTATGAAGAAGCGTTTATCTAAATATAGAAACCAATTGCTTTTAATAGTTCTTAAGATGTGTTTTATATACATATTTCAGCAGTTTTAAGTGGTTTTGACTTTATCAAACAAAAGTCCGAGTCTTGGATTCGTACTACAAATGGTATATTCACTTTCTATACGACAAACAAATTATCGAATAGAATGTAAATCCATTCGTTCCAACGAATCTTAAACAGAAAATAAATTTTTCCGCGATATCCAAGGATTGAATCCGAGATTCATTTCCTTATATCGCTCCCACTATTCTAGCTAAAATTAACTACCCGTTGTTTACTCCTTTAATCGTTAAATGCTCTGCTACCTTGTTCTTCCAAAGAACTTAGCTCGAGAAAATTGCCAAGGATTCATAGGTTGGTGATCCAAAATCACTATCCTTATCCTATGATTTTCAGTTAATTAATTTTTCGGTTTAGCCTTAAAGTTTACTCAGTTTAGATGACTAACATTTTTAGACATATTCTCCCATTCTTGACTTTCCGTGAATGGAAACAGTCTTGAACTAGCGGTTCGTTTGAGTAGACACGACTCTTGAACCGTGGGGTGTCTATTTCGAGTGTTACTCGTCGGGACTTCTCGGATTTTCTAATATACCAGAAAAAACAACAAATCATAACATTAAAGCTCCCACTAGTTTATCGGTTCCAAATACCGTCTAACGAGCAATGCTTTATTTTTATGATTTTCCGATTTTTTCGATTAGAAAATCTTTCGTACATAGTTCTATTGTTTCCAGAAAAACAACAAATCATAGAACTCCCACTAGTTCAACGATTCCAAATATCGTCCAACTAGCAACATTTCAGACTTTCCGGTTTTTCAATTAGAACGGTTACGTGTGTAGTCAGTTACACTTTTCTAATGTGCTAGAAAAACAACAAATCATAAAGCTCCCACTAGTTCATCGATTCCAAATACCGTCCAACTAGTAATACTTCATGATTTTCCGATTTTTCAATTAGAAAATTACTCGTGTAATCACTACACACTCAAAATTCACTAGAAGAATTTCAAAGTCCGAAATCACCTTTGATCAAACTAAGTTTGTCCTCCGTTTGACACGAATGACACTAGTGACATACCTATATGTCACTCTGGTTTTTTAAAAGGCTTAAGAGAAAATATCTCTTTCGAAAAATAATTGCATTATCGATTAACTAGTTCAACGTCCTAGTTACTTTCCACTTTTTAACGAAGTTAATACTAGTCAATTAATTTTTTAAGCAATTTAGTAAGGGATATAATGCTGTAAATAAAATGACATATATTAATTCAAGTTTAACACTACTATATTATTTTATTTTAGGAATTGTAAACTAAAAAATAAGTCTACTCTACCATTCCAAGGTTTTAACCTCGCATCTCAGTGCCGCCGTAGGGTAGGTCAAAGAGATGACGGTTAAATCGAGACAATCTCATCAATGAATAACTTGTGAGAATCAAACATCCCACGAGAATCGAACATCCCTTAATTCATTGACTACCTTCCTTTTTTAGCCTAGATATTACCAAAAATATCCTTTATGAGTGTGACCTACTATATCGGATCTCTTAGGTACGCCCCGAGTGTGCCGTCGTAGGATAGGTCAGTGACCCGACGAGTACCCAGAAATCCTATCCTTTCGGAGACCAAGCCATGAATGTTGATAGGGGTGAACACCATCCGTAGGGGACGAAATCAAAGCGCCGCGAGGCGTCACCCTTCTCTCACTTACTTGTATCTATAGTAGAGGCCGTGGGGTTGGTTGTCGCCTCCCCCGCTCCCCGCTCAATATTTTGGAAGTGGTGGTGGGTTAACTAACCACGTCTTTTTGATGTTAACATAAAAGTACATCAAATCAAGGATTCCGAATGGTGTCGGTAACGAAGGCAAGCCTACCCGTCCTATTCGTTGGAACATATGTGACAGTCGGACGAAGTCGGGTCAAGAGAGCCCCATTGAGATAAGAAGGAATCACCCCTCCGCTCGCCGGTGTAGCTTAGTCTTGCCGGACCCCCGTGCATACATCACACTAGGAGGGTTAAGTCGGTCGAGCCTAGCTCAGTTGACCACCCAACCTGTAGGCGAACCGTTGTTATCCAAGATTTATTGTTCTTTTACCATCATTCAAACTCGTAGACACTACGAATCGAAAACGTGATCTCGTTTGGGCTTTTAAGGCGGTTCACCGAGAACACACACCGAAAAGGCTTAACGATTTCATAACCCGTCCTCGGATCTTTAATTAGTTACTAAATTAATTAATTACCACGTATTAATTAAATTTCAACTAATTACGCGAGTTTGTATACATGTCTATTTTAATTACCAAAATTAAAATTCTACATGTATGCATGAAGTGGATTTATGATATGATGCATGTCATGACAATTCCGATTTTATATCTATTTTATGATCAAACACATAAAAAATAAATTGCGGAAAAATTTAAACACCGAGATGGATTGTTGGTACCTCCGACTAACCTATTTTCTAAGGAAAAGTAAGACTAATTTTAAGTCTTCAAATCTCGATCTTGATCTTGAAACTTCCGGATTTCAAACCTTCGATCTTGACACGAACCACGAACGACGAGGAGAGGAGACCGTAATATACCAATATATTAAAAAAAATATATCTATATTATGAATTGTTTTATATAAAAAAAACTTGTTTTTTTATTTTAATAACAGGCCCTCGGCCAAATAAAAAAACTGATTTTTTTTTCTTCACACGGCACCAAAACCCTAAATTGTTTTTTTTGTTTTTGTTTTTGGTTACAGCTTGCGGCCAACAAAAGGAAAAAAATTAGGTTACTAAAAGAAATTGTTGCCGCCTTTGTTCCAGAATAAAAAAAATATTAAACAAATCGGCCTCCTCCCGTTTTACTTTATTGATGATCTTCAACATCATGATCTTCAACACATCATCTTTGTCGTCTCGAACCCGGATCAAAATTAAAATTACAAAGGAGCCATCTTTACAATTTTCGAGTTTCATAAAATTAAATTACAAGTCCTATGCTCAAGTGATACTAATCAAAAAAGCTACAAAATAGATCTACGGGTAAACAATTCCAACCCCAATCCATCTATTCAACCAAGACATTCATAACATAAAAAAAATATGCATGCATCGGCCCCAAGAAAAAAAAAATTGGGACACAAAAAAAATCTACATGTTTTACCACTCCTAGATCTAATATTTTATACGTATAAATATAGATCACCAGGCGACTGATACCACTGTTAGTAATATCATCCGCAACGGAAGCGATTTAAGGATCTAGATCTATAAAATACACGTAATAAAAAAACTAGATCTATATCTACAAGGGGGTTGTAGAACATACCTCTTGGATCTCAAAATCCAAGTTGAAGAACCGCAATGGAAAGAACGAACAAAGGTGTGAAGAGCACCACGATCTTCCGTACGTGTGATCCAAGCAACTCCCGGTGGAAGGAAATTCTCGACTCGAACCCTTCCGATATGCTACCCGGAAAAACCTCCAAGATTTTCTCTCTAAACACCTTGGCCGAATTTTTGTTCCTTCTCTCTAAGAGAAGTCGAAATTTTCAAGTGTGTGTAAGGCTTGGAGAACTCTCTTTATATAGGAGAGTAAAACTTAACCTCCAAGGATTTTTATTTTGCAAATAAATAATCCAATAAATAAAAGATAATTCCATAATATTCTAGAACAAATCTAGAATAATATTTATCTTTATTTCTTACCATAAATATTTATCTAATAAATATTTTGTGCACATGTCTTATTAATACACAAGAAAACAATTTCTTGTTCCATAAAAATAAGCTATGGCTGAAATTTTAATGTTGACCTAGTCAATAATTAATTTCGACTATACACACTAATTTTGCCAAGATTATGAAAAATGCCTTTTTCACATATTTAATTATTTAGTCCAACTAATTTAATAGTTCACTAAACAATTAATTCACATATCGTTTTAATAAAATCCAACAAGAACTAAATTAATATTATTAGGATTCGACGTCCGAGAATAGCTATTCTATATAGGAGGCACGTCGGGGACCATGGACTAATAATCAGCGGCTCCGATAAATCAAATAAATAATTATCTCACGAACAGAATAATTATATTCGATAAATCAATCACAGGAATATGCCACCATAATCCCGTGATCGCACTCTCTCGATTATAAGATTATATTTATCTCCTCACGAGAATAATAATAAGCGTCCATTGATATAATCATTACATATGGATTAATCCTCCATAGACTGTTCATTCTAAATCGGGATGTTACCGTTAACCCTTTTTAGAACCTCTTATCCTTATTTACCTTTAACCCCCTAGTGATCAATTAATTCATACAACTCACTGGTAGCTAATCAGTGCAATATGAACTTGCGCGATCGATCAGTTTCTAGGATTAACAAATAAGGGAACTGTCTATCTACTTCCATAAATGGAAGGAATGGATTCCGTATCTGTGATAACACAGACTACTCACTCAATCCAGTACAATGCCAAGATGGGGTAATTCATATGTAAATAAACGATATACTTTAGGGTTTTCTGTAGTGTAAATACTATTGTCACATCGGTGAATATGAGAATAATAAATATGAATAATAATATCATTTCATTTATTAAATAAAACAATTACAAAATTATCTTTCGGGCATCACACCTAACACCAATAGCCATGGAAGTCTATTCTGGTAGACTCCGATAGTGTAAGCATTCGAAGAAGTCCCCCTGCCATTTATGCATTTAGAGGCCAACAGAGTAATTCACACTATCTGACCGTGTATGTGATTTTTAAACTTGACTTGGTATTCATTACATTCATATATTATTCATAGGTATTTGATTCACATGAAGCCGTCACCAAACACCTCAAGGCATTGTCATTTTGAAAAAGAGATCCAACATGACCGAAAAGCGGACACATTTCATTTTATACCAATGTGAGAGGGGTGGATTGCCCAGAGAATACGAGAAAAAGGTTGGCGGTACCGGAAAAAATAAGCCAAGAGAATCGTCTACAAAGAAATGCGGTTGTCCGTTTCTATTGAAAACCTTGAAGGATAACTTTAGGGAGGTGTGGACCGTTAGAGTATTGAATGGTGTACATAATCACAAGTTATTCAAGTATGAGGAGGGTCATGCATTCCTCGGCCGGATTGATAGAGAACAAGTTGATTTTGTTGCAACAATGACTCGCAACGGTATTTTGCCTAAACATATACTACGTATGTTGAGAAAGGATGATAAGAAGAACTGTACGTCATCAAAGGCGATCTACATTGTTCGTGCTAAGATAAAGAAAAAGGAACGAGAGGGCCGTACAGTGATGCAAGAGGTTTTCAAATTGGCAAATAAGAACACATCATTCGTGGAATGTAAGCATGACGAAGGAAATGTAGTGAAGGATGTTTTTTGGGCCTTTAATGAAAGCTTGTCCCTTGCAAGGTGCTTTCCTACCGTGATGCTTATGGATTGTACATACAAGACGAACAAGTACAAGATGCCCCTCTTGCAAATTGTTGGCGTTACGTGTACGGATTTGACATTTTCGATAGGATTTGCTCTACTTTGTTTGGAGAGGGAAGAGAACTACACGTGGGCTTTGACTATGCTTCGGAAAGCAATTGGTGAGAAAAGTGATCAAACATGTTGTATCGTGATAGATAGAGAAGAAGCATTAATGAATGCTTTACGGGTGGTTTATCCAAAAGCAAAGAACTTGATATGCAGGTGGCATATAGAGAAAGGTCTTGTGGCGAATCTGAAGACGAAGACTACGAGCGAAGTTTGGCAAGATTTGATGACTGCTTGGACAGAGGTTGTTAAATCAGAATCAGAAGATGAGTTGAATGAGATATTGGAAGAGTGTAAGAAGATTTTTAGTGAAGACGCCATGAGTTATGTCTCTTGTACATGGTTGAACGCACATAAGGAGGCATTCGTCTCCGCATGGACCAACTCTGTTTTTCATCTGGGAAACACATCAACCTCGAGAGTCGAGGGAATGCATTCGGTATTTAAAAGCGGCTAAAAAGCGGGCTTGGGGACTTGGTTGCGAGTGGGAAGCCGGCCTTTGCTTGATCGATCAAGAGATCAAAAACATCAAAAAGTCATTCGAGACGTCTCTTTTCATGGAGCCAAAACAATTTAAAGATGTGTGTTGTTTAAAGAGCTTAAACATCGTGTATCTATATATGCATTGGGCTTGTTGTATGCTGAGTTGGAAAAAACCAATGATAGCGATGCGTTGAATAAGGAGTGCCGATGTACTATTCGAAAAACACATGGATTGCCGTGTAGACATGAGATGGCTAGATTTAAGAAGAAGCCAGGATGCATCCCTTTATCAGTGATTGATATTCATTGGAAGACCCTAGATATCAAAGGGCCACCTCCAAATGAATCCGAGTTAGACTATGTGCCGATTCGAATGCCTTAGAAGAAAAGTTGAAGATGGCGAGATGTTTGGGAGAGACAACGGTTGATCGTGAAGATACGTGACATTTGTCAACCGGATAATACGGTTTTGCAAGAGCCAAAAACAAAAACCACGGGTCGTGGCCGCCCTAAGGGTTCCGGAAACAAGAGGAAATTAGTTGAGGACTCCTCAACTAAGAGAGAGATGAGCAAGTTTGAACACGTTGAGAAAGAATTATCGAGTGTGAATGCCGCGATAGCGTCTGAAGGTGTTTCTTCCGCCCCAACTCCACCTGCATCTCAAGGTGACTCTAATGTCAAAAAGAAAAATACCCCAATGACTCGAGCGGCATCCAAAGGTAGAATGCCAAAGGTTCCAAAGTTTGAGTGTAAAGTATCTTCTACCGTCGGAAATAGGTATCTTAAAGAGTTTCCACCAAATGTTCATGAGCACATTACGTCTATGATTGATGTAGAGGGTGATGGAAATTGCGGGTTTAGAGTAATAGCACATGCAATAGGTCTTACAGAAAACGACTGGCCATTGGTGAGAAAAACACTGCATTATGAATTGATGACGGACAGGGATCATTATATTGCATTATTTGGCGGACAAGAATGGATCTACGAAAAATGCATGGATTGTGTTTGTCATGAAAAAGGATCATGCGGAGTGGAAAAGTATTTTGACAGTCACCTTGGTTGGGTTGTGTGCAATGCATATGGTGTGTCCGCAAGCATATTGTCTGTCTCGCATGGAAACCAAACATTCTTTCCTAGTAAGAAAAAAACCTTCGGTTTGGCCCGCTCGCCATATATGTATGGGGTTGTCCAAGGGTATCCATTTTGTTCGTTTGTTTATGAAAGATACTTGTCCACTTCTTAGAGTGAGCGTAAATTGGCATAAGGCTCGGATGTTGGAAGCAAAAGAATGGTATGAGAAATATCAACATAGTATCGATTTATGGCATGATGTGGTCAAGGATCATTGGATAGGGGATCATATTGATTTGGACAATCTATCTGACTGAGCGGGGTGTAGGATGGAACACGGTTTTGTAAATTCATATGCAATATGTTGAACTAGTTTAATGTATTTTGGCATGATGCACAATGATCTATATTGTAAATTCCTATGTGTGATATTTCATTGTAAATTCCAATGTTGTATTTCCAAAATGTGTGATGTGTGATTATTGGTTTAATTTTGAGGTATGATTGTTTGTTAAGAAAGGGAACAATGTTGATTCTGGGACACAGAACGTTGGCTTGGTTAACGTTCCTATGAGTTAGAAACGTCCCCCCGGTTGACGTTTTAAGCCCATACAACAAACATACTTTGTACAAAAAACCTTGAAACGTCCACCAGAGTGACGTTTTTATTGATTGATAAACGTCGTTTGTGATGACGTTTGAAGCCCCAAAATCATCAAACTCTCTGTACCTAAAAATCCTTAAAACGTCAGCAATAATGACGTTCTTATGGCATGTGGAACGACAATATGACTGACGTTTTAAGGATTTTTAGGTACAGAGTCATGCCCACTAGGTTTCATCAAAACGCCAGCCATACCAATGTTCATTGTGTATTATCAACGCCTCTGTAGCTGACGTTTCTGAAAATACCAACTCACCCCAATTCAAATAGAAAAAGCCCATAGATCACACCAATTCAAGTGACACCAATTCAAATATCAAAGGCCAAATAACCCAAATCGCATACGAACAAATAGGAATTCAACGGGGAATAAAAATACAAACCAAACCAAAGGCAATGTAGTCTACAAAATCCAAATACTAAATATAAACACGATTTTAAACAACCCAAACATTAAACTTATGAAAGTAATAAACGTGTCAAAGTTATAAATGTGTCAATGTTATAAGACAACTAAGTCTTTTTCGCGGCCCTCGAACGCTTCTTTGGTCTTTCAGCTTGTATCTGACTAGATTCTTGTGCTTCGACACCGTCATCTTCAAACCTTGTGTACATGTACCTGTAGTCAGGAACTCTTCTGCCATCTAAAGCGCTTTCACTAAATCCTTTTTGCTTTTTTTAGAAACATTTCCAATCGCATCTCGTACCGCATCAATCAATCTACCCTTGAATTCATTCTCCTACATGTTAAACATAAAAACGTTCATTAAATTGAAAAAGGAAACAACAAAATAGATTGTACATTCAAATACCTCTCTTGAATCTCGTTGCTTTCTTTTGCTGACACCGGTCAAACGACGCACGACAACACCTCGATGCCAAGTCATGTACTCAGATGTGCATTCCCAATCAAACCTAGATTTTCCCATCCTTTGTTCCTTATTGACTAGATGATTTGCAAAATGGATAAAGTCATCGTCGCGTGATTCATGAGTGACATTGTACTGTTTCGCCTTCCCGCTTCGATTCGATGCCTTTGGAGGAATTGGTAACTGAGGGATAGCTTGAATATGGCCAAATTGACGAACGACACGGTTTGGGTGATACACCTCTTCAATGTCAAATGTCCTTATGCACACATAGAACCAACAGACGTCATTCTCAGGCACCGTTCTAAATTGCCGATAAGCATCCCAAACAACCTACAAAATAGAAGATAATGTAAGTTGAACAGAACCAGACAAGTTACAACCTACAAGATAAATTTAGTTAACTTACTTCTCGGGCCTCCATCAAGTCCAAGTCCTCTCTTGTATGCTTTAACGATGACAATGCCACAGTGTCATTAATTCCCGTAACATTTTTCCACTTTAATGTCTGTACCATCTCCCCTTCAATGAATTTCGTGTTTGGTAGAGGTCACAATGAAGGAAAATGTTCGTACACCCATGCCTGCATAACACATATTACAAAATATTTCTTTAAGCATTCAAACATAAACACTAAAAACAAAAAAAATGTAAAAAACAAGTGTTACCTCCAACAATGTTAGGTATCCAAAAATTCAAAAAGATCGCATTTCCTAGTGGCCTTCGATAGGCGTCGGTAAAGATTTGCCAAAGTGTGGCAAAGACCCCAAGCCCAATCACCAACCTTATCCAGATCCCGTAGAAAATGAAGGTAGTTAATGTTTATCTTATCCCCACTATGGTCTTGCATCAAAGTACATGCAAGAAGATACAACAGATATCCGCACACTGCTTGATCCACAGTAACTATCGGCGCAGTCTGACCGGAACTCGATGCCTTACCCTGATTGCTTCTTACACCGCATTTACCCGCAAGACTGTTCTTTAGCCAACTTTTGGACAGTCGTAGTCCACCAACATTTTCTAACTCCTTTGTCATGTCTGCTATTGGAATCCCTAACAGCTCGTGAACAAATGTAACTGGGTTGTCCTCTTTTGCAAATTCATAGTTCACGACCATTCCATCAACCGGTAATCCTGTGATATATCGGACATCGTCTAATGTGATCGTCATCTCACCGAATGGCAAATGGAAAGTGTTTGTTACCGGATTCCACCTCCCAACAAATGCACAAACTACCACACGATTCGCTTGGCTATATGAAGATTGTACCAGATTGTACAACGGGTTAGCTCTCAGCCTTGCCTTGAATTCATCACATTCTGCATCAATCTTCCATATCTTCAAGGAAGATGTGTACTGCTTACATCCAATTATACCTCGGTCCTGTTCAAATGAGTTTATATATAAAGTTAGATATGTGAAAAATAATATAAGTTCACAAATATGTAATAAGATTATAAAACCTAAAAAAACATACATTCTCATTCAACAACGCGTAACCAACATGCTCCTTCCAATCCTTCCCCAATAGAACATCAGTGTCTACCACCACACCATCATCACTGTCATATTGTAAACAATTAGCTGCTTCTGCCTCTGTCGGTGCCCCGGCACTTCCGGATGTCTGTCCTATACTTGCACCAGCATTACCTGATGCCTCACGTATAGTGGCCCCGGCTGGATTGGCTCTCTGTTCTGTAATGGCATCAGCAGTACTAGAATCTGCAACTAGATCAACTGTCCCAGAAGGAGGCAGCACTCCCGATTGTGTCTCCATCCCCACCGACTCAGTGGTGGCCCCCCAACAGTACTGGAATCTGCAACTGGATCAACTGTCCTAGAAGGAGGCTGCACTCCCGATTGTGTCTCCATCTCCAATGACTCAGTGGTGGCCCCAACAGTACTGGAATCTGCAACTGGATCAACTGTCCTAGAAGGAGGCTGCACTCCCGATTCTGTCTCCATCTCCACTAACTCAGTGGCGGCCCCAACAGTACTGGAATCTGCAACTGGATCAACTGTCCTAGAAGGAGGCTGCACTCCCGATTGTGTCTCCATCTCCACTGACTCAGTGGTGGCCCCAACAGTATTGGAATCTACAATTGGATCAACTGTCCTAGAAGGAGGTTGCACTCCCGATTGTGTATCCATCTCTATTGACTCAGTGGTGGCCCTGACACTGGAATCAACTGTAAGTGAAGGAGCATGCACTCCCAACTGTGTCTCAACAGACTCAATGTTGGCCCTGACACTATCATCTGCAACGGTCTCAACTGTAAGTGAATGAGCCTCCACTCCCAACTGTGTTTCAACTGACTTAGTGGTCTCAACTACCTCATCTGTCTCTCCTAAACCAGCCTCAGTTGGCTCATTCGCATGTCCTATCACAGCTTACAAATTCTTTAGTCGTTTACTCCTTCTTTTATATGGCACACTTGTCTGTTCAGAAACAATACTAGGCTGAACTTGAGCTTCGAGGGGTGCTTCCGCACCACCTTGATCCACTGCGGTACCTTCATCGCTATCTGCAAAGCGTACAATCTTACCAGACCTCGTCTTAGTCATAATTTCCTACACATGATACAAGAAATAAATTGTCAGTCAAATGAATAAATCAACTAACAAAGAAAATAGACATTTATAAACAAAGCTCAAGGATAAGACATAAACCTCATACAATGTAACATTAACAATAATTTGATAAACAAATTCATAAAAGAGACTAACCATAAACAAGTTATAAAAAAGGCATCAAACAACAACATATAGGGGCACAAAATATCCTATATAAAACAACTTATTAATGAAATTATGGTAATCAATTAACCAATGTAACCTCTAAAGTAACACAAAACCCTAATCGTCCTCAAACGTCACCAAAGACGACGTTGAAAAACCCTTTACAACGTCACCACCAGTGACGTTTATGGTGCAAGACATTGGCATGGCAACGATCTGGAACGTCACTAGCACCAGCGTTTCATAGGTCCATACAACGTCCACACCACTGACGTTTAAGAGCTAACAAATTGCCAAGCCAATGTTCTAAAACGTCACGCCAACTGACGTTGTAGGAACAACTACAACGTCATATATACCAGCGTTCCAGGGCTAAACTTATTTTCCCACACACAGGCTGGGACGTCAGTGTGAATGACATTGAAACCTACCACGGGCGTCGGTCACACCGACGTCCCCTGTTTCATCATCTTCTCCAGCCTTCCAACCGGAAAAATGGCCGGAAAAACCAAAATACAACCCAAAAAACATAACCCATTACATCCAAATACTAACCCATTACATACAATATAAACCCATTACATCAAACACAAATTCACTTCCATTTAAAGACAAATCCACAAACATTCAAACACATTTTAAAAAATTCACATACCTTGAATAAATTGAATTGATTATTCTTCTCTCCTTCTTCTTTTCTTCTACAATTCGAAATCCACTCTCCCTTCTTCTTCCTCTTCTCTTTCAATTTTCAGTTTTTTTTTTTTTTTTGTAAACCGCCGATGGGGAGGTTTTTGGGGAAGAAGGTTAATGAGTTTTTGAATTAAAGTGGTGGGAGAAGAAAAGGTGTATGTATGTAGTAGTTTTATTTAATTAGTACTTATTTTAGTGTTTTGTATAATTTTAGGGACTAAAGTGTAGTTGTTAAGTTTTTGTCATTTTAATGTTGCGTAGGTAGTAATTACGTGGTGTGCGAAAGTAAAAGAAAAATAATCATTAATGTGGTGCAAGTAGTAAATAGGGGGGTCCAAATAGAACCCCCCTAAATCAACTAAAAAGATTTTCCTTATTTTATTGGGAAAATGTTATTCTCTTTCATCTATCTTCTAGGAAGCTTTTCCTAATCAGATTAGGGGTTGGCTAGCTCTTTTGTACAATACAATTCCAAGAGCTAGTAGTTCTTGAGTAAAATTGAGACCTTCCTTTAGAGAGTTTAGAGAGAGATAAAAAGGCCGGTCTAGCAGCCGGATTTTTCTGATAGCAATCCAAGGAGGATTCCGGCGAGGAGTTTGTGTGGATAATCGATAGAGGCCGGATGCGTGGACGGCTTGCGCACGGGACTACTCTCCATTGACGGTCAAAACGACGATCTTATAGATCAACCAAGGTATATACCGTCAAACTACTTAAAGTGTTTATTGTATTAAACGAAGTCGATCTTGGGATCGGAAATCAAATTTTAAATTCCGCTGCGTTAAACTAGTGATTTCCTAACAGTGGTATCAGAGGCAACTTCGAGCTTAAGCACTAAGCACTAATTAAATTGCATAGTAATTAATCGATAGATGCAAGATCTAGATTCGCGAAACGATAAAAACAACAAAAAAAATTAGAATCGACGGGGGCTCGGCCGATCGGTGGCAGCCTCCTCCTCCACGGCGCCGGCCGGCGGCGCCGGCGGCCTTAGGACTGCCGACATCGGCTGGTCTTCTCCAAAGGGGAGATCGATTCGTTTTCGTTTTGTGATATTTATTGTGCATTGATATCTCCTTTGTTTAGTTGTGTCATGTGGTTAACCAATGTTTCAAATAGTTTGGGTCATTGGGATGCCACATGGCATTTCAACCAAAATATTGGCATTTCAAAATTTTGTTTGGAATAGGCCTAGGCCCTTTCCAAATATCTAATTTGGGAAAAGGCCTATACCTATGCCATTTTCAAAATTTTGATTTGGGAAAGTGGCCAACATAAACCAAATTTGGTTTGGAAAGATGTCTTTTGGTTTAGGAAACCAAAGGCACCCCTTTTGTTTAAGAACCAAAAGAAAAGGAAACAAAAGAGACTTTTTAATTTTGAATAGTTCCAAATTAATAAAATTGAAATTAGAATCGATTTAAAATTAAATGTTAATTTTTTTCGATTAAGTCATGTAATTAATTAAAAGTTAATTAATTATTTGATATGATAAAATAAGACGCATAAGTACTTAAAATTTTAATTTGATCTTTTTCATAAGATATAATTGTATGGATTAGTTGTGTAGATATAATGTGATTATATGGGCTCCGATTGATCATGGACTCGACCAATAGAATATATGAGAGTGATTTTCTTTATGTTGGTTTTTCAAATTGTCCTAGGCCGTTATGAAGAACGTGACCTAGTTTAATTTTTGCATTTATCCCATTCCCGTTAGCTCCCCCCGTGTGCGGCGGGTGTAATTATTTATTAGATAGATTATTATGTAACAAGAATGGTGCAAGAAGATGAAGACCAAAGAAAGATAAAGAACCCATTGGCGTACCGCAATAAAGATCCTATTGGCGGTTGCAGCTACCCTTAGATTGTGACACGCGGTTTTGTCTGTTTGTATTCGAAACCGCACATAAGAAAAGTTCATGATCATACCGGTTATTTTGTGCACGGAATGTTGTGTATTTTTACTTTATATGATATCGTAGTAATATGCACATAGTAGATGAGACCATAATTAAATAAAATAATTAAGTGAATTAATTTAAAATTATTCCCATGACAATAATCGAGCCAAAAGTTTCTCATAATATTATAATGACGGTGAAGAGCCCTTGTTAAAATCCAACTGATCGACCACCATAGGGAGTTGACCTACCTCAGGTATATCGTCGTTACTGAGATATGATCGTATGTGATCTCGTGAATATTGGGTTACGACTCGACTAAAGTCTTTCGGTGATTGGCCACCGTCAGGGCCGTCTGACTTTAGAGAAAATGGGTTGACTATCATATAGAGATATGAACTATCAAAGAGTTGACTGGTCAACCAATGGAAGTCGCATAAAATGCGACTGGTAGGAGTACCTACCTTTCAAAATTTGCCAAGATTGATCGACCACCGTCGGGGATTTAGGCGACTAGATTGGATCCCAGCCACTAAGAAATTAATTACATTTTTTAAAGCCAATTGGGAATAGTATGCTAGTGGGAGAAAAACCTAATTAAAATTTTAAATGCAATTTTAGGGTTTTGAATACATGAACTTTTACTTATTCTATCTTTATTTATTGTAGTAGAAAATGTCAAACAAATTGAACCTTCATTTTATCATCGATAATAAGCTTGACGAAACCAACTTTCTCGACTGGGAAGGAAACCTCAAAATCGTTTTGAGGCACGAGAAGATTGGCTATGTCTTGGACGGACCTATACCAAAAAAGCCCGCAGAGGGCTCGGCTGCTGATGCTGTCGAGAAGTACAACAAGCACTGTTCTGACAGTATTGATACTACATGTATCATGCTTCCTTCTATGACACCTGAACTGTAGAAACAACATGAGTCCATGGACGCCTACAAAATCATGGTTCACCTAAAGGAGCTCTATGCTTCTCAGTCTCGCACTCAGAGGTACGAGGTCTCAAAGGCCCTATTTGGTTGTAAGATGGCATCTGGGACTGCTGTGGGGTCAAACGTGGTTAAGATGATCGGGTACATAGAGAGGCTTGAGAAGCTAAGCCACAAGTTGGAACGTGAATTAAGTATTGACTTGATTCTGCAATCTCTACCTGATTCATACTTGCAGTTCATGATGAATCATCACATGAACATGATAAATTGCTCTCTTACGGAGTTATTGAACATGTTGAAAGCTGCCGAGGGCACCGTGGGGAAGGGAAAGCAAGTGTTACCGGTCACTTCTAACAAGGGCAAGATAAAAGCCCGAAAGATGTCCAAGAAGGCGAAGGTGCACCTAAGCTAACGCCTAAGATAGCTAAAGACAAATCCAAGGATGCTTGCTTCCATTGCGGTGAGACCGCATATTGGAGGAGAAAGCGCAAAGGCTTCTTGAGTACCGGGGAAGAGGCATTCGATGCTTCGACTTCGGGTATGTTTATGATTGAGATCAATATTGCTTCTTCTAAGTCTAACCATTGGGTATTAGATATCTTTGGTTGTGGTTCTCATATTTGTACGAATATGCAGGCACTAAGAAGAACTAGAGAACTGAGGAAAGGAGAGGTGGAACTATGCATTGGAAATGGAGCAAGTGTTGATGTACTAGCCGTAAGAGTTTATTTTCTTTCATTGCCTAGTGGGCTAGTACTAGAACTCAATAACTGTTATTTTGTTCCTGCTCTTACGAAGAGCATTATTTCTATTTCTGCATTAGATGTTGAAGGATTTTCTTTTATGTTCAAGAATAAATGTTGTTCTTATTCACGTGATGGAATTTCTTATGGTACTGGCATGCTTAGAAATGGTCTCTACATATTAGATATGAATGTCGACGTACTTAATATAAACAACAAGAAAGCCAAAATGAATGACTTGAATTAATCCTACTTATGGCATTGTGGACTTGGCCATATAAATAAGAATCGCATTTCCAAACTCCATAAAAATGGAATGTTGGATCATTTCGATTACGAATCATTTGATACATGTGAAGCTTGTTTACTTGGCAAGATGACAAAGTCACCATTTAGTCACCATTTGATCCAATGAATTACTTGAGCTCATACATACTGATGTGTGTGGCCCAATGTCAATTCAAGCCAAAGGAGGATACTCTTATTTTATCACCTTCACTAATGACCATTCACGCTATGGCTATGTATACTTAATGAAGTATAAGTCTGAGGCCTTTGAAAAGTTCAAAGAATTCAGAAATGAAGTTGAGAAACAACTAGGTAAGGAAATCAAAACACTTCGATCCGATCGAGGTGGAGAATACCCAGATTGAGATTTTCAAGATTATTTAAAGGAGAATGGGATTCTACCTGAATGGACCCCTCTCGGGATGCCTCAGATAAATGGCATATCTGAGAGGAGAAACCGCACGTTGTTGGACATGGTGCGATCCATGATGAGCTACGAAGTTCTCCTAAAATCATTTTGGGGGTATGCTCTAGAAACCGCATCCTATACACTTAACCGAGTTCCATCAAAGACGGTTGAGTCCACTCCCTATGAAGTGTTCAATGGGAAGAGACCAACACTGGGTTATATGAAACCTTAGGGATGTCCCGTTTATGTGAAACGGACCATGCCTGACAAACTGGAGCCTAGATCTGACAAATATCTGTTTGTGGGTTATCCTAGGGAAACCAAAGGGTACCAATTTTACCACCCTGAGGAGCAAAAGGTGACTGTTTCCAGGATTGGCCACTTTCTGGAGAAAGAGTTTATTCAGGATAGGGTCAGTGGGAGTAAGATTGATCTTGAAGAAATTCAAGAACCACTTATGGATAATAGTCCGTTGATGGAAGTTTAGGAGACACCACATACAGATGAGACGCCAACCTCTACCGTAGACACACTAGCACCTCAAAGATCCACCAGGGAACACCGTGAACCCAAAAGGTACACCGGCGTGTATCTCATGGAAGATGAGGACCCTAGAACTTATGAGAAAGTGCTATTAAGGCATGACAAAGAGAAATGGCTGGAAGCCATGAATTCTGAAATGGAATCCATGAAAGGCAACCAAGTTTGGAACTTAGTTGATCCACCTAAAGCAATAGTTCATGTATGATGCAAATGGGTTTTTAAGAGACAGACCGACATGGACGGTAACGTGACTACCTACAAGGCTAGGTTAGTGGCAAAAGGTTATAAGCAAAGACAAGGAGTTGACTATGACGAAACCTTTTCGCCAGTTGCCATGTTAAAATCCATTAGAATTTTGCTCGATATTGCAGCATACCATGATTACAAAATCTGGCAGATGGATGTGAAAATAGCTTTTCTTAACAGAAACCTGTCTGAGGAGGTGTACATGACACAGCCTAAGGGTTTCACAACCAATGACGCCAGGATGGTGTGTAAACTGCAAAGATCCATTTATGGATTAAAGCAAGATTCTCGGAGTTGGAATCTTTGCTTTGATGAGACAATCAAATACATCAAGAATGAAGATGAGCCCTATGTGAGTGGGAGTGCCGTTGTGTTCTTAGTGCTTTATGTAGACGACATGTTGCTCATAGGGAATGATGTGCCTATGTTACAGTCAGTCAAAGTTTGGTTATCCGGGAACTTCTCAATGAAGGACTTGGGTGAAGCAGCCTATATTCTAGGAATCAAGATCTATAGAGATAGATCTAAGAGGTTGCATGGTCTGTCACAATCCACCCATATAGACAAGATGCTGAAGAGATTCAACATGAAGCAGTCCAAGAGAGGATTGCTGCCCATGTCACATGGGGTCTACCTGTCAAAGAAAATGTCTCCTAAGACAGACGAGGAAAGGGCACAAATGAGTAGGATCACATATGCTTCGGCTATCGGGTCCATCATGTACGCCATATTGTGCACTAGACCAGATGTCTCGTACCCTCTTAGTATGACTAGTGGGTACCAGTCGAATCCAGGTGATGGTCACTGGATGCTGTCAAGAATGTTCTCAAGTACATGAGATGTACTAGGGATATGTTCCTGGTTTTTGGGAATGATGATTTAGTATTATGAGGTTATACAGATGCCTATTTTCAAACTGACAAGGATGACTTTATGTCATAGTCTGGATTTGTTTTCACGCTTAACGGCGGAGCAGTGATCTGGAAGAGTTCCAAGCAGAAGACTACCGCAGACTCTACAACGGAAGCCAAATACATAGCAGACTCGGAGGTGGCAAATGAAGCAGTTTGGATGAAGAAGTTCATTACTGAACTTAGTGTGGTTCCCTCTATTGAAGATCTAGTACCGTTGTACTGTGATAACAATAGGGAAATTGCTCAGTCAAAGGAACCAAGGTCTCATTAGAAGTCCAAAAACATGTGCAAAGGCATTATCACTTGATTAGAGAGATAGTAGATAGAGGAGATGTAAAGATAGAGAAAGTCCATATGGATGATAACATGGCTGATCCATTAACCAATGCGTTGTCACGGGCAAAGCATGAGGAACATGTTCACATGCACGGGCTTAGGCATATATGTGATTGGCTTTAGGCCAAGTGGGAGATTGTTGAATAGGTGTCGTAAACCCAATCGGGTTGGACCGGATCCGACCGGGTTGGGTCATTTACAGTCTATTTTAGTTCATGTAAAACTTTATTATGATTAATAAAAGCACTTTTGTTATTATATATTGTTTATCTTCATGTTATTAGTTGTATATATATAGTAACGTCCCTAGTGTCAAACTGTGATAGAGAAACCATTATAGTGATTATGGTTGATGAGATCTCTAATCGCTTTAACAAGTTTGATACTTAAAAGCCTCTAGTTGTATGTACTGTCAAATTGGACATTGATAGTATGATTAGACTAGCACGTATTGGATGTATTCTATCTTATTGAAGATAGGGATAGATCTCGTCTAACGAAGTGTAGAGACACTTGGACTGTACGTGGACGTGTATTAGAGAATGTGTACGTTAGACTGACCCACTTACATTAAGTGCCGCACTATGTGGCAGTTGTGTAATTATCCTTACGACTGGAGTCTTCATGGCATCACGGTGTGGATTGTCATACTTTGACACTATTCAGATTCCCACTAACCACGGGGCGATCATGCGGTAGTGATTGGGTGTGATATTGAAGCATGAGGAGTATACATGTTTGGTCGTCCGGGAATTGCCTATCCTATGATTGGGAGTGAATATCCGAAATGGCCTTCTTATAAGGAATGTCTAGCTCTCGAGAATCTTTGCAAAGTGGGGGTAAATGTGTTATTCCTAGAGAGTATGATATCCAGATTATAAGATACGATCGTTAATGTACTGACACTCGAGATACGATCGTATGGATATTATTACAGTGATAGGATTGTAATTTATACGGTAACTATTTCACATGAAAGGTAGTAGTCATTGCTTTGACTCTTCCGATGATTGGGGGTCACGGTATCTTGCTAGACGCTATCTCGGGATCGTTAGGTATGAAGGCCATTTTCGTAATTTGCACTTTGTGTCTACGGCCAACATATTCGGAAGTCTATCGGGTCACACATATAAGAACATCGATTCAGATTAAAATGCGGTTATAGTTGATAACCAAATAAGGAAAGTTTATCTCAAGACTATAAAGGTTATAGTGGTAAATTAATATGGTGGTATTCATTTATTATGAAGAAATATAATACAAGATATTAATTATATTAATTAAAGAATATTCCAGAAGCTAATTATTGGCATTATAACATACACTTGGATTGTGCAATTTAATTAATAAGATTATCATAATATTAATATTGGATATTAATTGATCTTGGAAAAATAGATATATGGTAATAAGATAAATATATTCAATATAAGATATTGGCAATATTTAGGTTTTATTTAATATGAGATATTATAATAAATGAGATAAATCATTTAAAGAGATTTTCCTTATTTAATTGGGAAAAAGTTTCTCTTTAATCTATCTTCTAGGAAGCTTCTCCTAATCAGATTAGGGCAAGAAGGGGGTGCCACTTTCACCTATTTAAGATAGGGGTTGCCTAGCTCTTGTACAACACAATTCCAAGAGCTAATAGTTCTTGAGTAAAATAAAGAGCTTCCTTTATAGAGTTTAGAGAGAGAGAGAAAAAGGCCGGTCTAGCAGCCGGATTTTTCTGATAGCAATCCATGGAGGATTCAGGCGAGGAGTTCGTGTGGATAATCGATAGAGGCCGGACGCGTGGATGGCTTGCACACGGGACTACTCTCCATTGACGGTCAAAGCGACGATCTTATAGATCAGCCAAGGTATATACCGTCAAACTACTTAACGTGTTTATTGTATTAAACGAATACGAACTTGGGATCAGAAATCAAATTTTAAATTCCGCTGCGTTAAACTAGTTATTTCCTAACATACCCTACCGGAGAGAAGCCGTGATCTTCCGAGTTGTATCTTCAAGCGACGACTGGTGGACGTCGTTCCCGCATTCGAACCTCCTCGAATATGCCTTCAAGAAAAACCTAGTTTTTCTTCTTCCCAATAGCTAGGACAAGAAAACAAAATTTCTCTCTTTTTTCACAAAAGTGGCGTTGGATTTTTTCTCAAAAATCACGTTGGAATCAATAATTTGGTGGTGGGAGAAACTCTCTTAATATAGGCTAATAACCAAATAGTTTGAGAGTGTATCTTATACACACATATTTATCTTTTCCTTTAAGGAAAATAAAACATTTATCCAATAGGAAAACAAATTTCCTATTTATCCATTAAGAAAACTAATTTCTTATTTATAATTATTTAACACATAAATAATTATATTATCCACATTATAATTAATTAGGATAAATTTTCTTTTCCTAAAATCAAAAAATATGGCGCCATTTTTTATGCCATTTGGGATGATAGAAAATGTCTTTTCTATAGAAAATATTTTTTCTATATTACATATTATTTATTGAATAAATAATATCCGCATATTCATTAAATAAACCAACTATTTAATTTAGTCTCGAGGTTCCAAAATACGAGAATTCACTCGCGTGTTAGGAGCCAACCCGGGGAACATGGACCTATAACCAGTAGCTACAATAAATTGAATAAATTATTTATCGAACAAAACATGCATTTCTATTCAACCTATTAATTCCGGAATTACGCCACCATAAATCCGAAACTGATTTCTATCGATTATAGATATAACTTATTCCCAATATGTCGAGTCAATAAGTGTCCATTGATATAATCATTACATACAGACTAACCCTCCATAGACTATCCGTAATAAAGCGGGAATGCTTCCGTAAACCTTCTTCATTACATCTTATCCTTATTTACCATTAACCCACTAGTGATCAATTTGTTCATAACCAATATGAACTCCGCGAATCGATCAGTTCACAGGATTAACAAATAAGGGGATTGTTTTTCTACTTCCCGCAGGAAGGAATGGATTCCGTATCTGTGAGACACACACTCCTCACCTATTCCAGAATAGTGCCAACGTGAAAGTGATTCAGACCACGCCTCTTAGCAATCCTTAACGAACACATCAAACACTATCTTGAAACAACCAGGAGTCTGCAATCACTTCAGGATTAAGGTTAATCCATATATGATCATCTTGTGATTCAATAAGATTTCTCAATCACGGAATTATATGAGAAGTGAAGATTAAATCGGTCCAGTTCTATATGACTACATCATATATAAATGCCCCACTTAGATAACCAATATCGATGGTCCAGATAAGTCGGTCACACCATAAAGTGTTCTGAGCGCATTAATGGTGGTTTAATCAATAGACCCCATACTTTGAGTAATTAAGTTCACCACGGACTAACAGTTCAAGTGTATCACCATAAACTTAATCCTCGCGTGTGACACACACTAAGTTATTTGGCTACAATGATACAACTTGGGGTTTTCAGTAGTGTATTTCTTATAAGCACAAAGCAAATAATAAGATGAAAATAAATCAGTCATTTATTAATTATAAAAACAATTGCATAAATTGTCTTTCGGGCGCTACTCCCAACAAAATATAACGAGAGGCAGCTTTTTCCGTTGCATCTATAAAAGACACCGCCATGAAATCCCAATCAATTTTTGTTAAAGGATCTACTTAACATTATTGTATTAAGTTAATTATGATGTAATGGCAGTAACAAGTGTAATGGTGAAGTAGTTCCAAGTGGCAACACAATCTTATATTAGATTGGGTCCTTATCTTATTGTACCATAATCTTGTATAAGGTAGCAGTATTGAATAACAAAAAATCATTCTCTATCACTGATGGATTTCTAACTTGGTAGCAGAGCTGAAATGGCCTATACACAGCCACCGCAGAACACCGTGCAATCAACCGATGCTCCGAATAGCACCCTTAACTTCTCCTTAGGCAGATTCTCTGCGTTATCTGTTCCGCAACTTACCTCCGTTTCCTTCCAACAAACTTTAGCCAAATTCCATCAAATCTACCACCAATTCTGCCCATTCTTGCTGGAGCTCCATCAAAAAATGCCACTGGTTCCTCTAGCTCTTTTGTGACTCAAATGCCCTCGATGAGTTCTTCAATTCCACCCACTTTTGGAGGAAGTCTAAATCAGACCTGCAATGTCAAGCTTGACCGGACCCAAGGTGTCGGTTGTCATACCATTTGTTCGAGGTCACCATTTGGATGGATTCTTGTTTGGAACCCAAGGTGCACCACCACGGTTCTTGCCTCCAAGTATTGGATTTGTTGTCACTTCAGCTCTAGAAGTGAACTCAGCATATGATGCTTAGGTTGCCACCGATTCTCTGCTTATGAGCTGGCTTTTGAACTCAATGACTAAGCATGCACTCACTGAAGTTTTTGTCTGCACCACATCTAAAGAAATATGGACTACCCTCAAAGTGTTATTCAATAACAGATCTGAATCACGGATGCTCGAGTAGGAAATTGCCTTCACCGAGGCGAGAAAGGCACCAAGAGTATGGCGATTATTTGGCACTAATGAATTCCGACTCGATGGCCTGACCGCTGCTGGCTATCTCATATCTGCTTCTGAGCTGATTCTTGCAACTCATGAGGGACTAAGCAAAGACTATAAGTCTGTCATATTGAATATGACATCTAGAATTGGTGGATTGACCTAGTAGGAGGTCCAATCTCGGTTGATTACACAGGAACGGCTATTAGTACAATTTAATCCAATCCCTACTCTGGATTTACACAATGCCTCTGCTCATTTAGCCATAAATAGACCAACTGGAGGCCGAGGCAGAGGTCAATATAGACCTCAGAACAATAGTGGATACACCAACAATGGCAGAGGTAGAGGATATAGAGGTGGTAGAGGTGGTAGAGGCTGTGGTGGTAGAGGAAATGGCAATGTGAGTCTAGGAAATGAGAGGCCTAGTTTCCAAGTCTTCAATAAGGTAGGGCGCAGGGCACACTGCCATTGAATGCTATTTCAGGTTCAATCTCAACTACAATGCAGGGAACACTTCAAATGGAGGTTAGAACTTCAAAGGCAATAGACCAACTTTTAATTTCAATGCACCGCCAGCAATATATTTTGCTTCTCCATATTTAGTGTGCGATGGGAGCTGGTATGCAGACAGTGGAGCTTGTAAACATATCATTGTTGACATGAATAGCCTGCAACTGAATCATGGATATGAGGGCTCTGATGGTCCGACATTTGTTCGTACCGGTGAGAACCTTCCCATTAAACATACTGGCCATTTTCTTATTCCTACTAAGCATACTCATTTAGCCTTTAATAATGTCTTACATGTGCCCAATATACCAAAAATCTTTTGAGTGCATCTCAACTTACCTCTGATAATCATGTTCTAATGGAGTTTCATTTTGATTGTTGTTTTGTTAAGGACAAGAATACTGGGAAGGTTTTAATGGCAGAAACCCATAAAGATGGGCTTTACCAAATGCAGTTACCTAGAGACCTTGACAAGAACTCCATTCACTCCAAATCTATTCAAGAATCAAAAAATTTGGTGTCATCTTGTAATAAGTTTGATACTCATGTATTTTGAGTCCTTAGTTTGCTCTCTTAAAGCTGATGATGTAGCCACTATATGACATAGAAAGTTTGGTCATCCTTCATTGAGAGTTTTGAATCAAGTTTTGAGTAGTTGTAATGTTTCCTTATGTAAGAACCTTGATTTTTGTAATGCTTATCAAATGGAAAAAGATCATGCTTTTTCTTATCCTGATTCTTTATCTAAAAGCAATTCATGTCTTCAATTAATATGCTCTAATTTTTGGGGTCCAGCCCCAATCATATCCACCAAAGGTTACCAATATTAACGTAATTTTATAGTATAAAATATATAATATAAGTGAATATATATGGAACTAAAATAATAAATAGCTAAAGCTTGCTTCGACAAAAGAATAAGATGATACAGAAAAGAAAAGGTTCTAAGCTTTTTTTATAAATGGATAATATTCAGATAGTTAACGAAAATGATGCTAATAGCTATACATATTAGCAGGAAATGTAACGCCCCGCTCTCGGATACCGAGTCCTTATCCGGAAACGAAACACTCGACATATATAATATCAAATAAATTCAATATTATATGTAAACTCTACTACGTCGTATCGAGTTAGGCAAACTGAAGCAAAAAAGACTCGGCAAAACCATCATAACTGCTACTAATAATAGAAACTCAACTAAAGATAGAAATGTAACATCTAATACATCGGAAGAAACCAAACAACGTACGAAATCCTCTAAAGAAAGTACTAAAGAAAATAAAAGAAATTCCCCAAAGACAACAAGTCTAAAGTATAATAATAAAAACAGAAAATAAGCGCTTCAACATCGGCGTCCTCAAACGTCGTCATCAAAGTCCTCCTCATACTCCGGATCTACCTGTTCATTTTCTCTCCCCCAAACACATAGAAAAACAATGCACTTCAGGTAAGTACAAAGCACTGAATAAGAGGTAGAAGCTACAAATTAACTAAAGGTTTATAAACAAGTTTTATGATTAAGTAAATTACCTTTCTAAGACCGACTCAATCTAAGGTTCAGTTCATGTCCATCGACATGTCATGACTATACGTTTCTAGCTTAGCATATTTCTGTTACATCAGCATTCAAGGACACTATGCATGGTGCTACTCACCATGAAGTAACTGGGGGCAACATATTGGTGGATCACACCAATAACCACGGAAGTCTGGTCTGGTAGAATCCAACAGCGTACACGTTCGGCGAAGTCACTCCATACGTAGGGTCTCGGACTTATGGAATGGTGTTCCTCCGTATGTAGGGTCCAAATACTTACAGAGTTATTCACTTTCAGAACGCACAAACATCGCGATATAGACTTGTGCCTTACCAAGAATGGATTGATGTTTAATCTTTTTACTCTACAAGTATGTTTGTTATTATGTTGATAACTAGCCACCTAAGTGTCTTCAAGTAAGATCCATCACCCCTACTTCTCTCTCTCTCTTAAACCACTAGACACGGACAAGGCCTAGCAATTACAGAGACATTGATGAACTCTAGTTCATCAAAGCACAAACCCTTTCATGCCCTTCCGACGGATCCGAACTTCAACTCCTTTTAAGAGTACATCCGGTGCCGAAACTAAACAAATCGGAAGCTCAATCAAGGCTTGTTCAATCTTAATTAATGTTATAAGATCAAGGATTAACATTTAGAACTCATTACATAGCTTAAAAATCATCTTAATCATCAAAAGGGAGGTCCAGTGCGCTTACACTGGGTTCAGTACGCCCGCACTGAGCCTCTGTTCGTAAAAACTCAATTTTTGCTCGCCAGTGCGCCAACACTGGGTCTGGTGCACCAGCATTGGGCTCCAGTGTGCTTGCACCAGGTCTGGTGCGCCAGGACCAGCACTCTGAATGTAAAAATTCAGGTTCAGGACCTTCAGTGCGTCCGCACTAGGCCTGGTGTGCCCGCACCAAGCGCGGAAACTTCCCAAAAACTCATTTTTTGAACCCTAATCAATCCCTAATCATTCCCAAACTTGTTCAACATCATAAGACACAAAAAAGGCATAAAAACACAACCTTTATCTATCATAACAAGTGTAGATCCTTAGGCAATACAAAGGTACAATTTCTAGCATAATAATCATCTCAAACCTTAAAACGAAACCTAATAAACCATAATTAACCTGTAGGAAGATCCTCTTACCTTTTAGAAAGCTAATCCAAGTCTAATCCTCAGCAAAACTGTAGGAAAACGATCCTTCCTTCGCAGAAAACCTTAACAAATTCCCAACTTTCTGGAGTTGAAATGACGCCCTCTTCACGACGATTCCGCTGCTGAACTCTGATCTGAAAACCATTAAGATCCGCCTTAGAAACCGAAAGAAATAATCTCTCAGCCTTAATTTCTCTCTCTCACGCCTCCCCTCTCACGTAGGAAGAAATTTCCGACTTCTTTTTTATTATGGGAACTAATGGGATCTATTTTCCTTAAATAGCCATTTAATTAATTCCATTAATTAAATAACTAAATCTTTTACTTAGATCCTTTTAATTACCCTTAAACACACACACACACACACACACACACACATATATATATATATATATATATATATATATATATATATATATATATATATATATATTTATATTTATATATCCGAAATATATATATACACATAAAATACTTTAATCCGTAAATCAAAATATTCCATTTTTCGCAAAAAGACACGTCTGTCTTTTTTTTGAAAAGTCGGATATTACATTCCTTCCCCATTAAAAGGAGTTTCATCCTCGAAACTCGAGCGTACTCAAACCGTTGACATTCCTTAGCACTCTCTCTTCAACACAAACCAAACCGAATCTTCACTTGTTTTACCACGGACAACCTCTAACCGATTCTGATCTTGGTAACCACCGAACCAAAACTTTACCGATTCCCAAACCGTTCAAACCTCATACGCTCAACCCAAAGCTAACCAATCATAACTTTAACCACTGAAACTACACTAGCCACTCTTCTACTCGGTGCACCCATCACCGGAAGATACTTACTTATATCTATAATCCAAGTAGAGAAAATTATTGGATAGCCGACCTATACCAAGAATCACCTTATGGTCCATAGAATTCAAAACTGTAACTTCACTCTTGCCACAGTAGATTCCAACACAACCAACAACTTGTAGTAACACCCTAGAAACCTTGATTACTCTATCTTAAGTCGTTGTTATAACTAAGGGATCCTTGAGGTTGTTCTTACGAACACTGAGGTGGGGTACCTGATTCTGAAACTGATCAAATCGTTCCAACTGACTCACTACTATCTTAAACCAAACCACTCGCTTCTTGTTGAGCCATTGAACAACAACACCTAGTCTCTACCTACAAAACTTCTTATTCTAGGTAACAACTAGCTTAAGAATCGTATAAAACAAAGTATTCCCATCTCCAAAACCTTCCAAAACCTAACTTCCATGATGAAAGAAAGGCATATATTCTTCTTTGACCAAAGGACTTAAATGGTTTTGAGAAATTCAGGTGTATACATGAGTCATGAAATAATTGATTTGCACAAAATAAACCGAACTGATTTTGAACATGAGGCAAAGAGAAAATCTGTAAGTATATAAGTTTTACATATGATGCTAAAAAATAAAAAATAAAATAAACATTGGAAATCCATAGGTCGGTCAAAATAATTCTTTTCGTCTACTGCTATAAGCTGTCAAAAAATTTCCGGACTTCACAAACTGTCTTGTGTTGCAGATTGTGCTCAAACCAAGAATAATTTGCACTTGGTTCTAAAACAAATATTTTAGTACAGGATGTTTTCTACAACATATCAAAAATCCAAGTCATTTGGAGGTGTTTAGCTTATTCAAAACAGATTGATAAGTAAGAGTATCGCTGCAGAATTTTCTGAACAGAGTGCTCATCCTTGTCATGAAATTTATGAACAATCCAATTTGAAAACCGAGTTGATGTAAAGAGAGAAGTTGTAGAGAAGACAACTTTCTAAGTGGTGAAAATCTACAGAATTTTTGGTATTTTGATAATGATATTACAAGGCATATAGAAATGTGAACAAAATCGTTTACTTGTTTTACATAACACCAAGTTACAAAAAGAAATGATTAGGACCAAACATAGAAAATAAAAAAAAAATTGAATCCACCAAGAGAAAGAACATGTGAGGGAAGTCTGAAAGTTCTGAAAGAAGAGAGGGATTCTATTAAGGATCCTTGAGGAACGAACTCGAGGGAATCACGTAAGAGAAGTGTAGTTAGAACTCAACCTAACCTTCGCTTAAGGAGACTCTTCACTTGGTCCTAGTGCAACTTAACCACGGTTTAAAGATTCTTAGTCTTACGAGGATTTACCACCACGATCAAGGGAGATCAGAGAGGTTCAACAAGGTCTACGAAAATCTTATCTTAGAGGAAAGAAAGCCTAGAACAACAAGGACGCTTCGCTCTGATACCAACTGTAACTCCCTGCTCCCGGATACCGAGTCCTTATCCGGAAATGAAACGCTCGGCACATATAATATCAAATAAATTTAATATTATATGTAAGCCTCTACTACGTCGTATCGAGTTAGGCAAACGGAAGCTAAAAAGACTCGAAATAACCATCATAACTGCTACTAAGAATAGAAACTCAACTAAAGATAAAAATGTAACATCTAATACATCGGAAGAAACCAAAAAAAACCAAACAATGTAAGAAATTCTATAAAGAAAGTACTAAAGAAAATACAAGAAATTCCCCAAAGACAACAAGTCTAAAGTATAATAATAAAAACAGAAAATAAGCGCTTCAACGTCGGCGTCCTCAAACGTCGTCATCAAAGTCCTCCTCATACTCCGGATCTACCTGTTCATTTTCTCTCCCCCAAACACATAGAAAAACAATGCATTTGAGGTAAGTACAAAGTACTCAATAAGAGGTAGAAACTACAAATTAACTAAGGTATATAAACAAGTTTTATGATTAAGTAAATTACCTTTCTGAGACCGACTCAATCTAAGGTTTAGTTCATGTCCATCAACATGTCATGACTATACGTTTCTAGCTTAACTTATCTCTGTTACATCAGCATTCAAGGGCACTACGCATGGTGCTACTCACCACGAAGTAACTGGGTGCAACATATTGATGGATCACACCAATAACCACGTAAGTCTGGTCCTGTAGACTCCAGTAGCGTACACGTTCGGCGAAGTCCCTCTATACGTAGGGTCTCGGACTTACGGGGTGGTGTTCCTTCGTACGTAAGGTCCAAAGACTTACAGAGTTATTCACTTTCAGAATGCACACACATCGCGATATAGACTTGTGCATTACCAAGAATGGATTGATGTTTTTAAATTTTTACTATACAAGTATGTTTGTTATTATGTTGTTAACTAGCCACCTAAGTGTCTTCAAGTAAACTCCCTCGCCCCTACTTCTCTCTCTCTTAGACCACTAGACATGGACAAGACCTAGAAATTACACAGACATTGATGAACTCTAGTTCATCAAAGCACAAGCCCTTTCATACCCTTCCGACGGATCATAACTTCAACTCCCTTTAAGAGTACATCCCGTGCCGAAACTAAAAAAACGGAAGCTCAATCGAGGCTTGTTCAAGCTTAATTAATGTTATAAGATCAAGGATTAACACTTAGAACTCATTACACAGCTTAAAAATCATATTAATCATCAAAAGGGAGGTCTAGTGTGCTTACACTAGGTTCAGTGCTCCCGCATTAAGCCTCTGTTCGTAAGAACTCAATTTTTGCTCGCCCAGTGCGCCGGAAGATCGGGTACAGTGCGCCGACACGGGGCTCCGAGTGCGCTTGCACCAGGTCTGGTGCGCAAGCACCATCACTCTGAATGTAAAAATTCAGGTTTAGGACCTCCAGTGCATCCGCAATGGGCCTGGTGCGCCCGCACCGAGCGCGGTAACTTCCCAAAAACTCGGTTTTTGAACCCTAATCGATCCCTAATCGTTCCCAAACTTGTTCAACATCATAAGACACAAAAAAAGGCATAAAAACACAGCCTTTTTCTATCATAACAACTGTAGATCCTTAGGCAATACGAAGGTACGATTTCTAGCATAATAATCATCTCAAACCTTAAAACGAAACCTAATAAACCATAATTAACTTGTAGGAAGATCCTCTTACCTTTTAGCAAGCTAATCCAAGTCCAATCCTCATAAAAACTGCAGCAAAACGATCCTTCCTTCGCAGAACCTTAACAAATTCCCAACTTTCTGGAGTTGAGACGACGCCCTTTCATGACGATTCCACTGCTCTACTCTGATCTGAAAACCGTTAAGATCCGTCTTAGAAACCGAATGAAATAATCTCTCAGCCCTAATTGCTCTCTCTCATGCCGCCCCTCTCACACGAAGAAATTTCTGACTTCTTTTTTATTATGGGAACTATTTTCCTTAAATAGCCATTTAATTAATTCCATTAATTAAATAACTAAATCTTTTGATTAGATCCTTTTAATTACCCTTAAACATATATATATATATATATATATATTTATACGAAATATATATACACATAAAATAATTTAATACGTAAATCATTATATTCCATTTTTTGCAAAAAGACACGTCTGCCCTTTTTCGAAAAGTCGGGATATTACAGGAAATGAGTTGGCTGCATATTAATCACATGACAGAGTGTGATACTCAGCATCATAACCATATGCCTTCACGTGATTTTGGCGGCTACAGATAATTATCCCCGGATAATTATCTAACACGGTACCATTTAACAAATACACGACATATTATACGTGGCTTTATGGTATAGAAACATCCGTCATGTATTTGGGCCGATACTTATACATTTAGTCAACTAGCTGCAGGCTAAGCTTCAGGCACAAGCTCTAATCCCGTATCTCACCTTTTTGACATGCCGAACACCTAATTCCTGGACAAAATCACAAAAGATACCGCACGTAACCCCTATAAGACACTAGGGTGACCGAGAGTATAATAAATACACCGGAAAAACTCGAGAATTCCGGATTATAAGTGCGGATCTCGTAAACATCAAAATGGTGCGATATGTGTCGAAATCAAGCAAAAAAATCCTGGATTTAAGTAAAACGAGTCAAAATGGGGTATAAAAACCGTTTGAAAACAGAGTCGAGTTGACTCTCATCAACTACCCCCTACTTAGCGGTTGCTCGCCCCCGAGCAAAACCGAGCGTTTCAAACAGAAATAGAGTAAACATTGTCACTGTATAACGAGTCTCCCGTATCATATAAGTAAGACAATAGTAAAAACACGAATACATAAAATTTGGTTCTACCTTGTGTTGAATAATGAAAGTGTGTGTGTGAAAATAGCTTCTTCGACATTAACTACTAACGACCGGTTCGGATTATAGACGCGTAACGTATCAGGGTTACACCATAGGCTTATACGTCGTAAACATCTCCACTAATCGAGGTCAATCGTCGTCTAGTACGGTCGAGCATGACTTGAAGGGTTACAACGTTTAGGCTAGGGTTAGGGCTACGAAAGGATATTTACGATAAAATAGAAAGAGACGGCGCAAAAGAGCTTTAACCGAGATACAAACACAAACTCGGCTCTAACTTCGTCTTCAATCTTCCGACTATATACCTTCCCGAAAACAAAACCCTAACTCCATCTTCACATTTTTTGCTAAACATACTATAGTCCATTTTTTTTGTACTTATAATACAACTATATATACAATCATACACTGTTTCTTTTTTTTTTTTTTTTTTTTTTTTTTTTTGAGAAAAGAAATTATGCAGAAACATATATATATGAATTTTGGCACTATACATTAAAATTCCGAACAAAACCGAAACCAATACATTGTTACATTCCTCTCCCTGAATAACTCGTAGAATACGACACCACACCATAACTCTCGTCTAGTCAACACCTCGCAACATCATAAAATGTGCGGAATTCAAAAGCTCAATTGCAAGGTAGTAAAGGATACGTAGAACGAAATAAAGTTAGGGACATCGATTTTTACGGGTTAGTAACATGAAAGGCTAGTTCGGGTGGCGGTCTAACCACCCTACAACAGGCTGAGAGGGGTAATAGTGGATTAATCATTTAGGTTGGCCTTCGGCTCTGATCGGGTCAAAATAAATGCCAAAACCGTCATCCCGTACCTAACAACGGCGACCTTTCTATTTCGCCTCGAAGTTACTAATATAAGTTCTAGGTAACCGGGTCATACGACAACTATAATCGTTCACTAGTCATGTAATCTATGATGTCGAAGCTATTACGTGAAATTGTTTCAATTTTCAACACACGATCGAAACTACAAAATAGAATGTATTCAAGTAATTAACACATGTCGAAGTACGGAATACGAAGGCTCGTAACACAATAAACAATGTTTAAACTATAAAATTTTGAAAAATTGCCCGAAATTTCACTAAAAGGCGATAGAAAACTAAGGCACGACTCATAAGAATCAAAACCGGACAAATTGGCTAACTAGCCCTCACCCCCTACTTTAAAAAGTTAACATCGCTCTTGATGTTTAAATAAATAAAACAAGGGTATAAAAGCTTAGCTTAAACCCAGAAACGGAGAAATTTTGGCATGTGGCATCCGTATAATGAACTCTCAGGGTACCTGTACTTATAAAATATACACGACCAAAACTAAAGGTGTACAAGTATGGAGTAAAAGTCTATAAAGGCGGGGATGCCACATATGTTGAGTAGATTGACATGCTTGGATCATAGCAAAATAAGAAACTGCAGGCATAGTACACCTAATATACATATTGCAGATGTAGATACCAAAAGGAACAGCACACTTGGATCACTCTTAATTTACATGGAACTGAATAAATTGCCATCTTAATATCAAGTATATACATAATAGACAGCAAGTATTCGTGGTAGATGGACTTAGTAGACTCACCAAAATACGGGAACAAAACAAGAACATATCATGGTACTGCTACAGAGTTCAAAATGGTACTGCTATATCCGATATACGTACAAAATGCGGCCTAAACGCGGACAAATTAAATGAGGCCTACCATGGCCATCTACATCCGATACATAGCAAAAAGAGGCTTGCTAGGGCTACTAATATCCGATAAAATAAAAATGCGGAAAAATAAAAACTACCTAAACATGGGTTGCCTCCCACGAAGCGATGTTGTTTAACGTCGTTAGCTCGAATGATGATTCAGTAGAAAGAAAAGATGGAAATGGATTATACAGATGTTAACAGATTCTTATTCATTAACATCGGCCGAGGAAATGATGCTCTTAGGTTAGAACGAGATCGAGAAACCACGAAATTTGAGTCATTGACATGACTCGCAATTCTCGGGACAAGGTGGAGGATCCGTAAGGTTCATGATAACCAGATTAGCATCGAAGTATGTTTTCTCATATTTTTCAGCCTAAGGGCGTTTGTCAAAAAACGTACCCTTAGTCTCGTGAGTAACTTCGACAACTCGGATGGGAAAACCTTAGAAACTCGATATGGTCCCATACACCTAGATTTCATCTTACCCTAAAAAAAGTGTAAACGAGTGTTGTATAATAAGACGTCGTCTCCTTCTTTAAACTCACGCTTCTCAATTTTGAGTCGTGGAGAAGCTTCATCTTCTCTTTATAATTACGAGCACACTCGTATGATTGCAACCGGAACTCATCGAGTTCATCTAGCTGTGACAAACGTTTCTCACCTACGACTTTCTCATCGAAATTTAGGAAACGCATCGCCCAGTAAGCTCGATGTTCCAACTCCATGGGTAAGTGACTGGCCTTACCGAACACCAACATGTACGGGGACATCCCTATCGGGGTCTTAAAAGCTGTCCGATGCGCCCAAACTACGTCATCGAGCTTTTTATCCCACTTTTTCCTACTCGAATTTAGGGTTTTCTCTAGAATACACTTAATTCCTCTATTCGAAACCTCGGCTTGCCCACTCGTTTGGGGATGATACGGGGTTCCCAACTTGTGTTGAACTCCGTACTTGGTCAGAAGCTTATTAAAAAGCTTATTTTGAAAATGACTACCGTTGTCACTGATCATCGCTCAAGGAACTCCGAACCTAGTGAAGATGTATTTCTTTAAGAAACGGATGACTACATTACGGTCATTAGTAGGAGAAGCCAATGCCTTGACCCACTTCGAGACGTAATCTACCGTTATGAGAATGTACGTATTGTTGTATGAGGACGGGAAAGGTCCCATAAAGTCGATTCCCCAAATGTCGAAGATTTCACACTCGAGAATCGGTTTTATGGGCATTTCGAATCTTCTCGAGTTTCTTCCCGATCTTTGACAAGCGTCACACATACTCACATATTTGTGTGAATCTCGAAAGATCGAGGGCCAACAAAAACCACTTTGGGGAACTTTCAAGGCTGTTCGGTTTCCGATATGATGACCACCGGCTTCTCTGTCGTGACAGAACGATAGAATGCTCGGTATCTCGCCATCGTGAGCATATCTACGAATTATACCATCAGAACACCTATGCAAAAGATACGGATCATCCCAATGGTAGTACTTAAGATCGTTAAAGAACTTTTTTCGTTGTTGATAAGTCAACTCGGGATCTAAGTACTCACACGCAAGATAATTGATTAAAGAAGCATACCACGGGTTACCATACTTACCAGGAATTAGAGGGCTCTCTTTCATTACCGGAATATCCGTGTCTATAGCAAACAGCTTTTCATCCAGAAACTCATCGTCTATCTCTCTCTCTCATTCAATAACATCAGGGTTCAACTGTAAGCAGCTGAGGTGGTCCGCAACCACATTCTCATAGCCCTTATGGTCTTTGATCACTACATAAAACTCTTGGAGTAAAAGTACCCATCTCAAGAGTCGAGGTTTTGCATCCTTTTTACTCAGAAGATATTTCAGTGCTGTGTGGTCAGTGTGAACTACAACCTTCAAACCAATCAAATACGAACGAAATTTATCAAAGGCGTAAAATATCGCTAGTAACTCTTTTTCAGTGGTCGCATAGTTGGTCTGAGCTGGATTCAAAGTATGGCTTGCATAGTAGATATGTTTAAACAATTTATCACGTTTCTGGCCCAATACGGGCCCAACTGCCATGTCACTAACGTCACACATGACATCAAATTCTTGACTTCAATCCGGTGCTATCAGAATCGGGGTGGTCACTAACAAACGTTTAATGTCCAAGAAGGCATCTAAACAAGACTCATTAAACACAAAGGTCACATCTTTAGAAAGTAAATGCGTAAGAGATTTAACACATTTTGAAAAATCCGGTATAAACCGTCTATAAAAACCTGCGTGTCCTAAAATCCTCTAAGCGTTTTTAAGTTCGTGGGAGGTGGTAGTCGTTCAATAGCCTCGACTTTCACTCGATCCACCTCAATACCTCTCCTCGATATTTTATGCCCTAACACGATACCCTCTTCAACCATAAAGTGACATTTCTCCCAATTTAACACTAGATTCGTATCTTCACAACGCTGCAACACTTTGTCAAGATTATCTAAACAGTCCTCGAAAGAATCACCGAACACACTGAAATCATCCATAAACACTTTTAAGAACTTCTCAATCAAATCAGAAAATATGGCTGTCATGCAACGCTGGAATGTCGCCGGGGCATTACATAACCCAAACGTTATTCGAGTGTACGCAAAAGTGCCATACAGACACGTAAACGTGGTCTTTTCTTGGTCTTTAGGGTCGATAAGAATCTGATAATATCCACTAAATCCATCTAAAAAACAATAAAAAGCATGTCCACTCAAGCGTTCCAACATTTGATCAATAAACGGTAAAGGTAAGTGATCCTTACATGTAGCATCATTCAGCTTTCGGTAGTCTATGAAAACGCGGTATCCGGTGACTAGTCAGTCGGAACGAGCTCATTACGTTCATTGAAATGGTCATTCCTCCTTTCTTTGGCACAACCTATGTCGGGCTGATCCACTCACTATCTGATAGCATAAATGATACCCATCTCGAGCCTCTTGATCACGTCCTTCATTACGACTTCTTGCATATGAGGATTCAACCTCAGTTGTCCTTGCCTTACCGGTTTCATACCATCGTCGAGAATGATTTTATGTTTGCAAATCTCGGGGCTTATTCCCCGTATGTCTGCCATTTTCCACCCAAAAGCATGTTAATGACTCCTCAAAACACGCAGTAGCTTTTCTTCCTGTAGATTAGTTAAAATAGAGGATTTAATCAACGTAAGTAGACCCATTTCGAGAAAAGCATACTTTAGGTGAGCTGGTAATTGTTTCAACTCAAGGTTTCAGGGCGGATCCTCAATAGAAGGCTTCTCTTTTTCATCACTCAATTCAAGTTCCAATAACTTGTGCCATTTCATATCCACAAAATCAGTGATCTCGAGTTCACCGGCAGCTTCTGCCAACTCTTTTTTCTCATCATCTATCGTACTTGACTTCATAAGACACTTCTCTATAGCATCATCGTCTTTGTAGCCTTGTGTGTTAGTAGTCTCGACAACAAGAGGCATAATAGTATCAAGAAAATTACATTCGTTTTCATCATATGGGTGTTTCATAGACTTAAAAACATTTATGGTAACACTTTCCTTATCTAACCGTAATACAATCTTGCCTTTTTGTATATCTATCATTGCCCTCCCAGTTGCTAATAAAGGTCTCCCTAATTGTAGGGGTGTCCGACTATCGGCTTCCAATTTTCGTACCACAAAGTCCACGGGAAAAACGAACTTGTCAACCTGAACCAACACGTCCTCGGCTACTCCTAACGGCTTCCTTAAAGACCTATCCACCATTTGCAAGATTTTAGCGGTTTTGGTTAGCTTACCTAACCCTAAGTCATCGTAAATGTGGTGGGGCATCAAACTCACACTCACACCTAGGTCACACATTACATTCGGGTACGTCTTATAACCTATGGTACAAGGTATCGAAATACTACCCGGATCTTTAAGTTTCTGGGTAACTTTCTGGAATACGGCTGAACAATTATCATTTAAACACATAACCTCTTCCATTTTTGCTTTGTTAGATAATATCCCTTTCAAAAATTTCACAAATGAAGGCATATTCGCAATCACATCAACGAGCGGGATATTAATCTCAACTTTACGTAAAATGTCGAGGAATCTATTCTGAATTTTTGTCAATATAGTCTTTTTAGGACCTCTCGGGGGATAGGGTAATGAATTAACGTCAATAGTATTAGGTTTAGAAATCATACCCTTTTTACCTTTGTCGCGTGGCTTGCTTGGTTGTTCCGGTTTGCTTGACTCGGCATCCTTCTTCTCGGGATTTAGAATCTCTACAACCTTATCAAAGTCATCATCATTATCCATCGGCTCAATCTTTACCTTTATCAACTCAGAATCGACCCCATCATCCGCTTTTTCATCATCAATAACCAGTGCTTTCATTTCTTTTCCCAAGCTACCTCAACTTCAACCCTAACTTCCTTACCACTCTGAGTGTAAATTGCACTAACCGGATCAGCCGGCCTAAGACTTCTCTCAATACCAAGATCATCATCTTCTTCGACCGTGGTCTTTTCAATCGACACTGCATTGACTCCCTTAGGATTCCTCACCGTATTACTCGGTAAGCCCCCCGCCGGAGCGGTGTTCGATCTTTCGAAATCTGGACAACTTAATGTTCCAAAATTCGTATAGCCACTTGCATCGTAGTCATTCCATTTCGAAACTCTTTATTGCTGTCATGAACTACTTTACTCAACTGTTCCACGGTTTGTTCAAGAGTCATCTTTTTCGGTTGTGGTTGATTCTGATTATATGTTCTTCCTGGAGCATTCGGGTGTTGATAAACATTCGGCCTTTGATTTGAATGACTGACTTGTTGTTGATGTTGAGGATAATTCTGATTAGAAGGCCCAGCTTGATTCGAATTCCGGTTTCAATTCTGATTCTGTTGCCATTGATTCGGTTGCCCTCACCAATTCTGATTCTGAACATAATTAACATCATAAGTAGGGTTAACCGGCATTATAGTCGGATCCATCGGTGGCATCGCCCACGGATTCATAGCCATTTGGTTGACAAAAGCTTGATTAATTTGATCTGCGAACATCTGACTCAATTGTTCCGGATCCAACCTCAGCTAAATAGGTGCTTCCTCGACACTCACTTGATCAATTTGTGCCTTCAGCAATAGCTTCTTCGGTGTTGCATCGGTGTTGGTACATTCGAAGTTTTATGCATACCACTGCAAGATGTTCATTTATTCTCCGCTCGTTGGTCGAGAATCACCTCACGTAATTTCTTCTCCAACATCGTCACTTTGTTGGATAACTTATTGTTCTCATCTTGCATCGATTGATCATAGCCACCGGTTTACCTTTTTCTCAGAACTGTTCCCCTTCTGACGCTCTTTCGGTTTCATAGAATTCCATTGTCGGTTATTCTCGCCTATCCTTTCAATTTTAGCCAATGCAATATCCGGCTCCAAACTCATAAGATCTCCTACACTTGCAGAATTCAACGTTCTTCTAGATTCTTTATCTGCCCCTCCGTAGAATATGTGAATCTGATTCCAAATTTCAAAACAATGTTGTGGACATTTCCTCAGCATAGCCTTATAACGGTCTCATGCCTTGTGTAACCCCTCGAAGCCCACTGTTCAAAATTTGAGATCTCTGCCCTCATGTCCAAAGTCTGTCCCGGTGGGAAATATTTTGAAAGAAAATTTCTCATCACCTCATCCCAAGTCATGCGGTAGGGATTCATACCACTCAATAGCATATTCCTTCAAGGCATGTGGAAACAACAATAACCGAATCGCCTCCTCTGAAACACCGTTTATCTTCACTGTCTTACACACCTGCATAAAATGATTTAAGAACTTATTCGGATCTTTCTCGGGCTTCCTTCTAAACTGTGCAATCTCCGGCAACAAAGTCCAAACATGCCCTTTGATTTCCATGTTATTAGCCTGGATGTGTGGGATGAATATGAGAATGACCTTCACCAATAGATGGTGTAGCATAATCTCTCAAAGTTCTCCCAGGGTTTCTCACCATCCCGTGAACTATCATAGGTCTAAATACAGGTGCCTGATAAGGTTGTGCATTCTGAGCGGCTTGTTGCACCGGAACTGGTATCGGTTGCGGAATTGGCATATATGATTGTTGATACGGATTCTGATACTGCCCATCATCGGATTCATAAGCATAGGATTATATTGAGCAGCCATCGGATTATACTGATTCATCATCAGATTCATCTGAGCCATCTATAGCATCATTTGTTGGTATTGTTGCATAACCTGGTTCGGATCTAATTGAGGTGCAGGCTGTGGAACAAAAGCATTTGGATTCAAATTCACCCCTTGGAATTGGGGCTGCGGTTGTACATTTGGTGGTGGAGGTTCCCTTTGAATCGGTTCTTGTCTCGGGATTGGAGTAGGTTCCCGAAGATGCAATCTAACTTCTCCCTCAACCGGAAGACTCGACTCACCCCATTGTTCTGTAGATTCAACTTCCTCAATATGATGTTCGCGTTCTTCTCTTCCAGTTGGAGAGCCTTGACTACCAGCTATAGTCGTATTCGTAGCCATCGATGATTCAATTTCCGGATTAGAAGATTCGGCTTGTTGAGCTACTAGACGTTCAATCGTTCTATTTCTCAAAGCCAACTATTGACGATAGAAAATCTCGATTTCCGTACGATATTCAGCTAATTCCTCGTTGCTACTACGGGTCATACACTGCACAAATTCAAACAACAACAAACAATAAAAAGAAAATGACATAATCCTGAAGATTTAACCAACTTACAAGATATTAACTCGACTCCCCGGCAACGGTGCCAGAAAAATTGATGGCCGTTTTATAGTATACCAACTTTGATCGGCAGAGTACCGAGTTGGTTGTAGTATAAAACTAGCGAGCAAGGTCGTAATCCCACAGGAAATCTAGTTAAGTACCAAAGCTGGCATAGTCTTTAGTTCAGATCAACACGATTTTTGGAAAGGTTATTAAACTAGCAAATGCTATTTCTACAACGACTAAATTGAAATGAGAATTTTTAACGATTAAAAGAGATAGCCGAGTGATGTTCCAATCAACTACTTACCAAACCCTAGCTATGTCCGGAGGTGTTTTTGACTTACCTAAACGTTCTCGATGTCACTCGAAGGGTGTCGTTTCCTAATTCTGAGAATAGACATTATTTCAATAATCTACCCTCCTATGTCAAGTTCAACAGTCCGCTGACCGGATTTAACTGACCTAACACGGTCTACATTCAATGAAACGCTCGACAAGTCGATATTAACCTCACACACGAAACCGAATCTAAACAACTTAGTCGGTTTTACAGGGTGATCCTAGAACCTCGGTTCTTGTATCCTCTCGCAAAATACATATATAAAGACGATACATGTAATACGATTATTAAATGGCCAATTCAACAAACGTGTTTAAGAATAAGTTCTAGAATTACGGTAACATCGAAAATCAACAATCGGAACAACAAGAACACCTCAAACAACAAACTAGGGTTCGATTTCGGTGATCATCGCATAACTCGGCTATATATCAATTAGCTACTCATTACGGCTACAAAAACACAAGATTTCATCATATAATTAATACACACAAACAAAAAAAAGATAAAAAATATACCTATATAGACAAAACCGGACGAAACTTCGAATCAAAAACCAATTATCTTCATTCAGCACTTCGGTGTGTAAAATCACTTCAGAATTTAACGTAATTTTATAGTATAAATAATATAATATAAGTGAATATATATGGAACTAAAATAATAAATAGTTAAAGCTTCGACAAAAGAAAAAGATGATACAGAAAAGAAAAGGTTCTAAGCTTTTTTTTATATATGGATAATATTCAGATAGATAACGAAAATGATGCTAATAGCTATATATATTAGCAGGAAATGAGTCGGCTGAATATTAATCACATGACAGAATGTGATACTTATTATCATAACCATATGCCTTCACGTGATGTTGGCGGCTACAGATAATTATCCACGGATAATTATCTAACACGATACCGTTTAATAAATACACGATATATTATACGTGGCTTTATGGTATAGAAACATCCGTCATGTATTTGTGCCGATACTTATACATTTAGCCAGCTAGCTGCAGGCTAAGCTTCGGGCACAAGCTCCAATCCCGTATCTCGCCTTTCGGACATGCCGAACACCTAATTCCTGGACAAAATCACAACAAATACCGCACGTAACCCCTACAGGACACTAGGGTGACCGATAGTATAATAAATATACCGAAAAAACTCGAGAATTCAGGATTATAAGTCCGGATCTCGTAAACATCAAAATGGTGCGATATGTGTCGAAATCAAGCCAAATATTCCCGGATTTAAGTAAAACGAGTGAAAATGAGGTATAAAAACCGTATGAAAACAGAGTCGAGTTGACTCTCATCACAGAATTGTAACCTGGTGTGACAATGTGAATGCAAGTGCTCTAGCTTATAACCCTGTTTTTCATTCTAGAACCAAGCACATTGAGATAGATGTGCATTTTGTTAAACATCACTTCTTGAAGAATCAGTTGACAGTGGCCTATGTAATATTTTGTGATCAAATTGCAGATTGCTTCAACAAACCCTTGCCAAACTCAAAGTTTGCAGCTAACAGAGACAAACTAAATGTTGTTGAATGTCCCTTCAGTTTGAGGGGGGATTTTAAAGGATCTACTTAGCATTATTGTATTAAGTTAATTATGATGTAATTGTTATAATGGATCGATCAAGAAGTGATGGTGATTGTGAGTAAAGATAAAAGATAAACAAACAAACAAACACAGAAACAAGAAGAACACATATTTAATGTTGTTTCCGGCAATGTGCCGACTACTCCACGGGCAAACGAGGATATTTTATTATCACCAGAAAGTTACAATTACATGTATTACAAATGGTATTTATAGACTTGGGAATCCAACCCTAACCGACTAATCAGTCAACCCAGTAAATGAATGATATACCCCTAGAAGTAACTTCACCGAATTAGGAAACCATGCAGACGTGTTCCTTAAGTCTACTGTGAACTAGTAGACTTCACTCTGTTGATACCCTGTACCAGCAGACACAGATTCAGCAGACTGATCAACTCTGCTACTGCCCCTAACGAACACCAGATTCAGTAGATGCTTCATGCTCTGCTGACCACCACAATTTCCACAGACTCTATTGAATGCCACTCTCAGCAGACCAAACTCAGTAGCATAGTTTAACTTCATGCAAACTGACCAGATGCACAACCAAGTGCCAGATTCCTCTTTGTCTTCAGATTTGAATTCCTCAGCAGACCCCCAACATCAGCTAAGTATTCCCAGATTCAGATTAATAGATATTCAACAAGTCCATACACAACTGAAACTTGCCTCTTGGAACTGGTTTAGTGAACATATCAGCAGGATTCACATCAGTATCGATCTTCTCCACTTTAACCCTCCTCTCATTTCTCAGAAAATGATACCTAACATCAATGTGCTTGGTCCTCTCATGATGAACCTGATCCTTAGCCAAACATATTGCACTAAGACTGTCACAATACACCTTGGCTTGATCTTGATGAAGACTCAGATCATTGACTAGCCCCTTTAACCAGATTTCCTCTTTTGTTGCTTCTGTCAGTGCCATGTATTCTGCTTCAGTAGTAGATAATGTCACTCTACCCTGTAAATTTGCCTTCCAACTTACACCCAAAGTAAACACATACCCAGTCATAGATCTCCTACTGTCCACATCAGCAGCATAATCAGAATCACAGTACCCTATGACAAACATTGAGTACCACCTCTATAAATGAGTCCAATATCTGATGTACCCTTAAGGTACCTGAATATCCTCTTTACTGCTTTCCAGTGTTCCATCCCATGTTGAGCCATAAACCTACTGACAACACTGACTTCCTGAGCCAAATCAGGCCTAGTACAGACCATGGCATACATTAAACTGCCCACTTCACTAGTATATGGAACTCTTGACATGTATTCTTCCTCTTCAGCTGAATGTGGAGCAAACACAGTAGACAAATGTAGATTTGGTGCCATAGGAGTATCTATAGGTTTGGCTACTAACATACCAAACTTGGATAATACTCTTTCAATATACCCCTGTTGGGACAGGAACAACTTCCCCTGCTTCCTATCTCTATATATCTCCATCCCCAAAATTTTATTTGCAATCCCCAAAAGCTTCATCTCAAATTCAGCCTTGAGCAGATTCTTTAGATCTTGAATGTCAGACTTGTTTGCAGCAGCTATCAGCATATCATCTACATACAACACCAGATAGATGATCGAACCATCCTTCAACTTGTTGTGATAAACACAACAATCATATGGACTCTGCTATAACGCTATCTTGAATCATATATTAGTCAAACTTCTTATACCATTGTCTTGGGGCTGCTTAAGTCCATATAAGGACTTCTTCAACTTGCAAACATTCCTTCCTTGCCGGGAACTTGGAAACCCTCGGTGAGTCATATAAATTTCCTTATCTACATCTCCATGTAGAAAAGCTGTCTTCACATCCAGTTGCTCAAGTTTAAAATTTTAATGTGCCACTATTGCTAACAGCACCCTGATTGAAGTATGTCTGACCACTGGAGAAAATATCTCTTCATAGTCTACCCAAACTTCTGACTGAACCCCTAGCAACCAAACGTGCCTTATATCTGATATCCTCAGCAGATGTCATTCCTTCCTTTTTCTTGCATATCCATTTGCAACTGACCACCCTTTTATTCTGTGGTTGTTTGACCAGATCCAAAGTCTCATTCTTCAAAAGTGAATCCATTTCTTCTCCTATAGAAACAAGCCATTGGGATGCCTCAGAACATGTCACAGCTTCCATATAAGTGTTAGGTTCAAAACCATCCACTTCTTCAGCTACCTGTAGTGCATACCAAACCATATCCTCCTCAAACCCATATCTTCTTGAAGGTCTGATATTGGTCCTCTTAGCCCTGCTGAGAGCTATACCCTGCTGACCAACATCAGCTGTTTGAGTGTCTGCCGACCCTTGTTCAGCAGACTGGCTTGGATCCAGTTCTGGATCTGCCAATTATTGACAATCCCCTGCTGAGTCTTTTGATTCGGTAGACTCTACTTGAAGCTCCACATGTTTGTCAACCTTCTCGGTCTTAGATCCAATTTTAGATTCGGATGTGGCCCTCAGCGATGAGTTAAGCATAGAGTTTTCATCAAAGACTACACTCGCCGAGTATAACCCTATTTTCGGTGATGACCGGATTCTATACCCATTAACTCCATCTTCATATCCAACAAACACACCTTTCTTGGCCCTCGGCTCCAATTTCCCCTTCATCGACATGGTAGTAGACGGTGCTTCCAAAAACCCTTAGTCCGAGTAGTCGATGACCTTCACGACCAAACTTCAAGTGGTGTTTTAAGTTTGATCCCGGTGCGAGCCCCCTATTGATTAAGTAGAAAACTGTACTAACAACCTCTGCCAAAAATCTCCTTGCTAGACCAGAATTATAGAGCATGCACCTTGCCATCTTCAGAAGAGTTTGATTCATTCTTTCTGCAACACCATTCTACTATGGAGTATCTCTAACAGTATGGTGCCTAGAAATGCCTTCATTCTTGCAAAATTCATCAAACTCGGACCAACAGAATTCTAGTCCATTATCAGTGCTTGAATGTTTCACTCTTGTGTTTCATCATAACTACCCAAACCATCCTTGAATAATCATCTATGAAAGACACAAATACCTGTGAACACACAGTGACTCCACCCTTGAAGGTCCCCAACAATCAGAATGGACATAATCAAGTGTCCCTTTTGTGATGTGGATTGCTTTTGGGAACTTGATCCTATGTAGCTTCCCAAACACACAGTGTTCACAAAAATCCAACTCCTTGACCTTATGTTCCCCAAGTAGATTAGACTTAGGCAGAATTTGCATCCCTCTTTCACCCATATGACCCAATCTTATATGCCACAACTTAGTTAATTGTGACTGGTGAACCTCTGATGATGCAACAGCAGTAGAACCTGATACAGTAGACCCTTGTAGTATGTACAATGTCCCCTGCCTGATACCCTTCAGAACCACACTTGAACCCTTATAGACATTGATCACCACTCCACCTTCACCCCTGAACTTGAACCATTTGTTGTCTAGTAGACTAAGTGATATCAAATTCTTGGTCATTTGTGATACATGCCTAACCTCATTCAATGTGCAGAATTTACCATCATGTGTCCTCACCTGAACAGATCCAATCCTAAATATTTTGCACACCTTGCTATTAGCCATTGCAATATGGCCTCCATCCACTTGCTGATAAGTTGAAAACCACTCCCTGTTTGGACATACATGATAGGATGTCCCAGTGTCCAGAATCCACACATCTACGTGCCCTACTGACTCTGGAACTGCTAAGTCCAGATCTTCTTCAGAGTTGGTGTCTTGTTCTGCCAAAGCAGTTGTACCCTGCTGAGTACCCTACTGCTTTTTCCTCCTTGGACATTCATTTTTCCAATGTCCCTGCTCCTTGCAGTAATTACATATATCCTTAGCTTTAGGACCCTTGGAATTCTTCTTGAATTTCTTCTTTCCAGAATTCCTGGCCCCCTGCTGACTCCACTGGCCACCAATCCAGCAGACTGACTATCTGTCCCAGATCCAGATGCCTTATGGTGTAACTCTCGAGCACGGAGTGATGACCTTACATCCTCCAATGATACTGAGGCCTTCCCAACAATAAAGGACTGCACAAAGTTCTCATATGATGCAAGAAGTAGAATCAATGCAGCATCCTCATCTTCAATCTTCACATCAATATTCCTTAGGTCAAGAAATATTGTGTTCAGTTGATCTAGATGATCCCTCAACTGAGTGCCCTCATGCTTTCTTAGACTAAACAGACGTTGTTTTAACAACAACTTGTTGGTTAGAGACTTAGTCATAGATAGACTCTCAAGTTTGGACCACAACTTCTCAGCAGTGTCCTCTTCAGCAACCTCTGTGATAATATTATCTGACAAGCACAACATAATTGTTGAATGTGATTTCTCCTCCAAACTGGCTCTCTCAGCAGCACTTCCTTCTATTGATTTAGACAAGAGACCCCATAATCCCTACTGCTTCAACAAAGCACGCATCTTGATCTGCCATAGACTATAGTTGTTCCTTCCTATAAACTTGTCAATCTTAACATTTAACGCATACATATTTCTCACCAGAAAAGCTTATGTAGATCCTAAATCCTAGCATCAATTATGACCTTGGTGCCAATCTACCTTGCTTAAAACAGATAAACCGATTTATTGATGAACCTCGCTCTAATACCAGTTTGTTATGATGGATCGATCAAGAAGTGATGGTGATTGTGAGTAAAGATAAAAGATAAACAAACAAACAAACATAGAATCAAGAAGAACGCAGATTTAACGTGGTTTCCGGCAATGTGCCGACTACTCCACGGGAAAACGAGGATATTTTATTATCACCAGAAAGTTACAATTACATGTATAACAAAAAGTATTTATAGCCTTGGGAATCCAACCCTAACCGACTAATCAGTCAACCAAGTAAATGACTGATATACCCCCTGAAGTAACTTCACCAAATTAAGAAACCATGCAGACGTGTTCCTTAAGTCTACGCGTGAACCGACGAGACTTCACTCTGCGATACCTGTACCGGTAGACACGGCTTCGACGGAGCCGATCAACTCTGCTGCTGCCCCAAACGAACACCTAATTCGGCAGATGCTTCATGCTCTGCTGACCACCACAATTTCCACAGACTCTGCTGAATGCCACACTCAGCAGACCAGACTCAGTAGCATAGTTTAAGTCACCATTACAGTAATGGCAGTAACAGGTGTGTTGGACTTATTTCTTTGTTTTGACGATGAGTGCCAGACTAGCTGTCATAGTGCAAAGGCAAAAAGATGTCTAGATCAAATGTATAGGTATATTAGAGTTTGATTCGGAAATAGGTTTGATCAAACAAGCACTGTAATGGTCTGTTGGTTCATATCAACAGGCTGGTCAATATCAGTAGGGTAGTTAGGTCAGTAGACTTTTCTGGAACCTGCTGAAGACTGAAGGCTGAGGGCTCAAACCCGATTCTGAAGGCTAAGGGATCAAACTTAGTAATTAAATTCAAGGATATGGAATCGAATTTAGGCAAAGTACGTGATGACCTAAAACTGATTACATATACCTTGTGAAGAAGGTCTAAGTTCCATAAGTTGGATGATGTTTGGAACTTTGTAATAATTAAAAAGGTGTAATCTAACTTCACAAATAAAAGTTAGATAAAAGAAGTCAGTTGCATTGTATTTTATACACAGCAAATTGCAGTTCAGCAGACTGATAGGTACCTCAGCAGACTGATGATCCTGCTGATAATATACCTCGTTTAATTCAAGATTTTATTGGAAGATTACATGGATAAGGACAGTCAACTACCTCTGACTTATCAAAAAAATCAAAGGCTGAGATTAAAAGAACGTTGGGATGATTCAGATTTTTATCCAATGGTTACAAGTCAAAGGGTGGACAGACTGCACTGTCAAAAAGGAATTCTGACAGTGTCAGTCCTATGAATAGTGATAGAAAGGAAATCATATGGGACAAAAACAAGGAACGGTTACATTTGAATTTCAAATACAAGTCACATGCATTCTTACCTATAAATAGAGGACTTTCAACTCAGAAAAAGAAGATGATTGATGAACTTTAAGAGAAAAATTTAAGAGACAATTCGAAATTTGAAAAACACCTGCTTGAACTTACTTGAACTTAAAGCTACGATCCAGAGAAATTCTTCAAGTGTATTACGCATTCAAGCTACATCAAGCATACACACTTGAAGAGCGCAATTCGCCGATTATATCATCCTAATCAAATTTGTAACCATTGAATCATTTATTTGATTCAATCTTTATTTTATAAAGAACCTCGAAGACAGTGAAGCACGGTTGTGTGAAAGATGTTGTTTGTTGATGACGTGGTCAATCAGGTTATAAAATACTTGACCACCATAAACCAATACTAGCAAGAGGACTAGGCCCATCGTAGTATAGCTATAGTGAATCAAGGTCGATCCCACAGGGAACCAATTGTGGATCATCTTATATACAAACAATTAATCAAACATGTCAAGGACATAGAGGCGGTCTACGACCAACATAAAACAAGAAAAGTAAAGACACGACTCGACACAACGCAATTAACCTCCCCAATTATAGTCTTTATCGTTTGGACCTAGATAATTTATATAATAAAGCGAACTTATTAACTATCAATCCGTTTGTATCTATCTTAGATTGGCTACGGGAGTCATCCCCTTAAACTTGACTTAGCACCGGTTAGGTTGCTAGATCACTGTGCTACATTACGTGACTTCACCTTTTGGGTATCCATCTCATATAACTTGCACGCTTACGACACTAAGGATGCCGATATTAATCGTACACCTCGTCCAGGCAACATTCCTATGGTTAGGCGTACTTCCTAAACGATCGCATCAGTCTTCGTCCCATTAACAATTACCGAGTTATAGTCTCATGCTAATCTACGACGTACGTACAACTAGATGACGTCAATTCCCTAATACAAAACGAGATCTAGGTCTCGGCGAAAGTCCCGGAAGATCATTCGTGAGCCGACCTAGGAGTCCTATATTGGTATTTTCTAATCATACGCTAATTAAAACAGACGAGCAACGTAGCCGTAGCCATACTTACCAAGATGATAAATTCTATTAAGTTAACCTAACCATAAAGACATGGCTATCTAACGGATGAAAATAGGGCTCGGTCGACCGAATAGCTGGGCTCGGTCGACCGAATGGTCTTTTTCCCCCAGATTACATCCCTGAACGTATCTCTCAGCGTTTCATCATACACAACGGATTAAACGATAATTCGTAAAGCAATTATATAAATTAACATAGATGCACGGTAATTAAACAACATAGATTCATACATAGACTCTAGGTAGAGGACGTAGGGTATGTGATCCTCATAGACAAGGCATCGCCACCTCCCTAACGTCATAGCCTAGATCTACATCATCTAACTATGAACAATTAACTCAAACGATAAAACATAATTGGGGGGATTAATTACTTAAAAGAAAGAAACGAGAAAATAAAGGCTTACATATTGCGGCCCTTAAATTCTTTGGAAACCCTCAAATTATTCTACATTGTATCAAAGCTATAATATTGAAGAAAGAATGAAGGGATGTGTTGGTGTGTTACAATTCTTACAATTTCGCTTGCTTGCTTATAGAGGTTTTTGCCGACTTAGGGTGGTTCTAGAAGATAAGCATGATATAAGCCGGAAACCGCCCCGAAGCTGACACTCGGTCAACCGAGAGTTGACACTCGGTCGACCGAAGCTATAGGCTCGGTCGACCGAACCTAACATTTGCACACGTTAATCGTTTTTCTCATATATCTTGCTCCCCACTCCACGCTTGCGTGTTGATCTGATTTCTCTAATTTATCTCTTGATTAATGCTCCGATTTTCTTCCTTATTATCTTGAGATCCATTGATTGAATGACATTAATCCTTCCGATTTGTCGTGATCTACAAAATAAACATTTATCGCACAATAAATCGGCGTTTTATAATAAAAACGGCTAAATACCAATTTACATAATATAAATCACATAACATTAAATATTAAGTATAAACGTGTGATTTAATATGAAATATATATTATTAATCTCGATTTAAGGTCAACGTTGATGACTTTTACGGGTATAATTTGACCGTCATCAACTACCCCCACTTAGACTTTGATCGTCCCGAACAAAGCATTAATAAGTCATTCCCCAAGACAACATTTTCTATGGTCAAATCATACTTACACAAGAAACTCAAGTCAACTCATACTAGTCATGCTCATAAGATATCCATTATTCACTACGACTATGAATCGAAGTGATGTGTGCATGTGCATTTAGTTTTATATATTCGTGGCAAGATCAGAGTTTATGCTAACTTCGCAATCTCAACCTACCAACCTCAGCATTCATACTCCTCAAGCCTTTAAATTTTTGAAGCACTAGAGCAATAAGCAAGAGCGTATCTATAGGGTTTTTGGACTTGGAGACCGAGTACTACTCAAAGCCTCTTAAAGAGTTGAATATTTTTTCATATCTTCATATTTTTCAAATACTATAAATCTCAAGGAAGAAAACTTTTTAAAGTATCCCCCTATCTTAGATCAAATATAGCATCGAATATTACCACAAGCGCGGGGCTACTTTGGTAATGTTACTACAAGCCCAGTGTCTAACATTTTGCTAAAACACAGGTACGTCTCAAGCTTATTACTCTGCTTTAATGGCTAAAAGATAAGAATGCATCAGCAGATAGATATTGATACTAAGTTCACATAACCAATCATCTATGCAATGTACACATAATTTCTTCAGTTATTATGATTCGTGCGGTATTCGATTCATTCATTGAGTAATTGAATAATAAATAACTACTTGCAAAAACGGGCATGAATATCCTTAAATTTACTTAACATAAGTATAAAATGATCACGTACTCATGAAACTTGGTTCCTTTCCTATCAATTCTTAGCTAGGAACTCACAATTCTAAGGGTACGAGATACATAATATGGTATTTATTCAATTTTTTCAATCATGTGCCGTTTCATTCAAATTTCAATCATAACATAACATGGCTAAGTCTCCTACCCCCCACTTAAACATGGCATTGTCCTCAATGACAAAAATAAATGAGAATTTAAGAAAAAGACTTAGCTCTGGAAACGGCTCTCAAGTAAAGGAAAAAGATCGGAGTAAATGTCAGCACGTTGTGGAGAAGCAAGTGAAAACCTGTATAAGCAGACAAACTCCACGAAACCGTTAATAACACCACGTCTATGGAAGTTATAAAATAATGTGGCAGTAATGATGTATAAATACCTAAAAACAGTTTAAGCCACTTTATTTTATACAACCAATGACAAGGGAAACCAAAAAGAAAAATACTAAATAGAAAGAAAAATAAACAAGCAACTAAAGATGGTTGTCTTCATCTACAACCTCCACCGCCTAAATATTCTTAAAACTGGGTGGAGAAGACAAAGATCAAAAAGCATTACCCGACGTGGGAAAACACGAGGGTGACTCGATCGAAAAGGTATTCAATCCAGGAAAAGAGAAACTTGGTAAGGTATAACAGATTGAATGCGACCTATTGGCTAAAGATAAAATCAAATACTTAGCGCAGACGCTTCTCGCTTGCATTGGATATCAACAACTTAGGGAGATGTAGCTACTCCTCGAAATTACTAATAACCCAATGTATCACGTAAAAGTCATAACCGTCATCAACAAGGTCGGATCGTTGTGATAGTTCAGAACAAAACTTATCATCTAGAAATGCCGGAATAGTCGGAAGAGTGTGAAATTTAAAACTTCCGGTAGAAAGATAAGTTGTACTATGATCGAACCAAAAACCTTTAAAATCTAGCTAGGGTCAGAGCTACACTTCCCCGAACTAGGGTCATGAAAATCAAAATGATAAAAAATAATCATTAAAGCTTAGCAATATTTCAAATTCCGCAACACAAAGTTATTTTGTAAACAAAATGGAGGTTGAGAGTATGATGGGTTTAGAAAAAGATACACATAAGGATGGAAAGAAAAGATAAAGGGTGGGTAAGAAATTGTGTTTTTGGGATTGAGAATTGTTTAAAGGAATGGGATTGGGTGGGAGAGTGAAACGGATGGAAGAAAGAGAGGCGATGAAAGAATGGTTAGAAATGTGAACTGTTGGGGCAGATTGGTGAGAGGATCGAAAATTTTGAAGGTGAAAAAGTGTAAAAGGAAAGGTAAGGATAATTGCAGAATGAATTTCACATCACTTTGGATTTTCACTTGGATCACCATTCTAAAAGGTTTTGGAAGTTGACCAAAATTGTTCTTGTTCGCACCAATCATTCTCTGTTACATTTTCAATAATTCTCAAGCTCTCTTAATGCTTCCATCTTAAGGTTGTTTGCTAAATTTCCTTTTCTTTAGCAATTTCTTGACTCTCCTACGGAACTCTATTTCACGTGGCCTATATTGAGTAAAAAAGTTTTGCACATCCTTAGCCCAATGGCCATCAGAACACGGCAAAATAAAAAACCTCAACACATGGCACGTTACTTTTATTTGACTCAAAGAAAACAAAACCTAAAATCCTAAAAAGAAATCCTAAGGGTTTTAAAGAAGTAGTTCTGAGTTTAAAGTCCTCGGCTCGACTTTCCAAAATTATCCTTGTCAGTTATCCTTCTTGGATCGCTAGATGTTGACCCCTTGAGCACTATATGAGGTGGGCTCGTCGTTTTTGTGTATGAATACCCTTCCCTTGGTTGTGAGACCTAGGAAACGACATCTATCCATACCATTTATACAAATCTCTTACCTCGGCTCTCGTTTTAGGAATTAGTGAATTCTAAGAAACTCGGCTAAAATTATGGTTTTGGCCTTGACAATAAGAAACAATGAATCTAAGTACTCCGAATAAGGTCGGTTATGTAGGCAAGCCTACGCCGTCTTATTCGTTGGAACATATGTGACAGTTCAGGCCAATCCGTCAAGATAAGCCCCGTTTAGCCCGAAGGCTTATCGGCTATGCTAAGTCTTGTCGAACTGCTGTAACGTACATCACACGTGGAGGGGAGTTGATTGTGCCGAAGCTCGTTTGAACTCGCCCAGCCATGGTTAAACCATTCCGAACCTATGTACAAAGATTCTTCGATTTCTAAATTGTCACCCAAAGCGTAATCTCGTTTTTGTTTAAGGTGGGTTCACCGAGAAGCCATCACCATAAACATCAACGAAAGCCGAAGATTGCGTTCTCTCAAAACTCAACGTCTTCTTTAGATTGCGAATGCTTAAACTACACAATTTGTTGCTCCCATGGCCAGTAGAAGCAATCTCATGCATAGGACAATGAGATTTTAACAGAACTACGAGGAACTCTTTATTCACTACTTCCTTCAACTACTACATGTTTCCTTACACCCTCTAGATGCGACAGATTTGGGGCAGAACCTTCGACACTAATAAAATTATTCTTATGAACCAACTCCGGGCTAAGATTCTTACTAAGGTTCATGTATAGGCTAACTTATGCTCAAAAAACCAAAAGGTAGTAAAACATAAGCAAAAAAAAAAAAAAAGGTAGTACCTTGCCTTCAACATTGTACCACGAAGAATTTAAGCCTTTAAGATTTTTTTCGGAGCCATCTTTGTGCTTTAATGGTATTGCTTCCATCGCTTTTCCCATCTTAGATTCGTAGCTCCACATGTTTGCTGGGTTATTTTCTCAGCGCCCTTGAAAAATTACTGACTCAGATTATTGCTTCCCTGGTTTCTGCAAACAGAAGAAAAACAAAACAGACCGTAGACTGATTTTAACATGGTTTCCCATGCTGCTATCAGACCTACGGATTAAACATACAGGGATAAACAGACACGCGAAATTCCAGACTCGAAAAACACAAATCAGAAACTGTGTAAACAGAACAGGACAAGAACAAAACAAAAATATTATAAGTTCTCGGTTGACCGAATGAGGTCTCTCGGTCGAACGAATAAAATTTTTTTTTTTATTTTTATTTTTTATTTTAAGCTGGAATTTTCAGACAGAGCAGACAACCAGAGGGACTCAAAACGTAAAAACAGACTCTAAAACAGAAAACTCGACATGAATAAAAAATTATTTATATATAAAATTGACCGTTGGTTCCCCGGCAACGGCGCCAAAAACTTGATGACATGGTCAATCAGGTTATAAAATACTTGACCACCATAAACCAATACTAGTAAGAGGACTAGGCCCATCGTAGTATAGCTATAGTGAATCAAGGTCGATCCCACGGGGAACCAATTGTGGATCATCTTATATACAAACAATTAATCAAACATGTCAAGGACATAGAGGCGGTCTACGACCAACATAAAACAAGAAAAGTAAAGAAACGACTCGACACAACGTAATTAACCTCCCCAATTATAGTCTTTATCGTTTGGACCTAGATAATTTATATAATAAACTGAACTTATTAACTATCAATCCGTTTGTATCTATCTTAGATTGGCTACGGGAGTCATCCCCTTAAACTTGACTTAGCACCGGTTAGGTTGCTAGATCACTGTGCTACATTACGTGACTTCACCTTTTGGGTATCCATCTCATATAACTTGCACGCTTACGACACTAAGGATGCCGATATTAATCGTACACCTCGTCCAGGCAACATTCCTATGGTTAGGCGTACTTCCTAAACGATCGCATCGTCTTCGTCCCATTAACAATTACCGAGTTATAGTCTCATGCTAATCTACGACGTACGTACAACTAGATGACGTCAATTCCCTAATACAAAACGGATCTAGGTCTCGCCGAAAGTCCCGGAAGATCATTCGTGAGCCGACCTAGGAGTCCTATATTGGTATTTTCTAATCATACGCTAATTAAAACAGACGAGCAACGTAGCCGTAGCCATACCTACCAAGATGATAAATTCTATTAAGTTAACCTACCCATAAAGACATGGCTATCTAACGGATGAAAATAGGGCTCGGTCGACCGAATAGCTGGGCTCGGTCGACCGAATGGTCTTTTTCCCCCAGATTACATCCCTGAACGTATCTCTCAGCGTTTCATCATACACAACGGATTAAACAGTAATTCGTAAAGCAATTATATAAATTAACATAGATGCACGGTAATTAAACAACATAGATTCATACATAGACTCTAGGTAGAGGACGTACGGTATGTGATCCTCATAGACAAGGCATCGCCACCTCCCTAACGTCATAGCCTAGATCTACATCATCTAACTATGAAAAATTAACTCAAACGATAAAACATAATTGGGGGGGATTAATTACTTAAAAGAAAGAAACAGAAAATAAAGGCTTACATATTGCAGCCCTTAAATTGCTGGAAACCCTCAAATTATTCTACATTGTATCAAAGCTATAATATTGAAGAAAGAATGAAGGGATGTGTTGGTGTGTTACAATTCTCGTAGCTGCTTGCTTGTATAGAGGTTTTTGCCGACTTAGGGTGGTTCTAGAAGATAAGCATGATATAAGCCGGAAACCGCCCCGAAGCTGACACTCGGTCAACCGAGAGTTGACACTCGGTCGACCGAAGCTATAGGCTCGGTCGACCGAACCTAACATTTGCACACGTTAATCGTTTTCTTGTCTATCTTGCTCCCCACTCCACGCTTGCGTGTTGATCTGATTTCTCTAATTTATCTCTTGATTAATGCTCCGATTTTCTTCCTTATTATCCTGAGATCCATTGATTGAATGACATTAATCCTTCCGATTTGTCGTGATCTACAAAATAAACATTTATCGCACAATAAATCGGCGTTTTATAATAAAAACGGCTAAATACCAATTTGAATAATATAAATCACATAACATTAAATATTAAGTATAAACGTGTGATTTAATATGAAATATATATTATTAATCTCGATTTAAGGTCAACGTTGATGACTTTTACGGGTATAATTTGACCGTCATCATTTGTGGTGGAGCTGGTGAAGAGGCAATCCTACCCTTCAAAGACCAGTGGAAGACTCAGGAGCAGCAATCCTACCTGTTCCCAGTTTTCAGTTTGTGAAGCCATAGTTATTGGTGAAGGACAAGCAACTTAGGAATCTTTGTAACGACTACATCAAAGATCTTTAGTGAATTTCCTCCAACATCACGGAGAAGAGTGGACTGAGAGGATTACACCATCCGGAACCACTATAAAATCGCCTACTTACTTTCGGCATTTACATTACGCACTTAGTTTATTTTACACATCAACCTACCGAATCTAGCAACCGAAATCACACACATACACTACCGAGTATCTAATACTTAGTATCATATTTAACAACAAGTATTAAGGCTTAATTTTGATATAATTCGCATTTGCACAAATTCGGCAAACTCAAGCGTCGGTAGACTCGTTTATCGACGGAGCTGCGAGGTATCGACGGACTGCGAAGTATCGGCGGACCGCCGAAGTTGCAGAATTTGTTAACTCCAAAGTTTTAAGTGTTAAGTTTATTCACCCCCCCCCCCCCCTCTAAACTTAACCAAAGCATTTTCAAGGGACCAACAAGGTGTACCGGTGTAGTGCCAAGTGGCAACACAATCTTATATTAGATTATGTCCTTATCTTATTGTACCAGAATATTGTATAAGGTCAAGTGTCTATTGCTAAATTGAATAACAAAAAATCATTCTCCATCATTGATGGATTTCTAACTATTTTTCAGTAACATCATCTGCCTACTAGTTGATTTTATTTCAGACAGAAACACCGTTGATGGCCAATGAGCGCGGATTAGAATCTAGGGTTTTCTTTGTGATTTATTTCTGTTATAAGATATTGTTAATTATGTTTTAATTATTACCTAAGGCTATGTAAGCCTTTTTTATTTCCCACTACTAGATTAGTTTGCACATGTTTTCCATTACTAGGTAGTTATTTTCGGTTGTCAAACCATGATCCCATGATTCCTATTTTATAGGAAGTGGACTAGTGAGTAGTTGTTTTCTACTTGTATATATATGTTTGATCCATCAATGAAACTCTTAAGTTCTCCAAAAAAAACTATCTCTTCCATAAAAGTTATCAGTAGTATCGGAGCCATATTCTCAACCGCAGTTGGAGAAATGATCCATGGCCGAAACAAATTTTGTTCAGGCTTTGATCCCAAAGTTTGATGGACAACATTATGATCACAGGTGCATGTTGATGGAGAACTTCATGCGTTCTAAGGAGTACTGGTGATGTGATCCGGTTCATGCTCGGAGGATACCATCATTCGTGCTATTTATGAATATTATTTAATTAATTAGGAGTTGGTTTTATTTTATATTGGATTTTCAGCACTTTATTTATTCTTTTATTAACCAATAGGAACATTTCGTTTCTGGCAAATAGGAGGTAGGGGCATTTTATTAGTGGGAATTTCTCCCACATTGCTTTTTCATTGTTAGTTCTTTTGGTTGTAAGCATATATAAGGCAAACACTAGCTTTTCATTCAACACACTATTATGATGATAAAAAATTTGGCTTCTTAGCTTTTATTGAAGTCTTCTTGACTTTGATTTATCACTTGCGAGTGAGTGTTCTCTTCGTTGTAGGGAATCACAAAAATCACATGCGCGTGAGAGTTCTCTTCATAGTAGAGGATTCAACCCTTTAAGAATTGACCAGCATCGTGAGCATTTGTTGGGCGTTCTTACCTACGATCTTGATTGGATTATCGAGGTCTAGGATCCTTAGCTCGTCATTGTTCCCCCTAGTTACTTCCTAGGCGAAACATCGGATTTGATTCCAACCGGAATCACATCAGTTGGTATCAGAGCTCAGCAACTTTGGTGAGCAAATATCCCATTTATTTTTTTTGTTTACCTTTATTCCGTATTATTCCAAAACAAAACAAAACAAAACAAAAAAAAATTATTGTTTTCCTTTAATTTCGTCCCCTCCTTAGCCATAATTTTTCAAAACTTCATCCATCGTACCCGGAAAAAAAAATTGAAAATCTTCAAATCTTCAAACCTTCATCCCAAAAACCCAAACTTTATTTTTCCAGGCCCGTTTTTATCTCAGTTCGTTTTATACCCTAAACCACTCCAAAAATTCCGAAAATTTTACCACAGCCCCAGCACATCGTGTTCTACAATTTTTTTCTTTACACCCAATCCAGATTCAACATACATCTTGCCTGAAACCACCGATTACTCCAGACAATCTGTCCAGAAAAACTGCAACAGTATATCGTCGTTTGAATTCGATTTTTGAGGTCTAGACGGTTCGGAAATACCCGAAAATTCTCCGATCTACAACTTTTATCTGTTTTTCCAAATTCGCTGTAGTTTAATCGCAATCGGCACCGTAAGACACTGCTATCAAACTGGAGAATTCTGACAGATTGCACCAGTTGCCGAGAAATACTTGGTTGATCGACTTTTATAAGTCCAAAAAATCGAGATTTTGACATCCTTTATAAAACTCTCTGGTCTACAACTTTGGTCTTTTGAGTTTTCCCAGAATCGTAGTAGGTTGGTCATTAAATACGTGGGTTTAACACCAGGGTGTGAAAATTTTCACACCTGTGTAATTCTGCTATCGAAAAATTTCATTACGATTGAGCATAAGGGTGAGTGTAAACACAAGAGTTGTGCAAATATATATTATTTTGGTCATGGATGACAACATATTTTATTCACATTGTCTTATTCGGGATAAGGAATATGAGTTCTGCATTGATCACGATGAAGAGACGACTTTAGTTAGTAATGCGGTAGTTAACGAGTTGGACTTGCTGTCGTATAGGCATCATCGTCCTTATTACGTTCATACTGGAAGTCGTCGGGTTCAGGTTACAAGACAAGCGTGGGTTCCCGTTGAACTTAACGGTTATAAATCTGACATGTTATGTGACGTGTTTCCAATGAGAGGTGAATCTATAGTTTTCGGACAGGCATGGTTAAGTGAGTATAAAGTCAGGTATAATTAGTCCCGTACTTGGTATTCATTTTATGGTATGGGCAAGAAGTATGTCCTTGACACGAGACGTGGATTAGTTGTTGAGGAGGTACATGAAATTTTAGATGCAAAATTAAGGGAGCAGGGTGAAACTCAGAACGCTGAATTGAAACGACAGTTAGAAGAAGTGAAACAGGAGGTATCAGATGAGTTGCATGCGGTAGTGACACCTTTACGTGAGGATATACATGAGATTCGTTAGGCACTTGCTACTTTGTTGGCAGCTGCAAACCGAGGTGATGACGGAGGAGGTAGAGGAGGTAGAGGTGATAGATGAGGTAGAGCAAGAAAAGAGGAAGATGAGCGGAGGTGGCAGGAATCCAAAGTGAACTTGCAGAAACAATTAGACATGCTTACGGCGGAATGGAAACAACCAGGGGCTGCCTCGTAGAAAGCAACGGACTTGCCCATGGTTGAGGACACACTTCACGTGGAACCTTATGCCGTTATTCTGCATGAGCACATTAGTTCTGTGGAGTTTCCTTCCCTCATTGAGGCTGAGGTAATTACACAGGTAGATGCGTTGGTTGATGTTCCTGATGAGCATAGTGAGTGTGTTGTCACTTATGAGGTTGTAGTTGTTGTTCATGATGTTATAGAGGTTGAGATCGCTGTTGAGAATGAGAAGGCAACCATGCTCACCATTGAGCCACTTCTGAATTGTGTTGCCCCAGCATTTTCTTTGCAGGTACATGCTCCTTTTGTTGGAGGCGTTGATAATGTTTCCAAGTCGGCTGGGTCACTTGCGCTCTTAAAAAATATACGAGCAGCACATATTTATCATGATCCATTTTTGGTGCATTGTCGTCCTTTCGATTTTGTGGTTGCTGATTATTATGTTGGCCCTGTTCGTATGTACACGAGGCTGGTTACTAAAGTGCTTACATCTTTACTTTTCCTGGATGTACTTCACTATGAGGGCCTACTCACATATGTTCGGCCATGCTTACTATTCGATCCAGGTGGATTCGAGGACGAATCCTTTCGAACCGGGAGGGAATGATGTGATCCGGTTCATGCTCGGAGGATACCATCATTCGTGCTATTTATGAATATTATTTAATTAATTAGGAGTTGGTTTTATTTTATATTGGATTTTCAGCACTTTATTTATTTATTCTTTTATTAGCCAATAGGAACATTTCGTTTCTGGCCAATAGGCGGTAGGGGCATTTTATTAGTGGGAATTTCTCCCACATTGCTTTTTCATTGTTAGTTCTTTTGGTTGTAAGCCTATATAAGGCAAACACTAGCTTTTCATTCAACACACAATTATGATGATATAAAATTTGGCTTCTTAGCTTTTATTGAAGTCTTCTTGACTTTGATTTATCACTTGCGAGTGAGTGTTCTCTTCGTTGTAGGGAATCACAAAAATCACATGCGTGTGAGAGTTCTCTTCGTAGTGGAGGATTCAACCCTTTAAGAATTTACCAGCATCGTGAGCATTTGTTAGGCGTTATTACCTATGATCTTGATTGGATTATCGAGGTCTAGGATCCTTAGCTCGTCATTGTTCCCCCTAGTTACTTCCTGGGCGAAACATCGGATTTGATTCCAACCGGAATCACATCAACTGGACTATCATTGAGCAAGGAGTGGTTGAACCAGTAGGAAATCCACCCCCAACTGAGGCTCAGAGAGCATATTTTGAGAGCAAAAAGCTAAAGGATCTGAAGGCCAAGAATTATCAGTTTCAAGCAATAGATAGAGCTATCTTGGAGACCATTCTCAGCAAGGAGTCATCAAAGGATATCTGGGATTCAATGAAGATGAAGTACCAAGGAAATGCTAGAGTGAAGAGATCACAGCTACAGGCCTTAAGAAGACATTTTAAGACCTTACAAATGAAGGAAGGTGAATCTGTCTCAACTTACTGTGACAGAGCCATGGAAATCTGCAATAAAATGAGATTTCTTGTTCAAAAGATGAAGGATGTAGCAGTTGTGGAGAAAATTTTGAGGTGTTATGTGGTATGCTCCAATGAGGAGTCAAAGGACATTGATGCTTTGTCTCTTGATGAATTGCAAAGTTCTTTGCAAGTTCATGAACATAAGATGAAGAGAGGATCAGCATCATCCAATGAAGAGCAGGCCTTAAAGACCACTACCTATAATAATAGTAATTATAGGGGCATGGGTAGAGGCAGAGGAAGAGGTAGAGGGAGAACTGCCAGAGATTCTGACAGCAGGGACAACTCTCAGGCATCCAAGAATGGAGAGGGTAGAGGTACTGCAAGCAAAAAGAATGTTGAATGCTTTAGGTGTCAAAAACTTGGACACTACCGGTCAGAATGCTACACCAAATTGCTAGTAGACAAGGAGAAAGGGACTCAGCAGAGTCACTTTGCTAACAAAGAGGAAGATGAGACCCTATTTATGACTACTCAACATGAGCAGACTTCAGCACCCCAAGTATGGTATATTGATACAGGATGCACTAATCACATGTGTGGTAATAAGGCATTATTTTCTTATTTGGATGAATCTTATCATTCAAATGTGAAGTTTGGAGATAATTCCCCAGTCAGTGTTAAGGGAAAAGAAAATATATGCATCAGATCCAAGAATGGGACATCTGAAACCATTTCTAGTGTCTTATATGTTCCTGGTCTGAAGTGCAATCTGTTAAGTGTTGGACAGTTGCAAAGAAAAATGATATGAAATTATTATGAAGAATAAGGAGTGTGAAATTTAGGATCCAAGCAAAGGAATCATTGCTAAAGTTCCCATGAATGCCAACAGATTGTTTCCTGTGGAGATTAAGGGTCCACAAGCATGTCTTATGGCAGAATTGAAAGTTGCATCTTGGTTATGGCATTACAGATATGGACATCTCAATTTTGGTGGTTTGAAAACACTTCAGCAGAAGGAAATGGTTAAAGGACTTCCACAAATTCAAACTCCTCAGCAGATTTGTGAAGAATGCACTAAAGGAAAGCAACACAGGCATCCTTTCCCTAAAGGAAAGTCTTGGAGGGCAAAGCATGTGTTGGAACTCATCTATTCTGATTTGTGTGGACCAATCAACCCATCATCTAATGGAGGTAAAAGGTACATCATGTTTACTGATGATTTATCTAGAAAAACTTGGGTTGAATTCTTGCAAGAAAAATCTGAAGCTCTAAATGCATTCAAGAGCTTCAAACTATTAAGAGAATAGGAGACAGGTCAGTATATCAAGAGTCTGAGAACAGACAGAGGAGGAGAATTTCGCTCAACAGAGTTTGAATATTTCTGTACCAGTAATGGAATCAGAAGGGAATTGACAGTAGCCTATACACCACAGCAAAATGGTGTATCTTGAGAGAAAGAATAGGACTATTCTGGGTATGGTAAGAAGCATGTTGGCCTATAGAAATGTGCCTAAAAGATTCTGGCCAGAGGCAGTAAGTTGGAGTGTGCATATTCTGAACAGATGCCAAAATTTTATGTTCAAGAAATGACACCAGAAGAAGCATGGAGCTCAATCAAACCATCTGTAAGTCATTTTAAGATTTTTTGTTGCATTGCTTATGCTCATATTCCAGATGCAAACAGGAAGAAACTCACTGATAAAGGGGAGCAATGTGTGTTCTTAGGGATCAATGAAAAGTCCAAGGCAAAGTGGTTTAATCCTATAACCAAAAAGATAGTGATCAGCAGATATGTGGTGTTTGATGAACTAAACACCTGGGATTGGGAAACAAACAATGCTCAGTTCCATCCAATCCAGAATCTAATAGATGAAGAGCCTACTGAGGACCAACAGAGTCGATATCAGCAGACTCAAAATCAGCAAAGTGATATTCAGCAGACTCAGGGTCAGCAGACTCAAGACACTGAATTGACAAGCAGCAGCTGAGGGTTCAGCAGACCCAAGTTCAGCAGACTCAAGACACTGAATTGACAACAGCAACTGAGGGTTCAACAGACAGACCTCAAAGAATTAGAAAAAGGCCAGGCTCGATGACAGATTTTGAGGTAACAGGTTTACCACAGTCAGATGAGGCCACTTACTCTGCTCTATTTGCTAGTGATGATCCAATCACTTATGAGGAAGCAGCAAAAGATAGAAAATGGAGGTAGGCTATGGATGAAGAAATCACAGCCATTGAAAGGAATCAGACTTGCAGTCTTACAGATCTACCAAAAGGACACAAGACTATTGGTGTGATGTGGATCTATAAGACAAAATTGAATGAAGATGGCAAAATCAGCAAATATAGGCTAGACTAATAGCCAAAGGATACAAGAAAGAGTATGGGATTGACTACAATGAAGTGTTTGCCCCAGTAGAAAGAATGGAGACTATCAGACTTGTACTATCTTTGGCAGCACAGAATCAGTGGAAAGTACATCAAATGGATGTAAATCAGCATTTTTGAATGGTCAGCTGGAAGAAGAAGTATATGTGGATCAGCCTCAGGGTTATGTGAAGATTGGAGTGGAAAACAAAGTGTATAGGCTTAGCAAAGCCTTATATGGACTCAAACAAGCCCCAAGGGCTTGGTACAGTTGTATTGATACATATTTTGTGAACAGGTTTCACAAGGTGTCCATACGAACCTACCTTGTATGTAAAAGTTAATAGCAAGGGAAGGCTACTGATTGCATGTTTGTATGTGGATGATCTTATCTTTACCAGCAGTGAGCTCAGAATGATAACGGAGTTCAATGAGGCATTGAAGACCACATTTAGCATGACAGATATGGGACTAATGCAATACTTCTGAGGCATTGAGGTTCAGCAGACTGAGTCAAGTATACACGTCTCTCAAAAGAATTATATGACTGAAATAATTAGCAGGTTTGGAATGAAGGATAGCAATCCAGCACTCACACCCTGTGAAAGTGGTGTGAAACTTAGCAAAGAAGGAACAGGTGGTAAGGTGAATTCCACCTTGTACAAGCAGATGATAGGGTGTCTTTTATACTTGACAGCAACAAGACCTGACATTATGTATGCTATAAGTGTGGTAAGCAGATACATGGAGTCACCCTCAGCAAACCACTTAAACTATGTAAAGATGATTCTAAGATACTTGAATGAAACCATCAACCTTAGCATCATGTATGGTTCAGCAGAGAAGGCTCAGCTGACTGGATACTCTGACAGTGATTATGCAGGAGACATTGATGACAGGAAGAGTACTCAGGTTTTGTGTTTATGTATGGAAGAAGTGCTATCAGTTGGTCCTCTAAGAAGCACACAATAGTCACTTTGTCCACAACTGAAGCAGAGTTTGTTGCAGCAGCACACTGTTCATGTCAGCTAATATGGTTAAGAAGGATGCTGGAAGTTCTAGGTCAAGTTCGGTAGATCGGGAATATTATGTACCGTGACAATAGTTCAACTATCAAGCTATCCAAGAACCCCGTGTTAAACAATAGAAGCAAGCACATAGATGTGAAGTATCACTTTCTGAGAAACCTATGTGAAGAAGGGATCATTGAGTTGCAGCATTGCAGGAGTGAAGATCAAATAGCAGATATTATGACTAAAAGACTCAAGAGGGATCAATTTTTGAAGCTTAGAGGCAAGCTGGGCATGTGTGAAGTAATCTGAACTGCCAGCTCAGATTAAGGGAAGGAATGTTGGAAGATATTGTTAATTATGTTTTATTAATGATGTTTTAATTATTACCTAAGGCTATGTAACCCATGTTTATTTCCCACTACTATAGTAGTTTGCACATGTTTTCCATTACTAGGTAGTTATTTTCAGTTGTCAAGCCATGATCTCATGATTCTTATTTTATAGGAAGTGTACTAGTGAGTAGTTGTTTTCTACTTGTATATATATGTTTGATTCATCAATGAAACTCTTAAGTTTTCCCCAAAAAATATCTCTTCCATAAAAGTTATCACTTTCCGTAGACCCCTGCAATTCCAAATTAACCTGACAAATTTGATAAATCAATAAGAATAGTGACAAAATACGAATAGAAAAGAATAATTTTATGTGTTTTCATTCATCTTCATGGGTGGTATTTATCCATCATAGGTAGGAACCCTACATCCCGTAAAATACCAATTATGTCCTTTACTTACCAATTATAAATAAATAAGAATAATAATAAAAAAAAATATTCCGTAATACCCCCCTCAAGTTGGAGCGTGAAGATCATGAACGCCCAACTCGCATAACAAAAAATAAAACTGTTGTTTCCCCAATGCTTTCATAAAAATATCCGCCAGCTGGACTCGTGTTGGCACATATTCGGGAGCAAGGAGTCCATCCGCGATCGCGTCATGAACAAAGTGGCAATCCGCTTCAATATGCTTCGTCCGCTCATGAAAAACTGGATTCTGCGCAATATGTAACGCGGCCTGACTATCACAATGGAGTGGGATACCCATCGGGATCCGAACCCTTAGATCCCCAAGAAGTTGCCGAAGCCATTTCAGCTCACAGGTCACGGCTGCCATTGAATGGTATTCAGCCTCAGTAGAGGACCGGGAAACCGTCTGTTGCTTCTTAGTCTTCCACGAAATTGGAGAAGTCCCGAGTAACACGAACCACCCACTCAACGATCGACGGGTGATGGGGAAACTCACCCAATCAGAATCACACCACCCCTCGAGGGACAAAGGGCTATCTGCCTTCAAAAGTATACCCTGAACCGAGTTTTTCTTCAAGTAAAGAACCACGCCTCCCAGTGCTCAACGCGTGGCTCCTGCATAAATTGAGATAAAATATGTACCGAATACGCCAAGTCGGGATGTGTAACTCCAAGATAAATAAGCCGTCCTACCAATCTCTAATATTTTCCAGGATCATCCAACAACACACCTTCAGCAACAGCCAAGCGGTGATTTTGTTCCATAGGAAACTCGGCAGGACGAGCACCAAGTAGACCGGTCTCCTCAATAATATCTAGCGCGTACTTTCATTAGGATAAGAAAATTCCCTATGAATTCCGGGCCACCTTCAAACCAAGAAAGTATTTCAATTTCCCCAAGTCCTTCATTTTAAAGCAACTGCCCAAATAATTCTTGAAAACATGCAAAGCCGTGGAATCATTCCCCGCAAGTATCATATCATCGACATGGACCAGTACATTCAGCCGTATGTCCCCACGAACGAGCGTGAATAGAGAATAATCCGAGTAAGACTGTCGGAAGCCAAAATCTTTCAGTGCCGATGTCAGTTTTGCAAACCAACACCGGGGTGCCTGCTTTAACCTATACAAAGACTTCCGCATGCGACACACCATGTTTTACCTGTTATGATCAAAACCTGGAGGAATTTTCATGTAAATTTCTTCATTCTGGTCCCCATGGAGAAATGCATTGTGCACATCCATCTAATGGATCTCTCATTTCTTAACTGCCCTGACTGCAAGTAAGGCCCGAACTGTCACCATTTTTGCAATTGGTGCGAAGGTTTCATTATAATCAATCCCTTCCACCTGATGATTTCCAAATGCTACCAAGTGGGCTTTAAATCCTTTGAGGTTTCCTAGTTCATCGTATTTTTCTGTATACACCCGCTTGCTACCGAGGGCTTTTTTTCCAGGGGTAATTCCTGCAACACCCACGTGCTATGTTCTTCCAAGGCTCGTATTTCTTCTGCCATAGCTTTCCGCCATCCTTCATATTTAACTACTTAGTCAAACGATTGGGGAGGATGTCTTGCAGTCACATTTCCTAGATACCTTCTATGTGCATAAAAAAAACGAGAATAATCCACAAAATGTGTAAGCGGATATAAACTACTTGAGGCGGGCGACGGAGTGTAGGAGTGTGACGAATGACTTCTCTTTTCCACATCCGTATGAGTAACAAACTCCTGATACCTGGAATTAGGCAATTTAGTTCGCTTCCTCTTACCTAACGCTTCTATTTCTCCGGATGTTTCCACGCTCACACCAACCTCATCGGTTTGCAATGTTTCACCCTCCTTACCAAAATCAGCCGCCTCCCTCCCCCCTCTCAATAGTGACCCTGTCCTCCACTACAGGCGGATGTGTCTCCGCATTGTCCTCATGAATATTGAAAGTAATATCGTCATCTGCACAATCATGAAAGGGTACCGGAGAGTGTGTAGGAGTAGACGGTGCGTCCATAGGAAATATATGTTCAAAAAATTTGACATCCCTCGAGATAAAAATCTCTTCGGTTTCCAAGTCAAAAAGAGTCCAGCCTTTCTTACCAAATGGATAACCCAAAAAAACACACTTCCTACTACGACTCTCAAATTTATCCCCCTTGTGTCGTTGGTTGTGGGCATAACACAAACATCCAAACACTCGTAAATTCTCAAGATTTGGTGGTTTTCCGAACAAGCATTCATACGGAGTTAGATAATTCAAAATGCTGGACGGGGTACGAATGATCAAGTAACAAGCTGTCATAACACACTCACCCCAAAACTTAAGTGGAAGATGTCCCTCAAATCTTAAGGCCCTAGCGACGTTCAAAATGTGTTGGTGTTTTCTCTCCACTCTCCTATTTTGTTGAGGCGTACCCACACAAGATGTCTCAAAAATTATTCTTTCCTTTTGGAAATGTGGGAGCAAACGTTTGAACTCAGTTCAATTATCACTCCAAACATGCAGAATTTTCCCATTAAACTGACGTTCAGTCAAAGCCATAAAATTCAGAAAAATAGTTTCGACTTCCCATTTACTATAAAGCAAATACACCAACACCGATCTATAATAATATCAACAATCGTAAGAAAATATGATGCACCGCACGTAGATCTAGTTCCATACGGTCCCCACAAGTCACAATGAACCAACTCAAAAATTTTACTCGCTCTACTATCACTTTTAGGGAAATTCTCCCTAGGTTGTTTTGCCCTGAAACACGCATCACACCCATCTTTATTCAATTTACTAGACTCACTTATATTGAGAAGTTGTAAGCAATTTTTCTGAATGATGCCCTAACCGCTTGTGCCACAGTCCATAAAATTTCTCCCATCAATCGCCCTAACCGTAACCGTCACGTTGGGAACTGATGTGACCCGTAACCGAATCAGATCCAAAATTACCAAAGGACCGATTAAAAGTATCAATAAAACGAGCACCTCGACCTTTGGTTAACCCGTAACCAAAAACCTTGGTATAACCTAAACCCTTAGATAACCCGTATCTAAGAAACTCGGTGTGTGGACACCCACAAGGTATGCTCACGACCTTGATAAGTCCGTTTGGAATCCTCCACGTGAGAAAACTCACCAAAGCTTAATCGCTTTAAATAAAATATATATCACTCAAATTATTCAACTGATTGTAAAAGTTACATATGATGCCTTTTTATAGGCTAGAATGAAAGACATAAACTACTCCCAAAGCGATGTGGGGCAAATTTATTTAATAGAAATAAACATAAAAATATAAGAAATATATACTAATAAAATTCTAAGAAAATATTCTAAACTTGCAATGTGGGAAAAAATGCCGGCTTCTTCCGCTCTCTTTCTTTTTCCTTTGAAAACCACCATGAATCTTACCCGGGATCACATCATTCCCTCCCGGTTCAGAAAGGATTCGACCTCGAATCCGAACATCAACATCTCAAACAACGCTCGGTGTAATGGACTTGCTCGACAACTTGGCTCCGACTTTAACAACGTGAAGTGGTGGATTTTTTTGTACCTCCGAAAAAGAAGAAGAGGAACCGAAACGAACAGCCAATGAAGTTAAACACTGCCTCTTTTCTCCACGTTGCACAACAGATTTTGCACCCATTGGTTGCTTCTTAACCTCCCGACTTTGAGCAAATTTAAGTCGCTCCGCACGTGCTTCTTGGGGTGATAATGAAACCAAAGTAACCTTCTTGCCCCGGTGATGTAATGCGTACGTGTTCAAGAACCCATCATATTTAACTCGCCGATCAAATTTCCATGGCCTACCAAGAATAACATGTGCAATATGAATAGGCACTACATCACATAACCGTATCCTTGAACTTTCCAACTTTAAAAGTGATCATTGCTTGCTTTGTAACTCTAACTTCCCCACATTCATTAATCCATTGTAGCTTGTATGGTTGGGGATGTTTAGTAGTCTTAATGCTCATGTCATCGACAAACTCCTTGCAACAACATTGGTGCAAGTACCCGAATCTATGATCAAACTGCACAACTTATCTCCTATAAAGGAACGTGTTTTAAAAATGTTTTCACGGTGCACACTAGCATCAACTTTGACTTGGTCCTCCACAACTTTCTTACTCACACAAATAAATCCTTCAGGTCCAAACTCGGGTGGGCTTATCTCCTCGGAATCACTCTCATTTTCCTCTTCGGATTGCGACATGTATTCTTTCTCACCATGCTTTTCTCCTACAACAATCATTACTCGCTTATTCGCACAATCACTTGCCTTATGCCCAATACCTTTACACTTTTAACATCTAAACTCGTGAGTGGGTGGATGTGGTGTGGCTTGACCTTTACCACTGTTTTTTTCCTTAGCTTTGTAAGCCTCAATAGAAGACAAACGGTTTGGCCTCTGTGGGCTAGAACGTGAGCCATCATCTCTAGGTTGAAAAGAACGATAAGAATAGGAATTACCTGAACTTCGTTTCTTCAAATGCTTTTCTGTCAAAATTTCCGCATGAACCATTTTCTCTAAAGTATCACAATCCTTCATTTCAACCGGATGTGAAATCTCGGGCCTTAAACCACTAAAAAATCTAGCCATGGTTGCCTCAGAATCCTCTTCTGTACATGTGCGAATCAAAGTCAGCTCCATCTCTTGATAGTAATCTTCCACGGACTGATTACCCTGTGTAAGTGTTTGCAATTTCTGGTATTGCTCACGGTAATACGAATCTGGTACAAATCTTCGCTTCATTTCCCGCTTAAGTTCATTCCATGTCTTGACAAGGTCATCCCTTGCCCTACGCCTACTAACAATCAGTTGTTCCCACCAAATTGCCACATATCCCTCAAACTCAAGCGTTGCCAACCGCATTTTTTTTCTCCGAGTAGTTATTACACTGAAAAATTTGCTCCACTTTACGCACCCAATCTAGATACGCATCAGGATCATTTGTACCCTTAAATACCGGAATATTCACCTTTATTCGCCCCATATTGTTCTTGTCATCATCACTACCATCATTGCTTGTATTACCCGAATGCAAGGAATCATCTTCATCTTCTTCCTCAACTCGAGCCCCCACTCTATCTCGTCTCCTATCACCTCTACCACCACGATTATCTCTATCACCGCGGTTATCTCTACCAACAACTTTTTTTGTTAACATGTCTTCAAACTGAGTCCTCATCTCTGCAAGTTTTCTATTAATCCCGGCAACTTGAGCCTCCGCCAATACCTGAATACGAGCATCAATAGCATGCTCCACTCCCTCGGTGAGATATTCTGACATGATGGACGTTCAACAAAAATATGTATATCCTCACAATCACTCGTGTTTACACTCACCCTCATGTGGAAATCAAACCTTGGACAAATCAAAATAATGAGCGCAAATACCAAGGAACTTAAATATGGCACTAGGATGTCGGTTAAAAATGTAGAAGTTTTTTTTTTTTTTTTTTTTGTGTGGAGTACTAGAATCACGGGTGTGATAAAATCACACCGAAGGTGTGAAACTCACATAAAAAAGCAGGCTAAAATTATAGTATAATTTTTTTTTAAATCAACAGGAATCAAGTTGACAGATTGGGTCGAAAGTCGGCGGTAGTTAATTGTTGGGATGACTAGGAAAAATTTGCTCGCAAAATGTATAGGTATATGCAATGAGTAATTTGCTGCAAGATACATAGATCTTTTTTTTTTCCCTCTACTTTTGAGATAATCAAATCGTACGAAAACAAAAGCTGGAAAATTGAACAAGCAGGAACTTTTTTTTTTTTGAATAATAAGAACACAAAAACAAAAGAGCAGTCTGGGATTTTTATTTTTTATTTTATTCAACCAATCAGGAAAAAAAAACAAATAGGGCAAACAATTGGAGAAGCAGGAACGAAATGTGATAATTTTTTTGTTTTAAAAAAATGCAAAAAGAAGGCTGAAAAGGAAATAAAAAAGAACTGACAAGCTGCGAAGTGTTATGAAATAATATCATGATGGGCGGTTTTGCTAGAATAGGCAATAATGAGATCCTTTTTTTAGTAAATGATGCAGAGACGGGCAGTGACATTGATCCACAAGAAGCTCAACAAACTCTTGAAATAGCGGAAGCTAATTTGAGAAAAGCCCAAGGAAAAAGACAAACAATTGAAGCAAATCTAGCTCTCCGACGAGCTAGGACACGAGTCGAAGCTATCAATGTGGTTTAATTTCATAATATAACTAGTATGATCACATGAAGTTGATCAATGTTTGAAACGAGCATATAATGGATCAGAAATCCATATGAAAATAGAAAACTCGTAAAAGTGAATATAAAATTCACATAAGTGGGCATGTCAAAAACCGATTAAAGTGAATATAAAATTCACATAGATAAATTTCAGACATGTCGAAATATCGTGAAAGTGAATTTGAAATTCACAGAGAAAAAAAAATACAGACATGTCATTCATATAAATAAATTAGGACCCAAAGTCCATAGAGAAAGACATGTTCCACGAGTGATCTGAAATTCAGAGATAAGAAATTTACTTAATATATCATGAGATTTCATGACCATAATCGATGAAAAATTAAATCACTTTTTATCATGATGATATGCTCCTGAAGCAACAATATCGATCAAAGTAATTTATGATATATATGCAATTAATTATGATTTCGTATCATGAAAAATAATAATCCACTGGATGTGGAATTATGAAAATAAATAATGAGTCCCGACCAAATTATAAGAGTTCATACTTTATAAAAAAACGTGACTCAATTTATAAATATTTGGAAATATTTGGTTATGGTCGTGGAGGAGGACATTATTGATACAGTCCTAACAAAATTGTTTTATATGATTAAAACAATAATCATGACAAGAAACAAAGTAATCTTTTAGAAGATTATGCCACATGTTAGAGTTAGTGGCGATTTATAGAAATTGTTTATACGATGCATTTAAACTTAAACATTGTTTATTAATAAATAATAGTTTCTTGTCTTGGTCTTATTTTGATACGGCTAAAGTATTTTGTGATATATATAGTAGCTTTGGAATTTTATTTTATCGATTGTGTATGATTGATACGTGTGACTAGTTTTCTTCAAAAAGAAAAAAGGAAAATAATTGTATCATCATGTATTTTTGGTAAGTAAGTCTTGTTATTTGACAACAATAATAATATATGATTCTCAATCGCTGGATTAATAAATGTGTATATTACTTTTGCAATCATATTCATATTAATTAAAGTCATTTTAAATAGTTAAAATTAAATAAATTATATTTCGCATGATTGTGTACGTAGTTGTGTTAATTACTTACGTTGTGCGCATATATTATCTTTATTTGATACGACGTGAGAATGTTTTATACGTTGCTTTATAATTTAGCAATATATTTCTCACTATAAAGTCGATATGATATGAAAAATAAGAATATGATATTGTCATATCATTTAGCTAATTTGATTTATATTGCCAATAACCTTACAATAATTGCATGATCATTGAGGCAATTAATGCATTCATTGAATTTTTGGCAAAAGTGCTTGCATTGATTTTAATAAATAAAATCATATTTGGTTATTCAATGAAAATATTTTATTTTGCATAATTATTGTAAGAATAGTGATAATCATTATTGTGATTATTTATACTTATCTTTATTACAAAATATTCAACCTGTGTTTTTAAAAATGAATACCATGTATATGGTCTTTGATTGTAAGGCTCATTTGCTCTATGTTATTATCATATTCCAAATTTTTTGTCTAGTTGTGATAAGAATGAATATGACAACATATTATAATGTTTTATTGGTGAGTGAGATTATTCATAATGTTTGATTCACGAATTGTAATCTTTGGATAATTGTCACTCGGATCCACTAGCATTTACAATATCAATTTGATTTGCTTGAACCGATACATAATATAATTTTCTATTTGAAATAATTAATCATAGTAATTCATTTATACTATGTAACAATTGTTATACTTTGACAAAAATTAATTGCTCATTTCGTTCTAAGGAAGAAATGGAGCCGGAACATGAGAGAAATTAAATTGCCTCATCGATAGTGCGACACACACATTATATTGAGAAACAAGTTCTCAAAAGAATTAATGAAAGATGCAAATGATAATGCAATATGCAAGTGCTATATTGAAACAAAATTGTTTGAAATAAAGCACTATGCTCTCTCAAGTCTCGATTTTTTTGAGTAATATGGGTGTTATATCGAGATTGAAATATTTGCTTTATATACTATTTCCCGATGAAATGTGTATAAACAATGTGTCTGAAAATAATGAGATATGTCCATTCCACGAAGAGAATGTGACTGATACTACATGCATCATTTAAAACAATGATATTCGTATCATATTATATGGGATGCATCAGTATCATTCTGTGAAATGAATGCGACAAAATTAAATATTTAAGATGCATATAGTGATTCTGAATATTTTTTATTATTGTGGTTATAACCATTCTTTATATGAGAATCACACTAGAATTGGGATGCATGGTGATTCAAGAAAATTGGTATAACTCGATAATATGTATCCATAATTGTGAGAACGGATATAATATCTCTATATGAGACAAAACTTCTCCTCAAATCGAAAAATATTGAAGAAATTTATTGATACCCGCATAAGAGGATCTCAAATTAAAATGTTGAATCCGTCACGGGTTATTGCAAAATTTTGACATATCGATTATGAAAAAATGTTGTCCGAGAATGAGGGGAGGAAAACCCAATATGAATTATATCTCATAACAAACTTCGACATAAATGAACTATGAGTTCACATATCATTCATTGATATCAAACCTATGAAGGGTAGATTTTATGCACATTTTGCATACATCAAATATTTTCTGAGCAAAATGGAGAAATGAACCAAAAGTTCAATGTCTCGTTCGAGTGATTTCTCTACATATGATATATAATTGAATGATTCTTAAAGAATCTAAAATCACATAGTGGTATATAAAGCGCAAGAGAGATAATATTTTCAAAAATCTCATGAAACAGGATATTTAATGAAACTACTATGTTTTAAATGTGTAAATCCCTTGAAGCGAATAAGGGAGCATCAAGGTATAGCTCGGTGCAACATGTTTGATAAAGATCAATTCTCGGCATTAGGGGGAGATAAAGAAAACCACATGTTAGAATAAAAGAATGCCGATAAACTTTCACAACATAAACGATCTTCCACGCATCAATTTAACTTATTCGCGAAAATAATTTACTTGTAGTATTTAACAAATAATCCGCCAGATGCCGTTATTGAAATTAAATGTGTGACTATTTATAAAGGCACCAACAATATGATTGATGATATTTCTCTATGCCAGAAGCGTAGAGTACCGATCGGTGTAAAAGATAAATATCCGCGGAAAATAGATTCATATTCAGCCACTCATGAAATCTCTTAAAGAGATCCGTCTTCAAGGCGAAAACCCCAAAATAAAATTGCACGTGCGACAGATGATTAAATATTGGGGTTGCAGAACAACCAATTCATACATTGATAAGGAATTGGTTTATGCTAATATTGAATTAGCAATGAAATTTACGGGGGAAATTTATAATAAAACATCATAGTCGTCGACGACATATTTGCCTCTTTAATTGCTATTATAATATCTGGATCCAGTACCTAAGTCATCAGCAAGGTAAAAATGTAATAAGCAATTGAGGTTGAGTTTGAATTGGAAATATTTGTTTGTTAATGGTCAAATATATTCTCCCATTATTGATAATATAATGTTCCGCTAACTAATATATCTGACAGTAACTTTATGTCATGACGGTATATTTACGGGTCGTTAGACATTAATATTAATATGAAAATCCTTGGTGGATTTCAGAAATGAATTAATATGACAATCTCAACATGCATATGGTTAAGGTCGTTAACATTCATGTTGAATGTAGTATGACCAGTTGAGTAGATTCCTATTCAGAAAGGAATATGTAAGTAATGCATGGTTAATGTCATAAATTTTAAGGAATTACGATGCATGATAGTGGAAATATATGCATGCAAATTTTGATTATATTACTTCCCCCATTATTTAGCTGATTACAGTGTTGATTGTGTTGCATGTGTTGAACAAGTGAGTTGTGGGAATGACACTTATTAGCCCCTACATTCGACTATCCAATAAACTCTAAAAGAGAGTGATATGAAAAAGTACGCTCTAGTGACAGTCTAATAGATTTGTTCACTAAGATTGTACCAATGATTTTGTCTTAAAACCAATGATTGTACTCCTTTTCCCTTTAACCAAGTTTTTCCCAAAGGGTTTTCTTAGTTAAAGGTTTTTAATGAGGCAGTCATTGCAACACATAGAAACGCATATGGCATGAACTATTTACCTTGTCTAGTTTTTTTCCCACTGGGTTTTTCTAGCAAAGTTAATAGTACATGACATATACGTTATGCAACTACGATCGATTCTACCATTTATTCATTGAGATATTGTCTAGATGAGAATGCAAATTATTTAACTGCATTATATGAAGACAATGCATCTTGCATATCTCAATTGAAGTGAGGCTATATTAATGGAGATTAACAAAACATATTTCACCCAAGTTATTCTTTACTCATGATTTGCAAAATAATGGGGAGATTTATGTGCAACAGATCCGGTCAACCGATAATCTGGTAGAATTATTTATGAAGACATTGTCGACTACAACATTTGAAAGACTAGTGAAGAGCATTGGGATGCGGCAATTGAAATATCTAAATTGATGCTTGGTTCAGGGGGGAGTAAATCAAACAGATAAATATGTACTCTTTTTCCTTAACTAAGTTTTTTTCCCACTGTGTTTTCTCTTAGAAAGGTTTTAATGAGGCATATCATATCTGTTGTATGTTTATATAATAGATATCAAAGGGGGAGTGTTATGAAATAATATCATTGATGGATTATCTATTATTCTGATTGATTTGCGTAGATTTTAGATTAATTCAGATTATTGTGTTCACATTGTAATCTCTACTATAAATACCCTCTTAGACTATTGGAATAAGAGAAGCAATTTTCCCTTCTTCTATACTTGTATTTCCTCCATTATTTTCATAGTTTTATAACATGAAGGCTGGTTTTTTTTTTTGGTAGACGAAATGAAAGGGAATCGCAGGGAAAAAAATAAAATAAAAGGGATATTTGATCGATATCCCGGGAACAAGAAGTCTTTCTTCGCGTTCACCCACTCTAATCAGCTTTCTCGTCGTTCGGTCTTGCAAAACACACAAAGTGGGGATGAACTGAGCCTGACAATTTAATTCATCCAATCACGGACATAAGATTGCATATTTGCATGCCAACTTAGGCACATAGAGAACATTTTTTAGCTTCAATCCTCCCGGCAATATAACACGTCCCTCATGAGTGGCATGTGAATTCCGACCATCCGGAAGCCCAACCGGACACTTCTCGATTACATGGGCATCCCTGAGATTATTCAACTTACTGGTCACGTGGTGGGTGGCCCCCGTATCAATAATCCAAAAGTCTGAACCTGTTAAACGATCTTTGGGCTTAGCTAGATTCAATGTGTCAAGTTTCCTTGCCATTGTGCCGGATTCAAGTTGGCGAGGCCGGCCTCCTCGGCCGTCCCATACTGTTGTTGTCCGCAAGAATTTGAGGACGACGACTCAACCGTTGCATTGTTCGCTCGAACCGAGCCATGTTCAGCTCGACTCGCTGATGCCACCATGTATTGAGTGCGAAAGAGATGAGCTATATATTCACGATCCTCGCCATGAAGCTTAGCAATCAAATTGGGGTCCATGTCATCTTCTATCCTGTAACCAATTCCACAATTTTCATACTATTTAGATCTAGAGCCTTTAGATCAATATTCTTGCAGCAAATCTGAGGCTTTCTTTTATTTTACTTTTGTAGAGAGCATCTACTGTACTCCAATTAAATAATAATGGCAATAAGCATCAACTTTTTTTTTTCTTTCCGTCCGTCAATGACCTTGGATTATTTGGAGCAGCAACTCATTTCCCGGCCGCTGATCGTCCAACGTAGGTTTAGTTTAGTTTTTTTTTTTTTTTTTTTTTCATCAACTAATAGAACCTGGCTCTGCTTCCATGACAAATTTGATAGATCAATAAGAATCGTGACAAAATACGAATAGAAAAGAATAATTTTCTTTGTTTTATTCATCTTCAAATGTGGTATTTATACATCATCTATATCCTGTAAAATACCAATTATGTCCTCTACTTACCAATAAGAATATTAATAATAATATATTCCGTAATATAACCGATTAATTTTAGTGGGATGTGAGGAAGATAGTGTAACGCCCCGTTCCCGGACACCGAGTCCTTATCCGGAAATCGAAACGTTCGGCACGCATAATATTAAATAAATAATATTACACGTAAGCCTCTACTACGTCGTATCAAATAAAAGCAAACGGAAGCTAAAAAGACTCGGGTAATTTTTTTTTTCCAAGCAACCAAGAATAGAAATCAAGAACTAAAGAAGGAAATGTAATATTATTACATTGGAAAATGAAACCAACGAATCCAAAATGTACGAATTCCAAAGTGCTAAAAATAAACTACAAAATCCAATAATAATCCAAGTCTAGGAAATAAATAAAAGAAATGAGTGATCAACAATCAAGGTCTTCAACTCCGGCGTCCTCAAACGTCGTCATCAATGTCCTCCTCGTACTCCTCATTTACCTATTCGTCTTCTCTCCCCCAAACACATAAATAAACATGCATTTGAGGTAAGTACACTGTACAAAGTAAGAAGTAGAAGCTACAATTTAATTAGGGTTTATCGTTAAAAGATTTGTCTTAATGAGACTGACTCAATTTAGGGTTTATTCCATGCCCATCGACACGTCATGACTATACGTTTCTAGCTTAGCTTATCTTTGTTACATCACTACTCAAGGACACTACGCATGGTGTTCATCAGCCTGAAGATATACTTGCTAACTAACGGTGATTAGCACCGATTAGCTCCGGGGTCTCCCCGGTATGCGTATACGTCCGATGAATTTCCTCCACTACCCTTCAGCCGTTTAAGGCCAGTAGCGTTGTTCACCTTTTATGAACGTATCACATCGCCGATATGAAAGAGTGCCTAACCGAGAATAAATGACGTTTTAGCTTTTATCTACACATATGTAATTATTAATGTGAATTAACTAACCACCAAAGTGTTTTCAGAAAAAACTCACCTTAACAACTCTACTCCCTCACTTAGACAGCTAGACATCACATCTTAACAATTACACAGACATTGATGAACTCTAGTTCATCAAAGCACAAGCCCTTTCATGCCCTTCCGACGGATCTGAACTTCAACTCCCTTTAAAAGTACATTCGGTGTTTTAACTGAACGAATCAGAAGTTCAATCGAAGCTTGTTCATGTTTAACTAGTGTTAACATATCATAATTAAGGGTTTAAAATAGTGAAAACACGATTATGAAGCCGAAGACCCAGTTGAAACGTTAAAACAGTAAAAACAAGGTAAAACAGGTCAAACGCCCGTTTGACATCCTATGAACGACCGTTCGACATCGAACGCCCGTCCACTAACCCCAAACGCCCGTCCGTCAAAAATGGCTACATCTTGAATCAAAAGTCTAACCTCAAACGCCCGTCTGCCTTGTGCAAACGCCCGTTTGAGCTGCTATGATCGCAAACGCCCGTTTGCCTAGTGCAAACACCCGTTCGCCGGGTTTTTTCCCAAAACGCTAAAATCTTCAAAACGCGATTTCTAAACCGTTTCTAACCTAACTAACATCGAAAAATAACCTAGAAAAACACATAACAACTTATCTAATCATACCATAGCATCTAGGATCATTGACCAACAAAAAAAAACACATTTTTCTTGCATCTAAACATCTTAAATCTTGATCTAAACCTCAATAACGATAATTGAAATCGTAGGAAGAGCCTCTTACCTTTAGCAAGCTTATTCCAACTCCAAGAACTCATAAAAACAGCAGCAAACACTGATCTTTTCTGCAGAAAAACATGTGATAAATCCAAACTTAGATTAGATTCGATCACACGCTTCTAAACGATAAAAGCTACGAATTGACGAGTTTGAATCCATCAAACTTGAAGAAGAACAGGAATTAGGGCTTAAACATACCTCAACAAAACTCCTACTTTCTGATTTCAAAATGAAGCCTTTTTCACAACGATTCCGGTGCTCGACTCTGATCTGAAAACCGTAAAGATTTGCCTTAGCAACTGACGAAAATTTCCTCAGCCCTATTCCCTTGCTCTTACACGCAGAAGGTGAATTTGGAGGTGGAAAAAAAATCTTATTTCTAGTAGGTTATAAGAGTTGTGGGGATTTATTTTCCTTAAATAACAAATCCCAAAATAATAGAAAATCTTATTATTTTCCTTAATCATAAAAAAAATCGATTTTCCTCCTTAAATATATACATATATATCTCGAAAATATATATATATATATATATATATATATATATATATATATATATATATATATATATATATATATAAAATTTATCAAATACTTAAACTCCGAATAAAAGGAACCGAACCCAATATTTCGTTTTCGTAAAATGACACGTCCGCCTTTTCCCAAAAATCGGAATATTACATTCTTCCCCCCTTAAAGGAGTTTCGTCCGCGAAACTTAGAACATACCTGGTAAGTCCATAAAATCTGGAAACTCGCTGATCATATCGTCCTCAACTTCCCAAGTAGCTTCATCCGGTGAATGATTGCTCCATTGCACCCTAACCAAAGGAATCAACCGTCTCTTAATCATCTTTTCTTTCCGGTCCAAAATTCTGATTGGTGTCTCATCATATGCTAGATTATCTCGCAAAATCTCCGGATCAACTGTAGTCTCAACATCTGTCTTGGTCAAACACTTCTTCAACATCGATACATGAAACACGTTTTGGACTCTTGACATGGATTCCGGTAGCTTAAGCTTATAAGCCAACGGTCCAATTCTTTATAGAATCTCAAAATGTCCAACATACCTCGGGCTTAACTTTCCCTTTTGTCCAAAACGTTTCACTCCCTTCATTGGTGAAGCTCGTAGGTAAACTCTTTCACCAACCTCAAACTCAAGACGTTTCCTTCTAACATCTGCCCAACTCTTATGTCTGTCTTGAACTGCCTTCAAATTCTTCTTGACCAACTGAACCCTTTCTTTAGCTTGCTCAACTAATTCCGGCCCGGTGATTTGTCTTTCCCCGACTTCATCCCAAAACAGCGGCGTTCTACATCTTCTTCCATACAACGCTTCAAACGGTGGCATGCCAATACTTGCATGGTAATTGTTGTTGTAAGCAAACTCTGCTACCGGTAGGTAATCATCCCATGATCCACCTACTTCCAAAACACAAGCTCTCAACATATCTTCAAGTGTTTGGATAGTTCTCTCAGATTGTCCAACTGTCTGAGGATGAAAAGTTGTACTCAAATCCAACTTGGTTCCAAAAGCTGCTTGTAAACTTTTCCAAAACCGACTAACGAACCTCGAATCACGATCCGAAACTATCGAGATAGGTACTCCGTGTAACTTCGCTATATTATCCAAGTATAGTGTGGTCATCTTCTTCAAGGGCATATCAACCTTATACGGTAAGAAATGAGCGGATTTGGTCAATCTATCCACAATCACCCAAATCGCATCATGACCGCTTCTTGTCTTAGGTAAACCGGTGATGACGTCTATAGTGATCTTATCCCACATCCATTCCGGGATATCCAATGGCTTAAGCATTCCTCCCGGTCTTCTATGTTCTGCTTTAACCTTCGGCAAGTACCACACTCTGCAACGAACTTGGCTATTTCCAGTTTCATCGAGGGCCACCAAAACCTTTCCTTCAAGTCTCTGTACATTTTAGTAGCTTCCGGATGAACGGAAAAATCAATCCTATGTGCCTCTTCCATGACTCTCTGTCTTAAATCACCAACATTAGGCACACACAAACGATCCTGGTACCAAAGGTTTCCGTTCTTGTCTAACACATATCCCACTGTAGGCTTTTCTCTAGCAACTCGCTTCAAATCAACCAAAACTGGATCTTCATCTTGCTTTTCCCGAATGTCATCCATCAACTCGGACCTTGCTAACAACGGTGCCACAAACTGCCGGTCTTCAATCTGATCAAAACTCCGAATCTGCAGCCCATCTAGCCTCTCTGCAACAAGTTCAACACTTGAAACCGCAAACACTGTTTCCTACTCAAAGCATCGGCTACTACATTTGCTTTACCCGGATGGTACTGAATGTCTAGGTCATAATCCTTTACAAATTCTAACCATCTCATTTGTCTCATATTCAGATTCTCTTGGGTAAAGAAATACTTCAAGCTCTTGTGATCGGTGAAGATCCTGGCCTTAACTCCATACAAGTAGTGCCTCCAAATCTTCAAGGCAAACACTACCGTCGCTAACTCCAAGTCGTGGGTTGGGTAATTCTTCTCATGCACCTTCAAGCGTCTAGATGCGTAAGCAATCACTTTCCCTCCTTGCATCAACACACAACCCAAACCTTGTCCCGAAGCATCCGTGTAAACGTCATAATTATCAAAGATCTCCGGAACTGCCAAAACTGGGGCTGTAGTCAACTTCGTCTTCAATGTCTGAAAAGCCTCTTCACACTCACTGGTCCACTCAAACTTTACATTATTTTGAGTGAGCCGGGTAAGTGGTGTAGCTATCTTTGAGAAATCCTGAACAAACTTCCTATAGTAGCCAACCAAACCTAGAAAGCTTCTAACCTCTGAAACTGTAGTCGGTCTGGACAACTTCTCAACTGCTTCAATCTTCGCGGGATCAACCTTAATGCCATCTCCAGAAATGACATGACCCAAGAAACTTACTTGATCCAACCAAAAGTCGCACTTTGAGAACTTAGCATACAACTGGTTCTTCTTCAGAGTATCCAACACTATCCTTAAGTGTTCTTCATTCTCTTTCTCATCCTTAGAGTACACTAGAATAACATCTATGAACACTATCACAAACTTATCCAAGTAATGCATGAAAACTCGCTGCATCAAATCCATAAATGCAGATGGAGCATTAGTGAGTCCAAAAGGCATGACTAAGAACACATAATATCCATACCTCGTATTAAAAGCCCTCTTCGGTATATCTGCTACCTTGATATTCAACTGGTGATACCCTGACCTAAGATCAATCTTAGATAACACTCTCTTGCCTTGCAATTGATTAAACAAATCATCAATCCTTGGCAAAGGGTACTTATTCTTGATGGTAAGATTGTTCAACGCTCTGTAATCTATGCATATCCTTATGCTACCATCTTTCTTCTTGACAAACAACACTGGGGCTCCACAAGGCGAAGTACTAGGCTGAATTATGTTCCTTTCAAGCATATCCTTAAGCTGAGCTTTCAACTTCTTTAATTCAGTCGGTGCCATCCTATAGGGTGCCTTAGAAACTGGTGCGCTCTTGGTATCAACTTGATTTCGAACTCTATCTCTCTATCCGGCATGTTTCCCGGTAACTCTTCTGGAAACACTTCAGGGTACTCATTCACTACAGGGGTCTCTTCTAAATCAGGATTTACTTGCTCCACATCAACTGCGTATAGCAAGTAGCCTTCACAACCTTTCTGACAAGCTCTTATAGCCTTAACCGCTGAAATTATAGGGTGACGCTTCTTACTAGGTTTGTAAATGTTACCTTGGTAAGTCTTATCTGATTTCCCTGGTATCTTGAAGGTCACTCTCTTTTCTCTACAATCCAAGTGAACATAATTCTCGGATAGCCAATCTATTCCAAGAATCACATCAAAATCCGAAAAGTCCAAAACCGTAAAGTCCAACACCGAGTCCTTATCCGGCAACGCAACGTTCGGCACGCATCATATTAAATAAATAATATTACACGTAAGCCTCTACTACGTCGTATCAAATAAAAGCAAACGGAAGCTAAAAAGACTCGGGTAATTTTTTTACCCGAGTCTTTTTAGCTTCCGTTTGCTTTTATTTGATACGACGTAGTAGAGACTTACGTGTAATATTATTTATTTAATATTATGCGTGCCGAACGTTTTGATTTCCGGATAAGGACTCGGTGTCCGGAAACGAGACGTTACAGATAGGCCGAAGAAGATGAGTGGAAGAAGTAAAGCCTTTCATTTGATCTCAAAGTTTAACCTCCTCCCTACACATTTATTTGCTGATTTTTTACTCATAATCCACGCTTCACAGTTAACTTTTGTCACTCTATTTTTAATAACACACACGCTTTTACTTTTTTTTTTTTTTTTTTTTTTTTTTTTTTTTTTTTTTTTTTTGGGGCATTTCGGTACTCGTCTCCTTTTTTTTTTAACCACATGAACAACAAGGTGGTGGGATTATGGGAGATTTTAACGGAAGGGGGAGTGGTTTAAAATAACCAAAAAAAAAAAAAAGGAAAAATAGAAATCAGTATAGTGGAAATATAAACTGGGTGATAAGAACAAATTCAATGTTCATAACCTCAAATCCACTGTTAGCTGCAGTGGAAATGACCTCAAATACAATGTTTCACTATTCTACTGTTTATGTTTTTTTTTACAAAAATTACCTCGAAAATAATGTTGAAAAAATATTAAATGAGATGTCTAAATAAAGACGATGAAAAAAGAAAAAAATGTGATGAAAGAATTACCATCTTTTGACTATATTAAAAGATATATTCGTTTTGGTAGTTGAATAAGAGATAATTCAAAACACAATGGAATAAAGACAAGTCCTTTTTACCCGAAAAAAATTATACTGTACTCTTTGTATATTTCTATGTTCAAATTGTCTTTTTTAACAATAAATTCTTAATGGAATTAACTCTGATAAATTCCTTGTATATACATCAAATAATATTAAGTTCCTTTTAAACTATTAAATTACCCCTTTGCCCATATCTAGAAATTAGGGATATATATATATATATATATATATATATATATATATATATATATATATATATATATATATATATATATATATGCTACCTCCGTCCCAAAATATAAGTCACACAACCTCTTTTTGTTTGTTCCAAAATATAAGTCATTCTACATTTTCAATGAAGCATTTATTATTATTTTTTCTCTAATTTATCCCTAATTTATTAATAATTCAACTACTTTTTAATATTTTATAATCATTTCATTAATGATAGTCAAAAGATATTCTAGTCATTTCTCTTTAAAATTTATGTCATTTAACCACTTTCATACTCGACGTAAAAACATACAAAATGACTTATATTTTGGGACGGATATAGTGTATGTATAGTATTATTTATTTTTTTCCTTTGATTTTGAAGGTCAACCAAACGACACTCCTTGCCACAATTGTCAACATTGACAACATTTGTTTTCCTTATAAAATGCAACTTTTTCCTGTTCAACTAGTGTGCAACACCAACTTTCCATTTTTAATGGTGATAGTGAGAAAGTAGAATTTGCAACATAACTTTCCTACCATGTTTGAACTCTCCGGTGGGCTGGTGAGAAAATTTCGAATGACAGAGGACCCCAGACTTAGTGGCCACTAAATTATATCTTATTGGAGACTCACATGTACAATATGCAATTCGTTTTTATTTCTTTTCTTTTCTTCTTTTACGGATTTAATTTTTAAACAAAATGAGTATATTTGTACATAGAGCGCATGTGGAATTTGTAGAAAATCTAAGTCTAACCCACATAAGATGAAGGGTATAAACCCCAAAACCTAGATTGTGAGATGAATAAAATTTATCTCTTAATATGTTGGATGATACAATAGCAAGTGCCCAGCCTCAAGTGTGAGCCTATAATTAAATAGTCTGGGTCACATGGCACACAAGTCATATAAAGCGCACTATAAGACCAATAAAGAGTTCCAACACTTGCACAATAAATGGGTGACCCTGATACCATGTAGAAAATCTGGCCCCAAACCATATAGGCCCCTCCTTTTATATGGGTTTGTGTCTAGATTTTTTACATGATATCAGAGTCACCCCTTTATTGTACGATATTGAAATACCATTTCTCCCAAAGCTTAAATAGATGATGAGGTAGATAATTAACATTTTATATACTTCAACATTTTTTTCAAGTGTGCCGCGCCTATAATTTGTGGAGCCCAACACTTGACTTTTTTTTTTGTTTTTTTTTGTTTTGGAAACTATGTTTGGAGCGTGGTGTAAACTCTTGACATTCAGCTTTGATACCATGTGATATTCCAAGCCCGTAAAGGAGCCTACACATAGGATTAAATTTGGGCCTACACATAGGCCCAATAACGAATAGGGTCCCTGGCCCAATCAGTTCGCATCCATATAAGGCGAGCCAGGTCAAGAATAATCCTACCCTTCTTGCATCGTTATAATACTTAATCATTGGCCAGGCAAAGGGCGTCGATATAAAGCCTTCATATGCTATCTATTAGGCGAGACGAAGCACAGGGGGCCGAGTCGACCGCCCCTCAGCTCGCAACCCGCTCAACCAGGCAGCAAAGTCACAAGTTACAAGCGAATAGTCCGCAGTGGCCGAGATGTCACCAGCCCGCACATCAGGAGCTCGATCCGCATTCTTATATTTATATTTACGAGCTGCATGTACTACTTTTGCCCGCCATGTTATCACCGACTATGTAAGCCATAGAATTAGCGGCACCTTTTACCCTTCAGGGGGTCGGAAAATAGAAAAAGCAGACCAAGCTCTGCCGATTTGTCGACATCATATGTATTCTTGAGTGTTTGTTGTGTGATTTTCAATAAAATCACTAAATCCTACCGCACGCACACGGCTTATCGAGTAGTATTTAGGATGTCGATCCCACTGGGACTTAGGACAATCACCGAATAGTTATTAACTTATATTAGCTAAAGTAATCAAATTTGGTGTTTTAAAATATAAAATAACAAAATACTAAGGTCCTATCTAAAACTCAACACAAGTCCAAGAAATTGCTAGAAATCAAGTTGGAAGAACTTCTAGGATGTCGGATTACCATGGTAACGAATATATGACTATTACAACGACCTTTCCATTTATTATGAATTTTTACTTATGTTGACGAATAATCAAAAGTGATTAACAATATTCTTTCGAACTACTATTAATCGTGCCTAAGTTAATATTAAATCTGATTTCTCGCTCATTATATTAATCTAGACCCATTAAACATCATTATTCATAATGTCACACGAAATTTCAATTAACTTTCGCTCTTATGAATTTTCTTGATTGACATTAGGGTTCTAACCTATCAATTAAATTTCACCTTTCAGTGCATCAACTAATTGATAATAAATTCTTCATATAAATCTATGGAAATTTATCTTTCAATCCATCAATCCATAAATTCATACGAAATAGTGCATAAAATCAATACAAAAGCACATCGATTCATATTAATAAGAAAGATCGAATCGTTAACTCATATATCTATTTACCGGGCTCTCCTAATCCTAGAAAATTAAATCTACTCGCGCATAGTCAAAGAGATCACAAAAATCATGGATTTAGGCATTGTAAAACGTAAAAATAAAATAAAAGGAATTGAAGGAAGTTAAGAGAAAGGAAATAGAATTGTCTCACAAATAGCATAAAACTGAGAAATTCACGATCCGTTCTTCATTCTTGAGCCCTAAACAATAATCTTGTTCTTGAAAATTTGAGAAAAAAATAGTAGATGGAATGGGAATTGCAACTCACGCCTATAAATCTGAAATTGGCGTCTGTGTATGTGTTTTGACGACTTAGGGGAGTAATAAAGGAATAATTACATAATTAAATCCGTTTCCATAAATAAATTATGTCAAGATAATATCTAAAAATCAAAATCCCTTCATTCTTGGACTTCTAGCGCTTTTCTATTTCTAAATACGATGTTGCTTCTTGGGAAAATAACATGGAAAGCTCTCCACCAATCAGAACATTTCGTTGGCCTGCAGAAAATCTGAATAGTTTCCGCATTTTTTCACACCCTGTTCCATTCTTTCATACCTGGGGTGTGATTCTTCATGCCTTCATGACTGTGACCCCCTTTTTAGCACATTTTCATTGCCTTTTATGCTCGGATTCATCATATCTGTATAATATCAAAGCCACAACAGCAATCTAGTCCAAAAAGGCAATTTATTATACGAATATCATAAAATAGGCATTAAAACAGGCCAAAACGATCCAAGAATAACCACATATGGTGGACTTATCAATGTTCCACATATCTTCATCTATTTCTTGAGCTAAAAAAAACCAAAACACCACCTTTAATACAGATATCCTCACGAATCATCCGATAAATCTAGTTTGTAATATTTCCGGCAATATCAGTTGGCTCCATTACCTGGAAATCTATGCGTTCTTGCATTTTTTCCGGTCGGATATGTGTGTCATAGCCACTGTTCTTAGCTCCGGCTCCAAAAGGTTGTCCTTTTTTTACTTTTCCGGAATCCTAGAGCTGTCTTTTTCGCTTTTCCGGTTGAATATTCATCAGAATCTTCATCCAATTCATCCGGAATCTCCAGATTCATGAGATATTCACCCAGATACTCAGAAATATAGCAAGATACTCTTGCAGCTCTTCCAAAATCCCAAATACTCTTTGAAACCGCCACTGGCCTTCAAACCTTCACCAGGTTTAACATTTCTTCTTCAAGAACATCACCAACGTTAGCAGACCTCCATCTCCGATGTTAATATTTTGAAAACAAGTTCTGTGGGACCGGACGCCGTATAGGAGACCGTACACAAAGATCCCAAAGAACATCCGACCTCTAGTCCTCAGGGTGAAGATGTACGACTGTACGACGCCTATACTCTGCTTGATAGCAGGGCGAGATCAAATGAAGCTCTTGATCAGCTCGCTGCTGCCACTGAGCAAAACAAAGGAAGACACACGGGAAAGATATCTAGGCCAACCCATTCAAACCAACTATCTTCCCCCAAAGAGATTGAGGCATATGACAAACTCTACGCGAAATCATTGTTTGCTCATGCTGCATACGCGGAAAGAATACATCAGACCAATCAAGAGCTTATCCATTTAAATCAACCGACACTTCCTATCATCAAGTTCGTTCCACCACCGAGATCTCATGTATTAGAAAGGTACATCGACATCCCGGATCAATAAAAGGGACCTTCCGTTCAACGTACTGAAAGAGAAGTTAGTGTTTACTCCTCTGCCGAATGACACCAGGGTTGCAAACCCGTTCAGGATCGTCCGGGTCTCGTTGCTAGAAAATGGGATGAGCCCATGAGGAAAGAGAGAAGCAAAGAGGTACATTCGACTCACAAAAATGTCAAGTCAAGATTCTGACCTCAACCCGGAGAGGCCAAGCATCGAGCTGAAAGCTCCAAGTTGGTTAGCAATCACAGGCAACCTATTGCCAATCCTTTCGTAGAGGTGATTCCTAAGCTTCAAAGACATATTGATGAGTTGCAAAAGGATAAAAATGGAAAGGAGATTAGGAAGTATTGGGGAACAAGCGTCCTTGACGATGAGATTCTAAAGACTACACCCGAGAGGTTGCACTATTCCACCTTTGAGAATTACACCGGATCGATTTGTCCTTACGAATGGCTCTTTGGGTTCTATAGTAGAGTAGCCCTGGCCACGAGGCATGGATCTTCTTGGTGTATCACCTTTGTAGGTGCTATGCAAGATAGAGCGGAAGCATTGATCAGAAATCTACCAACGAGGTCCATCAAGTCTTGGGATAACCTCCAGAATAAATTTATCGCCGAGTTCAAGTAAGCAGGACAACCAAAGAAGACTCAGGCCGATCTTTACGGAATTCATTAGGGTGAGAACAAGTCGATTCGCAGCGATTACGAACGGTTCACCAAGGTGTAAGAATAGACCAGGGGTCTGAGTGATAGTGTGGTGATGAGCAATTTTCAGAGCGCCAAAGGAGGCCTTACGGCCGAGTTTGCAATCCGTCAACCAGAAACTCTGCAAGAGATGCTAGATAAGGCGAGGAAGTTTGGGGCATCTGAGCCTCTTCCACCATCGATATCATACGGGAAAGGCAAAGCTAAGGCCGAGCCTAACCCGCATTGAGGTTGAGATTTCAAGAAGCCAAAAAGGTTTCAAGAGGAACATTACACTCCTCTCACTGCTCCCGTCTCCCAGATAATGCATGAGGTGAAAGACGAGTTAACGCCTCCTCGTCTGATGAGACCTGACCCGCAGGGAAAGCGTGACGTGACCAAGTATTATAACTTCTACAAGGATCACGATCACGACACTGATTCCTCTTCGGGGATCCCCTGGTGCTCCGGGGTGGCTTCACCATTAGCTTCTCCACCGTCAATTAAGGCTCGCATTTTCACTGGCTCTACTTCTTGAGGAGCCCAAGGCTCGCACCTGTCTTTCAGATATCCTTCTATTTCAGACTCAGTGTAAGGGACAAAACTATGAAATGCCAGCAGACTTGGTATGAATATTAGCTCAGAGGCCCAACCTGCGATTCGCTGCAGAGTGGGGGACCTGATCATCCACATCTCGTCCCATGCACCACGTAATGTGAAAGATGCCCTGATCAAAGCACTCAAGCTTAATGCTATGAAGCGCATTTTGATTCTCTTCAGAGGCTTTATATTCATTGACGGCCTGTGAATGAGCTTCCTGCATCTTTGTCTCAAACTCGACCTCAGCTTTTCCGAATCTCTCAGCAAGCTCTTCGGACATACGCCTCTCATTGGTTAGATTTTTCTCAGATATATCTCAAGATTCAAGGGCAGAGACCCGCTCTCTTTGGACATCTTGAGATCTTGAGCTCGCGTCTATGCTAATGCAGTCATGCTACTCAGGCCATTTTCCAGTTTGACCTTATCGCGGTTTGCCTCCACCAGCTCGTCATCTAGCTTGCTCTCTACATCAACTGCTCGTACCTTCTCCTTATTTAACACCTTCTGCAGCTCGTCAGCTTTCCCAGCCTTCTCTTTATAGTGCTTAGAATGCTTCAATAGCTTTTTTCGCTCGTACATAACCAGACACACAGCAATCGCCATCTGGGAAAAAAGGCAAAGAGAGCAAATTACATCGAAATTAGAGGGGAAAAACGAGATGAAGAGAAAAGATACAATGGTCAAGGAAAACTTACTATGCTCGCAAGGTTGCCCGCCAGTCCATACAAACCTTATGGGTTGGGAAAAAAATTGGTCACCGGATCTGCAGCAGTGAGCCGATTCACCGTGCCGACTCCAACATTGAATGTTGCCCCTTGTTAGGTGTAATGCCCGAAAGACAATTTTGTAATTGTTTTATTTAATAAATGAAATGATATTATTATTCATATTTATTATTCTCATATTCACCGATGTGACAATAGTATTTACACTACGTAAAACCCTAAAGTATATCGTTTATGTAATCACTTAACTCGGTGTATGGGATATACACGGGAGGATTGAGTTAGTGAAGATGTACTTAAAATACAATTAGCCCGTAGTGAAGTTAATCGAGAGTATCGGGTCTCTCCTTTAACGTGCTATTAATGCGCCGTAACACAATATGTGTGATTGTCTTATCCGGACTTTCGGTTAAGAGAACCTAGTGGGGCATTTATATATGATAGATATATCATATAGGTATCGGACCGATTTGATTAGAGTTCACGATATAATTCCGTAATCGAGAAGTCTTATCGAATCAATCGATGATCATATTTATGGATATATCTTAATCCCGAGGTGATCACAACAACCGCTTGAATCGCATGAGGTTTGACTTGACGGTTAAGGATTACACCGAGTCCGTGATCCGAATTACCCCATCTTGGCATTGTACCGGATTGAGTGAGTAGTCCGTGTTATCACGATACGGAATCCATTCCTTCCATTTCGGAAGTAGATAGACAGCTTCCCTTATTTGTTAATCCTAGAAACCGATCGATCCACGAGTTCATATTACACCGATTAGCTACCAAAGTGAGTTGTATGAATTAATTGATCACTAGGGGGTTAATGGTAAATAAGGATAAGAGGTTCTAAAAAGGGTTAACGGTAACTTCCCGATTTAGAATGAACAAGCCTATGGAGGATTAATCCATATGTAATGATTATATCAATGGACGCTTATTATCATTCTCGTGAGGAGATAAATATAATCTCATAATCGGAGGAGGCAAATGCGCCACGGGATTATGGTGGCATATTCCCGTGATTGATTTATCGAATATAATTATTCTCGTTCGTAAGATAATTATTTATTTGATTTATCGGAGCCGCCGATTATTAGTCCATGGTCCCCGACGTGCCTCCAATATAGCATAGCTATTCTCGGACGTCGAATCCTAATAATATTAATTTAGTTCTTATTAGAATTTAATTAAAACGATATGTGAATTAATTGTTTAGTGGACTATTAAATTAGTTGGGCTAAATAATTAAATATGTGAAAAAGACATTTTTCATAATCTTGGCCAAAAAGTGTTATAGTCGAAAATTATTGTGACTAGGTCACAAGAGTAAATTTCGGCCAAGCATATTTTAATGAACAAGAAATTGTTTTCTTGTGTATTAATAAGATATGTGCACAAAATATTTATGGATAAATATTTATGGTAAGAAATAAAGATAAATATTATTCTAGATTTGTTCTAGAATATTATGGGATTATCTTTTATTTATTGGATTTTTTTATTTGCAAAATAAAATCCTTGGAGGACAAGATTACTCTCCTATATAAAGAGAGTTCTCCCAAGCCTACAACACACTAGTCAATTTCGACTTCACCTCTTAGAGAGGAGAAGGAAAATTTCGGCCAAGGGGAATAAGGAGGAAAATCTTGGAGGTTTTCCGGGTAGCATATCGGAAGGATTCGAGACGAGGATTTCCTTCCACCGGGAGTTGCTCGGATCACACGTACGGAAGATCGTGGTGCTCTTCACACAATCTTTTGTTCTTTCTATTGCGGTTCTTCTACTTGGATTTTGAGATCCAAGAGGTATGTTCTACAACCCCCTTGTAGAGTAGATCTAGTTATTTTATTACGTGTAAATTATAGATCTAGATCCTTAAATCGCTTCAGTTGCGGATGGTATTACTAACAATGGTATCAGTCGCCTGGTGATCTATATTTATACGTATAAAATATTAGATCTAGGAGTGGAAAACATGTAGTTTTTTTTGTGTCCCAATTTTTTTTTTCTTTTTGGGGCCGGCGCATGCATATATATTTTTTTTATGTTGCGATTGTTCGTTGGTTTGAAGAGATGGATTGGGGTGGGGTTGGTATTGTTTACCCGTAGATCTATTTTGTAGCTCTTTTGATTAGTATCATTGAAAGATAGGACTTGTAATTTAATTTTATGCAACTCGAAAATTGTAAAAGATGTAGTGGACTTCTTTGTAATTTTAATTTTGATCCGGGTTCGAGACGACGAAGATGATGTGTTGAAGATCATGGTAGACAAGATCATCAAGAAGGTAAAACGGGAGGAGGCCGATTGTTTTTTTTTTAATTTCTCGGCAATTTTTTTTTTTTAAATTTTTTTTTTGGTCACGGCAGACTTTTTTTTTTTCATTACCCTTTATGCATGCGGCAAATTTTTTTTGGGTTTGTTGATCAAATTTTTTTTTTTTAATAAAAAAAATTCAATATTTTTTTAAAAAAAAATTTTGCAAAAAAAATTTTTTTTAAAAAAAAAAATAGTATATATATAATATTTTTTTTTTCAGCCGTGACCTGTTTAAAAAAAAAAAAAAAAAAAAGTTTTTTTTTTTATAAAACAATTTGATAATATAGATATATTTTAAATATATTGGTATATTACGGCCTCCTCTCCTCGTCGTTCATATCAAGATCGAATGTTTGAGATCCGGAAGTTTCAAGATCAAGATCGAAGATCGAGATTTGAAGACTTAGAATTAGTTTTACTTTTCCTTAGAAAATAGGTTAGTCGGGGGTACCAACGATCCATCTCGGTGTTTAAATTTTCCGCAATTTATTTTTTATGTGTTTGATCATAAAATAGATATAAAATCGGAATTGCCATGACATGCATCATATCATAAATCCACTCCATGCATACATGTAGAATTTTAATTTTGGTAATTAAAATAGGCATGTATACAAACTCGCGTAATTAGTTGAAATTTAATTAATACGTGGTAATTAATTAATTTAGTAACTAATTAAAGATCCGAGGACGGGTTATGAAATCGTTAAGCCTTTCGGTGTGTGTTCTCGGTGAACCGCCTTAAAAGCCCAAACGAGATCACGTTTTCGATTCGTAGTGTCTACGAGATTGAATGATGGTAAAAGAACAATAAATCTTGGATAAAAACGGTTCGCCTATAGGTTGGGTGGTCAACTGAGCTAGGCTCGACCGACTTAACCCTCCTAGTGTGATGTATGCACGGGGGTCCGGCAAGACTAAGCTACACCGGCGAGCGGAGGGGTGATTCCTTCTTATCTCAACGGGGCTCTCTTGACCCGACTTCGTCCGACCGTCACATATGTTCCAACGAATAGGACGGGTAGGCTTGCCTACGTTACCGACACCATTCGGAATCCTTGATTTGATGTGCTTTTATGTTAACATCAAAAAGACGTGGTTAGTTAACCCACCACCACTTCCAAAATATTGAGTGGGAGCGGGGAGGCGACAGCCCAACCCCACGGCCTCTACTATGATACAAGTAAGTGAGAGAAGGGTGACGCTCGCGGCGCTTTGATTTCGTCCCCCTACGGATGGTGTTCACCCCTATCAACATTCATGGCTTGGTCTCCGAAAGGATAGGATTTCCGGGTACTCGTCGGGTCACTGACCTATCCTACGACGGCACACTCGGGGCGTACCTAAGAGATCCGATATAGTAGGTCACACTCATCAAGGATATTCTTGATAATATCTAGGCTAAAAAAGGAAGGTAGTCAATGAATAAAGGGATGTTCGATTCTCGTGGGATGTTCGATTCTCACAAGTTATTCATTGATGAGATTGTCTCGATTTAACCGTCATCTCTTTGACCTACCCTACGGCGGCACTGAGATGCGAGGTTAAAACCTTGGAATGGTAGAGTAGACTTAATTTTAGTTTACAATTCCTAAAATAAACTTATATAGTAGTGTTAAACTTGAATTAATATATGTCATTTTATTTACAACATTATATCCCTTACTAAATTGCTTAAAAATTAATAATTGACTAGTATTGACTTCGTTAAAAAGTGGAAAGTAACTAGGACGTTGAACTAGTTAATCGATAATGCAATTATTTTTCGAAAGAGATATTTTCTCTTAAGCCTTTTAAAAACCAGAGTGACATATGTGTATGTCACTAAGTGTCATTCGTGTCAAACGGAAGACAAACTTAGTTTGATCAAAGGTGATTTCGGACTTTGAAATTCTTCTAGTGAATTTTGAGTGTGTAGTGATTACACGAGTAATTTTCTAATTGAAAAATCGGAAAATCATGAAGTGTTACTAGTTGGACGATATTTGGAATCGATGAACTAGTGGGAGCTTTATGATTTGTTGTTTTTCTAGAACATTAGAAAAGTGTAACTGACTACACACGTAACCGTTCTAATTGAAAAACCGGAAAGTCATGAAATGTCGCTAGTTGGACGATATTTGGAATCGATGAACTAGTGGGAGTTCTATGATTTGTTGTTTTTTTCTGGAAACATTGGAACTATGTACGAAAGATTTTCTAATCGAAAAAATCGGAAAATCATAAAAATAAAGCATTGCTCGTTAGACGGTATTTGGAACCGATAAACTAGTGGGAGCTTTAATGTTATGATTTGTTGTTTTTTCGGTATATTAAAAATCCGAGAAGTCCCGACGAGTAACACTCGAAATAGACATCCCACGGTTCAAGAGTAGTGTCTACTCAAACGAACCGCCGGTTCAAGACTCGTTTCCATTCACGGAAAGTCAAGAATGGGAGAATATGTCTAAAAGTGTTAGTCATCTAAACCGAGAAAACTTTAAGGCCGAACCGAAAATTAATTAACCGAAAATCATAGGATAAGGACAAGTTGATTTTGGATCACCAACCTATGAATCCTTGGCGATTTTCTCGAGCTAAGTTCTTTGGAAGAACAAGGTAGCAAGTGCATTTAACGATTAAAAGAGTAAACAACGGCGCTTAATTTTAGCTAGAATAGTGGGAGTGATATAAGGAAATGAATCTCGGATTCAATCCTTGGATATCGCGGAAAATTTATTTTCGGTTTAAGATTCGTTGGAACGAAAGGATTTACCTTCTATTCGATAATTTGTTTGTCGTATGTAAAGTGAATATACCATTTGTAGTACGAATCCAAGACTCGGACTTTTGTTTGATAAAGTCAAAACCACTTACAACTGCCGAAATATGTATATAAAACACATCTTAAGAACTATTAAAAGCAATTGGTTTCTATATTTAGATAAACGCTTCTTCATATTCCATAGTTAGTGCATAGTCCCTAAAAGACAAGACCTGAAGACTGGCTCAGGGTGATTCCTTTCTCCAGTCTGGTTATATTGTCTCAAAGGTTCAATGACTAAGTTTCCTTTCAATCGGGAAAGGATAATGGTTATAAAGAAGTAACATAGCTTGTTCATGACGACCTTCGGGGTCTGATGAAAGATACAAGCTAGTAGAGCTTCCGAGTAGTGACTTCTTGTCCGATAACTATTCAAACACTCCGGTAAGTTTATCCAAAATATTTTGAGGTTTCTCTCGTTTTCAACAGAGATAGAGTATTCTATACTCGGAATAGGCCATTCATAGTCCTCGAGACCGATGCTCACCGCCTCATTGTGACATGTTCTCACTAAGTGAGAAACCGTTAAATTGCCTTATATAGTTTTAGATGTGCTACAATACATCGCTTAACTCAATAAAGATATTGGAAGCGAAATAACGGTTTACATTGAAATGTAAGACCGAGAAGTCTACCTAGAATATGCTTTGGAATTTACGGATAAGGTGTGGATTCGGTTCACCCCACTTCCATAAATATAAGCATTTAGCACACGGTGCTTGAAGGTAAGACTCGGGAATTTCGCGCATACGTTCGGTCAATGACCATTCGTGATATATCTTTTAACCTATTGTGTATAAAGGTTAGATATAGGATTCTTGAAATCGGGAAGGACAGCTTATACCGTTGCATCCTTTCGATGAGTCCATAAACAAGAAAACCTTGAACCTTGAAGTACGTTTACTCAAGGTAGTTACTAACCGATTAAAATCGACCACATCCAACATCGGTTGTTGGTGATAACACTAAATACTACTAAACTAGATCGAATTTCGATCCACCCAAGAAGTATCGGGAGTATGGTTTATCCATTACCCATTACGGGTTCTCGCGGACTTTGTAGTCCGAGGATCGATTGATGACCTATGGCTTTTGTGAGCAAGATAGATTCGATAATAGAGGTTGGTTTAATAGCCATAACCCCGTGAATGGAGTTCGGTACTCCAGCTTCGTTCATACTCTTGTAGAACCACCCGAGCGTCTCGTGCCCAAAGTGGGAGTAATTGGATCTACACGGAAAAGAGTAGAATGAATAGGAAAGTTTATCTTTCGAGCAAAGCTTGAGTGGTCAGTGGGTAATTCCCTAAGAAGTAGAGAGTTAATCGACCTTGGACTCTCTTACCACTTAGTATTGCATGATTTCGTTCAAAAGCGTAAAATAGGGGTGATTCCCCGAGACTTTCTTGCCAAACAAACGGAGTCCGGATTCATTCGGAACAAAAGTGGTATTGCCTTATGAACTTATGACAGATGACCGTCAAGGCTTATGTCCTTTGTGGATAAAAAGCAAACCTCTCGGTCATTGGAAGTCATATATTTCTACAATATGTGGATTTGACCGTAATATTGATAAGTCTTTTGTAGATCGGATATCAATTTTAGTACAAGAGTGAATATATACATATATTGTTTGTGAAGGATAACACCGCACCCGCTTGGAATCAACACGGGTGTGTTATCCGAAGTCAGAATCTGATAATGCCACAATTCTCTGCAACAGAGATTTGGACAACATTCTAAAGAGTTTGACTCGGTCGAATTCATTAGAATCAGTCACTGGTTTCCCATCCATCTTATTGGTTAAGATGATGCATCTGTGTATGCAACATTCAACGAGGAAGTTCTACCCTATGCCTCAGAATGACTCTCTAAATCTTCGGATCAAGAGAAATGGGATAGATTCTCTTTCTAGTAAGAGATGGTCGTGTTATTGAACGTCAACTTTGATCGAATCTTAGATTCGGCGGTTAACAAAGCAAGTTTAGTATGTCCTTTAGTATCTTGAAGAGAACGAGGAATAATGCGGACATATTCATGTGTGAACTTGGATATGTGTGATACACCGATTTTGACTTTAAGTCGATTGAGGATGATCGTTAAGTCGATCTCGGGCTCGTTGTTTACTCTTGTGTTGAAGCTATTGCCCGGAGGAATCCAAAGAACGCCAACTCGACTTTAACTAGTTGGGTGATTAGCGGCTTTTGTAGTAGCTGAGAGGCGATATAGCTTAAGGATTTCCTTTTCATATCTGGAGTGATTCTAGATTTGGAAACCGATACCACATCATTGTGCAAACGATGAAACAGGTAGCTTATAAGGATTTTCGAAATCACTAGAGGTCAAAAGCATATTGGGAAAGTACCACATGATTAGATGGACCGGTAACGTTTCGATTCTACGGATCGTCTCGAGCCGACAACCCGACTAATCATTAAGACCCATGATATTTAGATGTAGTACTCCCCGAGTCACCGACCTATCCTACGACGGCACACTCGGAGTGTACTTTGTCATCCGCAATGGTTATGATATGCTTAATGGGTACTAGAATACGGGATGGGTCTCCATTGCTTTAGAGCAAGTGGGAGATGTAGTTTGTTGTAGTTTAAATAATAGGGTGTGCTCTAAAACAATTAATCACATGCTTTCGTGCAAGTGGGAGATTGTTAGGTGTGATGCCCGAAAGACAATTTTGTAATTGTTTTATTTAATAAATGAAATGATATTATTATTCATATTTATTATTCTCATATTCACCGATGTGACAATAGTATTTACACTACGTAAAACCCTAAAGTATATCGTTTATGTAATCACTTAACTCGTTGTACGGGATATACACGGGAGGATTGAGTTAGTGAAGATGTACTTAAAATACAATTAGCCCGTAGTGAAGTTAATCGAGAGTATCGGGTCTCTCCTTTAACGTGCTATTAATGCGCCGTAACACAATAGGTGTGATTGTCTTATCCGGACTTTCGGTTAAGAGAACCTAGTGGGGCATTTATATATGATAGATATATCATATATGGCCGGACCGATTTGATTAGAGTTCACGATATAATTCCGTAATCGAGAAGTCTTATCGAATCAATCGATGATCATATTTATGGATATATCTTAATCCCGAGGTGATCACGCTCAACCGCTTGAATCGCATGAGGTTTGACTTGACGGTTAAGGATTACACCGAGTCCGTGATCCGAATTACCCCATCTTGGCATTGTACCGGATTGAGTGAGTAGTCCGTGTTATCACGTATACGGAATCCATTCCTTCCATTTTCGGAAGAAGATAGATACAGCTCCCTTATTTGTTAATCCTAGAAACGATCGATCGATCGCGCGAGTTCATATTACACCGATTAGCTACCAAAGTGAGTTGTATGAATTAATTGATCACTAGGGGTTAATGGTAAATAAGGATAAGAGGTTCTAAAAAGTGGTTAACGGTAACTTCCCGATTTAGAATGAACAAATCTATGGAGGATTAATCCATATGTAATGATTATATCAATGGACGCTTATTATCATTCTCGTGAGGAGATAAATATAATCTCATAATCGGAGGAGTGCAAATCACGGGATTATGGTGGCATATTCCCGTGATTGATTTATCGAATATAATTATTCTCGTTCGTAAGATAATTATTTATTTGATTTATCGGAGCCGCCGATTATTAGTCCATGGTCCCCGACGTGCCTCCAATATAGCATAGCTATTCTCGGACGTCGAATCCTAATAATATTAATTTAGTTCTTATTAGAATTTAATTAAAACGATATGTGAATTAAATTTTTAGTGGACTATTAAATTAGTTGGGCTAAATAATTAAATATGTGAAAAAGACATTTTTCATAATCTTGGCCCAAAAGTGTATATAGTCGAAAATTATATTGACTAGGTCACAATGAGTAAATTTCGGCCCAAGCATGTTTTTTGAACAAGAAATTGTTTTCTTGTGTATTAATAAAGACATGTGCACAAAATATTTATTGGATAAATATTTATGGTAAGAAATAAAGATAAATATTATTCTAGATTTGTTCTAGAATATTATGGGATTATCTTTTATTTATTGGATTTATTTATTTGCAAAATAAAATCCTTGGAGGACAAGGATTACTCTCCTATATAAAGAGAGTTCTCCCAAGCCTACAACACACACACATAATTTCGACTTCACCTCTTGAGAGAGAGAAAGAAAATTTTCGGCCAAGGGGGTATAAGGAGGAAAATCTTGGAGGTTTTTCCGGGTAGCATATCGGAAGGATTCGAGACGAGGATTTCCTTCCACCGGGAGTTGCTTGGATCACACGTACGGAAGATCGTGGTGCTCTTCACACCTCTTTTGTTCTTTCTATTGCGGTTCTTCTACTTGGATTTTGAGATCCAAGAGGTATGTTCTACAACCCCCTTTGTAGAGTAGATCTAGTTATTTTATTACGTGTAATTTATAGATCTAGATCCTTAAATCGCTTCCGTTGCGGATGGTATTACTAACTACGTTAGTTAGGAATTCGTCCTCATGGAAAGATGCGAACCATAAAAAATTAGATGTGATTCGGATGACCTCAACTAATGGATGCATGTGCTCTAGCCAGGGGCCAGCAATCCCAACCTTGGTATTATAGCGCCCCCCGCACCTAATATCCTCCAATTAAAGGTGCGGGCCTGGGTCTGATTTTCCGCGTCCCAGCCAAGGAGTCTCTCAACTTCTGCCTTGAATGGAAGATCCTTCTCTGGAAACTCGGACACTTTCTTCAGCTTCAGGTTTGGGGGCACCTTCACCACTTTTGATACGTGCCTCTTGATTGGCCGCCCTACTCGGGACTTGACAAGTAAGCATCGATGGCTCTAATTATTAATCTTATTAGGCAGCTTATATAATAACTTCAACCTATTCTTCGAAGATGGTCCTTTCACCTGAACCTGCCCAGATTCCTCCTGGATAGAGAAAGCATAATAATGTCCTAAGAAAGTGAGGGTAGGATGGAAACCGAGAACACGGTTCAGAGTTATAAACATAGATATAATCTGCACAGCTCTCAAAGTGAGACCGGATGGCATGACATTTACTGCATCCATGATTTCAATGAACAATGGGTGGAAATGAGGTCGGAGCCCATTCAACATAGAATCTAAATGGATCGAGATACGGTTTCCATGATCTCGATGACCGACCCAGGGAGCGTCTTCTTCAAAATATGAAATCTGGTAGTTTGGACTCAATTGGAGTGCCTGAAGAAAGACTACAGTTGCGGGGGTCCTCATCCCTCATTTCCCACCAAGCTACCACGCTCCTATCAAACTGCCTCTGCTGGTCATCCTCCTAACTCGGCGAGCGTATTAGCGGCACCTCTGCCTGTTCGATAATAACACCCTAGTCGACCTCCACAACTGCTGCATCTGGCATGACCTGCTCGACAAGGGCCGCCGATCCACTTGAACATGCCTGATCAGCTCAATTGTCTGACATTGCCTGAAAAAGAGAGCAAGGTGGATGGTTAAGTCGCTTAAAATCAAAGGTCAAGCCGAGATGGACAAGTCAATCATCTCGACTCCTCGCTCCTTTTCCGTAGACGGGACAGAAACCCTAACCTTAATTCTACCAGAAAAGTCAGACAGGTCACCAGGGAAAAGATCATCATAACTAAATGAACTCAAGTTCCTCCGACTCAAAAGCAGTAACAAAAGCGGTAAAATCAACTACAAGCAAGATATTCAGGCATCAATCTCGGTGTACAATCAAGCAAGAGCAAGGAAATGGACAAAAACCAAGCATTCAATGGGAGAAACTCATGCACTCAAACGACGAATGACTATGTAGGTACAAACATTTAACACAATGGAAGTAACATTCAAGCAAGTTCATTATCGATATTCAAGAAATCAAACATACACAGGCCTTCAAATCGGCCAAAACATGCTATAATTGCAAGAAAGAAGCAAAAATGAAGGGTTTACCTCAGAAAATATGAGAGGAACGGAAAAGAAAGCTTGAAAAACGGTATGGAAGCCTCGCAGGAGGTTGTCTCTTGCCGTCGGAAATTGTAATAAGCCTGCCGGAGATTCTTGCTGTATAAAAGACGAAGTTTGCAAAAGTGTCGAAATGAGGGAGGCCTCCCCTTTTTATAGACATGCAATGATGCCTTGATTGGCGCGTCAATGATGGTTGGATTTTTGAAATTCGAATTTCAAATTTCAAAACAGTAATGATGGCACCGTTTCAAAGCCCAAGGCAATAATGGCGGCAGTTACCGGAACACGCTATTACAAGAAGAATACGGATCAATCATTGGCTGTTACACTGAATGTGGACAGTTAGGACAAACCTCTACTCCGAGATCAAAGCCAGCTTGTATATTCAGAGCTCAACTCGTTCTCAGACATCGATCATGTGAGCTCGTCTCCTTCCGGATAGACATACAAGTCGCTCCCTCACTTCAAAGACGGACTCCTACGGCCTTGCGCGTTTCCGCATGACGCAAGTGAGTTCGTCCGCTTCGGCCCGGAACCAAAATTACCTTACGCGTTTTAGCATTGCATAACAATGTCCGAACGCTTCGGCCTTGATCTCATACAATCTTTCGTGTTTTAGCATGACCCATGTAAATCATCCGCTTCGCCCCGGCACCTATCGCCCCGCCGTGCTCGCGCCACAAAAAGCCGTGAAGACCGATCGCTCACCGGCTCGATTCCGTACTAAGCTTGCGATCCCCCACGCTCACTAAGCAGCCGCGGCATGCCAGCTCAAACGGTAAACGGTAAATCAAATCGCCAACAATTTTACTCCATGACTTCCATTTTACGCAATGGAGAGCTCAAGGAGTAGGGGCCATTAATATATATGCCAAGCCCGTAAAGGATCCCTCAGATTCAATTTGGGCCTCCACGTGGGCCCAATAACAAATAGGGTCCCTTGCCCAATCAATTCACATCCATATAAGACGAGCTAGGTAAGGAATAATCCAAACCGCCTCGCATCGTTACGATACTTAATCATCGGTCAGGAAAATGGAGTCGATATAAAGTCTTCATACGCCATTTATTAGTTGAGACGAAGCATTCGGGGCCGAGTCGACCGCCCTCAGCTCGCAGCCAGCTCAACTTGGCAGAAAGTCAAAAGTTACATGTGAAGAGTCCGTAGTGGCCTAGCTGTGTATCAGCCCGCTCATCAGGAGCTCGACCCGCATTCTTATATTTATATTTACGAGCTGTATGTACTCTTTTAGCCCGTCATGTAATCACCGACTACGTAAGCCCTATAAATAGCGGCACCTTTTACCGTACAGAGGGACGTATAATAGACAAAACAGATCAAACTCTGCCAATTTGTCTACAGCTTATGTGTTCTTGAATGTACTTCATATCTTCATATATTTCTTGAGCTAAACACAACAAAACACCACATTTAATCCAGATATCCTCAGGAATCATTTATTAAATCTAGTTTGTGATATTTCCGGCAATATCATCATGTTGAACTATCATCTATCATAAAATCTTAAACTGACAAGAGTTAGATAATTAACATTTTATATAGTTCAATAGAATTTTACGTAAATAATGTTTTAGGAGATTGGGTAAAAAGGATTTTTTTTTTTTGGGTAAGAGAAACCGTTAAATTAGAGAAAAATAGAAACGGCCTCCAATGTCCCTTATTGTCTGTGGGGCCCTCCAACTTTGTGCCTTGTAGGCGGTGAGCATTTCCCTTTCCTTCAAGTTATATATATGACCAAACAACTTCCATTTACCTAGACGACTTCTCTCCACCTTCTTTTCACCTTTCTAACCCAACAAACAGTCAAACTCAAAGAGGTATTTAATTAATTTGTTAAGGAAAAAAAAGAAATAAGACAAAAGAAAATGGAGACGGAGAGAAGAAGAAGATCAGTAGTGGACTACAAAGGAGAAAATATGAGTGAAGAAACTGCCACAGTTGACTGGAAGGGGAGACCTTCCAATCCAAACAAACACGGCCGGATGACTGCTGCCGCCTTTGTTTTAGGTTGGCAGCTGTTTTTATTAATAAATGCCCCTCCGTCACATTTATGATAGAGACAAAGTATAGAGCGCTATCGTGTTTTTACTCATCAATATATATATATATATATATATATATATATATATATATATATAATATGATATTATATATGCAATAAAAATATAATAATGTTTGTTTTTTTTTTTTTTTTTTTGCGCAGGGCTTCAAGCTTTGGAGATAATGGCGATAGCAGCAGTAGGGAACAATCTGATAACGTACTTAATAAACGAGATGCATTATTCTTTACCAGAATCTGCAAACATAGTGACTAATTTCGTTGGAACCGTTTTCATACTAGCACTACTTGGTGGCTACCTCTCAGATTCTTATCTTGGATGCTTTTGGACTATGCTTATTTTTGGCTTTGTTGAACTTTCGGTAATCAATTTTTTTTTTTTTTTTTTTTTTTTTTTTTTTTTTTTCTTTTCACTCAAATCTTTCTCTCTATATATATATGAATATATGCGGCGGGCCTATGTTTGATTAAAGGAGGATGAATACCCGTCCACACTGAGATTCGAGAAAAAAGAAATTTGTACTAAAATAATATAATTTTGTTGCTAAAAAAAAATATAAAACACCTTAATTAATGCTATAAATTACTATTGAATCTATGAATTTGCTCATGTATTTCATTGAAAAATGTTTCTGGGTTTGTTAATGAGTATGTATGTTTTCAAATTCATGATTTGTGGGAGTATTCTATTGTATTTGTTAAATAAAAAAAATGGATAGCTTCAAATAATTTCACATTATTGCACACTACAAAGGTCAACCCTTACCAATGTGCCATTATACTCATGTTTTCATAATTGCATGTGCAAGTATAAGCCCAAAAGGGAATCTTCTGTCATTTCTCTTTTTATATCATTACAGACACAACCGTTATGTCATAACGAGTGAAATAACGGTTATTTGAATTATTAATTATGGAACATAAACAAATACCGAAATTGTGGCACGTATTGAAAAATACCGACTTCTTTTTTTTCATTTTATGTACCCCCTCCTCCGTTTCCTTTTTATATGTCGCTGAGAGAAGATTCACACAGATTTAGAGAAGTGATTAATGTGTCTGAATTACAGTATTGGAAATGTATTTTTTTTATTGGAGATGTAAATACTTTGTTGATAAATGAGTTTTTAGTATTGAAAACGTATTTTTTTATCGAGATGTAAATACTTTATTGGTGAAAGGACGAAAAAAATAATAAATGATGCATTCAAATGTAAGATTTACGTATAAATAAAAACAAATCAAAGTCTGAAATGTGATAGATAAAAAGAAATGGATGGAGTATGTATATGAATATGTTATCTTCTTATTGGTCCATTGTATTACACCACATATTGTTAGGGTAATATTTTGTTTTTCAATGATATTTAGGGATTCATATTACTGTCAGTTCAAGCCCATATACCCCAGCTAAAGCCACCAAAATGCAACATGCAAACAGAAGGGATACATTGTGAGAAGGCCAAAGGATTCAAATCCTTAATATTTTTCATGGCCCTTTACTTAGTTGCATTAGGAAGTGGTTGTGTGAAACCAAATATGATAGCTCATGGTGGTGACCAATTCAATAAGGCCAACCCAGAAGAATCCAAGAAGCTCTCCAGATACTTCAATGCTGCCTATTTTGCATTCTCCATTGGTGAACTTATTGCTTTGACTGTTCTTGTTTGGGTACAAACACATTCTGGAATGGACATTGGATTCGGTGTTTCGGCTGCTGCCATGGCTATGGGTTTGATTAGCTTGGTTTTGGGAACACTTTTATACAGAAATAAACCACCTCAAGGAAGCATCTTGATCCCCTTTGCTCAGGTACTTATTACGTTTAATTTAATTGTTTACTTCTTTTTCTAATCAAAATTAATAAATTAAGATGCCATGTCTAGGATGAAACCCACATTATACAATTGGTTTTAGCATAATTTATTAGAAGAAAATTCAGCAGGGCACCCACAACACACCCATATGTTGTATATATATATATTTTATATATATACACACACAAACATATGACAGCAGTAGTCCTTTGACTTGGAGTCAATATAATTTATTAAAAAATTAAGTATCTGTTTTTGTGCTGAGATCTAAAATGTGTATTTGTTTTTAGTTTATATATATATATATATATATATATATATATATATATATATATATATATATATATATATATATATATATATATGTCATGGATTCATACTTGCATAAGACAACGATGACCGTTATATCACTTGTATCATGCTCAACTTTAATCTTAATGGTTTAGAAATATATAGACACGTATACATACAATCATCCTTGTTGTGATATGTTGGAAAAATTAGTACTTAGAATTTTGATAAAATAAGAAGAACTCTAAGACACGCAATAAGCGTTGTCTTTAAAGAGATGTTTCGCCCTCTCAAAATTCGTCACTTAGGGAATTAATGAAAATGAATCTCTTTCAGGATACAATGTAGATGTTTGCTTCAAACAATGACTTGTTTGAATCAAACTCGAGGCCGAGGACACTCAGAAATTTGTTCTGATGTTGCTGAATGAATTCATTTGCATGCTTGTCCCTTTTATAAGTTTAAAGCACCTCTTAAATGAAGTGGTGTACTCCTACATGAAAGGGTAAAGATCATATCAGTTCAGCCATGTTGGGAGAGATTGCACATACTCTTAATGTATAAGGAAATATAGTAGCACATTTACTATTACCAATTGGTTTTAATAAAACGGTAAACGCTTGATCCTGACATGGTATCGGAGCCAGATGTCATGAGATCGAACCCTTAGAACATTATTTACAAAAATAGTGCAAGTGATATAGTGGCACCTTTACAGGTTCTTGAATCCGAAGCAGGGGCGGATCCACGTACCCCGGGGGGTCACGTGACCCCACTGGATTTTAAAAATTAAAAAAAATTTAGTATTAAAACGATGTAGTTTTGTTGTTAAAAAGTATCGTTTTGTCGATAAAAATTGATGTTTTAGACTCCGATGACCTCATTGAAATTTTTTTTGGATAAAAGATGTAGTTTTAGACTCCGGTGACACCGTTGGAATAAATTTCTGGATCCGCCACTGATCTGAAGTGATGCATTGTACCAGCATATATGTAGATATGCTTTCCAAAAAAAGCATATATGTAGATATATGTCGGAGATTCCAGCATCTTTTAGTTTTTTTTTTCTTTTCTAAAGAAATGATGCCTTTTATTAACTTTGTGGTCAAAACCAACAACACACAATAGTAGTAGTGGTTTAATTATTTTAGTTAGCAAAAAAGAATTGTAGTAGTGGTTTAATTATTTTTGTATATGTTTATTTGTATAATAATCAGGTAATAGTGGCAGCAATATTGAAGAGGAAACAAATGAGCCCTTCTGATCCACGAATCCTTCATGGGAGCCACTCAAAGTTTTCTACTAATAATGTCACCATTTCTGAAACTACCTGGAATCCAAATCATACTGAGAGATACAAGTAATCGATTAAAAATAAATATATTTTTCTTGATTTCCTTTTAAAAATATTTGTATTAATTATTTTCAGTAAATTAATTAATATACCAGGTTCTTGGACAAGGCATGCATAAAAACAGAAGACAATATTGAAAGTCCATGGAGGTTATGTACAATTGAACAAGCTGAGCAAGTGAAGACACTCATCTCAGTGATCCCAATTTTTGCATGCACCATTATTTTCAATACAATATTAGCACAACTTCAAACATTTTCAGTCCAGCAAGCAAGTTCTATGAACACTCAGCTAACAAAATCCTTCAATATCCCACCTGCATCTCTTCAGGCAATCCCTTACATAATGCTAATCTTCATTGTACCACTTTATGATACATTCTTTGTCCCATTTGCAAGAAGAATCACTGGTCATGACTCTGGTATCTCTCCCTTAACCCGAATCGGATTCGGGCTTTTTCTTTCGACGTTTTCTATGGTAGCAGCAGCCATGACGGAGAACAAGAGAAGAAATAATGCAGACAAGATTTTATCGATATTTTGGATCACCCCGCAATTCTTGATCTTTGGATTATCTGAAATGTTCACTGCTGTTGGCCTTATTGAGTTCTTTTATAAGCAATCATTAAAAGGGATGCAATCATTCTTGACAGCAATCACTTATTGTTCATACTCTTTTGGATTCTTCTTCAGCTCTGTTCTTGTTTCTTTGGTGAATAAGATCACATCGTCGCGCTCACACGGGGGCTGGTTAAGTGACATGAATCTCAACAAAGATAGATTGGATCTCTTCTATTGGCTTTTAGCAGGCTTGAGTGTCCTCAATTTCTTCAATTATATCTTTTGGGCTAGATGGCATTCTCGTAATAATTCGGCCGGCACAATATTACAGCATGATCATTCTGCAGGAGGCAGCCATGGACATGGTTTACACATTTCTAGCTTCAACTCCAGAAAAATTGCAGGAGATGAAAGTATTCCATAAGCCATGCATGAGTGTACATGGTTTGTGTCACATCTCTGAAGTATTTGTAAGTTGTAAGTAGAAGGTGTAAGTTTCAATGTGAAAGAACTAGAAGGGGCTCCAAAAGGCTTAACTTTTAGGCTAAATGACCTGTGTAAAAATTGAATGTATTGTTCCAATAATATTACTAATATAGATTAAATCTCTATTTGATGTAATACAAGTCGTGCCGTGATACGTACCGTTAATAATTGAGATTAGCAAATGTTGTGTAAAACCCCTCACCTCCATATAAGGGTATTTTAGTCATTTCGTAAATTGTTTTTCCTTCTCTTTTAAGTATTCTTTTCCTCCAAGTCTTTGAAAACCGTCCTAGGGCTTTCAAAAGCCTATATATAGGCTCCCGGACATCCCTAGAATGCATCATTCGCGTTCGGTTGAAGCTTGGCCCGGTTCCCCTAGCCGCCACCCGGGGAAGCGCCCGGTTCATGTCCAGGACGAGTTTTGCACAACCCAAAGTGCAAGTTCTCGGGAAATCCAGGACTAGCCGGCATGCTTATCCAAGGGTTTCAGGAATCAACCGTAGCTCGTTCATCCTTTGCCTTCGGTTTCGGCTCGTCTTTAAGGTAAGGAGTTCCTTTTACCAAAAGGATCCGTTTTTGGTTTCAAAATTATGTTTTTATGTGTTTTTATTAATGTTTATATGTTAGTATTGCACGAAATCGAACATAACTATGTTATGCATATTTGCCGGGTACTTGTTAGACCAGAAACTGACCTTGGAGCTAAAGCCTGGGCCGGTTTCCCGTCCAGCCGAGAAACCGTCCGGATCGAGTCCTAGGGTTAGATTCTCGGGCATCTAGGTTGCAGAACCGTGTCCAGGACTAAAGCCGGGTTTTAGGTTTCGTTTTCATATTATCGGCGGGGATAAGATGGTAGTTCGGTGTTGTTATGGTTTTTATATGTTCCCATAGGTTAGACACGAACTTATGTGCCTTATGTGCTCCGATGTGCTTATGTGTTTTGCTCCATCATGCTTGGCAAGGTCACGGTTATTGGAAATGTACCGAAAGGGGTGTCATGGGTCCCTAATTCCCATGTCGGAGGTATGACTAACTTTGCTAATTCATGTCGTTCTCGAGACGGCGGTCCCTAAGTCCCGTGGGTCTCTAATTCCCACGATTGAAGGTGTGTTAGATTTTTAGCCGTGTCGTACACTGTGTCCCTTAGTCAACTGTCTTGGTGCCACGTAATGAATATAACTGTGAAATGACAAGACATGTAACATGACAAGTTAAGAATGCGGCTATGTTAATTAAGTAAGTACTTAATGTAACCGAACAAGTACGTGCGGGGAGGAACCAAAGTAGTTAATAGGTCATGTTTTCTTATGCATCGTCAAGCGTGGTTTTACAGTGGCTTTCTTTTAAGTTTCAAGTTATGTTTTGAATATAGTTTCTAAAGATTCCAAGTTGTGTTTCTAAGCTATTTGCAAACTGGATAGAGTAGATCATGTTGTGTCTCCAGGCTTATGACAACCATGAATCTCCCTTTGGATCTTCTTAATTTCTCCTTACTAAGCATCAAGCTAGTGCTCACTGCTTTATTTGGAATAAGAAGATTGCAGATATATGTTGTTTTGACAACGAGCTTGGAGTGCTAGCTTTGGAGTGAAGCAATGGAGTCGTTTAGGCTTTCGTTTCCTTTTGTAGTTGTTCTTTCTTTTCAAACAAACAATTTTAATGGATTATAGTATTGGTTTCAGTCATTTATGATTTAGTTTGACAGCAATTGTATTCTTGTTGATGGTTGTTATTGGAAGACCTTGATGGTCTATTTTCCCGAGTCTTCTGTTTGTTTTCTTCCGCGCTAATCTTTTAACCTTGATATGGCACGAGGCTTACGTGGGATTTAAGGTTTACTATAAATGTCACGTTCCGAACGTCCCGTTTCTGGAAAATGAATCGGTATCCGGGACAGGAGCGTTACATGTTTGTTTAATGTCATTATTACATTATCTATTAGGATATATATTATATATTGTGAATTATAATTTTTATTTATTGTAATTACCCGTAGAATATTTATGAATACTTTGAGGCTACTCCATAGAAGCATATAAATGCCTTGTATGATACACAATACGGTATCAATAAAAAACAGTTTCATCAATTATCTATCATGGTATCAGAGCATTGAGATCCGATTTCCCTTTTCCCCCTTTTTTTTCCTCTGTTCGTTCCGTTTTTTTTTTCTTCAGCATATATTGTCCTAGCCTTTTGATAAGAGAATTTTTGCAATCCAGTTAATCAAGTAAAAACTCGAAACCTTAGCAAGATCTACTTTCTAACCGGAAGTGGACCGGATCGATTGTAGGTAGTGCTTGAGGAGTCCGTGGTCGAACCCACAGAGATTGGCTTTGAGTACCACAGCTGACTTAGCACTCAGTTCAGGTCAACCAGAGAAATGTGATGTTATACTATTGCATAAAAGAGAGATTATACTAATCGGATTTCTTAACAATTAAAAGAGGTATAACCGAACTACGATCCATCGGATTACTCTACCCTCAAACAAACTACCCCGGGAGTGTGCTCTACCTTCCTTGCCTGAACGATAAAAATCCCGCATTGGATATGGACCTAACGACTAGGGTGTCAATCTAGTGCACAGGTAGGTGTCAAACTACCTTTTAAGCCAAACGTCTACAGTCCCGAAACCCCGGTTCCCACACTTCGCCGCAACATATATTTATAAGCTAGGTGTGTGTGATGATGAACTAGATGATCAAGCTAGCGCAATTACGATTAAAGCAGGTTTCATGATATAAATTATCGATTAGAACATTTTATTACGTGCTACACTACCTCCCGGTTCATCTCCCTAATGGCATTTCATCCGCTTTCACATAATTCGGCCGTACGAAAGATTTAGCTACTCATTATCGAATTGAAACAATAAACGGTACAGGAATTCATGATATAAACGATAAGAAAACAAGAAATCATACCCACTTTATTGAAAATTGATGAGGTACCAAAGTTGTGCTCACAAAGGTCAAATCTTGACAATCGAAATGTAACGGATTGATGTTGTAATGTATCTAATGTAATAGAGGATCGAAAGATGAGAACAACGATATAAGGCACTTAATTCTACGCTTCCGGACGAAGGAAATCGCCCAAAAGAGGCTAAAACTATCTAAAATCGTAAAAATCTGCTAAAGAAAACGTTTGAGGTGCCCTTTTATAGCCTAGGGCAAAATTTAGTATGTCCGTACGGATAACGATCTATCCATACGGATGGTTCTTGATTCTCCAGGTTATCCGTACGGCTAGAAGGTTATCCGTACGGATAAGTCTCTGATCACATTTTCTATTTTGTGCTCCCAAATGTCTGTCCGTCCAGTTGGCTTTCTATCCGTCCGGATGAGTCTGTGCTAGTTTGGTATGTCCGTACGGATAAAATGACTATCCGTACGGATAAATCTCTGTTCAATATTTTGATCCTGGCTGGGATTCGTCCGTACGGACAGACGTTTGTCCTTACGGATAGATGCCTTAACTTCCAAAAATTCCACTTTTTCATACTTAGCCTTTGTTTCTTGCCTCGGACACGTCTAAACTCATAGGTAATCGCTTTCCAGGCTCCCGACTCACCCAAATCCTTCATAAACATGGAAACAACAGGCAAACGCATAACCCCACAAACTACGGGTGCTCGGGAAGTGAGTATAAAGTGCTAAAAGTAGGCAGAGTTTACGGAAAAACCGACAGTTACTCGCCGCAAAGAAAACCTCATTAAACTCATTATAGGGTTTAAACTCACCCGAAAACATGCTAGAAACATGATAACCGTGGGTTAAATTGTACGTAAATGTACAAGAAAGTTGGTTCCTATCACCTTTTGTCGTATCCGCCCTTCATCATCTTCTCCGCTCGCTCCGATCGCTCTCAAATTCGCCACCGACCAACCTTTCATCTTCTCCACCGACCATCTTCCTCTATTTAATCAACAATCCTCCATTAATTAGTCGTAGCTTGTGTCTTCTACAGCCTTTGGAATAATAGCAGCAAAGTGTTTGACCATCAGTTTGGAATATTGATAACGCTCTAAATGGTACCAATAATTATACATATATTCACCCCGAATTCTGCTCAAGAGAGGATAAATAGGCTCGTTATTATATGGAATATATGTTAAATGCTATGTGAGTGTTTCCAGTATCGTAATTCTGCATCTATGCTATTTTCCCGAGGTTTGGGTACTGTTTTGTCTCGTTTTGCATGTTTTATAGAATGTATCATATCTGGAGCATTGGAGAATGGATCTGAACCAAAAGAAGTACATTGGGCCGAGTGATTTAAGTCCAAGAAGAAGCATGCTGAAGAAAGAGAGGAAAAGTAGGCCCGGTAACCCGAAGGTTGGGCCTGGTAAACCGGCGACTTGTTCGACACGAAATTGATTATGTCGCCTCAACTAGGTCAGTTAGGGTTTTAGAGAGTCTTAAGTCGGTCACTGTATCTATATAAGGCCGCGTTTCACAGATTATTGTATACAATCTTATATCTTATCAATTACATTATACACTTTTGATAAAATAAAGTTTTCTTGAGCTTTGGAGAGTTATTTCTGGTTTCCTCCCTTCTTCCATCATCTCTAGCTTGAGTAGATCGAACTAGATCTCCATTGTTGAAGGTATGAAGCTTTGAATGTTCCTTTATTTACTTATTTTAATCGTATCAGAGCAATGTAGATCCAGAAATTAGGAAACGCTGACCTCGGTAACCCGGCGGTCTATACCGGTTTACCGAGGCAATATTTAGAAAACCTATACTGGGATTCACTACAGCTATGTTGATCGACAGGTTTAATTAACAGTAGGTTAGATCTGGCCAATCTGCTTATTGTAATCATAAACTGGTAAGAAATACAAATAGTGAAGTGCTAAGTTTGGACATAGTCTAGAATGGACCCCAGAAACGTGCTGGTCAATGTCGACAGTTGTCTAGGCGGGTTAGCGGTATGATTTAGCGCTCGATATCGATAATTCTAGTTCTTTATGCGTATGGGCTATTACGGACCAATTAAGGAGTGTAGCTTGCGTATAGATTGTCTACTGCCATTGTCGGAGTAGATAGCAGTAGGAATTGCACCCGTAGCTGATGATAATGATAATTAAAATAAAAGCTCGCGATTAATCTAAGGAAATTATGTGGGGAAGTAACATAACGAATAACTAATCAAGTTAGTAGATCGGTGAGGAGAGGGAGAGGAATACCATGTTTGCTTTCTTTTATATTATTGTTGGTCAATGACCGCCTCTATGTTGCTTCTTAATTAGGTTAGAATCGTTTATACTTATAGTTGCATTGTCTTTGTGGGATCGACCTTGACTCGCATTTATATACTACGATGTACCTAGTATTCTTGCTAGTAATATCGACGTTAGTGACTTACACCCGATCAAGATTTTTGGCGCCGTTGCCCGGGACAATGGCCAATTATTAATATAAACGTTTTAATTCTGATTAAGAAGTCGTTTTTATTTTATTTTATTTTATTTTGAGTCTTGAGTCATTCTGTATCAACCCTAAACTTGTTAAGCTGCCAGAAAAAGAAATTTCAGGGCCGGTTTACCGTGGCTAACCCCCGGGTTACCGAGGCCTGAAAAATCGATTTATGTACGTTCTCGTTATTTCGTGTTATTCCCTATTGATTTTAGTTAGTAGGTCCGCGCAGCTTGGGATCACACCTAACCGAAGCGGAAGTTGCTAACATTTTCCTTGTTTTATTTTGCCTTTTCGCAGGAAGATCAGAACACTTCAGAAATACGATCAAACCGGAGTTGAAATAGAGCAAACAAGTCAAGCAGCATGCCCAGAACGATATTGAACGTTACACAGATATCCTTGTACCCTGGATCTGAAGCAAGAGAGCATTATGAAGCTGTAAAGAAACGGTTTGAAAAGGAGAAATAAGCAATCAAGCAAGAGCCTGATGAGAACTTAAAGGAGTATAACATGTATCGTCCAGGTGAGTTCCCTTATGAGTTAATTGATATATCGTCTTCGGATTATGATTCTGATGATCCCGAAGAGGATCCTGACATGATGTTTTCTGAGCCTGATGATTTCGTACTCGTACACAATGGTAAAGTTAGGAGACCCCGGCACGTTCGTACTCCCGATTTCGTTAATGCTATATCAGTAGGATTAGGTCTCTGCGACTCTGGCTCGAGTTGCAACATTCTACCCTTTTCCCTCTGTCAAAAGATCAAGCTTCCGGTCGTAATGAATCAAACCAGGACCATGACCTTCGTTGATAGAACTAGAGATATGCCTGCTGGTTTGCTTAGGAAGTGTACGATTAAGGCAGGAGGGTTCACATATCCTATTGACTTCACGGTCATAAATGCACCTGATGACCCAAGTGCACCAGTTTTTTTAGGGAGACCTTTCTTAGCGACAAGTAGGGGGTTATGGATTTTGATAATGGGAGATTACTCTAAGGTTGAATAATGGCGCGGTATCTTTTAAGATCTTAGAGCCCCTAGAAAATAAGCCGGAAAGTTGTAAGATGACGTATGCTTCAGGAAAGGTGGAAATTATGGAAATGGAAGGGCATAAGAATAGAGAGGTTGTAGTAGAAACCGTTGAGCAAGAATTTATGAGACTATTGCTGAGAGAAAGAGAAGAGAAGGACCACGACAAGATGCTCACGGAAGCTAGTCCTTCCGTGTTGCGTAGTGAACGAGTTGAGCTAAAAGTGGAAAACATGAAGTCCTTGGGTTCGAAGTCTAAATCTCGACGTAGAGGCAGACCTAGCATGCAAGCTAAGAGAGAGAGGCGTGCTAGGAAGGGAGCTCAAAAAGGTTCTATAAAGGTACAAGCCTCTGGAGCAAAAGTTTGGTGATTAAAGCTCCAACCCTTGAATGATTGGAGATCTGAAGAAAGTCGAGCTGGTGACTATAAACTCAGAACTATTCTCCTTAAACCCTTTGGTAAATTAGGAATGAATAAAAGTAGCCGATGAAGGGATGAGCTTTTTTTCATCCTACCGCACCCTTAGGCTTGAAACCGAATGGTTGTAGAAATGTTTTTTTTACTCGTTGCGGATTCTAGTGAAGTAGGTTAGGTTTTAAGTCGGAAATAACAATTGAAGAGTGAAGGTCTAGTCAATTTGAGATCGAATTGAGCGTAAAGGTTGAGCATAGTGTGTAGTGAAGGCGAAGTAAAGTAAAACGGGAAAAAGTACCCCCGGTAAACCCTAGGCTACCTCCGGTTTACCGAGGGTGCATTTTTAGATTTCTGAACGTAAGGTTGTAAATTTGAATTTTTAAAGACACGTGGAGGACACATGTTGCACTAGATACGGTCAGTCAGCAGAAACACCACCTTTTTTTCCCCCTCTTTTCAAATTTTTCATCCTTTCCCACACTTCACCATAACTCCACCTCAATCCCATCAATCACCTCCTCAAATCCATCACCCTAATAACTCCTCTACCCACTATCCCACTAAATCCTTCCACCTTCACTCATTTCTTACTATTTAAACCACCCCTTCATCACCAATCTCATCATTCTTATCAAATACTTTCTCCTAAATCACCATACTTCTCTCATTTCTTCTTCCTCCATCTAATTCGGCCACCATCACCACCATATCACCATCATAACCAAACCATTTCCTTCCGTTTTTTCCAAACCCTAAACACCACATCCACCACCCTTGTTGCCGATCCGTATTGCCGCCGCAATGCTGAAGTGCTACGCTTCTTCTTCTTCCATTACCGTAAGTGCGATCCTAGAAAGAAATTAGAAAATTTCAAGCCGGTAAACCGCACCCTATCTCCGGTTTACCGAGGGTAATTGTTCGAAACAAACTTTCGAGAATCGTTCTTATACTCATTCGGACGGGTCCTAAGTGTCAACGTTCGGCCAGGTTCGTCCCGGTGGTTATCGTAGTGTATATGAAGATGCTAATCCCTTAATCGACGGGGTTGAGCAATTCCATTATTTAGAGATTTATGAGTCGTTCCGAGGGTATTGGAACGCAAGACCAGTGGCTCGAGAACGAGGGGTAGAACTGGACGATTGCGGTTCAATTTTGCCGGGTGCCCTACAAGCACAAGATATATTGGAAATGGCTAAAGCACCGGCCTGGTTCAACGCCACGGTGGTAAGGAATTTTATGCTTATGTTTCGCATAACCCCGGAGTCACATATGCTATGGTTCGCGGTATCAAGGTTGATTTTTCGATTGAGTTGATCAATGCTCATTTTGGGGTTAGACATCCACCGGTGGGCCCGGATGAGTACACATCTTTGAGCAATATTGAAGATATTGAGAGGATGAACATGATTGTTGATTACTTTGGGGTGCAATGGAAGCGCAATCCTGCTGGAACCCCCACCATCTTCCTCGAGAATGAGTCATCTTGGGACCGGAAGATGGTTAACAGATTTGTTTGTGCCCGCCTTCTTCAGACCAAGCACACTGTCTCTGTCACTACCAATAGGGCGTAATTGATGTTTTATCTGGAGTAGGGATCTCCAATCAACATTGGTCTACTGATGCATAGCCGTATCCACGAGCTTGCTGCCGCTTTTGAGCGCGAGCTGTTACCGTATGTGCCGATGATTGATATGTTTGCTTTGGAGGAAGAGGTGAAGATGCTCATCAGTGATGATTGGGAAGACCTTGAGCCGATGCTTAGTTCATAGTCAGTTTCGAGAGTACAAAGATGGGTTGGACGAGCTGAAAGGGAGCGTACTCCGGTGCATGGAGCACCGAGGACTCAGAGAGCCTTGCTTGAGGAGCACTCGCGAGAGATTGCGAGTTTGTACCGCAAGATGGATAGGATTATCGATTACTTTGGCATACCTTCCTCGACCCCACCACCTAGGACTACCCCTCGTCATGGAGCTTCATCTTCAGCCACGGCTGCCTCCAGTTCTGGTCTACCTCCCGGTTTTGAGCCTAGAGATGACTGGGAGGGTTATTCTGATGACAATTAGATTTTCTTTCTTTTTTATTGTTGTTTTCCATTTTCTTGTTTTTATTTTATTTATTTTTCTTTCCTATCTAGTTTATGTAGCGGAATTTTATAATATAATGATTTTGTCGGCTTAAACTGTTTTTGAGTTAATTCTTTTCTCTTTTACCGCCGCCATTTTATTATACAGTTTCTTATCACCGTTGTTCTTCTTGATTTGTTTGAGATATTTAGCGCTTGATTCTTCATGGATTACTTACACGAGCCCGATGATTTGTACGACGATCCGATTCTTCTTTGGTTCCACGCCTAACCGAAGCTAAGTTCCTTTTCATTTTTTATTTTCCATCTTACGCATTAGGGACAATGTTTCGATTAAGTGGGTGGGGGTAAGGGACGTCACTTAGCTTCTTAGCACTATATTCCATGAATTGCTTGATTATCTTGATTCCCTTTGATGCACGATTCACCACTTAGACTTTGATTTGTTTCAATAGAATTTCGAAAAAAATATGATATCTTTGATATTTTCGAGTTAATTGACTTTATCTTTGTTTTACTTTGTACGAGTAAGAGAAAGTGTCCACTTCTGAAGTAGTGGCATATTAAGCGCATATTCTGTTATGGGCCACCACTTTAAGCACGTATAACTCACTTCCCTTGGTGTGTAGTCGATAGCATATTGCTTTAACTAGAGTTGACCCTGGCTTCATCACGAATCATGTTCCACCAACGCTTAGAAAGGCAAAGGAAATTCTGATTCGGTAGTTTATCATGAGTGGGGCCGTGAGGATAGCTAAATCAATGAGAGTTTACCCGCCAAGAAAGAGAAGTGCATTGAAATATATACATCTATATTCTCTTTGGCAATATTTTAGTCGATGGAGCGTAAGACGCACGACTTTTGCATAGACCGATAAACGCGAGCCTAAGAGTAATATATGCTCGGTTCTCGATCCGCCTTGCCACTCAATTAATTCATAAATAACATGTTCGAGACTCGGTTAGTTTGACTACGGATTGATGTAATGTGAAATTGTCCGCATTTCTAAGCGGTTGTGAAAGTTATTGCACACACACATTGGCTCATGACGTAAATATTGTTTAATGCATTACCGATGGATATGAGTGGAATGATCTTGATATTGACTTTGTGAGGCATAGTTGTTTTTAATTAACTTGTATGTTGATCAGGGGTGTTGTTTTCTTTTCGCCTTTTTGCTCAGGACGATCAAAAGCTAAGTGGGGGGTAGTTGATAAAGCTCTAAATGGTACCAATAATTATACTTATATTCACCCCGAATTCAGCTCAAGAGAGGATAAATAGGCTTATTATTATATGGAATATATGTTAAATGCTATGTGAGTGTTTCCAGGATCGTAATTTTGCATCTATGCTATTTTCCCGAGGTTTTGGTACTGTTTTGTCTCGTTTTGCATGTTTTATAGGATGTACCAGATCTGGAGCATTAGAGAATGGATCTGAACCGAAATAAGTACATTGGGCCGAGTGATTTAAGTCCAAGAAGAATCCCGCCGAAGAATGTGAGGAAAAGTAGGCCCGGTAACCCGAAGGGTGGGCCCGGTAAACCGGTGACTTGTTCGACACAAAATTGATTCGCCGCGCATCAACTAGGTCTCGTTAGTGGTTTCGTAAAGTCTTAAGTCGGTCATTGTATCTATATAAGGCCGCGTTTTACAGATTATTGTATACAATCTCATATCTTATCAATTACATTATACCCTTTTGATGAAATAAAGTTTTCTTGAGCTTTGGAGAGTTATTTCTGGTTTCCTCCCTTCTTTCATCATCTCTAGCTTGAGTAGATCGAGCTAGATCTGCATTGTTGAAGGTATGAAGCTTTGAACGTTCCTTTATTGTCTTCAATATGGTAGATCCGTTCGTATTTATGTGTTTTAGTTTATCTGCATGTTAGAAGACCCCATAATTTACTTATTTTAATCGTATCAGAGCAATGTAGATCCAGAAATTACGAAAAGCTGACCTCGGTAACCCGGCGGTCTATACCGGTTTACTGAGGCAATATTTAGAAAACCTAAACTGGGATTCACTACAGCTACGTTGATCGACAGGTTTAATTACAGTAGGTTAGATCTGGCCAATCTGCTTATTGTAATCGTAAACTGGCATGAAATACGAATAGTGAAGTGCTAAGTTTGGACATAGTCTAGAATGGACCCTAGGAACGTGCTGGTCAATGTCGACAGCTGTCTAGGCGGGTTAGCGGTATGAGTTAGCACTCGATATCGGCAATTCTAGTTCTTTATGCGTATGGGCTATTACGGACCAATTAAGGAGGGTAGCTTGCAAATAGATTGTCTACTGCCATTGTCGGAGTAGATATGAGTAGGAAATGCACCCGTAGCTGATGATAATGATAATTAAAATGAAAGCTCACGATTAATCTAAGGAAATTATGTGGGGAAGTAAACATAACGATTAACTAATCCAAGTTAGTAGATCGGTGAGGAGAGGGAGAGGAATACCATGTTTGTTTTCTTTTATATTATTGTTGGTCAATGACTGCCTCTATGTTGCTTCTTAATTTGGTTAGAATCATTTATACTTATAGTTGCATTGTCTCCGTGGGATCGACCTTGACTCGCATTTACTATACTACAATGTACCTAGTATTATTGCTAGTAATATCGATGTTAGTGACTTACACGCGATCAAATATTTCAATTGGTACCTTCTCCAACTCAGGACCTCATTTTGTTCTCTCTTCGTGCTCCGTATACTGGTAGTGATAAATTTATTATTGGTGATGGTAGCTCCCCCCATTTCACATATTGGTTTTGCACATCTTTCTTCTTTAACTTCGTCCATTACTTTATCTAATGTGCTATGCGTTTCCACTTTTTCCCAGAATTTACTTTTTCTCTCTAAGTTTTGTTCTGATAATTCCGTTTCCATTGAATTTATATATGTTTGCTTCCTTGTCAAGGATCTCAAGACAGGAACTGCCTTCTTCAAGGTTAATCTAGAGATGGTGTTTATTACTGGTCCAACAAACCTCTCTTTGCCTATTTAGTTAGCAAAGCCCGGCCCCGCATCGACCTGACATCATCGCTATGGTCATCCAGGATTTCGAATTATTCAACATTTGGTAATGAAATAAATATTTAGACTCGTCTTCTATTAATTCATCTCCTTCGATGCTTGTTTATGCAATAAAAGTCACCGTTTTTCCTTTTCGACTTTACCTTACGGTCTAACCATCCTCTTGAATTGGATCATCAATGATCTTTTAAACTCCTTATGAAAGTTTGTATTAGTTCCATGAAACCAAACTTTATCCTACATTTCTTAAGTGTCTAGTCTCTTTCAATCAAAAGCTTGTTTATCTCCCTTTTTCAAAAAAATTGATTTACCTTTACAATCCCTCGAGAAAATTTCTATCCCCTTTCAATCTTGAAATAACCTCTCTTTTGATTTATGCAAACTTGGACACTTCTTGACAAGTTTTCATTCCACTCTGAGACTTTTGGTGTACTCATTTTGGCCCCAAAACTCCTTCGAGTTGAGACTCTTACTCCTTTCTTGAATTCTCGTTGAGTCTTTCGTGTGCTCGACCTTGCACCTTTGCCTTGTCTTTCCTGTTGTGGGTAGATTCCTCGGCAACATTCATGCGAATTAATAACTTTCTTAATTCAGCAACAACCATTCTTTAAATCAAATAATTAACAATTAAGGTCACTTGCCTACTGTTCTCAAGTCCAGTATTCTTTTCTTTTTTCATTAAACTTTTCCAAGTCCAACATGTGATGTTTCCCTTAACATCTCCACTTCCTAAAGGCTTATGTAAAAGCTCATTATCTTTCTTTCAAGCTATCTGAGTTTCTTTGCAGACCACCGTATCTTGCAGAATTCCACTCATTTAAAAGAATTTCATCTGCAAGATGTTCTTTTGTTTTGCCCCTTTTTTGACGTTATCTTTTCTATTAAGATACAGTGCCTCACCCTTCTAGTTGGAACCAAATTAAAGCTTTCCCCAACCCAGAGACAGCTTGTCTTAATTGCAACCCAAATAACCTCTCTTGTTTTGAGAACCTTATGTCTTTCTTTGGCTTACCAAGTTGACTTTCCACCCTGGTGCTCAACTTGTCACTTTTCAATTTTCTCGGATTTCGAGAAACCCTTATCTAAAAATCTAACCGAAAATGATCATGCTTAAGTCAGTCGGTCTTAAGTTCAAACGTTCATCCCGTTTTGGGTTGTTGTACCATATTCCAGCTTTCGTTGTTTTCCACACCGGTTTCATCCACAGAACTTCTATAAGATATTTTATATCTTCCTCTTTTACTAGCATCAGTTCCCTTTTTGTATCACCGTGACGTCTAGGAAGTTTCCGTGTCGGAGACTCTCCTCTGCAACACTTTTTACAGCAGTGTTGTGTTGCCTTTAGCCTCACCGCAAGGAATGGATCATAACGTCTCAGAAGCCCTTCGGATGGGATTCTTACAATGCACTTCAGCAAGCTTGTGTCACGGTAATGGAGGTTGAGATCAAAATAAGTCAAGTGTGTCAGAAGTTGCGAATCAGTTGGGAAGTTCAAGCATTCTGGATATAGGTCAAACAAAGTAGGTCGGACCGTTGATGGCTAGATTTGAGATAGTTGATGTGATCATGAAGAAACAAAACGAAGATCTAGCTGTGGTGGATTACAAGCCAGTGGCTAGGACCAAACCAGTAAGGGGTTACTGAGTTAGATGAAGATGGAAACCTTCAGCATCAAAATTAGATTTGTGTTCCGAATATAGGATATTTGAGGAAGACAATGATGAATGAAGCCCACAAGATAGCGTTTTTAGTCTGTGTCGGAGCAGCCAAGGCATATACAGAGTTGAAACAACACTCCTGATGGCCTTCTATGAAGATAGAGATGGTAGAGTTAACTTACAATAGTACCACGCCAATGCCCAGATGTCACCATTTGAAGCTCGCATAAAGAAAATGTAGAACGCCGCTTTTTCTATGATGAAGTGAAGCGGTTGACATATTATAAGACCAGAGTTGATACAGCAAGCCAAAGAGAAGATTGAAGTGGTTCGTCGCAGCCCCAAGATGCCTCAAGATAGGCAGAAAGGTTGGTCAGATGTAAGAGTAAGACCGTTAGAGTTTGAAACTGAAGATAAAGTGTATTCTAAGGCGTTTTCAATGGGAAGAGTAAGACGGTATGGGCGCACATACAAGTTATGCCCCAGATATGTAGGCCCTTATGTGATTTTGGCTAAAGTCAGACATTTAGCTTATCCATTTGGAGTTACCATTATCTCTTTCCCGAGTGCATAATGTCTTTCATGTGTCAATGATTAGGAAATCCTTAACCGACATTGATGTGGAAGTTAACATTGACCTTGAAATGTTTAAAGAGAACTTGGCATACGTGGAAGGACTTGTTGCACCTTAGAACGGAGGATGACAAAAGTCAAGAAGGAAGATGTACAAACTAGTATGAGCACGGTGGAGCGATCACACACCGGAAGAGGAAACATGAGAGTTAAAAGAGAAGATAGTTTGCGAGTTCCTAGAGTTCAAAAACCTCCAGGGCATGTTCGGTTTCGAGGACGAAACTTGTTTTAAGGGGAAGGATGTAACACCCCAAATTTTTAGTAAGGGCAAGATAGTAAATTGGGTTTAATTATTTATCTAACCTAATAGCTATTTACCTAAATTAATTAATTTAAGAGATTTAACAAATAAAGGTCTTTGCAATTAAAAATATTTTAATAATATGTACTTAAGGAAAATAATCTCATTATTTCCTTAATTTTATCACATCGGCAATTCTGAGGAATTACGTAGGAGGAGCGAAGCTGAGTTGCTAGGAAACGGAGGAAAGGAATCTTCAATCGCGCGGCTAATCCATCAGGATTTTCGGCAGACCACAGAATAAGGAAATCATCGTTTCATCGCGTCGAACGTTTCCACACTAACTGTTTGCAATTCAGTAAGTCTTTAATTTAGCCATAAATCTAGAATTTTGACCGTTCTTGAGGAAAAATTTGAGTATTAATAGAATAAAGCACCCTAAAAAAAGAATAAAGTGTTCTTTAATCGTACTGTGTCGTTTAATTATCGTAGGATGATCGTAGGAGTTGAAGAATCGAAGGATTCAAGCTTTTGCTTTTGGATTTGTTTTTAATCGTAATTAAGGTATGGGTGTTCTTAAATGGGTTTTTGGGTGTTTGTTGTTATGCTTTGTTGTTCTAAATTGTAAGTTTTGTTTGTAATAAAGTTGGAAGTTCGTGGGGTGATGATCCGCATTGCTTTCAGCCTGAAACAAAGTCGAACCTGTGTATTTCCGCCGTTCGGTGCGCGTCAGACTGGCTTTGACGGCCGCCAAGCCAAACAAAAATATTCAGGGTGGCTCTGTCTAAGGTTTGCAGGCGCCAATAGGATATGGCGGGTGCCAAAGGTGCACAACAGGTCAAAAGAATGTACATGTAAGGTTTGGTGGGCGCTAGATAGAAGCGCGAAAGCTCCGTTCATATTTGGCGGTCGCCAAGGGTGTTTGACGGGTGCCGAAATGGGAGCAGAATGGTATGATGGTTCTGGAATGGGTATTAACACGCGCCAAACTGTCTGATTACCCTATTTCCACGTTTTCTTGTGTACAACATGCTATGGATTGGTTTGAATGCCTTTTAGGGCATTAAATGTTCATTGGAAATGTCTAACTACCGCTTCGATAGCCTTGTCTCAAAGCATCACAACCGAGACACTCGCGGGGAGAAGGTGGTAGCACCGAAAGGCGATTGTTAGGCCTTACAGACGTTGAATAGTAGTCAATGATTTCATTACAATATGCTAGGTAGTGTAATTAGAATGTCTATGACTAAATTTCCATAGGAAGTCTTTTATGTGAATCAATCGGGTGGTTTGACTTAAACTCGTAAATTACATATGTGGGTGTCTAAGATCTAAAACATCTTTATCATTGGTAAGACACGTTTACTTTTCGAAGCATGAGGATTATTGTAGAAAATGTTCATGCTATATATATATATATATATATATATATATATATATATATATATATATATATATATATATATATATATATATATATATGTATGTGTAGTCATTTATCGTAATCGTTTCTTCTACCCCTTACTAAGTACGTATGTTTTTACCCTCTTCTTTATTGTTCCCACCCCGAGAAGGTGGTGTATTTGTAGGTTGTTTTCGAGGCCACCGAGGAGTGACCCGGAGATGATGCATATGAAGTCTCGTCTTTCTTTATTCGGTTTATTTTTGGGTTTAGATTCTCTTATCCTTTGTGATGCTAGAAAGTGATGAGTTGAGTTTGTGGATATCAAGTTGTAATGTCAAATGTACTTGATGGCTGTAATTAGTCTTTTGATGATGTAATAGATGCATCCGGTGTTGCTTTCAATCGTTTATTAGTTGTTTTAGTTACCCGAGTACGTCGTTTTGTCATCAATCTTGTTCTCTGATGTTTGCTTATGTAAGGTTTATGTATATAATTACATTAAATTTTAATTATATGTGTGTTGGGCGTTCTTTTCCGGATAAGGACTCGGTATCCGGGACAAGTGCGTCATAGTAATTACACTTTTTATTATTATCGCGTTATAATTTAAAATATTTTTGAATTACTTTTCGAAAAATATTAAACTCGATACGCTCAATGCAAAACTCAAGCTTGGCTCGGGTTGTTAAAAAAACTTCCTTGAATCTCATCTTGACGTCGAGTTTGAAATACCCGTGCTTGAACTTGAACACGAGAATGCTTTGAATTGTTCGACTTGTTTAGAGCATTACATGACTTGACTCGTCTCATTTACACCCTTATGCCGAAATCTACATTACTCGATTGATACTGGAATTCGCTTCGTGAGAAAACCGTTTTCCTCTCATTTTTTAAAGTGTAGAAGAAGAAAACAATGTTCACAAGCATTTTCGCTAATGTGGCACCAAAATCAATGTGTTATGGGGGAATCATAATTTGTTTTTTCATGCTACAACAAATAAGGTTTTTAGCGACGATGGTGTGTCGTCGCTTTAAATGCATCTGTTGCGACAACACGTCGTCACTTTAAATAAAACCTGAGAAAAGCCAAGGGGGAGATTAAAGCTGGATGTTTTTTTGTGACGGCAAAGGATTATTTGCGGCCCCACAAAGAATTGGGGGGAAATTTAATTTGGTGGGATATTTTAAGCGACAATTATTCGGATTTAATTCGACGAAAAGTTATTTATTACGACGACACCCTGCCAGGTTGTAATCCTATGTGGACCGGTGGATTTGATGCGACGACTGGTGTCTCACTTTTTAATATCGCCGCATTAAATAATTGGAGGAATTGGGTAGAAGGACAAAAATATTTGAATATGACAACTTTCGAAACTTTTGTATAAGGGACGAAATTATTATTTTTTAAAAGCTGGACGCCTATTTTTTCCCAAAAAAAACTAGCACACTTTTTTTTTTTTAATGATCCATATTTTTTAAACTCTTATATCTCTCACTTTAGATCTCCAAATTTGAAAATTCTTTCACCAAATTTTTTAAATTTTCATTCTCTTTATTTTGAGACCACATTCATCATATTCCGACATGATTTCTGAAAAACCAGCTTTCGAAATTCACTATTATTCGAAATTCACTATCGAAATTCACTGCTTATCGGGATTCAATGTCGAGATTCACAGAGTGAATTCCGACGGTGAATCTCACGCAAAACGATGTAATGATATTGAACCAAGTTTCAAAACGAAGAGTGTGAAAAAAAATAAAAAATTCAGTGAAATTTTTATCACGTTTGGAGATCTATATCAAAAAAATATATGTGTTTGAAAATAATAAAGGTTGGAAGTGAAAAAAAAAGTCAAAACAGGCACACACGTGTTTTTGTTTTTGTATTTTTTTGTCCTTTAGGCAATAAAAATTATAGAAGTTGTCTTTCTCCCTATAAAAAGTATTTAAGTGTCACGTTACTTAAAAATATTTCAAAATGTGTTCTTTTACCTAATTTTCTATAAATAATTTTCATGCTATTTGTTTTTAATTAAATTATTTATTCTTCATAATATTTATTTTCAATCAAATATTTTTTTGAATACAATATAACTTTAATAAAATAATTTTTATAATATTATTTTTTGTTATTTAACTAAAATATTTTTTTAATATTTATTCTTAATTAAATATTTTATTTATAATCATTTTTTCTAAGTTAATAATTTTAAACTTGGGGTTCATAGTAAGATAATGATTTCAAACCGGGGGTTCGTTATGGAGTTGATGATTTCAAACACGAGGTTCATTATTGAGTTGTTGTTTTGAAACCCGGGGTTCGTTATTGAGTAAAGGATTTCACACGCGAGGTAATTTAGTGAGCTAATGAGTTTGTTAGTGTGTTCATGATTTGAAACCCAGGGTTCGTTAGTGAGTTGATGATTTGAAAGACGAGGTCCGTTAGTGAGTTAATGATTTGAAACACGGGGTTCGTTAGTGTGTTCATGATGTGAAACACTGGGTTTGTTAGTGAGTTAATGAATTGATAGACAAGGTTCGTTAGTGAGTTGATGATTTGAAACTCATAGTCCGCTATCATACGGTGGGGTTATCAAAAGAACACAATATTTTCTTAGAATTAGGTTTCCTTTTCATTAAATGAAAAGCAAACGTTAAAAATGACGTTTTTGGCAAAAATATGTATTAAACCCGTACTGTATTTGTTTTCAATGTCATCCGTAGTCTTAAATTCTCTGTGACATATAATATTGGTTCCACGTGGCAAAACAAAAATTATGAGGTCGGCAGAATTAGTCTGCCAATGGAATGAATTAAGCGGGTGGAGTAGAAGAAAAATCCACTTCAAAAGTAAACTGACAAAGGCCCCCAAATGGCCACACCACAATTACAAGACTTGAGTTTTGAATGTTCAAATGAACTGTAATTTAGTAAATAAAAGTCAAATCATATGATGAAAGTTGACTGTTGAGAGGAGAAATGGGAGACCATAAACTATTATATGACAGTGATTTTGCTTTTTTGTGGGACCCCCTCCCCAAAACCCACAAAGTAGTAGTATACCTAACAACAAGAAACGTAATGCTCATATAGTCGTATTCATCATTTATTAGAATAATGAATAAAACCATCTATCCAAAAAGTCAAAAGAGGAAAAGGGTTTTTTTTTTTTTTTTGGGGGTGGGGGGGGGGGGGGGGGAGTGTGGTTTGGGGAGGGGGAGGGGGGGTTGGTGGACCAGTTGATGATCATATTGTCCCTTGAAATTGCTTCAAGAAACATGTCTCAAACATGTTGGTGAAGTCTGGACTCTGGAGTCCCTCCAAGATTTAAAGTCTCTAAACACCATTGGTTTATGCTAATTAAGATGTTGGCTAAAAGACTTGCATTGCATGGCCCCTCCATGCATCTTTTTTCTTTCTCCATCCATCCATCATCTGTACATAGGCAACATAGAATTAATATCCTTACATTTAGGCTTTTCTTCCTGTTTGACAGTAACCTGCACTAAGATCACATAGGCAACATAGAATTAAGTGGTGGTCCTTTAGATTATTCCTTTCGGTATATTGTCGCTTTAGATTTCTGAGAAATGCAAGAAACTGTACATAAAAACAAATTGTCACTGTGTTTCCTTCCCAAAGAGGTGCATGTTTGGGCATAATGTGATTATTAATTGTCATAATTAATTGAGATATTATTTCATCCTGGAATGCTATGATCGTTATATGAAGTTACACTTAAGAATATTTACAATTTAACGACAAATAATAGGGATGACAAAGAGTACATATGGATATATACAGGTTAGACAATATCGACACCCTATCCATCACAAATTAATTATCTTTGATAAGCTAGTGAAGAAACATGAGATGATTGCTTGTTTTTCATTACTGTGCATGGTAGAAAAAGTAAGTGATGATTCTAGAATCAATCATAGCTAGTTAGTAAATTCGCAAATAATTCGCATCCGAACGAATTATTGAAGAGAACATGCGTTTCATGTACCGATCTCAATTATACGGCAAAATACTTGTTCTTTTCATCATAAAAAATTGGTGCGTATAATTCAAATCCTGAACTATTCAAGCTGTATAATTCGCTATTTTATAACTAAATATTAGATGATAAATATTAAAGTTAATATAAAATATACATATATATGCTTAAGGCCACTACAACAATTCAGATTTTTCACGGCGATGTAATGTCATACAATTAAAGATGCAGTCGTCGCAAAAACAATTAATGTGACGATTGGTCGTACCAAAAAAGTCGTCGAGCAACTTTGGATTCGAAAAAAAAGGATAGGATTTTGTGCGACGACTAAGTCATCGTCGCATGAAATGGTCGATGACAGGGCTTGATTTTTCAGCTGAGGTGATGTGGCAAAGCCGGTCTGACGACGGCGTGGCCGTCGCTTTAAATAATAGTTATTATTAAATTAATTTAATATTAAAATTACTATTCATTAATTTTTTTTAGGGAATTAAAATTAATTATTCAACGTAATTATTGCATATGTTCTGGGACGACATATCGTCCTTAAAAAGTTTTTTTAAAAAACAATTCAATGGGACAACTTGTCGTCCCAAATTTTTGTTTTTGCATGCATACTACAAGAATTTGGCTTTTTTTGGGACGATCTTTTGCGCGAAGACAGCAAGTCGTTCCAAAAAAGCCGTTTTTTTGGGACAACAGGCCATTCCTTTAAATAAAATCCTTGAAAAGTCCAGTTTTAATGATTTTTTGATGGGAAAAATTGGTGGGGTTCTTTTTTAGGACGACATGTTGAATTGGACGGATTTTGTGTTTGTGGGAAATTTTTGGCGGGAAATTAATTTGGGTTAAAGTGACGACATTGTCGTTTTTGAGACGACAATCTACCAAACTGGAATCCATGTGGAGAAGGTGCTATTAAGTGACGACAATGTCGTCCCTTTAAATATTTTTAAATTCTATCATTCCATGAATAAAATTTATAGATTTTATCAATTTTTGTATAATCAATATTCCTTTTATTCAAAGAGACGACATTGTCATCCCTTAAGTATTTATTTTAATGATTATTTTTAATTAATAATTTTTATCATTAAATGAATAAATTGTATTTTTATAATATTTTTATAAAATTAATAATTAAATCATTTCTAATAATATTTGTTTTCATTTAAATAATGTTGAATAAAATAACTTAAAGTTGGAGTTCGTAATAATTTCAAACACAATGTTCGTTATTGGGTTCAAGACTTCAAATTCGAGGTTCGTTAGTAAGTTCAAGATTTTAAACCCGAGGTTCGTACTTGAGTAGTGAATTCAAACACAGGGTTCGTTTATCAGTCGGTTGATGATTTCAAACCCGGGGTTCGTTATTGAGTAGTGATTTAAAACCTAGGGTTCGTTAATCAGTCGATTGATGATTTCGAACTCTAGGTTCGTTAGTTAGTTCTAGATTTCAAACATGTGGTTCGTTATTCAGTAGTGATTTCAACCCAGGGCTCGTTAATTAGTCGGTTTATGATTTCGAACCCCAGTTTTGTTAATTGGTTCAAGATTTCAAACGCAAAGTTCGTTATTGAGTTGTGATTTCAACCTGGGGTTCGTTAGTCGGTTGATGATTTCAAACCCAAGGTTCGTTAGTTATTTCAAGATTTAAAACCCAAGGTTTCGTTATTGAGTAGTAGATTTCAAACCTAAGGTTCATTACTGAATTGAGTGCTGATTCAAACTCAAGGTTCGTTATTAGGCTGTGATTTCAAACCTGGGGTTTGTTAGTTAATGGGTTGATGATTTCAAAATTGAGGTTTGTTAATTAGTTCAAGATTTCAAACCCAATGTTCGTTATTGTGTAGTAGATTTCAAACCCGATGCTTCTTATTGAGTAGTGATTCAAACTCGAGGTTCGTTATTGAGTAGTGATTTTGAACCTGGGGTTCATTAGTTAGTCGGTTGATGATTTCAAACCGAGGTTTGTTAGTTATAAGTTAAAGATTAAAACCTAAGGTTCGTTATTTAATATTAGATTTCAAACCCGAGGTTCCTTATTGAGTAGTGATTCAAACTCGAGATTTGTTATTGAGTAGTGATTTCAAATGCGGGGTTCGTCGGTTAGTTGGTTGATGATTTCAAATACGAGGTTCGTTAGTTAGTTCAAGATTTCAAACCGATGTTGTTATTGAGTAGTGATTTCAAACTGCGGGTTTGTTAGTAGTCGATTGATGATTTCAAACCCGATGTTCGTTATTGAGTAGTAGATTTGAAACCCGAGATTTAGTATTGAATTGAGTAGTGATTCAAACTCGAGGTCGTTATTGAGTAGTGATTTCAATCCCAGTTTGTTAGTTGGGTTTGTTAGTTAGTCAGTAGATGATTTCAAACCCGAGGTTTGTTAGTTACCTCAAGATTTCAAACCCGAGGTTTTTTATTGAAATGTTTAATGATTCAAACCTGAGGTTTCTTATTGTGTTGTGATTCAAACTCGAGGTTCGTAATTGAGTAGTGTTTTCAAACTAGGGGTTCTTTTGTTAGTCCGTTGATGATTTCAAATCCAAGGTTCGTTAGTTAGCTCAAGATTTCAAACCCGAGATTCATTATTGAGTAGTGATTTCAAACTTGGGGTTCGTTAGTTAGTCAGTTGATGATTTCAAACCCAAGGTTCGTTATTGAGTAGTAGAATTCAAACCTTAGGTTCATTATTGAATTGAGCAATGATTCAAACTCGAGGTTCGTTATTGAGTAGTGATTTCGAACCTAGGGTTCATTATTTATTCGGTTGATGATTTCAAACACGAGGTTTGTTAGTTAGTTCAAGATTTCAAACCCAAGATTCATTATTGAATGGAGTGATTCAAACCCAAGGTTCCTTATTAAGTAGTGATTCGAAATCGAGGTTCGCTAGTTAGGCGGTTGATGATTTCAAGCCCGAGATTCATTGTTGAGTAGTGGATTTCAAACCCGAGGTTCGTTATTGAATTGAGTAGTGATTCAAACCGAGGTTCGTTATTCAGTAATGATTTCAAACTTGGGGTCATTAGTCAGTTGGTTGATTATTTCAAACCCAAGATTTGTTAGTTAGTTCACGATTTCAAACTCGAGGTTCGTTACTGAATTGAGTAGTGATTCAAAGCTAAGGTTCGTTATTGAGTAGTGATTTCAAACCTAGGGTTTGTTAGTTAGTCGGATGATAATTTCAAACCCGAGGTTCGTTATTGAATTGATTAGTGATTCAAACCCGAGGTTTGTTATTGAGTAGTGATTTCAAACCCGGGGTTCGTTAGTTAGTCGGATGGTGATTTCAAATCCGATGTTCATTACTGAGTAGTAGATTTCAAACCCGAGGTTCCTTGTTAAGTAGTGATTTAAAATCGAGGTTCGTTATTGAATAGTGATTCAAACCCGAGGTTTGTTATTGAGTTCAAGATTTCAAAATTGGGGTTCGTTATTGACTCGATAATGGCATGGTATTTCTTATTATTTATTGATGTGATCCATTCCGAGATATTTTATTGGTTTTGTTTATTTTAGTTTTCAGTGTTTTAACGAATAAAACGGCCTTAGGCCCGTGTCAAAAGTTGCACATATGTTAGTATATTGGGCCAGGTGTTTATTTTTAGCAAATAATAGCCGTTTGGGCTTATTAGGGTTGAGTTAGGATTGTTACAAAATAAAGTGGCGAAAATTACTATGTAATTTATCCCACATTGCTTAGGAGTTGGTTAGTCATTTATTTTGTAGCCTATATAAAGGCATTCCTTGTAATTTTATATAATAACCAATAATGAATGATGAAATATTTATAATGAAATTGAGAGTTTTCTCTTCTTCCTTGGTCTGTGATTGATCAAGAACATCGCTTGCGAGCGAGTGATCTCTTTGTCGTAGAGATTGCACCCCTTTCAAGAGCTTATCAGCGTTCTTGAGCAAAGCGTTGAGTTGTTCTTGGCCCTCTTCCTAGACTGCTGCCCAGTTAGGTTAGGGTTTTCCCGCTCTTATTGATCCTTTCGTCGATCTCCTGGGATCGTATCCGCATCAGTTGGTAGCAGAGCCCAGTGACCGAGGTATCAAATATCCCCGTTTAGTTAATTTTTTTTTCTTGCTTCTTGTTCGTTCTTGCTGTGTTCATCGCATATCTACAAAAAAATATTGAGATCTTGCTATTCTTGTTTCGATTTTTTTTTCTGTTCAGTGCAATCATTCATCAGCAGTCAATCCCTGTTCTTGTGTCTCGTTCATCATCATTAAACCAAAAAAAAAATAATAATAATAATTTCGACCCTGCAACTTGCGATTTGATTCATTGTTGCTGTTCTTGTGATTAATTCTCTGTTGCTTCTTGTGATTAACTGTTGCTGTCGCTGTTCCTCGCGCAAACAAAAAAAAAAAAGGGACACAACCGCAATTTGATTATCTCAGCCGCAATTTACCAAATTGTTGACCTAGCCGCCAATTTTGATCATTTACCTAATTTGCAATTTTTGCGATTAGTTTAAAAAATAAAAAAATAAAAAAAAAAAAATCTTTCTGTGCTTGTTTCTTGGCATTCGATCATCATCAATTTTTCTTGTGTTCATTGCATATTATCATATTATCATATTATCAAAAAAAAAAAAAACAAATTCCTACCTGTTCTTGTTCCCTTGGCATCGTCCATATTCACCCCAAAAAAAAAAAAAAAAAAAAAACAAAAACCAAACATTACAGCCTTGTTTCCTTACCCATACCTTCCAAACCAAGCCCTAGTTGTCTAAGTCTAGGTTGTGGTACTTGAACTGTACTCGTGTTGCTCGTTATTCTGATTTTGTTTGCAAGGGTACTCCTACGACTGAGAGAGCGAGGGTGAGTGCAAACACGTGAGTTGTGAGTTCAAATGGCATTACCACCATTTCGTGGTAACCGTGATGGCGATGCATATTTTGCGTGGGAAGCTAAATTGGAGCAGATTTTTGCATGTCATACATATTCGGACACGAAGAAGTGTGATCTTGCACAACATAGTTTCACTGGCCATGCTGCAGTATGGTGGAAAGAATTAAATTTTTTGAGGCGTATGCATAGGGATCCAGAGGTTAGTACTTGGACTGAAATGAAAAGAGAAATGAAGCAACGTTTTGTGCCCCGTCATTACTTGAAGGAGGTTGAAGCGTCCAAAAATGTGGCAAATGAGTTAGTTGATTGGAATGAAGTTCAAAAAGCGGTAGACGACATGGGTAGGACTCTTGAGAGGATGATGCGAAAATTAGAGGAACGCACTGAGCGTTCGGCGCAGCGGAGGAGGGAAAGTGAACTGTTTTGGGAGAATTTTCTGGTTGATGATGCAACAACATTAGTTGCAGCGGGAAAAGAGGCGATTGTTAGTGTTTGTGAGCAGGAGTTGAATAATGAGGAGGGAGCATATGTGGCAGAAGTAGTTGAGCGTGTGGTGGATTTGAAGGAGCCTGAAATTTTAGATGAGTTGGTCGAGGGTGTTGATGAAGTGGTTTCAAATGGTGAGGCCTTAGTTGTGGACCAGATAGTTCACATTGATGACACATTTGTTGCTGGTCAAATTGAGAGTAATGTTGCGCGTGCGGAATCAGTTGTGGATAAGCCCGTTGCAGAGGGACATGAGCATGTGGAGGAGACTGATGGTGCGCATAGTCTTAATTTGGTGGTTGAGGATATTGCGGCATCTGCGGTGGTTTGTCCTACTTTACCGACCGTGTGGTCGAGTTCTATGTTGTCTTCTCGTGCGGGTACATGAGGATCATCCACACGAGGGGAAACCGAGATGTTCGATACATCCAAAGCAGCCCCTATATTTCCTTTGGTTTATCGTGCTCTCGATTATGATGAGGGCAAGCCGAAGCATATTTTCTTTGATCCATTTGTTGCACATGGTGATTCATCTCCTAATCCGAGTTGCTATGCTTATCTTGCTACTTTTCCTAGCTTCATCGACAATATCGGACCGAGGGATTGTTCTTTTGTTTCATTGGTGCCGTTTAGCTCGTCGTGTTACCGGTCAATTGGTTTGAAATCGTCCATCAACTTTGTATTTGATCCCGGTATCTTTTTGAGGATTTTTGTGGTTTGTTCGCGATTGATGGGTGCTGAAGACTTTTACGACATCCTTTTGATTCGAGGACGAATCCTTTCCAACCGGGAGGGAATGATGTGATCCATTCCGAGATATTTTATTGGTTTTGTTTATTTTAGTTTTCAGTGTTTTAACGAATAAAACGGCCTTAGGCCCGTGTCAAAAGTTGCCCATATGTTAGTATATTGGGCCAGGTGTTTATTTTTAGCAAATAATAGCCGTTTGGGCTTATTAGGGTTGAGTTAGGATTGTTACAAAATAAAGTGGCGAAAATTACTATGTAATTTATCCCACATTGCTTAGGAGTTGGTTAGTCATTTATTTTGTAGCCTATATAAAGGCATTCCTTGTAATTTTATATAATAACCAATAATGAATGATGAAATATTTATAATGAAATTGAGAGTTTTCTCTTCTTCCTTGGTCTGTGATTGATCAAGAACATCGCTTGCGAGCGAGTGATCTCTTTGTCGTAGAGATTGCACCCCTTTCAAGAGCTTATCAGCGTTCTTGAGCAAAGCGTTGAGTTGTTCTTGGCCCTCTTCCTAGACTGCTGCCCAGTTAGGTTAGGGTTTTCCCGCTCTTATTGATCCTTTCGTCGATCTCCTGGGATCGTATCCGCATCATTTATTATATAAGTTTAATGAAATTATATGTATATTTATAGTTATTAAATAAAACTTATTTAATGGGACGACATGTTGGTTTTGCACGATGATATGTCGTCCTATTAAATAGAATTCTGGAAATTATTTAAAGGGACGACAGGTCGTCGCGCAAAACAAACTATCGTCGCAAAAAAGGTGACGACGTAATCAGGAGCATCAACCTCCTCTCTTCTTCTTATTCTCCTCCTTTCTCCTCATTTCTCGCGTTTTTCCCCATCTTCTTCTTCCTCTCCTCATTTCTCCTCCTTTCCTTGTTTTTTCCGGCTCCTCTTGTCCTGGCCACGCTTTTCCGGCACCACACATCCGGCTAAGATTTTCCGTTAAGCTTTTATTGTTTATTTAGATTTTGGATTAATTTTAAGGAATATTTATTTTATTTAAATGTTTATTCATTTATTTTTGTAATACAAACTGAATTCAAGTTAATGCAATTGGAAATTTGATGTAATTTAGTGTTAATGTAATGACATATTCGAATAGGAGCATCCGAGCATGTATGCTTTAGGAATAGGTAAATTTAAAGTGGTTAATACTTTGATCTTGCTATCCTCTTTTCAATTTCTAAGAAGATATAGGTTCTGACGATGCCAAGAATTGTACCTACCTACGTGGCACCTCCTTAGTGGCCCGACGATCAGTATGGAGAGAACAGTGCTAAGAACCTCACTAGTGTAGCCCGTCCACTCGTCCCTTTCCTCCCAGGTCGGTCAGTGCCCAGGCGTGACTTCTGGTGCTTATGAGTACATCTTGCACCCAGTTCTGTTGGGTGCAAGCACTCTAGTCTGTCCGCGGCCTGCCTTGGCGCTCGGTGTAGGTTGTCATATCTATAAACCGGTTCTGGTAGGTGTTGGTCCGGCCACGCTCCCTGACCTCCATAGGTCGGCCGAGCACCTTAAGTCGGTTCGACCGCATCGTCGGCCCGAGTCTCTCTCGTCATATTCTCCTTGCAGTCGGCCAATCTTTGTGCTCTACTCAACCCGTAACGGATCCCCGTGGTCGGTTTGGTCCCTCTCGATCCACCATTCTACTTACTCCTAACCGAGTTGTTTCTAGTTCGGCTTCCTGTCCCTCGGAACGGTCCAGGTTTAGAAGGTTTTGACCTGTCCAGCCAAAGTCGTCCAGGTTAGGCAGAGTACATCTCTTATCATATTTCCCATGTGTTTAACAGACAGATAACTATGGAAAGAATCATGAGCAATAAAGGCTCCAATCTTTGTCATTTAATACAAATATTTGAATTTCATAATTATCTCCTAGAACCTAAGAGATTAATCAATCATAATCCTTTTTCTTAGGGAACATGTTAATTAGTGTCCATCACAGGCACGCCACATGCTAACTCTATGGCACAAGCCCCTACTATATAAACAAATCATAAGGAACTACGGAGACTTGATTCTAATCCCCGTATTGGATACGTAGGCAGCTTGAGAAACAACATCTCAGGTGCAGTCTAAACCACCCCCCAAAGCATCCCTCTTTATTGTGTTTCTGTGCTTCTGAAGCGTCCTTAGCTTATCGCCAAAGAAAGGAGCCTGAAAAATTACCTTGACGATTTTTGGATCATCAATTGGCGCTAGAAGGAGGGTCCTTTGCTTATCTCTGGAATAGACTTCAGAATCATCATGGTGACCACGCGACAACAAGCCGCCAACGAAAGTAACGCCAACAATGTTACTGACTCAGAAGCCAACAACCATCAGAACCAGCAGCCAGAAGACATCTCTCTTGATGCAACTCACCAGGCATTGGTGGATCAGCTCACGGCTCTCGATGATGCAACAAAAGAAGCCGTTCTCAATGCCGTCTTGGCAGAAGAGGACAAAGAGGATGAAGACTTGAAAGGTCTAGAAGAAGAAGACCCCCTAAATGAGAATTCCCAGGATCTGCACCAACCGAGCGGAGGATCGTATACAGAAAAGTCCTAGGATCAAGATCCAGAAGAAGAAGATGACCCCAGTGATGGATCATAGAAACAAACACCTTCTCCCCCAAGGCGAAGAGGCAACCGAAAGGATGATCGATCATCATCCTCAAATCTCATAAAACAATTGATTGTACCCGGGCGATGAAGGCGGCTCGTGGCGGGCGGAAGCCATAGCGAGGAAGGAAATCAAGCACTCCTAGCACTCGATTCTCCTTTCTCCGAGCAAATTGACACTATCACGACACCCACAAGGTTCAAGATCCTAAAGTTAGAGCCCTACGACGGAACCAAAGACCCCCTGGATCACTTGTTCCAATATCTCACACACATGAATCTCGACTGTGCCCCAGAGGAGATGAAGTGTAAAGCGTTTCCCGTGCTGCTCACAGGTCGAGCTCGGGAATGGTTCAAGAAAATACCGCCCTGGACCATCTACAGTTTCGACACTCTAGGAAAGATGTTCCTTAATGCGTTTATCACGGCAAAGCCGTTCCAGAAGAATGCCACTCACCTGTTATCCATCAAACAGAAGAAAGATGAGACTGCTCTCCAATACCTCAAAAGGTTTAGTGAAGAGTCTTTGCAAGTACGAGACGCTGACGCTCAGGTTCGGATCGTATCTTTTGCGACGGGGATCGCGCGAAGGGAGGCTATATGCCAAGCCGAGCGCGCAAACTCCCCGCATCTATGGAGGAATGCTTGGAAGTAGTGTTCAAGCAGTGTTAGAGAGAAGAAGCCAATCGGGTAAAACGAGAAGTAGACAAGTCAAAATCCAAGAAGGATAAGACCGAGGATACATATGACAAGAAGAGGAAGTCGTTCGGAGACCGTGCGAGCGGATCAACCATGGGCCGACCCGAAAAGAGAAACGCCTTGCAGCCATGGGAATTCTCAGTGTTAAACAGGCCTCGGGAGCAAGTGTTGGCAATCATGGAAAGAAAGGGTTTGGCAAGAACCCCCGCGCCGCTGTGAACTCCTTTGGAAAGAAGGGATCAAAACAAGTTCTGCAGCTATCATCAAGACACTGGGCATGAGCTGGACAATTGTAGAGATTTCCAATGCGACGTGGAGGCCGTAATTGTTGAAGGAAAGCTGGATGAGGTGGTAGAGCGACCTCGGTACGGTGAGCGTCGAGGACGATGAGAATTCCCACAGAAGAATTTTAATCAAGACCATGATCTTCCAGTAGATCCCCAGTGAAGACGGGATCAATCTCCGGACAAAGGTCAACAGAGGGACAATCGCCTAATCAACACCATCAACACCATTGTAGGGGGCCCTGGTAATGCATTCGAAGTCGTCAATCCAAATACCCGATGAGGAGGCACACAAGTCTGGTAGGGAAGTCTAATCCCTTTTTAGGAAGTAGGTTATGGACCAAAGGACTTACTCCCCTTGGTCCCGAACAATGAAGGCTTAGTGATTGAAGCCGTGGTAAACAAAAACTTGGTGAAATGAGTCTGTGTCGACAATGGCAGCGCCGTCAACGTTCTGTACTTGGCAGCTTTTCAGGCTATGAATCTTAAAGAGTCCGAACTAATCCCTATTTCAGCGCCCTTGTTTTGATTTGTAGGTCCTCATATACATCCTCTAGGGATGGTTCGGCTCGCGACGATGTTTGGAAAGGAATCAGCGAGAAGGAAACTCATGGTCAATTATGTGGTGGTCAAATCATCGTCAGCATACAACATAATTTTAGGAAGGCCTGCTTTAATAAGATCTACGGGTTGTAATCTCCCCAGCTCACATCAGTCTGAAGTTCCCGACTGATCGCGGTCTGGTGGAAATCAAGGGAGATCTGGAGGTCGCTCGAAGTTGCTATGCGGCCATCATCAAGGACAAAGGAATCATCTTGGGTTGATCGGTTTGGCCAGTTTATCATTTAGCACTTTCTATTTTCTCGCACTTTCATTCGTCCGTCCGTCTGTTTTTGCTATTTGCCTTGGATACTTTTGGTTCATTTACGCACTATGTTTTTACTCCTTTTGATGTACGTTCGGATATCCTCATTTTCTTTGAATAAATGATTTCTCGCGTCAATATACTTGCTTTGTACGACCGGTACACGTTGTCTTTCAAATTCCACATGACGTCAGTCCGACCTGACTCTAATCACCATGTGTGTAAAAGAAAAGTCAGCGCTAGCCTGGCCCTGATCGTCCTTAAAACTCCATGCGATGTCAGTCCGACCTGGCCCTAATTGCCACAATTTTAAACTAGAAGTCGGCACTAGTCTGGCCCTGCTAGTCCTTAATGATTCACGTATGAAGTCTTTTTGCAGTGTCAATTTCGCCCAATCTTGCTCGATTAGTCTTAATATCAATTTTGCTTAGCCTTGTTCATTATAAGTTAAGATAAGATTAAGGTTACGCTGGCCAGCGCAGGTTAAGTACTTAGTTTATTATCTTCCGATCTCATGAATAAAACTCGGCCTTATATACTAGCAATCATGCAATCTAAACCTTTAGAGTTGCACACGGGGCGACAAGCCCCTTAAATAAACTCATAGGGTTTGATACAATTAAAACCCGAGCATTGAGCTCGGCGTAGTACATAATTCAAACATGTATGCCGTCCACCAAGTCCGAGCTAGTGCATGGCATACAAGGGGCCTACCTCTCCAACAATGACTAACAAGAACAAGCAACAAAAACAAGCCTATCAGTAGTAATAACTTAGAAAAATTAGGGCAATTTTCTTCGCCTTTAAAAAACCAATTAGTTAAGCCAATCCTGCCCTGATCAATATAATGGTTTACGTCTAAGCTTTGTATTAAAAAAGACCAAACTTTGTCATGCTCGTCATAATATGAAACTAATCTAGAAATAAATTCCCGAGCCCACAAAGAGATTGTCCCTGCGTAAAAAATTAGAGTATTCTGAAAACTTTAGAATGACATATTGAGTGTCAATAAAAACTTAAGTCTACACGAGCCGAACGCACGCGCCAGGCTCACTAACGGAAGCCTAAACAAAACTTATCAGAGTAACAAACAAAAAATTACTTGGATGGAATCACAACCTGATGTTATTCGTCTAGGTTAGTTTACGCTAAATGCGATCAGATTCAGTTCTGATCGACGCAGAACTATGCCTTGTACGATTTGTGGAATTTGTTATGAAATGGTACGCTTGGTGCCAGTAATTAACTTGAACCCCCATGTTTGTTCAAGACAAATATAACAAGTAAAGGAAATACTGGAGGGCTTACCCCTCCGATAGCATAAAATAGTACAATCAGACAAAACCAAACTCAACATAGCTCATGAACAAGAGCATCTAACTTTACAAAGCGGGGCAGGTTTGCGTGTAGAGCTCGGTCTCGAATAAGCATGCAATCTTTAAATCAGAATTGCATACCGAGCAAAACACCCATTAACGAATTTTACACTAAGGCTAATAATCTGAGCATCAGGCTCGGCAGAATTACATCTAAAGTATGCCACCCAAATTTTAAAACTAATGCATGGCATACTGGGGGCTTACTACCCTAATAGCATAACAAAACAACAAAATATCAAAGAACAAATGCACAACTCAAAAATGAAAATAATCTCTTTACTGAATAAAGTGAAGTCATGTTACAAAAATTATCTTCTAAATCAAAACAAGAAACAAAACCCATACAAACCTTAAGAGTCGGGGCTGGGCATTATACTTGGACACAATGTCCACCCCGGCTTTAAAATCTTGAACGCGCTCGGTATAAGCCACGCCCATCCCTTGCTGGTAAAAAGCCCTCTTAGGAAGGTCATCCAGCACAAGGGAATGATTTTGCATCATTGCCTCATCCACCCCTTGGGTATACCCATTGTAGAGGATGGAGAATAGCAGCACCTTCAAAGCCTCGGCGAACTCAGCCGAAGCTTTGTATTCCCGGATGACCTCGGCATCCCGAGCCGAGGTTGTAGCCTCCAGTTCGGCCACCTTTGCTAAAAGGTCGCCGACCTCCTTCTCCTTCATTTTCTTCTCCTCGGCAAGTTCTTCCACCAAGGACTTCAGCTCCTTCTCCAGAGCCAGCAGCTGGGCCTGCTGGGCCTTCATCTCTGTATCCTTAAGGCGAGCAGCCGCCTTAAGCTCTTCCCTCTCTTGCCTTAGCTCGACAGCCTTATTCCTGTGGGGAGCTAGGTCTGTAGAAGCCTTGCCCAACCTCCTGAAAACTTCCTGGTCGATCGTGCCACCTTGAACAAACATAAAGAATATATGTATTAGAATTATAATAGTCAAGTTTCTTAAAAAAAAAATAGAATCAGGACAGGACGCTTACCAGCTCCACAGTCTTGCAGTCAAGGATCGCCAACTCTTCGTCTGACATGCTGGCGACCCGCTGTTGTTCGAAAGCAGCCTCGTCCTGAGCCCTCACGGGAGCTTTAGACTTGCTCTTTTTTAAGGAACGCCCCTCATGAGAGGTCGGCCTCGGACGGATCGCCTTTCTAGAGACTAGCTCCCTCTCAAATGTTTCCTCAAGAGCCTTTAAGTCGACCTGCTCATGGGTCGGGACCGACGAAGAAGCACCCGCCACATCTGTGATAGGATCCTTTAGAGGTAAAGCGCGAATAGTGGGAGTTGGCACTGGTGGGCGAACTGCCACCTCTTTCTTCGCCCCAACCAACAACTCAGCAAAATAAGCCACTGCCGACGTAAACGAAGCGTTAGTTGGAGAAGATAAAAAATACAACAGAAAATTTAAGTTAATGAGACAAAGATGCCCTACAGGACTCCCTCTCGTCCTCTGTAAACTCAATGTAGGGTTCATGCCCCGCATCCTCCAGAACCCTGGAGATTAATCAATCATAATCCTTTTCCTTAGGACTCGAATATCATAATTATCTCCTAGAACCTAGGAGATTAATCAATCATAATCCTTTTCCTTAGGGAACACGTTAATCAGTATCCATCACAGACACGCCACACGCTAACTCTAGGGCACAAGCCCCTCTATATAAACAAATCCCTAAGGAACTACGAAGACTTGATTCCAATCCCCGCATTGGATACGTAGGTAGCTTGAGAAACAACATCTCAGGTGTATTCTAAACCACCCTTCAAAGCATCCCTCTTTATTGTGTTTCTGTGCTTCTGGAGCGTCCTTAGGTTATCGCCAAGGAAAGGAGCCTGAAAGATTACCCTAACGATTTTTGGATCATCAGGTTCTTAGATATCGGTTCTTAGAGTAAGAAGATATTGGTTCTAGGAGTTTATGGTTGAAGAGCTTAAAATCTATTGGAAATATGTATTTTTGTGGGATTTATGCGGTTAAAGTGAATGTCCTTTTATAAGGCGATGTCAAAGTGTTGAAGTAGCATGATAATGAGATGGGAAAGAATTAGAAACTAGTTTTCATGTATTAGATTTGGAAAAGTGTTATGATAAGTGTAAAAGTGTATTAGATGTAAGGAAAAAGTATACTTAGTGACGCTGCGGATATATAGTCAATGTATAACTCCGGGCCACTTGAATCTAGGGTCAATGTTCAAGATCCAAGAAATAAGAAACGGGGGGTGTTTTAGAATGATTTAGACGGAGCCTGAGAATATTGTTCTTAAGTTGCCTACGTATCTAGAGATCATTCAGGAATCAAGTCCGCCGTAGTTCTAAGAAACGTTTATATAGGGAACAATTATGCCCTAGGTTACGTCTATGTGGTGTCCTTCAAAGACTCTCGCTGATTTGAATTGAATAACATTTATTTTGTGAAATGTTGATATGTCTAGTATTTTTATGTAAAATAATACCAAGTTCCATTATAGATCCATATTCTACTATTTTCGACTCATTTCTACCTGATTTCTACTACAGTTCACTATCTTTTTTACTTCAATATCATTTCATTTATTGATTGAATTTCTATAGCAAACCTAGGTCTAGAGAAAATTTATTAGAATTTCGCGAGATCAAATACTAAGATCAACCATCGACGTTTTTCATATGGGGAATACCAATTTATTTCATTAAAACCAAAAACCGAGCAAAGATTTTACGGTTCAAATTTTTTAACAATGAAAAACCGATTATAAAACTGCAGCTTTATCATTTTTCAATCCGGTTTGATCCATTTCAATTAATTAATATGGTTTTTCAATTTCTAATAATCATCATTGAAAACTATAATTACCTTAAATAAAAATCATTGATATTCAATCACTTAAAATCATAATTAAAATCATTTATAAAACCCAAATGCTCGATTCCGCCTTTCCTTCGACGAGATTAGGGATTTCTACCACTACCTCAAAATCATCCTCATCTTTCTTTATCTCACCTGAACCTTTATCCATAAAGTCATCATCCTTCCTGTTTTCAACATCCGATGCTTTCTTCTCTTTACCTTTACCACTTAGTGATCCACCTCAACCGGTCTATCAAGTCTAACATACCCATCGTCACCACCATTATTTTCAATCGTTACCGCATTTACCTCGCGTGGGTTCCTTACCATTTGCTTGCCAAACCTCCCGATTCTGGCTTTCCTTCAAGTATGGTAAAACTCATGATGGAATATGAATTTAATGAAATGAGCCATTATACGGTCCGGATGAGCCTCATACAAGCGTACAAGCGGAGCTCTGCAGTTGGCTCTAATGACCGACCTCGCAGATTTGAATGGATAACATTTATTTTGTGAAATGTTGATATGTCTAGTATGTTTATGTAAAATAATACCAAGTTCCATTTTAGATACATATTCTACTATTTTCGACTCATTTCTACTCATTTCAACATGATTTCTTCCACAGTTCACTATCTTTTTTGTTTCAATATCATTCCATTTATAGATTGAATTTCTATAGCAACTAGGTCTAGAGAAAGTTTATTAGCATGTCACATCAAATGCAAAGCTCAACCATCGACGTTTTTCATACGGGGAATACCAATTTAGTCCATTAAATCCGGAAACCGAACAGATTTTACGGTTCGGTTTTTTAACAATAAAAAAAACCTATTATAAAACTCGTAGTTTGTCATTTTTTCAATCTGGATTGATCAAATACAATTTATAAAACTCGAAACAGTCGCTTCGGCGGTTGTTATGATAGGTTGACATCTAAATAGCTGGATTAGAGCTCTGGACTAGGCCCCGTATTTCAAATTCTTAGTGTAGATTTATATATATATATAGTAGAATACGATATTCAATCGATGGCTTGGTGGAGTTCGTGCATGGGATCATTGTATGAATTCAAGGTTGATATCTTTTGCCGATTTAGGATTCAAAAGTCTTGATCTCGCACTCTTTAGATCTTCATTATTGTGAGTTTTTTCGATTTCGATTTGTTTTCTCTCAATATGGTTTTGATTGTGTAGATTATTAGTTTGATGAAATTCACTCTGGATAAAAGTCTTGATTCAGATCCTTGTGTATGTCGTGAAATAATAAAAGCTTCGATCTTTTGTCTTGTTCGTATACTCTTTGCCCTCTGATTTTAACACAAGTTTTGGATTTGATTCAATCTCCTCGTGGGATCGACCTCGGACTCTGAACGCATTACCTACGATCGACCCGGTTCACTGCCGGTTAGAAAGTGAGTTTTGCCTAAGGTTTCGAGTTTTATAAATTGTATTTGATCGAGCCGGATTGTGAAATATTCTCACTTATCAAATTGGCGCCGTTGCCGGGGAGATTGTTTAAAAGTCGATATCAAAAATTGTGTTAGGTAAGAGAGCGAAAAAAAAATGAAAACATTTTGATATTATGTGCTTAGACTAGGTTTGAATGCAATTTTGGTACTCAACCCAATCCCTTTATGGGGTTGTTATATTAGGTTGATATCTTGTAGGTTATCCTAGAACTTGGGCCTAGGTTTTTATCATCTTGTTTTATTTAGATTTCGATAGGAGCCATGGGATGCTGAAGTGATATTGTCCTGAACTCGGATTGAATACGACTTTGGAACTTAGCCTCTTCGGAGGGTGATATCTTGTAAGTCCGTCTAGAAATGGGGCTTAGGGCCTTCGGCTACCATGACTTTTTGAGGGGTCTAAAATATCGTGTGTGTGTGTGTGTGTGTGTGTGAGGGGTTTTAAAAAAAATTTTAAAAAAAAAAGCAGACCTATTTTGGAATAAAGCAAACTCAGGTGTGTCTAAGAGGAATTCGCGATGAATACATTGAGGAAGTATTTGATTGTGATACATGCTTTCACTACTTGACATGGATTTTTTTAATGTGACCCTCTATGGCCTTTATATGATATGCGTAGATGTTCTCGTGCTTTTACCTTTATGGTTATTTTTCCATCTATTGCGGTCCATGTTGAGTGATTGTTTGTGTTTCGAGTCTACTGATGTGGCATGGCTTCTTTATTTTATATCCCCAGTGTATATGTTGCATACTTTTGGCACGTGGACCACATCCTGTGCATGTGTTTGCGTTGTTTTTTTGTCTATGTGACTTTAGGTACACGGGATGCGCTTATAAGAAGATGTCACAAGATTCGTTCACGCCTTTCCGCCGGGTCTAAAGCTAAGTCTTCTTTCTCTTTCATTCACACACTGAGGACAGTGTTTCATTCAAAGTGTGGGGTGGTAGACTTAGCTTGGTTTGAGTTGTACATTTAAATGTGCCAGTTCAATAATATACTTAGTCTGTGTCCGTTTTCGAGTCAGATTTTAAAAAAAATTCCAAGGTTTTAACGTCCGTTTGCATGTTTAAACTTCACATTCTCATGGTAAACGACTTAGCGAAGTAGTAAATTCTTATAGCAAGACGCTAGGTTTATCTTATAAACGGAAGTTGTTTTGCACGTTTAGCTTCAATTTCATGGGCCTTAGGATCTAGTGAATGATTATGGTAGAATTGAGAACACTCCGACTGCCTAGATCCCATTTTATAACTTCGAGGCGAAATAGAAGGATTGACCTTGGTAGGACACGGATGATGCAACTCCGGTGCTTCTTTGACACAACCAGAGCCAAAAAAGCCAAAATCCCAACATTTTACCCTCGTAACCCCTCTAAGCCTTGATAGGATGGTCTGACCACCGTCCGACATTTAGCCGTTTGGTTACGTAGCCTGTATTACCCTAACCCTGAGCTTTATTTTTGGTCATGTTCCTTTTGATCACCCTACGAGTGGACTTAATTGTTACTTTAGACACACTTTCTGAATCAAGTATGGGGTGGGAGATGGTGTGTGTTTCGAGAGGAGTTGGTTAGTATGAGCTAATATAATGAAGGGGAGGAGCTCGAGGAATCTATTGTGAGGCTTGTTGGTTCAAGAAAAAATATAAAGTTGAAAGTATGAAAAGAAAGAAAATGAAACAGAAAAAAAAGAAGAAAAAGAAAGTTTGAATAAAGTTGAGAAAAAAGTCAAGGGAGGATGTTTTGAGTAAATGAAAGTATGATGTTAAAGTTGGGGTTGTTTATCAATGAGTCTAGAAAGATCGAAGGAGTTTGGTGTGGTTTAGTATGTTTTCAAATAGAAAGTAAATGAGATGATTAGGTTCACTCGTATTTTCTTTTCTCCAGTCCCAAATTTTCCTTTCGATTAACCCCGTCCCGAGCTTAACGTTATAACCCTTCAAGTCCTACTAGACCGTGTTTAGCCTTGGTTGGTCCCGATTAGTGGAGATGTTATTAAAATGAGCTCTAGTGTAGTCGCGATAGCTAAGCGTCTATAATCCGAACCGGAGATTTGATCTATGACTTGGAAGCTAATTTTCACACATACACATTCTGTTTGTCTGATAACGATTGAGTTAAGATGTTTGCATTCACTGTATTACTTATCTTTTACCTTGGCAATGTGAGTGTTTTTATACGCGTTTGTGAAGTTGATCCCTAGGTCTCTTTTAATACGCCTGTTTACTCGAGGACGAGCAAAGGCTAATTGTGGGGTGGTTGATGGGAGTCAACTTCACTGCACTTTTGTATGTGATCTAGCCCCCGTTTATCACTTTATCGGCATGTTTCAGGTAGATTTAGACCTGTTTGAGAGTAATATTGAGAGTTATGTGCACGGAGAGTTAAACTGTCATATCGATAGTAAACTCCACCTTTTTGACGATATTTGACTCTTTTCCGGGCACTTTTGTCTTGCGGAATTACGCGTGGTGTTTGTTCGTCTATGTTATTGCAGGACTTAGGTGACTCGAGGACCCGGAAGGCGATGTTTTGGAATGAGAGACATGTTCGTGGCACGATAGTTGGATGAAAGTGGAAGAAAAGTCAAGTTTGGAGCAAAATCAAGGCAAACGGGCGTTTGCCCTACCCCAAACGGGCGTCTGCAGTAAGCCTGCCTCAAACGGGAATTTGGGCAGTTCAAATGGGCATCCACAGAGTTAATACTTCATTCAGAAAGTTGGGTTTTCAGCTGGACGGGCGTCCAAATGACCCCCAAACGGGCGTTTGGATAGGTTCAGCCCGATTCAAGAAGCTCATATAACACAAACGGGCGTCCAGGGTATACAGACGGGCGTTCAGAGAAAGGCAAATGCCCGTCAACTGAAGACAAAACCCTAATATGATCATATTCTCCAGGCGGACGGGCATCTGCCATGAACCAGACGGGCGTTTGTGGCCGACAGCAGTATTTCACCATGCCTGTTAGTTAATCTTTATTTTGACCTATTTTGGAGGCATTTTCTGGTCAAGTCGTCTTCATGAAGTTGTAGGGAATTGAACGTACTTTCCAACGCATCTTGAATCATTCAAATCGGAGCTTTACACATAAATTTATCACCTATTTACTGAAGATGAGTTAAATGGGCCCAGTTGGTCGGCCCAACTAGGTCAAGGTCGCGATTTTCTGCCTATTTAAGAGCAGCTAAACCTAAGAAAACACGAATTCTGACTTTTATTGGCCTAGACTGAGTTCAAGGCCGTAGGTGCTCAACCCAGCTGCTTCGGTGGTTGTTATGATAGGTTGACTTCTAAATAGCCGAATTAGAGCTCTGGACTAGGCCCCGTATTTCAATTTCTTAGTGTAGATTTTCATATATATCTAGTAGAATACGATATTCGATCGATGGCTTGGTGGAGTTCGTGCATGGGATCATTGTATGAATTCAAGGTTGATATCTTTTGCTGATTTAGGATTCAAAATTCTTGATCTGCAATCTTTAGATCTTCATTATTGTGAGTTTTCTGATTTCGATTTTTTTTCTCTCAATATGGTTTTGATTGTGTAGATTATTAGTTTGATGAAATTCACTCTGGATAAAATTCTTGATTCAGATCCTTGTGTATGTCGTGAAATAATAAAAGCTTCGATCTTTTGTCTTGTTCGTATACTTTTTGTACTACGATTTTAACACAAGTTTTGTATTTGATTCAATCTCCTCGTGGGATCGACCTCGGACTACGAACGCATTACCTACGATCGACCCGGTTCCTTCGCCGGTTAGAAAGTGAGTTTTGCCTAAGGTTTTGAGTTTTATAAATTGTATTTGATCGAGCCGGATTGCGAAATCTTCTCACTTATCAAATTGGCGCCATTGATCAAAGTCCCCGGCAACGGCGCCAATGTGATAAGTGAGAAGATTTCGCAATCCGGCTCGATCAAATACAATTTATAAAACTCAAAACCTTAGGCAAAACTCACTTTCTAACCGGCAGTGAACCGGGTCGATCGTAGGTAATGCATTCAGAGTCCGAGGTCGATCCCACGAGGAGATTGAATCAAATACAAAACTTGTGTTAAAATCAGAGGGCAAAGAGTATACGAACAAGACAAAAGATCAAAGCTTTTATTATTTCACGACATACACAAGGATCTGAATCAAGACTTTTATCCAGAGTGAATTTCATCAAACTAATAATCTACACAATCAAAACCATATTGAGAGAAAACAAATCGAAATCAAAAAAACTCACAATAATGAAGATCTAAAGATTGCAGATCAAGACTTTTGAATCCTAAATCAGCAAAAGATATCAACCTTGAATTCATAAAATGATCCCAGGCACGAACTCCACCAAGCCATCGATCGAATATCGTATTCTACTATATATATATATATATATATATAAATCTACACTAAGAAATTGAAATACGGGGCCTAGTCCAAAGCTCTAATCTTGTTATTTAGATGTCAACCTATCATAACAACCGCCGAAGCGGCCGGGGTTGAGCACCTAAGCCGGCCTCGAACTCCGCCTAGGCCAATAAAAGTCGAATTCGTGTTTTCTTAGGTTTAGCTGCTCTTAAATAGGCAGTAAAAGCGCGACCTTGACCTAGTTGGGCCGACCAACTTGGCCCATTTAACTCGTCTTCGCAAATCGTGATAACTTGTTGTGTAGAGCTCCGATTTGAACGATTCAAGATGCGTTGGAAAGAACGTTCAATTCTCTACAACTTTTATGAAGACAACTTGACCAGAAAACGTCTCAAAATAGGTCAAAATAAAGATTTACGAACAGGCATGGTGAAATACCGCTCGTCGCCACAAACGCCCGTTCGGTTCATGCGGCGTACGCCCGTCCGCCCGGAGAATATGATCATATTAGGGTTTTGTCTTCGTGGACGGGCGTTTTCCTTTCTCCGAACGCCCGTCCGTGTACCCCGGACGCCCGTTTGTGTTATATGAACTTCTTGAATCGAGTCGAACCTATCCAAACGCCCGTTTGGGGTCATTTGGACGCCCGTCCAAACCGAAAACCCAACTTTCTCGAATGAAGTATTAACTCGTGGACGCCCGTTTGAACCGCCCAAATGCCCGTTTGAGGCAAGCATCGCGTACGCCCGTTTGGGGTAGGCAAACGCCCGTTTGCCTCGATTTTGCTCCAAACTTGACTTTTCTTCCACTTTCATCCAACTCTCGTGCCACGAACATGTCTCTCATTCCAAAACATCGCCTTCCGGGTCCTCGAGTCACCTAAGTCCTGCAATAACATAGACGAACAAACACCACGCGTAATTCCGCAAGACAAAAGTGCCCGGAAAAGAGTCAAATATCGTCAAAAAGGCAGAGTTTACTATCGATATGATAGTTTAACTCTCCGTGCGCATAACTCTCGATATTACTCTCAAACAGGTCTAAATCTACCCGAAACATTCCGATAAAGTGATAAACGGGGGCTAGATCACATACAAAAGTGCAGTGAAGTTGAATCCCATCAATAACGAGTTGACATCGCCGGAAATTTGTGTTTTCCCTTTATAACGAGTATAAATTTTTGTTTTTTCTTTGGTAACGAGTTCGAATTCATGTTTTCCCTTTATAACGAACAGAAATTTGTTTTTTTTCTTTGGTAACGAGTTCGAATTCATGTTTTCTTCTTATTAACGAGTTCAAATTTGTGTTTTTCTTTGGTACCGAGGTCGAATTCATGTTTTCTTCTTATTAACGAGTTCAAATTTGTGTTTTTCTCTGGTAACGATATGTCGTCGCAGAAAAAAAAAATTAGCCGGATAACGAGTTGACATCGCTGGATATTTGTGTTTTCTCGTTATAATGAGTAGAAATTTGTGCTTTTTTTTGGTAACGAGTTCGAATTCATGTTTTCTTCTTATTAACGACTTCAAATTTGTTTTTTCTCTGGTAACGAGTAGTCCTTGCAAAAAAAAAGTTTTTTTCTTTGATAACGAGTTGACATCGCCGGAAATTTTTGTTTTCCCTTTATAACGAGTAGAAATTTTTGTTTTTTCTTTGGTATCGAGTTCGAATTCTTGTTTTCTTCTTATTAACGAGTTCAAATTTGTGTTTTTCTCTGGTAACGAGTAGTCCTAGCAGAAAAAATGTTTTTTCCCCTGATAACGAGTTGACATCGCCGGAAATTTGTGTTTTCCCTTTATAACGAGTAGAAATTTGTGTTTTTTCTTTGGTAACGAGTTCGAATTCATGTTTTCTTCTTATTAACGATTTCAAATTTGTGTTTTTCTCTAGTAATGAGTTGTCCTCGCAGAAAAAATGTTTATTTTCCCTGATAACGAGTTGACATCGCAGGATATTTGTGTTTTCCCGTTATAACGAGTAGAAATTTGTGTTTTTTCTTTGGTAACGAGTTCGAATTCATGTTTTCTTCTTATTAACTAGTTCAAATTTGTTTTTTTTCACTGGAAACGAGTAGTCCTTGCTGAAAAAAAAAATTTCCCTGATAACGAGTTGACATCGCCGGAAATTCGTGTTTTCCCATTATAAAGAGTAGAAATTTGTGTTTTTTCTTTGGTAACGAGTTCGAATTCCTGTTTTCTTCTTATTAACAGGTTCAAATTTGTGTTTTTTTCTGGTAACGATTTGTCCTTGCAGAAAAAACATTTTTTTCCATGGTAACGAGTTGACATTGCTGGAAATTTGTGTTTTCCCTTTATAATGAGTAGAAATTTGTGTTTTTTATTTGGTAACGAGTTCGAATTCATGTTTTTTCTTCTTATTAACGAGTTCATATTTGTGTTTTTCTTTGGTAACGAGTTCAAATTCATGTTTTCTTCTTATTAACGAGTTCAAATTTATGTTTTTCTCTGGTAACGAGTTGTCCTCGCAGAAAAAAAAAAATTTCCCTGATAACGAGTTGATATCGCCGGATATTTGTGTTTTCCCTTTATAACGAGTAGAAAATTGTGTTTTTTCTTTGGTAACGAGTTCGAAATCATTTTTTCTTCATATTAACGAGTTCAAATTTGTTTTTTCTCTGGTAACGAGAAGTCCTTGCAGAAAAAGTGTTTTTTTCTCTGATAACGAGTTGACATCGCCGGAAATTTTTGTTTTCCCTTTATAACAAGTAGAAATTTTTGTTTTTTTTTTGGTAACGAGTTCGAATTCATGTTTTCTTCTTATTAACGAGTTCAAATTTGTGTTTTTCTCTGGTAACGAGTAGTCCTTGCAGAAAAAAAAAATTTCCCTGATAACGAGTTGACATCGCCGGAAATTTGTGTTTTCCCTTTATAGCGAGTAGAAATTTGTGTTTTTTCTATTGTGACGAGTTCGAATTCATGTTTTCTTCTTATTAACGAGTTCAAATTTGTGTTTTTCTTTGGTAACGGGTTCGAATTCATGTTTTCTTCTTATTAACGATTTCAAATTTGTGTGTTTCTCTGGTAACGAGTTGTCCTCGTAGAAAAAAATGTTTCTTTCCCTGATAACGAGTTGACATCGCCGGATATTTGTGTTTTCCCGTTATAACGAGTAGAAATTTGTGTTTTTTCTTTGGTAACGAGTTCGAATTCATGCTTTCTTCTTATTAACGAGTTCAAATTAGTTTTTTCTCTCCGGTAACGAGTAGTCCTTTGAAAAAATGTTTTTTCCCTGATAACGAGTTGACATCCCCGGAAATTCCGGTTTTCCCATTATAAATAGTAGAAATTTGTGTTTTTTCTTTGGTGACGAGTTCGAATTCATGTTTTCTTCATATTAACGAGTTCAAATTTGTGTTTTTCTTTGGTAACTAGTTGTCCAAGCAGATAAAATATTTTTTTTCCTGATAACGAGTTGACATCGCCGGAAATTCCTGTTTTCCCTTTATAAAGAGTAGAAATTTGTGTTTTTTCTTTGGTAACGAGTTCGAATTCATGTTTTCTTCTTATTAACGAGTTCAAATTTGTGTTTTTCTTTGGTAACGAGTTCGAATTCATGTTTTCTTCTTATTAACGATTTCAAATTTGTGTGTTTCTCAAGTAACGAGTTGTCCTCGTAGAAAAAAAAATTCCCTGATAACGAGTTGACATCGCCGGATATTTGTGTTTTCCCGTTATAACGAGTAGAAATTTGTGTTTTTTCTTTGGTAACGAGTTCGAATTCATGCTTTCTTCTTAGTAACGGGTTCAAATTAGTTTTTTTCTATGGTAACGAGTAGTCCTTGCAGAAAAATGTTTTTTCCCTGATAACGAGTTGACATCCCCGGAAATTCCGGTTTTCCCATTATAAATAGTAGAAATTTGTGTTTTTTCTTTGGTGACGAGTTCGAATTCATGTTTTCTTCATATTAACGAGTTCAAATTTTAGTTTTTCTTTGGTAACTAGTTGTCCTTGCAGATAAAATATTTTTTTTCCTGATAACGAGTTGACATCGCCGGAAATTCCTGTTTTCCCTTTATAAAGAGTAGAAATTTGTGTTTTTTCTTTGGTAACGAGTTCGAATTCATGTTTTCTTCTTATTAACGAGTTCAAATTTGTGTTTTTCTTTGGTAACGAGTTCGAATTCATGTTTTCTTCTTATTAAGGATTTCAAATTTGTGTGTTTCTCTGGTAACGAGTTGTCCTCGCAGAAAAAATGTTTTTTTCCCTGATAACGAGTTGACATCGCCGGATATTTGTGTTTTCCCTTTATAACGAGTAGAAATTTGTGTTTTTTCTTTGGTAACGAGTTCGAATTCATGCTTTCTTCTTATTAACGAGTTCAACTTAGTTTTTCTCTCTGGTAACGAGTAGTCCTTGCAGAAAAAATGTTTTTTCCCTGATAACGAGTTGACATCCCCGGAAATTCCGGTTTTCCCAATATAAATAGTAGAAATTTGTGTTTTTTCTTTGGTGACGAGTTCGAATTCATGTTTTCTTCTTATCAACGAGTTCAAATTTGTGTTTTTCTTTGGTAACTAGTTGTCCTTGCAGATAAAATATTTTTTTTCCTGATAACGAGTTGACATCGCCGGAAATTTGTGTTTTACCTTTATAACGAGTAGAAATTTGTGTTTTTTCTTTGGTAACGATTTCGAATTCATGTTTTCTTCTTATTAACGAGTTCAAATTTGTGTTTTTCTCTGGTGACGATTTGTCCTCGCAGAAAAAATGTTTGTTTCCCTGATAACGAGGTGACATCACCGGATATTTGTGTTTTCACTTTATAACGTGTAGAAATTTGTGTTTTTCTTTGGTAACGAGTTCGAATTCATGTTTTCTTCTTATTAACGAGTTCAAATTTGTGTTTTTCTCTGGTGACGAGTTGTCCTGACAGAAAAAATGTTTTTTTCCCTGATAACGAGTTGACATCACAGGATATTTGTGTTTTCACTTTATAACGAGTAGAAATTTGTGTTTTTTCTTTGGTAACGAGTTCGAATTCATGTTTTCTTCTTATTAACGAGTTCAAATTTGTTTTTTCTCTCGGTAACGAGTTGTCCTTGCGTAAAAAATGTTTTTTTTTCCCGATAACGAGTTGACATTGCCGAAATTTTTGTTTTCCCTTTATAACGAGTAGAAATTTGTGTTTTTTGTTTGCTAACGAGTTCGAATTCATGTTTTCTTCTTATTAACGAGTTCAAATTTGTGTTTTTCTCTGGTAACGAGTAGTCCTTGCAGAAAAAATGTATTTTTCCCTGATAACGAGTTGACATCACCTGAAATTTGTGTTTTCCCTTTATAACGAGTAGAAATTTGTGTTTTTTCTTTGGTAACGAGTTGAATTCATGTTTTCTTCTTATTAACGAGTTCAAATTTGTGTTTTTCTTTGGTAACGAGTTGTCCTTGCAAGTAGAAAAAAATGTTTTTTTCCCGATAACGAGTTGACATCGCCGGAAATTTGTGTTTTCCCTTTATAACGAGTAGAAATTTGTGTTTTTTCTTTGGTAACGAGTTCGAATTCATGTTTTCTTCTTATTAACGATTTCAAATTTGTGTGTTTCTCTCGGTAACGAGTTGTCCTCGTAAAAAAAAATGTTTTTTTCCCCGATAACGAGTTGACATCGCCGGAAATTTGTGTTTTCCTTTATAACGAGTAGAAATTTGTGTTTTTTCTTTGGTAACGAGTTCGAATTCATGCTTTCTTCTTATTAACGAGTTCAAATTTGTGTTTTTCTCTCGGTAACGAGTAGTCCTTGAGAAAAAATGTTTTTCCCCGATAACGAGTTGACATCCCGGAAATTCCGTGTTTTCCCATTATAACGAGTAGAAATTTGTGTTTTTTCTTTGGTAACGAGTTCGAATTCATGTTTTCTTCTTATTAACGAGTTCAAATTTGTGTTTTTCTTTGGTAACTAGTTGTCCTTGCAGAAATTTTTTTTTCCCTGATAACAAGTTGACATCGCCGGAAATTTGTGTTTTCCCTTTATAACGAGTAGAAATTTGTGTTTTTTCTTTGGTAACGAGTTCGAATTCATGTTTTCTTCTTATTAACGAGTTCAAATTTGTGTTTTTCTCTCGGTAACGAGTTGTCCTCGTAAAAAATGTTTTTTCCCTGATAACGAGTTGACATCACCGGAAATTTGTGTTTTCACTTTATAACGAGTAGAAATTTGTGTTTTTTCTTTGGTAACGAGTTCGAATTCATGTTTTCTTCTTATTAACGAGTTCAAATTTGTGTTTTTCTCTGGTAACGAGTTGTCCTTGCAGAAAAAATGTTTTTTTCCTTGATAACGAGTTGACATCACCGGAAATTTGTGTTTTCACTTTATAACGAGTAGAAATTTGTGTTTTTCTTGGGTAACGAGTTCGAATTCATGTTTTCTTCTTATTAACGAGTTCAAATTTGTGTTTTTCTCTGGTAACGAGTTGTCTTTGCAGTAAAAATGTTTTTTTCCCAGATAACGAGTTGACATCGCCGGAAATTTGTGTTTTCCCTTTATAACGAGTAGAAATTTTTGTTTTTTCTTTGGTAACGAGTTCGAATTCATGTTTTCTTCTTATTAACGAGTTCAAATTTGTGTTTTTTCTCGGTAACGAGTTGTCCTTTGTAGAAAAATGTATTTTTCCCTGATAACGAGTTGACATCGCCGGAAATTTGTGTTTTCCCATTATAACGAGTAGAAATTTGTGTTTTTTCTTTGGTAACGAGTTCGAATTCATGTTTTCTTCTTATTAACGAGTTCAAATTTGTGTTTTTCTTTGGTAACGAGTTGTCCTTGCAGAGAAAAAATGTTTTTTTCCCTGATAACGAGTTGACATCGCCGGAAATTTGTGTTTTCCCTTTATAACGAGTAGAAATTTGTGTTTTTTCTTTGGTAACGAGTTCGAATTCATGTTTTCTTCTTATTAACGAGTTCAAATTTGTGTTTTTCTCTCGGTAACGAGTTGTCCTTGCGTAAAAAATGTTTTTTTTTCCCGATAACGAGTTGACATCGCCGGAAATTTGTGTTTTCCCTTTATAACGAGTAGAAATTTGTGTTTTTTCTTTGGTAACGAGTTCGAATTCATGTTTTCTTCTTATTAACGAGTTCAAATTTGTGTTTTTCTCTCGGTAACGAGTTGTCCTCCCAGAAAAAATGTTTTTTTCCCCGATAACGAGTTGACATCGACCGGAAATTTGTGTTTTCCCTTTATAACGAGTAGAAATTTGTGTTTTTTCTTTGGTAACGAGTTCGAATTCATGTTTTCTTCTTATTAACGAGTTCAAATTTGTGTTTTCTCTCGGTAACGAGTTGTCCTTGCAGAAAAAATGTTTTTTTCCCGATAACGAGTTGACATCGCCGGAAATTTGTGTTTTCCCTTTATAACGAGTAGAAATTTGTGTTTTTTCTTTGGTAACGAGTTCGAATTCATGTTTTCTTCTTATTAACGAGTTCAAATTTGTGTTTTTCTCTCGGTAACGAGTTGTCCTTGCGTAAAAAATGTTTTTTTCCCCGATAACGAGTTGACATCGCCGGAAATTTGTGTTTTCCCTTTATAACGAGTAGAAATTTGTGTTTTTTCTTTGGTAACGAGTTCGAATTCATGTTTTCTTCTTATTAACGAGTTCAAATTTGTGTTTTTCTTGGTAACGAGTTGTCCTTGCGTAAAAATGTTTTTTTCCCCGATAACGAGTTGACATCGCCGGAAATTTGTGTTTTCCCTTTATAACGAGTAGAAATTTGTGTTTTTTCTTTGGTAACGAGTTCGAATTCATGTTTTCTTCTTATTAACGAGTTCAAATTTGTGTTTTTCTCTCGGTAACGAGTTGTCCTTCGTAAAAAATGTTTTTTTCCCCGATAACGAGTTGACATCGCCGGAAATTTGTGTTTTCCTTTATAACGAGTAGAAATTTGTGTTTTTCTTTGGTAACGAGTTCGAATTCATGTTTTCTTCTTATTAACGAGTTCAAATTTGTGTTTTTCTCTCGGTAACGAGTTGTCCTTTAAGAAAAAATGTTTTTTTCCGGGATAACGAGTTGACATCGCCGGAAATTTGTGTTTTCCCTTTATAACGAGTAGAAATTTGTGTTTTTTCTTTGGTAACGAGTTCGAATTCATGTTTTCTTCTTATTAACGAGTTCAAATTTGTGTTTTTCTCTGGTAACGAAGTTGTCCTTGCAGAAAAAAATGTTTTTTTCCCGATAACGAGTTGACATCGCCGGAAATTTGTGTTTTCCCTTTATAACGAGTAGAAATTTGTGTTTTTTTTTGGTAACGAGTTCGAATTCATGTTTTCTTCTTATTAACGAGTTCAAATTTGTGTTTTTCTCTCGGTAACGAGTTGTCCTTGCAGTAAAAAATGTTTTTTCCCCGATAACGAGTTGACATCGCCGGAAATTTGTGTTTTCCTTTATAACGAGTAGAAATTTGTGTTTTTTCTTTGGTAACGAGTTCGAATTCATGTTTTCTTCTTATTAACGAGTTCAAATTTGTGTTTTTCTTCTGGTAACGAGTTGTCCTTTGTAGAAAAAAATGTTTTTTTCCCCGATAACGAGTTGACATCGCCGGAAATTTGTGTTTTCCCTTTATAACGAGTAGAAATTTGTGTTTTTTCTTTGGTAACGAGTTCGAATTCATGTTTTCTTCTTATTAACGAGTTCAAATTTGTGTTTTCTCTCGGTGTAACGAGTTGTCCTTGTAGAAAAATGTTTTTTTCCCTCGATAACGAGTTGACATCGCCGGAAATTTGTGTTTTCCTTTATAACGAGTAGAAATTTGTGTTTTTTCTTTGGTAACGAGTTCGAATTCATGTTTTCTTCTTATTAACGAGTTCAAATTTGTGTTTTTTCTCGGTAACGAGTTGTCCTTGTAGAAAAAATGTTTTTTTTCCCGATAACGAGTTGACATCGCCGGAAATTTGTGTTTTCCCTTTATAACGAGTAGAAATTTGTGTTTTTTCTTTGGTAACGAGTTCGAATTCATGTTTTCTTCTTATTAACGAGTTCAAATTTGTGTTTTTCTCTCGTAACGAGTTGTCCTTGTAGTAAAAAATGTTTTTTCCCCGATAACGAGTTGACATCGCCGGAAATTTGTGTTTTCCCTTTATAACGAGTAGAAATTTGTGTTTTTTCTTTGGTAACGAGTTCGAATTCATGTTTTCTTCTTATTAACGAGTTCAAATTTGTGTTTTTCTCTCGGTAACGAGTTGTCCTTGTAGAAAAAATGTTTTTTTCCCTAATAACGAGTTGACATCGCCGGAAATTTGTGTTTTCCCTTTATAACGAGTAGAAATTTGTGTTTTTTCTTTGGTAACGAGTTCGAATTCATGTTTTCTTCTTATTAACGAGTTCAAATTTGTGTTTTTCTCTGGTAACGAGTTGTCCTTGTAGAAAAAATGTTTTTTCCCTAATAACGAGTTGACATCGCCGGAAATTTGTGTTTTCCCTTTATAACGAGTAGAAATTTGTTTTTTTTCTTTGGTAACGAGTTCGAATTCATGTTTTCTTCTTATTAACGAGTTCAAATTTGTGTTTTTCTCTGGTAACGAGTTGTCCTTGTAGAAAAAATGTTTTTTTTCCTAATAACGAGTTGACATCGCCGGAAATTTGTGTTTTCCCTTATAATGAGTAGAAATTTGTGTTTTTTCTTTGGTAACGAGTTCGAATTCATGTTTTCTTCTTATTAACGAGTTCAAATTGTGTTTTTTTCTCTGGTAACGAGTTGTCCTTGTAGAAAAAATGTTTTTTTCCCTGATAACGAGTTGACATCGCCGGAAATTTGTGTTTTCCCTTTATAACGAGTAGAAATTTGTGTTTTTTCTTTGGTAACGAGTTCGAATTCATGTTTTCTTCTTATTAACGAGTTCAAATTTGTGTTTTCTCTCGTAACGAGTTGTCCTTGTAGAAAAAATGTTTTTTTCCCGATAACGAGTTGACATCGCCGGAAATTTGTGTTTTCCCTTTATAACGAGTAGAAATTTGTGTTTTTTTCTTTGGTAACGAGTTCGATTTCATGTTTTCTTCTTATTAACGAGTTCAAATTTGTGTTTTTATCTGGTAACGAGTTGTCCTTACAGAAAAAATGTTTTTTTTCCTAATAACGAGTTGACATCACCGGAAATTTGTGTTTTCCCTTTATAACGAGAAGAAATTTGTGTTTTTCTTGGGTAACGAGTTCGAATTCATGTTTTCTTCTTATTAACGAGTTCAAATTTGTGTTTTTCTCTCGGTAACGAGTTGTCCTTTGTAAAAAATGTTTTTTTCCCGATAACGAGTTGACATCGCCGGAAATTTGTGTTTTCCTTTATAACGAGTAGAAATTTGTGTTTTTTCTTTGGTAACGAGTTCGAATTCATGTTTTCTTCTTATTAACGAGTTCAAATTTGTGTTTTTCTCTCGGTAACGAGTTGTCCTTGTAGAAAAATGTTTTTTTCCCTAATAACGAGTTGACATCGCCGGAAATTTGTGTTTTCCTTTATAACGAGTAGAAATTTGTGTTTTTTCTTTGGTAACGAGTTCGAATTCATGTTTTCTTCTTATTAACGAGTTCAAATTTGTGTTTTTTTCTCTCGGTAACGAGTTGTCCTGCGTAGAAAAAATGTTTTTTCCCGATAACGAGTTGACATCGCCGGAAATTTGTGTTTTCCATTATAACGAGTAGAAATTTGTGTTTTTTCTTTGGTAACGAGTTCGAATTCATGTTTTCTTCTTATTAACGAGTTCAAATTTGTGTTTTTCTCTCGGTAACGAGTTGTCCTTGCGTAAAAAAATGTTTTTTTCCCGATAACGAGTTGACATCGCCGGAAATTTGTGTTTTCCCTTTATAACGAGTAGAAATTTGTGTTTTTTCTTTGGTAACGAGTTCGAATTCATGTTTTCTTCTTATTAACGAGTTCAAATTTGTGTTTTTCTCTGGTAACGAGTTGTCCTTGTAGAAAAAATGTTTTTTTCCCCTAATAACGAGTTGACATCGCCGGAAATTTGTGTTTTCCCTTTATAACGAGTAGAAATTTGTGTTTTTTCTTTGGTAACGAGTTCGAATTCATGTTTTCTTCTTATTAACGAGTTCAAATTTGTGTTTTTCTCTGTAACGAGTTGTCCTTGTAGAAAAAATGTTTTTTTCCCTAATAACGAGTTGACATCGCCGGAAATTTGTGTTTTCCCTTTATAACGAGTAGAAATTTGTGTTTTTTCTTTGGTAACGAGTTCGAATTCATGTTTTCTTCTTATTAACGAGTTCAAATTTGTGTTTTTCTCTCGTAACGAGTTGTCCTTGTAGAAAAAATGTTTTTTTCCCTAATAACGAGTTGACATCGCCGGAAATTTGTGTTTTCCCTTTATAACGAGTAGAAATTTGTGTTTTTTCTTTGGTAACGAGTTCGAATTCATGTTTTCTTCTTATTAACGAGTTCAAATTTGTGTTTTTCTCTCGGTAACGAAGTTGTCCTTGTAGAAAAAATGTTTTTTTCCCCTAATAACGAGTTGACATCGCCGGAAATTTGTGTTTTCCCTTTTATAACGAGTAGAAATTTGTGTTTTTCTTTGGTAACGAGTTCGAATTCATGTTTTCTTCTTATTAACGAGTTCAAATTTGTGTTTTTCTCGGTAACGAGTTGTCCTTGTAAAAAATGTTTTTTCCCAATAACGAGTTGACATCGCCGGAAATTTGTGTTTTCCCTTTATAACGAAACGAGTAGAAATTTGTGTTTTTTCTTTGGTAACGAGTTCGAATTCATGTTTTCTTCTTATTAACGAGTTCAAATTTGTGTTTTTCTCTCGGTAACGAGTTGTCCTTAGAAAAAATGTTTTTTTTCCCCGATAACGAGTTGACATCGCCGGAAATTTGTGTTTTCCTTTATAACGAGTAGAAATTTGTGTTTTTTCTTTGTAACGAGTTCGAATTCATGTTTTCTTCTTATTAACGAGTTCAAATTTGTGTTTTCTCTCTGTAACGAGTTGTCCTTGTAAAAATGTTTTTTCCCTAATAACGAGTTGACATCGCCGGAAATTTGTGTTTTCCCTTTATAACGAGTAGAAATTTGTGTTTTTTCTTTGGTAACGAGTTCGAATTCATGTTTTCTTCTTATTAACGAGTTCAAATTTGTGTTTTTCTCGGTAACGAGTTGTCCTTGCAGTAAAAAATGTTTTTTTCCCTAATAACGAGTTGACATCGCCGGAAATTTGTGTTTTCCCTTTATAACGAGTAAAAATTTATGTTTTTTCTTTGGTAACGAGTTCGAATTCATGTTTTCTTCTTATTAACGAGTTCAAATTTGTGTTTTTCTCTCGGTAACGAGTTGTCCTTGTAGTAAAAAATGTTTTTTTCCCTAATAACGAGTTGACATCGCCGGAAATTTGTGTTTTCCCTTTATAACGAGTAGAAATTTGTGTTTTTTCTTTGTAACGAGTTCGAATTCATGTTTTCTTCTTATTAACGAGTTCAAATTTGTGTTTTTTCTCTCCGGTAACGAGTTGTCCTTGTAGTAAAAAATGTTTTTTCCCTAATAACGAGTTGACATCGCCGGAAATTTGTGTTTTCCCTTTATAACGAGTAGAAATTTGTGTTTTTTCTTTGGTAACGAGTTCGAATTCATGTTTTCTTCTTATTAACGAGTTCAAATTTGTGTTTTTCTCTCGGTAACGAGTTGTCCTTGTAAAAAAATGTTTTTTTCCCCAATAACGAGTTGACATCGCCGGAAATTTGTGTTTTCCCTTTATAACGAGTAGAAATTTGTGTTTTTTCTTTGGTAACGAGTTCGAATTCATGTTTTCTTCTTATTAACGAGTTCAAATTTGTGTTTTTCTCTCGGTAACGAGTTGTCCTTTAGTAAAAAATGTTTTTTTCCCTGATAACGAGTTGATATCGCCGGAAATTTGTGTTTTCCCTTTATAACGAGTAGAAATTTGTGTTTTTTCTTTGGTAACGAGTTCGAATTCATGTTTTCTTCTTATTAACGAGTTCAAATTTGTGTTTTTCTCTCGGTAACGAGTTGTCCTTGTAGAAAAAATGTTTTTTCCCTAATAACGAGTTGACATCGCCGGAAATTTGTGTTTTCCCTTTATAACGAGTAGAAATTTGTGTTTTTTCTTTGTAACGAGTTCGAATTCATGTTTTCTTCTTATTAACGAGTTCAAATTTGTGTTTTTCTCTGGTAACGAGTTGTCCTTGTAGAAAAAATGTTTTTTCCCCTAATAACGAGTTGACATCGCCGGAAATTTGTGTTTTCCCTTTATAACGAGTAAAATTTGTGTTTTTTTCTTTGGTAACGAGTTCGAATTCATGTTTTCTTCTTATTAACGAAGTTCAAATTTGTGTTTTTTCTCGGTAACGAGTTGTCCTTATTAACGAAAATGTTTTTTTCCCTGATAACGAGTTGACATCGCCGGAAATTTGTGTTTTCCCTTTATAACGAGTAGAAATTTGTGTTTTTTCTTTGGTAACGAGTTCGAATTCATGTTTTCTTCTTATTAACGAGTTCAAATTTGTGTTTTTCTCTGCGGTAACGAGTTGTCCTTCCGTAAAAAAATGTTTTTTCCCTAATAACGAGTTGACATCGCCGGAAATTTGTGTTTTCCCTTTATAACGAGTAGAAATTTGTGTTTTTTCTTTGGTAACGAGTTCGAATTCATGTTTTCTTCTTATTAACGAGTTCAAATTTGTGTTTTTCTCTCGTAACGAGTTGTCCTTTCCAGAAAAAATGTTTTTTCCCTAATAACGAGTTGACATCGCCGGAAATTTGTGTTTTCCTTTATAACGAGTAGAAATTTGTGTTTTTTCTTTGGTAACGAGTTCGAATTCATGTTTTCTTCTTATTAACGAGTTCAAATTTGTGTTTTTCTCTCGGTAACGAGTTGTCCTTCCAATAAAAAAATGTTTTTTTCCCTAATAACGAGTTGACATCGCCGGAAATTTGTGTTTTCCCTTTATAACGAGTAGAAATTTGTGTTTTTTCTTTGGTAACGAGTTCGAATTCATGTTTTCTTCTTATTAACGAGTTCAAATTTGTGTTTTTATGGTAACGAGTGTCAAAAAAAATGTTTTTTTAACGAGTTGACATCGCCGGAAATTTGTGTTTTCCTTTATAACGAGTAGAAATTTGTGTTTTTTCTTTGGTAACGAGTTCGAATTCATGTTTTCTTCTTATTAACGAGTTCAAATTTGTGTTTTTCTTCGGTAACGAGTTGTCCTTCCAGAAAAAAAATGTTTTTTCCCTAATAACGAGTTGACATCGCCGGAAATTTGTGTTTTCCCTTTATAACGAGTAGAAATTTGTGTTTTTTCTTTTGGTAACGAGTTCGAATTCATGTTTTCTTCTTATTAACGAGTTCAAATTTGTGTTTTTCTCTGTAACGAGTTGTCCTTCCGTAAAAAAATGTTTTTTTCCCTAATAACGAGTTGACATCGCCGGAAATTTGTGTTTTCCTTTATAACGAGTAGAAATTTGTGTTTTTTCTTTGGTAACGAGTTCGAATTCATGTTTTCTTCTTATTAACGAGTTCAAATTTGTGTTTTTCTCTCGGTAACGTAGTTGTCCTTGTAAAAAATGTTTTTTTCCCTGATAACGAGTTGACATCGCCGGAAATTTTTGTTTTCCCTTTATAACGAGTAGAAATTTGTGTTTTTTCTTTGGTAACGAGTTCGAATTCATGTTTTCTTCTTATTAACGAGTTCAAATTTGTGTTTTTCTCTGTAACGAGTTGTCCTTCCGTAAAAAAATGTTTTTTTCCTAATAACGAGTTGACATCGCCGGAAATTTGTGTTTTCCTTTATAACGAGTAGAAATTTGTGTTTTTCTTTGGTAACGAGTTCGAATTCATGTTTTCTTCTTATTAACGAGTTCAAATTTGTGTTTTTCTCTGGTAACGAGTTGTCCTTCCAGAAAAAATGTTTTTTTCCCTAATAACGAGTTGACATCACGGAAATTTGTGTTTTCCCTTTATAACGAGTAGAAATTTGTGTTTTTTCTTTTGGTAACGAGTTCGAATTCATGTTTTCTTCTTATTAACGAGTTCAAATTTGTGTTTTTCTCTGGTAACGAGTTGTCCTTCCAGAAAAATGTCTTTTTCCCTAATAACGAGTTGACATCGCCGGAAATTTGTGTTTTCCCTTTATAACGAGTAGAAATTTGTGTTTTTCTTTGGTAACGAGTTCGAATTCATGTTTTCTTCTTATTAACGAGTTCAAATTTGTGTTTTTCTCTCGGTAACGAGTTGTCCTTTGTAAAAAAAAATGTTTTTTTCCTAATAACGAGTTGACATCGCCGAAATTTGTGTTTTCCTTTATAACGAGTAGAAATTTGTGTTTTTTCTTTGGTAACGAAGTTCGAATTCATGTTTTCTTCTTATTAACGAAGTTCAAATTTGTGTTTTTCTCTGGTAACGAGTTGTCCTTGTAGAAAAAAATGTTTTTTTCCCTGATAACGAGTTGACATCGCCGGAAATTTGTGTTTTCCCTTTATAACGAGTAGAAATTTGTGTTTTTTCTTTGGTAACGAGTTCGAATTCATGTTTTCTTCTTATTAACGAGTTCAAATTTGTGTTTTTTCTCGGTAACGAGTTGTCCTTCCGTAAAAAATGTCTTTTTTCCCGATAACGAGTTGACATCGCCGGAAATTTGTGTTTTCCCTTTATAACGAGTAGAAATTTGTGTTTTTTCTTTTGGTAACGAGTTCGAATTCATGTTTTCTTCTTATTAACGAGTTCAAATTTGTGTTTTTCTCTGGTAACGAGTTGTCCTTGCAGAAAAAATGTTTTTTCCTAATAACGAGTTGACATCGCCGGAAATTTGTGTTTTCCCTTTATAACGAGTAGAAATTTGTGTTTTTTCTTTGGTAACGAGTTCGAATTCATGTTTTCTTCTTATTAACGAGTTCAAATTTGTGTTTTTTCTGGTAACGAGTTGTCCTTGTAGAAAAAATGTTTTTTCCCTAATAACGAGTTGACATCGCCGGAAATTTGTGTTTTCCTTTATAACGAGTAGAAATTTGTGTTTTTTCTTTGGTAACGAGTTCGAATTCATGTTTTCTTCTTATTAACGAGTTCAAATTTGTGTTTTTCTCTGGTAACGAGTTGTCCTTCCGTAGAAAATGTTTTTTCCCTAATAACGAGTTGACATCGCCGGAAATTTGTGTTTTCTCTTTATAACGAGTAGAAATTTCTGTTTTTTCTTGGGTAACGAGTTCGAAATCATGTTTTCTTCTTATTAACGAGTTCAAATTTGTGTTTTTCTCTCGGGTAACGAGTTGTCCTTGCAGTAAAAAATGTTTTTTCCCTAATAACGAGTTGACATCGCCGGAAATTTGTGTTTTCCTTTATAACGAGTAGAAATTTGTGTTTTTTCTTTGGTAACGAGTTCGAATTCATGTTTTCTTCTTATTAACGAGTTCAAATTTGTGTTTTTCTCTCGGTAACGAGTTGTCCTTGCAAAAAAAATGTCTTTTTTCCCGATAACGAGTTGACATCGCCGGAAATTTGTGTTTTCCCTTTATAACGAGTAGAAATTTGTGTTTTTTCTTTGGTAACGAGTTCGAATTCATGTTTTCTTCTTATTAACGAGTTCAAATTTGTGTTTTTCTCTCGGTAACGAGTTGTCCTTCCGTAAAAAAGTCTTTTTCCTAATAACGAGTTGACATCGCCGGAAATTTGTGTTTTCCTTTATAACGAGTAGAAATTTGTGTTTTTTCTTTGGTAACGAGTTCGAATTCATGTTTTCTTCTTATTAACGAGTTCAAATTTGTGTTTTCTCTCGGTAACGAGTTGTCCTTCAAGAAAAATGTTTTTTCCCCGATAACGAGTTGACATCGCCGGAAATTTGTGTTTTCCCTTTATAACGAGTAGAAATTTGTGTTTTTTTCTTTGGTAACGAGTTCGAATTCATGTTTTCTTCTTATTAACGAGTTCAAATTTGTGTTTTTCTCTCGGTAACGAGTTGTCCTTCCGTAAAAAAAAATGTCTTTTTCCCCTAATAACGAGTTGACATCGCCGGAAATTTGTGTTTTCCTTTATAACGAGTAGAAATTTGTGTTTTTTCTTTTGGTAACGAGTTCGAATTCATGTTTTCTTCTTATTAACGAGTTCAAATTTGTGTTTTTCTCTCGGTAACGAGTTGTCCTTTGTAAAAAATGTTTTTTCCCTGATAACGAGTTGACATCGCCGGAAATTTTTGTTTTCCCTTTATAACGAGTAGAAATTTGTGTTTTTTCTTTGGTAACGAGTTCGAATTCATGTTTTCTTCTTATTAACGAGTTCAAATTTGTGTTTTTCTCTATTTTAATAAGATTTGTTTTTCTAGGACAAATCGCCCCCGGGTAGGAAATCGGATTCCGTTGTCACGTTTTCACCTCGGCTAATTTGTACCCTCCGGTTTTTTCTATCCGTACATTTAAAAGTTTTGCAAGTGTAAATAAGAAAGAGATTTATTATAATTTGTTTTAATCATTATTATCGTAGTCGATCATCCATTTTACTCAAAAAGATTAACTAATTCGTATTCATATCTTGGCTAGTATATATTTCTTTAGCTTAACATAAATATACATATAGAATATATAAGTAGAAATAGAAATAGTAAACATAATAATATTAGATATAATAATACCGAAAATAACCGTTGAATCGTGGTCATTTCCGCCGCATCAACAATCTTTTCGATAATTATTCGATCATTATAACGATACTATAACTACTTTATTTATATATATATATAGAAACAACAAACATAATACTTGATAAAATTACCCGTTTATTGCAAATCTAAGTTGTATCCTCCGATACAAAGCAACTTCTTCAATACAACTTTCCTCGGATAATCCCCGAGCATTACAACGGTACTAATTTATTTATATGTATTATATATATACATATATATATATATAGACATATATATATATATATATATATATATATATACGTCCGCATTTATAAGAGATGAAAGATATATATATATATATATATATATATATATATATATATATATATATATATATATATATATATATATATCAATCAAAACAAAAAAAATAAAAAGAAGAAAATAAGAAGATCGAGAGAAGAGGGGAGGGGGAAGAGGAGAAGAGGGGGCAAAGAAAACCGACGAGAATGGCCATATTTATAGCAACTTTGGAGGTACTGATCGATCCGAGTGTGTCGGATCGATCCGGGGAATAATAAAAAATATTATCCTGTGCTTATCCTCCGCAAAATCATCATTATGTCGATTTTCAGCATACGCCGGATCGATCCGGGGGAAAAGGCCGGATCGATCCGGGATCGCCAAGCTTTGACCCGAAACTCTTGAAAAATTCATATCTTGAGTTGTAGACCTCCGATTGACGTGATTCAAAATGCGTTGGAAAGATCTTTCAAAGATCTACAACTTTCATGAAAGACTCTTCTTCAGAAAATGCATTTCTTTGATGGCCCATTTGTTCGTCGAAGATATAATTCGATAATAAGATTACGAAACGCTCGATCCACTTGAACTTTTAAGCTCGGTACACATTCTTACACCCCTTCAAAAGATATGTTTTAACTTCAAAAAGTGTCGTCACTTGGGGTTTTGGTTTACC